>OY728149.1:163527517-165927517 GCA_963277665.1 Viscum album
TATAAAACTCTCTAAAACTAATGTTCCACCTTTGTAATAAACTAGAGACCCTATTCAAGTAAATGCACCTCCTCTCACATATTCAAAAAAAAAACTATTCCACAACATTGGTTGTACTAGACCAAGAAACATTGTTTCTCCTAGAGGGCCACACGATTTTAGAGAAACCATGCACCATTACCAACCTTTCCAAAACATAAATTCTCATGCCCCAACGCTCTTGAAACACTTTTGAATTACCATGAAACCTATCAGGCTATAAAAAATGTCAAAAAAAATAAATTTATGGGCTACGGACAGAATAAATATATTCTGATAAGCTTTTTCAGATCCATCCCATCCAACAAACAAAATGTTAAAAAAATCTTGGAATTTTCATCCATTTCCAAAATAAAGGACATTACAACTTCAGTATATTAGAACATTTCATCCCATATAATTCTTAGAAAAATGATGAAAATGACACCCGACATACTACGATCATGAATTTTTCATTCAAATGCCCATATTGCTTTTCCAAGCACCCAATACATAAACAATATTTTTTTTCATACGTACAATATTTTAAAACCCTTAAACTTATCCAATACCCTTATGCAAGACCAATATTTCTAGAAAGATCTTACCTAAGATCATCTAACCTGAGACATGACTTCTTCATCATCCCCTTTAACAATTATCCTAAGTTATTCCCCACCTTAGGTCATACCAGTTGAATGAAAAATTTTTATTCACTGAACATAAACCATAAGAATTTCAATGAACATGTCAGTATAATTTAATGATTCTCCTAGAATGTTTCTCAAAATGATACACTTGATTATAGGTAAGGAAATTGATATTGTCCCTCATTCTGATCTTAATAGTCAATTTTAATTGACTGATTAGAAACTATCCACCCATAATTTCGTTTAAAGACCTATATGATGAACCACCAACACCCGATTAACCCCACAATGTGAAAAAATGGATCTAGAATGACCGTATGACTCATTTAAAAAGGGAATATTCAAACCACCTCTGACCGAAAATTCTAAAAAATTATTGGCGTAAAAGTTTAGTACATTTCAAACAACAGGTCTTGCTTATTTTAAGTAGAGGCATCTCGATATCTCACTTAACACATTCACCAAACCCTATAACTGTCCTTTGGTGAAGTCTTTTAAATGAACCATCCATGATTCCTTTTATCAAACAACATACGAGTTCCAAAACTACCACCCAATGGATGGCCCCAATAGCCACATCCCTTCTCTTATGAGGGTCATCAACAAGTTCCCAAGATGTCATGAACACCCTGAGGCTTTCTTTAAGTCACTCCTTGAGTACACTTTCTAAGATTCTACCCTTAAAGGAAATAATTGAAGAAGATTGGTTTTAGCTCATCATATGACGAATTATCTCTCATTATAGATAGGAAAAAGTCAAGATAGGTGTCACTCTCACCTATAAGAAAAAATTGCACCAATATTTTATTTTTAGGCATGTGATTCTCTTTCCGATCAATCCTTACATTTAAAAAAGGATTTTAAAAACTTAGAAAACAACTTACGCCATGTCTCCAAACTATGAATGACCATGTCAATACTAGATTAACCCTTAACTAGGGCACTACCTTTAAATTAAACACTACACCATCAGTGAGTAACAAACATGCCTTACACAACAAGTGAAACTTCCAATACCACTTGATTTGATATCAGACACACACTACCATGGGCCCATCATCGTCAAGGATAAGTTAATGATAATCTATACACATCATTCTCATTAGGACTGGATCTCCCGTGAAATTCACCATGAAGATAGGAATAGAAAAGTTACATTGAGTAGTTATGCCCTGACTGACAATTTCTGAAAGGTCATTTATTACTATGATCCTTCAAATTGGAAGAACACACTTCTTATGACCAACATAATTCTCCCCAACTTAGTAGTTTCTTGGTTTTCATGTTACTAATAATGGAAAACATCTTATGACACATGTTCGATCACCACTGAAACTGGTTCCTAGGAGTGGTCAAAATACCTTTAGCATGTGTTACTTTGGAAAAGAGGAAAACTAGAAACTCATAAGTGCTCCAGGTATGAGTCACCTTTATAAGTGTACATGATTCTCTAACCGAGTCAAGACTAAATGTGTAATGATCATTAGGTTTAGAATCCAAAGATAATATAAATAGATTGTGACACAATAGAAGATCCTTTTACAACATAATCTCTAAACACTGGGAAAATTAAACATTCATTTTCAAGATTAGAGGTACAATTCTCATAATGAGTTCACAATGATCCTGTCAGTTTACATAGGATATGACCCATAAGAGTAACTTCGTGAATCCAAGACCATTCATACATGTAATTGGGTGAAATGTAGTTTAAGGTATTACTTGACCCTGTCACATGAACAACATATGATTTAACATATTAATTTTAACTAAAATGGAACCACACAGAACAATGTGTTTCACTACATTATAAAAATAGTAGATCTGGAACTACACATCCCAAGAATGTGATATCCCACTAAAAGAAGAGGAATGGATCATGACCTATGAATGAGATGATTATTCCCAAGGAATGTTTACCTTACAAAACTAGATCATTACATTATCCTCCTACCTTTAACAAGAATAAATCGAAAAACAACCACCATTTTACTCAAGGGTGTTTAATTATAAAACAAAATAGTCCTACTTGGGAAAAACAACACAAAAATAGAACGTCTCTTTTTAAAATGGAAATGAAGCATTCTTCAATTCTTTAATGATAGAAGGTGCTACCATTATAAGGCTATCTCCTTAATACACCAAAGTAATCAACCCTAAACAGGGTTTTGCCTGAAAGATTATTACACCTTACCACCTAACAACTAGGTCTACACTGACTATGATGAATTCATGTAGGGTCTAATGTAAATATCCATGTTCTAGGTCAAATCAAAATAAAAAACTGACCCTTACACGAGGGTTCTCATTATAAAAACACACAACAATTATAACTTTTAAGGAATTTAAAAAAATTTCATTTATTAAACATTTAAACAACTCACATAAGGAATGTCATGTACCAGTTCTAAAAAAACTACACGAAACACTTTATTTTTCTTATATCAGGATACATTTTATAATTATCTTATAATATCATATTAAAAAATTTATTAAATTAATTAGTATTAAAAATTGTCTTGGTTAAAGAAAATATAAATTTCCAATCATGATAAGAAAACATGGTTTAGATTATAATTAGGATTTTAATAAACTAATGCCTCAGAATTAAAAAATCACATATAGATAACAAGGTTTTTTTATTAATTAAAATGAGTGGTCAAGTATGATTCCACCATACATCTATATGTAACACAATATAAGTATTTTTAGACACTTAAAAAATCTATTCCATTAACATAATAATATAAAGAGTATCATGAGGTCAGACACTTTGTGAGGAAAAAATAATGTCCACACGGGTTATATTAAACCAATTTATGTTCATTTAAAATAAACACTTTATCAATTATTTTTCTTAAATTTCAAAAACCTGTAATGGATGTAGCACATAATCACATTACATCAAGGCTGACCTACATGGGTCTTGTTGGATATATAGATTTATTCAGATTTATCACACCAAAAAATGGAATTATTTTACAAAAGCATTCCCTAATTGACCTACTTAGGTCTAATTGTGAATTTTATAATTTTAGTCATATGATTCTCCATGCCTAAAATATCATAATAAAATCATTAATACAAGCAGTTATTTTCATTATGAATTTCAATTTAGAATATATTTGTATGAATCATGGTTCAATAATATGGATTATGATTCCATAGCTATAAATGAACATTCCATTAAATGTTACAAATGAAATTCATGTTTCTAAAAGCATGTTATCACCTTTGTTTTCTAAATTACCAAGTATTAATATAATTTCTTAATTACATGGGTTACCATTCTCAAATTTATAAGGTCCCAAACACATTATAAATTGTACAATTGGATCCCATTTAGTTGAAACCATTTTACAACATTTTATTTAAACTATAGACTATCTATATGATATGGTTTTATTGTATGGGTCCCCATTTCCCAATTTATAAAGAACACATAAACATTATAAATTATAATCTGGACACAATTTATTTTAAACAATTGATCTTTCATCTCATGAAACCAATGGTTCATGGATAAAACAAAACATAATCAGTTTATTAAATATAAATCCACCATCAAACTATATAGTATTAAACTTTATAGGTTCAGGTGGACACTTTACATAATCAACCATACATCACAATTATCATTAAGCATGCTTCACAAGGACACAAAAAGATGAAAACATGGAAAAACATGGAAATATATTATAAAAACAAGGAATACCCAATCATAGAATACAAAACTAGGTATTCTAATAAATTATCTAACACAATATACAAATAAATTTTTTTAATAATAACCAATAATGGACCAAAAATCACCATGGATCAAGAAATATATAATGTATTCTACATGGCATGGTATATGCATGAAATCTGAATCACTACATGATTAGAATGATGTATGCATTAATACATGTAAGGACCTAGACTTATACCTTACATAAAATTGAATTAAATGAATAATTCACATTGAGGATATTTTTAGGTTTAGAGTTTTAGAGAATTAGGCCATAATTATTACATTACATCTAAAAAAACAAAGTAGACACTCCTACTCAATTTTCATTTTTTTCATAAAATAAAAACCCTTGAAAAAAAGAGTCATGTCTAATTCCATGTTTAAGAGAGAATGAATTTTCCTTGATCCCATACTTGACCCTATTCCACTTTATATCATGTGAAAAACATTTCAAAAACTTGGGATGAGCATAAAAATCTCATTAAGGGATACACAAAGAAGGAAAACTGTTAGTTTTTCAAAACAACAAGTAAACCATGAATACTTTATCATAAGTAATAATTTTCACCTTTATGAAGTAGTAAATACTCTTCACTAAATAAAAGATCATTACTTACCCTTTTGTAACCAAAACATTACTGTAAAACCCATATAAATAACACATAACATATAAAGGTAACTTGAGACATAAACATAATTAAATGAAATAACCATACGGCCAACTTCCACATATATCATTAAATAGAATAGTTATACAGCTGACTTCCATACCCAATGAATTGGAGGTTATAACGTAACCACCCATCCTAGTTTTCACGGCACCACCCTTTATTTGGTTTATCACGTAACCACTTGTCAAATGTCCAAGTACCATTATAAAAACATAACAAATAAAATATTGAAAATATAAAAATTTCACTAATAACATTTAATTTGTAATCACAAGAAATAATTTAAAGATATTGAAATAATAAATCCATTTCAAAAACCATTTTCAATACCAAAACACCCAAAAAACAGAATAAGGGATTTCTTTTTCATTTTAGAAAACATTAAGGCTTATAGAGGAAGCCAAATAATGATTACGGTGGTAGAGAGGTTATTGTCTCGGAAAACGTTAAAAACATTTAATTTGTCGTTTAGTAAAATGATTCGTAGAAAAAATATTTCCTTTGAATGAATTTAAAAGTCAAAGGTGTTTATACAGCGTATAAAGAAAGTATTGTCTAAAAGAGTATATGCCTCAATGAAAGGAGATTGAGACGAAGTCTCTTACCTCGTGTCTGACTTGACCCGTTCATTCTTTAATCTCCTGAATAATAAACTAAAGTTAATTTATAATTTCTTTAGAAACTTTTTCATGTGTATTTTTCCTCTTATATCACTTATTACCATGTTATAAACATTATATAGTTATTTATGTTAATAACGGTCGTTTTGTCGATATTTGGTACTTGAGTCGAAAACGAACACCTTATAATTACAAGTTGTTCATGTGGTAAAATATCCATTATCATCAGAATTATATTAATGATTTAGATATCATATATGTTATATATATCTATTATATACATGTATTTATAATAGTACATAACATTTAGAGGTAATAAATGAAATGCACCATTCATGGAGACGGTAAGCCGTACGTACGCATGAACACTACTTTCATTTCTATTTCGTATTTAATGGAATTAAAACATAATGATACATAGTTATATTATAATTCCAGTATAATATCATATATAATATTATTAACTCCATTTATATGTTCCACATAAGCCATTGACGAGTCATATCACTTTGAGGGGGCGGTAGTCCGCACTTCCTCTAATGAGATTATCGTATTTACCCATAATGGAAACCATAAAGGTATGATATAAAAGAAAAATATAAAATCATAAAGAAAACATAAACATAATATATATCATATATAAAAATATTTTCATCTTAATGGCCACCTTGAGAGGCGGTAGGAGATAATTGAACAATCATCATTTTGTGAGGCATCAGTTTTCCATCCACAAAAACATTATGTTCTTCACCCATTAGATGGAGGTGTGTGTAAGTGTAGTTTGAATAATTTTCATAACAACATCCTAGTATATTTAGGATACTGTTGTTGTTATAAAATAATGGAATAAAATGAGTTTAGGGGTTGGAGATGTAAAATAAAAGAAAACAATTTAAGAGAAATTGTTACCTTTAATTTGGGTAAATCCCTTTGGTTTGAACAAAATGGACTTCTTAGAGTTCCTTCTTCCTAAGTTAAGGCTTCAAGGAGGAATAGAGGTATGTAGGGAGATTAATTGGTCATAGGTTGGATGAGACAAAAGGCTTTAGATGTGTGAGGAATTGGTTATAAGTGGTCTTCTTTTATAAGGGAGAGGAGGGGCTCTTTAGGAAAGTGTTAAAATATTATTTTATTATAAACTTATTTTCAGCTTCATAAGGTCCAAACATAATTAAAGTCTAATATAAGATGACTAATATTCTAAATAAAATCATCCAAAAATAATTGGACATGTTTTGGATTATATTTTAATCATTATAATCTTATTTATTTAAATCATTTATTAATGAGGTAAACACTACATCATTATTGTGTCATAAATAATTTAATTTATTTGATGTATAAAAATTATAAAAAAATTCCATGATGTAGGAAATCTTTTGATATTTAAAATGAATATTTATAGTCGAAAATATAACTTATATAACCCCATGTAAAGACTAATTTACTAAGAGATATTTGTTTTTGTCATTTTTGTCTTTTCTTTAAATTAATTAATCTAAAGTGTTATTATCACTCCCAAGTGGCTCAAGGAGGTCCCAAAATAAACCCAAATATTCCCATGGTCGGTAATTACACATCCAATAAGGTTAGTAAAAGTGTTGAGGTAATTTTGAATTATTATAATATTCGTTTTACCTTGAATTACCCTATTTAACTTTAACCGCGGTAAATAAAAGTCAAAATTTACTATTCACCAAAAATTATTTTCATCTTATTAAACCACATTTTACTTACTAATTTCAACCATTTATGTTGGATTTTCGAAATTCAATTCACAGAAGTGGTAAAATTTTATTTAAATTAAAAGGTCGTTTTTCTTAACTACTACTAAGTGGTTTCACTATTCATCAATATTGACGTTTTTCAGAAAAAAGACCAAAACTTTAGCCTAAGATATATTTGATATTCCGAATTCAAAAATGATGTCTATTTTACCAACTTATAAACATAGATGTTTCATTAATTAATTTAAAATTAATTGTCGTTGTTAAAACAAAAAGCGTGTTTTTATGAATTAATAACTATCAAAAGATTGACAGTTGATTTAGTCCAATTTCAAAGTGAAATTGCTTATAATGACCAACATTAGATTAAATGGTAAAAATATATTCTAATTACACTTTAAAAACAATCAAAAAGATAATATAACCCTATAAATAAATTAGATTAAAATGCACTTTTGAAATAAAATACAGTATTTTCACTATTCATTAAAAAATGAACTTTATCAGAAAAATTCCAAAAATTTACCCAAAGTAAATTTTGATGTTCTGAATCTAAAGAAGAATTTTATTTTGTCAAAAATAACATATAAAAATGACCAAAACTAGATTTAAAGAGGGTTCATCATCAAAAGGTAGTAAATCAACCTTTTAGTAAATATTAGAGTATTTATGTTTAAAATTAGATTCATTCACATTTTAAGCCTCAATAATTTATTGGACAAATGTAAAAACATTTAAAAAACATGTATAATCATATTTTAGTTAGTTTTGTTCATTCCCACCAATACATCGGCTAGGATTTAACTACCATTTAAAATAATAATATTATATTATTAGTGAGCTATATCATATTTCAAAGAAACTCGTTGTTGTGTATCGGGTATGCTATCGAACATAGCATCCCCTTTAAAGTAAAATTAATATTTAATTCACAAATATTAATAAATATGAAAATATATTATTCTTCATTTACCTCGGATGTTACATCCTTCCCCCCTTTTGGAAATTGCATCCTCAAAATTTTTATTCACTTATCAAATAAATGGGGGTATTTATCCCTCATAGAATTTTCAGATTCCCACATTGCCTCTTAAACCATATGGTTTTTTCACAAAACCTTTTCCTGATAAATTAATTTATTCCGCAACACTTGCTCTCTATAGTCAAAAATATGGACTGGTTGTTCCTCATAAGAGAGATTCTCTTCCAACTGAACTACCTCTGGGCTCAAAACAAGAGATGCATCTGGCATATACTTTCTCAACATCGAAACATGAAAAACATTGCGTACCTAAGAAAAACATGGAGATAAAGCCACTCTGTAAGAAACTGATCCAACTTTCTCCAAGATTTCATAAGGTCCAATGAACCTCAGACTCAACTTTTCCTTCTTACCAAAATTCATCACACTTTTTCATGGAGAAACTTTAAGAAAAACATGATCACCTACCTCAAAAGAAATATCCTTTATCCGGTTATCCACATAACTTTTCTGCCTACTCTGAGCTGTTCTCATGTTCTTCTGAATCAACTAAACTTTCTCTGCCATCTCTTCTACCAATTCGGGTCCCATCAGATTCCTTTCACCTACTTCATCCCAAAAAGCTGGAGTTTGAAAATGATTTCCATATAATGCCTCAAATGGAGCCATCTGTATACTAGAATGAAAACTGTTATTATAAGAAAATTTAACCAAAGAAAGATGTTGGTCCCAACTTCCATGGTAATCCCCTGAACAAGCACGTAGCATATCCTCTAAGGTCTGAATTGTTTGTTTTGATTTCCCATCTGATTGAGGATGAAAAGTTGTACTAAAATTTACTTAAGTACCCAATGACTTCTGAAGACCCTTCCAAAAGTTATAAGTAAACCTGAGATCATGATAAGATACAATGGAGAGGGGAAAACCATGCAACATGACTATATCTTTAACATAAAACCGAGCAAGTTGATCTAGAGACAAAGTATCTCGAATAGGAAGGAAATGAGCTGATTTAGTCAACCAATCAACAATAACCTAAATTGAATTGTTACCTTGAGATGTCTTTGGTAATACCACAACGAAGTCCATAGATATATTTTTTCCAATTTCCACTATGGCACCAGTAAAGACTGAAACATCTCTTTCGGTAACTTCCGCTCTACTTTAATCTGTTAACAATTCAAACACTTCACTGTAAAATTAGTAATATCTCTTTTCATTCCATCCCACCAGTAATACTCCCAAAGATCTCTCTACATCTTAGTACTACCAGGATGAACTGAAAATGGAGAAATATGAGCTTCACATAACAACTCATTATTCAACTATGAATCACAATGCACACATAATATCTTACCAAACCTCAAAACACAATCATTATCAACGTTAAAATCAGGAAACTTACCCTTTTGAATCAACTCTACCTTTTTCTACAACTCACTGTCTTCTTTCTGTGCTTGATTTATTCTGTCTGATAGAGATGATTTCACTGACACCTTAAACAAAACAGAAGAATTTCCTGCACCAGCAACTTCTATGCCAAATTTCATTAAATCAAAAAATAAAGGATCTCGTTCTAGACGTAGCATAGTTAATGAAGAATTATTTTTTTGACTCAAAGCATCAGCCACTTTATTAGCTTTCCCCGGATGGTAAAGGATCGTGCAATCATAATCCTTGATTAATTCCAACCATCTCCTCTGTCTCATGTTCAATTATTTCTGAGTGAATATATACTTCAAACTTTTGTGATCAGTATATATTTCAAACTTTACTCCATACAATTGATGCCTCCAAATTTTTTAAGAAAAAACAATAGTAGATAATTCCAAATCATGTGTAGGGTAATTTCACTTTTGAGGTTTCAATTGACGTAAAGCATAAGCAATTACCTGATCATTCTGCATAAGGACACAACCAAGTCCTTTCAATGAAGCATCACTGTATATGAAAAATTCACTATCTCTGGAAGGTAATTCCAAAAATGGAGCATTCACCAATCTTCTTTTCAATTCCTGAAAACAATCATCACATTCTTTTTTCCAAATAAACTTAACACCTTTTCGAGTGAACTTAGTCATTGGACTAGATAACCGTGCAAAATTTTCAAAAAACCCCCAGTAATAACCTTCCAAACCAAGAAAACTATGGATCTCAGTTATATTTGTGGGTCTTGGCCATTCTTCAACAACTTTTGTTTTAGTAGGATCAATAGTTATGCCATTTTTTGAAACAATGTGACCAAGGAAAGAAATTTGTTGTAACCAAAACTCACACATTTTGAATTTCCCAATCAATTTATTTTCTTTTAAGGTTTGCAAGACAACCCTTAAATGACTTTTATGTTCCCTTTACTTTTGGAATAAACCAAAATATCATCAATGAACACAACCACAAACTTATCCAAGAACTCATAGAAAATTCTATTCATATGATCCATGAATACAGCAGGTGAATTGGTTAAACCAAAAGGCATAACTACAAATTCATAATGGCCATATCTAGTATGAAACACGGTCTTTGGAATGTATGCTTCCTTTAATTTCAACTGATGGTACCCCGACCTCAAGTCAATCTTGGAAAAATACTGAGCTCCCTGGAGCTGATCAAACAAATCATCGATATGAGGCAAATGATAGTTGTTCTTAATAGTGATGTTATTCAGTTCTCTATAATCAATGAAAATTCTCATTGAACCATCTTTCTTTTTAACAAACAAGACTGGTTCACCCCATGATGATGTTCTAGGTTGAATGAAACCATTATCTAATAACTCCTACAATTGCTTCTTTAACTCTAAAAGTTCAATCTAAGCCATTCGATAAGGGGGTTTTGAAATCTGCTTAGCATCATGAACAAAGTCAACAGTAAATTCAACTTCCTGATCAGGTATAATACCATGAAACTCATCAGGAAAGACATCAAGGTACTCATTTACTACTGGCACATCATTAATCTCAACACTTCCTTTATTTTCAATAATATGTGCAAGGTAACATTCATTTCCATATTTTACTAGTTTCTCAGCTTCCTGATATGTTATCAAAAGCAAGGGTTCATTCTTGTACACAAACTATAAATCTTTATGAAAATAAACCTCTTTAGCTCTGTAGTCAATCTTAGCATGATAAACAGAAATCCAATCCATACCCAAAATAACATCAAACTCTACTAGAGTCAAAATAATAAGGTTTGTAGATAGATTCTTCTCGCACACAAGTACATGAAGGTTCTTATAATTTCTTTTTGTCTCAAAATTCCCTCCAAGTGTTTTTACCATAAGTTCCATATTTATATCTTGAGATGGAATTCCAAATTTAATAGAAAACTTCTTAGAAATGAAAGAGTGTGTAGACCCCGAATCAAACAACACATTTTCATAATCTGAACAAACAAAAAGTGTACCTGATACTACTTCTTTTGGCGGCCCAACATCTGTTAAAGTAGTTGCAAAGGATTTCACCACCCCTTTCTTCTTGTAGTCTGGCTTCTTTCCCTCAGTTGAGTTCTTCACTGGACACTCATTTTCATAATGACCCATTTCATTACACTTAAAACATCTTACTGATGGCTTTTCATTTCCTTCTTGATCATCCTCCTTATAGTTATGAGAAATATGACCAGAATTACCACACCGGAAGCACTTTCCATACATTGATAAACATTATCTAGGATGCTTTTTACAACACTTCCCACAAGTTGGATATTTAATTTTCTTACCTCTAGGCTTCTTTGATGAATTCTTCCCCTTTTCCTGCCAACTGAACCTTTTATTCAGTTGTTTTTCAACAAACACATGATCATCGACAAACTCCATTTCCACCTTATCCCCACATCAAACAAGTTTTTCATAAATTTTGAACTCATGAGAGGCTAACACTCTTTGATATCATGGCTTCAGTCCTTAGTAAAATCGATTTATCTTACTATCAAGATATCGGATGAAATTTGCTGCATACCTTGCCAGTTGAGTGAACTTTTCTTCATAAGCAGCCACTGAGTCATCCTCCTGCCTCAATTCCAAGAATTGTTTTTCCATCCTAAGTCTAACAAACATTGGAAAATATTTTTCAAGAAACATACCTTTGAATTCATCCCAACCAGGAGCATAAATCTCCTCACTATCCCTAATTTATTTCACCATCGACCACCACTATTCAGATTCACCATCAAAACAGTAAACAGTGAGACTAACCTTTTGATGTTCTGAACACCCCATAACATCGAAAATCTTCTCCAGTGCTTTAATACACCCTTTTGCTAGAATAGGGTTAGATGATCCTCTGAATGATGGGGGATGTTGCCTCATGAAATGCTCCACTACTGACATGTTCCTTTGTGGTTGATCTGGCTGATCTCATGCATGGATACCACCACTATTTATAGCCTAAGTCAACTGTGCCATCACTGAATCAAACTATTCAGTTCCGATTCCGACCATCTCAGGTTGCTGATTTGGAAGGTTTTCTTACTCCTGGCGTCGTCCCAACATAGCCGCCCTATTTACTCTACGGAAAACCATTATGAACACAAAAATATCTTAGGCGAAGCAACATGGTAATATGTAAATGCTATATTATTTCAATATCACCATAAATTAATTTATGGACATTTATTTAACAATACCCTAATTTCTAAAGTTATCTAAACCGGCCTCTAATACAAACTATAAGGACCCGACCATATACCTTACATAAAATTAAATTAAATGAATAATTAACATTGAGTATCTTTTCAGGTTTTGAGTTTTAGAGAATTATGCCATAACTATTACATTACATATCAAAAAAAAACAAAGTAGACACTCCTACTCAGTTTTCGTTTTTTCATAAAATAAAAACTGTTGAAAAAAAGAGTCATGTCCAATTCCATGTTTAAGAGAGCATGACATTTCCATGATCCCATCCTTGACCCTATTCCACTTTATGTCCTATGAAAAACATTTCAAAAACTTGGGATGAGCATAAAAAGCTCAGTAAGGGATACACAAAGAAGGAAAACTGTTAGTTTTTCAAAACATCAAGTAAACCATGAATACTTTAACATAAGTAATACTTTTCATCTTTATGAAGTATTAAATATTATTCACTGAATAAAAGATCATTACATACCCTTTTGTAACCAAAAAATTACCGTAAAACCCATATAAAGAACACATAACATATAAAGGTAACTTGGGACATATACATACTTAAATGGAATAACCATATGGTCAACTTCCACAAATATCAATAAATGGAATATCCACACAGCCGACTTCAATACCCAATGAATTGGAGGTTATAACGTAACCACCCGTCCTGGTTTTCATGGAACCACCCGTCATTTGGTTTATCACGTAACCACCCATCAAATGTCCAAGTACCATTATAAAATCATAACACATAAAATATTACAAATATAAACATTTCACTAATAACATTTAATTCGAAATCACAAGGAATAATTTCAAGATATTGAAATAATAAATCCATTTCAAAAACCATTTTCAATACCAAAACACCCAAAAACAGAATAAGGGATTTATTTTTCATTTTAGAAAACCATAAGGCTTATAGAGGAAGCCAAATAACGATTACGGCGGCGGAGAGGTCATTGTCGCCGCAAACGTTAAAAACATTCCATTTTTCGTTTAGTAAAACACTTCGTAGAAAAAATATACCCTTGGAATGAATTTAAAAGTCAATGGTGTTTATACAGCGTATAAAGAAAGTATTGTATAAAAGAGTATATGCCTTAATGAAAGGAGATTGAGACGAAGTCCCTTACCTCATGTCCGACTTGACCCGTTCGTTCTTTAATATCCTAAATAATAAAATAAAGTTAATTTATACTTGATTCAGAACTTTTTTCAAGTTTATTATTCCTCTTATATCACTTATTACCATGTTATAATCATTACACAGTTATTTATGTTAATAACGGTCGTTTTGTCGATATTTGGTACTTGAGTTGAAAATGAACACCTTATAATTACAAGTTCTTCATGTGGTAAAATATCCATTTTCATAAGAATAATATTAATGATTTAGATATCATATATGTCATATATATCTAGTATATACATGTATTTATAATAGTACATAACATTTAGAGGAAAGAAATGAAATGCACCGTTCATGGAGACGGTAAGTCGTACGTACGCATGAATGCTACTTTCATTTCTATTTTGCATTTAATGGAATTAAAATAAAAAGATACATAGTTATATTATAATTCCAGTATAATATCATATATAATATTATTAACTCCATCCTTTATATATCCCACATAAGTCATTAACGAGTCATATCACTTTGAGGGGGCGGTAGTCCACACTTCCTCTAATGAGATTATCGTATTTACCCATAATGGAAACCATAAAGGTATGATATAAAAGAAAAATAAAGAAGAATAAAGAAAACATAAACATAATATATATAATATATAAAAATAGTTTCATCTTAATGTCCACCTTGAGAGGCGGTAGGAGATAATTGAACAATCGTCGTTTCGTGAGGCGTTAATTTTCCATCGAAAAAAACATTATGTTATTCACCCATTAGATGGAGGTGTGTGTAAGTGTAGTTCGAATAATTCTCATAAAAACATCCTATTATATTGAGGATACTGTTTTTGATATAAAATAAAGTAATAAAAAGAGTTTAGTGGTTGGAGAAGTAAAATAAAAGAAATCAATTTAAGATAAACCGTTACCTTTAATTTGGGTAACTCCCTTTGGTTTGAAAAAATGGACTTCTTGAAGTTTCTTATGCCTAAGGTAAGGATTATAGGAGGAGTAGAGGAATGTACAAAGCTTAATTTGGAAGAGGTTGGATGAGCGAAAAGGCTTGAGAGGTGTGATAAATTGGTTAGAAGTGGTCTCCTTTTATACGGGAGATGAGGGGCTATTTAGGAAAGTGTGAAGATATTATTTTATTATAAACTTATCTTCGGTTTCAAAAGGTCCAAAAATAATTAAAGTAGAAGATAAGATGAATAATATTCGAAATAAAATAATCCAATAAGAATTGGACATGTTTTGGATAATATTTTAATAATTATAATCTTATTTATTTAAATCATTTATTAATGAGGTAAACACTACATAATTATTGTGTCATAAATCATTTTATTTATTTGACATCTAAAATATATAAGAAAAATACCATGATGTAGGAAATATTTCTAGCTTTCCAAATAATATTTATAGTCGAAAAGATAACTTATATAACCCCATGTTAAAATTAATTTAATAAAAGATATTTGTTTTTGTTATTTTTGTCGTTACTTTAAATTAATTAATCTAAAGTGTTATTATCACTCCCAAGTGGCTTAATGAGGTCCCAAAATCGACCCAAAGATTCCCATGGTTGGCCATTACTCATTCAATAAAGTTAGGAAAAGTGTTAAGGTATTTTGGAATTATTATAATATTTTTTTACCTTGAATTACCCTATTTACCTTTAACCACGGTAAATAAAAGTCAAAAGTAACTATTCACCAAAAATTATTTTCATCTTATTGAACCACATTTTACTTACTAATAAAAACAATGTATGTCAGATTTTCTAAATTCAATTCATAGAAGTTGTAATATTTCATTTAAATGAAAAAGTCATTTTTCTTAACTACTACTAATTGGTTTCACTATTAATCAAAATTGAAGTTTTTCAGAAAAAGACCAAAAATTCAGCCTTGGATATATTTGATATTGAAAATTCAAAAATGATATCTATTTTACCAAATTATAAATATAGATGATTAATTAATTAATTTAAAATTAATTCCCGTTAACAAAACAAAAAGTGTGTTTTTATGAATTAACTACTATCAGAAGACGGACAGTTGATTAAGTCCAATTTCAAAGTGAAATTGCTTCCAATTATCAAAATTGGATTAAATGGTAAAAATATATTCTAATTACACGTTAAAACCAATAAAAAAAGATAATATAACCCTATAAATAAATTATATTAAAAGGTACTTTGGAAATAAAATACAGTATTTTTCACTATTCTTAAAAAAATGAAATTTATCAGAAAAATTCCAAAAATTTACCCAAAGTAAAATTTGATGCTTCAAATCTAAATAAGAATTTTATTTTTTCAAAAAGAACATATAAAAATGACCAAAACTAGATTTAAAGATGGTTTTCCATCAAAAGGCGGTAAATTGACCTTTTAGTGAATATTAGAGTATTTATGCTTAAAATTAGATTCATTTACATTTTAAGACTCAATAATTTATTGGATAAATGTAAAAACATTTAACAAACATGTATAATCATATTTTAGTTAGTTTTGTTTATTCCCACCAATACAACGGCTAGGAGTTAACTACAATTTAAAATAATAATAATATATTATTAATGTGCAACATAAGATTTCAAAGAAACATGTTGTTGCGTATCGGGTACTCTATTGAATATAGAATCCCCTTTAAAGTAAAATTAATATTTAATTCAAAAATATTAATAAATATGAAAATATATTATTCTTCATTTACTTGAGATTTTACAATACATCATAAGAATATCAGTCAAATGGTTAAAGGAATCTATAAATCAATTACCAGCATATGTCAAATAGTTAATAAATAGGGCGTCTATCCACCAAAGTGTCGTATGTTTCTCAAAGTAACCAGTTGATCAGTGAAAGACATCAGGTAGGTAGTGCATATTGGCTCCATGGAGCATTGTCGGGTGGGGAACTTGAAAGAGAGATAGGTGCATTAACACCTATCAATTGGGCCTCTAACTTCATGGGATAGAGCGGGTGTTATTCCATGTTGTTTTAAATTGAATAAAAAAAATGTTGATTCTTGGAATAGGGGGTACTGAATTGTTTGAATGGTAAAAATAAATCTATAAAAGTGATGCATCATAGTAGGAAATGTTGCATGGAGACATACATGTGTTGGTGGGTTGGAAGCTTGGAAGAGTGATGGGTGTGCTAATACCTATCCCCGATCCCTTTAAACAGAAATAAGTTAAATACGGGTTCTCTTTCATGACATCATGATTGGGAAGTTCAATATAGAGTTTTATGGTAAGGGGTCGAGTAAAAACAAGAAGATTGGGACCATGATGTGATGTTTTTTGTCTTATCTTGGGTGTTAGGATCTACTATATTGGCTTTCAATCCAATAGAACTTTAAAACATAAAATTTTAATGGACCATTTATCCACTAGGAAATTGTGTCATGTAGTGTAAATTCTAAAACTAGTTTAAAATAGGGATATAATTACTTAATAAAAAGGTGTTGTTTTTCCTAATAAATTTTAAAATAAATAATGAGTTGAAATTGTTTATACAAAAAATATTTTTATGTGGTTTTAGTTTCCACTTCAGGGGTAAAACATGAATTATTTTGAAAGGATGTTAATATATAAAAAAATAATACTATATTTTGGAATATTTATGTAAGAGAATGTTGGAATGATTTATTTGGATACACTAATGTGAATCTAGAAGACAATATAAATGTTTGAAAATCTAAATCAAGTGGCACATTATTTATTAAAAGAGAATGTGTGAGTCAATATTATTTATTTTTATCAAATATTGTTTTATTAAATATAAGTATGTGACTACTATAATTGTATGAAAAAAATTGTATAGTTGATGGGATGAAATTAGGATATAAATGTGATAGTTGATTTTTCATTGAGGATCTATATAAAAAAACACATATCAATTAATCTGAAAAGAATATAGTGATACATTCAAGGTAAATCATATAAATATCAAGTATAAATTAATCAAATACAATGTTTCATGTTGAAATATAGAGGCATATTATGTTCTTAATGGAGATGTTTCACATATCTTTAATAAGATGTTACAAAATGATAAGTTCTTTAAACAAAAGATAATGATGAATGTTCAGCCTTCCCAAATAAAAAATTATAGTTTGACTAAAATTTACTCTTAAATATATATTTTATTACTTATTGAAAGCTATGGTATGATTAAAATAATTAAAAAAATTGATGATAAAATTGTTAAAGTATGGATTTGTTAAAATTTAATAACTAAGGGTATATATTGGTCAAAAGAAGGAATTAGTTAGTTTTAGTTGATATAGAAGACATTTCATTTATATAGTACTCTATTAATGTACAAGTGAGTTTGATGAAGATTTATGGTAGTGAAAATTTTAAGGGAGATAAAAAAACATAAGTATTTATCATTTGGTATTTATTTTCAACACATCAATAATACACTCACTATGATATAGGTTATTGAATAGTTTCATGTAGTCTTATGGAATAATATATTCTATATGTATATTACATAAAAATGTTCTGTAAAGAATATAACATATGTGGAGCCTAACATATATTTGAATATTTATTATTAGGTTATGTTTCTAGAATATATTTTAAGATGAATAAAAATATTTAAGGTGGACTGAGAATAAAAAAGAATCATTTCATAATTAAAAAAATATATAACATATGTTATTTTATAAATTTCAATTTGTGAAATATGAGTTTTTAGACCACTCTGATAGAACATGACATATATATATATAATCTTTTATAGTCTTATAAAAAATTTGATTTAAAATATCTTGAAGTTGAGGTGTTGTTAAGGTAGTATAGAGACACAAATCGTACAACATAATTGTCACAAAACATATTTAGGATGCCAACATAACATATTTTGATGATAACGAATATTAGTTTATATGACATATTTTTATTTTTTGATTAATGGAATGTTTTAAGCTTTTGATATTTTAAAGAATATTAATTTGGTAAAACACATGATATTTTACATAATATATGTTTAAATTTCTTTAAAATACATTAGAAAGGGAAAAAAAACCTCTTTTATGTTGTAAAACAATATTTTCTATTAAAATAATATTAATAATTCATTGCATAAATCTTTTTAATACATATTTTATGAAGTGATAATGAATCTTATTTAATACAACTACTATGGTTAAATTGATAATAGAACATACATATTCATCAAACATATGTTAATGGTACATAACCCATATTAACATAACATTTATTAATCATATTAAAAAGAACAAAGTTAAGGATAAGACATACCTCAAATTATATTTTTTATTTTATTTAATAGGTTCTATATTAATGGATTTTTATCAAAAAATATTTTGGTTACACTTAATATTTATCTCAAAACATTTATTGGTTCAGAAAATTTATGTTCTAGTGATAGATTATTTTTTTGTTGAGAATAATATTTATTTAATACTTGAACATAAAATTATTCAATGGCATAAATAATTTTAATTTATAATTTAAATATGTATATATATATATTATTAATAAAAACATTACATTACATTACATAAATAATTTTTTAAAATGAAATTTAAGTTTTGATTTTAGAATGAATATTTTTTTATACCTGCAAAGAACTATTTGAAAGATAGATGAAAATATTTTATAGTTATATATACAATTTAAAGTTAGAAGATTATTTTTTATATATGTATTATTTTATGTAAACCCATATAATAGATAAAAATAAATATAAGTTTCCATAATAAATTTAATGCTTAAATTTATATAGATAATTTAGAAAATAGAAAGAAAGTAGATACAAGATAATGAAATTTTTTAAAGGAAAAAATTCCTAAATTTGTCAATATAAAATTTTTTACAACCCAAATAATTGGAAGAACCATGTAAAAAATATTTGGATAATAAAACATCTCATATAAAAATTTATGTCCCAATATCATTCATGTGGAATGTTCTTAAATGACGAGAATAATGATTTATTGATATTCAAATCAAAATATATAGGGATTTAAATAGAGATTATTTGTTTCTAAATTTGAGTTAATAAAATTATATTACAAATTGATCATTCAATTATTCTCACATAAAGATATTATAAATAAAATTTCTCAATATCTTTATATATTTTTATATAAACTCATATAGTTTCCTTAATAATGGTTAATGAATAATTAAAATCTTCCACTATATAGAGGAATGGGTTTAGATCTCATACATGAGAATATATGTTAGTTGTTGGTTCTGAGTTATAAAATTATTATAAATATATAATAATAGTTAAATTCTTTATATTTTATATGAAGAGAGGAATTGTAAAAAAATATTAAAAATTAGGTACATGATCAATGCTAAAAAGAACGAGACATTAACTGAATTTTAAGAAGTGTTAGAGGGTTATTCACAAGTTATCATAACCTTAATTAAATTTTTATGCATGAATTCATGGATTTGAGATATAGTTATATTGATCATACCCAGGATTCCCTAACACAATACCTGAGCTAGCCTGTAACAAGGTTCAAAGTGCATTCTTGGTCACCATAGGCTAGAAAAATGTTCCAAGTAATTATCCGTACTAAACTTCAGAATGTTTTTTCATGATGAAACATAATCTAAATAGAACCATCATTAGGAAATTAAACACAAACATTACAAATAATGAGATTTAATAAATAGTAAATAAGTGGTTTTAATTTTAAAATGACCGAATATAGAACAAAACCAAAATGGTAAAGAATGAAAATTCAATATATAAGAAAATAAACAACCAAAACCTGTAAATTTTGAATACATCCTTATTACATGTACAACATCAAAAACATTAATAAAATATAATACACCAAAAGAGGAATGTTGATATTGATGAAAATACATGAGACACCAAAAATATAAGACCATGATGTGAATAAAATGGAAAAACTATCCATATATATGTGTTAGAAAAAATTCATTATGTACACATCCTTCATGAAAAAAACAACATCTTAGACATTCTCAAGATAAAAGAAAAACTATTACCTAAATATGATGAGAAGAATACTATATATAAAAATAGTGTGTATGTACGGTGTAAGATAATCATTCCTTGTAAGATTCCACTGAATATTCTTAGAAATTCCATTTGAAAATAAATTCATATACTCCAGTTTAAAAAAATATTAATTCATCATTTAATTATTCTTTATACTATAAAAAAAACTAATGAAAATAATGGTACTATAGCCATTTCGAAATTAAAAAACAAAATTTGGGTCATTATGTGAGAATATGCCAACAAAATTCACCTGAGTGAATGATTTGAAATAAGAGGTAATGAAACTAATTTGAAATAATAATTAACCCTATTATTTAAAAAGAATAGATTAAATTTATACTTAAAACACAATTTTATAAAATAACCACTTGTGAAAACATTTTGAAACCATACATTAGATATCTCAAATCCATGACCCATAATGGTACATTTGAAAAAGTAAATGAATCACTTTAAACCATATGTATGAACTAACAATAATCAATTGGAAATAAAAATAAACCAATAAATATAATCGATAAAACATGAAATATATAGCTAACATATTGGCAGAAATAATTAAAATATAGAGTGAATAATATAAATAAATCATAATAAACACAACTATAATAGAGAGAAACAAATATTACATATATTTTGTCATGGGACAACACTCCATGAAATATTTTGATGTTCCTAGACATAACTCACTGAAAATCATCATATAGAATGTTGATGTTCATATGTAAACTAAAAAATCTTTTCTTTGCACCATCCTTGATGAGTGACAAATCACCTAGCTAGATCGATAATCAAAATCTAAGGAGGCACTAGCCTATTACAAATCTCAAATAATGTAGTAACCATCACTAAAACACCCATTCAGTAACATATGGTTCCCCATTTTATATAATCAAGGTGAGAAATCATGATAATGTATATACATAATTCTATAGTTATATAATCATAAAATTGACCACTAACCATTAGAAACCCTTCATAGATAACACCAATTAACTATAATATAATGAATCCAATGACAATAAATTTTCTGTGACATACCTTATAGCATTATGAAATAAACATTAACAAAGGGGCATAAGTGGAAATCAAATTATCAAAATATTTTTAAAATTGTTCAAATTGGTCTTTATGCTTACAAAAACACAAATAAATAAACTTATCTAGATTTTATAAATAAAAAATACCAGTAAAATAATTTTTCGATTTTAAATAACAAAAGGTTAACATAAAACCCCTCTTTTGAAATTTAAAAAATTTTGTATAATTTTTTTTAAAATTTTGTAACACCCCTTTATTCATTGAGAAACTAACAAAAAAATTATTTACCTAACCTTTATAATTAAGAATACATTAATTCATTGAAGTCATTGGATTATTTTTTTTGAAAGCACATCTTTGAATTTTATCAAACACCTAGTGTGCAGAATTACAAATAAGGAAAATTTTTATACATTAAATGTGGAAAACATAAATATGTTAGATTAGGTCTAAAGTAAAATGTTAAAAACTCCATAATAAATGATTATGTACACACTTCATGTATTTATATAAAGGGACCAGCCTTTTAAAATAATAAAACACCCATGGTTTCATTAAAATAGGAAATTATAAAACCCACCTATCGCAATCCATTGAATCAATTACTAAATGGTAGTATTCATCAATTAGAGAAAAATATATATCCATATAAGACTAACCAATTCCCCAATATTGAGAAACACCATGTAAAAATAAAGAAAAACCAAATTTTAGGACATCATGGTCATATTAGAGGAATAAAAATATAGATAATGGAGTAGATGAGATATGATAAATGATATTAGTAGTATTAGCTTTAAGAATCACACTCAAATAGTAATAGATGCCATTAGAGAAGAAAAGAGAAATGGGGGAAAAGTGGGTCTATTCCGTGGGTGAATGAGTGAAATGAAGATAAATATAGATACCCTAAATTTAAATAGTTTTATGAAAAAAAATTAAAACTAAATTTTTAAACATGTTATATGGTTTAGGTGAATGAGTAGACATAGCATGCACCAATTATGTATAAGTAACTAGGTCAGATCAATTAGAAAAAAAATTATATGGATGCATTGTTAGTATAACCCTCATTTAACTATGAATAAAATACTAAAGAAAAAAAATAACGCATAAAATTCATGTAATGTTTTACAATCATGCATGAGCTACTTGGGGTGCATTTTCACCAGACATAGTTTACAATCGTAGTTTAGAAAACCATGTTTAAATTGTGCATCCATAAATTTCATTCCAAAACACTTAAGTTCAACACAAACCTAGAAAATAAATTATAAAATTAATTACTATCTAAATATTTATCAATGTGGAAATTTTTGATGTCACAATTATACTCATAGGGACAATATCTTCCCCAGTAAAGTTTGTATGAATAGACCAATCCAAACAGGAACTTTAGATTTCAAATTTTCCTATATAACCAATAATCTAAATATTTAAAATAAAAAAAATACTAAATATAGCTTCCTATAAGGTATAAATAGTGAAAAAACATAAGAATATTTTATTTACATATTATCTTTATTTTTTCCATAGTACACTTCTAGAGTAGAGAGAAATTCCCACTGAATGAATACATGAGATGAAAATTTGATTCAAATGAGCCAACCTCAAAATCATAATAAATTTAGAAGATATAATTAAGATTTTAGTAGAGATCCAATCCAAAAATGTGATTTTAAAGGAGTTTTTTTACTGTAGTATATCCTAGTTGTAAGCATACCATCCATCACTGATTCAAAAATTAGCTAATCATCCTTATCTATGTTTTTGTAATTGGTAACAACTGAGTTGGTCATATCAGGATGTTTTCCAAAGATTTCCATTTGATCATTGATGGTGATATTGGTATAAACCTTTGGAGTGGAAGAGTTTAGATAATCCTATAAAGGAATACATCTCAAATTATATTGATAGAAATCATTAGAGGAACCAACCAATGATATTTCACAAGGATTATATAGAATATTATTTTAATTTAAGGATAGATAGAGGATTCCTTAATTTATATTTCAAGATTTTAGTTTAACAAGAAATTATGATCTAAGGGATATGAAAGAATACTATTTATCATTGAAAAGCCTGTATATAAAATGAGATTCTCTATAATGGTTGAAGGTGAAAATGATATTAATTCTAAGGAAAGCATGAAAATGTGTCTTGCATCACTGGTTCTAGGGAACAATGATAAACCTTTTCTCGAGGATTCTTCAAGTCCAAAAATATTCTTGATATATGTTTTGATTCTCTTGAGTAGTGAGGAAATCCATTTGTACACTATAATAGAATTAAAAAAATTTAGGGATAATTATGGGTTTCATATGAAACACCCTTCCCACCATGGGCTTCTATTATAGACCTTATGGGTTTTGGAGCCATATTTTGATATCATAATGATGATGTAAGGGGATAAATTTATTATCTCTATAGAATCAACTAATAAATGGATTCTATAATGCATTTGTTGATTAATGAAATATATAAGAAAAATATTGGAATAATTTATGGATTGAGTGTGTTTCTACCTCTATGGTGAAAGTTTTTGGAACTCGTAATGTTCACTTTTCCTATAATATAACTAGTTAATGGATCAAATTCATGGATACTCACTCATCCATGACCTTTTTTATTATACATTCCTATCATGAATCCAATTATCTTGATGATGGCCTCAAAAATAATGGGGTGAGCTTGTGATAATATTATTTTATTTAATGCCATCAGTGAGGAGCTGATGCCCATCTTCTAATGATATAGTTGTAAAATTATTTCTTTTAGATTGATGTAATTTATAAATTTCCTAATAAATTAGAATTATAATTTTTAAAACATCTCATATTATTCATAAAAAAAAATCTAAAGAAAATAGATTATGATAAATCATAGGTGATAACTCATTCAAAGATAACATTACTTTTTTTATTATCTAAATTCAAACAAAGAATAAACAATTGGAACCTATTTATTATCCTAGGTTAGGGTGGGTATGGAAAAAGGAATTCAAACCCACTCCACACTCACTATCCAATCCTAGATTAAAATTAAAAATTAGGACCCTAAAATAAGAAACACATAACTATTAGCGGATACCATCCAGTTGTAGTTTTCCCTCCATTTTAAATTATTCTATTAGAATACATGATTTAAATTACGATCCTTTAAAAACATTATAACATGGTAGTGTCACACTTATGATGAAAATATATCATAAAAACCATTTGTTATGGAAAATTCATAAAATTATTATTCATCACAAAGTATTAGAATTTCCTGGGAAACATTACCCAAAATTATTCATAAGGATTTTTAAATTGGTTAACCACTACAATATACAATCTTGTAAATGATGAAATTTAAATCAAATTAAATAATAATAATTACCTCAAATTGACTGAACACAAATTTATTTCCAAACCCCCTATAGAATATTTTGGTGTGTCTTAACTATATGCAAATAGGAAAAGTCTTTATAGAATATTAACATGTGGTATTTTTTATACATAAATTTCCACACTAATGGAACACCATAGAATTACTTATCATTGATATTGAAGAAGAAATATGACTTATACTTTCTATATAAACTTTTCACGCCTGAACAAGTTCAACCTATTTCTTATTTTTTTATTAAAACCTTGTAAGACACTCTCAGTTATTTATTGACCACCATTATTTTCATATTTATATGATAAAAAATATATATATTTAATGACCATGGATTAATCTACACATAAGAT
This sequence comes from Viscum album, assembly GCA_963277665.1. Lineage (NCBI taxonomy): Eukaryota > Viridiplantae > Streptophyta > Magnoliopsida > Santalales > Viscaceae > Viscum > Viscum album. The sequence goes on from OY728149.1 coordinate 163,553,500, forward strand.
ATTTTATGATAGAAATTTATAAATGGTATAGAATCTAGGAAAATACCACATCTAAAAATTTGATCCTTTAATATGTTGGATGAGCTTAAATTGGATAAATTTAAAAGTAGATACGTGAAATGACTACCGTACACCATTAAAGTATAATCACTCGGTTGAATGTAAATGTAATTTATTAACTTCAAAAAATTTATTGTTTTAATTTAATATTGGTGAATCCACATATCCTAGAGAATAACCCATGACTAGTCATTCTATAGATTATCCTGATTGATGGACTTCTATATTTTCCAACTTCTATCGAAAAAACATAAAGTTTGTGAATATATCCTTCAAACATTCATGTTTCTATATCATATTGAAATTTTCTTCGATATTCATCAAGAACTCCTCCACTTATACGTAATCTGTCTCGTTTTTGAATTAGAGAGATTACAGTCCTAAAACTTATAAGTCAGATGCTTAGCATTAGGTGGAAAAAAACTAGATCTACAAAAATCATTATGTATCAATATAATTATAACAAATACATAATAAATAAATGAATAATAAATATAATTAGAGATCGAGTATGACTTATCAAAAAAATAATACCCAATACATGTGACCCACAAATGAGAATTGTTGGGTATTTAAAACAAATAATGAATTATATGTATCATTAACAGTCCAATAGAAAAATAAGAAACTACCCAGATCAAAATTATATAATTAAAATATAAGTAATCAAGAATTAATTTCACATTGATATAACATGAATATGGTATTATTTTAGGAAATTCAAATTTAAAAATATATTAACAATTTCTAAGATCTCTATTAATAGTCAAGGTTCATCTATTGATAACCAACCACCGTGGGTTCATAATTTAACAAAGAGAAGTTATATACAAGGCCATTGAGGCGATTTTTGATTATATGATTCTCTTATTTTTTGAAATATCACTCTTATTTATACTTGATTTTTCATTATTCTATTTTTGAACTACTATGTCACCCTATAAATGGAATTATAATACTTTAAATATAGATCTAAATTACAAAAATCATTCCATGTGGATATTCGAATATTCCTATAGTTTTAAAATACTGGGATCTTTGTTATCCCAATCACAACACATGATATTTTATAACATCCATGAATATAGTATGATTATTCTACATGAACAATATTAAAATATTCTATATTTATTGACAAAATAGATAGGGGTTACCACATTCACTATATTAGGATATGTTTCCTTGAATTTAAAAATTATTATATTTATATATCAAGTGATACGTTTTATGTATATTTTTAGTTTGGGTGAGTCATGATCTCCTAGATATAAGGTTCATTCAATTATATGATTTCACATCTAGTTAGGTAATTACTCTTGATTTATCATGTGTTGTCATGGTCAGTTAAACATAATTTCTTAATCAACTCAAATGGTTTAAGGTTACATCCATTCCTCTACATGGAAAACTCTTATCTTATGATTAGACAACTATGAAGGCCCACAATTACATCAAGTTTTATATATGGTCAATTGTGGGTAAATTTTATGAACTACTATTTCATGTTGGGTCATTATCTCAATTTAATTAAGCCTTTTATTCTACAAAATCACCACTCTATATCCATTACTGTGAGGAAAAATGGATATAAACTATTCTAAAACATCAAAATAAAACTGTGTTTTACAATTAAATTCATAATGTCAATGTATTTTCAATATTTTCTAATAATAATAATGTTCCTATTGTGATGAAATGCACTTAAATTCTCAAATAATGATAAATTTTTGAACTTAATGAATAATAAGGGAAAATATATTATCTTATTATAAATATAATATATAATTATGTTGTATCAATCCAAAATTATTATAATTTACATTATTAGGAAAAATTACAATGATTTCTAAAAAAAATATCCCAATAAATTATAGAAATAAAATTTATGATAAAATATGTTTCCAATTATTTTAACAATATTTTTTTTCAATATTGTTCTATAATAATGTTTTGAAATATCTTATCCTTGATGAAAATTTCAATTAATCTAATAATTTATATTAAATAAAAAATTATGACCTGTAGCCCTATAATTTCAGCTCTCACCACTCAAAAAGTCAACTATGAAATTTTTTACTTGATTATTAAGTACATGATATTTTTCAAAAAAAAATGTGATTCTTAAATATATTCTTATAGATAATTGTTTATTAATATTATTAAATAAACCAATTTTGTTGAGGTCAAAGGATTCTGGGTCATAACATTAAAAAATGTATAAGGAAACATGAAATGGTTAAATACTATGGTATACTACATGGATATACTTTCCAAAATAACATCCTCATTCACCCCTCTAATACTTATATTCATCTTAAGAAATATTAATTAATTTAATGATTCAAAAATATGTAGTAATACTTAAAAAAATTTGATCAATGTATTCTATATGTATTGTTATTGTTTTTATGAATTTTTTCAAATAGGAAATGAAAGAATATCTTTTTAATTAGTGAAATTATTTCAAGAAATAAATCGTTAAAATCATTCCCCCACTTTGTAAAAAATTCATAATTCTTTGAAATTCTATGAGGAAACCATTCTATACTATCTTTGAATGAAAAATCCTGAAAGTTAAAAGGATATGGGTTAGTAGGTTTATATATTTTTGTATTGTGTTTTATCTACCATACTTCTACATGGATTATAGGTATTAAGAGGAGGATAAATTGAAAAGGTGGGTCAAGAATTTATATCGAAAAAACCAAACCTATTCCTTAATAATTTTAATGACATTATTAAATCATTTAGTTCTGAAATAGATAAAAAATATGTTTCAGATGTCAGTACATGTAACTAGACTCTCTCAAGCATAGAGTGTATTTTTTTGGAATATATAATAGGGGTTTATATTACCTCTTTAGAAAGAAAAAAAGAAATTGAACTGTAAAAATTAGTATGAATATAAATATTCAGTAAAAAAGATACAAATATTAATGAATTAGAATCATTAAACCATATAAATAACTACATGATTTAAAAAATATAATAGGGGTTTATTGATCCTTGAATTTTCATAAGCCTCCATCCTAAGTTCCTCGAGTTCATTAAGATCTAATTTCCTTTTTGTTTCAGCCAAAGAAATGTCAAAGTTCATTTTTTTTATTGCCCAAAAGGCCTTATGTTCAATTTCAACAGGTAAATGACATGCTTTTCTATAAACCAATCTATACGGTGACATGCCTAGGATAGTTTTGAAAGCAGTTCGATATGCCCAAAGGGCATCTAAGAGTTTCTCGGACCAATCTTCCCTAGAGGGATTGATAGTTTTTTCAAGAATTTGCTTAATTTCTCTATTTGACAACTCAGCTTGACCGTTGGTTTGAGGATGGTATGAAGTGGAAACTTTATGAGTAATACCATACTTAGACATGAGTTAAGTGAATGGGTGGTTGGATAAATGGGTTCCACGATCACTGATTATAGCCCTAGGAATTCCAGATCGAGAAAATATATGCTCTTTCATAAATCGGATCACAACGTGGTGGTCATTGGACTTGGTGGGAATGGCTTAAACCCATTTTGAGACATAATCAATAGCTAAGAGGATGTATAGGTATCCCTTAGAGTTTGGAAAGGGTCCCATGAAATCAATTCCCCAACAATCAAAGATTTCAATGACTAGAATGGGAGTGAGGGGCATTTGATTCCTTTTGGTAATGGATCCTAATTTCTGACACTGAGGACCACTTTTGCAGAATTGGAAGGAATCCTTAGTGAGGTTCAGCCAATAGAAACCACTTTGGAGGACCTTTGCAGTGGTTTTCTTTGTAGAAAAGTGGCCTCCACATGCCTCTCCATGACAAAATTTTAGAATGATCTCTTGCTCAGACTCGGGAATACATCTCCTGATGATTTGATCAGGACAGAACTTGAAGAGGTAAGGATCATCAAACACATAGTGTTTTACATCAGAAAGGAATTTCCTCTTACCTTGGGTCTCCATGAATTTTGGAATGTCACCCGTCACCAAATGGTTTTCTATGTCAGCATACCAAGGGCAATCACTCACTGAATAGAGGTGCTTATCGGGAAATGAATCAGACACAGAGAGGTGGTGTGAGTTGTCTTTGAATTCCATCCTAGAGAGGTGATCAGCTACAATATTTTCAACACCCTTTTTATCCTTAATGGTCAAATTGAACTCTTGAAGAAGAAGGACCCACCTAATCAATCTAGCCTTGGAATCTTGTTTTTGGAAAAGGTATTTTAGGGCTGAATGATCAGTGAAGACAATGATGGGTGATCCTAAGAGATAAGACCTGAATTTCTCTAAGGTAAAGACAACAGCAAGCAACTCTTTCTCAGTGGTGGTGTAGTTTATTTGTGCATCATTTAAAGATTTGCTTGCATAAGAAATGACATGTGGAGTTTTCTCACACTGTTTTCCTAAGACTGCTCCTACAGCAAAATCACTTGCATCACACATGAGCTCTAAAGGAAGTTTCCAATTTGGAGATTGCATGATAGGTGGAGATATAAAAGTTGACTTGAGTGTAGATAATGATTCCTCACAACTTTATGTCCATAAAAATGGAGCATCTTTTACCAATAGAGAACAAAGTGGTCGAGAAATAGAGCTGAAATTCCTATTGAACCTTCTATAAAAACCAGCATGTCCTAAGAAGGACCTCACTTCCTTAACAGTTTTAGGAGAGGGAAGGTGACGAATGATGTCAACCTTAGCTTTATCAACTTCAATCCCTCTACCAGATACCAGATGACCTAGAACAAGTCCTTCCCTTACCATGAAATGGAATTTTTTCCAATTTAGTATGAGATTCTTATCCTTGCACCTTGACAAAACCTTTTCAACATTTATAAGGCATCCCTCAAAAGTATCCCCAAAGATGGAGAAGTCATCCATGAAGACCTCTAAAAAATCCCCCACCATATCCGAGAATATTCCCATCATACACCGCTGGAAGGTACCAGGGGCATTACATAACCCAAAGGGCATGCGCTTGAAGGCAAAAGTGCCAAATGGACATGTGAAGGTTGTTTTTCCTTGATCCTCTAAGGAGTCTTCGATTTGATTATACCTTGAGAATCCATCCAGGAAGCAATAGAATTGATGACCCGCCACTCTCTCGAGGACTTGATCAATAAAGGGTAAGGGGAAATGGTCTTTCTTGGTACAAGAGTTGAGCTTCCTATAGTCAATACAAACTCTCCATCCAAGCATCTCTCCATCCTTGTTGGTTATTACTCTGATTCCGTCCTTCTTTGGAACCACATGTATAGGGCTAACCCACTCACTCTCATATATAGGATAGATGATACCAGCTTTTAACAATTTCAAAAGTTCTTTTCTCACTACTTCCATGAGATTAGGATTGAGTCGCCTCTGAGGTTGATGACATGGCTCTGACCCAGAGTCAAGAATAATTCTATGAGTCCCGATAAGTGGGCAAATCCCAGGGATATCAGATAGGGTCCATCCAATGGCTTTCTTGTGTCTCCTAAGAACATCTAGAAGCATCCTCTCATGATCAGCTTCAAGGGAGTAAGAAATGACAATAGGAAAGGATTGATTGTCCCCTAAGAAAGCATACTTTAGTGATGAAGGTAAGACTTTAAATTCATGATCAGATTGGTCATGACTTTCCAAGAATGGATGAGACTTTGTATTGAACTTAGTTTCTTTGTTCAGATTTCTTGACAAAATTGGTTCCTTGTGAACAGAATTTTCATCCACTAAATTTTCTAGAGTAGTGTCATGAATGGATATGGACTCAATGTTATTGATTTCAACCATGGTATCATTGATTGGTGATTCTAGAAATTCATCAATAGAGCTGTCTGAAAGAGATTCAATCCAAGGAGGCTAATTTCCATCATGTGAATAAAGAAAATCAATCTCTTCTTGACTTAACCATCCTTCGGTAACTCCTTGATGTTCATTGAGTTCATTATCAACACTGCCAATCCAATTAACCTCATGGATCTCTTCATCATCCCCAATTTGAGAGTTTGCATTGTAGAAGTTCAAGTCTAGACTCATGTTCCCAAAGGTGATGGTCATGTTCCCATTTTGGACTCGGATTACAGAGTTTATTGTTGCAAGGAAGGGACGACCAAATATGATTGGGGTTTGCTCCCTAGGACCTAAGCTTGGGTGATTGTCCAGAACAATGAAGTCAGCTGGGTAAATGAATTTTTCAACTTTCACCAAAACATCTTTTAAGATCCCCTTTGGAACTCGAACACTACGATCAGCAAGTTGAAGAGTGACAGATGTGGGTTGGAGTTCTTCGAGCCCTAACTGACAGTACATGGCATAAGGAATGAGGTTCACACTAGCACCTAGATCACACAAGGCTTTGACAACTTTTTTCTCTCCTAGTTCAACATTTATGTAAGGGCATCCTGGGTCTTTCATCTTAGGAGGAATGGTCCCTCGAATGGTGGTACTCACATTAGCAGCCAAAAGGACTTGGTTTTTATGTGAAAATTTTCTTTTAAAAGTGCACAAGTCCTTAAGGTATTTTGAGTTGGAAGGTATGGTTTGGATGGCATCGAGAAGGGGAATGTTCAACTTGACTTGTGAGAAGATTTCCCTCAATGTTTTACTCAATTCAGGCTTGGTTTTCCCCCTCATGCATTGAGGAAATGGTGCAGATTGTGGAGTTGTTTGTTGAAGTGTTGTTTCATTCACATTATTATCAATTTCTTCTGTTTGATCTTGTAGTTCATTTGAATTTTCATTAGATTTTGAAGTTTCACATGGTTTCTGACTTATCTGTTCAGGTTTTTCAATGGATTTCCCACTTCTTAAAACTGTCACAGCCTTTAGTTGTTCGTGAGTTGTTTGAGTGAAACTTGTCTCTCCCCTTGATGTTTTTGTGGAATGGCCTGTGTGGGCATGGTTGCCTTTCCAGTTTTTATGGTTTGAAGTTCTTGTTTAATGGATGATAATTCTTAGTTCATTTTGTCCATTTGTTTTCAGAGTTGTTCTAGTAGGCTTTGTGGAACATTTTGGGTTGGTGCTTGAGCTTGTGTGTTTATTCTAGGAGGATACTTTGGTTGTTGGATAGGTTGTTGAACGGGTTGTTGGATAGGTTGTTGATATTGGACATGAGGATGTTGCAATTGGACCGGTTGTGGTTGGAACTGATTATGAGGTTGAAAGTTTTGTTAAGGGTATGTGTTGATATATTGTTGTTGTGTTGGTTGTTGATTGTCCTTCCAACGAAAGCCCGGATGGTCATTATACCTTGGATTGAAGGTGTTCGTGAATTGTGGATTTTGAAAGTTCATTGCATTAACTTCTTCTGGTGGTCCTCCTAAAAGAACGTCCTTGATGGAAGGAATGGTTGGGCAATTATCAGTTTTGTGGTCATTCTTGTCACAAATTGTACAAATAAGCTCAACATGTTGGGTTTTGTGGACCTTCCTAAGATCAATCTCCTCAACATTCCTCGTGAGTGCAGCAAGTTTTGCTCTAAGGTTTTATTCTTATCCAAGATTGTACATTCTACCAGATTTGGGTGGCTTCTCATAGTATGGTGATGTTCCCCATGTTTGGTTTTGTTCAGCAAGATTTTCTAGATACTCGTAAGCATCATTTGGGGCTTTGTTTTTGAAGGTTCCATTACACATCATATCAATGAATTGTTTGTTTCTAGGACCCAACCCTTTATAGAAAATTCTCACTTTTTCTGGGATTAAGAAACCATGGTGAGGTACCATGTTTAATGTGTCCTTGAAGCTTTCCCATGTTTCATAGAATGTTTCTCCCTCTCTTTCAAAAATGTTTTGTATGCTCTTTTTAAGTGCAATTGTTTTGTGATGGGGGAATTATTTTTTATAAAATTCTCATTGAAGTTGGTCCCAAGAGTGAATGGATGCTGGTCTCAAATTATTTAACCAATTCTTTGCTCGGTCCTTAAGGGAAAAAGGGAAAGGTCTCATTTTAGCATATTCAATTTGATTTGGTGGGCACATGGTTTCGACAATGTCATTAAATTATTTAACATGAAGGTAAGGCATCTCAGACTCCATCCCATGAAAGGTTGGAAGGTGGTTCAGGACATGGGGTTTGAAAACATATTGGGAATATCCAATGTTATCATTCCTAATGCATGAGGGTGCATTGGTCCAGGTTGGTGTGAGGTAGTCATTCATGGTCGGGTCTGCAACAATTCCCAAGTTAGGGTCTTACCCGTTATTTTGGTTCCCTCCCCGGTTTATGATTTGGTTTTGTGGGAGATTCTCCATTGTATCGAACTCAACGTCTAAATTTGGAGTATTAGGAAGATTTGGATCTAAAGGAAATAGACCTCTTTTAGTGCTTGACTCCCCAGCCCTAGGAGTATCCACCCTAACTAATCTGTTTGAGTTATCGCGGGTGTAGGAGGACATGCCCCAAAAGAAAAAAAAAGCGAGAAAGGGAAAAGATAATAGAATTGGGATGAGAATAGAAGAATTGGGGTAAGAAAAGATGGTTTTTGGTCTAAGGAACTTACTTGGTCCCCGGCAACGGCGCCAAAATTTTGGTTGCGCCCAAATTTACCCTACTGGTAAAAGTGGTCGATGTAGTACATGTAGGGGTCGAATCCACAGGGACCAAAGAAGTAACCTTGAGACGCTATGATTTGGTGAAGGATGGGCTATGAAGTAGCCAACTTTGGGTTTGATTTTGGATGGTTTAAAGAACACTAAGAAACCTAGGTGAATTCAATTCAAATAAAATGGGTTGATCTTAGGATTTTGCTCGGGGTGGATTGAATGAATTTTACTTCCTTAAACAATTTTGGTTTTATTAATTCTTGATGAACCCATTCTTCAATAATAACACTACCTTCATCATTTTCTGGTTTTAGTAATTGAATTTAGTTTTCTCAAACACAGTAAGGATGAAGAGTAGAAATAACTGAAGAAGGGATCTCTTAAATTAATTATCCAATTAACAACAATTCGTTCATAAAATAACATTCAATCCAGCCTTTGCATCCTCCTAAGATCATCCCATTAAGGGTTTAGCCCTCCATTTATGGTATACTCTCAATGGTTGGTATAATATGGCTAACAAGAATTGGATTGAAGAAATTAAAACCGCGGAAATAACGAGCACTCCTCCGTGTGTGTGAATGAAATTCACACCTATGTGTGAACTAATTCACAACAACACAGAGATATCACTATGCTTTGTGATAATAAAGTTTTAATAAAAGAAAGGAAAAATGTAGAAGTGAATGAAGTTTATTAAGAACATAAAGATACAAAAAAGAAACTTACATGGAAATGGAAAACATTACAAAGGAAATTTGAAAGCATAACCTTACAATGAAACAAGCAACAAAAGATGATATAAAAAATATCCACACTCATTCCCTTCACCAATAGCTCCTTATATAGAAATATTAGGAGCCTTAGGTACATCCCCCTACAATTAATTAACCCCCCAATAATTAATTGAGTCAAATGGAGGGTGAATAATCAAAAAGAAATTGATGTTTTGAATTTGACCGGAAAAACTATCCAGATTCGTCCACCATATTGACGTGTGAATTCGAAATTGAAGAAGGCCGAATCCGGAGGAGTTGTAGAAGAGAAATATTTTCTCCCATATGTCTTCTAGAAGCTCTCAGAATTTCAGGAAATTTGAATCCTCCGTTTGGACTTTATGGTCAAAATGGTGGGACGGATTTCTGTGCATTAATGATGAGTCCACCATTTAAATCTCAAATTCAGATCCCTTTATCATCATGAAAACATCAGAATTAGCTCTGGACACAGTTGAATAAAATGATACTCATATTTTTATCTTTCTACTGTATAAATTTGAGCTTCATTGGGATTAGTATCTGGGGCCCACATTTGTTTGATGGGCCTTAGGCCCATTATGCTTTTTCCAGAATGTTTCTGCCTTCAGGCGCAAACTTTTCCATCTTCCTTTGGGATTCATCAAGCGGACCTAAAAGATAAAATGTTCAAAAAAAAGTGATCAATAATATCCCAAAATTTCAAATTCAGAAAATTAATATAATATTGTCAAAAAAATGAATGATTGGGCCCAAATTTGCATTTTAAACATGAATTGCATTTATGATGAGAAATGAAGTTCTATTAATGTAATGCACTAAAAACAATGTTTATGGACTTTGGAACAATGAATATAAAGATATTAATAATTAATATTAGCCACTTTCAGTGACTAATCACCCACAGGGTATTTAACCTAGGTGGGCCTAACTGTTACATTATAAATGATTTTTATTTTGATACATTAAAACACAAATTATATTTTTGGGTCATTTTAAAATTCAATTGAGGAGATTATTTTTTATAAAATAATGGATTTTTGAAATAAAAATAATTTTATTAAAATATTATTATTATATATGTTTTATCAAATAGAAGTGATCATATATATATATATGTGTGTGTTTTTTTATTTCAAATGTAATTCTTATAAGGGTTCCAAAAATTTTATTATAAAAAATCACAGCATTTATCAATAAAAGATTATTCTTATTTTAAAAGTGATAATACACATAGTTTGTAAATTATTTTAATAAAATTATTTCTATTTTGAGAATCCTAATGCCAAAATTATCCAATAGATAATTTTTCATTACTATCTAAGAAAGAAAAATTTTGAGGGAAAAATTAAATATAGTACAGATATATTATGTGTAATATGACATCATGATTACCCAAAATGATATAATAAAAACTATAAATTATATCTACAAACAAATAATTATTTTACTTTTAAAATAATGTTATTTTATTAATATTTGATTAATTTTATAAATCATTTATGTTTCCTCCATAACCAGTAATTTATTTTATGTTTTTAAAATCGTTTCATTAAGAGTATGAATTAGTGAATGATAATAAAGGGTAATATTTTATTATTTTAGGACCTTGTACATATAAAATAATTTAATCCAATCCCATTTTTTTTAAAAAATGGGACAATATCATGGGACAGTTTTTGGTTTTGGTTATTTTGTTATATAGTGTCAAAAAAATATGTTTAGGAAATAATAAAGAATCCCCCCACTTATTTCCTATATAAACTGACCCAATCTACCATTTACATTTACTAAAAATCCTTGGATAACTCACTAACTCTTCCATACCCTCTCTAAAGTCCTCTTATGGTGCCCCATGCTCTGAAGAAGATCCTCCAAAGCATTTGAAGTCATACTCTCAGGGTAAGAAGTCCTTTCCTTCTCTTCTTTATTCAAGTTTCTTTATTATTGTATACCTTCTATTTCTAATTACTAATGTTGGGATATGTTTTTCCATGTCCATATTACTATAAAATCTAATTAAATATTATGAGAGAACCATTTCTCTCACATTAACTCATTTTATGAATTTTTTATAACATTGTTATGTTGTGGAAATATCATCGAGAGTTTCCATTCCAAACAAATGTGTATTGAATACCCATACACTTTTTCCTATCAAGGGTTTTAACCATTATGCAGTTATAATTATTTTATTTGGGAGATAGATTTATTTATTCGACACTCCATGCTCATGGAATAAAATTTTATGATAAATTATTCCATGTTTTATGATCTATGTGAACACTTAAGAATGAGAATGAAATGAATGTGGCGGGTGCACCCAAAATTATATAGTGCTCCAAGGCATTGGGTAATATGTAGTATCATAAGATTCATGTGGGGATAGGGAGTAAAACTGATTTCATTATGGGTCCTTTTCCATCATGATGTCTTGGTAGTTATCCTTTACCTAGGTTTAAGATGCAATTTTTTAAGTTGTTTCCACATTTTCCATGTCCCCTTTACAATTATCATAGTATATCATGCTTCATTAATAATGTTTATAATTATCACTCCATTTATGCCCCATTTACATAACTATTTTCTAACATATAGTACTCTCTTCATGTTATTCCATGTTTATTACCTTACTAGTATTTATAGCTCATCGATTTCTTATGTATGACCCTAGGTTATCATATGCAATTTTAAGTATGAGCATGTTAAGGAAAGTTTCAAAAAGACAATATTTTTCCTTGTTTTCTGTTTTTATGTAATGTACCTAATTCCCAAATAGACTAGTATTTTTGATCCTCTATGTTATATTATGGGAAATATATTGTAATAAATCATGTATTAATGTAAAATAAAGAGAAATGATGTTATAGTTGGTATCAAAGGAAAGGTTTGGTTATTTTTTGGATTAGGATTAGAAAAGCCTAGCAAAATAGTATGGATAAGAATAAGTATAAGAACACATACCTAATTTTTTGTAAGTATATAATAAGTTGTTTATCAAGAAAATACATCCATTTCTAGAAACTACAAGTGGATTTGGATAGGGCACATATGTACATAATGGTAAAACCTGAAAACACCACATTGAGCTAGACTCAACTTGGAACTAATGCACGACAATGGGACTTTATCAACACATTATTTGACACTCTCGAGGTATATTCCATGGTAAATTCAAAAGATCTGTAAAAAACATTATAAATGGAACAAGAAAATACCCATAATATTTTATTATAAGAAATAGACCATGCATATCATACAATAAAGCCTATAAATTTATAAGTTAGAAAAATAAATATAATTTATAAGTTATCACTTTAATGTCATTGGATTCTCATTCATATGTTTAATATTTTAACAATACTCATTCCTAATTTTACCTTTATTTTATAAAATGGTCAAAAATAATATATTACCAAGAAGGCCTTTCATACCTGGATATTACATCCTTTTTTAAAAAAGTTTCATACATTATTCAATCCCATTCTTAAAGACTATATTAGTTTAGTGCCTTTGGAAACATAGAACACAAACATATAGTCTGGTGTAATATATTCAATGTTTCCCAAAAAGATCATTCCATTTGTTAATACTACTATAAACGTTTCCTTATTACCTAAGAAAGGACGGGTGGGCTCAAATTCTCAATAAGGGTAAACATGGTTGATATTGAAGCATAATAAGAATATAAGGGTATGAAAACATGAGCATAACATATAAATATCATACCATACATATCAAATATCATATGATTGAGTCGTCGAATAAATATTGGTAGTTCATAAGACATGAATCATAAGATAGTCAAAGCACATATTCCACGAGATTATAATAATGGCGTAATACATGGAAATTGTGGTATACCCATAAGATTATAATATCTTATATGAATTATTCTAACCAAGTTATTCACATTATGTTAGGCTTGGGTTAATCACCCATGTACCTAATTATGGATTGGGATAGCCTCATGTTTACCTTAAAGTTTTGGGATTAAGATGACTACACGTGTATGCTCTTGTTGTAGGATTAGAATGACATCTCGTTTACCCTCTTGATGCGGGCTTAGGATGACCTCCCATGTATCCTCTTGTTTTGGGCTTAGGATGACCTCATATGTACCATCTTAATCTCATAAAACATTTATAATTACCTAATTTATTGGAATGAGATATATGTCCCACCCCTCACATAATGAAAACTATACATAGGTGTTCTATAAGAACACAACTCATTCATCATATCAGAACCCATAAAATGAAATGAGTTTCATAAACATCATTCAATCATAACATAATCCATGTAAAAGAAATGGGTTTCATAAATATCATTGCATTATAGACATAAACTAAACATATGAATAAGAAGGATATTATATCTTAAAAACATCTCACTAATATATAAGAAACATCAAATAATTTTACCATATATGGAAATTAATTTTGAGAGACCACTTGGAAACAATTTTTGAATAAAATATCATTTCTTTCTTAAAAATGTTATATTTTCCTAAACTACCGTAAAACTTTAAAAGAACGGATTTTCATTAAAAATAAAATTTTAAGATTATAATGTAAGATTGAAATAATTAAGGAATCATGATTGAAAAATATTCCATTCATTCTGTATAAGTTAAAAAAATATTCCTTCCATATATTTTTTTTGGTAAAGTAACAAAGAGGCTTGTATGGAAAATGAAAAAAATATATTTTCAAACCATTTCAGAAAAATAAAAAAAGGGTGAAAATAAAATTAAATATTGATAAAAAATAGTAAAATAATTTTTGAAAATATATTTATAAAACATGGTTATGTAAGATAAATATTCCACAACGGTGATTTAAAATGAAACAATCCCGACTATTGATGAAATTTTGAAACAATCTCTTATCACTTTATAATCTGTATAATCGTATGATCCATGAAAAAATGAAAATTATATTTATATAAAAATAATATAATAATTATAATTATACTTAAAAACTAAATTCATTGGTAGTATATAAACCATACAAAATAAATAAGTAGTGTTTAAGGATTGTGTCCCAATGAAATAAAAGTAAGACAAAAACCCCAAACCTTAATTTTTAACTTCATTTTTATACATTAAAAACTTATTTACAATGAAAATACGTTTATTATACTTATAAAGAAAACATATTAATTTATATAATACTATATGTTATTTACTTATGACTTTATATTACTATGTTGTTAACAATTCCGTGTTATTGTTATGTTTCAGGTAATAACGGAATTTTTTTTTTCATGTATTGAATTGTAATCCTTGGTACTCTAACATAGATAATGATTTAATTCCCTATAGAATAACCCCATGATATAAATATCATATATATATATATATTAATTATATATGTATTCATGGTGATTCATAAAAGTTACAGATAAAAATAAAATACGCTGTTCAAGGAGACTATAGTTCGTGCCTACGAATGAACGCTATTTTCATTTTGTTATCATATTAAAATAAGAAAATTAAATGAAATATTATAATTAAATAATCCTTTGTATGTTATTTATGTCTTAAATATTTAAAAAATTAATCCTTATTATAACCTATCTGAAATATAGATGAAAAACGAAACACATTGTATCGTGGAGATAATAAGCCATATATACGCAGAAACGACGTTATCATTTACCAAAAGATCACATAGTAAAAAGGTAGATATGTTATTATCATTATAGAAGTATAATAATTTAATAAATATTATATAGAAAAAATAATTCAATCATAATTAATACTCATAAAATATGGCAATGGAAAATGAATTGTATCTCTATGTGGAAATGGTAAGTCGTATGTACGGATGAGCGATACATTCATTTCTTGTTCGATGGGAAAGGTGATGTATAACAGTTTTTGATAATCATAATAAAATTTAAGAGTATTTAGTATTTTTAATTTATTATTTTTTTATATATACCATATAATTAGTGGAGTAATAGAAGAGTAGAAAACAAGAGTGATCACTTAGAGCGATTACCACTTCTTATAAATGACTTCAATGATTAACAGTTTCACACATATAAGGAGGGTGTTATTCTAAAAATAAGGACTATAAAATGTGGAGAGGGATTATAAAAATTTATTTGGGTAGATTTTGTCTGAAACAAATATGTTTTCACATGTCAAGAAAATTGAATAATGGGTGTCATTTTTTATGAGAGGGGATGTCCACTCTTGAAATTCTTAAAATAATTAAATTAATATAAAATATTTTTCACATCCAAATGGATAAAAATGTTTTATTTATAATATAGGATTATTATCGGTGTAAATAAATTAATAAAATAAAAATTATAAATGTTTTGATCATTTTTTAAATCCTTATCTTTTGTAATCCTTTATTAACCCTTTTAACTCTTAGAGTGATATCATGTAATTTACACTATGAGTGTTAGTATAAGTACTATAAAATGAAAAAAGACTAATAAATTTGTAATTTATGAAATTTTATTACTTATAATTTTTTTTAATAATTTTATATTTATTTCAATTATATATAATTTAATAAAATATTATTTATTTTAAAACATCAATCATTTCACTTTTGACACTATTCATTACATGAATTTTTAAAAATATCATAACTACAATATATATTTAAAAAAATATTTTAACTCTTCACTAACATGTAATATTAATCCAAAAAAGTAGTTTTTTAAATTAATCATCCAAATTATACTGATTTTAATATTTTAAATATAATTTTTTTGATTCTTCCATTAATTAAACAATTACTACATCATCATTCTATCACCATTTAACATAATTCTTTTATCACTAAAAAATATATATAAATTAAAATCATATAGATAAATATTTTTTCATTTAAAATACTATATATAGAAGAAAATAAACATTATAAACCACCAAATTAATAATATATATCTTGTTAAAAAAAGTATTATAAAATTGGCTTTCCATTGAATATAAAATTATATGGGCTATATTCACATCCAAAAGGAAATAAAAGGTTTAATAACAAATAATTTAATTCTTTGGGAATAAAATACTCATAAATAAAATTAAGATAATTGTTAGTGTAATTATATAATATTTATAAAACTATTTTTACCATTAATTAACAAATTTTACCCTTAATCATGGTAATAAAAAAATTACAAAAGGTACTATTTATATTGTTCAAAAATCAAAGGTATTTATTTAATAAATTTGAGACATAAGACTAAAAATATGGTATCATTTTTTTCAAAATACCAAACATATAATTTTTTGAAATTAATAAAAAAGTAATCACGTTGACAGATCGATAAAACTACTGGTCAAAGCAAAACATCCAAAAGACTGAAATGTTTTTACATAAAAATTCAATGTAAAACTGAATCGAATAAACTAAATTATATTAGATGATAAGAAATCGATCTAATTATACTTTAAAACCTATCAAAAATATAATTTAACACTACAAATATTTTATTTCTGAAAAATATTTTTTAAATTAAAATCCAATAATTTTCACTATTAATGTAAAAATAGAATTTTTAGAAAAAATATTAAAATTTCATCCAATGTAAATTTTTATATCCTAATTTCAAATAATAATTTTATTTTGTTATATAAAAATCCTAAAATTGTCATAAATTACATTTGAAATTGGTTCACTATTAAAAAGATTTAAAATTACCCTTTAGAAAAATATATGTTTTTATTCATAAAATTGGGGTTTATCTTCTCTTATGCCAATAAAATCAATGAAAGGAATATAAAAAATATTTTACTCAATATATAACATATATATTTCGTAAATATTATTCAATAGTTTTGATTAATTTAATTTATTGATACAAAATGACTTTGTCTATATAAAAATAAATATATTTATATTATATTCAAATGGTATATATTTTCAATTCAAATTAATTGGTAAATAATGAATTCATCTTATAAACCATATATTCTCATTAAATTAGTGAATAGTATTTATAACTTCTTATATAACATGTGGTTCATGTATTCCAATATTAAATAATAATATTTGTATAATATATTGTTGTTTGGTAAAAGTCACACCTGCATATAACCAAAGCTATAAAAAGAACTCAGTATTGTGTGAAAAACAAGCCAAACATAGTTTTTATTGTACAACAAGATAATCTAAGAGTTGCGTGTTTTGAATAATCAACTTTGTGTAACGTATAAATCAATAATTACTTGGTTCTTTCATATAACATAATAAATATTCTGTTTTGTGTGAAATTTTAAAAAATATTGAAAAGATTAAATTAATTACAAAAAAAAAACATTTCATAAAATCTTCGGGTGTTATATTCTACCCCACATAAAATGAATTTCTCCATATAAATTCATATTGGATATCATAGGTTTAATACATGAATGTTACGTTCATAGAATCCTGTATCATAAAAATAAATACTAAAACTTCCTTTTTAAAATAGAAAGTTAAAGGCATAACAGTTTCCCAAAGTAACTGATAACTTGGATTCCACATTGGATAACATATTTGGAATGTGAAAAAGTGGACATGGAAGGAAAATATAACTCTTTTGTTCCGATGGGTATAGATAGAGAATATGGTTATATTAAATTTAACAATCAAAACATCTTAAATATGCGATGATCTAGGGGACCATTTCATTCATTGAAAAAGGTACTAGGATACAATTTTTAGTTACAAGATCTATTCCCTAGAGTTGAATAATTTTCATGTGAATAAATACTTACTTGATTTCATTGTATTACATAATCATAATATACTCCTTTCATTGTGCCTTTATCGATTTCCACTTCACCTTTCATTCAATGAAATGATGGTAAATTTTTCATTCTTGAATCATTAACATATCATAAGACCCATAAATATAATTATAGGTAATTCAATCTATATTTAGTTAACTTAACAAAAAAAAGGCTAAAAAATTTATCTAACATGCATAAATCCTCTTATTTAAATATAATACTTTAATATCTAATACTTTTTCAGAAGTTTCACATAAACCATTTGATGTGAAAAATCCCTCATGGTATCATTAAATTTTTTTTGGGTTGGTTCTGTTTGTTGACAAAGCGGTTTCCATAGGGACTTGTCAAAGTTCCATATTCATTTTTAAAATAAATGTTGAAAAACAACCAAGAAAAAATAATGGATTTTATAAAGTTTGTACAAAAGGAATATATACAACTTGGCACCATTTTCTAGTTTTGCCATACTTTTTGCCCTGAAAATCAAAATATGGAGAAAATGTGTTTTTGTAAAAGGAAGGAGCACACGAGATTTAAGATGGGTTGGTAAATTGTGTACAACACATGTTTCTGGAGTAGAACATTGAAATGTGGAAAATGAATGAGGTTCAAGAAAGATTGAGAAAAGTATGCAAAAGAATCATGCGTGAAGAATGCAATGTCAAGATGGGTTTTGTGTGCTCGAAGGGGATCTTGCATGGGGACATGAATATTCCATTAAGGGGTCAGTGATTCCTATAAATTATAGGTCACCCCCTAATTCAAAAAATGTCAAGAATTAGTTGAAATCTTCTCTCTTAATCTTGTAATACTTATACACAAAGGGAGTTTCATGAAATAATTTGAGTTGCACCCAAGGTGAGAAAGTTGTGCGTAAGATTTCAGTTGTGCGCAATATTCAAGTTGTGTACAAGAGGTGTTTCTAAAAAATAGTGGAATCTTGTGTAGAAGTAATTAAGGTTGTGTGAACTTAATAGTAAGGATTTTATTAAGGATTTCTTGTTTTCGGTACATCAATGGTAAAGTGGTATTCATTTGTGGATCAAAGAGAAACATCAATAGAGAATATATATATAGTTGACGATGAATTAATTATAGATAATGAATGGACTTACATGTCTATAAAATGTTAGTGGATCTTATAAATAAGTAGTGATCCCACTTTAGTCGAGAGAGTAGTGATTTTCAAATTGTGATTGGTTGTAAACTAGGAGGGACTTTGAGTCCACCCCGAATATTGTAAATAGTTGTGTGCTTATAGTGGATTTGGCACATCATAAAATAACTGGTGTATAATCCTTTGATGTAGCCTAATGAGTGTGAAACAAGTGATATTTTTGTGTCTCGTGTATTATTTAATTTATGTTCATAATTTGCAGCGGTAAAGAGAGCGAAAAATGTTTTGTTTAATAATGAAACATGATCAAAATGGGAAATTGTTTTATTTTATCATACCCTGATTCAACCCAAGGGTATTTGATATAGTGTTCATAACACAATTAAATAAATGGTTAACCATATATCCATTATGTAAGATGAATGTCAAAAACATTTGAAATAAGGTCACTGTATTTCTCAAAAATTGACTAGCATAGATCCCTCGTATATCATAAAGTATATCTTATTTGTCACATACCAAAACTGTGAATACCATCATTATATATTCTCTTAAAACATGGTAATTACCATAAATACTAATTTAAAACATGAATTACTTGTTGATATAATGGTTACTATAATTATTCCTTAATTCAAAAAATGTTATAATTTATTTTCGTGATATCATAAATCACTTCTTCATCAAATCCTTAATCAATTAAAAGTTAATTTGTACCTTCTATTTTTCTTACTCATATCAAACATATCATTATCCAAACATCATTATCACAACATTAGGAACATAGTAAGAATTATATTTACATTAATCTAGATTTTCCATTTATATAACCTTCCCATTAATTCAAAATTCAACATATCCATTTCAATCCTTAAAAAAATTATATTGAAAATAGTTATATATTGTTGGATTCATATTACATAATCATTGAATTCCAAAACAAATACATTTAACTCATCCAAATCTATTCATAAACAATTACTCATGCATCATAATCATATTATTTCCTATAATATTAATTATGAATCAAGTAATAATCTTCCACAATATCAATCTTATCATGCTTCTTATATATAATGTAAAAAATAGTTAGAATATCCCTTACCTTTCACATGTCATTTGTAATCTCTTTATCCTCAGTAGTATAACAAACACTCATAAAACCTTACCAAATATCTAAATGATATTTCCACTTAAGACTTCTATTTTCATATTTCCCATACTGTCCACATCAAAAAAAATCAATGTCAACCTTATTTTTTCTAGTTCTCTCTATAGACTAAAACTAAGAATCATAGTGTGTACAACTTATCATAGAAAAAACACGATATCATGAACAATTACATATAGGATTCCTAAATAATAACACTTAATTTTAAATCAATTAAAACTTAGGCTTATCCTTAGATAATAAAGGAAATGAAACCATTCTTTATAACTAGGGGAAAGGAAACATAATAAATGTGTGAGCTCAAATTCTCAGAAAGGGTAAACAAGGATGATATATAATTTTAACTAGAAAAAAAAGAGATTACAAAATGATCATAACATTTTATGATCATTCCATATATATCAAATATCATATGAGGGAGTCATGGAATAAATATTGGCAGTTTATAAGACATGAATCATAAGATAAACAATGCACCTGATCCATTGGAGTTTAAAAATGGATTAAAACACAGAAATTGTGGCATATAAATAATCATAGAATATCAAATGTCAATGATTCCTAAAAATAAATTCATATTATGTTAGTATTTGGTTAATCACTTGTGTACCTACTTCCAAATTGTGATGGCCTCCCATGTACCTTCAAGTGTCGGGTATAGGATGGCGTCCCGTGTACCATTTTATTGCATGCTTAGGATGACCTCTCATATAAACTTTTGAGATCCCAGAAAATTTGTCATTAAACAATTAAATGGAGGGATATATAGGTCCCACCCATCATATAATGAAAATAATACATATTTTTTCCACAAGAACATAATTCATTCATCATTTTAGAACCCATATAATGGAATAGGTTTCATAATCATCATCCAGTCATATCATAATACATGGAAAAGAAATAGATTTCATAAATACCATACCATCATACCCTTAAACAAAACATAAGAATAAAAATGATAGTATCTCATAAAAAATATTCCCATTTAAACATACTGAAAATCAAAGAATTTTATTGTACATGGAAAAAATTTGATTTATCACAAGAAAATAATTGTTAATGAAAATATCCTTTTTTTATTTTAAAACATTTTATTTTCTAATATTGCTAATTTTTTATGAAAGAAAACATTTTTATTTAAAAATAAAACTATATGATTTTAAATTGAGCTTCAAATAATTAAGGATTCATGAAGGTGGATGATTCCATTCATAAAGTAAAATTTAAAATACATTCCTTTTGTGTATTTTATCAGTGAAGTTAAAAAAAGTCTTGTTTGAAAAATAACAAAAATATTATTTTAAAATCCTTCGATAAAATTAAATCATGGGTAAAAATGAGATTAAATATTCATTAAATAATTTTAAAACAAATTGAATACTTTTTTTATTAAAAATAGAAATGGAAGAAAAATATCCCATAATAGTTATTTAAAATGAAATAATCCTGATTATTGATGAGATTCTGAGATAATCAATTATAACCTTATAATTAGTAAAATAAATTGCCCCATGAAATAAATAAAATTATATATATTTGATAATACCATGATACTCAGAATAAAACATATAAAATACATTCATGTGATGTTTATACACCACACACAATAACCAATTAGTGTATAAGGCATGTGTCCCATAGAAATAAAAGTGAGACAAAAATTCCTTACCTTAGGTTTTGAATTACTTCGTATTTGTTAAAACCACCTATAAAATAATATAATTTTATTATACATTTAACATAGAAATATATTCATATATATAAAACCATATTACATTTATATATTTATTTATATTACTCTCTTATTAATAATTCCATGTTAAATTTATGTTTCAGGTAATAAACGCTTTGTTTTTTCGTTCATGTTTTGACTTTCTATCCTTGGTCCTCTTAGATATATCATGAGGTAAAAATCTATAAAATTATAAAAATTATAAAAATATCATATATATATATATATATTAGGTATATAGTTATTAATTATTATTAACAAAAGTTAGAGATAAAAATAAAATACATTGTTCCTAGAGATGGTAGGCCATAAGTACACATGAACACTGTTTTCATTTTCTATTCCTATTAAATGAAAATAAATTATATGATAAATTATAATTATAGAATATTTTTTTCTTATATATATTATATATTCATAAAATACATCCTTATTACCAGCTATGCGTAATATAGAGGAAAAATGAATCATATCACATCATGAAGATGGTAGGTCATACACACACACAAGCATCATTATCATTTCCCAAAAGATTATGTGGTAAAAAAGTTATATGATATTGTCATTATAGAATTAATTTTTTTAATAAATATCATATATAAATATTAACCCTATTGTAGTCCCCACTCATAAAAGATAGTGAAAGAAAGTGAATTGTTTTGCTACATGGATACACTAACCAGTACGTACGCATAAGTGATACTTTTACTTCATGTTCGATGGGAAAGGGGATGTCTAATGGTGTGTAATTAATAAAAATAACATTCCATAAAATTTATGATGAATAATTTATTATTTTTTTGATATATATCATATATTTAGAGGATGTATAGTCATGTGGAAAAAACGGTGATCGGTTTGAGCAATTACCTCTTATTTGAAATGGCTCTATTGAAAAAAAACTTAACACATCTATGGAGATTTTTATTCCTAAAAATAACTATATAATTTGTGGAGGTATTATAAGAATGGATAAAGTTATATCATTGATAATATAAATAGGTTTTTCTATTTTAATAAAAGACAAGAATGTGTTCCCTATTATAGGAGAGGGGAGGTGGACTCTTGGAATTTTTAAAATTATTAAATAAATATAAATTAGTTTTCTAATACGAATGGTTCCAAAATAATTTAATTAGAAGATATTATAATTATCAATCTAATTCCATTTATCAAATTAAAATTAGAAAAAAATAATTTTTTTAATCACTATTTTTTTCTTTTTACCCTTACTTAACGTTTTTAACTCTTATCATGATATCATGTTATTTACTCTTTGTGGGTTAATATAGTTACAATAAAATGTCAAAAGACCAATAAATGATTCATTTATGACATTTTAAGGCTTATCTAGATCATTTTTCCAAAATTTAGATGTTTTAGAAATTTTATATCATTTTATAAAGGATTATTTATTTTAAAATATCAATAATTTCAATTTTGGCTATATTCATTACATGATTTTTTAAAAATATAATAAAAAACATTTATATTCAAAAAAACTCATTTAACCTATATCTATCATGTTAACTTAATCCATGAAATTAGTGGATGATATCAATTATGTCAAATTATATTTATTTTAATATTTTAATATCATTTATTTAAATCTTCCATTGATTAGAAAATTACTTCATCATCATTGTGTCACAATTTAATCAAATTATTTTTTCAGTAAAAATAATAAATAAATTTCCATGATTAATAATTTTTTTTTTCATTCAATATAATTTATATATTCAAACATATCCCTTATATAACCCCACATTAAAAATATTTTTAATTTCAAAAACAAAGGTATGACAAAATTGACTTTCATTAGAATATAATATTATAATGGTTATGTTCTCATCCAAACGGTTATAAATGGTCTCATAAAAAATAATTTTATTATTATGAACAATAAATAATTATTGAATAGAATTATTATAAGTGTCATGATAATTTTATAATATTTATAATATTATTTTTACCATTATTTATCCTATTTACCCTTTACCATTGTAATAAAAAACTACTGGAGTTACAATTAATATTGTCAAAAAATAAAGGGAAATTTTTACTAAATTTCGGACTTTAGATTCAAAAATTGTTACCTATTTTTCAAAATTTCAAACATTAAAATTGTAGAAGTTAATTAAAAATTAATCCTGTTTATGGATCGAGAAAATGTGTTTTTAATGTAAAACTGTCTAAAAGATTGAAATGTTTTCATATCCAAATTCAATGTTAAATTGATTCCAATGACCTAAATTAAATTAAATGTCAAAAAATGTATATAATTAGAATTTAAAAAGAATAAAAATTATTGTTTAACGCTATAAATTAAATTTCATAAATGATATTTTAAATTAAAATTCAGTATTTTTCATTATTCATCAAAAATGAAACTTATAAAAAAATACCGAAACGTCATCCAAATTTAATTTTTATATCCCTAATTCAAATAATAATTTTATATTTTCATAAAAAATAATAAAAGTTTCAAAAATTATATTTAAAATTGGTTCTTCATTATAAATATATAAAATTTCTCTTTAGAAAAATATACATCTTTATGCATAAAGTTTGTTTATTCTTATATTAGGCCAACATAATATATTTTATGAATATAAAAAATATTTTATTGAATATATAAAAAACATATTTTATAATTAATAATCAATAATTTTAATTAATTACATTAATTATAAAAACTAACTTTTGGAGAATAAAAATAAAAATATATTCGTTAGATGCAATTGGTATATATTTTCGTTTCTAATTAATTGGTATCTTATTAAATCATCTTATAAATCATATATTTTCATAAAGATAGTTAATATTATTCATAACTACAAATTTAACAGATAGTTAATAACTTATTATATAAAAAATAATAATATTTTAATAATATACTATTGTTCGGTAAAACTCGATCTTCCCTATAATGAAATCTATCCAAATAACTCGACATTGCATGTAACATAAGACAATTATAGTGTTGGATATACCAAAATCTAATCTAAGTGTTGTATATAGTGAAACCTAAACTTTTTGTTCTTTATAAATCAATAATAACTTTGTTCTTTCATATTACACAATCTATATTCATTGTTCTACGAAATGAAAAAGAAAAATATCAAAAAGATTAAATTAATTAGAAAATTAATTAGAAAAAAACCACTAAATTATTGGGTGTTACATTGGAGGAATCAGGTAAATAGCCAATGTGATGGGTAAAGTGTTGACTACCCCATAGATATTCCCAACCCTATGGTATCGTGAATTGTGAACTTTATAATGATACACTCTCAGCCGAATCCAGTTATGAATAGAAACCCAGATCAAGCGGAGCACAAAAATCCCTCTAAGGAAGGAAAGGATGAAATTGAGTCCTTTTTGAAATAAATACCTACAATGTTCAACAGATCTTTCAATATCAAAATCATTGAACAAAAGATAAACTTCCTTGATAATATCTTCTCCATCCTTCAATGTTATGATTAAGAGATGGTTCTCCTAGATGTTTATCGTATGGAGGGAGAAGATAATCAGTAGTGAAAATTAATCAATAATACAAATCCTGAGGAAGAGATCAAAGTGATGGGTGGAAAGAATTCATGGAAAAGTTTTTTCAATAAATGTATTCCTTTCAATTTCCTACATAAAATGGAAACATATTTCCTTTCCCTAAAGCAATGAGACTATATAATAGTTGTGAAAATCCTAGTCTATGAAAATCTCTGAAAATCCCTGGTGATCTAAGAATTTGATAGTTGTGAAGAAACTATCTGATGTTCCCACAAATTCGAAATGGGGATCGAAAAATCTAAATGTTATCATGGGGATAAGAAGTGAAAAGTGGAGTTTAATACTTGTATACTGATCTAAAAATCTAATGGTTCTATGAAATTTCAACATCTCACTTGTCAATGGTCCAAAAAGAAGAACCCTAGTAATTTCTGAAGGGGGAGAGGAAATTATTTAGCTGTAGGAAGGAAGGAAACCTAGATAGTGATTATGAGTTAGATAAACCCACAAGTGCGATGAGGGAAAGAATTGCTATTTTCAAACATCACTGTATTGTTGATTGCTTCAGCTAAAAGGATATAGGGAAATTTTGAAACCAATTCACTAATCCAAGGGTTTTTAGAGATAACCAACAACCTCCAAGGAAACACGTGCCAACTTTCTTTCTCACAATGGTTGAGGTGCATTCATACAATGAAGTGGTGACTGGTATGGAAGTTTTTGATTTGTGAATGTAAAACATAATTATGATTATGTATTTACACACTCCTTCATATCATTAATGTTTAGTAGAACTATTCAAACCTCACTATAAACCATGTAAGTATAGTTGTCTGTGAAAATGGATAATGGGGAAATTATTGCATCCCAAGTGCATAACAACTACCTGGTCAAAATTAGTGGGTTGAAATTTTTAAAAAACATTATGATACACAATTTAGTGGAATTTGATACAATTATAGACATGGATTGGAATTACCTAAATAAAGATAACATAAACATCTACAGGAAAAAAATCAACCTCTATATCAAAAATTGAACCCCATTTTTATACAAGTGCAAGGAGGAGGATGAATCTTCTTTAGAACCAAATCTCAATCATGGATATTATTTCTCTATAAGAAAGGGTATATTGATCAAATGATTGAGTCTACTGAAATAATAATACTTGAAGAAAATCCAATTTTCAGGTAATAAATAGATGTGTTTCTTGAGGAATTGCATTGTATACCTCCTAGCAAAGAGGTTGAATTTTTAAATCAGCTTATACCCAGAGTACTTCCATTATCCAAGACCCCATATAAAATCCGTATTTTTGGAACATGATGGGATTAATAAAAAACTGTAGAAGAATATGGAAAAAAATTTCATATTCCCTAGTGCTTTACCATGGAGTACACAAGTACTCTTTTTCAAGAAGAATAATGGATCAATGCCCCTATGCATCAGTTATCATGATTTCTACAAGATAACAATAAAGAAAAAGAATCCTATACTATATATTTATGACATGTATGATCAGATATGTAGAGAAGAATAATTCCCAGTTGTGGATTAGTGGTAGCGGAATTACCAAGTTAGGTTCAGGAAGGCGGATATCCCCAAGACTTCTTTACAAAAAAGTAATGGGAACTCTGAGTTCATAGTAATACCATTCATACTTGCTAATGCTCTAAAAATATTCCTTGATATAATGTATAGATTCTTTATAGAATACCTTGAAAAATTTGTGTATTCTTTATATATGAGATTATAATATACTTCAAATGAAAGGCGGGTCATTAGGATCTTTTGAGAACTATTATAAATACCATATGAAAGGATAATCATTATGACAAGTACAAAAAATGTGAATTTTGGTTAATCTAATTCTCATTACTATAGAATATCATCACAATAAATGGTATATATGTTGTCCCATAAAAAATAGAAGCCACTGAATTATGGAAATGTCCACGATCTATGAATTATATCTATAGTTTCTATAGATTTTTTTGGGTATTATGATCGATTTGGAAGAGTCTTCTGATTATTTTCAAACCATATAACCAATCTCACTCAGAACGGAGTTAAATTTTCATTGAATAATGAATGTGAAAGGATATTCTAGGAGATTAAAAGGAATATTATCAGTACACATTTACTCACATTACCTAACAAATGGAGAACTTTTCATGGTATTCATTGATCTTTTAATGAAGATATTGAGATTTTTGTTAATGATAAATGAAAATGTGGTAGCCTATGCTTTATAGTAGTTGAATTTTCATGAATAGAAATACCAAATGCATGATCTAGAGTTGGTTTCAGTGATATTTACATTGAAAATATAGATAAATTATATATTTAGGGAGAAGTGTGTAATTTATTGGGATAAAAAAAGCTTCATCTATATATTAACATAGAAAGAGTTGAATATGTATCAACGAATTTGGTTAGAGATGATGAAGGACTATGAATTATCAATTCACTACCATCCTAGGAAAGCAAATAAACTACCAGATTCTCTGCATAAGAAGGATCAATAAATTTTATCATTTATGAGTATAGAGAGGGATTCTATCTCCTTATACTTAAAGAGGATATATACAGTAATCATTAATGAATAAAAATCATAAATACTTTCATAAATTATTGATCAACCATCAATTATAGAAAAGATAAATTATTATCATAGAAATGATGTAGGAATTCAGAATAAATTGGAAACTATAAGAAAATTAAAATCCTCAAAGTTAAATATTAATTAAGAAGAAATTGTATGATTTGGTTCATGGCTATGTGTAATATAAAATCCTTAGTTAATGAAGGATTTTTTGGAATATTTACATAGTTATACTTTCCCATTCAATCTAGGAAGCACAATGACTTGTCCAGATATTTGAGAGCTCTTTTGGGGGGGTCAAAATGTAAAGGAGATGATGAAATATACAAAAAGTTGTATTGTATGTCAAAAAATGAATGATGAATGGAAAAAATCCAAGGTTATAAAGAAACAATTACCCATGACTACAAGGAAATTAAAATACATCATCATAGACTTTGTCACTGGTATTCTAAAGACATATAGTAGAAATAATGTTATATGGGTTATGGTGAAACGTATTACAAAAAACTGCTCACTTCATTTAAATTTGATAGGAATTATAACTCGATCAACTTGGAAGGATATACATTAGAGAAGTGGTGAGGTAGCATGAAGTACCACTATCATTTGCACTTGGTCGAGATCTAAGATTTTCCTATAAGTTCTGGAAGAGTCTCTAACATGATCTGAACATTTATTTGAACTTCAACATAGATTATCACCCTAACATTGATTGATAATCTGAGAAGACTATCCATACACATGAGGAAATGTTGAGATATGGGTTAATTGACTTCAAAGGGGCATGGGATCATTATATTCCTTTGATTGGGTTCGTATAAAACAAAAGTTTCCAATCTTTTATCGAAATGGATCCCTATGAATCCCTTTATGGGATGTGGTGTAGACCACCTACATGGAAGGAATATGTTGGGGAAGGCAAACTGATATCTCTTAAA
Organism: Viscum album; assembly: GCA_963277665.1. Lineage (NCBI taxonomy): Eukaryota > Viridiplantae > Streptophyta > Magnoliopsida > Santalales > Viscaceae > Viscum > Viscum album. The sequence continues at coordinate 163,582,657 of OY728149.1, forward strand.
ATGATTAAAGAAATGGTGGAAAAGTTCAATACCATTTAGCTGCACATGAAGGCTACTCAGATTTGATAAAAGATCTACGATGAAAATCATTGACCAGACCTAGAGAATAATAATAGTGAAATAGTATTCCCCCATAAATCTAAAAAGAAAAATGTCATTATATTTGAGAATAAGGGAGATCATAGTCCAAGATACATCAGTCCCTTTGAGATTATTGATCGCATCGGAGCAGTGGCCTATTTCCTAGTAGTCACACCTAACTTATCTCATGTATATGATGTATTCCATGTATAACTCTTGAGGAAGTACATAAAAAACCACTCAAATGTACTCAACCCTAATGTGGTATCATTGAATAGGGATATCTCATATGAGGAGCAGCTAGTCAAGATATAGACCATAGTTAAAATGTTCTATAAAACTCGACAATGAACCTGGTCATAGTCCTTTGTAGAAAACACAAGTTAAAAGAAGAAATGTGGGAACCAAATCTAGTTATGATGTTAGGTCCACAAGGCTGAATACCCTGAGGGGGGGGGGGATCAGGGTGTGACTAATTTAAAATTAAAGACCATTCTGATCTTGTTTTGCTGTTAAGAAATACACTCTTCTCCCTCTTTCCTATTGCACAATATAAACAGAAATTAAAGCATGAACAAGACACAACAATTTTTACTTGGTTCACCCTCACTGGGCTACATCCAAGGAGTATAACCCAACGATGTGCCGATGTACCAAATCCACTAAAAGTGCATAGTTGTTTATAAAGTTCAGGATAGATCAATTCTATTCCTAGGCTCACTGCCTTTACAATGTTTAGGGTCAGCTCACTGCTTTCCCAAGGGTCACTCCCTGTTTCTCTCTCTCTGGATCACTACCGATGGAGAGGATCTCCTTCTTCCTCTTCCTTTGATCACTGCTCTGGAAAGGATCCACTCACAGCTTATAGACCTGTAGGTATCTTCATTATCACAAATGAATACATCCTCTGTTGTATGTAGATGCTCTGTTGAATTCCAACTTTCACCCGTAGATGAATCTCACTTTGCCCGGAAGGTATCAGTCAATCTTCCAGCTTTCCCACAACCCTGAATCACTACTTTGAATCAACCTTACATGGAACCCTTCTCTAAGTCGGCATGCAAGTAACGACATAAAAGTTATAACTGGTTCACAATTCTACCTCAACGACTTGCGTGACACAAGATTCTGCAACTCCAAACTTGCGCGACTCACTTTCTTTTACGCCCAAACCAATAATGGCGCGCAACCAACAACTTTCACACTTCTTCAAAACTGGCATGCAAGTTCACCTCAACAACTTGTGCGACACTCCCTTCTTCAACTCAAGACTTGGGAAACTCACTTCCTTCCTCACCCAAACCACCTTAGGCGCACAACTATCACCTGGCGCGCAACTTCTACTTGCACAACCACACACCACTTACGCGACCACCACACCTGCACGATAGGAGCTCTGATTTTCTCTAAGTCTTGAGCTCATTCATAATGAGTAGGGTTCGACCTCTACTTATAGACTTTTGGACAACCTACGCGATGATGCAAAAGTATCCCCTCGGTGCACAAGTTTTGGTATGCAAGTCACTTGCGCGACCTACCCTAATACTTGGGCGCCCTTCTGCCTTTTCCATTTTTGATGTTGTGATCTTGAAAAACATATGGCGCACAAGTTACCACTACTTCAAGTCAATGGTGTGGAAGTCCCTTTTCTGAAAACCACTTGTCTCTATTTGTCGATTTTCTGGCCCAAAAATTTTGCAAACACTGAAAAATGACGACACCTTGTATCTGCTCTTTTTGTACCACCTCCAGATCATCCATTCCTTTGTCGAGGTTCTTGAAACAAACATGGATCGTTATCCACAGCCCTTGAACTCTACATTCCACCATGAAATGCCATTTGTCAACAAATTTGTATGTCGTGGTTTTCTTTGTCAACAAACACAACACAAATTTCCACTTTTTCAACAAAAACAATCACCACAAAAATGTTTCACTGATACCTTGAGGGATTTTTTCCCAACAATCTCCCCCTTTGGGTTTGTTGAAAACTCTTCAATAAAAAGATACATTGTTAATTCTTTAGCCACCATTCACCTATTGTGATTCCGATAGCGATCAAGGATTTACTCAACACATACTCTAAGCCCACATGAGCAATGCTTGGCATGAGAAACAAGAGTAAATGAAAAGTTCATCAAAGAGTCACTTAAACATTGACACACACTGTTGACACCAAATTGATACCAATTTTTGGAAATATTCTTACCGCATTCCAACACCACTCTTCTGCTTTTATCACGATCCTCCACTATCGTGATATCTATTCTTTGATCGATCACTTATAGCATCATAAGATTTAATTACGCTCCCCCTTTATCATTGCTCTCCCCCTATCTCGCTGCTCCACCTGTCAGCTTCTCCCTATATCATTCATGATTTGTCATGTAGCCCTACTATCTCTCCCTTGAACAATCACTATTTTCTCCCCATTTGTCAACGAACCCAAAGTTCACCCCTTTGCAGTCTGTAACAGAGTAGAGAACACATATCAGCACATTAGGGAAAAACACATCATACCTTGGGGAGAGGGGGTTCCACATCCACATTCTTTTAAGTGCAGGGAGTTGACTAAACTCCTAGAGCCAGTCGATGCCTCTCAAAAGCTTCCTTGGGTAAGGACTTTGTCAGAATATCTGCAACCTGTAGCTCTGTAGGAACATACTCCATCTTCATGATTCCCTGCTCAACCTTCTCCTTGATAAAATGATAATTTATCTCAGTGTGAATTGTACTTGAGTGATGGATGAGATTTTTGCTGAGATTTATAACACTTGAGTTATCGCACTGGATTCCGATTGAAGACTTCACCTCAACTCCCATATCTTCAAGATGCTATTTCATCCACAATAATTGTGTGCATGCTTGAGTGGACGCAATATTCTCAGTCTCCACGGTGCTCAATGAAATGCAATCTTGCTTCTTGATAAGCCAAGAAATACACAGTCCACCAAGATAGAATGCACCTCCTGATGTTTATTTTCTGTCATCTGCTGAATGAGACCAGTCTGCATCAGTATATCCCAATAACTCTGTCTGAGATTTGTCATTATATGTCAAGCCGAAGTCCACCAGGCCCTTGATATATCGAAGTATTCTTTTCACTGTAATCATGTGGCTTTCCTTGGGATTAGTCTTATATCTTGATGCTTGGAATGTGGTGAAAACATTGACAGGACTTGTCGCAGTAAAGTACATTAGACTTCCAATGATTTTCCTGTATTCTGTGATATTTACTGCATTTCCATCCTCATCTTTGCAAAGTTTCACCTGGGTAGCAACTAGAGTCTTCATCTCCTTGGAATTTTCCATTCCACACATTTTCAAAACAACTTTTTCATATTTGGATTGAGAAATGAATGTTTAATTACTTCCTTGAGTCACCTGTAGACCAAGGAAAAACTTTATCTCTCCAATCATTGACATTTCAAACTCATTTTTCATGAATTCAGAAAACTGTCTGTATTGATCTTCTCCTGATCTGCCAAAAATTATGTCATCAACATAAACAAAGACCATCATTCGTTTATTACTGTCATTTCTGAAATAGAGATTGTAATCAACTCCTCTATGCTGGAAATCAAGCTTTTCAAGTACTGATCAAGCCTTGAGTACCATGCCCTTGGTGCTTGTTTTAGCTCATACAACGCCTTCTTCAGTTTGCAAACCTTGTTCTCATCCTCATGAATGAGAAAACCATTTGGCTGCTCAATATACACTTCCTCATCCAGAACCCCATTCAAGAATTCAGATTTGACATCCATCTGGAATACTTTGAACTTTCTTTGCACTGCTATGGATAAAAATAATTGTATTGTCTCGAGCCTTGCAACCAGTGTAAATGTCTCATCAACATTAATTCCCTTTATCTGGGAGTACCCTTTGCACACTAGTCGTGCTTTGTTTTGAACCACTGCACCATCTTCATTCATCTTGTTGCGATAAAACCATTTAGTCCCGATGAAATTCTTATCTTCTAGTCTCAAAACAATCTCTCATGTCTGGTTCTTCTCAATCTGATCAAGCTCTTCATTCATATCCTAACCCCAGTTTTCATCTTGAGCTGCATCAACAAAGCATTTCAACTCTACCTAAGATATGAAGGATGTATGCTGTAGTGAATTCATTCTTCATGTCTGAACTAGAGCTGTCTGATCACCAATGATATTCTTATTATCAATTTCAGCTTGACTCTTTGGCTTCCTTGAAGACACAGACTTTGTTTCCTCTTGTTCATCATCAGTATCTTCTTTTGAGTCAGCTTCTGCGACTTCTACTCCCCCTATGTTGCTAACCTCCTCATCACTTTCATCCAGAAACTGGTCACTAGGTCATTGATTATTCTATTCATTTTCAACTATAGTGATATCATTGCTCTCAAAAAAATTTCCCAGCCTTTTATTGAAGCATTTATATGCTCTGCTTTTTCCTGAGTAAACAAGGAATATTCCCTCATCTCCTCGCAACTCAAACTTCCTGTGATTTTATTTTTGAGAATGAAACACTTACTTCTAAAGAATCAAAAGTATTTCAACATTGGATTCTTTCCGTACCACATTTCATAAGGAGTCTTCCCTTGCTTTGGACATAACAGAGACCTGTTCGAAATATAGACCAATGTCAAAACTGCTTCCTTCCAAAATTTCTCTAGTAGGTCATTTTCAATAAGCATTGTTATGGCCATGTTGTTGATGATTCGATTTCTCCTTTCAACAACTCCATTCTATTAGGGAGTCCTCACTGATGAAACTTGTTGCCTTATCCCATGTTTCTTGAGATAGTCTTCCACTTGATTGTTTGTGAATTTTGTACCGTTATTAGTACAAAACATCATAATTTTCTGCCCAAGCATCCTTTCTAATTCACTCCTACATTTCTTGATACAACTGAACACTTCTATCTTATGGATAATGACAAATACCCAAGCCATTATGCTATAATCATCAATGAAAAGGACATAGTACCTTTTCCCATTTATGGATCGTGGTGAGATAGGTCCACATACATCAGCATGCACCAATTCGAGCACTCTGGTTGATTTCTGTTCCTTTGGCCTGTATGTATTTCTGATGATCTTCCCTTGTTGACAAGCATCGCATGTATGAGTACGATCAAGTGATAGTTTGGGAAGGTCTCTAGTAGCATCACACTTTAACAGATCTTCCATGGATGGTTGGCATAGATGACCAAGTCGATTATGCCACATCTAGTTTTCTTCCTCTCTAGATAAAAGGCACGTATCTTCTTCCCCACTTACAAGGTAATGATTTCCCTTCATCCTTTTTCCTTATAGAATAGCTGCACCATCTGTTTCTTTCACAATACACATCTTCTTGGTAAATCGGATAGAGTGCCCAGAGTCACATAGTTGACTAACACCGAGCAAATTATGACTAAGACCCTCTACTAACAAGACATCAACATGTCTCATTTCTTTCCCCACAGATTTAGCCTTTTCGGAAGCAACAATCTTTAGCCCTTCATCGTTTCCAAACGTGACAACTCCTTCTTTGTCATATCATATGCCTGTGATGAGATCCTTATTCCCTGTCATATGGGATGTGCAACCACTGTCAAGGATCCATACTCCTGAATGATCTGAAGCTTTAAGGGAAATTTCCTCAACTACTACCTTCTCATCCTTTTTCTTTTTGATCCATGTATTCGACTTCATACTGAGTGTGGTTTGGAGAACATGATCTTCTTTAGAGTGTGATGGACTAGCTTCACCCTGTAGTTCTACAAACTGATTTTTTGTTTTCAACTCACTTAATGATTTCTTAATTTGCTGCTTACGACCGCTTGAGTGTTGTTTTGGCACACTCCACTGTATGATTGATGTGCAATACTTATCCATGTGCCCAAATCCCCCACACAAAAAATAGTGACATTCAAAGGATGTTCTATAATGTTGAGCTCTATTCAGTTTCCACTGTTGTTCTTGTGCCCTTTGGTATCTATTGTCTATAGAACACAAATTCCGTGAGTGTCCCATATTTCCACAACAATAACACCTGATATAAGGTGCATTCCTTAATGTTACTTCAGAACTATGAGTTCCCCCTTGGGATCTCTGATAATTCTGATTCTTCTTTGTGCCCCAATCAACCTTTAATCTCATCACGAGTGCTTGCGGTCTGACTTCAATCGTCACAGATTTTTGTTTTTGATCAAGCCCTGAATCAGCCTTAATGTCTGAGCTCAATTGCTTCTTCTTTCCTTCTGAACTAATAGGACCCTGTTTCATCTTTTCAGTCTTTTGAATGACCTACTTTCCCAAGAATATGTTGGGAATCAAAGGTTTTTTTTGGTCTTTAACTTTTCTCCGCAGACCGACAACTTCCTCTTCAAGCTCTTCAATATGCCTGACATGATCTTTCACTTTTCTATTCAATCCATTGATCTCCCTTTTCTGTTCTTCAATATTGACCTTATGCTCATCAACCTTTTCTGTGCTCTTTGGCCTGGAAGACTTAAGGTTTTCGATTTATTTCACTAGATCGGACTTCTCTTCTTCCAGCTATTGCATGTAGAGTTTGGCATCATGTACCACCTTGTTGGATTTCATTTTTTTTACTCTCCAAACATCTATCTCTTCAAGATATGCTTCTAATTTATCTTCCATGTAAACTCTCCCTTCAATTTCTTCTTCTTCTTCATCAACGTTGATTTCTTCTTTTTCTTGAGCACTACTGACAATAGCCACCATTGCATTTTGTCCATGATATTTAAAATTTCCAATCTCCTCAAGCTCTTCCGCTTCAGACTCATCTGAATTGTCTATTTCTTGCGAAAGAAGATTCTTCTTCTTGAATAAATTTCTCTTGAACTACTTCTTCCCTTTCACATAGGCTGAATATTTCCTCTTGGGATTTTCAACTTCATCTTCATCATCTTCTTCTTGAAAATATTTGGGGAATCTTGTAGCAAGATGACCAAATTTTCCACATCTTAAGCAAACAAGTGAAAGTTTCCCTTTGAACTTTCCTTTTCCTCTTTGAAGATTTTAGGAAAGGAATGACATTATCTCATATGTCTCTTCTTCTTCCTGAGAATCTTCAATGGTGAGTTTCTTCATGGCCTTAAATTCCACCTCTTTGGATTTCCCCCTTTACACAGCCTCGTTATCATTGTTCCTCATTTCATATGCAACCAAGGTATTGTGTAAATTGTCCAGTGTCAGCTCTTTTGGATCTTTATCTTCTAGAACTGAAACTTTCGGATTGAACATAGGTGGAAGTTTCCTCAAGATGTTCTTTACGATCTTTATGTCTTCAATGACTTCTCCAAGACCTCGCATATCTTCCAAAACAATATTTACCCTATTAAAGAATGCATCAACAGACTCATTTAGGTTCATTTTCAGATCTTCATACTTATTCCATAGTACTTGTAGCTTTTCCTATCTGACCTTCATATCTCCTTCATATATATTCATGATCTTTTCCCACATGGCATGTGATGTTTTACATGACATCACCTTCGTATAGATAGCATTGGATATGGCTCCCCATAAAGCCTTTATTCCCTTGGCATCAGAATCCAATTCTCTTTGCTCATCTTCTGATAATGCCCCACTATTGATGTCCGCTATTATACCATGCATTGCTGCTGTGAAAACAACCATTACCAAAGATCGGAAGTAGTGTTGCATCCGATTCTTCCATAGCTGAAAATTGTTCCCATCGAATATCAGAATACCTTTATGATTGATGACCTCCATTTGAGATAGAAATGATATCAACCTCCCTTTGATACCAATTGATAAGTCCACAAGGATGAATACCCTAAGAGGGGGGGTGAATCAGGGTACGACTAATTTAAAATTAAAGCCCATTCTGATATTGTTTTGCTGTTCAGAAAAAAACTCTTATATCTCTTTCTTGTTGCACAATATAAACAGAAAGTAAAGCATGCACATGAAAAAATAATTTTTACTTTTTTCACCCTCACTGGGATACATCAAAGGAGCATACACCGACGATGTGCCGATGTACCAAATCCACTAAAAGCGCACTGCTATTTACAATGTTTGGGATAAATCACTTATATTCCCAGGCTCACTGCTTTTACAATGTTTATGGCCAGCTCACTACTTTCCCAAGGGTCACTCCCAGTTTCTCTCTCTCTGGCTCACTGCCGGTGTTGAGGATCACCTTCTTCCTCTTCCTTTGCTCACTGCTCTAGACATGATCCACTCACAGTTTATAGACATGTAGGTCTCTTCATTATCACAAATGAATACATCCTCTGTTTTATGTAGATTCTCTGTTGAAGTCCAACTTTCACCTATAGATGAATCTCACTTTGCACCAAAGGTATCAGGAAATCTTCCAGCTTTCACGCAGCCCTGAATCACTGCTGTGAATCAACCTTAACTTTCTCCCTTCTCTAAGCCGACGCACAAGTAATGGCGCGCAAGTTATAACTAGCATGAATGTCTACCTCAACCACTTGCGTGACACAAGCTTCTGCAACTCCAAACTTGCGCGACTCACTTCATTTTACGCCCAAACTAATAATGGAATGCAACCAATAACTTTCATGCTTCTTCAAAAAATGGCACGCAAGTTCACCTCAACAACTTGCGCGGCACTCCCTTCTTCAACTCAAGACTTGGGAGACTCACTTCCTTCCTCTCCCAAACCACCTTAGGCGCGCAACTATCACCTGGCGCGCAACTTCTACTTTCTCGACCACACACCACTTGCGCGACCACCACACCTACGCGACAAGAGCTCTGATTTTCTCTAAGTATTGAACTCGTTCCGAATGAGGAGGGGTCGACCTCTATTTATAGGCTTTTGGACAACCTGCATGATGGCGCACATGTCTCCCCTCGGCACGCAAGTTTTAGCGCGCAAGTCTCGGTGCACAAGTCACTTGCGCGACCTACCCTAATAATTGGGATCCCTTCTCCCTTTGCCATTTTTTGATGTTGTGGTCTTGAAAAACATATGGCACAAAAGTTACCTTTCCTTCAAGTCAATGGTGCACAAGTCCCTTTCCCAAAAACCACTTGTCTCTATTTTTCGATTTTTAGGCCCAAAAATTTGGAAAACACTGGAAAACGATGATACCTTGTATCTGCTCTTTTTGTACCACCTCCAGATCATCCATTCCTTTGTCGAGGTTCTTGAAACAAACATGGATCATTAACCACATCCCTTGAACTCTACATGCCACCATGAAATCCCCTTTGTCAAAAAATTTGTATGTCATGGTTTGCTTTTTCAATAAACACAACACATATGTCCACTTTGTCAACAAAAACAATCACCTCAAAAATGGTTCAATGATACCTTGAGAGATTTTTTCCCAACAGATGAAATAGAATTACCGTCATCTATTTTAGTGTGGGTAATAGAAAAATTTGGGGGTAAAATTTATGAGGGATTGGCTATTTTAATGAACTGTACTTTTATAATTAAAATAATCCTTGTGATTTAATTATATGAACTATTATATATTATGGATACCGAAAACACTGGAACATCATTGGTTATTATATCTTATATGATTTAAATGGACATTAAAAATCATTTCCATTGATAATATAGATTTTTAATATTTTCTATATGATTATAATGAATATAGGATTTTATGAAATCTAATTGATACATAAAAAGGATGTGATGAAATCAACAGGCATGATCATACCCTATAAACCCCATTTATCAGATCGTTCGAGGGAGATAAAATCACTGGGATTTTCTCTTGACCATTTCAAATATAAGATCCAAAACCTTATGCATAATCTAAACAATTTTGGGGAGAATTTCAAGCTCATCAATATTACGACCCAAACCATTTTTGTCAACTACCACTGAAAGTCTCACCATTATACACTTTACTATTAATTCGTTTTCTAGTTTATGAAAGGGATATGTATCATGAACCTATAACTAGGACTATATAAATTATATTTTTAATAATAATTTATAGATTTTCATCATATTATTTTTACTTTATAAATGATTTTTATTTTGAAACAATAAAAATAAAATTTTTTGTTGGAGAAATATTAAAATTTAATTAAGGAATTTTTAGTTGATGAATTAATGGATTTTTGGAATAAATGATATTTTAATAAAATATTATTATTAAATAATATTTATCAAATAATATTTATCATATATTTTTTTATGAATTTAGATGTAAACTTTTTAAGGGTTCCGAAACTATTATTCTAAAAAAACAAATCAATTCTCAATAAATGTTGATTCTTAAACTAAAAATCAAAATACACATATTTATAAAATTAAATTAATTAAATTAATATTATTTATTGAATCATATTATTGATATTACCCAATAGTGTAGATTTCTTAATTTTCTATAGAGTTGAAGTTTTGACAAATAAATAAATGCAGTATAAATATACTGTGTTTTTTATGATATCATAATTAGAAAAAAATGATGCAATAAATAAAATAAATGGTATCCATGACCAAATTTTGGTCTTAATAATTAAATAATGATATTTTCTATTTATTTTAATAATTATATGTAGCCTTTATGAATCCTCAAAAAGAATTAACATATTTTATGGAATTAAAATTCATTTCTTTAGGAGTATAAATCAAATCCACATAAGAAGGGGTATTATATTATTATGTTTAGACCTTGGATTTATAAAAAAATAAAATCATTTCCATTTGTTTGAAACAATGGGGAAACCCATGTTAAGAAATTTTATTTTTTATATCTTATTATATAGAGTTTAAATAATATTTTAGGGAAATAATAATGAATTCCTCACTCAATTCATATTTAATCACACTAAAGATCCAATTTCTCTTCACTCAAAATCCATGGACCACATCCATTATCTACCTTCCTCTCTCTAGAGTCATCTCAAAGTTCCCCCATGATCTTATGAAGCTCCTACCAATCATTTTATGTCACACTCTCAAGGTAAGGGATCCATTCCTTCTTTTCATTACTCGTGTTTCTTTGTTATCATATGCCTTATATTTCCAATTCCTATAGTTGGTATATGTTCTTCCATGTACCTATCACTGTCCATTGATTTTCAAATGATGATAGATCCATTTTTCTCTCAACAGAGGATTTTATTAAATTTTATGTAATGATGTTATCCGAATGAAATTTCATCGCATTTTTCCATGCCAAACAAATGTGTAGTGAATACCCATACCCTTTTATCAATTATGTTTCTTCACAATTATGAACTCAATTTTTTTTATTGGGGAAATACATTTATGTATTCTACCCGACATGATGTTTTAGTAAAATATTATGGTAAATGCTTCTATTTTTATTAAATATGTGGAACACTTAAGTATGAGAATGAAATGAATGTTACAGGTTCACCCCAATGCATTGGGTAATGTTTAGTCTCATGAGAAATCCTATTAGGTTAGAGAGTAAACCTAATTATTTTATTGTAATTTTTCCATCATGATTTCTTGGTAGTAGTACTTGGCCTATGTTTATGATGAAATGATTTAATTTGTTTCAAAATTCCCTATGTTCCCTTTATGATTATAATGAAATATCATGTCTCATTAATCTAGTTTTTAATTCTCAATACTTTTATGATCCATTGATATTCATATGGTATAACATGTATTATTCTCTAAATTTTATTTCTTTTTTATTCTCTTTATTGTATTTATAGACCACCCCTTTATTATGTATGTTCGAGGGTTATCACATTCAGTTTTAAATGGGAGCATGTTAAGTATGTTTTCAATAAGGATGATGGTTTTCCTAATTTTATGTTTTCATGTAGTGTACACAATTCCAAAAAACACTATAATTATAGATCTTATGGAATGTATTAAGTGTAATAATTTGTAATAAATAATTTAATAATGTTAAATAAATATTAGGGTTGTTATAGGAGATTGAGGATTTGTGTGGATTAATGTCGCCTAAACTAGGTGATTATAAATAACATGTATCCAATACCAAGGATAAATGAACTATTTGACCTGTTTTAGAGGGTAATGTTGGTTCTCTGTGATCAATATTAGAGCACGCTATAACCATTTGAAAATATGGGATGAGGATATACCAAAGATGACATTCAGATTCTGCTACAATCACAATGTGCAATTTGTGATTCTCTTGTTGTGATTAATTCACCAATAGTGTTTATGGGAGTCATAAAATTTATTTTCCAAACATTATAGACCAGTTCATTGTAGTATTGATGGATGAAATCCTAGGTTACTCTACGTCCAAGGAGTAAAATGAAAAACACTTTAGGATGGTTCTGGATGTACTCCGAGGGCACCATATTTATGGGAATATATTGTAGTGCTACTTCTAGATTCTAGAGGTCAAGATTCTGGGACATGTTATCTTAGGAGATTGTGTGGTAGTGGAACCAATGAATTTTGAGGTAGTCTTGGCTTGGTAGCCACCCAAGATCATGATAGAGGTGTAGAGCTTCCTTGGGTTGGTATAGTACTATCATAGATTCATACCTGACTTTTATAGGGTATCAGGTCTCATGATTGATTTGACCCAAAAGGGTCACCCTTTCATGTGGAATGATAGTTTATAATGGGATTTTTAAAAATTAAGATAGATATTGATGAGTTATCAAATTTTATACTTTTTAGAGGAGGGTATCAGGTATGTGGTGTTATATGATGCATCAGAAATTAGTCTTGGTCGTGTTATAATGCATAGGCAGGTGATGATTTCATATGGTTCACATTATTTAATAAAATATGAGAAGAACCATGATATACATGATCTTGAGTTAGTATTAGTAGTTTTATACTAAAGATGTTGCGACACTACCTGATTGGAAAGTGGTTCATCAACTATTCTAACCACAATATTCTCAAGTATATATTCTCTCAAAAGGATATTAACATGATATAGTGTTGATTTCCAACGTTCTTCTCAGAATATGACTTCACAATTTTCTATTCTAATGGGAAAGGGGACATCGTAGAAGATGCAATTTGTAGGAGATCTTGTTTATAGTTACAGAGAGAGGTTTTAGAGAAGATGTCCTTAGTGTAGTTATCCATTGTGGATAGAGATGTGTTATCTTACATCCGGTTGATGGTTGTTATCCCTACTATATTTTAGTAATTCAATGAAACATAACTTGGGGATAACGACTATGAGACCCTACATACTTAGATATCCTTTATACATGCTCCTGATTGATTTTATGAGTGGGGTACCATGTCTTTATTATCGTAAGATGCACACTGGTAGAAGTGAAGTTGAAAGAGGTTGTTCTGATAGAGGTTCACATATCTCTTATGGTGGTACATCTAGGTGTAGAAAATATATACATGGACATATAATGTTAGATTTGTGGGATAAGGATGAAGAAAATAACTGTAAAGCTTGTATCTTAGTTCCTTACATGTCACCAATTAAAGGCAGAGAACTAAGTTCTAATGTGTTTAACTCAACCCCATGAGATTCTAGAGTGAATTCGGGATGAGTTATAAATGGAATTAAGGACATATATTTCATGTACGCCCTTTGGACATGATTATCTATGGGAAATCATAGACCAAATCACCATGTTGTCCCACTTCCTAGCTATATAAGGGTAAAGTTCAAAAGAAATATTGGGACTCCTACAAGTGATAGAGATAGTCTGACTCCATTGAGTTCAATCGATAATAGTTTTTGAACATGATTATCACATCATATATCATTTATGTAATGTATTTTAGTATGATATTGGTGCTAAGTTGAATTTGAGGGTGATATTTTATCTCCAGAGTGACGACCATACTAAGCATATCATTAGGGTCTTGGAGGACATGATGCATGATTTCATGTTGAACATTTTACATAGTGGAAAGGTTCACAACCTTAGGTGAAAATTTTAAAAAACAATAGCTATCATTCCACCATTAGTATGGCACATGTTGATTCCTTGTACAGGGGACCTTGCAGGTCACCACTTTGTTTGACCGACCCCTGAGAGTCAACACGTATGAACCTATAGTTGATCGGAGACACTAACAAGAAGGTTCATATAATCTAGGACTGGGTGAGGACTACACACATCTATCATAATATTTACATTGATAGATGATATAGGAATTTAGAGTTTGGGGAGGTAGACCATATGTTTCTATAGGTTTCATATCGATGTCATTTGCATTTATCCGGATGGGGTGGAAAGATATGTCTAATGTTCATTAGCACTTTATTGTAACTGAATAGAGTTAGAGAGGTGGTGTACCACATAGATCTACATACATAGTTAGAAAAGTTAAATGATGAATTCAATGTGTCATAGCTGAGGAGATAAGTTCATGATATGTCACAAGTCATTAACTGGGGTGAGCTAAACATCCAGGATGGAGTTACCTTTACTGAGTACTCAGTAGAGATCAAGGATTGGAATGATTGGATCTTTAATAGCTGAGATATTTCTTTAGTGCGTTTCTTTTGGTAGTATAATAATCTTCCAGAGAGAAATTGGGAAAGGGGGGCCCAGATGCGAGTTCAGTACACACATCATTTTGTAAAAAAGTAGTTTTGGTTATTTCAGACATAAAGCCCCAAGGTGGGAAGAATATAGAGACTCAGATTCTCTATGTAACACCCCAAGCTTCCATGGTATTCATCTTTTTGAATAATAAATAGCTTTATTTGTATGCAGCTCAGAGTTCTAGCACACCATGACCAATCATACCTGCCTTTTAAAAAGCATTTATGAATAATAATACACACTTTTTTGAAAATATATAAATTATATTTTTCAAAATGTGATTAATTTCTGGATTTGGAATATAAAAATTATCTCAGGGTTAATTTTATGTATTTTCTGAAAACTTTCAATGTTTGATGAATAGTGAAAAGACTACATTATTGTTTAAAACAGACATTTTATTTAAATAATTATTTTTAATTAAAATTTATTTGAATGTAAAAATAGATACATAATACCTATATTAGTCCAATGTAATTATTTGGAGTCATTTTATAATAATATTATATATATAAAATTTTATTGAACATTTTAACATCTTTTACCCACCATCTAGGCACATTTGCAAATTTGCATAAAACATAATTTTACTGTTTCTATGAACTGAATTTCAAAAATTTGACCAAAATAGTTGTCATCAGTAAGTAAAATGTGGTTCAATAGGATTTAAATATTTTTTGGTGAATTGTAAATTGTAATTTTTTTTTACCATAATTAAAAGTAAAAAGGGAAATTAAAGGTAAAAATAGTATTATAATAATGTAAAATTTCCCCAACACATGTAATAATTCTATTGGATAAGTGTTTTTCGATCAAAATCAACCTTAGCTCAAAAATATGATACTTTTTGATCTCCTTGGGTTAGATTAGGACATGTATTATATTTTCCTTAAAGAAGAGTTAAAAGTGTTAAATTCAAAGTTTAATAACTAAACCATTCTTAATATAGGGTTATACATAAGATAAATTCAACTATAAATATTAATTATAAATATAAAAAATTTCCTACATCATATATTTTATTTATATTTTTTAGAAATTAAATAATTTAATTTATTTATAACACAATGACGAGACAATAATTACCTTATTAATGTAAGATTAAAATAAATGATATGATAAATATTAATTATATGTAAATTGAAAATTTTGATGTCATCCATGAATTTTATAGGCTAATATGACATGTTAGGGTTGATTAAATGTATTTTATTGTCAAATGAATCAGTTTTTTTATGATTTTAACAAAAAACCAATTATTAAATATTGTCAAAATTGACATAAATGAGTTTTAAAAAAAATAATATTTTATTAAATTATATAATATTTTAAAAAATCCAAGATTCATCAAAATGACATAGATAATGTTAAATGTGTCATTAATGATCCACTTGAGGTTCTTTTGTAAATTTAAAGTAACTATATTAACCATGTAGTATAAAAATAAAAGAAGACATGTTAAAAGTTAAACTATTTAAGTAAGGGTTAAATCTAAAAGATAAGGATAATATGGAAACCTAAACATGTCTAAAACCTATTGTTTGAGAGGATTTTGACCAATACCCATCATATCATTAAAATAAATCAATTAAGATCTATTAGAAACCGAAAACAATTTCATAATAAATTATTATTTTAATCTTTTTCAAAAGTGCCCCTCACATCTCTTATAAAAGAACATATCCCTTTCATTAATTCACCCATCCAAAGCCTTTTATATCAGCCAAAATCATCCCAAATCTCCTCCCAAATACCCTCAATTCAACCTAGATTCCTTACATTTACCATAAATCCATCTTAAGGAGCCCCTTTTTTTCAAATCAAAAGGAAGCTCCAAAAAAATAGGTAATTATTTTATCGCCTCTTTCAAAGTTCTTTTCTTATTCTAATTACTCTTTATTTGTTGTTTCTATACTAAAATAATAAATTTAGTACCTTATACATAATAATATGTTATTATAAATATGGTACATCCATATTCATTATTCTATCCATCCTATGAATTGACAAACTCACCATGCGTGAATACGCACGGCTTACCGTCTCCACGTCGTGCTGTAGTTTGTTATTAAACAATAAATTATTTGGATGGGTATAATAATGAGTATAATTGATTTAAATAATAAATATAACATGTTAATGATTATGTATATATAATATTCCATCCAATTACATACTATTTCACCATCAATAGAATGATATTATTTCTTGTGCGTTCATAGGGCTTACTGTCTCAAGAACGCGATGAGATTTCATTCCCCATGGTAAGAATTGAAGAATAATTTTCATTTGATGATTAAAAATACAGTTTATTGAGATAGTATCATTCTGGATATGAATCAAATACATCATATACTTAACAAACATTACTTACGTAACAAAACATATAAAGAAATATGAATCAGTTAACACCCAAAATAATGATAATACTGAAATACTATTAACAGAGAAATATTATAGGATCATATTTGATATCATATTCATCTATATGGTTCTTTTATAACTTAATAAAATTATTAAACCATTATATAGGTGTTTAATGTACCATCGTCTAACGAAAATTATAATGAAAGGGTTAATTTTACAATCTATTTATTATCTGAGGTTGTTTATACATAAGAATCCACTAAGAATTCTTTATCATACACAACTATGTTTCTTAAAAATGAATTTCAAAATATTTTTACAATTTTCTAGATTATGGGTTAAATTAATTTATATCCTTATTTTAATTTTTATAAAATATTTTGATAGTAATACTTCCGTCATTTTCCAAACGAGTCCCTTTATGACCTTTTCAAAAAATAAAGGAAAGATTGTTTTTTAACTAATATGATGGGTGCATCTATTTTCCACCATTATAACACCTTCAAAGTTTCCCTTAAAAGGAATATTTTAAAAATAAATGGTTTTTTTATAATTATGTGACTTTTAAATGAATTTAAATTTGAAATAGATATTTCTCTCAAATAGTTTTTGGATTGATTTCATCTGTGCCAACATATATTGTTGGATTTTATGATTAACTGAAGTTGATTTAGTATGATACAATATTCCATATTGTATTAATAGTTTTTATGATATGTTTGACTGTGGATGTTTTATTATGATTTCATTCATAGTTTACAGTTAAAGTATTAACATTTTGTATACTATTTTAATACAAATTTTTATGTTATGTTTCACCCTTTTAATATGAGTAATGCATTGGATGTAGTAAGTGAAGAGCACGGTCCGATATAGCCCCTCGATGAATCAGTAGGTCTCATGAGACAAACTAGTTTCCTAGAATAAGACCTTGAAAATATTTTTATTTGTAGTATTGGCATGAGGCATTGAATATGTGGTTATGATGTCTTGCATTATGCATTCCATCATTGTGAGATTAGCTATTGATATTACATGTGATTATTCAGCTAGTTGAATATCCATGGGAATAAGTAAATGGAATTATTTATTTTATCTTTTCCATATTATACTAAAGATAATGTTTAAAGGTCTTGTGTTTTAGTCTTATACATTTCCTTAAATTTTAATGCTTATTTATTACAGTTTCCACTATATTGTTATCCTTACTGAGCATTTGAGCTCACCCCATTCTTTTGATTTATTTTTTCCAAGATATGAATAAGTATAATATGACTAACCTGTAGGGATATGATAAGGAATATCAGTGTGTTCAAAGGAGAAAAAATGTTACTTTTTTATTTCATAATGCAATGAATAACTTATGTATTTATCTAGTACTTCCATGGCTACTAAACTGAGCAGTCTTTCGTGACAAGATCTATCGTGATCAGGTCAATGTTTTGTAATAATGCACCGACTCTAGGTAACCGGGGTTGGGGCGTTATAGTTGGTATCATAGGGAGGTTATTAAAAATTGTGGAAACTATATTTTGAAAAAATCTTATTAGAGAACATTACCCAAAAATAGACATTGAGGATTAGTATAGAAGAACATCCAATATTTTTTTTAATGTAGATATTATGTGGGTTTTCCAAGAAATACATCTATGTATGGATACTACAAGTGGATGTGGTTCTGCCACAAATGTACCTATGAGTGAAAACACCAAAAAGGAGTTTCAGGATTGACCTAGGGTATCCTGGAACCCAACAACGGGCCTTACTACACACGTGGTTTGACACTCCCAGGGGATATGCATAAGATAATTCACATTTTCTTTACAAATCGTTATGAAGTATTTATGAGTAAATCTTCCAAAAAGAATTTTTTTTATGATTATGTATTATATGCATAAACTATACAATTTATGTTAATTATTTTACATGTTTGGAAATTTTCATTGAAATTCGTAAATTAAACTAGTGTTTGAATTTATTTAGAAATGGGACCTAGTGGATGGAATAGAAACCATATCAATGTAAGTAATCTATGTAGGTGTTTCCCTCCTATACAAGATAATTATAGTGGACCTGGTGATGCAACTGGTGCTGAACAACTTATAACAATACTAGGACAACCCACTCATGTTATGAATAAAAACCTTACCCATATGAAGCACCCTAATCCACAACGCGAAGGATTAATGTTAGACCACTTCATGAGGTAGCAACCACCAAAATTCAATGGGAATACAAATCCATTTGTATATGATAAATGGATAAGTTCCTTAGAGAAAATATTTCATGCTTTGGGGAGTAGGGAATAAGAAAAAGTTTTCATGGCAGTTTATCACCTCTCAGGAGATTCATATCAATGGTGGTCATTAATTCAAAATACAAAGGAAGATGAAGAAGTATAAAATATGTAATTGAGGGTGTTTAAGGATATTTTCATAGAAAAATACTTTCCTCGTGAACATCAAGAAGATATAGAAAGACAATTCTTGAGTTTAAGGAAAAATGAGGAAGAGAATGTCGCAAAGTATGAGGCTAACACTACAAGGTTATAAAGGAGTGATGAAGAGTATATACATAACTGAAGAAGTAATATTGATTGATTATTTGATGGGTTAAAACCATTTCTCTGACGAGCATTAGTCTCACAATTCTTCGCATCGTACAAATATATAGTATCTTTCTCTATCCATAGAGAAAAGGAATTTTCTACGTATTATGACATTAAAGTGAAGAAAGATAAGAAGAGATCTGCTGAAAACTCTAGAAAAGGAAATAAGGGGAAGAAGGGAAAAGTTGAATTTCCACCCTGCAGTCAACGTGGAAAGAACCACCCCAGTACTTTCCTAAAGGGAATGAGAGTTTGGTACAAGTGTGGATAAAAAGGCCACTAAGCTCATTATTGTAATGGAAAAAAAAGCTACCAGTGTTCAATGCTATAATTGTAAATAGATGGGACATTATGCAAATGATTTTCCTAAGCGTCATGGAAATTTTCCCCAAAAAAAGAAACTGAACAAAGACCAAGCTTAAGAGATCACTACAACTGAGGTTGAAGTTCTTAATTATGTGATGGCAGACACTTTAATCGTTTTTGCAAAATTATCCAATGATTTATTTTATTTTGGACCATCAAATTCTTTCATATCTTCCAAATTTTCTAAGAAAATTAGATATTTCTAATTTGACTTAAAAAGGGAGTTGTGAGTCAAAACTCTAAAGGGAAGTATCATTGGAACAATGTTTTGTCAAGAAGATGCTATTATGGAATACAAATGTGCTTTATCTTCTGATTTTATTGTCATAACCTTGATTGATATTGATATAATACTTAGTATGGATTGTCTCTTAGACCATGATGCAAAAATTTATTCTAATAGAAAGCAGGATACAATTTTTAATGATGATAAAGAATCCATTAACTTTAGAGAAGAAACATCACAATATGATTCTCATCTAGATCCACCCCCAGTAGCTCCACTGAATTCAATTATTGGTGAGGAATGGAGTTAAATAACTATGGGTGAGGAAAGGAATGTTAAAATAGTGGATGTACCTATTTTGCAAGAATATTTTGAAGTTTTTCCATATGATTTACCTAGACAGCGTCTAGAATGGGAAATTAAGTTTTCCATTGACTTAATTCCTGGTTCAAGGCCGATATCAATGATCCCTTATAGAATGGATGTGGTGGAATTAGTAGAAATAAATAAAAAACTATAGGAATTTAGTAATAAAGGATTTATTATCCCTATTGTTTCTCCATGGGAACCCTATTCTTTTTGTTAAGAAAAAATATGGATCTATGAGGTTGTGCATTCACTACAGGTAGATCAATGCTATAAAAATAAAGAACAAGAATCCCCTACCTCACATTGATGATTTATTCCATCAACTTCATGGAGCTCAATATTTTTCAAAGATTTAACTTCAATCTAGATATCATCATTCGTTCTTAAGAAAAGAAGAAATTCCAAAGACAATATTTTGAATCAGGTATGGGCATTACAAGTTTATAGTAATTCCTTTTAGACTGAATAACGCGCCCTCTATTTTCATGGATATAATTAATAGAGTTTCAAGGAATATCTTGATGAATTTTTTATGGTATTTACTGATGATATCTTGGTATAATTCAAAATCCATGAAGATCATAAAAATCAATTGAGCACTATTCTAAATACTCTTAGAAAAAATGAATTATATGGAATGTTTATAAAGTGTGAATTCTGGTTTCAAGAGATTTCTTTTCTTGGACATATTGTCTCTAAGGATGAAATCTCTATTGATCCTTCAAAGAAAAGGGAAATCTGAGAATGGCCAACACCGATGAGTATAACTGAGGTACATAGTTTTATTGGTTTAGCAGGTTATTATCGGCGTTTTGTCCATAATTTTTCCTGATTGGATTACCCATTAACCAAGCTCACACATAAAGGGGTTATTTTTTATTTAAAGAGAGTGTGAAAAATGTTTTGAAGAATTGAAGAGAAGATTAATCAATGCTCCAATCATGGCTCTACCATCAGGGAATGATGGGTTTATTATTTTTAATGACGTATCAAAGAAAGGACATGGCTGTGTCCTTATGAAGAATGATAGAGTTATTTCATATGCATCACGATAGCTAAAAATTCATAAACAAAACTATCCTACTCATTGTATTGAGTTAGTAGCTATAATATTTTATCTAAATATATAGAGACACTATCTCTATGGTGAAAAATGTGAGATATATACTGATCACAAGAGTTGAAAATATATTTTTTCACAAAAAGAAATCAACATGTGGAAAAGGAGATGGCTTGAAATACTCAAGGATTATGATTTCACAATACACTACAACCCAGTGAGGTAAATAAGGTGGAAGATTCTTTAAAAAGAAAGAATCATGGAGTTATGAACATGACGAGAGTTGAAAGGGATCCTATGTTCATGGATCTATTAAAAATATATATGGGAATAATTATGGAAGGTAAAAAATCAATACTTTTTCAAGTGGTCTCCAAACCATATTTACTAGAAAGGACAAAAAGTTCTTATACTGATGAGGAGGAGTTTTAAAAGAAAATTAAAGCTGTAAATGATGGGAGATTGATTGACTTCGTATATGAGGATGAAAATTTTAAATTTTGGGAGATGCTTTGTGATCCCAATATACATGATCTAAAAATTGAATTTATGGATGATGCTCATGGATGAAATTTTTCTATACACACTAGTATCACAAATATGTATAGATATTGGAGGAACTTCTTTGGTGGGACCAAATGAAAAGGGATATTTCTATTTATGTGTCAAGATGTATGGTTTTCCAATAGGTGAAGGATAAAAGACAACATCCTGAAAGAGTCATGCACCCTCTTTCCATACATAAGTTTAAATGGGATCATATTAAGATGGACTTTATCATGGGGTTACCAAATACACCTAGAAGGAATGATGAAATATGAATAATTATTGAACGTATTATCAAGTCAGCACATTTTCTTGTTATAAGATATGATTTAGAACTTTAATGATTAGCAATACTATATATTAATGATGTTTTAAGACTTCTTGACATATGTCTATATATTTTTTCGGATCATGATCCATGTTTTACATCATGATTTTGGAAAAGTTTTCAGAAATCCCTAAATACTTAACATTGTTTGAGCACTGCCTACCATCCTCAAACTGATGGACAATCACAACGGACTATTAAAACCTTATAAGACATTTTGAGATCTTTCTCACTTGACTTTCAAGGTATGTAGGATCATTATTTACCTATGGTATAATTTTTTTATAACAATTGATTCCATTCAATTATTCAGATGGCACCATACGATGTGTTATATGGAAAGAGATTCCCCACACCAACTTGTTGGGATGATGTTTGTAAAAGAAAACTCATATTCCCAGAACTTCTTGAGGAAATAATGGAAAAGGTAAAGATTATCTAAACCCACATCAAGATAGCTCAAATTAGGAAAAATATCTATGTCGATAACCAATGGAAGGATTTGGAATTTCCAATGGGTGATCATGTTTTCTTGAAGGAATATCTATGGAAGGGTGTTATACGATTCGGTAATAAGGGTTAATTAAGTTCCAGGTACATAGGACCTTTTGAAATTCTAGAACCAATTTTATTTGTAGCTTACCATTTGGAAATGATGCTAAGTCTCTCCAAAGTTCATGATGTGTTCTATGAATCACTATTGAGAAAATACATTCCAGACCCAACACATGTACTCGTCTAAGAAGAAATAGAACTGGAACATGATCTGTTTTATTATGAAGATCCTATCAAGAATCTTGATACCAGAGAACTAGTGTTGAGAAATCAGACAACTCATTTGGTGAAAGTTCATTGGGGAAACCATAAAGTGGAAGAGGCAACGTGGTAACCTGAGGAACATATGATGAAGAATCACCCGAATATTTTTATGCAGTAATATTCTATAAGTTTCAAGGAAAAAATTATTTAATGAAGGGAATAATATAATATCCCATGCTTTCACATTACACTTCTCTTTTAATAATACAATAGCTTGCACTGTATGCAGATCAGAGTTCAAGAACACCACAACCAATCAAACTAGCCATTTAAAAAGCAGTTATGAATAGTAATACCCACTTTTTGAAATTTTATAATTTTTATTTTTCAAAACAGACTTCATTTTTGGATTCGGAAAATCAAAATTATCTTAGGGTGAATTTCTTATTTTTTTTCTAAAAACGTTCAATTTTTGATAAATAGTGAAAAACACAGCGTTATTGTTTAAAACTGACATGTAATTTAAATAATTATTTTTAATCTAAATTTATATTAAAGTCAAAATAGACGCATAATACATATACTAGTCCAATTTAATTTATTTGAGTCATTTTATAATGACATTAGATATATAAAATTGTATTGATCTTTTTAACGTCTTTTACCCGCCTTCTAGAAACATTCGAAAATTTTCATAAAAAGAAATTTTACCATTTCTGTGAATTGAAATTTAAAAATCCAAAAAACACAGTTTTCATCAATAAATAAATTTTTGTTCAATAGGATGAAGATAATTTTAGGTGAATAGTAACTTTTGAATTTTATTTACCATGGTTAAAAGTAAATAAAGTAATTAAAGGTAAAAATAATATTATAATAATATAAAATTGCCCTCACACATGCCTCACTTATATTGGATAATTTTTTTGACCAAAATAGACCTTAGGAAAAAAATAAGATCCTTTTTGATCCACTTGGGTTAGATTATAACATTTATTATATTTTACTTAAAGAAAAGTTAAAAGTGTTAAATTAAAATTTTAATAACTAAACATTTTTAATATTGAGTTATACATAAGATAAATTAAACTATAAATATTCATTAGAAAGATAAAAATATTTCCTAAATCATGTTATTTTGTTTATAATTTTTATACATTAAATAATAAAATTTATTTATGACACAATGATGATACAGTAATTATCATATTATTGACTGCCTAAAATAAATGATATTATAAATATTTAAATAAATGTAAATTAAATCTTTTGATTCCATATATGATTTTTATAGGTTAATATGACATTTTTGGGTTGATTCGATGTATTTTATTTGAAGGAATAATGCTTTTATGACTTTAACAAAAAACCAATTAC
Source organism: Viscum album (assembly GCA_963277665.1). Classification (NCBI taxonomy): domain Eukaryota; kingdom Viridiplantae; phylum Streptophyta; class Magnoliopsida; order Santalales; family Viscaceae; genus Viscum; species Viscum album. The sequence goes on from OY728149.1 coordinate 163,607,196, forward strand.
TAAATAGTGTCAAAATAGACATATATGAGTTTTTAAAACAAATACTATTTTATTAAATTATATAATATTCCTTAAAATCTTATATTCATCCAAATGACTTATATAATGTTACATGTGTCATTAATGAAACACTTTAGGATTTTTTTGATATTTTATAGTAACTATATTAACCATGTACTATACAAATACAAAAAGACATGGTAAAAGTTAATCTATTTAACTAAGGGTTAAATCTAAAACATAAGGATAATATGGTGGCCTAAACATGTCTAAAACCTATTGGTTGAGATTATTTAGAACCATACCAAAATTATCCTCCAAATAAATCAATTTGGATCTATTATAACCTGAAAATATGTTTATAATAAATCAATATTTTATGCTTGTCCTAAAGTGTCCATCACCTCTCTTATAAATGGTCACCTCCATTTATTTTAATTCAAAACTCCAAAGCCTGTTGACTTGGCCAGAACCTACCCAACTCTCCTCCCAACTACCTTCACATCATCCTAGAGGCATTACATAGATCATAAATCCAACCAATGGTCCCATTTGTTCAAATAAAGGAAGCACCCAAAGAAGAGGTAATTATTTTATCACCTCCTCCAAAGTTATTTTCTTCTCCTAATTCCTATTTTGTTGTTGTTTCAATACTAAAATAATTAATCAAGTACCTTATACATACTGATATTTTATTATAAATATGGTACAACCATATTAATTATTCTCTCCATCCTATGAATGACAAAGTCACCATTCGAGCATATGTACGACTTACCGTCTCCACGTCGTGGTGTAGTTTAATATTGAACACTAAATTATTTGGATGGGTATAATAATGAGTATAATTGATGTAAATAAAAAATATAACATGTTAATTATTCTGTATATATAATATACTATCCAATTACATACGATTTCTCCATCAATAGAATGATATTGTTCTTCGTGCATACATACGGCTTACCATCTCCACGACGCGATGAGATTTCGTTCCCCATCGTAACCATTCAAGAATAATTTTCATTTGGGGATTAAAAATAATATTTAAATACATAATATCATTTTGGATATGAAATAAATATATCCTATCTATAAAAACATGACTTATGTAACAAAAAATATAAAGGAAAACAAATCATAAAACACCCAAAACAATGATAATACTGAAATATTATTAACAAAGAAATATTAGAGGATCATATATGATATCATATTTATGTATGTTGTTATTTTATAATTTATTAATAGTGATTTAACCATTATAAAGGAGTTTAACATACCATCCATTAAGGAAAAGTACAAGGTAAAGTTTAATTTTACAATCTCTTTATTATCCGAGGTTTTTTATACGCATGTATTCACAGAGACTTCTTTATCATCCACATACATGTTTCTTAAAAATGAATTTCAAATTTTTTTAAATATTTCTGAGACTATGGGTTAAAGTCATTTATACCATTATTTTACTTTTTATAAAATATTTTAAAAGGAATATTTCTGTCATTTTCCAAATAAGGTATTTTAGGAACTTTTTGACAAATTAAAGAAAGAATGTTTCTTTAACTTATATAGCAGGTACAACTATTTTACACCATTATAACACTTTTAAAGCTTCTCTCACACACTTATAATAATATTTTAAAAATAAATGTATTCTTTTATAATTATGCTTCTTTTAAATTATTTTAATGTAGAATGAGATATTTATCTCAAATAGTTATTAGATTGATTTTATCTGTGTCAACATCTATTGTTGGATTTTATGTTTAATTGAATTTGATTTATTATGATACAATATTCCATAATGTATTTATAGTTTTATGATATGTTTGACTATAGATGTTCTATTTTGATGTCATTCATGGTTTATGGTTAAAGTATAAAAATTTCATATTCTATTTTAGTATAAATGTTTATGTTATGTTTCACAATTTTCATACGAGTAGTGAATTGGATGTAGTAAGTAATGGGCAAGGCCCACTATAGACCCTCGATGCATCAGTAGGTTTAATGAGACAAACTAGTGTCTTGGCACACGACCTTGATGATATTTTTATTTTTAGTCTTAGTATGAGGCCATGAATATGTGGTTATGATGTCTGACATTATGCATTCCATCATTATGAGATTAACTATTCATATTACATGTTATTATTTGACTAGTAGAATATCTATGTGAATAATTAAATTGAATTATTTGATTTATCTTTCCCATATTACGCTAAAATTTATTTTTAAAAATCTTGTGTTTTAGTCTTATACATTGTCTTAAATGTTTATGCTTATTTTTGATTGTTTCCGCTATATTGTTATCCTTACTGAGCATATGAGATTACCCATTTATTATGTTTTATTTTTTCCAAGATGCGAAGAAGTATATTATGACTGGTCTGTAGGGATAGTCTAAGGTATATGAGTGTGTTCAAAGGATAAACAGTATATATTTTTCAATTCATAATGTAATGTAAAACTTATATATGTATCTAGTAATTCTAAGGCTACTAAACTAATCATTCTTTTGGGACTTGATCTATTGTGATCATGCCAATGTTATTTAATAATGCACTCACTCTGGGTAAATGGGATTGGGGGCATTACACTCTGTTTACTTTTTCAATATTTTATGGATTATTTTCAAGACTCGGTACTGATACTAAGTGTGATTCTAAAGAATAGTGTACTCGAAATAAATAGTTTAAATATATTATATATATATATTAATATCAAATGTGTGTGGTTTTCCCTAAAAAATTAAATAACTCATAAATGGGGGCCCATATAAAAAATATATAGGAATTATTTATTTGAGAATGTCATTCAAGCCTTAGGTGTGACATAACTTTTACCGACATGGTATGTTTGTGAAAACGTTATCACATGCGTAAAATGAATAAAATAAATAAATAATTTTTTTTATTTTGTTTTTGAATGTAGTAACCTAGGATTACCCTTTAAATAAACTATTATGGACAAATTGTTGGGTCAGCTACATAACCCAATGATTTTGTGACAACATTGGATATCCATTGGAGAATGTTTCATTGATGAATGAAAATTAGATCAAATATTGACAATAGGTGTGCAATAGATGTAGAGGTTTTGGCCAATGAAAATTATGAAACATCATTATTCATGAGTGATTGATCCAAATTCATGAAGGGCATTTTTTTTATTGTTTCCTTTTTATCTTTTTTTGATGATCTCAGATCAATCAACCAACATATTTATTCATGGTTGGATCCTATTGTGGGATTTGTTTACCTACAGGGATTAATTGGGTGAATTTTTTTATTAATAATATATGTTCATTGTTCTAAAGGAAAAAGAATGTGACCAACTACACATAGATGTGGTTTGTTCCTATTTTGTTTTTTTATTGGTTTTCTCCCATTTTATTATGTGTATTAATAATTATTTCTTTGTTTGAGTAGTGGTTCGACTCAAATACCATGATCTCAAATGTTGTGCAATTGTTTCATGGTGAAACGATTAGATATTGTAGATCTAGACATGGTATGGAATATGGGTCATGTGATTATAATATTAGAGAGAAAATTAAGCAGAATTAAATACCTCCAGGTTTTGTGAGGTATGAATGATGGTGATGAGGAAAACCCATTAAAGATTCCCATGTGAATCATATGACCAGATTCTAGTGAGTAGTGCTTGAGAGGCTCATATGAAGTAGATTCGTACTTCTAAGAATAATTCATGGAATATCTATGGGCTAGTGGAGAGGATGGAAATGTGGAGGAGAAACCCATGGAATAATTTAAATCCCATAGTACACAACATGTGTTTCGAAGGAATATGCATTGTGTGACCCCTAGTGTGGAAAATAGGGTTTTCACAGTAGAATTAAATTTCACATGCATGTGGCACCATCACAAAATGTGTGCCTTGACCTAGATTATTAATGTGTACCTTGGAGGGTATATAGACATGACCTGGTGTACAAGTCCATGGACACGCCATGTACTCCAACACAAACATTTCTAGGATAGGTGTACATGGGCATAGTTAGGTACTAGGACACAGTCGTAAGTAAAAATCTTGGGGCACATAGTTTACTTAGAAAGGAATAAAAGAACATGCCATGATACACGGGCATGAATATGTGATGAAGGGACACACCATGTAGTGCTATTATACTTTATGTACTCCCTTATGGAAAGAAGTGATCCCTTATCCTAATAATCATCAAAAAGTTTCTTTACAGTTTTTTCCCTATATACATTACCTAAGGGTTAGTATGTAATTGCATCCTAGCCATTGGATAATGATTCTTTTAGTAGGACCTCTTGGAGAGATTTGTTGGAATACTTCTATTTGGAACAAAGTGAGATCCTTTATCATCTTCTTTACCTAGGTGGATTTCTTGGTACCTTGATGCCAAACACAATGAGTGCACCAATCCTTTACAAAGTGGGTTAATCCAGATTGTGTTTTTCTAATACTCCATGTCATTGGATGCAACCCTAATCTATATATTATTATATTTAGACTTCAATTATATCATTCTTTTGGAGGGGGCTTATGAGAAGTACATATCAGACGCATTCCTTCAGTGATTTCTGACTCATAGAGTACATTATCCTAAAGAAGTGTTATGTGAAATCTAGAAGCATAATCCCTAGGCTGGAATTATGATTGTTACATTATGTTGATATTGTCTGTCTTTGTTGAGTATATTGGATATTATTGATATATGTGATGTAGAAAAATACCTATGTAGAGATGATAGTTATTATTATTTTTATATTCTTAGTTATTTCATGGGATCCTACATGGTATTATTATACTCACCATTGCATGGGCTATACTTGTATGTGTCATGCCTTTTGAAGATGACTAACCATTTGACGGATTCATAGAGGGACTAGGACTAAGAAGTGTTTGGTGATCAAGATGGAGTGTGGTGTGTTTATATAGTTATCATGATAGCATCACCAATATTTACTTTTAGAATGGGATTGTTTTTAGATTCTTTTTTGGGATAGTATTTGGACCTTTTTTAATTTCATTACTTGTTTATGTACATTTCTTGTCGGATTTATATATATGTATTCATGGTTTATTAGTTATTTTATATTTCACTATTATATTGTGCTGGATATGTGTGTCTGTACATGTACTTTAGGCTCAATCCTTCCATGCTAGTGATATTCCTACACGGTTATAGTCATCATATTATTCACATTGTAATAAATTTTAGTTTATTAAATGTACATTAAATTTTTTATGTCTCTTATCATTAGTAACTTTTACAATTTAATTCCCATATGGATTCTTAGTTAGTACTACTTAACCAATAAATGTCCTAATTATATAGTGACATTGGATTTTCATATCTAGATATAACATCTTAAAATATGACTATTTATTTTATTATTAAAACAATATTGAATATTTTAAAGGTTTAGTGTGTTGGTAAAAATTGATATATAAACAATAGTTTCATTTATAAACCAAATCTTCTCTAACTAAGTTTTTTGTAACAAGTACCCTTATTAGACATATCGTAAATATCACCTTTCTTCGTAATATTGGTATTGGAAACATATGAAATGATGAGAATAGATGGTCATTAAGGGTAAGAAATGAATATATCAATATAAAGTGAGTATAAGGGTTTGGGAACATGAGAATAACATTTGAAAGCCATAATTTTCATATCATAGATCAGAAATAGGGGTTAAGGAATAAATATTACTAGTTCATAAGACATGAATCATAAAAGAATAAAATTACATAATCCATGAGAGCATATAGTTGGCATAACACAATGATTTTTGGTTTAACCATAATATTATAGCATTATAAATTCATATAAATTGGAATAGGACCACTCATTGTGTCAAGGACATGAAATCAGGAACTTGCCTAAACCTATAGACATAAAAGACATTCCAACACTAATATTATAGATAAGAAATCCTAGTCCACACATAAAATTTTGGATAGATACCCAGTTACAAACATAAACATATGTATATGAAATTCATTCCCACACTTAATCATATAGATTTGAAAACCCAGTCTACACAAGAAATTATTAACCTGAAATCAATTTCATGCATAATATATTTTATCATATGTTATCCATTTGAGTGGAATATCATTCTAGGACCACCCATAACACAATGAAAATAAAACAAATATGTTCCATAAGATCGTTAAAGATTTATCAAATCAGTCCTTATGAAAAATAAATGGTTCTTGTAATCTATTCAATGTAAAAGAAAAATCTTTCATTAAAATTTCATTAGTTTATTATAGCATAACCTGTGGAAAAGGAAAGGGTTCCATAAAAATTTTGTAATTATAAAAATAAACTATCCAGAGAAAGGATAATGAAGTTATAATTTTATTATATCCTCATTAAATCTTATATTACATCAAAGGATGTTATCATATATTGGAAATGATATTATGGAATCACCATGAACATTTCATGAGGAAAATAAACTTTTCACCTTTAAATAATTTATTTAAAATCTAAAAAATTTCCATATATGAATTACTTTATTTTTGAAAATATCACTATAATAATGTATGGTAATGCCTAATTAATTTATTGGTCAAGATTTTGGAAAATACCATTCCTGTCATATATGTTAAAACAATGATTCGATTCACATTTTCAGTAAAAAGTCAAAAGTACATTTGGAAAAGATCATTAAGAATTTTTCAAAAACATTATAATATAATTAAAATAAGGGTAATAATTTCATCAATTTTTTTTATAATATTAAAAACATTTTTAGAACATTTTTAGAAAACATGGATATGTAATAAGAAAGGTTTATCAACTGAAGAGAGAAATAAAGTCAGTTTTCTTTAAAAATTGTCTTTTGAAATGATGAGTACATACATAAAGGAAAATAAAGTTCCCACGGGTTATTTTAATAAATAACCATAGAAGAATAAAATTTATTATTTTTTAAAAGATATTTTATAATATTTCTTCATCTAGAGCATAATCATAAATAATCTTGATAAACAATGAAATTGTAACATAAAACCCTTAAAATATTGGTAAATTTTGAATCATAAGACCCATGAAAGTGATAATCATATATGGAAATGCATCCCCCAAAATTATCATGAAAATAATCATAAAATAAATTCATGGGAAATATATACATCACACCAAAAAACAATGGTCAATATAGAATGTATCCAATAGATATAAAAGTGAGATGAAAATCCCTTATCATAAGTTTTGTGTTCCTTAGTAAAAATTAAAATCACCTATATAATTAATATATATTGACTATAAATATATTAATGAATCATAATTATATATATAATTACACATAATAATTACTCATGATATTTTATTACCTATTTATCAACAATTCCTTGTTAAAATTTTGTTTTAGGCAATAAAATCATCATTTCTTCACGTATGTTTTTATTTGATATTTCATTATTTTTCAATTTGATCATGGTTACATAAAATCAAGAATATTTACCATTAAATTAATATAATATATATTTATTATATATGTATTTTGTCAAGTCCATAAAAATAAGAGATAGAAAATAAATTACACCATTCATGGAGAGTGTATGTCATACGTACGCATGAACACTATTTCCATGTTGATATTGAATGTAATGAAATAATGGTAAATTTTATATCACCATTTTATAATCATTTTATGTCATAAATATAATATATATTCAGAAAATTATTTTCTTATTACCATCCATGTCAAAATTAAATGAAAAACATTTCACATTTCTTCTTGGAGGTGGTAGTCCACAAGTACGCTTGAGCAGTGTTATCATTTTATAATAGATTTGTAGGTAAAAAGGATGATGTGATATTACAATTAAATAAGTATAATTTTTTAATAAATAGCATATAAATATGTTGAATCCATTATTATATCCAGCGGTGTGAGGCGGTGATGGAAAACGAATTACATCACTTTGTGAGATGGTTGTCCACCATACACAAGATCGATGGTTTCATTTCCCATTTGATATAAGAAGATATGGAAGTAGTTTTTGACCATAAAATAATAACATCTCATTATATGGGAAGTAATTATGATATTATATCATCATATATTAATATTATTTGAATGAGGGTGTAGAGGAAATAAAATAAAAATGTTTGGTTAATAATGATACCTCTTTTTCAAAAAACCTCTATAGGTGGGCACCAAAGTCCTTTTTTGGATATTTTCCATGTAAAACAAAGGCATATAGGACATGTTAATAGAATTCAGGAATTTATCTGGGTATTTATTGTTTGAATGAAATGGAATTTTGGGTATTAATAGGATATGATAGGGCATGGCTTTTATAATCATGGAAAGTAACTTGGATGGAAACTACATGGAATTTTCACAAAAGAATAAAAAAAGATAGATTCATTACCAAGATAAATTCATGAAAATTACAATAGATTATAATTTGGTATATTATAAGTTATAAATATGAAACAACTATCGTATATATACATGCTTCATTTGAAAACATACCTTTTTCATTTGGTTTAACTATAGATAAACCCTTTTTTTTACCTTAAACACGATAATTAATTTTTACTTTTTTTACTATTCATTATGAAAAAATTAATATTTATTAATATTAATCAAAATATGGAGTAATATTTATAAAATAAAATAAATAATTTTTTAATAATATAATTTTACGCCAGACCTCCAAACGCATAGAAAAAGTGATTTTAAAAAGATAAAACGTTCCTGAGTATAATATATTTTATATCATAATTTATCATTGAATTGAATAGAATGTCCTAAATTTGATTAATAATATTATAATTTCTTTAATTTTTCTTTTGAAACTATATTAATTTTTTTTACTTTATAAATTCTATAAACTAGAAGAATATTTTTCGTAAAAATTAATATTTTTCACTATTCATTGAAAAATTAATATTTTTATAAAATTCTAAAAAAATAATATAAGATAATATTTAAATTTATATTTAAAAAGTAATTATTTTTCAAAAATGAATTATCTAAATTTTTAATAAATAGTTTTTTTAAAATAAGTAAATAAAATACAATGAAACCTATTTTTTCGAAAATAAAATTTTTAAACATAAAATAATTGTTTTTATTATCCCATGAATAGATTAAATATTAAATGATTTATAAAAAATTTGATAGAATATTTAATATATAAATTTAATTAAAATCATTTAGTAAAAGTTAATTCTTTAATTTATTAAGATAAAAAAACATTTTGAGCATGAAAATTGTTTTTTTTTTGAAAAACTATTCTTTTACTTTCAAATGATTTTTATTTTCTTTTCTATTCAATATATAATAAATGAATTTATTTTATTCATTTTTATAAAATAATTTTTTTATAAAATAGATCATCATATTCATACGAACCTATTTAATGGATAGGTTATAATGGTCAGGTTTAAATAATAATTTTAATAGTATATTGTTGAATTCTAAAAATGGGTGTTTCATGTAATGCAAGATATCAGATTAATTAAATTTCATCGAAAAATATATTTCATAAAATTCTATGGTGTTACATTCTACCCCGTAAATATAGATTTTCATATTAATCCAAAAAATTTCTCGGGAATAAAGGGTTTAATATTTGGTCATCCCTTTATAGAAAAGAGACATTGTAAAATGGGTTACCAAATAATCCTACTGAAAAGAGGGAAATACAAATATGAAGGTCATCTGGAATAATGCATAACTAGTATTCAAAATATGAGTACATTAGTGGGATGCGAAAACATTGAAATGATATAAATGTATAGTATATATATCAGTAATCACAAGAAATTTAATGATCAAGAGGAAGATAATTACCAACAAACTATGAACTAAATAGGTGAAGAAAATACCATCAATTCATCTAAAATAAAGGTAATATGACAATATTTTTTCTTCAAGAAACTTTTCATGAAGTCGAGGAATTTTCTTGAGAAAAAATACTTATGTGATATCACTGAATTTAATAATTATAATCTCCTCCTTAGGTTATTATTTGATCAATTTTATCTTCATATATTACTCTAATAATTTAATATAAATGATGATATTTTTATGACTGAAGAAGTAAATTTAACTTTTAATGGATCATATTACCCATAAAAGGACGGGAGGTTATGCCTCACATCTGTAGATTTTATCCAAATCCAAAATGGTTTCAAAAATTCATCTGATATGAATAAATATAATATATATTGTTAAAAAATATCAACATAAGAATCCAAAGATCAACTTTTCCCATTCTATAAACAATTAAGCGTAAATTTCCTCCAAAATATGTTTCACTGAAATTTAATCTAAAAAACTAGGATAGTTTGATCTCTCGTCCTCTCATCATCAACTTTACCATTATATTTAAATTAATTTAATCAATCATAATTTCTCATATTGTTATTTATATACCCTAATCACTTCAAAAATAAGGTAACAAAAAATTAAATATCCTTCTAAATGATAATTCACCCTTTATTCCTTAAACAATCTCCCATTTTTCAATAAAAATGAATTTTTATTATAAATTTAGGTTCATAAATTAACTGATATACAATCATAAAATGATTTAGAATATCAAATGTGATTTCATTATTCTAGATTATATGTGGAGAGTGATAATTAGTTCACAGAAATGCATCCAATTTCACTAAATGATGAACAAAAAGATTTTCATAGGGACCCTTCATACAAACTTCAATATTAAATACCCAACAACATGAGTGAACTATATGTGTTACCTGATTATCATAATTCACTTTAGCAATTGTGATTGTACTAACCTTACCATTTTACCATGGTATTCAGAGGTTGTTTTCACTTATTATCTTCATTATACCTATAATTATAGAATTTCTTCACATAATACCCAAACTCATTGTGTATATATCACTGATGTGGGGGTAGTGTACTCTAGGGAATACTCTCTTGATTTATTTTATTAATTAGGTACATAACATTACTTTCTATATTCTCTTTATTGATGGATATTTTTCCCACAGTTGAAATATTTTCCTGTTCCTTTATGGAATTCACCTGAGTTCTCCTTCCCATATATTCATAAAGTAGGAGGATAAATATTTTTTTTACCACCATATGACATACCACTAGAGCTTCCATGAAACTCCATCTTCCATAAAATTTTATATGAAAATTTGGGGTTTTTAGCTTCCATTTCCACTTATAGTTCACATCAAATGATTTCATCATATTAACCAAAGTCCCATATGGATAATTATTTTAGAATAATTTCCTACAAACACTAAAAAGGAATATATTAGAGGCATTAATTTGGAGGGGGTATGTTTAACCCCCATATAAATTCATTTTCTGAAAAATTAGAGGGGGTTATGTACATGCCCTACTAATCATATAATTTTGGGATGGTTCAAACCACCTTGTAAAATTTCAATCAATTTTTTAATATATGGCTTGATTATAGAGGGAGTAATTCCAAAACCACTACTAATTTCTTAATCAGTTGAACTATAAATTCAATTGGATTTTAGAGGAACTACATATATTATATTAAATTTTGTTGTATTTTAGAGTAACTATATATATATTAAGGAATTTTTTTAAAGGAAATGGTGGGTGATCAAAACCACCTTTAATATCATAAATTATAGGGGGTTTTGACCCCCATCAATATTAAAAATTAGAGGGGGTTCAAAACCCCCTCTAAATTTCGAGATTGGAGGGGGCTGTGAACCCCAACTATTTTATTTAAAAAAATACATAATATATATAAAAATATATATAAATGTATTTAAATATATTATATGACCATGTTGTATAACTATATTTATATATATGATTTATATGATTGTATTTAATCATATTTAAATGTATTGACATAAAAAATTGTGTAATAAGTACATTAATATATTTGTATTTCATTAAAATTTTATTTCATATAATGTTAATTATAATATAAAAGCATAAATATATTCTATTAATATATAAATATATAAATATATATAATTTAGTTAAAAATTCATATAAAAATGCTTGTAGTTTTTATAATTTATATAATAATAGTAATAATATATTATAAAGATACTTACATATTGATATAATTATAGGGGGTTCAAAACTGCTACTAATTTTTAAAAATATAGGGGGTTTAAATCCACTCTAATATTATTTATTATTTTTAAAATGTACCAAATTATATAATTTGTGTGTTTGTGTATTAGAAAAAACTATATAAATGTATTTAAATACATTATAAATAGACTATACAAAACATGACATAAATATATTAAATAAATAAAAATATATATTAGAACATATTCATAGGTATATATAAATAATTATATAAATATATATTATATTATATTACATATATATTATATATATTTATATTACATATACATTATATATATATATCATATTATTAAATATATATATACAGTAAATAAATATATAAATAAATATTTACAAATAAATAACTAAATTTATAACAATAGACATATAAGAAATAATAAAATATCCAATATATATATATATAATATAAGTATTTTTCCATGGGGCATAGTTCAGTCATTACGCCCCGATTGTACCTGTGGCGGTGAGATGAGGAGGCCCTAGTTTTGAACCTCCTCTTGTGCAACTTTCTTTCCTTCTTAACCCACCCCGAAATTGCCATGTATAATATAAAAATACATATAAATATAAATATATGTATAGATATATTTAAATATATACAATATATTAATATATAAATATTTATAAAATTTTATCTACATATAAATTTTGTATTATATTATATGTAAATGTATCTAATATAACTCTTATATATATTTATATAATATATATTTGTATACCTGTAATTATATTTATAATATATATATGTATATATATATTATCTATATATATTCATGTATATAATATATAAATATGTATTCAAGTATATAAATAATTTATATAATTTTACATTTATATACACAAAGAAAATAAAATTATAAATATAAGTAAAACATATTTCACATATATATTTAAATTTCTTTTAATATACATACACCCATATATATGCATTATACCAAATGTACATATAATTCCCCGACCCCAGAAACCCGTAGTGGGGGAATTAAATTATTACACTGGCATAGATACAAGTGAAATCTCTCAATGGATAGAACAATTAGGTAGTTTTGGAAAACCAAATTACATATAAGATACCCATAATACATTTGAAAAATAAAAAAAAACATGTAATATAATAAAATGAAATAGAAAACATCCCGGAAACTCATTCAAAGGAATCTTATTTATACCATGGGGATAATAAACATAATAAGGGTGATCATAAATGGTCGGTAAGGGTGACTGAATATGAAGAAATAATGAATTGATGATAATAATACAACATGGAATGGTAAATATCTGATAACACGTTCTATTCAAAAAATTTAAGGACACATAATCAATTTGGAAAGGTATGAAACTAAAAAACATTCCATTTACTCAATAAACTAGGAATTAAAAGAAACTTTATATATATCGAAGAAAACATTCATAGATATATAGTAATTGGGTTTGAATGAGGTAAATGATTAATTCTTTGATGTTTTGTTTCCTTGGTACATGGTACTTTTACCATCCAGACCATTCAATATATGGTTTAGCATATCAAGTATAAACTATTCAAATTTGGACAATTGATTCATAACTTGATACTTACGATTCATTGAGAATATATTTATAATATGGACCCACTTTTTTTCCCTATTCAAATAATTCCTTGTATACCGAGTAATTGATTTTAGTAATGAACAATGTTCCTTATCAAATATGCGTATTGAATATAATATATATATTTACTAATAATTACCTAGTATCACTAAATAACAATAAAAGTGAACACTGTATGTAAAAATTATATACATTTTTGGAAATAATAATATCCATTTCATGATAATATTTAAATTTAAGATAAAATGATCATAGGAATTGATTTTTTGATGATAAAGTTAACAATCACACAAGAAAATGATATTGGAAAATATAACTTTTACAACTAGGTAATGATAATATCTGAACCACTAGGATAATATAATTCAAAGAAAAAAATTTAATACCATGAATATAAAAGTATTAGTGATATAAGTTTTCAAAATGTATAGTAAATACTCCACAAAAAAATAATTAAGGGGTTAGTGTGACATTTATCTCACAGATGTAAAATATGAGATGAAGATCCATTTACATTTGTACGACATGTCACTCATGCCTTTATATTCATGTGTAATATTTTTTATTTATTAATTACATGATTTAAAACATTTTTAAAGTGTATTATAACTTTAAATTAACTTATTATAATTCTTTATAAAACTACATATGCAATTATGTTTGAGTTGGGTGTTTAGAACAAATTCAGATCATGTGTTAAAAATTAATTTGGTAGATCGACAATGATAAATTGGATCGGTATATAAATATATCAAGAATTATAATCACTACATATTTATCATATTTATACATAAATTATAATTTTAAAAACAATCATGAAATATGGTTATGAAAAATGAACCAATGTTATACTCATGGAGACAGTAGGCTGTACGTACGCATGAGAAACACTCTCATTTCTAAATTATAGTTATGAAAATAATTTAATAAACATTATATATTTCCCAGATTATCATTATATCATGAATATAATTTTATATTGTCATATATTCTTACATAAGAAATTCTAGTGATGTAAAAGTATTCACATCGTGTCAAGGAGGCCATAGTCCACACATCCACGGCCGACGTTATCACTTTTCAGTGTGTGAAAAGGAAAATAAAGAAAATGATATATTATATTTAAAGAAAGTCAATTATGTCATTAAAATCATATATTTTTCATTTATCTCACATATATTTAATTTAGGACATCCTTTTTACATTCCTTGAATCATGTGAACGAATCACATCGCTTTGAGGATGTGGTAGTTGACACTTCCCCAAACGTTGTTATCGTATTTATAAAAAATGGAAAGTATAAAGTTATATATTATAAAAGAATTTTAAAATAATAATAACATAATAAATATCATATATATCATATATTAATATCATTTTTATCATAATTACAAACCTAGAGATATGGTAAAGCACAAAATAAAAAATCATTATTCTGTGAGGCGGTTGTTCGTTGTATACATAAACGATAAGTTCGTTACACATTAGAAGGATTTACATGTAAGTGAAGTTATAAACCTTAAAATAGAAAAATATTATTATACTTATAATACTGATGTTATTATATAGGAATTTAATAATTATACTTTATGGGGTATTGAATGTAAATGGAATAAAAGAGCCTAAGGAAGGAAGTTACCTCTTCTTTGGGTACCTCATTTTTGTTTGCACAAAAGGACCTCCTTGGATGGATTTATAAGAAAATTTATGCTCTTAGGTAGAGTTTAGGGATGTTGAAATATTATTTAAATATATTTTTAGTTATAATAATGGTCTTATAGGTGTGATTAAGTGGTAGTGGTGAGATCCTTTTTAGAGTGTAAGAGTAATGGCGTTCTTGTAAATTTTTGAAAAGGAAATTACACCAATGTTTTTCCTATTAGAAGTGGTTTTGATAATTATATAAATATAATTAAAGGAATTATTTGGTCTAGATACATTCATTAAATATATTTTTACAAGATTCTATGTCATTTTTCCCCTTATGATTAATGTTTAATATATTAGTAATCAAATTATCCTCTAAATCACTCTAATTAATTTTAATCACTTTTAGTAATGTATTTTGAAAAAAATTATGATTAAAATATTATATAATATAAATTATTTTGATTAAAAATATGGAATCCTTTTTCCTAAATTATAATAACATAATTTTCAGACGTTAATTTAAAATTAATCCCACAGACGGGACGAAAATGCGGGTTTTTAAATTAAAAATCATCAAACATTTGCTTTGTTTTTATATTTAATTTCCCAGTATAATTGATTAAAATGACCCATATTAGATATATTTATGTTTACTTTATCTAATTAATTTTTAAAACAATAAATATATAATATAACCTTATAACTAAACAAAACGAGAAAGAAGTTTTGAATCAAAATTCAGTATTTATTACTATTTATCAAAAAGTGAAACTTCACCGAAAAATACAAAAAACAAATGTTATGATAAATTATAAGTTATTATTTAAAATATGAGGTTTATTATGACATATAATATTTCAAAATGTTCCAAAAATAGGATTTAAAGTTAGATTTCCATTAAAAGGTGGTAAAAGTGCCTTTAGAAAATAATTGATTTTTATGCAGAATATTGGGGTTGTTCTTATCTTATGCCTATAAAATATATTATATGAGTATAAAGAATAATTTCTTAGATGTTAATATATATATATTAAATTAATATCATTCACTGATAAAAAATAATTTAATTTGTTAGGATAAAACACCTTCTATGAGCATAAAAATAAAAGTATTTCTTTTATATTCAATTGATTAATATTTTCATTTCTAATTAATTTGAAACTAATTAATTCATCTTATATTTATGTAAACAATATATTTTCATAAGTTATTCAATAAAATTCATAAATTATAATTAATGTTTAGGGTATATATTATTATATAAAATACTAATAATTTTTTATTATATATTATTATTCGGTAAAAGTCATTATTCCATGTTGCACAATTCATAGTGAAAAGTCAGTCTTGCATGTAACGAAATCTAACATTAGTGTTACATTTATAAAAATATGTACATTATGTTTCATGTAACACAATCATAAATTTTTGTTTCATATAAATCAATCTAGAAACAAAAAATAAATTTTTTCTAAAAGGAAAATATTGTAATGTCTTGGGGTGTTACATTCTCTACACCCTACATAAATTTCATCCTTGGAATTCAGACTTGATATCATTAATAAAGGGATTGGTATTTGAAAATAAATTATTTGTAAAAACCAATATCATGAATAGGGTTATCAAAACATCTTCTTAATAATAGAGACAAGAAAGTTAAATGGTCACGTAACTAGGTTCCCACGTTGGAAAACATAGGTGGGAAATTTATACAGAATAAAATTATAAAAATTTAATTGTGATGGAGAGTGTAAGGGATCATGTTAAGTTGAATGTTTATGAACAGAAATACATAAAAAACCTTTGTGAAAAGTTCATTGATATCATAAAAAATGATGGTAAAAGGAAAAAATTATTTTTCAAGACCATTTTTCCTATATTTGACAATTTCATCCACTCTATAAGAAAAGTAAATATATGTTTATATTTCATAAACAGAATCTTATACTTTGTCTGTTATTTGAACTATTTATATTTAATTTCTTAGCACTTGTTTTATAATTTTTTGAGGCAATACATTACCCTCTAAAACCTTATCACAAGATCAACTTAAACCATTTAGAAATGGATTATTTTCCAAAAGAATTAGATCTAACACATTAGAAGGAAGGTCATTGAATTCCAAAAATGAATTCATCAAATAACCTAAAGTGGATTTTAATCATCACATACCAAATTTAACATCTCGGTTCCGGAAGCCACCCAGAAGCGCCCCATACCCGGTTGGTCACACGACCTCAAGCGAATTTTCCCAAACGCCAGAGGCTACTGACTAGCAGTGAGGGCCTTGGGTGTGATAGTGGGGAAAATATTCTCTCATTGGCAGAGTACACAGTGGATGAAAAATAAACATGCAATAGCAGAAGCAGTAATAACCAACAATATAAAAGTGGAAGACTAAATCAACAACTGGAGCACATATGTATATATGAAATCATGCATGATACATAACTAGGAAAGCAGCCGAACAAGTCACAATGCTGGAAAACACTACAATACTAAAACCAGTACAAAAGAAAAGTAAACAGCTCCTCAGCATCGCAAGCCAAAGCTTGGTCCCATGCTCTCCTGCTCTAAACAATCAAGTTCCAGAAGTCTAAGGGTGCTTGCCCTTGTCTATACCTGCAACAACATAGTATTCTTTGTCCCAAAAGCATGGCCCAAATAGGGTGTGAGATAAAATCCCAGTAGGTATTCACCCGAAGATATGTTCCTAACATTCAGTGAGTATATGGCTGATAAAAGTACAATAAGCAGTAAACAACAACATCAAGCAGTAGGTAGTAAACAGTAAGATGTAAAACAGGATGATACATAGCAGCAATCAATCCACAACAGTGAAAAAAATAGATAATAAGCCGGAAACCCTCTGGGAAGTACTTGCAGCCATCCCCTCTGGTCCTATCAAAGAAGTAACACAACCCTCTGGGCAGTGACCTCAACCCAACCCCTCTGGCTTGGTCATACGAATTTATGAGACTCTCTGGGGAAGCTCACTCGGTCAATTCCCCTTATAGTATAGGGTAGTCAGGGACTCTCTTGAGGAAGATCACCTGGTCTAACCATCTTAGTCCCAAGGTCTAGAGACTCTCTGAGGAAGCTATCTCAGTCAATTCATCCTATAGCCTCAGGTATACCACATACTCTCTCAGGAAGCTCACTCGGTCATTTCCTCCTCTAGCCTGGGAAGGTTCTTAAAAAGATTCAGACAAATTAAGAATCTCAGAGGAAGCTCACTCGGTCTACCCTCTTATAGTCTATAATACCCAATACTCTCTAAGAGCTCACACGGTCCATCCCCACTGTACTCTTTAATATCTAAGACTCTCTGGGAAGCTCATTCGGTTTATCCCTTATAGTCTATAGCACCAGGTTCTCTCAGCCCCGTTCCAATCAGTGCATAATAATGATATAAGGCCAAAGTACATCTATAGAGCTACTTGGATAACCAAATTACACCTATAGAGCTACTTAGATAAATAGTCTACAAGGCAACAAGAATGTCATGAGTTTCACTTAAACCTATAACCGTGAGGCATGAAAACAGGTGTAGCAGCCAAAGTCAAATGAGTCTCAAAGGTTATAAACAGAAGAAAGAAAGGGAAAAAACATCCAAGCACCACAAATTATCCTCTAACATGGTTAAATTACCTCTACACAAGCATACAAGCAAGTCAGGATAACAATGAAGGCAAAAAGGGGTAACACGCAATACCCCGTTCATGGGTATCAGTGGAAATTTTCACATAAACATAGAGACTTTGAATGGTAAGGCACAAACCACCTACCTCGATCCTAGGAGATCGATATACTTGAACCAAGATGGATGGTTCTCCCTAAAATGTCATAGGTCTGAGAAAATGCACAAAACGTTCAACCTTAGATAACATGAGAAGGAGGAAGAATTGAAAAACAAGGCTCAAGTAGAAGGAATAACTCACCGCTGCGCTTCCAACGTAATCGACAGAGCTCGAATCAGAGAACATATGAAGGATCGGGAATCCGGAGAAGTTTCGCGGCCGTACGACGTCTCTCAGTCGAACCAGACCTAGAAGAAGACGATTATGACGATGAGGTGCGACCCCGGTCCGTTTAGTGAAAAAAAAGAAAAGTAAATGACGTGTATTTTTAATGTACATGGCGTGTAGTGGGTTTTTCCGTACTCTGCCAAAATCAGCCTCCACATCACCCCTACACACCATGTGTGTGGTCTGGACATGACCAGCACACGGTTTCGAGTAGGAAAAGTGTACACAGCGTGTACTCAGAAAGCACATGACGTGTACTTCAAAATTTCCAAAAACTCCAAAAATTATCTAAAACTCTAGAAAAGGAAATACATACCTGAAAAGAAGATCTGGGTTTGTACAAACTTCATCCCTTAAATAAATTCATCCCCAAATTTCCCTAGACGGGCGTAGAAGAAAAAACCTCAAACAGCTCCGGCCACTGCGATCGAATCTCGACCTCCCTCTCCCAAGTCTCATCCTGTACTCGCCCGTGCTGCCATAACACTTATACCAATGGAACAGACCGGCCTCAGATAACCTTTGTACTGCGATTGACAATCCATATAGGATGCTCTTCAAATGATGCATCCGCTTCGAGCTCAACCTCATCGGGCTGAAAGACATGAGATGGGTCTGAAAAGTAACATCGGAGCTGAGAGACGTGGAAGACGTCGTGAATAGCTTGATACCTCTAAGGTAGTTGCAACTGATAGGCAACCAGTCCACCTCTCTCCAATTCCTCAAACGGCCCGACGTACCGCGGTGAAAGATTACCCTGTCTCTGAATCCTCTTGTGTCCCAACCTCGGTGCGACACACAGGAAAATCTGATCTCCGACCTCGAACTCTAGAGGTCGTCTCCGCTGATCAACATAAGACTTCTGTCAAGACTGTGCTATAGCCATCCACTTCTGAATCAACTTTGTCTTCTCTGAGGTCTCCTGAACAAGACGAGGTCCTAGCAAAGCTGCCTCTCCTGCCTCCAGCCAGCATAAGGGGGATCGGCATGGCCTACCGTACAAGGCCTCATATGGTGCCATCTGAATGGTCACCTAAAAACTATTGTTGTAGGTGAACTTCACAAGAGTTATATGCTTCTCCAAAGAACCACCAAAGTATATAATGCAATCTCAGAGAATATCTTCAAGCACCTGGATCATGTGCTCATACTGGCCATCAGTCTGGGGATGGTATGCTGTACTCAAAAGTACTTGTGTACCCAAAGCATTTTGAAGTCCTTGCCAGAACCGAGAAGTAAAGTGCACATCCCAATATGAAACAATGGAGTGTGGAACTCCATGTAGACGTACAATTTCTCGGATTTACAGTCATCCCAGATAATCAACACTGAAGGTTTCATTGATCGGAAAGAAGTGTGCTACCTTCATAAGCCTGTCGACGATGACCCAAACAACATCACTTTCCCGAGGTGACCTCGGTAACCCAGTCACAAAGTCCATCGCAACAGCGTTCCACTTCCACTATGGAATGGGTAATTGCTGTAAAATCCCTACTAGTCACTTATGATCTTCTTTCACCTGCTGACAAGTAGAACATTTTATGATGAAACCAGTAACATCTCTCTTCATACCTGGCCACTAGTACTGGCGATGAATATCCCGATACATGTTGGTGATGTCGGGATGAATTTACCAAACTGAGGAATGAAAATCCCACATCAGCTCCTCGCGTATGTCTGCTGGCACCCATACACGTCCCTGGAAACATAAGATCTCATCATTTCCCACTATCCATCCAGGAAGAGGGTCCCCTCCTGACACAGTCTCCCACAGGACTAAGGCCTCTGAATCTGATAGCATTCTCATTCGTACCCGATCAAGAAGTGTAGAGGTAACATCCACAAATGAAAGAAAGGTCTGTCCCTGCCTATCGTGCACCTCCAGATGCATCTCAGAGAACAACACCATAAGCTGCCACTCACTGCTAGCCTCCTCAACTGCCGGAATCTCAGTTCTCCTGCTCAAAGAATTAGCCACTACGTTTCCCTTTCCTGGCGTATAGGCGAGCTCGAAGTCAAGGGACTGAAGATACTCGACCCACCTGTGCTATCTCAGATTCAGATCGCATTGAGTGAAGATGTACTTGAGAATCTTTTGGTCAGTGAAAACCACAATGTGATCTCCCCGAAGGTTGTGTCTCCAATAGCATAAGGCATGAACAACAGCTGATAACACCAGATCGTGCGTAGGGTAATTCTTCTTGTGTGGCCTCAACTGCTGAGACCCATATGCAACGACTCTATATCCCTGCATAAGCACAACTCCCAGCCCGATACCTGAAGCATCATAGTAAACGGTGTAGAACTTTCCCGTATCTGTAAATACTAGTATCGGTACTGATGTCAATCTCTCCTTTAGCTTATGACTGGTTGAATCACAAAAATATGACCATAAAAACTTCACCCTTTCTTGGTCAGACCTGTCAACGGTGCTTCTAGGCACGAAAAGTCCTGTATGAAGTGTCTTTAGTATCCTGCCGGCCCTAGGAAACTCCGTACCTCAATGACGTTCTCCGGCTGATCCCAGGAAACTACAGCTATCACTTTCTTTGGGTCCACTAAAACTCCTGCCTCTGAGATGACATGACCCAAGAAGTGAATCTGATCCATCCAAAAGTGGCACTTCGAGAGCTTATCATATAACTGATGCTCTCCTAGTGTACTCAGAACGATATCAAGATGTGTGGCATGGCCGTGTCGAGTGTGAGAGTACACCAAGTTATCATCCAAAAAGACAACGACGAAGGAGTCCAAGTATGGATGGAATAGTCGGTTCATCAGTGCCATGAAAACTGCAGGTGCGTTCGTGAGACTGAACGGCATGACTGTATACTCGTAAAGACCATACCTGCTCCTGCAAGATGTCAGAGGTATATTTGATGGTCTAACGCGCAACTGATGATAACCGGACCTCAATTCAATCTTCGAGAACACCCGGGCTCCCCGAAGCTGATCAAAGAGGTCATCGATCCTCAGTAAGGGATATCAGTTCTTGACCATCAACTGGTTCATCTTCTGATAATCCATACAAAGCTAAAGGGTACCGTCTGCCTTCTTAGCAAACAGGACAAGCGAACCCCAAGGAGAGGTACTGGGTCGGATGATACCCTTTTCCTGCAACTCCTCCAACTTCTTATTGAGCTCCTGCAACTCAGGTGTATCCATCCTATAAGGAGGAATGGACACCGGTTCTACTCCTAGCATGAACTCAATGGATAAGTCTACCTCACGCTGCAGATGTAAACCTGAAAATTCTTCTGGAAAGACATCCCTGAAATGATCCACCACTGGAGGAAAGTCTAAATGTGAAGTCCCCTGATCATCCAGATAAAGACTAGCAATATGGGCTGTAACTTTCCCTAGCCCATGATGCTTTGGTCCAACTCTACCCGCCTAGACATCCCACTTGCCTCTATGAAGGAAAGATCTGCCCTCTGGTGATATGAAACTCACCCTGCGGTGATAGCAATCGACGATTCCCTAGAAAGGAACTAATGAGTCCATATTGAGAATGATGTCATATCCCGTCATCTCTAGGACATAGAGGTCCCATAAGAAATGACACCCCGCAACCTCAAGAGGGCACTATATGCACTGACGTACGCTAGATGTCCTCGTTCCCAAAGGTGTGTCAAGAGTCAACAAGTCAGCAGACGAAAAGATACAGATCCCAAGGCTCTCCATGACAGCAACAGAGATAAATATATGGGAAGAACCAGTATCAAAAAGGGCTGAAGATAAAACTGAGGCTACTAAGATCGTACCTCGAACTGTAGAAGGGCTGGGATCCTGCTCCTGATAGGTCTGCTCCACGGCGAAAGACTGGCCTTCACTGCCGCCCTGCGCCCCTGGCTGACCGCTCTGAGATGATCCACTCTACTATTGCTGATGACCTGGTGACTGACCACCACGGCCGCGACCTCCACCTCGGCCTGAACGGCTGGAAGAACTCCAGTTCCCTAACTAGTGGGAAACTGGTGAAGCATCTCCAGAACGTGGGGTCATGGAAGAACACCTACCACCAGTTGAAAGTGAGAAGATGTGACAGAAACGCTGAAGATGGCCCATATTTCCGCAAGACCGGCACTCCATCGAATCTCTATGGCACTGAGGCCTAGTATGACCACTCCTACCGCACTGGTAGCACACAACCTAGATGCCAGAAGACGCATCCCGCGAACCTCGATCTCCTCGAGAAGACTCTCTGCAATGCTTCCTACTGTTTGTAGGAGGAACACCAGCTTTGGATGAGGAACCGCCCTGGATCACTGCTCTAGAATCCCTCAGATTGTGCTCAATAATCAGCGCCTGGTTGACGATGGAGGATATAGAAGTAAAATGGAAGATATTCACCTGGGAACAGATCTCCTGCCTGAGACCGTCCTCAAACTTCCTAGCAAGAAACAACTCATCACCCACTGGGATCGGTGTGAAATGCTGCAGCTCAGTCAAACAAGATGAGTACTCCATAACAGAAAGAGTACCTTACTGCAGACTCATAAACTCCCGGGCTTGATTGGCCCTCAGGGTCTCCGGATAGAAGTAGTCATAAAAGGTGCATCGAAACTCATCCCAAGACATATCCTGCTGACGCCCTGACCGTGAGATCACCTCCCACCACCTCTTGGCGGTGTTCTGAAGCATATAAGTAGACGGATTTAACCTTTTCTCTGGAGGGATCTCTAGGTGCTCAAAGATGGTCAGTTTAGCCTCTATCCACGACTCTGCAGCCTGGGGCCCTCCATCCCATAGAAAAGTAGGAGGATGCTGCTGCTGGAAAACTCGTGTCAACTCAACCATCAACAGGGCAGTAGGCGGAGCTCCCTGGAAGGTCTGCATCATCCTCAAGAAGTCCCCCCTGAACTGCACCTTGGCTCCTGCAATGGGTATAACTACTGGTGGCAAGGCTGGCACAGCAAGAGGATCTGCAGGAGGTCCCTGGTCGTCTACATCCAGTGTCTGATCACGGTCTGGAAACTGACGCATGACCGGAGGACGTCTCAGAATCACAGCTCTGAAAGATCAAAAGCACACCTTAGATTAGGATTAACAAATATTAAAAACACAGGAGTAAAAAATGGGAACAGGGGAAGAAACTATCACGTTTCACAAAACACGGCTACACGGTGTGTATAAAAACTACACAGCGTGTCTACTTAAGACATTAACATGGGCATGTACCCCTGCCCGATAGGTCGTGTAACACCCCAAACTACATGGCGTGTTGTTCCCACACACAGAGTGTACTTGAACTCCAAAACCCTGCCCGAGTCTCCTTACACGGCTAACCCACACGGTTCAAACTAACCCCAGACTACACGGTGTGTTCCCTAGGGACAAGGTGTGTACTAGACACTGCATCGGTGGCCCATGTTTTTAGTTACATGGCTGTCTACACGGCGTGACCATACATGGAATGTTCCGAAAAAACACAACGTGTATAGGAGAAGGTGACACTATCCCGTGTTGTTCGTAACACGGCCAGGTACCTGGGCAAGACTACATGGCGTGTTCCGAAAGCAATACGAAATGTCTTAAAGAAGGTCACGCCGACCCGTGTTGTTCATGACATGGATGGATACCTGGACAGAACTGCACGGCGTGTTCCTTTACAACATGATGTGTTCTACTCGAGCTTCCCCGACACGTGTTGTTAGTGACACGGCCGGGGACAAGGCTATACACTACACGGCGTGTACATACCATACACGGCATGTTCCTAAAGTTATTTTCACAACACCGTGTTCCTGCACACACAGTCAGTAACACGGCCTAAAAACTACACGGTGTGTAACCAGAAAGTACACGCCGTGTATTCTGGGTTTTTCTGGGCAGTAGCTCAGAAACTACACAGAATCCCAGAAACACTGAAAACAAAGAAAAGAGGTGCCAAATTCCGATTTGTGAGGGCCCATAATCCCTGTGAATCAAAGCTTGGAATCCCCTACAGTCATGTATAAGAGAAAACATGTGTTGTACATCTCGTTCCCCTCGTTGTTTGATTTTCATGATCACAATCACTTTATTATTTGTCTAACCTTGTTTTTAAGTGTTGTGGATGATAGGCAAAATATTTCCAAAGGATTGGGCCAAGAAAGCTGGAAAATGGACTGAATTGCAGTCCACCGGCCAACCGGTGTGATAGCACCGGCCAGCCGGTGGACCTGGCAGAGGCATTGCCCACTGTCAGGTTCCACCGGTCGGCCGGTGGCTCTGTCACCGGCCAGCCGGTGGCACCCAGACTCAAGGGGTAGCTACTGCCTCCCCACCGGCCAACCGGTGGCCTCAGCACCGGCCAGCCGGTGGCACCCAGCAGAACAGTGTTTGCTACTGTCTTGCCACCGGCCAACCGGTGGCCTCACCACTGGCCAGCCGGTGGAGTCTGGACAGAAGCATCCTCCCACCTCCAAGGCACCGGCCAGCCGGTGGCCCTGCACCGGCCAGCCGGTAGCCCAGTCAAACTAGCCGTTGGCTTTGACCAGTCAACCCCCTTTTGGCCTCCAACGGCTCCGAGGACCTCTCCAACGGCTCCGCAGGCTCCCCAAGGGTTCCATGCCTATAAATAAAGGCCAAGGAAGCCCTGGACACCAACCGGATCATATATCAAGCGCTCGGACATATTGTTGAACATTTTGGCGAACCTCCGGCGCTCCACCTTCAAGGATCCTCAAGTGCTCCAACCAATTTCCAATCCAAGGAGCACCTCAAGAAGCTTGGGAGAGCACGCTACATCAACTCCATCATACTTTGGCGCCCAAGTCTTCCTCAATTACGGTTTTTATTGTTTTATTTATTTTGAGCTTTAAAATTGGGTTTGTGCCTACAAACCCCAACCTTTTCTCATCCTCCCTTTCTTTTGGGTTTCACATCACCACTAAGGTGTGAAGAGGTTTCTTCAAGCCTTTCCTTTTAAAAGGCTTGTGTCATAGGTGAGCTATCCTTCACCTGTAAGAAGGATAGTGGGTTCTTGCTAAACCATCAAAAGCAAGTGGGTTCTTGCTAAACCACTAAAAGCAAGCTGTAATAGGTTCTAGAGCTACCTCAAAGCCTAGTGGGTTTCTTTCTTAAACCATTGAAAAGAAAGCGGTAGGAATCTCTCAACGGTTGAGTTGGGAGCGGAGACGTAGGCCGGGTTTTTGGCCGAACTCCCTTATCAATTTCTTGTGTGATTGCCTCTTTATTTCCGCTGCACTTTACTTTGATTTTTAATTTGTTAATCATTTTTTTAAAAGGCAATTCACCCCCCCCCCTCTTGCCATCTTTTCCCCTTTTCTCCGACCCAACAATTGGTATCAGAGGGAGTGTTTGAATAATTCCCTTACCGGTTTAAAATTAAAAATCCTATTTTTTTGATGGCTTCTACCGCTTCTTCCTCTCAATCCCCCGAAGGACATTTTTTGGATCGTGCTCCATTCTTTGATGGAGCCGATTATTCTTTTTGGAAAACCCGCATGACCACTTTTTTAAAAAGTATTGGTTATCCGATTTACAAAATTGTCATGCAAGGTTATTCTTTGTCTTCCCCCGACGAATCCAAATGGACCCCCGCCGATATTAAAAATTTTGAGCTTGATGGAAAAGTCATGAATGCTCTTCATTGCGGGTTAGATAGAAATGAATTTAATCGTATTTCTTCTTGCTCATCTTCTTTTGAAATTTGGAAATATTTAGAGCTAACACATGAAGGTACTAGCATGGCTCAAAAGCAAGAACCCGCTCAAAAGCAAGAACCCGATGCAAAATCCGTACCCGCTTGCCCACTTCACAAGAAAAGGGCCAAGAAAAAGAAGGGAAAGAAGAAGGCTTCAAAGGCATCTTGGAGTGATAGCTCCTCCTTCTCCTCCTTCTCCTCAAGCGACCAAGGTAACAAATGCCTAATGACAAAACATGAGGTATCATCTTCCGACTCCTCTTCCTCGTCTTCTAGTTCTTCAAATTCTTTCAATCATTTGTCATATGAAGAACTCCAACATGCTAGAGACCAATTAGAAAATGGTTTTCATGAGCTCTCTTCAAAATTTGTTTCTTTGAAAAAGAATTTCAAAAAACTCTCTTCCGAAAAAGAACAACTTCTCAAAGAGAAGGAAGAGATGTCCCTCAAAATCCAAAATCTTCCCGATATTGATTCCATGGAATCAACTATCAAAGACCTAAGGGAGACTCTTTCCAAGTTCACCAATGGGGAACAAAATTTGACCAAACTACTTGGTTCCCAACGCGTATCCCGAACCACTCAAGGGCTTGGCTATTCCAAGAAAGCTTCCTCCTCCCATGCGCCTACTATTTTTGTAAGGGGGAGCTCTCAATTTAAATTCTGCAATTATTGTAAAAAACCCGGGCACCTCATTTATGAATGCGATTGCAAAAATGCCCGGTACGGCCAACCAAAGTCTATTTTCTTTTCCGATGAATTTTATAGGAGAAGACCCGCCATGAGACAAGTATGGATTGAAAAATCCCTTCTAGCGAGTCTCTCCGGCCCAAAGTTTGTTTCGGTTTCAAAAACCGCTCCCCGATGATCTTTTGTTTTATTTAGGGGGAGAAATTTTCTTAATTCAATAGTCTCTCTGGGCCAAAATTATTTTTCCTTCCCCCGGTGATTTATTGTTTTTATTTAGGGGGAGTTAGGTTCTTTTAAGCCTTTTTGTGAATTCAAATTCTCATTTCAAATTTTTTCATTTCAATTCTTTCAATTCAAACTTTCATTTTCAACTCTTGGTATCAAATTTTTCAATTAAAAATTTTCTTTTCAATTTTCATTTCATTTTTGATTCAAAACTTTCAATTCAAACTGTTATTCAATTTTTTCATTTCAAAACTTTCAAATCAAATTTCAAAAATCTCAATTGGTTTAAAAACTCTATCCTGATTTTCAACTGTATCCCTCAATCAAGTTTTATGCCCCGTGCTATTTTGATAATCACAAAGGGGGAGAAATTTCTTGATTGATTGGGGGAGAATCCTTTTCATCTTTCTTAGCATTTCCTTTCAATTTCAGTATTTTACATTAATTGTTTTGGTGATTGTGATCATCAAAATAGGGGGAGATTGTTGTACATCTCGTTCCCCTCGTTGTTTGATTTTCATGATCACAATCACTTTATTATTTGTCTAACCTTGTTTTTAAGTGTTGTGGATGATAGGCAAAATATTGCCAAAGGATTGGCCCAAGAAAGCTGGCAAATGGACTGAATTGCAGTCCACCGGCCAACCTGTGTGATAGCACCGGCCAGCCGGTGGACCTGGCAGAGGCATTGCCCACTGCCAGGTTCCACCGGTCGGCCGGTGGCTCTGTCACCGGCCAGCCGGTGGCACCCAGACTCAAGGGGTAGCTACTGCCTCCCCACCGGCCAACCGGTGGCCTCAGCACCGGCCAGCCGGTGGCACCCAGAAGAACAGTGTTTGCTACTGTCTTGCCATTGGCCAACCGGTGGCCTCACCACCGGCCAGCCGGTGGAGTCTGGACAGAAGCATCCTCCCACCTCCAAGGCACCGGCCAGCCGGTGGCCCTGCACCGGCCAGCCGGTAGCCCAGTCAAACTAGCCGTTGGCTTTGACCAGTCAACCCCCTTTTGGCCTCCAACGGCTCCGAGGACCTCTCCAACGGCTCCGAGGACCTCTCCAACGGCTCCGAAGGCTCCCCAAGGGTTCCATGCCTATAAATAAAGGCCAAGGAAGCCCCGGACACCAACCGGATCATATACCAAGCGCTCGGACATATTGTTGAACATTTTGGCGAACCTCCGGCGCTCCACCTTCAAGGATCCTCAAGTGCTCCAACCAATTTCCAATCCAAGGAACACCTCAAGAAGCTTGGGAGAGCACGCTACATCAACTCCATCATACTTTGGCGCCCAAGTCTTCCTCAATTACGGTTTTTATTGTTTTATTTATTTTGAGCTTTAAAATTGGGTTTGTGCCTACAAACCCCAACCTTTTCTCATCCTCCCTTTCTTTTGGGTTTCACATCACCACTAAGGTGTGAAGAGGTTTCTTCAAGCCTTTCCTTTTAAAAGGCTTGTGTCATAGGTGAGCTATCCTTCACCTGTAAGAAGGATAGTGGGTTCTTGCTAAACCATCAAAAGCAAGTGGGTTCTTGCTAAACCACTAAAAGCAAGCTGTAATAGGTTCTAGTGCTACCTCAAAGCCTAGTGGGTTTCTTGCTTAAACCATTGAAAAGCAAGCAGTAGGAATCTCTCAACGGTTGAGTTGGGAGCGGAGACGTAGGCCGGGTTTTTGGCCGAACTCCGTTATCAATTTATTGTGTGATTGCCTCTTTATTTCTGCTGCACTTTACTTTGATTTTAAATTTGTTAATCATTTTTTTTAAAAGGAAATTCACCCCCCCTCTTGCCATCTTTTCCCCTTTTCTCTGACCCAACAACATGATCATGAATTTCCGATTCAAGAGGGCCCATAACACCTCAAGAATAAAAACTTGGTGTTCATTTAAACAAAGTAGAATACAAAAATCCTCTAACAAGGTAGCAGATATTCAGTCAAGCATCTATCAAAACAACATGCATAATTTACAAAATGTATATCATAACAGCATGGAATCGCTAATGCACCCTAAATGGAATGGTAAGAATGAATGGCATGTGATTTATACAAGTGCATGTATGATGCATGATATGAAATAACGTCATCTCATCGAGTTGCAACAGAAATAGAACCATAATATCAAAACAATAACAGTACAAAGCATGTGAATCACTCTAGGTGAAATCGTATCAACCGTAACATCTCAAGACCAGAAAAATGCAATAAACGAGGTAGTATAGATTTTCCCTGTACACGGGTTAGCTACTCCCAGGCATAGATTATTACCAAGTACCGAAGCTGTCGTATCCCTGGCTAAGTCTCTAAATAGTAATTCAAGAGAAAAGAACCTGCATCTGATACCACTTTGTAACGTCCTGGTTCCGGAAGCCACCTAGAGGCACCCCGTACCCGGTTGGTCACATGTCCTCAAGAGCATTTCCCCAAATGCCATAGGCTTTTGAGTAGCAGTGAGGGACTTAGGTGTGATAGTGGGAAAACTATGCCCTCATTGGCAGAGTACACAACGGATGAAAAATAAACATGAAATAGAAGAATTAGTAATAACCAACAATATAATAGCGGAAGACTAAATCAACAACTTGAGCACATATGTATATATATAATGATGCATGATATATAACTAGGAAAGCAGAAAAACATGTCATAATGCTGGAAAACACTAAAGTAACAAAACATGTACAAAAGAAAAGTAAACAGCTCCTCAACATTGCAAGCCAAATCTTGGACCCATGCTCTCCTGCTCCAAGAAATCAAGTTCTAGATGTCAAAGGTTTCTTTCCCTGGTCTATACCTGCAAAAAAATAGTCTGATTGGGCCCAAAAGCATAGAAAAAATAGGGTGTGAGATAAAATCCAATAGGCATTCACCCTAAGATCTATGCCTAACAGTCAGTGAGTATATGGTCGGTAAAAGTACAATAAGCAGTAAACAGCAATAGCAAGAAGTAGGCAGTAAATAGTAAGCAGTAAAACAGGATGATACATAGTATCAATCAATCCACAAAAAATCAACAACAGTGAAACAAATAGCTAATAAACCAGAAACCCTCTGGGTAGTACTCGCAGCCATCCCCTCTAGTTCTATCCAAGAAGTACCACAACCCTATGGGTAGTGCACTTAGCCTAACCCCTCTGGATTGGTCATACGAATTTATGAGACTCTTTGGGGAAGCTCACTCAGTCAATTACCCTTATAGTCTAGGGTAGTCAGGGACTCTCTTGAGGAAGGTCACGTGGTCTAACCCTCTTAGTACCAAGGTCTAGAGACTTTCTGAGGAACCTATCTCAGTCATTTCCTTCTATAGCCTGAGGTATACCACAGACTCTCTGAGGAAGCTCACTTGGTCAATTCCTCCTCTAGACTGGGAAGGTTCTTAAAAAGATTCAGACAAAGTAAGACTCTCTGAGGAAGCACACTCAATCGACCCTCCTATAATCTATAATACCAAAGACTCTTTGGGAGCTCACTCGGTCCATCCCCTCTTTAGTCTGTAATATCTAAGACTCTCTGGGAAGCTCAATCGGTCTATCCCTTATAGTCTATAGCACCAGGTTCTCTCAGCCCCATGCCAGTCAGTGCATAATAATGCTATAAGGCAAAATTACACCTATAGAGCTACTTGGATAACCAAATTACACATATAGTGCTACTTAGATAAACAGTTTATAAGGCAGCAATAATTTCATGAGTTTCACTTCTACCTATAACCCTGAGGCATGAAAACAGGTGTAGCAGCCAAAGGAAAACGAGACCCAAAGGTCATAAACAGAACCAAGCAAGGGAAAAAACATCCAATCACCACAAATTATCCTCTAAAATGGTCATATTTCCTCTACACTAGCATAAAAGCAGGGCAGGAAAACAATGAAGGCAAAAGGGGGTAACACACAACACCCCGTTCACGAGTATCGGTGGAAATTCGCACATAAACTCAAAGACTTTGAATAGTAAGGCACAAACCACCTACCTCGATCCTAGGAGATCGATATACTTGAACCACGACGGCTGATTCTCCCTAGAACATCGTAGATCTTAGAAAACACACAAAATGTTCAAACTTAGATAACTTGAGAAGTAGGAATAATTGAAAAACAAGGCTCAAGAAGAAGTAATAACTCACCGTTGTGCTTCCAACACAATTGACAGAACTCAAATCGGAGAACGGATGGAGGATCGGGAATCCAGAGAAGTTTCATAGTCGTACAACGTCTCTTGGTCGAACCAGACCTAGAAGAAGATGATTATGACGATGAGGCGTGACCCTAGTCTGTTTAGTGAAAAAAAGAAAAGTACACAGTGTGTATTTTTAAAGTACACGACGTGTAGTGGGTTTTTCCATACTCTGCCAAAATCAGCCTCCACGTCACCCCTACACACCGTGTGTGTGTTCCGAACATGACCAACACGCGGTTTCGAGCGGGAAAAGAGTACACGACGTGTACTCAAAAATTACACGGTGTTTACTTCAAAATTTCCAAAAACTCCAAAAATTTCAAAAACTATAGAAAAGGAAAGACATACCTGAAACAAAGATCCAAGTTCTTACACCAAATATGTGATTACATTAAAAATTGAATTAACATAAAATATTATTCAAAAAATGCACACTACTTATTCTTTAAATATAATATATAATATTGGACATATTCTTTCTATCCAAAATTTTGTAAACTCTATAAATAATAGCATAAAAAATTTCCAATAATTCATTTCTTAGTTCCAAGGTAATATGAATTTATCTAATTTATATTATCTAAACCAATAATTTCATTATCCAATGATCATTTTCCTAACATTAAGAACATATTAGGGGTTATCTTTCCATCAACCATGTGTTTTCAAAAAAATTATTTCTTTATACTAAATATATTATCTTGGTACCATTCAGCATATGATCTCAAATCACTAATGAAAAATTACTATAGTAAAATAATCATATATTATATAATTATTATGACTAGTACATCATTTGTAAAACACTCAAATGATATAATTCATGAATCCAATCATAACCACAATAATAATTCTTCTTTATCTATAGTAGTACCATAATCTTGACCATGATACGTTATCCCATTTTGTGGTACAATACTTTTATGAATGAGACATTGATTTGAATAATGTCCCACCTTCTTTTAGTGTAATAATTGCACATTATAATTTTCTTTCATTCCATTAAAATTATGAAATTAGTATCATTTTTCTCCACACTTATAAAAAATTACCATTCCCTTCAAGAAAGTACCAGGGTGTTTCTTTCCACAATTGTTATAACTAGGGAAATAATTATTTCCCTTATTCCCTTTATAAATTGTTAGACCCACTAGGCTAAATACCCTGAGAGGGGGGAGGTGAATCAGGGTTTTATAGAATAAAACTACATACCCTTTTTATTTTGATTCATTTTTAAACAAAACACACTTCTCTCTTTCTCCTGTAGAAATATGTGAAAAAATGTTAAATCATGAACGAGACATGAAAATTTTACTTGGTTCACCCTAAATAGTCTATATCCATGGAGCATACGACAACAACGTGATGATGTAAAAAATTCACTAAAAGTAAACTACTATTTATAAGAGTTTAGGTAAGTCACTTCTATTCCCAGGTTCACTGGCTTTACAATGTTTAGGTTCTACTCAATTCTTTAACAAGGGTTATTCCCAATGTCTATTTATCTTACTCAATGTCCGTAGAATGGATCACTATCTTCATCTTCATTTTCTCACTTCTCTTTCTAGGGAATCACTAACAGTTTGTTGGATTGTAGGCCCCTTCATCATCATTAATTAATGAATCCTCCATTATATGTAGATTTACCATTGAAGTCTATAATTCATATTCTAATGAATACCACTTTATCACAGATATACTAGGACACATCAACCATTAACTTAGGTGGAAAGGGAAATTTGATACTTTATCATAGCTCTATTGGGAAACATCAAACCTTTCACACAAGAATAGGTTGTCTTCTATGCTTCTTTAAGAATGACATAGAAGTGTTTCCTTTTTCCCGGAAAAATGACATGCATGCTATACAATACTTGAGTGACACACCCTTTTTACATTCAACTCACCTTTGGAGTGCAACTCCCTCTAGTGTGCTACTTCTGCATAAATCACTACTTGCACGCCCTTACCACTTGCACAAAAAGAACTCTGACTTTATGCATGTGTTGAGATTATTTGAAATGATGGGGTGACATCCGATTTATAGGCATTTTAGTTACCATGTGTACAAGGCACCCTACTTTACCCCATACATGCTATCCCATTTGCCTGAACATCTATCACGCTACACACGTTACACGATTCTCCAAAACATTAATTCCTTTATTTCCTTTGAAATATTTCGATGTCTTGAAATTGAAAAACATATGGTGCTCAAATTTCCAAGGCTTATAGACATTGTAGTTCAACTACCTATTCCAAAAACACTTTTCTACATTCTCCAGTTTTTGGACCCAAAAATTTGAAAAACACTGGTAAACGGTATGGCCTTGTATATGTTCCTTTTTTACCACCTCCAGATCATCCATCTCTTTAACTTGGTTTTTTTTCATCGTGTATTGTCAAAAATATATCTGGGACACAAAAACTATCCATGGAAACCCTCTTTTTCAACAAACACAATTAACCTAAAAATCCATCCATTTTACCATTGGGTATTTTTTCTCAAAAATAACCCCATTGGGGTTTATTGAGAACTCTTCAAATGAAAGCTCTTAACATTTTGATACATCATTATAGATTCTTCAATCTTCTACCACCATTCACCTAATGCGATTCCGACAATGATCAATGATTTACTCAACACATAATGAAATCCCAAATTAGAAATGCTCAGAATAAGAAACAAGAGTACAATATAAATTTCATCAATAAAACACTTAATTCAATTCTAGAGCCACTATTCTGAATTCATCACGAACCTCAACCATCATGATATATATCCTTTGATCGATCAATTCTAGAATAGTCAAATTTAAAACTCCCCTATATCATTACTTCCCATATCTCATTGGTCCACCTATCAAATTCTCCACATGTCTTGAATGATACATTTTTTCCTTTTTAATAGTCACAACTTCTCCCCCTTTTTCAATGAATCTGAAGGCCAATAATTTTAGGTATTTAATATGGTAAAGAACGCATATCTAAAAATTAGGTAAAGAACAACATTCCTCAAGGATAGGGAATCCTAATCCACATTTTTTCATGTGCGGTGAGTCAACTGGACTCCCTGATCTAGTCGATACCTCTCAAATGGTTCTTTGGGTGAGTCCTTTGTCAGAGTGTCCACGTCATGTAGTTTAGTAGAAACATAATCCATATTCACCAGACCTTACTCCACCTTCTCCTTGATAAAATGATATTTAATTTCAATGTGAATTATCATTGAGTGATGTAATGGATTTTTAGTAACATTTATAGAAGTTTAATTATCACAATGGATTCTGATAAGATATGTCACTTCAACTCCAAATTCCTCAAGCTTCTACTTTATCCACAATAATTGCATGGATGTTTGAGTTTCCGAAATATATTCATCTTTTTCATTTCTCAATAAAATTAATTCTTGTTTCTATCTTATCATATAAATACACAATCCACTAATATATAACGCACCTACAAAAGTTTATTTTATGTCATATGATGACCTGGCCCAATCTGCATCAATATATCCCAATAACTCTGGCTGAGATTTATCATTATACAACAAACCCAAATAAACAATCCCCTTAATCTACCAAAGAATTCTTTTAATTCTAATCATTTTGATTTTATTGTGATTTATTTGATACAGCGTTGCATGACATGGGGAAAAAATATTGGGTTACTTCATAGTTATGTACAATATACTTCCAATGATCTACCTGTATTATGTGACATTAACATCTTTACCTTCATCATCCCTTGAAAGTTTCATCCGAGAAGCCACTGAAGTTTCCATATCCTTGAAATTATCCACTCTAAAGAATCTTATATACTCATTTGAATATTTTTATTGAGAAATTAATGTGCCATTCTATTTTTAGGTTACATGTAAACTAAGGAAAAATGTCAGTTTTCCAATCATTGAAATCCCAAACTCAATTTCCATTGACTTTAAAAACTATCTGCACAGTGACTTGTCTGATCCACCTAATATTATGTCTTCATCATATACTAATACCATCATCCATTGATTTATACCATTTTAACATAGATATTTTAATGAAATCCACTACATAGAAATCAACGATTCTTCAGATACTGATATAGTGTTGAATACCATTCTCTTTGTGCTTGATTAAACCCAGAAAAAACCATTTTCATCTAAAAAACCCTATTCTCATATTCGTGAATTATAAAACCATATGTCTACTCAATATAAACATATTCTTCCAGAACCCCATTTCGAAATTCATCCTTGGAATCCAACTGGAAAACAATGATCTTTCATGACACTATAATGGCCAAGAAAAATCTGGTCATATCCAACAATTAAATAGGTAAAAATGTCTCATAAACATCAATAAACCACATCATAGAGTACCTTTTTCACACTATTCATTTTTTCTAAAAATCAAAACACCATATTCATTCTTTTTGTAGAGAAAGACCCATTTTTACCCTAAGAATTTATTATCTGTTGGCCTCTAAACAATCTCCCAAGTATAATTATTATCAATTTGGTAAAGCACTTCATTCATTTCTTGAACCCAATTCCCATATCCAGCTTATTCACTAAAATATGTAGGCTCTACCTGTGATAAGTATGATGCTTTCTATAGAGTCTTGATCCTACTTCTCTGCACTAGTATTTTCTGATCACAAATTATGTTTTTTGAATCAATTTTATCTCTTATCGCTGATCTCTATGTAGAGACTGATTTATTCTCACCCTTCTCATCATATGTGTCTTCTTATGAATCATCCTATGGAACTAAAATATCCCATGATCTTATTATTTATTTATCACTTTCCTCTTATGTTCGATAATGTATTTGCAGAAGATTATTCTCATTCTCCACTATGGTTACATAATGTCATTCAAAAACCTTTCCCAACTTCTTACTAAAGAATTTAAATTTTTTATTTTCGTTGATTATCAAAGAAATATCCCTTCATCTCTATGGGATTGAAACATTCTATGTTTCTCTTTATTGAGAATGATACATTTAATTCCATAGACTCTAATGTACTTCAATTATAGCTTCTCTCCATACTGAAACTCATATGGAGTCTTCTCTTCATTTGAACAAAATAAATCTGTATTTGATGTGTAGACCGATTTCATCACTGCATCATTCCAATAAATTTCTAGAAGGTTTTTCTCAATGGGGATGTTTATATCCATTTTGTTTATAATATAATTTCTTCTCTCAATAAATCTCTTATACATTGAAGTTATTACAGTTGTGACTTGATGACTTATACCATGTGTCTCAAGATAATCTACCACATGGATAATTTTGAACTCGGTTCCATTATCTGTTTGGATCTTCCAGATTGTTCGAACCAGCGTCTTCTAAACTCCCCTTAGATATGATTTTATGCAACTAAATACCTCAGACTTGTGAGTGATGATTGAAACCCATATCATTATACTATAATCATCAATGAATAGAATATATTATATCATCTGATCAATGGACCTTGGTGAAATTGGTCTCGACACATCAATATGTACTTGGTGAAGAATATTTTTTGAATTTTTATCCTTTTTCTTATATGTCATTCGAATGATCTTCCCTTATTTGCAGGAATCACTTGTATGGGTATGATCACTTGATAGTATAGGGAGATTTCATTAAGCTTCATATTTTCACAGATCTTCCAAGTAATTTTTGATCAATTGTCCAATATGTTTATTCCAAAAATTATTTTCTTCTTCCTTGGACAAAAGACACATATATTATTATCCACTTATAAGGTGGAGATTCCCTTTCCTATGCTTTCCCTACAAAACAAAAGAACCATATTTTTATTGTTGACATATAATTTATTGGAAAATATTATGACATATATAGAGACTCATAATTGATTGAAAATTAGTATATTGTGATTGAGTCCTTCAATGAAAATGAAATCTTCACGTCTCATGTATTTTCCCCAAAACTTTGCTTTTTCAGAGCTAGTGATATTTGAGCCCTCATCATTACCATATCTTGAGATACCATCATTATAATAGCTAATCTCGATTACCAGATCCTTTTTTCCTATCATATGTGAGGTGCATCCACTATAAATGATCCATATTCCAGTGCAATCTGATACATTAAAATAAATATCTACAATAACTTCTTGGTCAAAAATATTAATATTCATCTATATTTTTAATTTCATACTCAGTACAGATTGATAATTTCTATCTTCATCAGTGTACTATAGGCCAACTTCATCTTGAAACACTAAAAAACTCAATTTTTCACTTTCAGATCACTTTATGGTTAATTTTATCGCTTCTTACGACAAATTTGGTTCTTCTTTGGAACATCCCTCTACATAATTGACGTACATTATCTGGCCATGCGTCTAAATCATCTACAAAAAATCAAGGAACCTATAAATATATTCTAGAATATTCCACTATATTTGGATTCCATTTCATTTTTTATTCCCTTATATATCTCTTAGATATAAAACACACATTTTGTGACTTTCCCATCATTCCATAACAATATTATCTGACGAAAGGAACATTCCTGTGTGATAATACTGCTCCAATAGTTGTCACATGGGTTCTATGTATCTTTTGATTCTACTTCATCCCCAAATCAATATTCAATATCGGAGTAGGTTATTGTGCAATGACTCCAACCATTACTTCCTTTTGTTTTTCACCATGCCCAATTCTGTCCTTATCAACCATATTTAAATGTTTCTTGTGTTCTGCTAGACCACTATGCTTAACATTTATCTTTTATAATTCTTGTATTATCTTATTTTTTGATGTCATACCAATATATTCAATAGTTCTTATT
Organism: Viscum album; assembly: GCA_963277665.1. Taxonomy (NCBI): domain Eukaryota; kingdom Viridiplantae; phylum Streptophyta; class Magnoliopsida; order Santalales; family Viscaceae; genus Viscum; species Viscum album. Next base: position 163,646,108 of record OY728149.1, read on the forward strand.
GGTCATTGACTATTTTTTATAGACTTAAGAATTCCTCTTAGAGTTATTTGATATGTTTGATTTGACATTTTTGAATTTCAGTAAATCTAGCAATTTCCATTTCGTTTTCTTCAATTTTGAAATTTTTCTTGACAACCTTATCTAAACTTTCTGGCTTTGAAGGATTCTATGTTTCTATATCTTTATTCATCTTATAATTTTGTTCTTACTACTACTTCATATAATGTTTTTCATCAATAAAAACAATTTTGTATTTATTTATTTTGTCTCTCCAAACATCTATTTCCTCAAGAGTAGTATCTAATTCAACTTGATAGTAGAAAATTCCTTTAACTTCCCATTATTCATTATCACTTTATTATTTTTTTAAACTATTTCTAAAAACAGCCACAAGAGCATCAACTTCCATATCCTTACAGTCCTCTAATTAGTATACCTCATATTCTTATAAACTGTCTTCTTCTCTTGAAAGTAGATTCTTATTTTTGAATAAATTTATCTTAAATTAATTCTTTCCTTTAAAATAGGTTGAAGACTTCATTATAGGAATTTCAAATGTATCCTCTTCAAATTATTGAAACTTTTTCGAGCACGTTATTGAAATATGTCCAATATTTCCACATTGAAAGCATACATGTGAATGTTCCCTTTGAAAATTCCATTTACTCTTCAAAGATTTGAGGAAAAGAATTACATCAACATATTAGTATCCTCATATTCTTGTCCACATTCAATAGTGATCTTCTTTATGCCCTTGAATTCCACCTCATTGAATTTCACCTTTTCCACAACATCTTTATCATCATTTCTCATTTACTATTCAATAAGATTAATATGCATGTAATCCAATGTTAACTCTTTTAGATAATTATATTTAAATATGAAATATTTCAGATTGAACCAAGGTGGATGTTGTTTAAAGATACATTTCACAATGTTTATATCTTTAATGACTTATCTAAGACCATGCATGTATTTTACAACTAAATTTTACCAGTGAAAGAATTTATAAACAAACTCATTAAGGTGAACTGTGAGATCCGCATATTGGTTCCATAGAACCTATAACATTGATTCTTAGACATTTGAGTCACCATCATAAATATTCATCAAATTATTCTATGCAGAATGTGATGAATTTCATGAAATCACTTTCATATAAATTGCATTTGATAGGGATCCCCCTAAAGTTTGAATTCCTTTGGCATCATCATACAATTCCCTTCTTTCATCTTCTGATAAAGCACTTTAACTGATATCAGTTGATATTCTATGCATAGATTTGGTGAAGGCATCCATTATTAATGATCAAAAGTACTATTTCATCTGATTCTTCCATAGTTGAAAATTATTCCATCCAAGATAAAAATACCTTTGTGATTAACGACCCAAATTTATTTTACTTAGAGAGAACCACTAACTTCCAACCATTGTCTCTAATACAAAATTTTAGGCCTGCTTGGTTAAATACTCTGAGGGTGGGGGGGGGGGGGTCAGGGTATAAATAATTAAAACAACTGCCCCATTTTACCTTGTTTTTTCATTAAAAAAGAACAATTCTCTATCTCTCCCATAAAAATATATGAAAAGAAACTAAATCATGAATATGACACAATGAATTTACTTGGTTTACCCTCATTGAGATACATCAAAGGAGAATAAAATGGAAATGTCCCAATGTACCAAATCCACTAAAATAACGCTATTGTTAACAATATTTAGGCCATATCCCTTTAATTCCCAGATTGATTGCCATTACAATGTTCAGGGTCAACTCACTGCTTTCCAAAAGGACACTCCCTATATCTCTTTCTCAAGATCACTATAGGTGGAAAGGATCACTGTCTTCCTCTTTCTTTTCTCTATTATCATAGAATGGATCCACTCATAGATTATGGACTTGTAGGTCCCTTCATCATCACAAATGAATGAATCCTCGACAATATTTAGATGATCTATTGATTTCCAACTTTCATCCATTGATGAATACAAATGTACCACTAATGTATTGGTAAAATTAAACCTTTACTATACGTGTACTAGAAAATTTCATACTTTACCATAGTTTTACTGGGAAATGTCAATCTTTTCGGGAACCTTAATTTGACATGAACAATTCTTTATGAATGTTGTGAAAGTGTTTCCTTTGTCACAAAAAACCATCTTATACACTACCCAATACATTCAAGACACACCCATTTTACCTCCAAAAAAATATTGGTGCACAACTCCCTTATGGTGCACAAATTTTTCATAACTCACTACTTGTGTACCCTCATCACCAGCACCACCAATGATCCGATTTCATCTAAGTGTTAATATTATTTGAAATGAAGGTCTATCTTTAACAACCCTACTCTTTATTAAACACATAAACATTATTTATTACATAAAAAAGAACTGACAAAAACTCTGAGGATTGAGAGGTCTAGTGTCTTAGGAAATTAGGAACATTACATAACAACTTATAACATAAAACAAAACATCTTTATTGAAAACAATTTTTACATGACCACGGAATTACTTCGTACATAGAATTGCATGGGATAACCTGAAGACATTCATAAGAAAAGAGTGATATATAAAGCACATTAAGAGGGTAAAAAAGGAATAAAATGAATAATATAGTACATGTTATACAATAGGCATATCAACAGATTACAAGAGAAAAACGAACATAAAGGCATGATATAACATGATTATCATAGCATAGAAATGTGGAAACAACATTTAACATGATATTAGCATGATCCTAGGATCATTGGACATGGTTCATGAGTAAAACCTCATTTCAATTATGTTAGAATGATTTAACCCTTATTTCACTTGATGTATCATGATACTAATCTTTAACCAATGCATTGGAGCGCTATCAGGGCACACCCTTCTTAATCATTTCATTTCATGAATAAGTGTGCCAAATGGATCATACAACATTAGATCATTCAACATCATCATTTATTCCACGATAAAGGAATTTTGAATACAAACATGAAACTATATAATCAATAAGTAAATGTGTGTAATGGTGAATACCATTGATAGAAAAATGGGTGTGGTATTCACTACACAATGACTTTGGCTTAGAAAATCGCTGTGCAATTTTGGCAGCATAACGACATGACATAAGAATTGATAAAAATTGTTGATGAGAGAGAAAGGGGTATATCATCATATTTACATGAAATTTAAGTTAAGGGGATTGTATTGATACATGTACCAAAATATTTAATGGAATTTATATGCATAATATAAAATAATTTCTTGAATGTAAATGAGGAGAGAGAAATCCCTTATATAATTTCATCATGGTAATAGGTGTACATGAGAGACATTAATGAGAGAGAAATGGGTATATTATTATTAAAACATAAGTAGAGAATTATAGGGGAGGTTTGAAATCATACCCCAACATTCTTAATTGAATATAAAAGGTAATAACAATATAAATAAATCTAAATAAAAACGAGAAAGGAAGAAATCCCTTAATTGGAGGTGTGATTCCAAAGGCTTGATAGAGGATTGAGAGAGGATTCATTGGAGCTTGGGGAAGCGTGGGGGGATTCTATAGAGAGGAGGGAAGGGTTTGGTCGAGCTAAAAATGGTTTTAGTGAAGAGTAACGGGAGAATGAGTGGTTTTATATAGGAAAAGAGATGGAATTCGTAATTTTTTATGTTTTGGACACTACACACTAAACTAATCAAAACCACAAACCAACCCATGGGTTTTCACATGGGTTTTTCCAAAGGGGATTGGAAAACATTAAATTCTATTTCTAATGGCATAACATAATAAAATATTAGGTTTTCTTATGTGGAGGTGAGTCACACTCTCAAGGAAATCATTTTAAAATGTTAAAATGTCTTATAAGTCTTGGAGGGTCCACTAAGGCACCATAAAATTAATCAATACAATCTAAAATAACATTAATTTAAGGGTAAAACATATATTGGCCTAAAAAACACTTTTATATTATTTTATTACATCATTATTAGGTCATTATGATGTCATAAAACACATTATATATTTTAGCGGTATTTAATTTTTACCCAAATATTCGACTCTCTCAGAAAATTATGAAAAATTCACCTTTAGAAAATTTTAATGTTCTCAATCCAAAAATTATATTAAGTTTAACTAAATAATTTTATAAATAAGTGAACTTTCACTTTTTAGATAAAAACTAACATTTATCAGAAATTCATTGGTTTGGACAAAAAGATCTTTCAAACCTTAATAAAAATTACAATTTTATTCATAAAAATTATATGATCATTTAAATTTAATAAAAAAGTAATTTAATAATAATATTTTATTAATATATTATTTAATTCAAAAATACATTAATTCATCAAAATGTATTTCTTAATTGAATATTAACAAAAAACACTATCTATGATTAAAAAACCATTTACAAGGAAACAATAATAAAATAAATGTATATTATTTATTCTATAAAAAAAATAATGCATATAAAAACAGTGCTAAGGTCTTATTACCTAACCCCTTATGACACCCATATATGACCTAAGGGTAAGTTGTGCGATGGTGAGACGCTCTTGGGGTGAATCAGATAACATTGCTTGGTTGGTAATCACTATCAACTTCTTCTCCTCTAGTAGGTTGTTCCATTCAAGAATAAAGTATTGAAGCTTGACTTGGGATTGGTCAAGAGTAAACCCAAGTGATGCCACCTATTTTTCTAGCTCTGAAAAATTGGCTTCGTATGGATCAATTATACTAGATGAGGACATCACTTCCTTTGTCTGGGTAAATTGGATTTGTTAAAACCCAATATTTATTGTAATAATGTGATCACTTTTCAATGACTATATTAGCAATGGTAACAATTCATAATGGTATATTAAAAATTGAAGAACATAAAATCAAGGAAGTGCATATGTCTTTTATAACCATTTTACATAATAATACATTTAATCTGATCAAGAGTAACTTTCATTAATAAAAGTTTGGGTTGTTACAATCTTCTCTCTCTAAGAAATTTCTCGCTCGAAATTTCTTTTTCCCACACTAAAAAAGTTTTGGGTAACTCTTCATTATCACTTACTCTAGTTCCCACATTAATTCTTCAAACTTGTGGTTTCTACAAAACACTTTGATGAGGGGCATTTTCTTATTTCAGATAACTATTTTACTACGATCTACGATCTTCACCAGATTCTCTTCATAGGAGAGGTAATTCTACAATGGTACCACCTATGGATTGAGTACATGTGATGGGTCAGGTGTGTACTTCCTCAAGAGTGATACATGGAATACATCATGTACTTGAGGAAGGTTCGGTGGGGGTGGTAGTCGATAGGCCACTGCTCTAACGCGATCAAGGATCTCAAAAGGGATGATGTACATTGGACTAAGCTTTACCTTCTTCCCAAATATCATAATTCTTTTCCACGGTGAAATGAAGAGGAATACTATGTCTCAAACTTCAAACTCTAGGTCTCATCAATGATTATTAGCATAGCTCTTCTATCAACTGTGATCATCTGTAATATTTTATTGGATGGTATTAAACTTCTACACCATTTCATCAACCATTTCTGGACCTAGGATTTTTCGCTCCCCAACATCATCCCAACATGATGGTGTTCTATACTACTTCCCATAATGGGATTCAAAAGGATACATTTACATGTTTGAGTGGAAACTGTTATTGTAAGAGAACTCAACCAGAGGAAATTGTTGATCCCATCCTCCTTTTAAGTCCATTGAGCATCCTCTGAACACGTCCTCATGTGTTTGAGTAATCTAATTATATTGGCTATTAGTTTAAGGATGATAATATGTACTGATGTTCAGCTCAATATTCATAGCATGTTGTAGACTCTTCCATAACATAGTGGTGAATTGTGGATATCGATCATATACAATCGATAGTGGTAGTCCATGCAGCCTCACCACTTCTCTGATGTATATCTGTGCCAGTTGAACCAATTATAAATCCTATCAAATTATAATGAAGTGTTTAGTATTTATAAGACAATGCACAATATCCCAGATAACATTATTTCCTTTTGATGTCTTCAAAATTCTGTTGACAAATTCCATGGTGATTTTTTCCCATTTCCATGTTGGTATGTGTAATGGTTGCATCATCCCCTTAGACTTATGCCTCTTAGCCTTCACCTAATGACATACCAAGAACATTAATGTATACTCATTGATCTCCTTCTTCATTTTATCCCACCAATAATGTTCTTAGATATCATAATACATTATTGTGTTTCCTGGGTGGGTGGAGAAATTTTAACTATGTACATCATCCAAAAGTTCATTCTTTAACTCTAGATTTGATGGAACTCATAGTCTTGACCCATATATCACAATTCTTTATTTATTAACATTTAACTCTATGGAATTATCTTTTCTGATAGTTTATAATTTATTCTGAATTCCACATAATCTTTTTGATCATCCTTTAACCTTTCCAAAAGAGATGGTTGAACAATCACTTGTGAAGGGATTTAGGATATTCCCTTCTTTATGATTCCCATTTCAATCTTTATAAAATATAATAAGATTGGTTGCTTTTTTATTCTTATCAATGAAAGTATCACTGTGTCCTTTCTGCTTAGAGTATCCTCCACCTTGTTCGTTTTCCTAGGGTGGTAATGGATTGAGCAGTCATAGTCTTTAATCTACTCTATCCATATTCTTTGGTGCATATGTAGTTCTTTCTGTGTGAATATATACTTGAGTATTTTGTGATCTGTATATATTTCATACTTCTCCCCAAATTGGTTATGTCACCAAATTTTTAAAGATAATATTACTACAGAAAACTCCAGATCATGTGTCAGATAGTTTTTCTCATGAACTTTAAAATTCTTTGAGGCATAGGCAATGAATTTTTCATTTTGCATCAACACACAACCCATGCCCTTACTCAAAGCATCACTAAATACCACAAGAAGTTCTCCACTCGTGGGTAGTGTTATCACAGGCACAGTGACAAGCTTCTTTTTCATCACCTTGAAGATCTCTTCGCATTCATCACTCCAAGAAAACTTGACTGCCTTTCAAGTTATCTTGGTAAGAGGGTTTGAAAATCATGAGAAATTTCTTAGAAATGATCGATAATATCTGGATAACCCAATAAAGCTACAGATATCTATCAAAAATGTTGTCCTCAAACATCCCTAAATTAGATCTGTCTTGAAGGGATCTACATATATCCCATTTCTTATGATCATATTACCCAAGAGTGAGACTTCCATTAACCGGAACTCACACTTGTTGTACTTTTTATAGTGGTTCTCTTTTCGTAAGGTCACTAGTATAGTTCTTAGATGATCCTCATGATCCTTATTTGTTTTGGAGTATATTAGAGTATCATATATAAATACTACCAAAAATATGTCAAGGTAATTTCTAAATACTCTATTCATCAAGTTTATAAAGATTGGTGGTGGATTAGTGAGTCTGAAAGGAATTACCATGAATTCAGAGTGCTCGTAACTTGTATGAAAAGCAGTCTTGGGGATATCCTTCTTCACCATTACTTGGCAATATCCAAACTAAAAATCCATCTTCGAAAAGTATTGTGCTCCATGTAGCTGATCGATCAATTCATCAATTTGGGGTAGGGGCTACATGTTCTTTATAGTGCTTTTTAAAGCTTATTATAATCAATGAAAAGGCAGATTGACCCATATTCTGAATGAAGAGGACTAGTGGAACGCATGGTGAAGCACTTTGGAATATAAACATTTTATCTATATTCTCCTATAATTGTTTCTTTTTCTCCTCAAGCACCACAAAATCCATTCTATACCGAGTCTTGGATATTGGAAAAGTGCCAGGAATAAGATCAATCGAGAACTCAACATCTCTTCTAGGAGGAAGACAAGACAATTCCTCAGGAAACACTTTAGCAAATTCTCTCACAATAGGAATGTCTTCAAGGATGGTTGCTTCCTTAGACTCAATCATCTGAGAAAGATACGCAAGATCATAGGGATGTAATATCCATGGTTGAGATGATGGTTCTAAAGAGGATTCTTCCTCCTCCTTTCACTTTTACAGAATTGGGGGTCGATTCACCATATGGAGAGTGATTTCCCTCTCACAGAAATGTATGTTGGCTCTATATAAGTAAAGCCAATCCATGCCAATAGTTTCATAAAATTCCACTAGAGAGAGAATGAAGATGTACTTCGGGAAGTTCCATCCACATATTTTGATAGGGGAGGATTTATATTCATGGGATGTAATGATTTCCCCTTTTTCCATTCTCACCAACACATCTACTTCCATGATTTTTTGTGGTGTTCGGATTGTTCTTATAAAAATTCATGATATAAAAGAATGTGTATAAACAGAATAAAAAAGTATGTCCTCTATTATTGAAGAAATAAGAAGTGTACTAATCACCACTTCATTTTCGAGGTCCGCTTCATCAGTAGTGATGGAAAAATATCACCCATGCTACCTTGGAGGTTGTTAGTAGCCTCCGAAAACCCATATATTAGGATGGTGGTCTAAAAGGTTCCCTGGTTCTTTGCAGTTGAAGCAATGAACAATGTGCTAAAGGTCGAAAAGAGCATTCCTCTCCTCTCTCACAGTAACAGGTTTTTCTTGTGGGAAGTTAATAGACAGATTCCCTTATCTTCCACACCTAAAGCATTTCATCTTCCCCTTCAGGATATTTCCAAGGTACTTGTTTCCATACCTTTGGCAAGTGGGGTGTTAGAATTTCTTAGCACCGTTGGATTTATCCATTGGACTGCATGAATTAAATTACACCTTACGCGTATTAACCCATGATACCCCTAAGATTCTCCAATATCTATTTCAACTTTCAAGGAACATCAGACAATTTCCTCATTGCTATCAAAGTCACGGATCACTAGGGATTTTCATAGGCTAGGTTTTTGCCCACCAAATAAGTGGTCAACAATGCATTCATGGGTAAAAATAAATCCATAGACATATCGTGCACACCATATAAAGTTTTCCACATATTATCTAATGGAGTATTTGTATTTTTTCTTGATGTAAATGAATACCCTTTCCACTTTAAGTTGGTGGGTGTGCGGAAAATATTTATTGAAAAATATTTTCCAGAAATCCTTCATTCCAATGCCTTGATCTCTTACATAGGATTTTTATTTTTTATCAATTTAAACCATTGATCATCTTCACCCTCCATATGATAATAATCCATAAGAACCATCTCTTATTTGGAACACTGAAGGATGGAGAATATCTTTTCAACGGAGTTGATCCATTGTTTGGAAATTGAGGGATCAGATGATCCATTAATAATAGGAGGCATTTGTCTCATGAAGCTCTTGATTTCAGATTGTTCTTTCTTGGGGGGGGGTTAAATGTTCTTATTGACCCATTTTTCAATTCAAAACATGAGTTAACCGAGAGAGTATCGTGACAAAGTTTGTGATTCCCACTCCCATCAGATTGGACATCTCATTAGAGCAGTCATCACATCGATCTTCGCATCAATTGTTAGCCCAAGTCCTCCTATTACCAGCCAATGTCGAGAATAAAAGGAATTTTAGGGATAACACATAGAGGGGAATCCAAATTCAGAAAGGGATAACTTATAAATTATATTTATTTCCTTAACTTATGAATGTATAGACTTCAATCTATGTTATCCACGATCTACTTCCCAACATATATTCTTAGGGGAATATTTTTATTCCATTAATAATGGTTTATACTAAGGTCATAAATTTACCAAAGAATATCCCCAGGAGTGTCGCAACCAAGAGTGCAGTAAGGCCCATTGTAGTGCACCAATTCTTGTTCGAGTCTAGCTTAAAGCAGTGTTTTCAGGTTTTACCATGAGATATATCTGTCCAGAGCCACCCCTACTTGTTCGTATCCAGACAGGGATATATTCACTTTATATACCACTTACGCAATACTTACCAAAATTTAGGGATGTTATTATTATACTTAGTATTATCCCTAATTCTTTCACTAGGGTCTTCTAATCCTAGATCCCAAAAATAACTAAACCAATACTCTGATACAAAATATAACAACCCAGATATTTATTACAAACTTAAACATGATTTCATAAAATTTCACTTAAGATAACTATGAGGATCGAGAGGTATCGTGTCTTGGAAAATTGGGAACATTAAATAACATCTTATAACATAAAACAAAACATCTTTATTGAAAACATCTTTTACATGAACAAAACATTCCTTCATACTTAGCATTGCATGAGATAACCTGAGGACATGCATAAGAAAAGGGTGTCCTATAAAGACAAGTAAGGGAGTAAAAAAATAATAACATGAATAATGTAGTACATGTTAGAAAATAGACATATCAATGGAAAAATAGGGAAACACGAATATAAATGCATGATATATCATAATTACCATAGCTTGGAAACGTGGAAACAACATTTAATATGATTTTACAATGATCCAAGGCTCATTGCACATGGATCATGAGTAAAACCTCATTGCACTTGAATTAGCATGAGTAAAATCTTATTACACTTGACGTATCATGATACTAATCATTACCCAATTCATTGGAACACTATCAGGGCACACCTTTCTTAATCATTTCATCTCATGCATAAGTGTTATACATGGATAATACAACATGGAATTCTTCAACATCATCATTTATTACATGAATATGGAATGTGGAATAAGTACATGAAACTATATAATCAATAATTAAATATTCTTAAAAGTGAATACCCTTGATAGAGAAATGATCATGGTATTCACTACACAATGACTTTGTTTTGGAAAATCTCAGTGCAATTTTGGCAGCATAACGACGTGACATAAGAATTCATAAAAATTGTTGATGAGAGAGAAAGGAGTATCTCATAATATGTACATGAAATGGAAAATAATTTGGTCATGTAGACACATTTCCCAACATATATAATGTAATTTAGATACATAATATAAAAGGATTGTTTGAATGAAAATGATGAGAGAGAAATCCCTTATGGAATTTCGGCTTGGTAACAGGTGTACATGGGAATAATTAATAAGAGATAAAGTGGTATATCATCATACAAACATAAGGTGGAAAGTATAGGGGAGGTGAAAAATCATACCCCAACATTTTTAATTTAAAATAAATGGGATAACAACATAAAACAATTTGGACAAAATAAGAAAGGAAGAAATCCCTTCCTTGGAAGTGTGATCACAAAGGTTTGGGAGAGGCTTGAGAGAGGCTTCATGGGAGCTTGTGGTGCCTTGGGGGTATTATAGAGAGAGTATGTCAGGGGTTGGTTGATCTCCAAATGGTTTGAATGAAAAGTAATGATAGATTGTGTGGGTTTCTTTAGAAAAGGGGAGGGAATTTTTTATTATTTAGGTTTTGGACACTACACATTAAACTAATAAAACCCACAAAGAAAACCATGGTTTTTGCACAAGGGTTTTTTCAAAGGGGAGTAGAAAACATTATTTTATAATGAAAATGGATGAAAATAATAAAATATCAGGATTTCTTATGTGGAGGCGAGTCACACTTTGAAGGAAATCATTTTAAAATGTCAAACTGTTTTATAAGTCTTGGAGGGTCCAATAAGGCACCATAAAATTAATTAAACCAATCTAAAATCACATTATTTTATGGGTAAAACATATATTGTAAGAAAAACCTTATTATATTATATTATTACATCACTATTGGGTCATAATGATGTCATAAATCACAATATATATTTGAATGATATTTCATTTTTATCCAAAAAATCAATTATCTCATAAAATTATGAAAAATTCACCATTAGATAATTTCGACGCCTGGAATAAAAAATACATTCATTTAAAAAAAATAGTTTTCTAAATATGTGAATCTTCACTTTTAAAATAAAAACTGATGTGTATCAATAATTTATGGGTTTTGACAAAAACACATTTCAAATCTTAATAAAAATTACAATTGTATTCCTAAAAATTATACAATCATTTATATTTAATAAAAAAGTAATTTCATAATAATATTTTATTAAAATATTATTTAATTAAAAAATCAATTCATTAATCAAAATATATTTCTTAATCAAATATTAAATAAAAATACTATTTGTGATTTAAAAACCATTGATAATGTAAGAATAATAAAATGAATGTATATTATTTATTTTATAAAAAGATAATGCACATAACCATAGTGCTAAGGGCTTGTTACATAACCCCTTATATCACCCGCATATGACTTAAGGGTAAGTTCTTTGATGATGAATGAATCTTAGGGTGGCTAAGATAACATCACTTAGGTGGTAATCTCTATCAACTTCCACTTCTCTTATAGGTGGTTCCGTTCAAGCTTAACGTGTTGAAGCTCAACTTGGTCTTGGTCAAGAGAGAAGCCTAGTGACTCCACATCCTTTCCGAACTCTGACTAATGGGATTTGTATGAAGAAATTCTACTTGATGAGGCCATATCTTCCCGTTTCTTAGTAAATTGGATTTGATAAAGCCCTATATTTATGCTAATCATGTGATCACTATTCAATAACTATATTAGCAACCGTAAAAATTCTAAATGGTACATTAAAAATTCATAAACATAAAACCAAAGAAGTGAATATGTCTTATATAATAATTTTACATAATAATAAATTTAATCAGATCAAGAAAAATTTCTAATAATAATAGTTTTTTTCATTATAGTAGCCACCTATTTATAGGATTTTTGGTGACCATGAGCACAAGATGCACAACTTTACCCTAAACAAGATGGTCCATTCGCCCAAGTCGTGGTCACATGAATCACCTTACGCACTGCTCCAAAACATGCATGGCCATATTTCCTTTACTATATTTTGATGTCTTGAACATGAAAACCATATGGAGCACAACATTCAAGCCTCCCAAACACTGGCACGCAACACCCTTTTCAAAAAAACTTTTCTATATTCTCTAATTTTTGGACTTAAAAATTTGGAAAAAATTGGAAAACAACGCCACATAATATAAATTATTTTTGAAATTACTCAAAATTTTATGTTTATTTTTCATGGTTCTTTGTTAACATGGATTTTAAACAATATCTTTGGAACTCAATAGCTGTCCATGGGAACCCTATTTTTCAACAAACACATTTAACTCAAAAATGTGTCAATGTTTCCTTAAGGGATTTTTGCTGAAAAATATCCCCATTCTGTTTATTGACAACCCTTCAAATGAAAACTCTTAACATTTTGATACATCATTACAGATTCTTTCATATTATATCACCATTGGCCTCTTGTGATTCTGATAGTGATCACTGATTTACTGAGCACATACTCTAAGCCCATATGAGAAATTCTCGGTTTGAGAAACAAGAGTAAAATGAAATTTTAATCCATTAAACACTTCATTACATTCCAAAACCATTATTCTACTTGCATAAAAAACATCATCTATCATGATATATATCCTTTTATTGATCACTCCTAGCATCGTAATATTTGAAACTGTAGTATCTCGCTACTCCCCTATCTTGTTGCTCCACCTTTCAGGTTCTCCACATGTCTTGATGAAGAAATTTTATCCTTTTAATAGTCATAATTTATCACCCTTTTTAAATGAATGATAAGGACACTCCTTTGAGGTCTGAAATCGGATAAAGAACACAAATAATCACATTAGGGAAAAACATACCAAACCATGGGGATAGAGGGTCATAATCCACATTTTCTCAAGTGCGAGGAGTCAAATAGGCTAACAGACCCAGTCGATTCCTTTAAAATTCATCTTTGGGTGAGTCCTTTATAAGAATGTTCGAAAGATGTAGTTTTTTAGGAAAATAATCCAAATTCATCAGACCTTGCTCCTCCTTCTCCTTGATAAAATGATATTTAATTTCAATATGATTTATCCTTGAGTGATGGGCTGGTTTTTTTCTAAGATTTATATAACCATAATTATCACATTAGATTCTAATCATAGGCGTAACTTCAACTCTCATGTCATCAAGTATCTCTTTCATCCACAATAATTATGTGAATACTTGAGTAGAACAAATATATTCGGATTTTGTGGTTCATAATGTAATTAAATCATGTATATTTAGTATCTAATAAAAACACAATCCACTAAGAGTGAAATCACCTTTGGATGTTGATTTTCTATCATATGTTGATCCAGACCATTCTGTATTTGTATATCCCAATAACTCTAGATGAGATTTTTCATTATAGAACAATCCTAAATCCATAGTTCCATTGATATACCATAGTATTCTTTTCATTTAAAGAATTTATATTTCAATGGGATTGCATTGATAGAGTGAATCTTGACATGTGGCAAAAATAATATCTAGCTGTGTCACTTTTAAGTAGAATAGACTTCCAATGATCTACCTATATTATGTGACATTAACTAATTTACCTTCATCATACCTTGATAATTTCATCTTTGATTCTACCAAAGTAATAATATTCTATAAATTATCCATTAAAAATCATTTTAGAAACTCCTTGGAATATTTTTAATGATAAATTAATGTTCCATTCTTTGCTTCTATTGTATATAAACCATGAAAAAATGTTAGTTTGCTAGTCATTGATATTTCAAACTCACTTTTCATGAATTCAGAAAACTATCTACACTGTGCTTCATCTAATCCACCAAATATTATGTCATTGACATATAACAACACTACAATCGTTTGATTACTACCATTATTAAATTAGATATTGTAGTTAACTCCACGACACTGAAAACTAAACATCTTTAGATACTAATCCAATCTTGAATATTATTCTCCTTTTCATTGCTTCAACTAATTAAGTGCCTTTTTTAGCTGAAAAACATTATTATCATCTTTAGTAATTAAAAACCAATATGGAAACTCAATATAAAATTGTTATTCTAGAACCCCATTCAAAAATTATGACTTTACAACTATCTAGAAAACATCAAACTTTCTATTCACTATATTGGACAAGAATAATATAATTGTATCCAATATTGAAACAAGTGATAATTTCTCATCATTATAAAGACCTTGAATCTTAGAGTACTCTTTTCACACTTGTTGTTCTTTGTTTTGAATTAAAATACCATCATAATTTATCTTGTTGATAAAGACCCATTTTTTACCTATGAAATTATTATCTGTTGGACTTGAAGCAATATCCCATATCTTATTCTTCTCAATTTCATCAAGCTCTTCATTCATAGCTTGAACCCAATTCTAATATCCAACTACTTCAATAAAACATTTAGTCTCTTCCTATGATAAGTATGATGTCTTTTGTGGAGTATTCATCATCCTTGTCTGCACTGGTTCTTTATGAACACCAATTATGTTCTGTCTATCAATTTCAGGTATTCTTTCTAGGGTCTTTGTAGGAACTAATTTATTCTTATACTTCTCATCATCAGATTCTTCTTATGAATCATTCTCTACAACTAGAAAATCCCATGATCTTTTTATCTCCTCATCACATTCCTCTTGAGTTTGATCAAGTATTTTATGACGAATCTGATCATTCTCAGTATTGGATACATCGTGGATTTCAACAACCATTGTCAGCCACTATTGAAGCATTTAAATTATAATAATTTCATTAAGTATCCAAGAAATATCACATCACCTCCATGGGATTCAAAATTTCTATGTAACCCTTTATTGATAAAAAAACACTTACTTCCAATGAATGGAACATACATCAATGACAGGTTCTTTCCATAAAATATTTCATATGGAGTCTTATCTTATTCTTAACACAATAAATCTCTATCTGATGTGTATACTGGTGTCATCACTACTTCATTACAATATTTTTCTAGAAGGCCTTTCTCAATGAGAAACAATCTACCCATTTTGTTTATAATCTGATTTATTCTCTCAATAAATACATTATGATTTAGGGTTTATATAGCGGAAACATGATTCCATATCTCATGTTTCTTATGATAATAATACACTTGGATATTTGTGAACTCTGTTCTATTATTTGTTCAAATCATCTAGATTGTTCTACCGATCATCTTCTCAACTTCCCTTCGATATGATCTTATGAAACAAAATACCTCGTACATGTGGTTGATGATTGAAACCCATAAAATTATTCTATATTAATTAAGGAAGTGAACATAATATATCCTACCATCAATGGCCCTTGGGGAAATTGGTCCACACACATCAATATACACTAGGTTAATAGAATTTGTTGAAATTTTATCATATGTACTATATTTCTTTCGAATGATATTCCCTTGTTGGTAGTCATCACTTATATGGGTATGATCATGTGATAGTCCAGGGAGATCTCAAGAAGTTTTATATTTCACTAGATCATCCAAGGACATTTGGCTCAAGTGGCCAAAAAATTTACGCCACAACTTATTTTCTTCTTCCTTGTACAAACAAAACATATCTTCTTCTCCACTTATAGGTTAGAGATTTATTTTCCTATTCTTTATATGATAAATAATAACACCTTCTATTCCCTTGATGACACATAATTTCATGGAAAATCTTATGACATGTTCTGTGTCACATAATTTATTGAAACATATTATGTTGTGACTGAGTCCTTCAACGATAAGTAAATATTCATGTATCATGTCTTTTACCCAAAAAAATTCTTTTACAGATCCAATAATATTGAATCCATCATCATTTTGAAATCTTGAGATACCATCCTTATCATTCCAAATCCAAGTCACCAGATCCTATTTTCTTGTCCTATGTGAGGTGCATCCACTAGCATGATCCATATTCCAGTGCGATCTAATTCGTTAAAAGTAATATCTGCAACAACTTCCTCCTCATATCTTTTTTTCTTGATCCATATTTTTAAATTCATACTCGGTATAGATTGTGAATTTTTTTCTTCCTCAGTGTATGATAGACCAACTTCATTTTGAAACACTATAAATCAAATTTTCACTTTCAACTCAATTGATGATGCATTGAATTGATTCTTGTGACAAATTTTGTTCTTCTTCAGCACATCCCTCTATAAGATTGATGTACAGTATATTCCATGTGTCCAAATACTCCACACACAAAACAATTACCCACAAAATATATTCTATAAATTCCACTATGTTTGGATTCCATTACTATTCGTGTGCCCTTCAATATCTCTTGCTTATGAAACTCACATTTTGTGAGTGTCCTATATTTCTGAAGCAATAACATCTGATGAGAGTCAGATTCTAATGTGGGAATAATGAACCACTAGTTCTCTCTTATGTTATTTGAATCTATTGATTATACTTCATACTCAAATCAATCATTAATCTTAGAGTAGGTGCTTCTGGTCTCACTTTAACCATGACTGGTTTTTGTGTTTGATGAAGCCACATTCTATCCGAATGATTTGGATTTAACTATTTCTTAAGTTCTCTTGTACCACTATACTGAACATTAAACTTCTCTATAGCATTTATTATATTATATCCCAGTGTCATACCATGTTTAAATAGTTTTTATTGATCCTTGACTCTTCATCATAGACTGACAACTTCCACTTCAATTTATTTAATATGTTTGATTTGATATTTTCTAGTTTTTGTCAAACTATCAATTTCTATTTTATGTTATTCAATATTGAGCTTTTATTCGACAACCTTATTTGATCTCTCTCACTTTGAAGGCTTAAATTTTTATATCTCTTCATTTAGATCAAACTATTGTTCTTCTAGCTACGGTTTATAATGCTTTCTTTCATGAATTACTTTACTGGTATTCTTTGTTTTGTCTCTCTAAACATCTATTTCACCAAATAGAGTTTCTAATTCAATATAAAGTTAAAATATTCCTTAAAATTCCCTTTATTAATTTTCACTTTCTTCTTATGTTAAATTATTCATGAAAACATCCACAATGGCATTAGATTTATGATGCTTGTATTCCTCCAATTTTTTACCTTATATTCTTTTGAACTATCTTCTTCTATGGAAATAACATTCTTCTTTTTGAATAAAGTTCACTTAAATTTTTTCCTTCAATTCACATAGGCTAAATACTTCATTATGGGAATTTCAAATTCATCATCTTCATCTTATTGAAACATCTTCAGGAACCTTTTTTTAATATTTCCAACTTTTTTACATTGAAAGCATGAAAGTGGATGTTTCTATTTGATCATTCTATTTTCTCTTTGAATATTTGATGAAAGGAATGACATCATCACATCATTCTCTTAATATTTATATCTATCTTCAATGATGAGCTTATTCATGGCCTTGAATTCCACCTCATTGAATTTAACATTTTCCATAGCATCTTTATCATCATTTCTAATTTTATATGCTATAAGAGTATTGTGGAAGTTATCCAATGTCAGGTCTTTCAGATATTTCTTTTCCAATACTAAAACATTCAGATTGTACCGAGGTGGAAGTTTTCTAAATATACGTTTCACAATATTTATATCTTTAATGACATCTCCAAGACCTATCGTGAATTCCAAAACCACATTTACCATGTTAAAGGATGTATCAACAAACTTATTAGGGTGAATTTTTAGATCCTCTAATTTATTCCATAGAACCTGTAGCTTTTCTTCTCTAATTTTTGATTAACCCTCATAAGTATTAAGAAAAGTATTCCACAAAACATTTTATGACATACATGACATCACATTAATATATATTACATTTGATGGGGCTCCCCATAGAGAATTGATTCATTCGTAATTATCAACCAATTCCCTTATTTTAGATTTTAATAAAGCACCACAACTGATATCGGTTGATATTCCATGCATAAATATTGTAAAGACATCCATTTATAATGCTCTTAAGTAGTGATGCATCTGATTCTTCCACATTTGAAAATTATATCCACCAAAGATCAGAATCCATTTTTGATTAACCACCTCCATTTCTTTTGTTGAGAGAGAATCGCTAACTTTCAACCATTATCTCTGATACCATTTTTAGTTCGTTTTAATTACATTCCCTGAGAGGGGGAGAGAAAATAGAGGTATGAAAGATTAAATATACTACCCATTTTGATCTTGTTTCAACAATAAAAAAAACACACTTCTCACTATTTCTTGTGTAGATATATAAATAGTAATTAAACCATGCATAGGGCACAACAATTTTACTTGGTTCACCATCATTGTGTTACATCCAAGGAGCATACAACAACAACATTTTGATGTACCAGATCCACTAAAAGTGCACAACTGTTTAAAATATTCATGTTAGATCTCTAAAATTCCCAGGTTCATTACCTTTAAAATGTTTAGGGTCATCCCACTGCTTTTCCAATGGTCACTTTTTATGTCTCTTTATCAGACTGACAACTGGTAAAAAGGATCCCTATCTTCTTCATCCTTATCTCACTACTCTTGGAAGGGACCCAATATTAGATTATAGACTTGTAGGTCCCTTCATTGTCAATAATGAATACATACTCCACTATATGTAAATGATCCGTTGAAATGAAAATTTAATCCACTGAGGAATACCACTTTACCATAGATGTAATGGGAAATATCAACCTTTTCTGTAGGTCTACTAGGAAGCTTCAAACTTTACCACATGTGTACTGGGAAGCTTCAAACTTTTTGTGAAAACTTATGTTGACTTGAACACTTCTTTAAAAATGGATTTAATGTGTTTCAATTTTCATGGGGAAAACATTTGTGCTGTACTCAATACTTTCATGACACACCCTTTTATGTCCAACTAACAATTGGTGTGTAACTACCTTCTGGCGTATAATTTCTGTGTAACTCACTACATGTGCACCCTCACCACTTTTATGACCAGAGATCTAATTTTTTCAATGTTTTGATCTTCTTAAAAATTGGGGGGGGGGGGGTAGCTACCTATTTATAAGAGTTTTGTGACCCTACATGAAAGGAAAACACCTTTCCCCAATATGTAGTAGTCTATTCTCCCAAGACTCTATCACAAAATTAAACCTGCATGCCGCTCCCAAAAGTTCATGCAATTCTTTACTTTTCAATATTTTGGTGTACTGAACATGAAAAAAATCTGGAACACAACTTTATAATACTCATATACACCGGAATGAAACTCAATTTCCCAAAAACACTTTTCTATATTCTCTAATTTTCAGACCCAAAAATTTGGGAAACACTGTAAAATGACACCACCTTGTAAAAAATCTATTTTCACCACCTCTAGATCATTCATATATTCTTCATAGTTCTTTTTCAACAAGGTTTGTCAAAACTATCCCTGTGCTTCATAATTTTATGTGGAATGTAACAGCCCACACTTTCATTAATAAAAATTCCTCTTGATCTAATTAATTGTTTATATAAAATGTGAACTTCTTTAGTTGTATGTTTTTGGATTTCAAAATACCATTAAGAATTGTGAATGTTTCTAATATATCCATTGACCATTTATCACATGACTATTATACATATAGGGCTTTAAAAAATCAAATTTACTTAGAAAAAGGAAGTGATGCCCTCATCCAGTAGACTTTCCCCGTATGAAGCCCATTTGTCAGAGCTCGTAATGGAGGTGGCATCATTGGGATACTCTCTTGACTAATCCCAATATGATATTCGACATGTTAAGCTCGAATGGAACCACCTACGAGAGAAGTGGACGTTGATAGAGATTACCACCCGAGCTATGTTATCCGAGCCACCCCAAGAGTCTATCACCATTGCACACCTTACCCTTTGATCTTATACTGGTGTTATAAGGGATTATGTAACAAGACCTTAACACTATGATTATGTTATTTATTTTTTTATATAATAATGAATATACATACATTTTATTATTATTACTTTGTAAATAGTTTTTAAAGAGCAAATAGTATTTTTAGTTAATATTCTACTAAGAAATCTATTTTGAAGAATTGATGGATTTTTGAGTTAAATAATATTTTAATAAAATATTAATATTAATATTAAATTATTTTTTATTAAATATAAATTATCATATATTTTTTTGAATGCAATTATAATTTTTATTAAGGTTTGAAAGCCATTTTTGTCAAAACCCATGAATTTTCGATAAAAATTGTTTTTTATTTTAAAAATAAAAAATTAACATATTTATAAAATTATATAGATAAAATGAATATTATTTTTGGCATCAGGATATTAAAATTATCCAATGGTGAATTTTTCATAATTTTCTGAGACAATCGAATTTTTGGGTAAAAATTAAATACCGTTTAAATATATAATGTGTTTTATGACATCATAATGACCCAATAGTGATGTAATAAAATACTATAAATGATATCTTCTGCCAATATATGATTTACCATCACAAAAATGTAATTTTAGGATTTTTTGATTTATTTTACAAAACTTTAGTGGACCCTCCAAGAGTTATAAACCATTTTTACCTTTTAAATGAGTTTCCTTGAGAGTGTGAATCACCTCCACATAATCAACCATTTTATTTTTAGAATTTCGTCCATTTACCTTAGAAAATATATTTTTTTCACTCCCCTTTTGAAAAAACCACGGTAAAAAACCATGGGATGGTTTTTAGTATTGATTAGTTTAATGTGTGGCGACCCAAACCAAAATAATAAAGAATTCCCTCTCTTTTTCTATTTAAAGCCACCCAATCCCCCACTTACTCTTTACTTAAATACTTATTATTTCATCCTTCATCTTCCCTCCTCTATATATAATCCTACCAAGGTGACCCAATGTAACATCCCAAGTAAGTAATGAATAATAGATATTTTTATCTATGTCTATTAATGATTAAGATAGTGTTATAGAGGCTTAAAATGAAAATAAATACAATCTTATGCATGGAATACACTAATATTCTTAAAAGATTGTTTTAGTGCCTTTTGATGGCAAACCATTTTTGAATCTATATTTTGACAATTTTATAAACTATGTTTGTCAAAATAAACTTATCCTTTATGATTGGGACATCAAAATTTACCTTGTGTGAATTTTTGGTATTTTTCTGACAATGTTCATTTTTTAATGAATAGTGAAAAATACTGCATTTTACATCAAAACCACTTTTTAATCTAATTTATTTATATGATTAGATTATGTTTTGAATTGGTTTTGAAGTGAAATTAAAATATATTTTTACCATTCTATCCAATGGTGGTCATTGGAATCAATTTCACTTTGAAATTAGACTTAAACTGGTGTCAATCTTTATATACTTATTGTTTTGTAAAAACACGCTATTTGCTCTGGCAGCGGGAATTAATTATTAAATTAATTAATTTGACTTATATGTATTGAATTTTTTAAAATAGACTTCATTTTTGAATTCGGAATATCAAATATAGCTTAGGGTGAATATTTGGTAATTTTCTGAGAAACTTCAATTTTTGATGAATAGTGAAACCACTAAGTGGTAATCAAGGAAACTGATTTTTCAGTTAAATGAAAGTTTACCACTAATGTGTATTTAATTTTGAAAATCCGACATACATGGTTGTCATTAAGAATTAAAATGTGGTTCAATGAGATTATAATAATTTTCTGGTGAATAGTAACTTATTAAGTTCTTAATCGCGATTAGTGGTAATTAGGGTAGTTTAAGGTATAAATAATGATTTAATAATAGGAAATGACCTAGACACATGTCCCAACATTATTGGTTGTGTCATGGCCGACCAAGACAAGCCATGGGTCAAATTGGGGACCCCATGGAGACACTTTGGTTTGGAAATGACATAAATAACTTTTTATTAAATGTTAAAGTAAAAATGACACAAACAAGAGATGGTTTACGAAAACAATTTTTACATGGGGTTATAAAGATCAGATTTTTGATTATAAATAGTAATTGGAAAGCTAAAAAGATTTCCTACATCATAGTAGTTTTTTCATGATTTTTAGACATTAAATAAATTAAATTATTTATGACATAATAATGATGCAGCGATGACATCATTATTTGATGATTTAAATAAAATGGAAAGATAATGTAAAATCTATGAACTACACATGGAAAAAACCAATTGGATGAGTTTATTTCAAACTCTTATCACCTTATCCACGAATTATATCAATGTGGGACCTTTTTAAACCGAAACACATTTTCAAATAAAGTAATATTTCTTTACATTCCAAAAGTGCCCCTCCTCTCCTCTTATAAAAGGCCCCCACCCCTACCTCATTTCACACACTTCTCAAGCCTTTGGCTCGGCCAACCCCTGCCCATTTACTCTCTCCACATCCCTCGCCTCATCCTAGAGGATTCCCTTTGGGCATAATCCTTTCAAAGGAAGCCTTTAGGCTCAAATCAAAAGGAGTTACACTTTTTAAGGTAATTCATTCTCTAATGTTCATTTGTTTTATTTTGCTTCTCCAACCCCCTAAACTCTTTTTATTTACTTCTTTTGTAACAACACCAGTATATCCAATATACTAGGATGTTGTTATACGATTTATTTGAGCTACACTCTCACACAACTACATCAAATGGTTAAAGAACATACGGTTTCCGTGGATGGCGAAATTCTGCCTCCCGAAACGATGATTGTTCAATACTCATTTAACACCTTCAAAGGTGGCCATTATGATGTCACTATTTTTATATATGATATATAATATGTTTATGTTTTCCTTAATCTTCTGTTTCTTTTTTCATTTTTGGCATACCTTTATGGTTTCCATTATGGGTAAACACGATATCTTCATTTTAGGAAGTGCGAACTACCGCCCCATGAAAGTGATTTGATTCGTTAATACCATATGTGGGATGTGTAAAGGATAAAGTTAATGATATTATATATGTTATTATACTGTAATTATAATATAATCTTATATCATTATGATTCCATTCCAGAAAATATGAAATAGAAATGGAAGTAGCGTTCATGCGTACGTACGGCTTACCGTCTCCATGAACGGTGCATTTCATTTCTTACCTCTAAATGATTATGTAATATTATAAATGCATGTATGTACTGGATATATATGACATATATGATATCTACATCATGAATACCATTCTGGATATAATGAACCTTTGACCAAATAAACAACATGTAAGTGTAAGAAGTCTATTTTTGACTTAAGAACCAAATACCGACAAAATGAACATTATTAACTTAACTGATTACATGATGTTCATAACATGGTATAAAAGGAATAATGAACTTGAAAAATATTCATAAGCAAGTAGAGATTAACTCAAGTTTATTATTCAGGAGATTAAAGAACGGTCGGGTCAAGTCGGATATGAGGTATGGGACTTCGTCTCAGTCTCCTTTCGTTGAGGCATATTTTATTTTATACACAACTTTCTTTTATACGGTGTATAAACCCCTTTGACTTTTACGTTTATTCAAAAGGAATATTTTTTATACGAAGCGTTTACTAAACGGCAAAAGGGAATGTTTTTGTCGTACGTATGCGGCGACAACGACTTCTTCGCCGTCGTGACCGTTATTTGAGTTTCAGCTTCCTCTACAAGCCATACCTTCTTTTTAAAAGAAAAATAAATACCATGTTTTACTTTTTTATTATTTTGGTATTGAAAATGGTTTTCATAATGTTTTTATATAAATGTGTTGTATTGATATCTCGTGATTGAAATGTGGAAATTTTATGTTTCCTTTATGCATGTTTTATGTGATATGATTATGTTATGGTTCTTGGGCATTATTATGAAGACGGTTAGTTCCGTGATAAACTAAGGGCGGGTGAGCCTGTTATAGCTCTCCAATGCATTGGGTAACGTGAAGGAGTGAAACGTTAAGGTTTCTCCGAAGAGATTTTAGGGAATATACTGTGATGGGTATTCCAAACGTAACCAAGAGGGTTACTCCCTACGTAAGAATGTTATGAATGCCTCAAGTTACCTTTATGTCTTATGATTTCTATGATTTATTCATGATTTTATGAGGTATGTTAAAGTGCCTATGTTTTATGGGTAAAGTATGATTTCATTCTTATGTATATATGAACTCATGTTTCCTTTGCATGTTTTTTTATAACCCATACTGAGTTTTTATACTCATCCCAAGTTTTTGAAATGTTTTTCACAGGTCAAGGGAAAGGTACATGATAAGATGATAGAGTCAAGGATGTGTCATGAAATAATCCATCTTTTAATTTAAATGTGTTTCCATTGATGGGAATGAAGAATACTATCTTTCTGTAACCACTTTGTTTATATGTGGAATGTAATGCAAGTTTTATGATCTAATTCTCTAAAACTCTAAACCCGAAAAGATCCTCAATGTGTAATCTTGTAATAACTCAAGATTAAGTAAGGTTTAAGGCTGGGGCCTTATACCCAATCTCCCACTAATCCACTCTCAAGCCTCTCCCAAGCCTTTTGGATCACACTTCCATGTAAGGGATTTCTTCTTTTCTCATTTTTTGCTCAATTTAATTATGTTGTTATACCCTTTTATACTTTAATTAAAAATGTTATTTTATGATTTAAAACTTCCCCTATACTTCTCTCTTTATGTTTTAATGATGGGATACCCCTTTATCTTTCATTAATACCTTCCATTTACACCCATTACTATGCTGAAATTTCGTAAGGGATTTCCTCTTTTCTCATTTTTTGTCCAAGTTTCTTAATATTGATATTCCATTTTTTTTCAATTATAAATGTTGTGGTATTATTTTTCACCTACCAATACTTTCCTATCTATGTTTGAATGATGAGATACCCCTTTATCTCTCATCTATGCCTTCCATGTATACCCATTACCATGCCAAAATCCTGTAAGGAATTTCTCTCTCCTCATTTACATTCATGCAATTATTTTGTATTATGAATCTAATTTCATTACAATTATTGGGACATGAATATATATGACCCCTTACTATAAATTTCATGTACATATTATGAGACATCCATTTCTCTCTCATCATCCATTTTTATGAATTCTTATGTCATGCCGTTACGCTGCCAAAATTGCACCGCGATTTTCCAAGCCAATGACATTGTGTAGTGAATTCCATTCCCATTTCTCTATCAAGGGTATTCACCTTTATGTACATTTACATATTGATTATAGTGCTTCATGTATTAATTATACATTTCATTATCTTGGAATAAATTATGAGGTTTAATGAATCAATGTTATATGATCCATGTGGCACATTTAGGCATGAAATGAAATGTTTAAGAAGGGTGCACCCTAATAGAACTCCAATGCATTGGGTAAAGATTAGTATCATGATACATCAAGAGCAATGAGGTCTTACTCATTCTAAATCAAGTGGAATGAGGTTTTACTAATGATCCATGTACAATGTACCTTGGCTCATGCTAAAATCATGTTAAATGTTGTTGCCACATTTCCATGTTATGTTAATCATGTTATATCATGACTTTATGTTCATGTTTATCTTATTCTCTATTGATATGGCTATTTCATAAGATGTATTGTATCTTTCAGGTTTTTACTTGTTCACTCCCTTACTGGTAATTATAACTCACCCTTTTCTTATTCATGTCCCCTGGTTATCCCATACCATACTAAGTACGAGGGAATGTAGTGGTCACGTAAAGGACGTTTGTAATAATATTTTGTGTCCTATGTTTTAAGTTGTTATGTAAGGTTACTGAGACCCAAATACACTATACCTATTGATATTATTTGTTTTATCAAGTGAAGTTTTTATGTAATAAATTATGTTAAGTGTGTATTAAAAAGCAGGGTTGTCATAGTTGGTATCAGAGGATAGGTTTAATTATTTTTGGGATTAGGATTAGAAAACCATAGTAAATCCTTAGAGAAAATACTAAGTATAATAAAAACATACCTATGTTTTGGTGAGTATTTAGTTAGTGGTTTATCTAGAAAATATATCGCTATCTGGATACGAGCAGGTAGAGGCGGCTCTAGCACAGATGTACCTAGGGGTGAAAACACCGATAAGGAGTTTTGGGCTTGACTCAGGGTATCCCGGTACACAAAAATTGGTCTTTCTCCACTCTTTGTTACAAAACTCTCGGGGGATATGCTTTGGTAAATTCACATGCTTATTATGAACCCTTATTATGGGAATTAAAAAAATTCCCCTAAGAATATATGTTAGAATGTATATCATGAATAACATAGATTGAAGACTATGGATTCATAAGTTAAGGAATAAAAGTAATTTATGAATCATCCATTTTTTTCCCTTGATTACCCTTTATGTGTTACCCCTAACATTCCCTTTATTCCAGCTAATGGTTGGTTATAGGAGGAATTAGGCTAACAACCAATGTGAAGATCAATGTGATGACTATGCTAATGAGATGCCCTATCCGATGGGAACAGGAATCACGAACTTTGTCATACTTCTCTCTCAGTTAACTCAACCTTTGAATAGAAGTGTGGGTCAAGAGGTACGTCCAACCCCCCCCCCCCCCCCTTGAATGAACAATTCTCTATCGAGAGCTTTATGAGACAAATGCCTCCTACTTTTAATGGATCATCCAATCCCTCAATCATCAAATAATGGATCAATTCTATTTAAAATATCTTCTCCATCCTTCAATGTTTCGAACAAGAAAAGGTTCTTCTGGATAATTATCAAATGGAGGGTGAAGCCGGTCAATGGTGCACATTGATCAAAAACACAATTCCTGAGGAGGATATGGAGGCGTTGGAATGGAAGGACTTCTGGAAGATGTTTTTTGATAAATATCTTCCATGAACCCTCCGACTTAAGATGCAAAGGGACTTACTTTCCCTCAAGAAAAAAGACGACGAATCCATCAGAGCGTAAGAGGAAAACTTCACAAGGATTGCACGATACACATACTTCTTTGTCGTTACCCCCAAATGCAAGGTTGACTGCTTCATTGGTTGGCTGAAACCTATCCTGTGGTAAGACCTAGAAATCCGTGACTTCGACAGCTGTGAGAAAATTGCCCGATGTGCCCTCAAAGTCAAAATGGAGATCAAGGAATCTAAAGGGTATAAAGCGGATAATAAGTGTAATGGGTACTTCAATAATGGCGGTCCGATGGATAAATCCAATGGTGCTCAGAAAACTCAGCACCCCACCTGGCAAAGGTGCAGACAGAATTACCCCGGAAATTGCCTGAAGGGGATGATGAATTGATTTAGGTGTATAAGAGAAGTGAACCAAGCTATTAATAGTTGGAAAGAAAAACCCACGACTGTGACAGAGGAGAGGAACACTCCGTTCGACTCTCATTACATTGTTCATTTCTTAAATTGCAAAGAACCGGGGCACTTTGCAAATCAGTTCCCTAAGACAAGTGTTTTCGGAGGCAACCAACAACCTCCAAGGAAACAAGGATGATATTTATCCATCACTACCACTGAAGTGAAACCTGAAAACGAAGTGGTGATAGGTACGCTAGTTATTCATTCAAGAATAGGGAACATACGTTTTGATTCTGGTTCTACACATTCTTTTATATCCTGAAATTTTAGTAGAAAAATCCCAACACCACCAAAAATCATTGAACTAAATATATCATCGAGTATGGAAAATTTGGAAATCATTTAATCCCATGAATATAACTCCTCCCCTGTCATAATCTATGGAATGAAATTTTCGGTGAACCTGGTCATACTCCCTCTAGTGGAATTTGATGCAATTCTCAGCATGGATTGCCATTCCTTTTATACAGCCAACATAAATTGCTGTGAGAAGGAAATCACTCTCCATATAGATAATTGACCTCCAATTCAATACAAGTTCAAGGAGGAAGATTAATCTTATTTAGATTCATCATATCAAGAATGGATATTACTTCCCTATGAGCATGAATATCTAGAACATATGATTGAGTCCAAGGAAGCCACCATCCTTGAAAACATGTGTATTGTGAGGGAATTTGCTGAAGTGTTTACTGAGGAATTGTCTGGCCTTCCTCTCAGAAGATATGTTTAATTCTCAATTGATCTTATACCTAGGGTGTTACCAATATCCAATACTCCATATAGAATGGTTGTTGTGGAGCTTGAGGAGCTGAAGAAACAACTATAGGAGAATCTGGATAAAGGTTTTACATGCCTAAGTGCTTCACCATGGGGTACACCAGTCCTCTTCATCAAGATGAAGGATGGGTTAATGCACCTTTGCATCGATTATCGTGAGCTTAACAAAATCATGATAACGAAAAAGTATACTCTCCCATGAATTGATGTCTTGTTTGATCAGCTGCGTGGAGCACAATACTTGTCCAATGTAGATTTGTGATCGGGATATTATCAAGTAAGGGTGAAAAAGGAAGATATCCCCAAGACTGCTTTTCAGACAAAATACTAGCACTATGAATTCATAGTAATGCCTTTCAGACTCACTAATTCTCCAAAAATCTTTAAGGACTTGATGAATAAAGTCTTTATAGATTACCTCAACAAATATGTGGTAGTATTTATAGATGATATTATAATATACTCCAAAATCAAGGAGGATCATGAGTAGCATCTAAGAACTATACTAGATACCTTAGGGAAGGAGAAGCACTATGAAAAGTACAAAAAGTGTGAGTTCTGGTTGAAGGAGGTCTCATTATTGGGCTATATCATCATAATTAATGGTACATATGTGGATCCCCCCATGATAGATTCAGTTGAGGGATGGATGAGGCCAACATCGGTAATGGATATCCATATCTTCTTGGGGTTATCTAGATATTATCGATGATTTGTGAGAAATTTCTCGTGACTGTCCAACCCTCTTACCAAGATAACATGGAAGTGAGTAAAGTTTTCTTGGAGTGATGAATGCGAAGAAATATTTAAATAGTTGAAAAGGAGGCTTATCACTGCACCCGTGATCACTTTACCCACAAGTGTAGAAATTTTTGTGGTATTCAGTGATGCTTCAAAGAAGTTCCGGGGATGTGTGTTGATGAAAAATGAAAAATTCATTGCTTATTCTTCAAGGAAATTAAAATTTTATGAGTAGAATAACCAACACATGATCTAGAGTTGGATGCGGTGATCTTTACATTAAAAATTTGGTGGAATTATCTATTTGGGGAGAAGTGTGAAATATATAAGAACCACAAAAGCCTCAAGTAAA
Organism: Viscum album; assembly: GCA_963277665.1. NCBI lineage: Eukaryota > Viridiplantae > Streptophyta > Magnoliopsida > Santalales > Viscaceae > Viscum > Viscum album. Next base: position 163,676,008 of record OY728149.1, read on the forward strand.
TATTCACCTAGAAAGAGTTGAACATGCACCAATGAAGATGGTTAGAGCTGATCAATTACTACGATTGCTCAATCCATTACCACCCTAGGAAAGTGAACAAGGTGGAAGATACTCTAAGTAGAAAGTAACCAGAAATTCTATCATTGATGAGAATTGAGAAGCATCCAATCTTCTAAGATTTGATGAATATAGACATGTGAATCATAAAAAAGGGAACATCATCAATCCTTTCACAAATTATTTCTCAACTATCTCTTTTGAATAAAATACAGGATTCTCAAATAAAGGATGTGGAAATTCTGAAAAGGGTGGAAGCTATCAAAAATGAGAAATCTTCGGAGTTTGTGGTTGCCAAGGATGGGATTGTGAGACTTGGGTCATGATTATGTGTACCATCTGATCTAGAGATAAAGAAGGAGGTTTTGGATGACTCACATAGCTCAACCTTCTCTATTCATCAGGGGAGAACAAAGATGTATCGAGATCTCTAAGAGAACTTTTGGTGGTATAATATGAAAATGGAGATTGATGAATATACATCAAAGTGTCTATTATGTCATCATGTGAAGGATGAGAGGAAAAAGTCTAATTAGATGATGCAACCACTACCCATACCAACATAGAAGTGGGACAACATTACCATGGACGTTTTCACAGGACTTCCAAGGACATACAGAGGAAACAATGCTATATGGTTCATTACGGATCATCTTACAACATCATCTCACTTTATCATGATTCGAGAGGTCTTCTCATAGGATCAAATTGCACAAATTTACATCAAAGAAGTGGTAAGGCTGCTTGGAGTACCACTATCTATTGTATACGATCGAGATCCAAGATTCACCTCTAAGTTTTTGAAGATTCTCCAAAATGCTATGGATACTAAGATGAACATCAGTATGGATTATCATCCTCAAAATGATGGCCAATCCGAGTGAACTATCCAAGAACTTGAGGATATGTTGATAGCTTCCTTAATGGACTTCAAAGGAGGATGGGACCCACATCTTCCACTAGTTGAATTCTCATACAATAAAAATTTCCACTTGAGCATCCGAATTGTAACACCCGAGACTTTTATGTTATATAAATCATCAAAGGAATCTTTTTCTACACAACACTTGCTTGGCTTGCTTTACACGCAATCGCGACCTTCCTCGATAGCTTGCGTCGTACGCAATACCGAGTTTCACTAAACAACAATATGCTATTAAAACTAGCCGTTATGAATAGTAATAACCACTTTTTGAAATTTTATAAATTTTATTTTTCAAAATGGACTTCATTTTTGGACTCAGAATATCGAAATTAGCCTAGGGTGAAATTTTGGTATTTTTCTGAAAACTTTCAATTTTTGATGAATAGTGAAACCACTAAGTGCTAGGTTAAAAACTGAATTTTGCATAAAACTTAATTTTACCGCTTCTGTGAATGGAATTTCAAAAATCCGAGAGACACGGTTAATATCAAGGACTAAAATGTGGTTCAATGAGATGAAAATAATTTTTTGGTGAATAGTAACTTTTTACTATTTTTACCGCGGTTAATAGTAAATAGGGTAACTAAGGGTAAATATGATATCAATATTACCCTAACACATGTCCTAATTCTATTGGACAAGTGTAATTCGACCAAAAACAAACTTAGGAATAAAATATGACCATTTAGGCCCACTTGGATTAGAATAGGACATTTATTATTAATTTATTTAAAGAAGGGTTAAAATAGTTAAAATCAAAGTTTAATAAGTAAATCATTTTTAATATGGGGTTATACATAAGATAAATTCGATTGTAAATATTTATTAGAAAGCTAAAAAGATTTCCTACATGATGGTATTTTATTTGTAATTTTTAGACATCAAATAATTTAATGTATTTATGACACAAAGATGATGCAGTAATTATCTTATTAATGAAATATTGACAAAATTGATAATATAAATACCAAAATTAATGTAATTTGAGACTTTTTATGAATTACACTAATTTTATAGGTTACTATGATATATTATTGTTGATTTAATCAACTTGGTTCGAACATATAATTCTGTTATGACTTTCACAAAAATCATATATCAAATAGTGTCAAAATTGACACAAAATAGTTTTTAAATCAAATATTATATTATTAATTGTTATTTTATTCCTAAAAATCTAAGGTTCGGCCAAATGACTTAGATAAGGATATATATATTAATAATAAACAATTTGGGGTTCGTTTGGCATGTTATAGTAAGTTTATTAACCATATAGTGAAAGCAAACAAAAAGACACGGTAAAAGTTAAATTAATTAACTTAGAGTTAAATCTAATTGATAAGGTTAAAATAATACCCTAAACTTGTCTAAATCCTATTGGTTGATAGGATTTCGACCCATCCCCACTTTAGCTTTGAAATAAGACCCTTTGGAACCATTATAAACCGATTTTGACTTTAATATAAAATAATATTTTGAGATATTCCTAAGGTGCCCCTCTCCTCCCTTATAAAAGGGCACCTCCCCCCCCCCTCCTCCTCACACCAATTTGAGCACTCAAGCTCGGCCAACCCCTGCCATTTTCTCCTCTCCACTTCCCTATAATAATCCTAGAGGTCCTGGTCTTCTCCAAAGACCAATCTTAGTTCCTTAAGTGGAGGATTCAAAGAGGCGTTCCAAAGAAGAGGTAATATCCATTACCGATGTTTTCAATTTCTTTCTTCTTCAACTTCTTCTTCTTTAGTTGTTTCATGATAAAGTAATAACATCAGTATTACTTACATACTGATATGTTATTATAAATATGAAACAACCCTAATTCACCTTCTATCCATCCTACGGAAAAATGAAATCACCGCGCGTGCGTACGAACGGAATACCGTCTCCACGCCGTGGTGTAATCTATTTTCCACCATCACCTTACAAGGATGGGTATAATGGTGTAATGAGTAACTATATATGATTATTATTAAGTAATATTGATACTGAAATAATATATATATATACTCCAATACAATTCCACGATCATAGGAACGATATCATCACTCGTGCGTACGTACGGAATACCGTCTCCACGATGTGATGCGATTCGTTCTACATGATCTTCATTTCATAATGATTATATAAATGAATTGAATGAATGAATATGGTATATACTACACTAATACCATTCTGGAAATGAATTATCTATAACCTAAAGATAAGAATAAGAATTTATTCAACAAAACAAGCATAAGAACAAAAAGTTATAAAGACCCGAGTAACAAGTAACAATGAAATATTACTAACAAGAAGTTAATAATCTCATATCAATATGTATGATTCTGGAATAAGTCAATAACTTTATTTAAACCATTATACAGGAGCTTCGGACACGAACAAAGCAAATTGGACCTAAGGTAAGGGAAATATCACAATCTCATTTTTATCCGAGATTGTTTATTCGTAAGTATTTACTGGGGTGTATTTTATCATCCACATCCATGTTCCATCAATATGTAATATTGTTTCCATCCACTTGAAATAGTTTAAATCCAATTTTACCCTTAGGTGAGTTTTTAGTAAAGAATATGAAAGGAATCTTTTGTCATTTTTCCGTACGAGGTACTTTTTGACTTTTCCGACAAAAGTACGAAGAATGTTTTTTTTAACTTATACGGCATGAATGGATTTTTAAAACATTACTTCAAAGAAGCTTCCTTTACAAGTTTTCAAGTTTATTTTTAATCAACTTCTTTTATTTTAAAGTTGTATGACATGTTATGAAAGGAAAAATGTTTTTGAAGAAGAAAGGATATTTTCCTCAAAAATTCAATTCAAGTGTTTTATCAAAATTATTTTCCATCTAAGATAATAAAGGGTTCTGTTTCTATCCATATTTTTACATTGGTTTGACTATGTTGTGATGGAATTATGTTTATGAATTCCTTTATCTTATATGAATTGATTTATGATGTCATGATGTTTCAAGAATCCCATTTTTGTTATATGTGTTATGCGATGATGTATGTTTTATGATTATGTGGCACACATAAGAAAGGATTCATTATAAGATGGGTGGGACCTATATCTCCCTCCAATGCATTGGGTAATGATTTTATATCTCATGAGATAGACATGGCTGGAACGGAAGGTTATTTCGGTTCAGTGATACAGGACTGAAACGAGGAGTGAACTCGGTTCAGAAAGGGACTTTGTCCACTAAGATAGTCTTGGCAATGAGTCATGACTAACAAGAAATTATTTCCATGATTATGTGTGCATGCCACAAAGTTTCAAGTTTTATGTTATGATTATGGGGATCTCATTTTCACTTCTATGATTTATTCCATGTTAAGATATTATGATCTCTTTTGCAGGTTTTGATAAAGATATGATATGATTTTTATTTCCTTTATTTTCCCTTGCTGAGCATTTGAGCTCACCCTTTTATGTTTTCTTTTCCCCAGGTCAGGAAGATGGATATTAAGTAGAATATGCTAAAAGGGACCCTAGATATGATGTAATAAATGGGAGACACTGTAGAAGATTTATGAACCAGTTGTTTATGTTTCCCAGTTTCTAAAGACACTATACCTATACGGTCCTTTGTGGTTTTGTCATATGTTGTAATAAGTGTGCTTCAATTTTGAAGTATTAACAATGTATGTAAAGTGTGGGTTGTTATAGTTGGAATCAAAGGCAAATGAGGTAGGAATGTATCCGATCCTTGGGAACTCTCACATGTGAGCGTTGGACGAAGCATGGCTCTCCGCCCAAGGGCTTCATGAGGAAATGGTTGCCACTGGGGATGGTGGTGTGTCCCGCCCAGGGGGTGTAGCCGCCCATGGAGTGCCCTGATAGGTATCAATTATAGTCCACTGGAAGTAATTCCAGACCGTTATAGTTGGTATCAGAGGAAAGGTATAGTCAACCTTTGGAAACTAGGATGTGAAAGCCTTAGTAAGAACCCTAAGGATAAGTCTAAGCATAGAACACAATCTTAGTGTTTTAGAAATGGCCTTGAATAACCTAGGATAAGACCTTAAGCATGAAAATTTTATTCCTGAATTATGTGGTTTCCTATTATAATTAGTGTTGCTCACACTATTCTTCTTGGTTTTAGTCAATGGCTGGAACCCGAAGGAACCGTGTTAATGCGGAATGCGATGGGAAATGCAATGATTGTCCCCCTGAGCAACCAAACGATATGGGAGCTGGAATGCAAAATCTTGTAGCCATGCTCACACAACTTTCTCAAGGTATGAATCATGCAGGATTTCCAAACGAACAAAGGAGGGAGCAACATTCTGTTGAATCCTTCATGAGGCAGCGTCCACCATCTTTCAGCGGGTCTACTGATCCATTAGTTGCTGAACAATGGATTAGTACTACTGAAAAGATATTTTCAGTTCTTCAATGTTCTGAGCATGATAAAGTCATCCTAGCAGTGTATCGTTTGGAAGGAGATGCGGATCAATGGTGGAATCTTGTTAAGAATACGAGGCAAAGGGATGAAATTGAGTCTATGGAATGGGACGAGTTCAAGAACTTATTTTTCAATAAGTACTTCCCTCGTATTCTCCGAACAAAGATGGATAAAGAGTACCTTGAACTGAAGCAAAGGGATGATGAATCTGTTAGTACCTATGAAGCAAATTTTACAAGACTTGCAAGGTACGCTTCTGGTATTATTATCCAACCTGAGAGTAAGATCGATCGATTCTTTAGTGGCTTAAAACCAAGTCTTCGAAGGGCGTTAGCCATAAGGGACTTCAATAGCTACGAAGAAATCGTTCGATGTGCTCTCAAAGTCGAGATGGAGATTGGAGTAACCCATCAGTCACATGGGTTTAATAAGAAGAGGAAGATGGAATTCAAAGAAAAATCTAAAGAGCACACGGAAAAGAAGATGAACTTCCCCTTATGCTCAAAGTGTGGAAAGAAACATGGAGGGAGTTGTCTTAAAGGGACAAGTAAATGTTTTAAATGTGGAAAGGAAGGTCATCGGGCATTTGAATGCCGTGATAATGGGAAGAAGATGTCTAATGATGCAAACAAAGGAAGGGATACACAGAATGAACCTGCTACACATCAATGTTTCAAGTGCAAGGAGATGGGGCATTATGCCAATCAATGCCCAAATCCAAGGGTTGATGATGATGGTCGACGTCAACAAACTCTTAAGGCTAAAGACAAAGGAAAGTCACATGCAATTTCTATCAGCGAGGTGGAGTACGATAACGATGTGGTGAAAGGTACACTTACCATCCACTCTAAAGTAGAAAATGTTTTATTTGATTCTGGATCCACCCAATCTTTTATTTCTGAAAAATTTTCTAAGGGTATCACCGTATTACCTCAACAGTTAGATGTTGAGTTAGCTGTGACAACACCTAATGGCACATCAATCGCATCAGAAGTTTATAATTCTTCTCCGATCGAAGTTTGTGGGAAAGTGCTTCCTGCAAATCTTGTGATCCTTCCTTTAGTGGAATTTGATGTGATTCTTGGCATGGATTGGCTTTCTCTACATGGAGCTCATATCAATTGCCAAATAAGGGAAGTCACATTTCATATTCCAGATCAATCTACGATCGTATACCAATGCAAGGATGAACATAACCTTCCAGTGGAAATTTCTTCCATCTTATGGGTATTGATTCCACTAAATGAAGGTTATTTATCTCAAATGGTTGGTGAGAAACTCACGATTAAGAATATGCCCATTGTACGGGAGTTTGATGATGTCTTTCCGGAGGAATTGCCGGGTCTTCCACCAAATCGTGAAGTTGAGTTTTCAATAGAACTCGTACCGGGTGCTTTGCCTATTTCAAAGACACCTTATAGAATGGCCCCAATTGAGTTGCAGGAATTGAAGAAGCAACTCCAAGAGAATCTTGATAAGGGATTCATACGCCCTAGTGCGTCACCTTGGGGAGCACCTGTTCTATTTGTTAAGAAGAAAGATGGATCAATGAGACTCTGCATTGATTATCGAGAACTTAACAAGATCACTATCAAGAACAAATATCCTCTCCCACGCATTGATGACTTATTTGACCAACTACGCGGAGCTCAATACTTTTCCAAGATTGATCTTCGTTCAGGGTATCATCAATTAAGGGTCAAAAGGGAGGATATACCAAAAACGGCTTTCCGTACAAGGTATGGACACTATGAATTTATAGTGATGCCATTTGGTCTTACTAATGCCCCTGCTATCTTCATGGATCTAATGAATAGAGTCTTTAGAGACTATCTTGATCAATTTGTGGTAGTCTTTATAGACGATATTCTTGTCTATTCAAAGAGAAAGGAAGAGCATGAAGATCACTTGAGAATTATATTGAAGACCCTGAGAAAGGAGAAGTTTTATGCCAAATTTACCAAGTGTGAATTTTGGCTTCAAAAAGTTACATTTTTGGGTCATATAATCTCAAAAGAGGGGATATCTGTGGATCCAGCAAAAACAGAGGTTATCGAAAGATGGTCAAGACCAACAACAGTAACTGAGATCCGAAGTTTTCTTGGTTTGGCTGGTTATTATCGACGTTTTGTAAAAGATTTTTCACGATTATCTAATCCACTCACCAAGTTGACTCGGAAAGGAGTTAAGTTTGTCTGGACAGAGGAATGTGAAGAGAATTTCAAGGAGTTGAAAAGAAGGTTATCCAGTGCACCTGTGCTCACACTGCCTTGTAGTGGAGAAAGGTTTGTGATCTACAGTGATGCATCCAAGAAGGGATTGGGGTGTGTTCTTATGCAAAATGATATGGTGATAGCTTATGCCTCACGACAGTTGAAAATCCATGAGCAAAATTACCCAACACATGATTTGGAGTTGGCTGCGGTAATCAGTGCATTAAAGATTTGGAGGCATTACCTTTATGGTGAAAGGTGTGATATTTATACTGATCATAAAAGTTTAAAGTATATTTTCACACAAAAGGAGTTGAATATGCGTCAAAGAAGATGGTTGGAGCTGATTAAGGATTATGACTGCTCAATCCATTACCACCCTGGGAAAGCAAACAAGGTGGCAGATGCATTAAGTCGACAAGACCATGCTAGTTTATCCATGATGAGGATCACAAAAGATCCAATATTTATGGATTTACAAAGGATGGATCTTGGAATTATAATGGAAGGGGAAAAATCTTATCTTTCTCAAATGAATGTTCAACCATCTATACATGTGAAGATTAAAGAGGCACAGAAAGAAGATGTCGAGTTACAAAAGAAGGTGAGAAATGTTCCTGAATTCAACCTTGATTGTGATGGGATAATAAAGTTCAGGAATCGGGTTTGCGTTCCTCCCATCCCCGAATTAAAGAAAGAGCTGCTGGATGAGGCTCATAGTTCTTCATTCTCTATTCATCCTGGAAGCACGAAGATGTATAGGGACCTGAAAGAGTACTTCTGGTGGGATGGCATGAAAAAAGATGTTGCTGAATATGTCTCTCGATGCTTGGTTTGTCAACAAGTTAAAGCTGAGAGACAGAAGTCTAAGGTGATGTTACAACCATTACCCATACCCGAATGGAAATGGGAAAACATCACTATGGACTTTGTCACAGGACTTCCTAAAACATCCAAAGGCAATAATGCTATCTGGGTCATAGTTGATCGTCTTACAAAGTCTGCACACTTCATTCCTATTAGAGAGGATTTCTCTCTAGATCAGCTTGCTAGGATATATGTAAAGGAAGTGGTAAGATTTCATGGAGTACCACTTTCTATTATATCTGATCGAGATCCGAGATTTACCTCGAAGTTCTGGCGAAGTCTTCAGCATACTCTGGATACAGAGTTGAGTTTCAGCACTGCTTATCATCCCCAGACAGACGGTCAGTCTGAGAGAACAATTCAAACCCTAGAAGATATGTTGAGAGCTTGCTCTATGGATTTCAAAGGAGGTTGGGATCAACACCTACCTTTGGTGGAATTTTCTTATAATAATAGCTTTCACTCCAGTATTCAGATGGCTCCTTATGAAGCTCTCTATGGAAAGAAATGCAGGACTCCAACTTGCTGGGATGAAGTTGGGGAAAGAAAGCTATTAGGACCTGACCTCGTTGATGAAATGGCAGAAAAGGTTAGATCTATTCAACAACACATAAGAGCAGCTCAGAGTCGACAGAAAAGTTATGTCGACAATCGAAGAAAAGACCTAGAGTTTGAAGTAGGCGATAAAGTGTTCTTACGAATATCTCCCTGGAAGAGGGTTATGAGATTTGGAAAGAAGGGGAAGTTGAGCCCTAGATATATCGGTCCTTTTGAAATACTGGATCGTGTTGGGAAGGTAGCTTACCGATTGGCGCTTCCACCGAATCTCTCTCAAGTTCACGATGTGTTCCACGTATCTCTCCTGAGAAAGTACATACCAGATCCTTCACATGTACTCAGCTCAGAAGTTGTACCGCTGGAGCAAGATCTTTCTTATGAAGAACAGCCGATAGAGATTCTGGATCGTAGCGAAAAAGTCCTACGAAACAAGACCACTCGCTTGGTGAAAGTTTTATGGAGGAACCACCAACTTGAAGAAGCTACATGGGAGCTTGAGGATATGATGAGGGAGAAGTATCCTCATTTGTTTGTTACAAAGTGACGAATTTCGAGGGCGAAATTCTTTTTAAGGGGGGTAGAATGTAACACCCGAGACTTTTATGTTATATAAATCATCAAAGGAATCTTTTTCTACACAACACTTGCTTGGCTTGCTTTACACGCAATCGCGACCTTCCTCGATAGCTTGCGTCGTACGCAATACCGAGTTTCACTAAACAACAATATGCTATTAAAACTAGCCGTTATGAATAGTAATAACCACTTTTTGAAATTTTATAAATTTTATTTTTCAAAATGGACTTCATTTTTGGACTCAGAATATCGAAATTAGCCTAGGGTGAAATTTTGGTATTTTTCTGAAAACTTTCAATTTTTGATGAATAGTGAAACCACTAAGTGGTAGGTTAAAAACTGAATTTTGCATAAAACTTAATTTTACCGCTTCTGTGAATGGAATTTCAAAAATCTGAGAGACACGGTTAATATCAAGGACTAAAATGTGGTTCAATGAGATGAAAATAATTTTTTGGTGAATAGTAACTTTTTACTATTTTTACCGCGGTTAATAGTAAATAGGGTAACTAAGGGTAAATATGATATCAATATTACCCTAACACATGTCCTAATTCTATTGGACAAGTGTAATTCGACCAAAAACAAACTTAGGAATAAAATATGACCATTTAGGCCCACTTGGATTAGAATAGGACATTTATTATTAATTTATTTAAAGAAGGGTTAAAATAGTTAAAATCAAAGTTTAATAAGTAAATCATTTTTAATATGGGGTTATACATTAGATAAATTCGATTGTAAATATTCATTAGAAATCTAAAAAGATTTCCTACATGATGGTATTTTATTTGTAATTTTTAGACATCAAATAATTTAATTTATTTATGACACAAAGATGATGCAGTAATTATCTTATTAATGAAATATTGACAAAATTGATAATATAAATACCAAAATAAACGTAATTTCAGACTTTTTATGAATTAAACTAATTTTCTAGGTTACTATGATATATTATTGTTGATTTAATCAACTTGGTTCGAACATATAATTCTGTTATGACTTTCACAAAAATCATATATCAAATAGTGTCAAAATTGACACAAAATAGTTTTTAAATCAAATATTATATTATTAATTGTTATTTTATTCCTAAAAATCTAAGGATCGGCCAAATGACTTAGATAAGGATATATATATTAATAATAAACAATTTGGGGTTCGTTTGGAATGTTATAGTAAGTGTATTAACCATATAGTGAAAGAAAACAAAAAGACACGGTAAAAGTTAAATTAATTAACTTAGAGTTAAATCTAATTGATAAGGTTAAAATAATACCCTAAACTTGTCTAAATCCTATTGGTTGATAGGATTTCGACCCATCCCCACTTTAGCTTCGAAATAAGACCCTTTGGAACCATTATGAACCGATTTTGACTTTAATATAAAATAATATTTTGAGATATTCCTAAGGTGCCCCTCTCCTCCCTTATAAAAGGGCACCTCCTCCCCCTCCTCCTCACACCAATTTGAGCACTAAAGCTCGGCCAAACCCTGCCATTTTCTCCTCTCCACTTCCCTATAATAATCCTAGAGGTCCTGGTCTTCTCCAAAGACCAATCTTAGTTCCTTAAGTGGAGGATTCAAAGAGGCGTTCCAAAGAAGAGGTAATATCCATTACCGATCTTTTCAATTTCTTTCTTCTTCAACTTCTTCTTCTTTAGTTGTTTCATGATAAAGTAATAACATCAGTATTACTTACATACTGATATGTTATTATAAATATGAAACAACCCTAATTCACCTTCTATCCATCCTACGGAAAAATGAAATCACCGCGCGTGCGTACGAACGGAATACCGTCTCCACGCCGTGGTGTAATCTATTTTCCACCATCACCTTACAAGGATGGGTATAATGGTGTAATGAGTAACTATATATGATTATTATTAAGTAATATTGATACTGAAATAATATATATATATACTCCAATACAATTCCACGATCATAGGAACGATATCATCACTCGTGCGTACGTACGGAATACCGTCTCCACGATGTGATGTGATTCGTTCTACATGATCTTCATTTCATAATGATTATATAAATGAATTGAATGAATGAATATGGTATATACTACACTAATACCATTCTGGAAATGAATTATCTATAACCTAAAGATAAGAATAAGAATTCATTCAACAAAACACGCATAAGAACAAAAAGTTATAAAGACCCGAGTAACAAGTAACAATGAAATATTACTAACAAGAAGTTAATAATCTCATATCAATATGTATGATTATGGAATAAGTCAATAACTTTATTTAAACCATTATACAGGAGCTTCGGACACGAACAAAGCAAATTGGACCTAAGGTAAGGGAAATATCACAATCTCATTTTTATCCGAGATTGTTTATTCGTAAGTATTTACTGGGGTGTATTTTATCATCCACATCCATGTTCCGTCAATATGTAATATTGTTTCCATCCACTTGAAATAGTTTAAATCCAATTTTACCCTTAGGTGAGTTTTTAGTAAAGAATATGAAAGGAATCTTTTGTCGTTTTTCCGTACGAGGTACTTTTTGACTTTTCCGAAAAAAGTACGAAGAATGTTTTTTTTAACTTATACGGCATGAATGGATTTTTAAAACATTACTTCAAAGAAGCTTCCTTTACAAGTTTTCAAGTTTATTTGTAATCAACTTCTTTTATTTTAAAGTTGTATGACATGTTATGAAAGGAAAAATGTTTTTGAAGAAGAAAGGATATTTTCCTCAAAAATTCAATTCAAGTGTTTTATCAAAATTATTTTCCATCTAAGATAATAAAGGGTTCTGTTTATATCCATATTTTTACATTGGTTTGACTATGTTGTGATGGAATTATGTTTATGAATTCCTTTATCTTATATGAATTGATTTACGATGTCATGATGTTTCAAGAATCCAATTTTTGTTATATGTGTTATGCGATGATGTATGTTTTATGATTATGTGGCACACATAAGAAAGGATTCATTATAAGATGGGTGGGACCTATATCTCCCTCCAATGCATTGGGTAATGATTTTATATCTCATGAGATAGATATGGCTGGAACGGAAGGTTATTTCGGTTCAGTGATACAGGACTGAAACGAGGAGTGAACTCGGTTCAGAAAGGGACTTTGTCCACTAAGATAGTCTTGGCAATGAGTCATGACTAACAGGAAATGATTTCCATGATTATGTGTGCATGCCACAAAGTTTCAAGTTTTATGTTATGATTATGGGGATCTCATTTTCACTTTTATGATTTATTCCATGTTAAGATATTATGATCTCTTTTGCAGGTTTTGATAAAGATATGATATGATTTTTATTTCCTTTATTTGCCCTTGCTGAGCATTTGAGCTCACCCTTTTATGTTTTCTTTTTCCCCAGGTCAGGAAGATGGATATTAAGTAGAATATGCTAAAAGGGACCCTAGATATGATGTAATAAATGGGAGACACTGTAGAAGATTTATGAACCAGTTGTTTATGTTTCCCAGTTTCTAAAGACACTATACCTATACGGTCCTTTGTGGTTTTTTCATATGTTGTAATAAGTGTGCTTCAATTTTGAAGTATTAACAATGTATGTAAAGTGTGGGTTGTTATACGAATGAATCCATATTTAGACCTTTATAGGTAAAGGTGAAGAACACTGGTGTGTTGGGATGAAGTCGGTGAGCCTAAGCTGCTAGGACCAGAAATGGTTGAAGAAATAGTGGAGAAGGTGAAAACCATTCAGTAGCATATAAAGGAATCCTAGAGTCAACATAAGAGTTATGTAGATAAACGTCAATGAAACCTTGAGTTCAAAGTTGGAGACATGTTATTTATACGCATACCTCCATGGAAGAAGTTCATGTGGTTTGAAAAGAAAGGAAAGTTAAGCCCTAGGTACATCGTCCCCTTAGGGATTCTTGATCATGTCGGGGTTGTGGCCTATCGACTAGCACTTCCGCGTACTATGGCCAAAGTACATGATTTCTTTCATGTATCCATTTTAATGAAGTACATATTATACCCTTCACATGTACTCTCTATAGAGGTGGTATAATTAGAGGACAGTCTTTTTTATGAGGAGCAACCGATTAAGATCATAGTTTATAGAGAAAAAGTTCTATGAAATAAGACAATGCCCATTGTTAAGGTGTTGTGGTGAAACCACATATTTGAAGAAGAGATGTGGAAATCAGAGGAAGTAATGAAGAAGATTTACCCACATCTGTTTTAGTGTGGGAAAAGAAAATTTTTAAGGTGAAATTTTTTTTGGGGGGAATATTGTAACGACCCAAACATTCATTAATGAAAATTACTCTTGATATAATTAAATGTTTATATAAAATGTGAAATTACTTGGTTTTATGTTTTTGGATTTTAAAACACCATTACGAATTGTGACCGTTGTTTATATATCCATTGAAAAGTGATCACATGATTAGTATAAATATAGGGCTTTAACTAATCCAATTTACTCAAACAAAGGAAGCGATGGCCTCATCCAGTAGACTTGCCCCGTATGAATCCCATTTGTCAGAGATCAGAAAGGATGTGGCATAATTGGGATTTGTTCTTGACCAAGACCAATCTGAGCTTCAACATGTTAAGCTCGAACGGAACCGCCTATGAGAGAAGTGAATGTTCATAGATATTACCACCTGGGCAATGTTATCAGAGCCACCCCAAGAGTCTATCACCATCGCACACCTTACTCTTCGGTCTTATGAGGGTGTTATAAGAGGTTAAGTAACAAGACCTTAACACTATGATTATGTGCTTTATTTTTATATATAATAATTAATATAAATAAATTTTATTATGATTACTTTGTAAATAGTTTTTAAAGCGCAAATAGTATTTTTAGTTAATATTAAACAAAGAAATATTTTCTGATGAATTATTGGATTATTGAATTAAAAAATATTTTAATAAAATATTATTATTATTATTATTAAATTAATTTTTATTAAATATATATGATCATATAATTTTATGAATGCAATTGTAAATTTTATTAAGGTTTGAAAGCCGTTTTTTGTCAAAACCCATGAATTTTCGATAAATGTCGGTTTTTATTTTAAAAGTAAAAATTCACATATTTAAAAAATTATTTAGATAAAATGAAAATTATTTTTGGAATTAGGATATCAAAATTATCCAACGGTTAATGTTTCATAATTTTCTGAGACAATAAATTTTTTGGGTAAAATTTAAATACCGTTTAAATATATAATGTGTTTTATGACATCATAATGACCCAATAGTAATTTAATAAAACACTATAAATGATATATTCGTCCAATATATGTTTTAACATTAAAATAATTTAATTTTATGTTTTTATGATTTATTTTACAAAACATTAGTGGACCCTCCAAGAGTTATACAACATTTTCACTTTTTAAATGAATTTCCTTGAGAGTGTCACTCACCTCCACATAAGCAATCCTATTATTTTAAGAAGTTTGGACATCATAATTATAAAATATTTTTTCCAATCCCCTTTGGAAAAAACCATTGTCAAAAACCATGGGCTGGTTTGTGGTATTGATTAGTTTAATGTGTGGTGACCCAAACCCAAATAATAAAGAATTCCCTCTCCTTTTCTATATAAACCCACACAATCTCCCACTTCCTCTACACTAAAATACTTTGAAGTTCGTAAAACTTCTTCCATATTCTCTTTATAATCCCCCAAGTTTCTCCAATCCCCCAATAAGAAACTTTCAAGCCTATCCCAAGCCTTTGGCATCACACTTCCATTTAAGGGATTTCTTCTTTTCTCATTTTTATCTCAATTTCATTATGTTGTTATACCATTTTAATTTCAATTAAAAATGGTTAAGTATAATAGAGAACCTCCCATATACTTTCCTATTTATTTTTAATGGTTATAGACCCCTTTCTCTCTCATTAATACCTTCCATTTACACTCATTACTATGCCGAAATTCCGAATGAGATATCCACTTTTCTCATTTTTGTCCAAGTTTCTTAATATTATTATTCCATTTTTTCAATTATAAATGTTGGGGTATGATTTTACACCTCCCCCATACTTCCCTATCTATGTTTGAATTATTAGAGACCCCTTTACCTCTCATATATGCCTTCCATATATACCTGTTACCATGCCGAAATTATGTAAGGAATTTTTCTCTCCTCATTTACATTCAAGCAATTCATTTTTATTATGAATCTAATTTCCATTAAATTTGTTGGGAAATGATTATATATTACCACTAACTGTCCATTTTAGGTACATATGATGAGAAAACCATTTCTCTCTCATCATCCATTTTTATGAATTCTTATGTCACGCCGTTACGCTGCTGAAATTGTACTGTGATTTTCCAAGCCAATGTCATTGTGTAGTGAATACCATGCCCATTTCTCTATCAAGGGTATTCAACATTATGCACATTTAAGTTTTTATTATAGTGTTTCATATATGAATTCAATATTTTCTTTATCTTGGAATAAATGATGAGGTTTAATGAATCTATGTTATATGATCCATGTGGCACATTTAGGTATAAAATGAAATGTTTAAGAAGGGTGCGCCTTGATAGAACTCCAATGAATTGGGTAAAGATTAATATCATGATAAGTCAAGTAAAATGAGGTTTTACTCAAGCTAAATAAAGTGCAATGAGGTTTTACTCATTCTCCATGTGCAATTATCCTTGGATCATGCTAAAATCATGTTAAATGTTGTTGCCACATTTCCATGTTATGTTAATCATGTCATATCATGCCTTTATATTCATGTTTATATTATGCTCAATTGATATGACTATTTCCTAAAATGTATTGTATCTTTCATTTTATGCCTTGTTCAATCCCTTACTGGGCTTTATATCTCACCCTTTTCTTATGCATGTCCTCAGGTTATCCCATGCAATGCTAAGTACGAGGGAATGTAGTGGTCCTGTAAAGAAAGTTTTCAAAAATATGTTGTGTCCTATGTATTAAGTTGTTATGTAATGTTCCTAAGCCCCAAAGACACTATACCTATCAATTCTATTTGTTGTATCAATTTAAGGTTTTATGTAATAAATTATGTTAAGTGTGTATTAAAAAGCAGGGTTGTCATATGGAAACCATCTTAGTCAAAAAAAAAACAATTAAACAAAAAATGATTAAATGTTACCTTGAAGGATTTTTGGCCAACATACATCTTTTGACAAACAAATATCTTATTTACTTAGATTCCTTTGAATATATAGGACTTGAATAATTATTTACAAATTTTATAATCACCTGATATTATGTTCACATATTATAATTATTAATGGGAGATTATTTCCATTTGAAATATTTCCCTAAGGACAAAAAAGATATGATCAGTATTACTAGTTGGATCATTTATATTAGTTATGTTCATATTCTATCTTTTAGGAGCCATTTATAATGGAATAAATATGTTAAATTTTTTCATATCATTATAAAACATAATATATAATCCCAAAAGTTGTACAATTCTTAACATTAATTGAAACTTTTATGCATCGATAATCTCATAATAATAAACATGGTTTCTATAAGGATATCATTACTTACAAATATACCATATTTATTTGTACTGAAAATGTGACTTATCATAACTTAATCCCATGGGATTATCAAAATAGGATTTTAGTAAGGCCATTTCCCATGTACCATGTTATATTTTAGTGAGGTCGTATGAACCTTGTCAAAGTTGTTACCCCTAGGTACATATATGCCAGAACCACATCCACTTGTATTATCCTTACCTTGGTATATTTCTAGGATGACCAACTTAATATATATCATAAAAAATTATAGGATGTTCTACTATATTTATACCCAATGTCTATATTGTGGTTATACTGTCTAATCCATGTTTTGTAAATCTAGTTTTCAAGGTTTCTACTAAACATAATCCGATTCAAACTATAATGCCTTGACCTCAGAAGCTTGGTGCCAGTGCATTTCATTATTACACAGGCATAAATACAATCTTAAAATCCGATTTTCATGAAAAATTTATCAATTTTAGAAAAAAATATAACATACATGATACCCATAATAAATTTGGAAATGAAAATAAAAACATAATACATAATAGAATGAAATAAACAATATTCTTGAATCTCATTCAAATGAATCTTATTCATAACCTGGGGAAATGAAACAAAACAATGGTCATATAAAAGCTCAATAATGGCAATTAAATAAGAATAAATACTATATTTATTAGAGTAAAATAACATTTAAAGACAAATAACTAATAACAAATTCCATTAAAATAACTGGATGAAGCCTAATAAATATGGAAAGTTTAGAAACTAAAAACAAATTCCATTTACTCTAAAAAAAGAATAAAATCCATCCATATACATGTCGAATAAAAATATCATTTATAAATTTCAACTTATTTTTAATGAGGTAAAATTTTAATTATTATATTTCATGTTTCCATGGTACATGATACGTTTACCGTCAATACCTTTCACAAGATGTTTTATCATATTAGGTTAAAACCCATCTAATTTGACCTACTAATTCATCTCAAGAGACTACTGATACATTGAATGGATATCTATAACTTCACCCCACCATTTATTTCTTTTCCAAATAATTACTCTTGTAATTAATAATCAATTTAGTTCATTAACAAATTTCCTTATGATATATCTATATTGAATAGAATATATAGATTTACCAATAATTCCCTAGTTAGTTGAACAACTATCAAAGTGAAAACTACATGTAAAAATGAAATATGGTTTAGGAAATAATAATATAAAATTCCTTAGAATATATACATTTATTATCAAATTATCATAGGATGTGATTGTTTGAAGAGAAAGTTAATAATCATATAAGAATGTGATACTGCAAAGATTACTTTTACGTCTAGGTGATTTTCAAGTCAGATACCCATGGATGAGATAAATCAATGTAACAATTTAAATAACATTAATATGAAAGGATTCATAAAATAATATATAAAAATTGGAATTAGATACACCACACCAAATATGTAAGTGGTGAATGTGACATTTATCTCACTAATGTGAAAAGTGAGATGAGAGTCCCTTACCTTGAGTTCAACTTGTCACATGTGCATTTAAATCTCTAACTAATAAACATATGTTAATTATTTAATAGATTAAGAACCATTTTCAAATTTATTAATACTTTTACTTCAATTACTACAGTGTTTTATATAACTAAATAAACAATTATGTCTATATCTAGTGTTTTGACCATATTTTGTTTATGTGTCAAAAACAACTTTGATAGATCGGCTATAGTAAAAGGGGTCATTATAAAAATTTATCAATAATAATAATAATCAAATAATAATAATATTTATACAAAAATTATACATTTCAAACAAATCATTAATTATGTTTATTAAAAATGAACCAACATTACAATAATGGAGACGGTGGGATGTACATACGAATGAGTAAACTTATCAATTTTCAATGATTATAATAGAAAGAATGTATGTACAATTATATCATTCCATAATCATGATTATATAATAAGTAAAATTTTATTTAATCACATATACTTTTATATAAAATTCTTTTTAAGTAAAATGGTTCACATCATGTCGAGGAGGCAGTAGTTAATTGGGCCATGACCGATGTTATCACTTTTTAGTATGTGAAAATGGTAATAAAGATAATGATATATTATATTAACAGAAAGGTAATTATTTATTTAATAGTATATATTTTTAAATATATGTAGGATATGTTTAATTATACCCATATTTTATTTATTCCATTTATCGCATGAATGAATCACATTGTTTTGAGGAAGCGGTATTCCACACTTCCACAAATGACTTTGCCATTGTAATATGAAATGGAATGTATAATGATATGTCTTGTTAAATAATTAAATAGGATTAAAGAGACAATAAATATCATATATATCATATATTAATATCATGCACATCATTATTCTAAACCATTGATGGGTTTAAATGAAAAACAAACAATCATCCTTTTGTGAGTCGGTAGTTTGACGTAATAATAAAAAGTAAGTTCATTGCCCATTAGAAGGATTAGTGTGTATTTAATGTTATAAACTTTAACATTATGAAATATTAGTATATATAGGATACTGAGTTTTTTATATAATCATGAAATAAGAATATTTTATGGTGTGGAGAATGTTAATAATATAAAAGATATTGAGGAAGGAGGTTACCTCTAATTTGGGTAAATCCTATTGGTTATCACCAAATGGATTCCTTGGAATAAATTCATCTAAAATGGAGGATAATAAATTTAGGAGAGGGATATAGTGATATTATTTGAGAATTATTTTGGAGATTAAAAAGGAGTTGAGATATATGAGTACATGGGAGGCGTGAGTGCCCTTTTATTGTGTAGGTGGAGTGGCATTATGGTAATTTATTGAAAAGGAAATTACAAAAAACAATTCCATTGAAAATTGGATAAAATAATGATTAAAATATGATAAAAGAGATTATAGAGTCTCAATATGCCCCTAAAATTTATTTTTTACAAGTTTATTGGTCATTATGGCCCTTAACATTATGTTTTAGTACCTTCTTAAGCTAATTTTCATCTTAATCACTATAATAATTTTCAATCACTATTACTAATAATTTGGTTAAAAAACTAATTTAACTTTATTAGAAATTATAAATTATTATTATTACCAATATAGAATCCATTTTAACAAATTTGAATCATAGAAGTGGTGTAAAAAAATTGAAATTAGTCCCACGGACGGGATGCCAATGCAAGGTTTAAATTAAAATTGTTCAAATGTTTTCCATGTTTTTGATCCAATTTCAATGTGAAAATGATTCAAATGACTTATATTATATTAATTTAAGTATAATTTTACCAATTTATCATTAAAACTAATTAAAAATATAATATAACTTTATAAATAAATTTTATTAAAAAGATGTTTTGAATTAAAATTCGGTATTTCTCACTATTCATCAAAAAATTAAAATTCATAGAAAAATTCCAAAAATTGACACTAAGATAATTTTTAGGTTATTATTTAAAATTTTAATTATATTTTGACATATAATATTTTTCAAAGTGCCAAAAATTGGATTTAAAAAAGTGTTTCCATTAATGGTCGTAAAAGTGCCTTTCAAAAAATAATCATTTTTATATGAAATATTAGGTTTTCCCCTATCATATTCCATTATAATTTATTGGATGAGTATTAAAAATATTTTATTATATAAAATATATAAATTTAAATTAAATTATTCACTAATAGTAATTAATTTAATTTATTGTGATGAAAAACCATTGTGAGCATAAAAATTAAAACATTTCCATTATATTAATATGTTTATATTTTTCTTTCAAAATAATTGGAAACAAATGATTTCAAATTATATCTTTGTGAACCATATATTTCCATAAGTTAGTTAATAATATTTATAACCGATAATTTAACAATGGATCATATCTTATTATATTAAATAATAATATTTTTAGTAATATATTATTATTTTGTAGAACTTGTTCTTGCATGTTATACATGCCATATAGGAAAGTCACTCCTACATGTAACAAAAGCTAACCTTAGTGTTTCATATAGAGAAAGATAAAAACTATGTTTCATTTAATATAATCTTACCTTGGTGTTTCGTATAATGAAATCTAGGAACATAAATTAAATTTATTATAAAAGGAAAATATTGTAAATTCATAAGGTGTTACAGTACACATATAAATATATAGGTAATAAAAATTTCTAATCTTAATAAAATATCAATGTATTATAATTACATTAAGTTATTAATTTATATAATATAAATACATTCAATTATATAATTATATTCATTAATTTATAAATATATGTATAAATTAACGTATTATAAACAAATAAATTAATTTATATAAATGTATTTATAGTTTATATATTTGATGTATTTAAATATAATATGAAAATAACATATCTTTGAATAACCAAACAAATATATATAAATATGAAAATATGTAGCTAAATAATTTTATCATGTTTTAGATGTCACAATTCATTTTTATCTATATAATGTGAGATCAAAATCTAGTAGGGGGTTTTAAGGTGGATAGAGAGGGTTTGTGTACATGGGTGGGTAGGGTGGATTTGTCCTGCATTGTGTGTGGTACATAGTGAAGGGGGTGTTGGAGAACTATAAGGGCACATAATGGGGCCATGGGGAGTGGGGAGTGTATGGAACCATGGAATCAGAGGGGACAAGAGGGTATTAGGCCACTGTGTATAGTGAGTGATGCTAAAGAAATTGGGATGATTTAATAAAAGGAAAACATAAGTCGTATTATTTGAAAACAAAGAGAAAACATTAGGGGTAAATGAAAACATAAGTCATTAAATTTGATTTTAAAATTAAACTAGAGGCGGTTTTATCTACACAAAAATTGTAAATAAATTATGGGTGGTTTGAACCACCCCTAATTCATCTATTTATAGATAATTTTGTTTGAAATTAGAGGGGGTTTTAACCCCTTCTAAAATAAATGAAACTAACTTTATGCTTAATATACCATTGCTTTAAAAAATTATCTCCTAAAAACATAAGTAGGCCACAATAGTGGAAATTTATGATAACCACTTATACTATATTTAGAGGGGGTTATAACCCCCAATTAAAACAAATAAAACCCCTCTAACTGGCACATTTTATTTCATGTGATACCACTAAAGAATCGACCACTTTTGATTTCAGGGCTGATGACTAAACATGAAGCATACCTTGAAAGTCCTATAATATTTTACTCATATATACCGATGAATTCAGAATCCTTCTTATTAATATAGATTAATTCCTAATCCATTTTCTGATATAAAATTTTATATATTTACATAATAAAAAATGTCCCCTTAAACTCATCCCATTCTAGAGACTCAATTTCGTTCTCTAGCCTTGTATTCTTAAAAATATTCCACCATAGATCTGATTCAAATTCCAAATAATAATTGGGTAGGAAAACTATTTCAATGTATGATCACTAAAGAATTAAAAATTTAATTTCCATCACATTGATCTAATGGTAAGGAACTAATGGATCAGAAGAACCATAAAAGGAGGGTGTGCATTACTGTATAAATTACTCAATGTCATGTTAATCCATCCATAGTAAATTCATAAGCTCAAAAACAACTATTTTACAATGTATATCTTGATATGTTTGAGTGATAATATCCTTTAAATGTTTCACCCCAACCACTAATACATTTGGTTTATCATGAGGATGGTCATTGAAAGGAATATTACATTTGTTGTTTAAATGATTAGTTCAGGCTCTTTCCATTAACTAAAATAAAAAATCATAGTTTTATAAAAAAATTCCTAGTAGGAAGTATCATAAGCATAAAAAATTTTAGTATGTATAAATCATGACATAATCTTTTCAATCTAGGACACATTAGGCTTAACGTAGTTCATTCACGATCATCAACTATTTAAATCCTTGATGATTTTCTAAAACAACTTATGAATTTCCCAAACATATCCCCTTGGAGTTTCAAATACGGTCAACAATAAGGGAAAATTTCATGCACCAGGATATGACAATGTTAAATCCCAATGTTACCTTTTTAGAGTTATTTCACCTAGGTACAACTATACTAGAGCCACATCCACTTTTTGTATCTAGATAAGGATATGATTCCTTAAAACCACTATCTATATATTTAACCAAATATCCAGAATATTTTTCTATATATAAAAATATTCATAGAATTAACCCTAAGGATATAACAAATGATTTATCAACATAATTCCAAAGGATAATCCTCCCATACCATCTAAAGTCATCTAGAATTGTTATCAGTTCTAATAATTTATACTAATCAGAGAAGTCCGTGGGTGGATATACCACCTAATAGGGACTCTTACAACCATTACTAGTGGAAAACCATTCCTCATGAATCCCTTTTGGGGAGATCCATGCATCACCTCATGCCCACACATGAGTGATCCTAGGGATCAAGATGCTTCTTTTCCACTAGCACCAACTATAGACACCCATACTTTTTATTCATTGATATTACATCTTAATATAATACATTAAATTTTATTATATAAAAACACATATGATGATCATAAAGGTCTTGTGTATTAGTAAGGTTTTATACATAAACAATACATTCATAAGTGAACTATAACATTTCCCATGATATTATTCAAAACCGACACCTTTCTTAGACACATCATAGGTAGTACATTTCTTCATATCCCGAGGAATGAAATTTGTACCCTTCATAACATAGATCCTAAACAAGATTCATGGTATAAATATTAGAATTTCATAAGACATAAATCATAAAGAAATCAATTTATTTAAAGGAATAGATCATAAAATTGGAATTATACATAGGTTTTTTTTAATTTCTATAATATTATAACATTTTAATTATGTATAAATAGAAATAGGTTCACTCATTACATTAAGGACATGATATCTAGACCTCACATAAACCTATATACATGAAACCTAAGTCCA
The DNA here is from genome assembly GCA_963277665.1 of Viscum album. Lineage (NCBI taxonomy): Eukaryota > Viridiplantae > Streptophyta > Magnoliopsida > Santalales > Viscaceae > Viscum > Viscum album. The sequence goes on from OY728149.1 coordinate 163,700,089, forward strand.
AACATATTATTGAAGACTAGAAATCCATGTTAACCCATAAAATTATAGACATGAATGGAAGGTATAAATATAAACTATTGACATGAGATTTATTCCCATAGTTAATATAATAGACATGCAAAAGAGGTCAATTAATGAAATTGTGAACATGAATTCATGTTGGTGCACAATAAATTTACTCATGAGTTATCCATCATTACCTAATGCATTGGAAGACTATATATTTTAGGGCACAGTCATTCTATAGTTAAAATCATATATTTTATTCTCTAATATCATGAACTTTCATCAAACCATAACCCGTGAAAAGAAAAGGTTTTTCAAAAAAAATTCATTATAACATGTCCCTTGTAAAGGATTCCACTTTCATAAACATATCATCATTTAATATTAGCATAAGCTGTGCCAAAATAATGGGTTTGATAAAAATATTTTCATTATAAATATAAACCAACCAAATAAATAATAATTATGGTATAATTGGATCTTATCCTTTTTAAATCTTAATTAACATTAAAGGATGCCTTCTTATATGGAAAATGATTTTGAAACACCACATTAAACATTTCTTTAGGAAAATAAACATTTAAATTTGAAATAAATTATTTAATATATATATATTTTAAAATATTAAGGAAAACATTCCTGTGAATGTAAATTTCAAAACATGTAAGGGAACCTCTAAATCATTGAGTGTTCATGATGGTGGAAAATTAAGTTCATCCCATACAAATTAAAGAAACAATTCCTTTCATTTTTTGGTAAAAAGTCAAAAGTACCTCATTATGAAATAGAAAAAAGAATCATTTATATTTAAAAAAATTATAAAAATTTATGAATAAGTTTAATTTTTTTTGAGAATATTACAAAAAGTCTTTATATTCTTTATGAAAACATGGATGTGGAACAAAAACTGGGTTTTGAATCAAGAGAAAAATATGGTCCGTTTTTCTTAGAAATTTTATTCTGAATCATGAGTACATAAAGATAGGAAAATGAATAGAACATATTTAATTTTCATATATAAACATTGGAGAAACAAATGAATGAGTTTCTTGAGATATTGATCATAATATTTAATCATGATAATTATAATCATAAACAATCTTGATAATCAATGAGATTGTTACAAACAATGCTGACAACTTTGGTAAATTATGAATCATAAGCCCTAGAAATGGTAGAATATTAAATGGATATGTTTTTATAAAAATTTTAATGATAAAAATCTTAATATAAATTAATGAGATGTATAAAAACCACACATAAGAAACAAGTGGTGGATATGACACGTGTCCCATGGTAATAATATTGAGATAGAAATCCTTACCTTCAGTCTTGTCTACCAATGTACACATTCAAGACATATGAATAATAAATAAATGTTTACTAAAAATATATTATAGTACCATAATTTTACATATTATTCCATATATGATTTATGTTTTTCCTTTTATCACACATTTATTTTCAATTCCTGGTTAAAATCACATTTCATATAATAACTACTTTGTTTTTTCATGTATGTTTTGGTTTGATATTTCTGTCCTTTTATATTGATCATGGTTTTGTAATTTCCTAAATTTTAACTAGGATATAATTATAATATCTATTAATTATATATATATTTAAATTAATCCATTAATATATCAGTAGGAAATAAATTACACTGTTTATGGAGATGATATATCGTACGTATGCATGAACACTATTTCCATTTTATCAACAAATGGAATGAAATAAATTTTTAATGACCTGGATTTTTTAGGGGGTATAGATCCTATTTATAATATACATAACTTTAACTTTTAAACATATACTTGTGCTTAAATGATTATGTAATGGTTTGGGTGAATTAAGGGCTTGTTTAGATCACAATTCTTAGATTTTTGGAGGAACATCCTGAGGAACACGGTTGGAGCATGGTCAGTAGTGACCATGAGGATCAATATGTTCCCTAGTAATATGAGGTTCATTAATAGTTTAACGATGTATAGGAGGCCACAATTCCAAGTTGGTTACTTAAAAAGACTTTAATGGAGTGACCAAGAACCATATAGTTTATCCAAACCATGCGTGTATCTGGCACACTTAGATCAAAAAATATAATGGAGGCACATAGTTAGAACATGGTTTGGCTAAAATTTATAGCCAATTGGTGAAAACACTATATAGAAGAAAAAATGTATTGTTTTCCCTCATTCCTTATTAAAGATTAATCCTGATTTCTTCCCTCATTTCTTTAGTAACCTCTCCCATGTGATGACAGTTCTTCCTCTCATTCAACATAGGTATTGACGATCCTCCTTAAATTCATATGCGATGGGATCACCATCAGTCACTTTGGAAAGACAACGATTATTTATTTGATCATTTACTTCAATTATCAGTTTATCTCACTATGTTAAATGTTGTATCTATATGATCAAATATACCCTATTTTCAAGGTATTCATCAATTATTTTGATTTTTTCCATCCTAGATTGAATCTAAAGGTAAATATCAACATATGTTCCTCTACCAACATAAGGTAGGTGGTCTATATTGTTTCACTCAATGTATCACCGAATTATAAATGTTTCTATTTCTCATCAAACCAAAAACTCCATATATTCCATATAATTTTGAAATCTATAAAATTAAATGTGGGAACTATGACATTGACCACTTATGATAGTCGTTGACCTTGCTGGAGGTTAGAAATCAACAAGGATCATCCATTAAGGTGAGTCTATATATACATGATCCTTGGAAAACCATTACCATTATTGGATTCAATCATAAAATTGAATTTGATTACATTATAAAAAATAACTAATTATGATATTGGATGTACAATATATTTCACATGGCCCATGACTATTTAATTACAACTTGTTTAAAATGTAAGAAAATCATTTCAAACTCTTTTCATTTATAAATTAAAAGGAAATGATTTAAATAAATATAATGGTAAAGATACATGAATTAATAAATGACCTAGAATTATTTATAAATGGTCCCAAATGTTTTTGGACCCTTTTTGCAGTTTTTGGTGAGGTTAGACTTGAGCTAGCCGTGGATGAAAAAGGAAATTCTTGGAGAACTCATATGTTGCCAGCCCAATTCATTATAATGGTATCCAAGGTAGATACCCACATTAGAATTTGTATTTTTCTAATTTTTATGTTAATTCCTTTACATTGTACCAATGATTCATTTACTTTATATCTGTAAATTATAATTATTTGAATTGTCTCCATTGATTTAGATTGATGTATTTTGACACATGATGCCTTTGATAATCATATTTGGATCTATTCATGATTAACCTAAGAATTAATCTGGAATCAATCCAAGGAATCTTTTAGATAAATTTATCCAGTGGAATGCGAAGAGTACACCCATAAGATTATAATTAGGACTTTTGGATACACTCTATGGTTACTACTATGAGACAGTCTAACCTTATAAGTTAAAGTTTTCCATGGATTTAACTTGTGTCCTCTGCTATTATTACTGTCACATGGAAAATATTATCCTATTCATTAGACCTGAATTCTTGCAGGTTACTTTTTCATTGTCATCTGACTTTGGGAAAGGTATTTATTATTGTCAAGGTATTTCATAAGGGACATATACCCTAAATGGTTATTATTTCATTTTCTTATACATATGATTAATATTATGTCTATAATATTATATATTTATACCCAAAGACCCGAATTGATATAGACACCATTAGTGGTGGCCTTATTAGTTTTACTCAGACCCAATTCAGGCCGCCGATTGGTACCTAGATAGACTTTATAGATGCAGGTCAGGTTAAGGAAAATGTTTCAAAATTAGATTCTTTATTAAAGTGATATGATGGTGTATGGAAGAAGCAGACTGAGATTAATCTTGGGATACTTCTTTACTTTATCATTTTGTCCCATCTATTAATTTTTTATATAGAATGTTCTGATATCTACCCATTTAATTTTTTCCTATATTATCTTGAAATCAACCTAAATTATTTTATAAAATAGATATTGTGGTTATTCCTTAGATTATTATGTAATGATGGGTCACTAATTTTTCTCATATTATTAGTTTTCTTTATGAGCCTTTTAATTTTTTATTTTATATTTGTTCTCTACTATGAAATTATGGAATAATATCCCAACACACACACACACAAACTATACCCCCAATTATAGGATGTAGCCTCTGACATGAACAGAGGAACAATTCAGGCCATGCGGTAAAACAACTTTGATTACATATGAGTGAACTAGGTCCAAGATTTCAAAAAGTGGTATTATAGATTTATTTTCTTCATATTGATGGAGAATATTTAGACTAGATATTAGGATATGATGGAATTTGGTAACAAACCTGATATTGATAGTGGATATACCATGCCTAGGTAAAATCCTAATTTCCTAGGATTGGATATGATATTGTGTATTACACCTATTATAATTGTACTAATTTCACTATTGGGTGACACATATCATTATTATGTTTTTTATAATTATGAATTTTACCATTACCCCTGATCTAGTATGGCAAGGTGGTTGTGTCACATGTATCTTTATATGAACCCGAGGATTAATATGTCATGCAATATTACATGAACTATTTAATTACAAAATGAATTAATTATTTAATATTCAATGTTCTTTGATAGTTATATTTGATATTTTGTAAACATTTCTTCAAAGGATAATTTTTTTATTAAATAACCTGTTTGGATCATGTTAAATGATTTCTTCCAATATGACATTATGCTGGAACCTTAATTAGACAATTATTTTGGGTTTTGGCCATGGACCATTGGTTAAATGAGTTGAAATGCTAATTAGTTATAGTCATAAGGATTTCAATTGTAATTTAATGATAAATGTTTCCTTTATAAATTGTTAAGCTGGTCCATATTATTAAATAATGATAAAATCCTAGTTGAAAAATAAAAATAGGCACATTTTCAACTTATAAATCACAAGACATTACATAATTGGAATGGAAGATGCATCTAACTATAACTTGATATATATATATATATACACTTTGACACAATTATGAATAGTTGAGTTCTAAAATTAAAATAAAATTGGTTTATGTTAAATGGGGATTCTAATTACAATATAATTGTTGTCTTGCTCTATAACATCTTATTGGAACATCATGTACCAGAATTATTTTAAATAAAACTTTTAATCTTACCAATACCCAAAACATTGATCACGGGTAGCCAGGTTCATATGTTTGGTATAAGGTACCCTATTGAGTTCTGAGGCATGTACATGTAAATTGAAGTTATATTCCTCCATGATGGCCTCCAGTTTAATTCCATGAGAGTGGTGATGACCATACTATTGAGGTAGTTGGACCTAACCGTCCAATAAGGACACCTGGGTAACCTCAAGTTGTATCTTCTATTATACCTAGATGAGGTACATATATCTGGGTTTGTGATAGGTATCTAGTCTTACAACTATCTATGAAGGGATATCATATAAATGTGTAATATCATAAGGTTTTCATGAGGTTAAAATCTCTTTGAACTCATTTAAATTGATTGATTTTGACCAAATGTGAATTCCTAGTGAGGTCATGAAAATTTTGAGGGTGGGGGTGCGTTTGTGGATTATTTGGAGCATGGAACCCTTGTTATTAGAAAAGGAAGATATTCCATAGGGTTAGTAGAAACCCTGGGACCTAGACTGCATGGTTTGAGTAAACTGTAGGGTCGTTTCAATGAAAGGAGGAGGATCAAACAATTTCTGAAAACTATGCTTCCAGGGCCACATGCTCATTTAGGACACCTATATTTTTATTAGATTATAAAAGCATGGTTTGATGATTATTTCCCAAAATGGGAATATGAAATGTGTGAGGGGTTCTTTGATAAATTAGGGTTCATAGTTGGCACATGGTTTGTCCAACCGTGAAACCCAGTTCTAATGTCAGAACAATCTATTTTTTCAATATCTTATAAATAACTCAAACCAATTCTCTTATTTACTCCAATTTATAATGTTTCCTCATACCATTGAGTTTCATCATTCATTACATAGGTTTTTGTTCCAAATCGTCATATAAACTCTAATTCAAACACTTTTTATCTCAATGGATTCGGGCCAGTGAGTTATTTATTCATCTTATAGATTATTTCAGTTTCCTTTATATCTATCATGTTATTTTGTTGAAATATAATTATCCCTATTTCTAGGGTATTCATCCATTATACTTATTTCATCCTATCATTCTCAAGTTATGAGTCAATATTGGATGAGTTTTCTACAATGGGTAAATAGAATGTTGTCTATACCTTTCCCATGACATTTGGTGTTTTATTAATTTTATTACTATTTTTTTACACACCAAACCTTCCAAGATTCCCCTAAAATTAATTTAATGCCCTGAATAAGATAATTATAAGTTTTTTAGGATTCCCTATCTTCACTATTATATGGTTGGAGGTCATTCACCTAAGTGAGATCCACCCATGGGGTGTGTTCTTACCTTTTTATGTGATGAGGCCACCCATTGAGTGTGATAAGAATTCCCTTGTATTCATGATAATTAAATGAGTTATAGGAGAAGGATCACACCTACTTTTCATGTTAATTAATATGATTAAATGGTAGAATTTATAAATGTGAAAATGTTTAATTGGTTCAATGAACTCAGGTCATGTGAGTGAAAATGAAATGGGTTATGAAATGATATGATGAATTGATAGTGGAAGTGGATTCCTTCGAAATTTCCACACCTCATATCCTAATTCCACTGGATTCCATTGACATCTCTTCTCCATGGACCCTGATTGCGGTAGTGGATGCCTTGTAAATTTCTACTCCTAGTATCCTTGTTCTATATGATTCCATCAAAATTTATACTCCCTAGATCTAGTTTACTTTAGATGCCACAGACATTGATACTCCATGGATAAAAATTTCTTGGAATCGACTTGGACATACTCCTTGGGCTCCACCGAATTATTTATTGAGTATCCATCAAGATTATACATTGATTTGATGAGTTTCTCTTGGTAATTTATACCTTGGATAAAACCCTTTATGCAAGAAACTTTATTTAATAGTATAATACACTGTGGATTCTTTAATGTGATTTATAGTTTCTTGATTACAATTTGCCAATTTTTATGGGTGCTTGATTATTGTTCCTAGGGATCCATGTCTGGACTGAAAACATCAAATATAAATTTGACTATTTACCACAATTATTGTTATACATGTGACATAATACATAATGATTCATTTTTTTATACAAAATGGAAAAGTTATTGAAACTATTGGTGGTGGACTACATAGCATTACCTCAAACCATGTTTGGGCTGCCATTAGTTACCTAGAAAGACATCATGGATTCCAATAAAAACTAATCTAAGTACCAACTATATGATTCTTGATTGATTATTTTGAGAAGCTGGGGAGTACAAGACCAAGCTAGGATTGTGTTGTTATCCGGAGATAGTATTTTTTGGTCTTGTAATACTTTTTATTCATGTATTATATTAGATACCTATTTCTAGGTAATGGATTCCTTTTTTGTATAGAGACATCACATGTTCATCATATTTTATATGAAATTACTTTTCATACTAATTATTACTATTTCTGTCTAAATTTTAAACTTGTGTTTGTAATTTATATTAGAATTATACTATTTTATTTCTTGGGATACCATTTTTTTTATTATGACCATGAGTGTATATACTCACCACTAGACCACCATAGACGCTCACTACTTGTTGGAAGGAACATGTATACAGAGAGGCACTCTTGAGGCCATGTAACACATAGGCCCGAGGCTCTATTTAGTGTCTCTAGGGTCTGGATGTTACAAAGTGGTATCATAGAAGTTTCCATTATTTTTATCAATCCTAATTATTTTATAAAATAGATAGGATATTAGGAATGAATTGGAATTTTGAAAAGAGTTGTGGCTATGAGTAGGTATCCCACATATAGTAAAAATTATAATTTCATGTAATAGGGAATTTTAGATTTATATGTTTCCTATTACAATTGATTTGATTCCATAGTTGGGTGTTTCACATTCTAAGTGATGTTATTATTGCTATTATTAAAGAATTGAATTTTATATTTGGCCTGATATGGTAAGGAAGCGTTTATCATGAATTAATTAATGCACCTTATAGTATTCAAATTCCATACATATGTGAGTCCTTTTAAGATTTATTTCCTGACTACATGTCATCATTATGATTTCCTTACAAGATATAATTGATACTTGGTCAATGTTCTATGTAGATTATTGAGAAACATAATTGGTATAAAGTGTGCATGTCATAACTGAAGTAATGTTTTCATATATAGCCTATAAAAGAAACCATAATCTGACAATTATGTCATGTTGAGTCATGAACCATTGTTCACATGGACTAGACCATGTCTTGGGAGGGTTTTATTAGATGCCACACATCAGTTTATAAGGGGTATGCATCATTTTAGGTTTGAGGTGGTGATCCATTTGATTAAACCATTTATAGAGAACTATAATATAAATTTCAATTCATATAAAATTTTAATTATTAAATGTGAAGTTCACCGACAAATGGATTTTTCAATTGGATTGGATAGTCCATATACTGGGACCTGTGTTGTGAAATAGAAAACATGACCTTGACCTGGCTTTAGAGTGGCCAGAATGCAGTATCTCTGGTACTTTTTATGGATGTTTCTATTACCCAGTAATATATTTGGGAGTAGGTAGAGATGTGTGTATTTTTTATATTACGGATTGGACATGTACCATACTTTTATCTATGATATTATTCTTAGTTGTCTTTTCAAAGAAGTATGCTTAGAATTGTAGAGGCATTCCACCATGATGACCACTATTTGTATGCCAAGAGGGTGGTGAAAACCATGATCTAGAGGTGGTGAGCCATGAAAATCCATCAAAACCTCCCATAGATCTATTTTAGTTACCAATATTTTTATCAGATATGGGTTATAATGCCCAGTTTCATGAGAAAACCTTTAATGAGATAAAATAGATATTGATTTCAGTACTGATACCAATTTATCTAGATCCTAGAAGGTAGTATAAATATTAATATGATTCATCTATAATTTGGATGGGATTTTTCAAGATAATGGATGATAGAATTATGAAATATGGGTATCATCAATTGAGGGTATAGGAGAGAAATTACAACACACATGATCTCGGGTTAACCACAACTGCTCATGCCTTGCACAGTTGGAGACATTATTTTCTAGGAGTTCATTTTTTTGGTTTACATAGACCACAAAAATATGAAGTAAAAATTTACACAACATGATTTAAAACCTAGGAAATGAAGGTGGGTTAAGTAGATATAGTAGTTTGACTCTTAGCTTTCCTATAGACCTGAAATGGAATATTTTTTGTTGATTCACCGAGAAGGACATAGATACATGATGTTCAGGAGTCCACTAGTAAGTGGAATCTTATGGACTTATTTTCAACGATGCACTTGGAGGTGAAAGATGGTCATGGGTATGATTGTATCTAATACTTATTAGTGAGTGAAACTCTTCTTGATAGGGTGAGGATAAGAAAGTTATCATATTCTAAGGGCCCAATCATGTGGGAGTGCATGGTAGTTGAGGACCAACCTCCTGGTTAGACTGTTGGTGAGGATAAAATTAAATGTATACCTGTCACATTTGGGTTCCAAAAGACATATGTGATTATTTGATGCAGATGTTTCATGACCCATATTGGGTGGTACATCTGGGAATTAACAAGATGTATAGAGACTTGTGTCGCTGTTATAAGTTATCCAGGATAAATTGAGATATATCAAGTTTTTTCATGTGGTGTTTTACCTATTAATTGGTGAAAGAGTAAAACCAGTGAATAGTTGAGATTTTATATTAGTGTTAAACTATTGAGTGTAAATGGTTTTTTGTTCTGATGGATTTTATGACCAAGTCATTGAGGTCACATTAAGGTAGTGATGTTTTTTCGGTTGTTGTAGAAAAGATCATGATAGTAGCCCATTTAATGGGTATTAGTGGGACATTCTCATAAGATGAAATTATGAGATTGTAAATATGTGTGCTTTTGTGAATTTATGTGGTTCCTTATACCGTTGTATCTTATGTGGATTAATGGTTTACACATATTTTTGGGAATGGGTTATAGAGGGAGTTTCTTATGTAGGTCATTTTGAGAATGACATACCACCCTCAGATTGACAACCGATCAGAGTGCACTATATAGGTACAAGAACAAATTCTTAGAGAATGTGTCATCGATTATGAGGACTCTTGGGAGAGACATATATCCATGCATGATTTCGTCTACTAATATAATACTTGGATACTACATATATGCCAAATTATGTGGTTTTTTATAGTAGGACATTCCGACCACCTCTGAGATGGTAAGAGGTAGGAGATGTAGTGCTTCTCAAACCATGTCATGTGGATGAGACATCAGAGTAGGTCTAGTATATCATGATGTGGATTGAAACTACATACTATAGATATAAATCTTAAACCAATAACCATAAATAACCTATTGATATTGGGGTTAGGTATCAGTTTTTTATGTATCTAACTAAGGCTATGACACAGATGGATTAGGAGGGAAGGTAATATTTCACAGTGTTGTGTTAGGTCACTCGATATTCTAAAGAGAGTCGGCCAAGTAGCCTATTTATTGCAGTTCTTCCATAGGTATTAATCTATGCCAGACGTATTCCATGTTTCTTAGATATGTTGTTATCAATCAAACCCATCTCATATTCTATATCCCAATGTGTTTGGGTTGGAGGTAGATGTGTCCTTCATGTAGGATCCTATAATTGTCATTGATCAAAGAATGAAGTTTCTCATAGGGTGGTTAGTTACTCTAGTACTAGTGCTATAGAAGCATGCCCATGTATAGAATGTGACCTTGGAGTGGGATCCCGATGTATGAGCTGAATGGTCTAAGATATTATCACCAGATTCCAAACCACCCCTGGAACGAAAATATGGGGCCTAATTGCATTAATGTTGGAAGATTATAAGATCTCGGGTTTTGGTTGTGGTACAAATATCTTTAATTTGTGTTTAATTTCTTGATTTTGACGAAATTTAAATGAGTAGTGTGGTTATTGGAGTTTCTTGGGGTGTTTAGAACTTTTTTGGAGCACATATCCTTGGTTTATTTAAAAGGAAGCTGGGCTACATGGTTAGTAGAAACTGTGTCACCCAAACCATGTGGTAAGAGTAAAACATGCGAGGCATTTCACAGTCTATTTTAGTGCCGCATGGTTTGAGGAAACCATGCCACTAAGGCCACAATATTTAGTCAACCATCTATAATTTTTAGTAGAGGATAAAATAATAATTTTCATATAGTTTCCCAAACTATGTGCATGAATAGTTAAGGGGATGTTCATGCACAGATAAGGGAACACGATTGGAGCATGCTTGGCCAAATGTGTGGCCAAACTGTGCATCCGAGTTAAAAATTAGGAATTTAATTTTTCATTAAAATTTATTTTATAAGTCAAAACACTTCCTATATTTCATCTAGAATATATTTTTTCCTCCACATGTTAAGTTTCATCAAGCCTAACAAATGATTAGGTGTTGATTCATCATATAGACTCTAATTTAAACAGTGTTTATCTTGTTAACCTCATGATGGTGTGCTAATTATTCATCTTGTTCCTTATTTCCCCTATCTTCATATCGACAGATTTATTTTAGTGCAGTAAACTATGAATTACTTCTTAGGTAATCATCCAATTTCCCAATTTATTTCAATCCATTTCGAGTTTGGAGATGTTTTTAAAGAGTGCACTTCCACAAGTGTATGGTCAGCGGGCAATACATTTCCCTTAATGTATGGTTTTTATTTACCTTGTATTAATTGTGTATCATTCTAGAGAATCCATTGATTCCCCTAAAATTAATTTAATGCCTTGATAAAATTTATTGGAACTTGTTTTGGTATACCTTTGTGCACTAATATATGGTTAATGTTCTTTAACCTCACCCATGGAGTGTGTTGAGACTATACTTATATTCATGATAATTAAACGAGTTATACCATATGGATCATTCCCCCTTTTATTTTGAATTAATATCATTAAATGTTCAAATTGATAAATGGGAAAATGTGGAATGGGTTTGAGTAACTCACAATATGTGAGTGATAATGAAATGGGTTATGAAAAGATATGATGGATTGATAATGGTAGAGGATCACATTGACATTTATACCCCGTGGATCCTGATTCCATTAGAATCTATGGACATTTCTACTCCATGTATCCTGATTATGGTAGTGGATTCCTTATAGATTTTTACTTCTATGATCCAAATTCCATAGGATTCCATGGAAATTTCAAATCCCTGGAGCATGTTTAATTTTGATGCCACGAAATTTGATACTCCTTAGAACTATCATGATAGGAATAACCTTAGAAATTCTTTGTGGGCATGCTCCTTGGTCTCCACCCATGTCCTTATTGAGTTTCCCGCTAGATGATCCATAAAAATGATTAGGATACATTGGTAATTTATGACTTTGATCCATCCCTCTCATCCCTGAAACTTGATTACATGGAATCAGTTGTTGTTAATGAATTATCATTATTTAAGGAGGACTGATTATAATTTCCTATTATTTATGGGTGCTTGATTACTATACACAGGGAGCCTAGATTAGCTGGATATGATCAAATCTTTATTTAAATATTTATCTTTATTGCTAACTATAATCTCACACTCTATTTGGGATATTTTTGGGTACCTAGATAGACATAATATATGTAGGTAAGGGCTGGGTAAAGAACCCTATTTATGATTCTAGAATGATTTTTCTTAGGATTAGGGGAGCATAGAACCGAACCAAGATCGTGATGCTATCTAGAGATAGTCATTTTTGTCTCTTTCTACCCTTTCTACATGTATTTTACTGGATTATAATTTCCATTTATTTCCTAAAATTTTATAGAGAGACATGAAATGATCTTCCCATTGTATATGAAACATCTTCTTATATTGATTATTACTAATATCTTCAAGATGATTATCTTATTCCATTTATTTATTTTATCCTCAATTTGATTTATTGGTTGTGATACTAATGCATACACAAATGTTTTTAATACACTTGGGAGTTCATGAGATTAAATTGTTTTTTCCCATACTACACTCAAATTCTGAGGCATACAAAGTAGCTTTCCGGGGTCAAACCCATATAGAATGCTTGTGTAGACAAGAAATCCAGGGGAAAAACCACTTTTATGAGTGTTCTCGTGTCTTATCTTCTTGGTTTTTTCATAATATAACTAGTTATATTTGGTATTAATTAATATTAAATAAAGGGTTTAGGGTCAATTTTATGGTATAGTAAAAGGGATAATCCTAAATATAAATTGGGATAGACCTATGGTGTAGGATGCAAAGTGGTTAAAATGACACATATTGACCCTGGTCTATCCCATTATATCATCCTATACTAGAAAATAATCCTTAGTCTAGAGTTATTGTTAAACTGAGAGTAGAAATCTTGGCTAGAAACATAAATAATTATAGGTTATTGGTCATACCATGATATTCTATAATTATGTTATCCTCATTAATTTTGCACCTATAATGGTTCATGATAATGAAATATAATGAGATTTATAATTTTTATAAACATATTTAATATCCCTAAGGTTACCCAATTTTGATTTCAGATGTTCATTAGGTTCAAACCAACCCTACTCTCGACTGTTAACTCTAAGTGAATTAGCCCAGTATTTTAGTGTTGATGAAAGTAAGGAAATACAAGTCATGCTCCATATAATCATGAAACTAATGAGAAATATATAATATGGGATTAAAAAAACTAATATTGATAAAAATATGGAATCAATGAAAATTTAATTAAATACTTAATAAGTATTTAGAAAAAATTTAAAATAATGTATAAATTTGTAAAGAATAACAAGTGATGTTCAAACTAAGGTTGAAAGTGAAGAAAAATTGAAAATGGATGAAGAACCAATGTATATTATCCATAAATGAAAAATTATTTAATTAAATTGTCATTTAAATGAATTTAAACTGTTATGGAATAAAAAAGAAGAACTATTGGAGAAAATGTAAAGAGAAAATTAAAGTATTCCTAGGGTCTTTTTTTCACGCAAGAGTTCCAAAAATATAAATAAGCCAAAAGTAACATGAGGTGTAAGTCATTAATGTTATGTGAAAGATTATTTGTCTCCTATTCTAAAATATTCAAATAATTTATGTTGGATCCATGTCATCTAGATGAGATCCAAAATTCCAAAAAAATAATCATCTTGTATCGTTGATCGGGTGAGTCTTAGAACATTGCATGTCGTGAAAACTATACATATCATATATATGATTTACTTTTAGTAAGACCGTGATCTTTGAAATACACACATCATATAATGAATATAAAGATCATTAATTGGATTCATGTTATTTAACAACTTTACAATATGTTATGTGCATTTATATGCATGTTCTGAATGTGGTCTACATGCCTTGTAAATTGTACAACGTGTGTAAATCATGTTTTTCCATTTTTTATCATTTCTTCCAATGAGTCAAAAATTCCCAATTCATATAAAAAATCTAGTTGGAAATTGAATTAATCATTTATAAACAATAAATGAATGTATCCAATATATATTTATAATTTATACTTATCAAAATACCCCACACATAAACAATTACATGTCCAAAAGAAATAATCATATCAATATGTATTATAATGGAAACAAATTTTAAATCAATAAACTTGCATTAAAACCAGGAAAATAAAACTATTTGTAAGTGTAAAAATAAATTCCACCAAAATCAATCTTTCATTAAATATTTTTCAACCTTCATAGTTTAGTTCTTTATTCAGTTTCTCTATTGTTTTAATTACAATTTTATAATTGTTCCTTAAAAACTATACCCATTTTTCTTTTTACCTACCAATAAATTTTTTTCTCATCAAAAAAGTTAAATATTAAACTATTGTTATTATCATACCTTGAATACTTGTTTTTAACCATTGTATTGCATTGGTTATAACATCTCTACTTTGTAAGGACATATACAAAATCAATCATGAGGGCTTCAACAATAAGGTTATAATATCTCTATAGATGAGGGTGGGTGGGTAGAATGTAAACATTAAACAATAAAATGAGTATATTATATAATGTATAATTCATGATAAATGTGAACATTTAATCAAAGTAACTCCATCTAAATAAAATGGTTTCCAAGCTATAAACTGTTCAAATTTGTTCCATGAATATGTCTAGTATGTATCAAGAATGTACCTTGTTTATTTCTTTATCATTTTTTTATTTTTAAAAAGTTATATTCAAGACATATCTCATATTAATCACCTAACCACATAAGATCTATCATTGGATAAATCTATTTAATTATGGTGATTTTTGACCTTCTTAATAGACAACCCCTTATCGTTTTCAATTTTTTTTCATTATAACAGGGTAGGAAAATAAAATTCCAAATATAATCACAGGGAAATTTCAATAGTGCATCTTCTCAATGAGAACATACTATGTCTATCATCAATTAATGTTCCCCTACACTTAATCAAATAGAAATCATACATCATACTAAGAGTTGGTGATAAAGAGATAATTGGATTGAAATGGGCCCATCCTAAAATGGTTAATCGTGGATACTATAGGCTAAGGAAGGGATGATGTACATATGGGTATTTGGAAAAACATTCTCACCAAAGATTACATAAATTATACGAAAAATGTATTTTTTTCAATCATATCTTTAAAAATATCTCAATGTATGGTCTAATAGGATTACAGGTCCCAAGTATCTCTCAAGAAATATGGTAAAAAATAATATGCTAGTTTAAGTCATGAATCATCTTTAGAATGGGACTATATAAAAATAATTGGCAACCGCTCAGGGTATAAAATATAGTAATATGTAAATAAAAATAACATTAAATAATCTATAATTAGAATTAAATTACTCTACTCATCAATTATTCTAATAATATAAATATGAGTAAAACAATGAATTCAAAATTTTCCAACATAACATTGTATTTTATTTAAATAAGTCCAAATAAATTCCCTGTTCAAATATGATTTTGGGGAAATATGTATCCTAAAAATTTGAAAATAGGAAATAATACAAGTCTATCAAAAATAGCTAAATATAGACCCCCACACACATAATGAGAAAATCTCTACACTATTCTAGAATGTATCATGGTATATATATATATATAACTAATAGTAAAAATGAAATGTTAATCTGAATTGAAATTAGGGAATCGATAGATCCTTGTAGTGAATGTCATGCCATTGTGAACCATGGTTGATTGTGGGTAGAATTTGTGTGACCAGTGTAAAAGTTTTCAAAAAAATACCTAAATGAGACAAAAAAAATTAAGATGAGGTTAATCAATTTTGGAGAAGAAATATGAGTATATGGATACAATAAAACTAGGAGAAATCGATGAAGATAAATGTAGTAATGGTGTAAGATGAAGTTCAGAACAAATCAAGAAAATAAAATTATATAATATAAAAGAATATATGAGGTCCTATATACAAGATAGAAAACAAAGAAAACAAAAATAATTCTAGCTTCCTCCCATAATGCACAAATAATGTCATCGATAACCATACTGATGAACAAAGAAATATGCCAATGTTGTCCATCAGCTTAGAGGTATTCTACCCCATACAAGATTAAGTGGATTTCTATTGAGCTCTTGGGGACTCTTCATAGGTGTTACCACCAAAATAGTATATTTATAATGAATTTATTTTAGAAATAATATCATTTTTTCTCATCCTGGTTGGGACCCAAGTGAGCATGGATCTGAAGTGAAATATCCTTAGGTTGGCACTCAATATCATCCATCTACTAATACATCCAATCAAGGAGTTCATATAGTGTCATAATAGCCATTTAAATGATCATAAGTGAGAAATAAGAGGTAAAAATGGAAAATGTAATGTATTATTTAAATCAAAATGGGACAACAAGTAGTGAAATAAAAATCTTTATCCCATGTATAAATAGAATCAATGATACATTTAGGGTAAATTGAATATATGTATCACAAAAAAGGACACCTAGATTACGTAAAAAATGGAAAGGGGTTGAGACATAACTATATAGTAAAATCAATGTCGTTGAGTGGTGCATCATCCATCCCCTCCCATATAAAAGGTTCCTGCAAATGGCATGCCCTATCGATGCCATATATAGTAGAAGGGACTAGATGGATGACTACCGATGTGGGTGTTGTGGTTCTAGCTATTGGATCAGTCAATGATATTAGTAGCGAGTTGATGATCTAGATTAGGTCAATGTCTATGGATACAAGATCTATTAAAAGAACAAGTGATAGAGATGGAATGGTGGGGCCCTTTCACTGTCACACCTTCTCCGCTATGTACTCATGCTATATAGTATGGTCTATCAGCTCAGGGGGAAGATTAGTCTAGATAGGAGCTATTTTTGGAATGGATGAGAATTAAGGGCCTACTAGTGGTGGTGGGTGGGATGTTGTAGTGGTTTTAGGTGGTCGCGAGTTAGTAAATGGGAAAATCCCATTAAGGGGAATGTATATGTAGAGTAAATATCGGTTCATTTTCTCCAGCATATAGTGAATAAAAGGATATATTTTTAATTGAATGGATGGGGTGGGTGTAGATATGGTAGTTTCAGTGGTGGGGGTGGTAAAAACATGGATTAGAGTAGTGATGGAGGTGGTGGTAGGGGTAGTGGTAGTATGGGAGAAATATTTGTTGTGGGTGTTGATAGTGGTAGTAGTGGTGGTACTAGGGACATTCACATAGGATGGATGGTCAGCTACATGCAGATATGTTTCATCATCATCACCCTCAAAATACGATGTTTCCCACTATTAAGTTCTCCCATTTATCATTAGTAGCTCCATTTTTTGGATCATGGGCAAGTTGATTCTCTCCATTGGGTCAAGGGAGGTGAGAGGTGGAGTAACATTGATGGCACTAAGATTCCCAATCAGATGAGTAATGAAAAACCCCCATGAAATCATTCCTCGATACCTCCTCAACATGGTCAAGATGAAAAAAATATATTTTTTCTTTGTTAATGGTTTGGATTTCCATGGATGTGGAATGAAAAATCACCTCTATTTTGATTACGTTCTCATGAGAATCATCATTGTCCATTCGGGCATGAGCTAAGACCATGTCTAAGATCTAGAGGATATTAACTCAGATATTGGTTCTCTTCATCAGGAAAAGAACATAGATACTCTAAGGGTATCTTGTCCTCTCCAATATCCATAAAACACTAGCCTTGGTAAGATCGATCTATAATTTCTATAAGATGGAGTAGGTGATGAACTCAGTGGAGTAGATGCTGAGGCTGACAGAGAAATCACCATGGTTGAGATCCCATGGACAACCAACAAGCCAGAATTAGAGAAGGCTAACGGAAAATAAAATATGGATAGAGACTTGAGTAAGATGTCTTTGAATGTATCTTGAATCACTTGAGTTATGGGTGAGAGGTGTAGTTAGTCGATGAGGTACAAGACCTCTTGGAGAATCTGGATCAGCTTAAGAACAATGATGTCCAAGGTTTTGTTAGTCCTCAGGGACTTCTCTTGGAGGTTGTCCAATAGAACATGGTTCTCATGTGCGGAGAAGCATACAAGGATGATGGGGTGGTTGGGAAACAAATTTTAACTAGTTAGATGAAGATAGTGAGTCCTTAGAGGTGGAAGACAATTTATATGAGAAGGTATAGTTCGAGGGGGATGGCTCTTTGAGTGGTGGAGAAAGTTTTTCCTTCCTCCGATTAGGTGTTATAGGTATATCATCATGCTTGGGTATATGTTTGGTAGGAGTGATGCATATGGCCTTTATTTAGGCCATGGAAGAGTAGAAATGGAAAGAAGGACAAAAGTTATGGGGAGGAATGTTTGTCTCTTGAGGAGGTTAGAGGAGGGAGTGGTGGATGATAGTGGGGTGCATGAGCGGAGGGATTGCCCGCATGTAGGTAAAGGAGAGTGAGGGATGTTCGTGAACCTATGGATCATGGAAACATAAATCCACCTCAAACTTTACTGGTCATGTATGTAGTACAAGGGGTGTAAAATAAAAATTTATTAATTCTGGACCTCAGAAATTTTCATTCAATTTAAAGACTACAGAATGAGAATTTTCCATCTTTAATCCATATTTAGGGTGAGTCCTATGTCCTAGGTTCTAGAAATGATTATTGTTTCTAAATACTGTACAAAACTATCCTAAACTATTCAAACATCTCTGGGTATCCTCCCAATCAGTGCTTTATTCATTTTCTAAATAAATAAATGTTTCTAGGATGAATATTTCAACTTTACTTGATACTCCATATAGAATTATTTTTTAAAATAGAAGGTATGAAATTTGGGACAACCTTCCGTGTCAGAGGTGTAATGTAATATTATTTATTTGGAGCATTGGATACATTATCAACAAGATGTCGTTTCTTATTTCTATTATTATTGGTTACATGATCAAATTTTTTATCAGTATGTGTGATCTTTTATAATTTATCAAATAATTTATTTTTTAATTGGCCTTTACCAAATTAAACACAACCCAATTGCCACTGACTATGATTAATAGTATTCATTTGTTAACATAAATTAGTTCTTTATTAGCGGAATGAAATATTATTCCTAAAATGAGGGGAATATATCCTTCTTCTGGAATGTTCGGGATTAAGAAATAAATAAAGAAAATAAATTTTATAGCCATTACTAAGAAATACTCAAGGAATTCTTGAGGATTCTTGGATGAGTAGTAAGGAATATGGATGACACTATTATTGATTTTAATTCACAGAGTCCCATATTCTTGAAGACATTCATATGAATGATATTTATCATTTTTAGTAAATAACATATGTAATTCTCTAAATTTCATGTCCCTATGGTGAAAATAATTGATAATTAATGGGGTCCTATATTTTTGAATGTATCTTTCACTAAGAAGTTGTGGATCATTAATCATTTTAAAATATGACTCTAATGTATTTCACTTTTTTACCCTTGAACATGTCTTTATAGATTCTTGAATAATTAGGAACCTGAGTAGTATCCCATAAAATGAAATATTGATATATATTTGATTTGAAATCTCTAATTTTCATTTATATTGTACCCATTTCATAGCTTCTCTCATCCTCTCAAGAAATAGTAGAGGGGGATTATATGGTGGAAGTTCCACATAAGAATTTTACTTTTTAGTAATTCCCATTAGTAATGATTTTTCAGTTGATTCTATCTGTTTAATTCTCTCCTAATCAAATTTATCAGATTCATATAACTTCTTTTTCTCTTCTACTTGTGTCTATATAAAGCCTAGAATCATTAAATTTCTAATAACCATGTATTTATCCTCCCCCATCATATTATAATCGGTAATGCTATGAAAAGTAATCATTAGTTGATCAGATAAATTCTAAGTGATTTTCCACACATAATAATCATGGTTTCTATGGGATTCCATTTTATTATACATGTCTCTCCCTTGGTTTGTCAACCGTTGATATTATTTTTCCACAAGGTTTGTGAGCTAGTTTTTGAAAATTTTTATAATGGATTGGTCATGTTCTGGTGGCATAAGTAGAGCTTGTGGAAATATATGAGCTCTAATAAAATGTTGCTATAATTTATACTGAGGTCACGGAGTTGGAAATTATGGTGGGAACCTATGTGGCCCCAAATTCCATGGTTTCACCAGCCAAAACCTCTATATAAAATAACATTGATTCTGTTGCTACGTCTACCGAGTCATTATATAATGATATTTTTACTGTTTATATTGTTGGGGCTACTGATATTATGAATTTTATTTACTATACTTGACACAATTACAATCTTGGAATTTGGGTTTCTTTAAAAATTCAATATAGGCATAGAATGTGTGTGGACCTCCAAACATTTAGAAGGATTGAGTTTACATCACCAATGTTTGAGGGGGTAGTGGTTTAGTTGGTAGGGGAAAAGAATCCATCTTCTCTTTTTGGGCGTCTATTTCTGTAGTGAGGTGGGTAAATTCCACCACGTAATGGATAAAAGGTGGTCCTCTAACACTTTTACATTCAATAACATTATGAGAATCATTATTAAGAATGGATCAGCTGACTTATGGAATTGTAAGCATTAGTCTATAATTAGAAGAGTCGTCTAACAAAGCACTGATATTATTCTAAATTCCCTAGTATAAATTCTAAAG
This sequence comes from Viscum album, assembly GCA_963277665.1. Taxonomy (NCBI): domain Eukaryota; kingdom Viridiplantae; phylum Streptophyta; class Magnoliopsida; order Santalales; family Viscaceae; genus Viscum; species Viscum album. The sequence goes on from OY728149.1 coordinate 163,721,345, forward strand.
TTGTGACCAAACATTGTCTCCATGATGTGGGAATTTGTGTGTTAGCTTCTTAAAGGCCTCCCATGCTTCACAGAACAATTCTATATCTTCCTAATTCATCTTGTAAATTTCATTTCTAAGTTTATAGGTCAGATCTAGATGAATAAATTTATCTAGAAGTTTTTTTATAATCCACCCCATGTCATGATTTACTAGAAATATTGTATCATTATCTAATAATTGGGTATGTATAGAACAAAAAAATGAAGAAATTTGAATTGAATGTAATATAATGATATACCTTTATTAAGAAAGGTATCACACAACTGTATAAAATTTGAGATACATTAATTAGGGTATTCTCTTTGTAGTTTACTAAACCACCCTATTTTCCAAATCATATGAATGAGTCAGGCATTAATTCTCAATGTGTTCACCTCAATGGAAGGATACAAAATGTTGGGTGTAGCACTACTAATGTATGAGAATCCTTAATCCATTATGGTGTGATCCTACAACACTAGTATCTCTTCATGAAATTCTAGTTGCACATACTGACCATTATGTAGGTAAGGAGAACAAGATAATTGTTCTCAACCATTATGGAACATCAGTGTGCTAATATATATCTATCAAACATTAAGTCAAACAAAAATATTTACTGTGCATTACATCTCTTTGAACGATATAGTGGGCCGTGAAGCATGTAATGGACATGAAAGAGAGAGAGAGAAAGAGGACCCTATTTCTCGCAAAGGAGAAAAATATAAAAGGAAAAGGGGAAGGAGAAATTAAATTGGGGGAAAGGGTGAGGTAATCCATGGTTTGGTATATAGGTCATTGTTCCTAATCACAAAATTCCATGGAAACGATGCTAAAATATGATTCACCCATAGGATTTTTTTAATACATGCTAGAATTGATTAGAATAGATTATTATTTTGCAAATTATACCCAACTACTAAGGCATAACATGTTGTAGTAAAATGGTTAACCCATAGAGAAATATCATTTAGAAAAGAATCATGTTATAAAGAACAACTTTTAGGGAACTCCTAAAATTTACTTGTCTTGGTTTGGTTATACTAGAACTCGGTATCTTGGGTCTTCAAGTAGATTAATTGAGTGGTTTTAGGTCAATTTCAGGGTATTGAAAAAGGGTTAAACCTAAATATAACTTGGGATTGACCAATGTAATATGCTGTAGATAATTAAAAAGACACCATTTCACCTTTGTATAGCCAATTTTATCAACAAAAGGATGAAAAGGCTCCTCCGTCTATAGTAATTGAGAACCTAAACATAGGAAGTCTGGAATCTTAGATGAAATAATTATAGGTTATTGTTCCTACCCTGAACGTCTATAACTAGTTCATGGTCATCCAATTTTCACCTCCAATGGCTATGGATAATTCAAAATATTTAGGTTAGCAATTTTTCTAAACCTTTTTAATAGACATAGGGTTACCCATATTTAATATTAGATATTTATTAGTTTTAATCCACCACTACTCTGGACCCCTAATCCTAAAATAATCATATGAACATGGTGGTGTTTATAAAAAACAAACAAATACTAAGCATGATACACATAATCAGAAAAAGCATGATAAAAAATTAATGAAATATGAAAAAAATATTTAAAAAGATCAAAAAAATGAATGAAATGTGAATCCAATAAAAAAATATTGCATATGAAGAAACAATGTAGACTATTGTAGATGTTGATGAAGAATGAAGATCGATGTTGAAATGAATGATGAAAACAAAAACTGAGTCATAACTGATGAAGAAAACAGTCTGGTTAACCAAAAAATGATTTTTTTTAATAAAAATGGAAAATGAATGAATCAAAACTAGTTTTCAATGGAAATAGATGAAATACTGGAGAAAAATATGAGGGGGAATGAAATTATTTTTATGATCTGTTTTTCATGGAGGATCTCCCAAAATATTAATATTACGAATGTTACACAATGTGTAAGTCATTCATGTCATGTACTGGTTTAAGTGGCTCTGGTATCAATATATTCATGTTGTGTATGTAGGTTTTGCATCTTTTAGATGAGATCCAAAATTTCATTTGAATAATTTGATTGTATCTTTGACTAGGAGAGCCTTGAAACATTCCATATCTTTCGATCTCTATGAGTTCTGTATGTGATTTATTTATATAGGGATTATGATATGTGAAATATTCATTTCATGTAATGAATGTATAAGATGTGTTCTGGATTCATGCAATGTAATGAATTCATGGGATAGTCTGTGGATCAGAAGGCATGTTGTCAATGTGGTCTATACGTCGTGTATGATGTAAACGGTGTCTAGAGACACCTTTTTTTTCATTTTTCAACATTTATTCAATCGAGTAAAAAAATATAATTCGTATCGAAAAAACAGAATGCAATCCATTATTGAAAAAATAAGGAATAAAAATTAAGTAAATATATCTAATATGTATATATGATTTCATTTTATCAGATATAAATGTGTTACTTTGATAATGAGGATGTAGCCTCCCCACTGTACCACCATAGACCCCCATTGCTATCCCGAAGCCTCTTGTCTATAGGGAAGAATTCATCCATCCATGTGAACCACCATCTGAAGGAATTGTTTAGTGGCTCCCAAATTGGGATTCTAAAACCTCTATAGAATATATAAAATATTAGGTGGGGATTATATCAATTGCACCAACATACATTATATTGAGATAGTGGATCCCAAGCGTCCGAGTTTTGGATAGTGGCCATATTATATATCATTGAGAATATGGAGATTCATATAGAAATGAGGTTCAAGGTCACATCGTATATGCTTCTAGGAATTACCAAGCACAGGTGGGATGTCCTAAACCAGGCTAATCTGCATCAGGGTATGGTTTGGGGGATTTATAATCATTATTATATGATTACTTCATTTTATAGATGTAGAGAGCTACTCAAGTCAAATAATCCATGCACCTAGAGTATGCCACGATGTCTATTATGAACTATTCTTCTCATTTCAAAAACCTAATATATATATGATTTTCACCTACTTTATCTTGTGATAAATTATCTAAGGAGAGAGGCTTTGAGGGAAGTCTCTACTACACCATCTGATATCCGTTATATATATCTTCTGAGTAACTAACATGTAACACACGAGACTTTTATGTTATATAAATCATCAAAGGAATCTTTTTCTACAAAACACTTTCTTGGCTTTCTTTACACGAAATTGCGACCTTCCTCGATAGCTTGCGTCGTACGCATTACCGAGTTTCACTAAACAACGATATGCTATTAAAATATTATTAAAACTAGCCATTATGAATAGTAATAAACACTTTTTGAAATTTTATAATATTTATTTTTCAAAATGGACTTCATTTTTGGATTCGGAATATCGAAATTATCCTAGGGTGAAATTATGGTATTTTTCTGAAAACTTTCAATTTTTGATGAATAGTGAAACCACTAAGTGGTAGTTAAAAAACTGAATTTTTCATAAAACATAATTTTACTGCTTCTGTGAGTGGAATTTCGAAAATCCGAGAGACACTGTTAATATCAAGGACTAAAATGCGGTTCAATGAGATGAAAATAATTTTTGGTGAATAGTAACTTTTTACTTCTATTTACCACGGTTAAAAGTAAATAGGGTAATTAAGGGTAAAAATGATATTATTATTACCCTAACACTTGTCCTAATTCTATTTGACAAGTGTAATTCTACCACAAACAACCTTAGGAATACAATATGACTATTTAGGCCCACTTGTATTAGATTAGGACATTTATTATTAATTTATTTATAGAAGGGTTAAAATAGTTAAAATCAAAGTTTAATAAGTAAATAATTTTCAATATGGGGTTATACATAAGATAAATTATACTATAAATATTCATTAGAAAGCTAAAAATATTTACTACATAATTATATTTTATTTTTAAATTTTAGACATTAAATAATTTAATTTATTGATGACACAAAGATGATGCAGTAATTATCTTATTAATGAAACATTGACATAATTAATGTTATAAACAACAAAATAAATGTAATTTGAGACTTTTTATGAATTCCACTAATTTTATAGGTTAATATGACATGTTAGTATTTATTTAAATAACTTGGGTCGAACTAATAATTCTGTTATGAGTTTAACAAAAATCAATTACTAAATAGTGTCAAAATTAACATAAAATAGTTTTTAAAACAAATATTATATTAGTAATTGTTATTTTATTCCTAAAAATATAAGGTTCGGCAAAATGACTTAGATAAGGATATATATATTAATAATAAACAACTTGGGGTTCGTTTGGCTGCTTATAGTAAGTTTATTAACCTTATAGTATAAGAACACAAGAAGACACGGTAAAAGTAAACTTATTTAGCTTAATGTTAAATCTAAATGATAAGGTTAAAATAGGAACCTAAACTTTTCTAAATTCTATTGGATGAGAGGATTTAGACCCATACCTACCTTAGCTTCTAAATATATCAATTTGGAGCTATTTATAACCGAACTTGACTTTATAATAAAACAGTAGTTTTAGTTATTCCAAAGGTGCCCCTCTCCTCCCTTATAAAAGGACACCTCCTCCCCCTCTTCCTCACACCACTTTGAGCCTTCAATATTGTCCAAACCCTTCCAATTTCTACTCTCCACTTCCCTAGAAACATCCTAGATGTTATGGTCTTCCTCAAAGACCAATTTTAGTGCTTTAAAAGAAGGTCTCAAAGAAGCACTTCAAAGAAGAGGTAATGTCCGTTACCGATTCTTTCATCTTTATTTCTTCTTCCACTTCTTCTTATTTAGTTGTTTCATTATGAAGTAATAACATAAGTATCACTCATATACTGATATGTTATTATAAGTATGAAACAACCCTATTTCACCATCTATCCATCCTACGGGAAAAGAAATCACCGCGCGTGCGTACTTACGGAATACCGTCTCCACGCCGTTGTGTAATCTATTTTCCACCACCACTTTACTTGGATGGGTATAATAGTGTAAATAATGACTATATATGACTATTATAAAGTAATACGGATTCTGAAATAGTATAAATACACTCCAATACAATTCCACGATCATAAGAATGATATCATCACTCGTGCGTACATACAGAATACCGTCTCCACGATGTGATGCGACTCGTTCTACATGATCTTCATTTCAAAATGATTATATAAATGAATCTAATGAATGAATATGATATATATTACACTAATACCATTCTATAAATGAGGTATCAATAACCTAAATAGAAGAATAATAATTTATTCGACAAGACACGCATAAGAACAAAAAGTTATAAACACCCGAATAACAAGTAGCAATGAAATATTACTACTAAGAAGCTAAGAATATGACCATATATGATATCATAAAAATAAGTATGATTCTGGAATAAGTCAATAACATTATTGAAATCATTATACAGGAGGTTCAGACACGTTCAAAGCATATCGGACCTAAGGTAAGGGAAATATCACAATCTCATTTTTATCCGAGATTGTTTATACTTTGGTATTTTACTGGGGTGTATTTTATCATCCACATACATGTTTCCTCAATATGTAATATTTATATCCTTCTACAATAGTTTATATCCAATTTTACCCTTCGGTGAGTTTTTAGTAAAAGATATGAAAGGAATCTTTTGTCATTTTTCGTACAAGGTACTTTTTGACTTTTCCGATAAAAGTACGAGAAGATTGTTTTTTTAACTTATACAACATGAATAGATTTTTAAAACATTATTTCCAAGAAGATTCCTTTACAAGTTTTCAAGTTTATTTTTTATAAACTTCTTTTAGTTTAAAATTTTAAGACATGTTAAGAAAGGAAAATGTTTTTGAAGTAGAAAGGATATTTTCCTCAAGAATGGAGTTCAAGTGTTTTATCAAAATTATTTTCCATCTAAGATAATAAAGGGTTCTATTTTTATCCCTATTACTACATTGATTTGATTATGTTGTGATGGAAATATTTTTATGAATTCCTTTATCTTATATAAATTGTTTTATGATGTCAAGTTGTTTAAGAATCCCATTTTTATTACATGGGTTATGCGATGATGTATGGTTTATGATTTTGTGGCACACATAAGAATGGTATCATTATGAGATGGGTGGGACCTATATCTCCCTCCAATGCATTGGGTAAAGATTTTATATCTCATGAGATAGACATGGCTGGAACGGTAGGTTATACCGGTTCAGTGAAACAGGACTGAAACGAGGATTGAACTCGGTTCAGAAAGGGACTTTGTCCACTAAGATAGTCTTGGAAATGAGCCTTGACTAATAAGAAATGATTCTCTATGATTATGTGTGTATGCCACAAAGTTTTATGTTTTAAGTTATGATTATTGTGATTACATTTCACTGCCAGGATTTATTCCATGTTATGAAATTATGATCTCTTTTGCAGGTTAAGACTTCCAAAAGTTATGTGCTTATATATATGATGTGATTGATATTTCTTTTGTTTACCCTTACTGAGCATTTGAGCTGACCCTTTTGTATGTTTTCTTTCCCCAGGTTAGGATGAAGGTTATTAAGTAAGATATTCCAAAAGGGACTATAGATATGATGAAATAAATGGGAGACAGTGTAGATGCTTTATGAACAAGTTGTTTATGTTTCCCAGTTTCTAAAGACACTATACCTATATGGTCCTTTCGTGGTTTTTGTTATATGTTGTAATAAGTATGCTTAAATTTTGAAATATTAACAATGTATGTAAAGTATGGGTCGTTATAGTTGGTATCAGAGGAAAGGTATAGTCAACCTTTGGAAACTAGGATGTGAAAGCCTTAGTAAGAACCCTAAGGATAAGTCTAAGCATAGAACACAATCTTAGTGTTTTAGAAATGGACATGAATAACCTAGGATAAGATCTTAAGTGTGAAATTTTATTCTTGATTATGTGGTTTTCCTATTATAATTAGTGTTGCTCACACTATTCTTCTTGGTTTTAGTCAATGGATGGAACCCGAAGGAATCGTGTTAATGCGGAATGCGACGGTCAATGCAATGATTGTCCCCCTGAGCAACCAAACGTTATGGGAGCTGGAATTCAAAATCTTATATCCATGCTCACACAACTTTCTCATGCTATGAATCATGCAGGACTTCCAAATGAGCAAAGGAAGGATCAACATTCTGTTGAATCCCTCATGAGGTAACGTCCACCTTCTTTCAGCGGGTCTACTGATCCATTAGTTACTGAACAATGGATTAATACTACTGAAAAGATATTTTCAGTTCATCAATGTTATGAACATGATAAAGTCATCATATCAGTGTATCTTTTGGAAGGAGATTCTGATCAATGGTGGAATCTTATTAAGAATACGAGGAAAAGAGATGAAATTGAGTCCATGGAATGGGACGAGTTCAAGAACTTATTTTTCAATAAGTACTTCCCTCGTATTCTCCGAACAAAGATGGAGAAAGAGTTTCTTGAACTGAAGCAAAAGGATGATGAATCTGTTGGTACCTATGAGGCAAATTTTACAAGACTTGCAAGGTAAGCTTCTGGTATTATTATCCAACCTGAGAGTAAGATCGACCGATTCTTTAGTGGCTTAAAACGAATTCTTCGAAGGGCATTAGCCATAAGGGACTTCAATAGCTACGAGGAAATCGTTCTATGTGATCTCAAAGTTTAGATAGAGATTGGAGTAACCCATCAGTCATATGGGTTTGATAAGAAGAGGAAAATGGAATTCAAAGGAAAATATAAATAGAACACTGAAAAGAAGATGAGATTTCCCTTATGCTCAAAGTGTGGAAAGAAAAATGGTGGCAGTTGTCTTAAAGGGACAAGTAAATGTTTCAAATGTGGAAAAGAAGGTCATCGGGCATTTGAATGCCGCGATGATGGGAAGAAGATGGCTAATGATGCAAACAAAGGAAGGGATACACAGAATGAACCTACTACACTTCAATGTTTCAAGTGTAAGGAGATGGGGCATTATGCCAATAAATGCCCTAATCCAAGGGTTGATGATGATGGTCGACGTCAACAAACTCTTAAGGCTAAAGACAAAGGAAAGTCACATGAAATTTCTATCAGTGATGTGGAGTACGATAACGATGTGGTGAAAGGTACACTTACCATCCACTCTAAAGTAGCAAATGTTTTATTTGATTTTGGATCCACCCACTCTTTTATTTCTGAAGAATTTTCTAAGGGTATCACCGTATTACCTCAACAATTAGATGTTGAGTTAGCTGTGACAACACCTAATGGCACAATAGTCACATCAAAAGATTATAATTCTTCTCTGATCGAAGTTTGTGGGAAAGTTCTTCCTGCAAATCTTGTGATCCTTCCTATAGTGGAATTTTATGTGATTCTTGGCATGGATTGGATTTCTTTATATGGAGCTCATATCAATTTCCAAAGAAGGGAAGTCACATTTCATATTCCAGATCAATCTATGATCGTCTATCATTGCAAGGATGAACATAACCTTTCAGTGGAAATTTCTTCCATTTTATGGGTATTGATTCCACTAAATGAATGTTATTTATCTCAAATGGTTGGTGAGAAACTCACGATTAAGAATATGCCCATTGTACGGGAGTTTGATGATGTCTTTCTGGAGGACTTACCGGGTCTTCCACCAAATCTTGAAGTTGAGTTTTTAATATAACTCGTACCGGGTGCTTTTCCTATTTCAAAGACACCTTATAGAATGGCCCCAATTGAGTTGCAGGAATTGAAGAAGCAACTCCAAGAGAATCTTGATAAGGGATTCATACGCCCTAGTGCGTCACCTTGGGGAGCACCTGTTCTATTTGTTAAGAAGAAAGATGGATCAATGAGACTCTGCATTGATTATCGAGAACTTAACAAGATCACTATCAAGAACAAATATCCTCTCCCACGCATTGATGACTTATTTGACCAACTACGCGGAGCTCAATACTTTTCCAAGATTGATCTTCGTTTAGGGTATCATCAATTAAGGGTCAAAAGGGAGGATATACCAAAGACGGCTTTCCGTACAAGGTATAGACACTATGAATTTATAGTGATGCCATTTGGTCTTACTAATGCCCCTTCTATCTTCATGGATCTGATGAATAGAGTCTTTAGAGACTATCTTGATCAATTTGTGGTAGTCTTTATAGACGATATTCTTGTCTATTCAAAGAGCAAGGAAGAACATGAAGATAACTTGAGAATTATATTGAAGACCCTCAGAAAGGAGAAGCTTTATGCCAAATTTACCAAGTGTGAATTTTGGCTTCAAAAAGTTTCATTTTTGGGTCACATAATCTCAAAAGAGGGGATATATTTGGATCCAGCAAAAATAGAGGTTATCGAAAGATGGTCGAGACCAACAACAGTAACCGAGATCCGAAGTTTTCTTGGTTTGGCTGGATATTATCGACGTTTTGTGAAAGATTTTTCACGATTATCTAATCCACTCACCAAGTTGACTCGGAAAGGAGTTAAGTTTGTCTGGACGGAGGAATGTAAATGGAATTTCAAGGAGTTGAAAACAAGGTTATCCAGTGCACCTGTGCTCACACTGCCTTGTAGTTGAGAATGGTTTTTGATCTATAGTGATGCATCCAAGAAGGGATTGGGGTGTGTTATTATGAAAAATTATATGGTGATAGCTTATTCCTCACGACAGTTGAAAATCCATGAGCAAAATTACCCAACACATGATTTGGAGTTAGCTGTGGTAATCTTTGCATTAAAGATTTGGAGGCATTATCTTTATGGAGAAAGGTGTGACATTTATACTGATCATAAAAGTTTAAAGTATATTTTCACACAAAAGGAGCTGAATATGCATCAAAGAGGATGGTTGGAGCTGATTAAGGATTATGACTGCTCAATCCATTACCACCCTAGGAAAGCAAACAAGGTGGCAGATGCATTAAGTCGACAAGACCATGCCAGTTTATCCATGATGAGGATCACAAAAGATCCAATATTAATGGACTTACAAAGGATGGATCTTGGAATTATAATGGAAGAGGAAAAATCTTATCTTTCTAAAATTAATGTTCAACCATCTATACATGTGAAGATTAAAGAGGCACAAAAAGAAGATGTCGAGTTACAAAAGAAGGTGAGAAATGTTCCTGAATTCAACCTTGATTGTTATGGGATAATAAAGTTCAGGAATCGGTTTTGTGTTCCTCCCATCCCCGAATTAAAGAAGGAGCTGCTGGATGAGGCTCATAGTTCTTCATTCTCTATTCATCCTGGAAGCACGATGATGTATAGGGACCTGAAAGAGTACTTCTAGTGGGATGACATGAAAAGAGATGTTTCTGAATATGTCTCTCGATGCTTGGTTTGTCAACAAGTTAAAGCTGAGAGACAGAAGTCTAAGGGGATGTTATAACCATTACCCATACCCGAATGGAAATGGGAAAACATCACTATGGACTTTTGCACAGGACTTCCTAAAACATCCAAAGGCAATAATGCTATCTGGGTCATAGTTGATCATCTTACAAAGTCTGCACACTTCATTGCTATTAGAGAGGATTTCTCTCTGGATCAGCTTGCCAGGATATATGTAAAGGAAGTGGTAAGATTGCATGCAGTACCACTTTCTATTATATCTGATCGGGATCTGAGATTTACCTCGAAGTTCTGGAAAAGTCTTCAGTATACTCTGGATACAGAGTTGAGTTTCAGCACTGCTTATCATCCTCAGATAGACGGTCAGTCTGAGAGAACAATTCAAACCCTAGAAGATATGTTGAGAGCTTGCTCTATGGATTTCAAAGGTGGTTGGGATCAACACCTACCTTTGGTGGAATTTTCTTATAATAATAGCTTTCACTCCAGTATTCAGATGGCTTTTTATGAAGCTCTCTATGGAAAGAAATACAGGACTCCAACTTGCTGGGATGAAGTTGGGGAAAGAAAGCTATTAGGACATGATCTCGTTGATGAAATGGCAGAAAAGGTCAGATCTATTCAACAACACATAAGAGCATCTCAGAGTTGATAGAAAAGTTATGCCGATAACCGAAGAAAATACCTAGAGTTTGAAGTGGGTGATAAAGTGTTCTTACGAATATCTCCCTGGAAGAGGGTTATGAGATTTGGAAAGAAGGGGATGTTGAGCCCTAGATAAATCAGTTCTTTCGAAATACTGGATCATGTTGGGAAGGTAGCTTACCGATTGGTGCTTCCACCGAATCTCTCTCAAGTTCACGATGTGTTCCATGTATCTCTCATGAGAAAGTACATACCTGATCCTTCACATGTACTCAGCTCAGAAGTTGTACCACTGGAGCAAGATCTTTCTTATGAAGAACAACCGATAGAGATCCTGGATTGTAGCGAAAAATTCCTACAAAACAAGACCACTCGATTGGTGCATGTTTTATGGAGGAACCACCAATTAGAAGAAGCTACATGGGAGCTTGAGGATATGATGAGGGAGAGGTATCCTCATCTGTTTGTTACAAAGTGACGAATTTCAAGGGAGAAATTCATTTTAATGGGGGTAAAATGTAACACCCGAGACTTTTATGTTATATAAATCATCAAAGGAATATTTTTCTACACAACACTTTCTTGCCTTTCTTTACACGAAATCACGACCTTCCTCGATAGCTTGCGTCGTACGCAATACCGAGTTTCACTAAACAACGATATGCTATTAAAATATTATTAAAACTAGCCGTTATGAATAGTAATAACCACTTTTTGAAATTTTATAAATTTTATTTTTCAAAATGGACTTCATTTTTGGATTCGGAATATCGAAATTATCCTAGGGTGAAATTTTGGTAATTTTCTGAAAACTTTCAATTTTTGATAAATAGTGAAACCACTAAGTGGTAGTTAAAAAACTGAATTTTTCATAAAACATAATTTTACCGCTTCTGTGAGTGGAATTTCGAAAATACGAGAGACACGGTTAATATCAAGGACTAAAATGTGGTTCAATGAGATGAAAATAATTTTTGGTGAATAGTAACTTTTTTACTTTTATTTACCTCAGTTAAAAGTAAATAGAGTAATTAAGGGTAAAAATGATATTATTATTACCCTAACACATGTCCTAATTCGATTGGACAAGTTTAATTCGACCAAAAACAACCTTAGGAATAAAATATGACCATTTAGACCCACTTGGATTAGATTAGGACATTTATTATTAATTTATTTAAAGAAGGGTTACAATAGTTAATATCAAAGTTTAATAAGTAAATAGTTTTTAATATGGGGTTATACATAAGATAAATTGGACTATAAATATTCATTAGAAATCTGAAAAGAGTTAATACATAATGATATTTTATTTGTAATTTTTAGACATTAAATAATTTAATTTATTTATGACACAAAGATGATGCAGTAATTATCTTATTAATGAAACATTGACATAATTAATGTTATAAACACCAAAATAAATATAATTTGAGACTTTTTTATGAATTAAACTAATTTTATAGGTTAATATGACACGTTAGTATTGATTTAATTAACTTGTTGCGAACTAATAATTCTGTTATCATTTTCAAAAAAATCAATTACTAAATAGTGTCAAAATTGACATAAAATAGTTTTACAACAAATATTATATTAGTAATTGTTATTTTATTCCTAAAAATCTAAGGCTCGGCCAAATGACTTATATAAGGTTTTTATATGTTAATAATAAACAACTTGGGGTTCTTTTGGAAACTTATAGTAAGTTTATTAACCTTATAGTATAAGAACACAAGAAGACACGGTAAAAGTAAACTTATTAAACTTAATGTTAAATCTAAATGATATGGTTAAAATAGGAACCTAAACTTGTCTAAATTCTATTGGATGAGAGGATTTCTACCCATCCCCATCTTAGCTTCTAAATATATCAATTTGGGGATATTTAAAACCGAACTTGACTTTATAATAAAATAATAGTTTTAGTTATTCCAAAGGTGCCCCTCTCCTCCCTTATAAAAGGACACCTCCTCCCCCTCTTCCTCAAACCACTTTGAGCCTTCAAGCTCGGACAACCCCTGCCAATTTCTCCTCTCCACTTCCCTAGAAACATCCTAGAGGTTCTGGTCTTCCTCATAGACCAATTTTAGTGCCCTAAAAGAAGTTCTGAAAGAAGCACTTCAAAGAAGAGGTAAAGTCTGTTACCGATTCTTTCATCTTTATTTCATCTTCCACTTCTTCTTCTTTAGTTGTTTCATTATGAAGTAGTAACATCAGTATCACTCATATAAGGATATGTTATTATAAGTATTAAATAACCCTATTTTACTATCTATCCATCCTACGGAAAAAGAAATCACCGCGCGTGCGTACGTACGGAATACCGTTCCACGCCGTGGTGTAATCTATTTTCCACCACCACCTTACTTGGATGGGTATAATGGTGTAAATAATGACTATATATGACTATTATAAAGTAATACTGATTCTAAAATAGTATACATACACTCCAATACAATTCCACGATCATAGGAACGATATCATCACTCGTGCGTACGTACGGAATACCGTCTCCACGATGTGATGCGACTCGTTCTACATGATCTTCATTTCATAATGATTATATAAATGAATTGAATGAATGAATATGATATATATTACACTAATACCATTCTGGAAATGAGGTATCTCTAACCTAAAGATAAGAATAAGAATTTATTTGACAAGACACGCATAAGAACAAAAAGTTATAAACACCTGAATAACAAGTAGCAATGAAATATTACTACTAAGAAGCTAAGAATATGACCATATATGATATCATAAGAATAAGTATGATTCTGTAATAAGTCAATAACATTATTTAAATCATTATACAGGAGGTTCGGACACGTACAAAGCATATCGGACCTAAGGTAAGGGAAATATCACAATCTCATTTTTATCCGAGATTGTTTATACTTTGGTATTTTACTGGGGTGTATTTTATCATCCACATCCATGTTTCCTCAATATTTAATATTTATATCCTTCTATAATAGTTTATATCCAATTTTACCCTTCGGTGAGTATTTAGTAATAGATATGAAAGGAATCTTTTGTCATTTTTCGTACGAGGTACTTTTTGACTTTTCTGACAAAAGTACGAGAAGAATGTTTTTTTAACTTATAAGACATGAATGGATTTTTAAAACATTATTTCCAAGAAGCTTCCTTTACAAGTTTTCAAGTTTATTTTTAATAAACTTATTTTAGTTTAAAATTGTAAGATATTTTAAGAAAGGAAATTTTTTTTGAATTAGAAAGGATATTTTCCTCAAGAATGGAGTTCAAGTGTTTTTTTAAAATTATTTTCCATCTAAGATAATAAATAGTTCTTTTTTTATCCCTATTATTACATTTATTTGATTATGTTGTGATGGAAATATTTTTATGAATTCCTTTATCTTATATAAATTGTTTTATGATGTCATGTTGTTTAATAATCCCATTTTTATTACATGGGTTATACTATGATGTATAGTTTATGATTTTGTGGCACACATAAGAATGGTATCATTATGAGATGGGTGGGACCTATATCTCCCTCCAATTAATTGGGTAAAGATTTTATATATCATGAGATAGACATGTCTGGAATGGTAGGTTATACCGGTTCAGTGAAACAGGACTGAAACGAGGAGTGAACTCGGTTCAGAAAGGGACTTTGTCCACTAAGATAGTCTTGGCAATGAGACTTGACTAATAAGAAATGATTATCTATGATTATGTGTGTATGCCAAAAAGTTTCATGTTTTAAGTTATGATTATTGTGATTACATTTCACTACCATGATTTATTCCATGTTATGAAATTATGATCTCTTTTGCAGGTTAAGATTTCCAAAATTTATGTGCTTATGTATATGATGCGATTGATATTTCTTTTGTTTACCCTTACTGAGCATTTGAGATCACCCTTTTGTATGTTTTATTTCCCCAGGTCAGGAAGAAGGTTATTAAGTAAGATATTCCAAAAGGTACTATAGATATGATGAAATAAATGGGAGACAGTGTAGACGCTTTATGAACCAGTTGTTTATGTTTCCCAGTTTCTAAAGACACTATACCTATACGGTCCTTTCGTGGTTTTTGTTATATGTTGTAATAAGTATGCTTCAATTTTGAAGTATTAACAATGTATGTAAAGTATGGGTTGTTATATACCATGTCAGAGATAGTTAACTATTCCATTATTACAAATCAAAACTTGATAGAAGTTGATGGTACATGTTAGGATTGTTCTGTAATAGGGTAGAATCGTTTATCAAGTAGAAGGAATCATTCTTTAGAGGGGGGTCTTAATAAGGCATTTGGGGTAAATGTATCTATACTAGTAGTTATTTTATATACCACCAATGGGGGAGAATGGTTCATATAGAGTCTTAGTGTGTACAAGACCCACTTGAGTGATAAGTCTATGAAAAATAGAAAATCTATAAAGATTATAATGAAATTTCCCATATATTCCTAGTATAAAAGGATCTATTCTTGCTCCATATTCTAGATAAGGATGAGTACCACTACTTTAGGAGGTGGGGTGAGTATCATTAGCCATACATGATGAGATGGTTGATTTGATTGAGGAGTATGGACTCAGGATATGCAACACCAATTGAGTGGAGCCAATATAGGTGGTCAGGTTATAGCTCAGGGCCATGTGTCATGCCAAATATACATGGATAAACCTATATCAATGAAGTGGGGTGATGGAATGTCTATTTTATGATGTTTGATAATGGTATCCTCTATTTCAATTTCATATTTTTTGATACACGCTCTTCACATTCTTTTATCTCCATGGATATAATGGAAATACTTGGGTTTGAGATTTATTATTGCTGTATAATGATCACTCAAGATACTTCATTGAGAGTATGGTCCGAAATTATATGCAAAAAAAAAAGTTCCTCTTTGAGGTTGGAAGTTATTATTTCTTATAGGACCTCTACATACTAGAGATAACGAGTTTTAAAATCATTCATAAGGTGGAATGGTTGGTTCCCTGTCATGATCATGATAAATGTTATCACTAAATGGTGTCCTTACAATATCCCATGGGGGTATATATATTCCCAAGGGAGAATATAACTTTCAAGAATGTGGAGACGGAGCTGACCATCGTGGGTTTGGTAGGGTGTCAGCCCACATTTCCAGTCTTCTATTAGACGATTAGGGAGTGTGACCAACTGATTTTCCACATGTTGTACATTGATTCTATGATGTCACTTATAATGATTTATATGGAGTGATTCCTATGAGAGAGTTATATTTTAATATCAAGATATTAATAGGATCTAAACTAATATACGCTCCTCACTACACAATTTCTGATACTAAGTTTCATGAGCTCATGAGGCATCTTGCGGGCTTTAAAGATAAGGATTTTGTACAAACCAATACATATCTATGGGGTTCAACATTTATTTTCATCAAGAAGTAGGATATTAACCTCATGGATTGAATTGATTAACATTGGTTAAACAATATTATGGTTACGAACTGGTATTTGTTTCCTCATATAGACATCATATTTAACAAAATATAATGACATATGGTTTTCCTAGAGATATAATTTTGGATAGGTTATCATCTATTTTGAGTAATACCTTCATACATTCCCTATACAGTGTTTCTAAATAGGTATAACTTTTATGAGTATATGGTTATGATTTTTCTGTCGATGAATGCGCATGAAATTCTTATGGATCTCATGAATCCAATTTTACACTAGTATTTGGATTATTTTATTGTAGTCATCTTGTAAATTTTTTTTGTATACTCACATACTCTATAAGAACATGACCAACATCTTTATATAATTTGAGGTACACTGCGAGGGAACCAACCATTTTCTAAGACCACCAAATGTTACTTTTGGATCAATTAGGTTAACTTTTTTGGGTTACATTATCTCATATGTAGGAGTACATGTTAATCTAGATAAGGTGATTACTATAGTGTCATGGAAGCATCATAAGAACATTTTTTACATATGAAGTTTCTTTGGGATTTACATCTATTACAATAATTTTATTCAGTACATTTCTTTCCTAGATACACCTCTTATGAGTTTACTAAGTGGGGTATAAAGTTTGTATTGTCTGAAGCATGTGAGATCTCCTCTCATGATTTTATGGGACGATTGACTTCAAAACTGATCCTAATTCTTCTAGATCTAGGATTTTTTTATAGTTTACTATTATGCATAAACAATTTCGCTTGGATCACTCTGGATGCATGAAGATCAATTCATGGAATAAGAGTCTCATCAATTGAGAAAACACAAGCTGAATTTGATGATAAAAAATATCGAATTAGTTTCTACAGTTTACTCCCTATATTGTTTGTGGAATTATTTTTTAGGAGAATGTTCTTTGGTGTATACAGACTACCAGATCATTAAATAAATCTTAACAAAGTGTTAAATAAATCTTAATCAGTGAACATGGGTTGAATACCTATATCCATTCAGCATTAATATTGCATATATTTCTGAGAATGGAAATGTTATGGTTGATGCCCTGATGTGGAGGACTCAAACATTAGACTTTAAGTAGGCTTGTTCTGATTAGTAGCTGATTGAAATTTTGTTCGAGATGCACGTAGTGTTCAAGAATAAAAATGGAAAACCTTTTCTTATATCATTACCAATGACTTCATATGTTCTGGGTAAAGTGATAATGAGACAATATTCACACTTTAGGGCTTAGTCATAAGGGGTTTTTTTGGGAATAGATCCTCTACTAGGCAACATTGTTGGAGAGGATGAGGTATTTCTCATTCATGGACACATATAGGTTCCTATAGACATTTTAGGGGAATTAATGTGACAAAATCATACTTCTTATTGGGTGCTACACCCATGGATTACAAATATGTACCATGAATTATTCCACCAGTATTGGTGTTTGGGTAATAAATGGTATATAGATTGATTTTTTACTAGGTGTTGCACCTATTAGTAGGTGAAGGTGGAATTCAAGTGATAACATGGATTTTATAGGTTTCTTATATCATTGATCCTCAAGATGTTGATATTGAAAGTCATTATTCCTTTGAGGGGTACCTTATTTATATTGTAGATTAGAGAATGAAGGTTGTTCAAAGAAGGTATTTTATTTTAGTTTGAGTGCTAAGGAAGTTCAACCACATACATGATCAAACATTGGCGGTAGAGGCTAATGTACATGCTCAGTTTCAAGAGCATTTCCTAGATAAAGATTGATCTCCCTCAGAAAAACCCAGAGATTGTTTTTATTATGGAGGGGACATTATAACATCCATGTTTTTTAATGATGTATAAATATTTTAAGTTTTAGTATAAGTAATACTTTTCAAGATTATAATTTCCCTTAAATGGTTATGTATGTTTTCAAGAGAATCAAAGTATTTTTTTTGATTATCAAACATATGTTTTTTTATAAATTTCCAAAATGGATGGTCAGTTCTTGTTAAGTAGTGATGATGAGGCTCAACCATGCTACCATATGAAAGGATATTCATAATTATTTTAACCTTATAAGTAGGATCCATGACTATGAATTCTGTTACAGAAAACTTTAGAGGTGATCATTGGTTATGCATGGTTTGTAAAAACAATGTGCGTAGCCCAAATCTTTAGTGCCACATAGACAATGAAGCTATATGGTTGGAAAATGGTTTTCCCAAACCATGAAACCCCTTTAATGTAGGGTAAAATTACAAGTTTACCTAATTCATTATTAAAACTAAATATTTCTTTATTTCCGTATTCTTATAATAATTTCTCCCACACATTGAGAGTTTCTCCTCTTCTTCAACATATGCATTTGGTCCCCTTCCTCAATCAAACTACGAATGGATTTATGTCAGTCACATTGGTTATTAAATCATAGGTTCTTCAATTAGTTGACTTCTTTTATGTATTTATCTCTATTTCATCAGTGTTAAATCAATGTGAGATGACACACAATATTTTTAGGGTATTCATCTATTCCTATAATTTCTTCCATCCTTGATTGAATCTAAACCTCATAATATATGAGTGTCACTATTTAATGATAAGGGAGGTGGTATATACTATTTTTATTAAATTATATCCTATTCATAAATGTTTTCATTATGATACATGTTGGATCCCTTATTTGTTACATAATAATTATTAAAAATATTAAATAATTTGTGGGAACTATGACCTACACCTCTTATGACACCCATTGACATTATTGGAGGATAGAACCTAACCAATGATTACTTCTTCAGGTGAGTCATTATATTCATGAGCCTTGGAAACCCATTTCAATTGTTCTATTACCTTTTAAAAATGAATTTAATTTTGTTATATTAAATGAATAATTTTGATATATAATGGAAAATATATTTAATATGGCCTCTAAGTTTTTATATACAATGTGGTTAAAATGTAAGAACATAATAAAGAACCTTTTTTCATTTTAATTGAATAAGTAATGATTTAATTCAATATAAAGGTAAAGTGTTGTGAGTTAATACATGTCATGTGGTTATTTGAAAATGGTGAAAAATTATTATAGAACATTTTTAATATTAAATGAGGGGTTAGACTTGCACTATATATGGATTCATGAGGGAATTATTTGATCTCTCAAAGGGAACCACCTAGATTCATTAACCCTTATACCATGTGAGATACCCACCATAGAGATTGATATTTTTCATATTAGTATATGAATTAATTAGTGTAGTATAAAAAATTCATTCATATTTTATCTGGAAATTAGAATGCCATGGATTGTCTCCATAGGTTCCATTTGATGTCTCTGTAAACGTGACAGCATTCATCATTGCTTTGGCCCCTAGTAATGGTTTGCTCGTGGTTTACATTGGATGTAATCCAAGGACTCAGGTAGAGATATTTTACTAGTAGAATTCCATGGGTGTATCTATAATATTACATATTTAATCATTGTCTAGGATGCATCATTACTACTATGAGATTCCCTAACCATATAAGGTCAAGGGTGCCTCATTTTCACATTAGGTCCTCCATCATTATTATTATCACATGGAAACTATTATCATGTTCATGGGCCACAATTTATTACAAGTTACTTATTCATATACATTTCTCTTAGACCAAAGCAGTTTGGTCAGATGGGCATTCAATTTGGGGCATGGGCCTGACATGGTTATTTTTTCAGTGGTGTATCCATTTAATTATCATTTTACCTTTAAAATGATACATTTATATGCACATGCAATATTTTTTTTATATAAACAGTTAGTGGTGGAATATTATGTTTGACTCATAACCTATTCCGGCCACTTATTGGTACTAAAATAAATATTATGTTTACAATTCAGGAAAAGGGAAATGGTCTAGCTTTGATTGCTTGATTCTTGTGATAAGATGGTGTACGGGAGTAGAGGATTGAGCATAGTCTTGGGATGATTTTGGATATTAGAGTTTAGGTAAAGATATTCATTTTTAATATAATGCACTGTTGTATTCCTACTTCCATATTTTTGTATTTTATCATGAAATCATACCCATTTTGTGAATGATATGGATATTATGTTTATTCATCAGTTTATTATGTCACGATGAATTACAAATGATTACGATCTTATTATTTATGTGTTTGATATTTTTTATTTTTATTATAAAATAATATTACAACCTAACAATAGGTATTAGTTTCCCTAATGACACATCATATGCCTTCTCTACTAGTCAACAACCTCTGGGTACGAGGTGGAAGACATGAGCCTGTGTCACCAACCAAGTTCATTTACTTATGAATGAACAGAGTCTTGGATGTCACAAATGTTATGTAATATGAAAACTTTATAGAAAATTTTTATATCATATATATTCACTAATTCGTTTCTCATTACCATCTTTTTTAATATAAGTTGGGAAAAGTTTTCTATACCTTTATGGAGGTGGTTGTCAACCTGTATGCACGAGCAATATTGTCGTTTTCTGAAAGATTGTAAGGTAAGAATTTAGATAAGAAAATATAATTGAAAAAGTATAATTATGTCATAAATATCATAAAAATATGTTAAATCAATCAGTATATCCATCTGTCCAGTATGGTGATGGAAATAAATTACATCATTTCGCACTGTGGTAGTCAGCTATACACAACATTGACATTTTCATTTCCCATTTGACGGAAGAGGATATCGATGTAGGTTATTCTACTAAAATAGTAACATATTATTATATTGTAGATATTTATTTTATTATATCATCATAGTAATAAATATTTGAATGTTTTAGTAGATGAAACAAAAAGATTCTTGGTTATGAATTATACCTCTTTTTCGGACAACCACCTTAGGTTAGCATCAAAATCCTTCATTAGAGGTTATCAAAATAAAAATAAAGTATCTAGTACTTGTGGAGGGAATTAAAGAAATGATTTAGTGAATTTTTATCTAAAAAAAAGATTTTTGAGTGTGAATTGGAGAGGATATGGGATGTCCTTTTATATGTTAGGAAGGTAACACACTTTGAAACTACATGGAAATTTCCCAAAAAAAACCAAAATGATAATTTTATTCACAAAAATATTTTTCTAAATATTAATATATTTTAATTTAGGATATTTTAAGGTTGAATTATTGCCATAAATATTTATTTATACATGTTTTATTAAAAATAATAATCTTCTCTTTTTGTTTAAACCTTTGTAAACCAGTTTTATTATTAACCATATTAATTAATTATTTGTGTCTATACTATTCATTATGACAAAAAAATAAGATGGAAATATTATATTTTATTAATTTTTATGAATAAAAATATGTAATCCATTTTATCAAAATAAATTCACATTTTTGTAAGAATTTAATTGAATGTAAAACCCATAGATGCGACAAAAATTTGTTTTTCCGAACTGAATGTTTTCAAAAGTATAAAAACATTTTACATGAAAATTGAACATAAAATTTATTCTATCGATATAACTTGGATTAATAATAATTAAATTTGACTAATTTCACATTTAAAAGCATCTTAAATCAAAATGGAAATGTATAAGTTCTGTATACTAAAAGGAAATTTTCAATAAAAATCATTATTTTTTCACTATTCATTAAAAATTAATCTATTCTGAAAATTACCAATAATACACCCTAAGATAATTTTGGAATTTTTATTTCAAAAATAATATTATTTCTATAAAATTATTTTTATGAAGGTGTAAAAAAATATTTGTAAAATATTTATGCATAAGATGATGAAACCACTTTTTAGATACAAAATACATTTTTTAATCAAAAAAACTGGACTTATTCTTATCCCATGATTAAAAAAAATATCATGTGAATGACTAATCTTATTATTTAATATAAATTATAGAAATTTCATTTAATTCATTCACAAATAGTGAATAATTTAATTCATTAATATATAAAAACTCCATGTGCATAAGAAAGAAGTTTTTAAGGAAAAAATTTATTTCACTTTTAAATGATGACGATTTTCATATATAATCAAATAGAAACAAGTAAATTTTTTTATTCACATGTAAAAAATATGATTTTTTAATTTTTTTTAGTAATATTCATACACTCAAATTTAATATAAAATTTACAGTGTTCAATTTTATAAAATAATATTGATAGTATATTGCGGTTCGATAAAACTCGGTGTTGCGCATAACATAAGTAATCAATGAAATTAAACTAATATGAAAAAATAATAAAATATCATGATGTTACAAATAAATTAATTTATATATGAATACCATAGAATTTAATTATCAAACACATTGTTTTTTATTTCTAATAGAACATTTTTCCACCATAACTAATCATAGTTTTATAAAGTTATTAATTCAACAAATTATTCCACTATAATTCCATTTTAAAACATCCCATTACCATTAATTATTTCATTAATTTCAACAATATTCCATATGTCATGGAATTTAAGACTCAACTACATAACATCCTTCACACCATTACATTGACAAACACATTATCCCATTCAAAAACCACAATATCAACTACATATATATTATAATAATATTAGTTATCTTTCATATTTACCAGGACAGAACACAATTGTAGCAACAACATATCATCACCCCAATTTACACCATAACAATCCAATCATACCTAGACTTCTATAACAATTAAAAAAACAACAAAATTTTTTGTAAATAAATAACTATAACTATAGAAAAATAATAACCAACCACTTATATTAATTCTTCATTACATATTCGACAACTGATGAAAATTACCATCAATATTAATTATATATTTCATGTTTTCAAATTTTCATTAACATATATAGGTTAATGACCAATAATTAAAATGATAATGTATATAAAAAAATAATAATAGTAAAACAATATAAATATTAATCAACTAAAAAAACAATATATAAGTGAAATCATAAATATCATAACAAACATATGAGATTCAGTTATCCCCTTACAATTTTCATAAGACAATATTTAATATTAATTTGGTTAATCTTAAATATTTAAACATTGGAAACATTATAATTATAATTCAAATTTTTTATAGAAATAAGAATTTATATTTCAAATAATCTATTTCAACCATATATTAAACAATCATTGCACTAGAATAAGAAGATAATAATACTTTAACATCACTATGTAACTAAGAGAAACCCCAAATATATTTAACACATCTATATCTACCAATTAATTGACCACCCCAGGCAAACTTACAATGTATCCCCCTCTATGACTTAATGATAATTAAGGATAGAGTAGAAACAAAGGAAGATAAATAATAAGCGATATGGGTGGAAAGAGAATATTAGATAAAGATAGAATCTTTAATGAAAATAATAAGTATCTGGATCCAATATATGTGTCTATAACTATAAAAACCAATTCTTATTTATCTTTAGAGTTATAGAATGTTCAAAAAGATCATTCCAATGAATGAGGTGCAAAATATTTATATTAAAACATTATGTGGCACGACCTTGGTGTGGTAAATACCAAAACATGACATAAATGACTTAAAATAATATGATCTAAGGATTCAAACAAAATAAGTAAATATAAAACAGTTTAAATCATTACATTTATTTTAATAACTTATAACAATTTTACCACAACCATGGTATAATGTATTTGGACATGAATGCTTTAGTATCAGGACTGACTTAATTCATAAATTTCCAAGGCCTAGTTCCTTATAACCACTAAATTTATATCCATAATACACAACTTTATAATTGGAAAAAAACCTCATATAAATTTTCAATGATTATTATGACATCTAAAATTAAATTTTCCACTTTTCTATTAGCTCACATAGGTCCTCCCAACCTATTATGATGACCAAAACATCCTCTTCCAATATATAAACAACCACCAGAACTTAAACCTTCATAAAATATATGTTTCTAACCCTAACTCTAGAATCCTTGTAAAATAAACATTATACTACACCCATATCTCTCTAAAGACAATGTCCTTCTCAAAAATATTTATTATGACCCTTAGGAGGATATAATCATATTTTCACCCCTATAACACTTCCACAATCCACTTCAACATCTATAACACCACCGAGAAAAAAGATATAGGACCAATGATGTTCAAATCATTACATCTCCCATCTCTTGATACATGGAATCCTACCTTTGTCTCATATATTTAGGAGTCCAAAAATTCTATTCTTATTTTGTTTTTTAAATAAATATATATCCAATTCCATTAAGAATTATATTTTTACACACTTATAGGTTTTAAAAAACGTAGAAGGATAGTATGCTGATTTATGTTTAGATAAAAGGGTCAAAGGAAGTAATTTCCTTATGATCATGAATAATAGGAGGGTGATTAGGATATTTTTTTATTAAGAGGAGTCATTAGTCTAACTATAACTATTGGTATATTAAAAAAAAGAAGAAATATATCCTTAATGCTTATCCATTGGAAAATAATTACATTGAATTCAGATGAACTATAATGATTGGTACATATGAGGAAAGTATTTTACTCAAGTTATAGGTTTTGACTATAATGTCCTAATATATTTTTACAATGGGAGTGCTCTAATTCCCTAGACCAAATTGGGGATCTCATGGGGTTTTTAGGGAGGGAAAATTTGGAAATCTATCAAGATTAGGCCCATTGAACCCAACCGGTAAGTCTTCATAGGATTTAATATTCTCTAAGAGAATAATCATAATAATATAGTTATATTTTATTTTACATATATACTTCATAAAAATATAAATATTGGTATTGAGGATGAAATAAGTGCCTCATAATAAGATTAAATTAATTAATATTCAGTAGGATCACTTGTTCATAGCCCAATGTCAATTACTACGGTGGAATCTGTTGGCACCAATACTGAATTTTAATTTCATAATGAAGATGATGATCAGAGGATTTCTAATAGAGCATGTCATAAAATAATGTACAAGATGAATTTATTCATTGAATCTCGTAGATGACATGTAGGGAATGGGAAAGACTAGAGATTATGATGTGCTTGAATTTTTTTTGGATATGAGAAATCCCATTCAATTTTATAATTATTAAAATTTTAATACAATGATCATGATTATTTTGTTATTTTTTTCATTTCTTTTTTTGTTCTAAATATTTTAAATTTAGAAAATGAGTTCATTAGTTATCATATAACCAATAACATTAAAGGATAAGTTGAATAAAACATGATGAAACCATCATAATGTGTCAGATATTTTTCTAATTTTATGCAATTAAATGATGTGTAACAAAAATTATACACCATGTAGTTTCTGTAAACACATAATAATAGAATCATGTAAATCATGGATCATCATGTGGTTTACAAATTTTTTTATACATTTTTACATTCCATGAATGGAAGACCAATTTGAATTCAACTGGAATTGATTACCCACTGTGTAGTTGGACTACACACTGTGTATTGTCATATGAATTACAATGAAACCTTACATACAATTTACACATAAGACAATTTATTACATGAATTAATGAATCCCCTAGAGAGAGTATCAATTATAAAACATAGGATATCCGCATTACATGACATGTATCTTTCATAACAATCATGTTACATGGTATTATCTCACATTGATTTCAATATGAGTCCTTAGGCATGAAATTTTGGATATTTAACAAAGAATTAAATTCCATGAATTTGGTGTACACACCATGTAATTCATTCCCCTTTATGTAGAGTACACATTGACCCAACCTATACAGAATATAAATTAATTACATGGAATTATAATTAGTTGTTGTATAAATTAAACTATATGGCATGTTCCTAATTTATACGTTGAATGACTGGTTCTATAGAATATTAAATTCTTAATTAAATTATATGTAAATTTCAACAATAAACCCCATGTGGTCATCATAAATATCTAGTGTGTTACATAATCATTTAATGTGGTGCACTTCATGTGGGTTAATCAAGTGATGTTTGTCAATACATGTCAACCTGGCTACTCATATTGAAATTTAGAACTACACGATGTGTAATTTTATGTCACACCATGGGTGATACATGTTGTGTGGATATACTATGCATAGAGTCAAAGGTAACAAGGTATTCTAGATGGGTAAAATGTGTTGACACCATGTAAACACAATATACATAATTAATTTTATGTATCATTCTTCAATTTAATATATTTAAAAATTATATTCAATGAGAATCTCTTTTATCTCCATAACTATAGAGATTAATAATTGAGATAAAGAATGTATTAATTTAATCAAAATGTTATTTATTAATTTAAAATAAATTTATCTTAATTAAAAAATAAAGTAAAATATATTCATTCATGTTTGAATGAAATGTCCTTGCATGTATGTGACCGATCATGATCTTGAAGAAATAAATTATATATTGTATTATTAAATAATATAATATTATTTCATGGGTTATTATAAGTGATAGTATTTAGTAAATTAAATACAATGGAATTCGAGTTATCTCTCACACTTTTATTATGTTAGACATAAATATCTATGATTTATTTTAGGTATCTCATACCATTGGCTCCCCTCACATATATATGAGAATAAAATTTGTAAAATATGGGTCTCAAAGGAGTGAAATTCATTCATAACATCCGACAAGGTGAAATAAACCAATAATATACACTGGTTGTTGGGGGAATTCTTGAACATGACTCAATCTTGACTCAAGATGTATTTCCCTTGTTTTATAAGTTTATTTATCATCCTATTGATAAATATAACAATAAAAATATCATTATTAGGACACTTTATTTAATTTTTTCATGGTTCAATGTTATATTTTTTATAATTCATGTTTATATGGTGTTAAATGTGATCACATAAACTAAATAAGTGAACAATAAATTTATCGTAATTTAAAATAAATGGATTTTGCATAATAATTTTTTCAAAGCCATCGTTAATTTATTCTGTATAATCATTATAATACATAAAAGATTTGTAAAGGAAAAAAATAATTAAACTATGATAATGAACACAATCAATTAATAGTGGATTTACTTTCTAGAGTCCCTAATTCCTAATCCTCCTGAAATGGAGGTGAGAGATATAAATATCAGAGTCTACTTAAAACACATGGATAATGCAGTATATATACAATGATTATTGTTATCATCCAAGTCTAGGAAACTAAAAAAGTTTCATAAAAACAAGGATACATATACCATTCTCAATAATCTATGTTATCATTATCTGTAGAGAGAAATATTAGATCGATATGATATTTTGAAATAACTTTTTATGTGAAAAATGAGAAGCGAATTCTAGAGGGACCACATCTAATAAAGATGATGAGCTAAATTGAGTTTCTAGATATTGTAGGGTTTTTGATTCATGATTAATTATACACTGATATCATACTAACAGTACTCCATCAAAGCATCAATATCTCTATTTTGAATTTAATTATGAACAACATTGAGAAGTATCTGCCGGATCACCTCAATATACTTTGTCAAAATAAAATGAACATAAAACATGGAAACTTCTATGACCTTATGGTGAAAAATTTGAAGGAAAAATCAAATTAAACTAAATATAACTTTATTGTTAACACATCTATATAATGTTGGATCAAAATAAGGATGTTCAAGGGAAAATTAAAGGAAAAAATTTTATTTTCATATCTTATGGTAATAGAGGATAATAGAATAAAAAATATAATGAGTTTAAGAAGAATGAATCATTTACATCAACATCATGTTTATTCATCATTATATGTAAGATTTTTTGTCTCATTCAAGGGAAATAAAAGTAAAAAATTTATCTTCAAATTTATTTGAGTATAGAGACTGTGAAATTATAGAAATTTTATATTATGTAAAGTTCATTTTCTACAGAGATTATGAAATGAGACTCCTATATTAGTATTAATAAGTTTATAACCTATAGATTTCTTGATGGATTCGTTCTAAGATATTTTTCTATACTAATTAATTTCAAAACATATTAGTAGTGTCTAATTAAACAAAAGAATACATAATATCATTTTTAGAATGAATTTTTTTATGGTGTATCATATTTTTCCCCAAAAGAATCATTTTTTGTCAAGAATGAAATTGTCCGATGAGGATTGAGAATTATATAATATTTATTTGGTGAAGGAGGTACCATAGTTATGTTATTCATAGAGGGTTCACCATTTTTTATGTCATAAACCACATATGCTGAGGAATTTTATTTTAGGGGGTTGAATGGTACACAATCACTAACAATAGGAACAAAAATCGTTGAATATTCTCCAAGAGGTTTTATTTTTGAATTCGAAAACACCAAAAAACTCTCATATCTATGATTAATCATGCTCCAACCATCCAAAATCCATAATTCCTATGGGAACATGTTCTACAAAACATAATAAATCACATTGGTCGAGAGGTTGGATCATCAGGCTCATCACACCCTTTTGAGGGAAACTATTTTCTATTCTGGGGATCTTTTATATATTTAAGATATGTTTGTGATTCATTTGTTCATTACTAAGTGTGTATAATACATATTAAACTAATGAAATGATCAAAATTAATACAAATTTATTCATAATCATCATTTTATATCTGGGATTCTCCATCAATGATACCCCTTTACAAAAAAATTTGAGATTCCATGGTCATCTATTAGGATGACTATGGTTTTAATCCAAATGGTGAGGTGCTCTAGAGTTTACCATCATCCAAAGGGGATAAAAAAAATTAGATGTAGAGATTAAACCCATAATATGGGTTTCCTATATATCCCCATGAGATGAATCAGAACCAATATATTTTTTTTCCACATACCAAGGAACATCACCTTTTAATGTCTTATTACAAGGACCCAAAAATGTGGTTTAACGTCTTTCAAAAATGATTTCCATGAGAAGGGTGTCTGGATAAGGATTTTTTAGGGCTCAAGCTGAAGTGAACTGAGGCACTCAAAAGAGATATGGTGTCCCAGTTGGATATGACCCTATTGGGAAGGTGTCCTGGAGAACATTATGGTGGATTTGGGTGCCAGAATTGGGCCTTAGGGAGGCATGTTTTGTATCCCAATTAGTTGGATATCAATGCCCAAGTTGTTAAATTGGTTTTTTTAAACCAATGAGGATGCCCATTGGAATATAAGGTGGGGCTTATATCTATAGGGAAGAACCATGTAATCAGAACATACGCATGGAAGCATCCCATTTGAGGGGGGAACAATTCGGTATTACACTCAAGGGATTCCCTTTTAGTGATTATTCATTGGGAATATGGACCTTTGAAGGTTGATATATTGTTTTTGGGGTTATATTGTATATGAGGCCCATCTAGTGCATGTGGATGTGGGTTATGCATAGAGGCGACCCATTTGAGTTTGAATATGGTTGAGGCTTAAACCATATTGGATGCATGTTTGAATATAAGTTGGGGCTAACATCTATGAAGAAATCCCATGGAATTGGGTATGGTTGGGGATTATACTACATAAGAGGGCCATGCAGTAGTTTGAGATAATATAGATTTCATGATCACCAATAACCTCTAAGCCCACCCGACTCATTATAGTTTTGAGAAATAAAAGAAACTAGTTGATCAAAATATCACATGATTCCATAATA
Source organism: Viscum album (assembly GCA_963277665.1). Taxonomy (NCBI): domain Eukaryota; kingdom Viridiplantae; phylum Streptophyta; class Magnoliopsida; order Santalales; family Viscaceae; genus Viscum; species Viscum album. The sequence continues at coordinate 163,751,354 of OY728149.1, forward strand.
TTTTTTGGTGGATGATGTCCTGAAGACCAAATGGAGGGGGAGTGGGATCTTAGTGTTCCCATTTTATCTTTTACTTTGAAAACCTATATTATAACATCTAGTGAGCCATTGATCGATTTCACGAGATCTGGTGTAGAGGTGAAAAAGGGATGCCTCCCACAAGAAAGGTTGGGGGCTTACTCTATGAGTGATGCCCAATACATGGTTTGGGTGGGAGGATCTCATTTGTTTAAAATGTAATGTCATATCGATATGTGGCCTCCACCCCCAGAATAGGGAGGATCACCTAATCACTCTAATATTAAATAATTTATTACCACAAGAATATAAACTCGAGGATATATCGAGGGCCCTTCTTATTGTGGAGGTTACCTAGGTGACTCTTCTTACCAAAGGTATGCAATATCAAGAGGAAACATTGATGTGCCTGATGATCTTATCATACTTTTATAGTGGGATTAGAGTTGTAATTTCCTTGATGTCATCATTCATAGAGGGAACAACAAGGGGTCCAATGACATGATAGAATGGAGTGATGAGGGATGAAGAGTTAAATTCCCAAGGATTCCCCACTCTGCATACAAGGCTCTTAGGTGGGATTCTGTTCACTCTATATTGCATGTTTCTACATGGGTGAGGGTGAAATTCATTTAGTGTTGTGTTACACAGACCTAGGTTCTACCTGTGAGGAATTTCACTATGCGGGGCCTAGTTCTGCCCATGTTGTTCCTCAGACGACACCTTGTAGACACCGAAAAAGTCCGTAACTCCTAAAGTAAGTTTCGAAATGACAAAGATAAGTCATATTCGGACCCGGAGGCCCAGTCCTGAGGGCCCGGAAGTGGTGCACGAAATTAAGGTTGATTTGCGTGAAAACATGTTGGCCGCGTGAAAGGAGTCCAGGATTCGCGAAAGGACCCCAGCACCGACGCACAATTTTGCGCGCCCGCACCCGTGCGGTTCCCTTTTGCACACCGCCATCCCTGGCACGCAATATATCACGCGCCGCCTGGATTACGTGACACCAGAGGCATATAAATAGAAAGCGATCCCTACCATTTCGGAGTTGCAGAATCTGAACCGGCTCCCGTGCGTGAAATAGGACTCCCACATGTGCAATATGAAATTCAGGTATTGACTCTTTTCGCGCAACCTTGCCCCGGGATATGCCTTGGCGTGAAATCCCACCAGCTTAAATAAAATTTAAAACTCCTCAGGGTTCCTAGTTTGCACACAATCCCTTCTGTTGCGTGCAAAATGGTTTAATTGCACGCAACCCCTTCGTCGGATGCAGCTGTGCCTTAGGGTTCCACTGTTGCCACTCGCGCTCAATTCACATCCCTTGTGCAAAATCCCCCTATCCACGCGAAATTCCACTTCCCCAATTGTGTGCCATCCTGGTGTTTTGCACGCAAACCTTCTCTTTGCGTGCAATCCCCAGGAACCCTCACCTTGACGCCCCCTGGGTGCCTCCCTATGTAGCCGCCCGATGTCCTCTATACAGGCCATGCATGTCATGCGCCATTTTCCCATAAGAACTTCAAGGCTCATACAAAGTAACCGCAAGGTCCCTTGGGCGGTGTTTCCCGTTGCGTTGCTCTGCCTTATGCTCCTTCACAAAGGCACGCTAATGGCTATTGCTTCTTCCCATATCCACGCTAACATGGACCCCTCAATGGTTCGCCCTGCATCCCCCCTTCACAACAGCCTTGCCGATGCCTTACCTCCCACAGGGGGTAGAGGGTGTTGGTTATGTAAGTCATAGGGGTTTGGAGTGAACCCACCTCATCCAAGCTGCAGGACGTTAAACTGCCAAGCACCTTGTCCTCAACACATGATGTTAAACTGTGATCCGACCTCGTGCCTTGCACGCAGGGTCCCCCCAGCTCGGACATTCTTTATGACGCTCGTCTCCACGAGAATGTAATCAACCTCACATGGGATGATATCCTCCCTATCGGAGTGGAATTTTTCCACGGGGGAAGGGCTGCCTCAGAGTGTAATCCCCAAGCCTCTCCTGCGGAAGGTAGCACCCATGAACCTTCATACTTCCCCACTGCCAAGGCCAGTGGAGGGCATGATAGGGAACGAGGCATCTCCTTTGTTAGGTCCCAAATCCCTCTCCCTCTACTCCTAGTTGAATTTCGGGCTTCCATACTGGAGTAAGTCCCAACACCAAGGTCCGCTCAATGTGTAATCCCCTCTTCGCTTCTCATAGATGCACCCTTCGTGATGTGATCATCTGGTCCTTGCTGCCTCTTGTTTCTCACACCGAGCATGACTCACATGGGCTTAGAGTGAGCATCGACCATGACATCCTCTTATGGGCCACCTCAGAGCATAAGCCCCATCCCAGTGAATTACGAGGACTTTGATTCATGTTAAGGCATGGTACGTAGGAAGCCTCCACGAGGTTCAAGCCCACCACCCGGTTGTTCTGACCCCTTCGTGTCGGTTCACCAACTCCTTGGGCCACCTTAGAGCGTAATCCCCATCCTAGTGAACTATGAGGACATTGATCTATGCTAAGGCATGGTATGTAGGAAGCCTCCATGAGGTTCAAGCCCACCACCCGGTTGTTCTGACCCCTTGGCGTCAGTTCACCAACTCTTTGGGCCGCCTTAGAGTGTAATACCCAAATGCCGTCCCGCATGACGTTAAACTGTATGCCCCCATCCCGCATGACATTAAACTGTATGTCGTCGATCACGATGTTAAACTTTCTGCCTCATCCCACATGACATTAAACTGCACCACCCAAACAACGTGGACTTTGATCCATGCTAATGTATTGTACGTAGGAAGCCTTCACAAGGTTCAAGCCCACCACTCAGTCGTTCCGACCCCTTTGCATTGGTTCACCAACCGTTGTGGGCCGCCTTAGAGCATAAGCCCCATATCTACCATTGTGGGCTACCACATAGAGTAAGCCCCATATCCATCCATTATGCACCGCTTCAGAGCATAAGCCCCAAATGCCCCCGTCCCGCATGACGTTAAAATGTATACCCGAACTACGGGGACTTTGATCCATGTCAAGGAATGGTACGTAGGAATCCTCCACGAGGTTCAGGCCCCTTCACTTCAGAACCCATCCTGATTCATACCCGGGCCGCCGTATCCTAGTGGGATCATGACACCTCATTCCACTCCACAGTATCCAGGAAGCCGCCCACATGCTGGCCCCAACATCGGTGTTCCATCCTGGGGGTTCTTCAATCTGATCCACTCTCAGTGTTCCAATCAGTCTGATCCATCCCCGATGGATGTTAAAATCATGGAATACCCCGTGTTAAATATGGGAAGCTGAGGAAAACTTCAGATACATTCCTATGGAATGAAAATTTCCCGCGTTCGATGTGGGATGCCTCGGGATTCTGCTCCCTCGAGAAGCCCTATAATAAGAAACAGAAGACAGACTTGCCAATACCCCAGTGTTAGGACATGCCAATGACACCCCAACGTGACCATTCTACTCACTGATGGTTCCTGCCCTGACCAGACCCCTTGTAGCGTCTCGATGGAAGCAATATAATTAACTAGTCTCCATGAAGATATGGCACCGGGAACGAGATTCGCGAATACGTCTTAAATCTATGAGGGAGACCCAGACTAGGTGACGAGTTCCAAGGAGGAATCCACGGAAGGAAGAAACAACATCCCATCATCCCAATTTCGATCAAGGAGAAGACGTCCCTAAACAAGGAACAGATGCTGCCCACCTTTGGAAAGTGGGAATGCGGTGCCACAAACCGCGCGTCCTCCCCTGTGTGACAGATGCACGCACGCCCCAACGAAAGAGTCCGAAATAGAAAATGGTGAACCCGACGTGAATATCTTCTCCTCAATACGGAGACTGGTAGCATTGGGGTGTCGGAAGATTAGCATGTCACCAGGTCCAGGAACCCAACACCAGGACGTGAAACCCACCAGGGGTTGGGGCAGTCAGGACATTAAGCACTCCGTTCTGCGATGTTGTCAGCATGGATCCCTCTTACCAACCACGGAATACGGAATGGCGTTGGTCTATTGGTTGTTGATTCCTTTTCCTGTTAGTATCTCCCTGCTTTCAGGAATCAGATCGCTGCATCTGGAGCTCAATCGCCACCTACCCACTGGCACAGGGGCATGGGTAGCACCAACGCGGCCACCCCCGTGGTCCTACCTTTTCCATAGCTGCTCCGACCGCCACGACTGTCGGGCGCTCATGCCCCCTCTCCCCATCAGAGATTATCCAATGAAGGGTGATCAACGACCTTGTGCGTAGGTACGAGGAGGAAGGGGTCATCCCCACCAGGGACATGGCCCGTTTGGATCTCGAGGCAGCTGCGCCTCACTACCGTCAATGCCCCCGAGTGCCGCGTAGGGAGCCGCTGCTCCCCACCCCGACGTTCAACTATTTTGGGAGTTTATCCCCAAACGCCTCGACACCTCCCTTCCCTACACCGATGAGGTAGGGGATGTCCGGGTTCACCCTATCCGGGACCTGCTCCAGAGGTTCATGGAAAGGGACCCCGCTAGGCCACATCAATGCCACCGCTAGACTCCTCGAGCTGAGGAAGAGGCAATCCATGTGCCCGCACCACCTGCTTCAACCCATCTGACCCGACGCCAGCGTCGGGCGTGATCAGAAGAGGATGCCCGCCCTGGGGCATCAACATCAGCAACCACTGTGTCCCGAGCCACTGATGACTACTGTCATCAAACCCCCGCACACAGTGAGTAGGGGCAGTTATGTTCTCGACTTGGATCAAGGACCCAACCGCCCCATAGGCAGGTTGGGTCAACTATCCCGGTCGTTGGTGCAGGCAATGGTCGTCGCGGACCAATTCACGGTAGTGCCATCCAGCGTGAAGGCCTAATCCGTGCCACCGTTCTAGAAAGTGAAAGGCTTCCCCATGACATCTACGATCCAGGGGGGGCTCTTCCCAGTGCTCACCGCATTGGGTACATGGTCACTTCCCCTATCGCTGATCGTGAGTATGGAGCCATTGCATATTCGGTAACTCACCCACATGGAGTTCCTCCCCATGTACCTTTCGAAATCTTCCCTAGTGATCCTCGCATCCCAACCTTAAATCCTCTCCACACCAGTACCATTGTAGCCAGAGGACTCCATGACGGAAATCAGCCCCACCCCGAGGAGCTACCCAGGGGCAGGAAGGCGGGACGTCGTCGCCGTAAGAGAAATGTCAGGGAATCCCGGACAGAAATCATACTAGTTTGTTTCTCAGACTCTAAGGAAGAGTACAACTCAATGATGGCGCCCTCCCCCCAGTCCTATGAGTCAAGGGAAGGGATAGGGACATGGCGCATCAGCTTCATGATCCCTGAATGCGAGATCCATATGATCCCCGCCTCCCTCTGAAGGTATATCCAGGAGGACGAGGACCTGGGGTACCCCCAGGGATCAAACTTGCAGTCGCCATCGGCCTCTCCGGAAGTGCCTTCTACCTCGGTCAAGGAGGACAAAGACCTTTTATGGGGTTCGGTGGCGGTAGATCCGTGACTTAGCATACAATTGGAAAGCACTGACATTGTGACAGGAGGGCCATTCTCCGGCCCATCCTATCGTGACGTGGTAGCTAGGACACTACAACCCTTGGAGGAAGACTTAGGATTCAACGGTCAATCGGCCTGCTCACCGTATTTTCCATTGGCCAGCCCACTAGCCCAATGGCCTGGCTCGACACCATTGCCAGTTCCCCAATCACTCCTAGTCGATGAGAGGGGCTATCAAGGTCCAGATCTTGAACTTGATCCGTGAAGCTTTTGTACCATCCTCGAAGCATGCCAGTTCCCCGAGAAGTTTTGGACGGTCACAGGGTTAGATTTTGATACACCAGAATCGCTCACCCAGGGAGAGTTTGAATGTTTTCGCCAGACCCGTCAGGTAACTCACTCTCATCTTCGCTATCAGGAAGTGCCTTATCCCGGGAGTCAAGCACACCTCGAGTATATCAGTGATCAGTGTCATCGTGTCAACCTGGACACGCTCCCCGCGGTTCGGCATCTTGAGTCACTTGGCCACCACATGGACCTCCAACAATAATGCGTTTAGAGTTTTCAAGTACTATGCAAGGTTATCGAGGATGCCACCCCTCACGCGCACGTCCATGGATGGGGGCGATACGCTAACCTTCTCTTCAGTGTGATTCGCTGATAGCCTGACTCACTGGGTGGCTCTGAGGGTATGCCCCTAAGGGCAGTGGCGGTCAACATGGCCGGTCTATCGGGATAAGGGAATGGTCTAGAACTTCTTGACGAGGACTCACCCCCTGGGGATAAGCCAGTACCGGACCCATCTGGGAGGATTACTCACCAACAGAGGAACCTCCAAGGTCTCCCCACACCCACTGAGGCATTAACACTAAGCCGAAACATTGGAAAGGGTAAATAGCACATTGGGGCTGTCAAGCTCACTGACCCATCTACCTCAGTGTAGAAGGCAGAGGAACACCGGACCCTGGGGCACACCATCCAACGATGCTAAGTGTTCAAGTACTGGATCCAAGAACAGATTGAAAACAATATAGTCAGGTTGTGCCCAGCCTCAGCACAAGTGGTAGGTGTATTTGTGAGATCATATGGCAGTAGTGGCGATGAGAATGAATGGAAGCAGGTTCCCGACCATGGGTCCCAAAAGTATAGCGACTGGATGGCCCGCTAGACGGTCGCCCATGCCCATGGCATCATCCATGCATGCATGAATCTGATAGATCCCTCAAAAGATGTGGTTTCTACTTTGGCATCGTCATCCCAGCCTGCCTCTTCCCAGAAGAGCAAGCGGTGGAAGTGCAAGAAGAAAGAACGCACCCTGCCAATGCCGTATCCATCCCGTACTCTTGGAGAATTTATGCCCCAAGAAATAGATATCCTTCCGAGACTCTGCCCGATAGTGGATGAATCCTCAAATGACAATCAGGGGTATTCTTTGGTTAACACCAAAGAGTTGGTAAATACCTTTTTGACTCCCGATGATGAGGAATGCCAGGTGGACCTTCCCAATGTCCCAAGTCGTCGCCAACGTCGGCGGAGCCCTGACTACATGAATCACCGAGGCATGGAAGTTGGCACCTCCAGCCAAACCGTGCACACCACTGAGACCAGACAACATGCCCAGTATAGAGATCAGCACACGCGGACCCTTCATCCAGTGTCGACAGGTTCTCCTCAACCACTGTTTGTGTTGCTGGATCAGGCAAAACCACCTCAGTCGTACCGCGACCAGCTCCACCCTCCACCAGCTAACCCCAGCCTTCAGGTCCTAATCTGGAATCCACACTCTGGGATTCGACTAGTGAACAGTGAGACGTACCTAGTACCATTCAACCACCGGTCCATCTGGCAGGTCCCGTCATGCCTCCAATCGCAGAGCAACCTCTTGTAAGCAGAAGCTCGTGTTTGGCTTGAAAGTATGATGTTCTGAAGCACCTGGACGACATTCCAGCAAGGTTCTCTATCCTTGAGGCTCTCCATATATCATCTGAAATGTTTGAGGCACTTGCTGAGGCCCTAAGGATCCCCCTCCAGTTTGAGATAGAGGTAGCAGCTATAGAAGGCTTCCATGCTGAGGAGTTGAGAACATCGAATTCCAGATAGTTATCTCATTCTATGGTGAAGATGAAGACCCTTCCATATAGGGGCATATTCTCCCACTGTACATCACATTCCATTTCAATGGCGTGGATGTCTGCCGCTGTCTTGTCGAAATGGGTTCTGGGATTATCCTAATCCCAACTCGGACACTGCGGAAGTTAGGGTTGTCTGAGGATGATTTAACTCTCTCCAACATCAGGATCCAGGGGTATGACAGGACCGAGCAAACTCTAGTCGGCAAGATTCGCTTGAAGACCCAGTTCGGTGGCCTAATTGTCAGCACCAAGTTCATGGTTGTCTCTCAGGATACTGCTTACAACGCATTGATGGGAAGGTCGTGTCTCCACCTTCATGCGGTAGTTCCCTCATCGTATCACCAATTCCTCAAATACTCCCTTAATGGTTGAGTAGGCGTGCTCCAATGAGATGCATCTCCTTTTTCCTCTTGTGAAGCCCGTTATCTGGACGCCGACTATTACAGGAGCAAGGATTAGAAGATTTTGGTAGGTGAGGTTGAGCCCGCCGCTATCACAAGTGATCCCTGGGCAGGTTTGGATGACGACTACATCTTCCCGATCCATCGGTTGGAGGCCACAACCCCCGACATGGGGTAGTGTTTTGTTGTTTCGGGTACAAGAGGAAGGCATATTCGCAGGTCCAAGCAATGGTGGAAAATCAACTCATCCTCCTACACCAACCAGGCTGAAGTGATTCCCGAACCTCCTACCCCTTTACGGTATCAGGATGTCAGGATCATGGCGACGACGATACATCATACATGTCTCTTCTACCGGGCTGGAATTAGCCGTCTCAAGCTGAAACGACACTACTATTTTGATGTCATCAAGCGTGGCCCCTTGGGCTGAAGGCCAGATGGGATTGGATCGACTGCCTTCATCGCTATGGTCTCAGTGGCGCATGAATCTCCCGATATGGTGACCACTGCCGCCCAAGTCGGCACCATCTTCCCATCAGGATCTGGTAGCCCCAAAGCATCTCCCCCCACGGATGATCCCTCCACAAGTGGAGATGAGGACATGGACGGTGTGCCCCCAACTTTGAGGAGGGAGTCTCCACCACAGTCCACGAATTGGTAAAGGTGAACCTCGATAGAGAGGTGGACCCGAGACCCACATTGGTCAGTGCCGCTATACCCCCCGAGGAGCACCGGCGGTATGTGGAATTCATCAGACAGCACCGTGATGTGTTCACTTGGAGTTACGACGAGATGCCAGGACTAGATCCTCAGGTAGCCGTCCACCGCCTTGGTCTCCCAACGAACCATTGTGGGTTCATGTAGCCTCCCAGAAAGATGAACCCTTCTCACAGTGCCATGGTTGAGGCCGAAGTTGACAAGATTATCAAAGCCAACCTCATCAAGGAAGTTCAATACCCCCGGTGGCTAGCCAATATTATGTCGGTCAGGAAGAAAAATGGATAGATCAGTGTCTGTATCGACTTCCGCGATCTCAATTGCCACTGTCTAAAGGATGATTTCCCCTTCTAGTGACAGAATTTTTGATTGACGCCACGACCGGGTTCTAAGACCTCTCCTTCATGGACGGATATTCTAGGTATAACCATATCCGGATGGGCCCCGAGTACGAGGAGTCCAATGCCTTTAGGGCACCCCAAGGTACTTTTTGTTACCAAGTAATGCCTTTCGGCCTAAAGAATTCGGGTTCCACCTATCAACGGGCCATGCATCGCATATTCAAGCCAATTATTAGGACATTGGTGGAGTTCTATGTGGACGACCTGGTAGTCAAATATCACCAGCGCCAGGACCATCTCAAGGACCTTGAGAAAGTGTTCGATTTCCTCAGTTCCCTCCACCTGAAGATGAACCCGTTGAAGTGTGCCTTCAGAGTCACCTCCGACATGTTCCTTGGCTGTGTTTTCAGGCACCGAGGCATCACGATTGACCCAGTGAAGATCAACGCCATCAGCCAGATGCCTCCCCCAATAAATATTCGGGAACTTTGAGGTCTCAAAGGCCACTTAGCCTACATACGCTGATTGATTGTGAATCTGGCTGGAAAGTGTAAGCCATTTTCCCGTCTCATGTAGAAAGGTGCCTCCTATGAATGGGATGAAGAGTGTCAGACTGCCTTTGAGGAAATCAAGTAGTATCTGCTCTAACCTCCGGTCTTTATGCCACCCATCTCTGAGAAGCCACTGGTCCTTTACTCGACCACCATGAAATGATCCCTTGGCACACTTCTCGCCTAGAAGAACAACGAGGGAAAAGAGAACAACCTCTAATACCTTATCCACATGCTCCTAAATGCAGAAATTAGATATTCTCCTATCGAGAAGAGCTTCCTGGCAGTCATATTTTCCGTGCAGAAATTGATGCACTACTTACAGCACCACGATGTATAGCTGGTCTCTCGGGTAGACCCATTGAAGTACATCCTAAACCAACCAATGTTGACTGGACGACTAGCGCAGTGGGCGGTGATACTCTAGCAGTTCGACATCAGGTTCGTGCATCAAAAAGCTATCAAAGGACAGGCGTTGGCAGACTTTCTAGTTGCCGACCCAACCTCCACCGATCAGCCACTAGACTTAGGTTTTCCTGATGAGGCAATCCTCTCATTCGATCATACCAACCCATGCTGGAAGATGCACTTTGATGGTGACTCCCGGAGCCCCACCAATAGAATAATAAACGATCCTAGGCTAAATAGAGTGGTCTTGGGTATCGTCTTCATCACCTCAAATCAAGACGTTCTGCCATATTCATTCCTGTTGTCAGAGGGCTACACCAATAATAAGGCAGAGTATCATGCCCTCATCACTGGCCTCGATCTGGCCCTCAAGATCGACATGCCCCATCTACATGTGAAAGGGGACTTCGAGCTGGTCACCAAACTAGTCAATGGAGACTATGTTGTCAGAAAGGTAGAACTCGTGCTATTGTTGGAGTGCACCCTCCATCTAATGGCCTAGTTCCCTTCTCGGCTAGAGGTTGTTTATATTCCCTGGTCACAGAAAGGTCAAATAGATGCTTTGGCCACCCTGGCCGCATCATTTGCGGAGCCCGAACAGGATGACCTGATCATCCACGTGGCGCACCAGAGAGTCATTGCTATTGTCACCCCAAAGGATGATTGTGGCCTGCGGGTAAACTATCTCACCACTGGTGCCCCTACGTCAGGAGCCCCAGGTACTTTAGATGCAGTGATCAAAATAGTTCCTGATTGGAGGACACCCTTGGTTGAATACCTCCAACACGGTGATATCCTGTCAGACTGGGCAGAGCGTGAACGAGTCCGACGCTGCACACTACAATTCACCTTTCAGAGTAGTCCCATCCTTGAGAAGATCCTTTACAAACGCGGATTTAATGGTGTTCTTCTCCATTTCATTCAAGGAGACAAGATTTCTGAGGTCATGCAAGAAGTTCATGTCAATTCCTGCGGTACCCAATAGGCTGGGCCCAAACTATCCCATCAAATCTGAAGGTTGGGGTACTTCTGGACCTCTATGATCCATGATTGCATCATGTTTTCCAAGAGGTTCCATACATGCCAAGTTCATGCTAACATTGTGCATCAGCCACCAGAGCCTCTCCACACTACCAATTATTCTTGTCACTTTGTAGTCTGGGGGTTGGATGTTGTATGACCTTACCCACCGGTGACGACTTGCCAATGCCGGTTCATTATGACCGCTACAGATTTATTTTCTATGTGGGAAGAGGAAATTATGATCAAGGAAGTCAAAGCCCATTCTATCGCTGACTTCACAAATGGGCAGATCGAGGCATTTAACAAAACCCTCTCTAAAATTCTACAAAATATGGTTGGTCAGAACAAGAAGAGTTGGCCGGATAAACTCCCCAACGTCCTCTAGCCTTATCAGACGACGACTCTTAATTACACCTAGGTGACCCCGTATTCCCTGGTGTATGGAGATGAGGTTATCCTGCCCATCTAGATTCAGTTTCCTTCATTACACACTACGGTCTACGACCAGCAAGTGCCAGATAGAGTTGCCCAAATCCATCTAGCTGAATTGGAGGTGCTGGACAAGAATAGGCTTCATGCTTTGCACAACCAAGAAAGGCATCAGAGCAGGATGGCTCAAGATTTTAACAAGAATGTTCGCCTCCGCTCTTTCCTACAAGGTGACATGGTACTGGCCCTCAGGGCGCCAATGGTTCCTGGTAGGAAACCACCCAAGTTGGAGCCCAAATGGGAGGGGATTTTAATTGTCCACAAGGTCTATTCCAATGGTGCATACTCTCTGGTTACCATGGATGGTGAGCGTATATCTCCTCCCACCAATGTTATGTTCCTTAAGTAGTATTTTTCCTAACCCTATGGGGTCCCCGACGACCTTAAACTGGATAACGGCCCTGCATGACCCTAAACTGAACCTGGTCCTACACGACCTTAAACCACATTTGGCCCTACATTTGGGCCCCTCCGGTCCTGCATGACCTTAAAATACACGTTCGTCCCGAAAGACATTAAAATGAACGCCAGTCAAGCCTCCCTGACCGAGTCCCAGCCTCGGACCCCAGCCCAGGCTTTCACCTGTAGGATTGAATGGTGTGGTGTGGGATTATGTCCTCATTCACGTCGGGTTCATCGCCGCACTGCATTCCGCCCTTATTTGAGGTGTCCTCCTCTTCTCCTCCTCACTGTAAGATGATAAACTGCAAGCCGGTCAGGCCTCCCTGACCGAGGCCCAGCCTCGGGCCCCCGACCCAGGTTTTCTCCTGTAGGATTGTACTATGCGGTGTTACTCGTCATTCCGTACATATTCCTGGATGAAATGCCAGTCGTTCATCCTACATGATGTTAAAATGTTCTTTTAGAACTATGTGTGGCTTTATTCCCATCTTTATGGGATACGTAGGATTTCCTTAACACCTAGATTTCAGGTCCAGCCCCGTCTCTTGAGATATCCCACAATATCCCAGTCACCTTGGCCCCCTGGTCTGTCCCTCTCCATGAGGGGGATATATAGGTGTGGTACAAGGATTTTGGAACCATTCCCCCTTCTCTCGGGGATCCGCCATCTTTTGGCCACTCTCAAACTAAGCCTTTCGACCCTTTCCAATGGTCTACTAATGTGTTCAGAGTACTCTGTTCTAGGACCTGGAATGTCGGATTCAACTTAGGCAAGTCTCGTCCACTTGTCAAGCTTCGTGCTCCCCTTCGTTCGGGCCCTCATTATCTTTCACACCTGGAGGGACCCCCAAGAACTACCTTGATACAACACCCAAGGGCTCTCCAACCATCACGGGCCAACGACCTCGGGGGTTCTAGAAAACAAATTGATACAAATCCCACGTTGTGAATATGGTTAGCGGTTGATGCTCATTTGTTTGTCCCCAAGGCTAACATGATAGGATGCTGTGTTTCAAACATGGTCAGCAGTAGTCCTCCATCGTCACGCTGACTTCTTCCAGCCATGAATGTTGGTTTCATGATTCACATCATGTTCCACCCCATCGTGTCAATGTGGAATCTCGACACTCCTTGCACTAACCCTCAGTGCAGCTCCACATAACAAGCAGACAAAGCTGTGTGACGACATCTCTTGGGGATCCTATGATCTGAGCACTAAGATTATATGCTTGGGTTTTCTCTAAGGACCATGTGTAGCTTGACCCTCATCCCCATGGAAAATAAGGATTTTCCCTGACATTTCGTTTCGGGCCCAGCTCAGCTGGAAGCTAGCGTCTCCTGCCCCCTGATTGTTGGAACCTCTTAGGCTCCTTGGCCCGAGGCTCCTCTCCCGGAATCACGCACGGTGATGGTATGGGATTATGTCCTCATCGGGTATGACTTATCAGATCGTGTGTGTTCCCCTATGTCCAAGCCATACGACCTTAAACTGTGCTGGTTGGTCCCACCACATGACCATAAAATGTGATGATATCGTCCCGGCCGCACGACGAAAAATGACACTGCATTGTGGTGACCTCCCAATGGGGGACATCACGTTGGGTGTTGGTCAATTACCATGCCATTCGTCAACTCTTGTTACAGATTGATTATTGTGGCGATTTAAGGAATTTCTACCCTAGGCCGGTTGTTCCACAAAAGAAAAACCATTCACCTTCGAGGAAAAACAAGATAAATCAAATGCAGATTCTTTTAGTGCAAGGGCTAGACCCGCACACCTCTTTCATCTTTTGCACAAGTACTATGTTGTGCCGTGACACCCTTTATGAACTACATGCATCTTGATCCCCATTCTTATGGGGTATGTAGGAACTTCTAAACCTTTTTTCTTTAGGTCCAGCTTGAGGTCTTCCAATTCATCATGTCTTTCTCGCCGTTGGGACATTGAATATAGGATCAAGTGGCGTGTTTTGGGATTATGTCCTCTTGCACATTGGGTTTGCAATAGCCACCCCGCGTACACCCTGTTATGATAATTATCCCTCCTATTTCCTATCCTGCACGACGTTAAAAGGTGCCTCCAAAAACTACGTATTCCTTGATTCCCATCCTTATGGGATACATAGGAGCGCCTGGGCACCTCTCCATAGGCCCAACCTAACTTTCATGTTTGGTTCCTTGGCCTAAACACTTCTCCATAGAGCACATGGTAAGTAGTACCTTGTCCTCATTCACGTTAGGTTTCACAACAGTTTAACCATGTGCCCCCCACTCCCCTTACTCTTTGGTCCGAGTTGTAAGATCTTAAACTAAGATCCTTTCAAGAACTACGTGTGGATTGATTCCCATACTTATGGGATACGTAGGAATGCCCGAACATTTTGTCTTGGGTCCAGCCCCGGGGATCACCAATCCCATCCCTCCTCATTGTCGGCCCCTTGTCCTGGCTTCTTGGGGAGTGTTGTAACTGCAACATATGCCCTGAATAAGTTAAGTATTCCCCATAGTAATGTTGGGAAGTGATAGTTCTTTCACTAGAGAGGTCCTGTCTAAAAATTGGGATGATCCGTGACCAGATTAATACATCTGCCTTATGCACCTCCACTACGGTGGTACAATTTTGGGAGTGGTGGATTCTGTTTGAACAAACCACCACTCCACATTCCATGCTTTGCATGCCCCTTTATTCAGATCTTTATTCACTTTCATGTTTGATGGGACCCCATAACATAATGGATGCCCGAAATATGGTCTGTCTACTGTAACAATACGGCCGATAGACCTTTGGTCCGCCTGTTGTAACAGTATGGATGATTGACCCATGGTCCACCTGCTGTAACAATACGAATGATAGAACTTTGGTCCGCCTGTTATAACGGTATGGATGATTGACCTATGTTCTACCTGTTGTCCTGGGACAACGTTCCAAAAGACTGGTCATGTTTGATGGGACCCCCTAATAGTATGGATGACCGACCTGTGGTCCGCCTATTGTAACAATACGGATGATAGAACTTTGGTCCACCTGTTGTAACGGTATGGACGATTGACCCATGGTCCGCCTGCTGTCCTGGGCCAACATTCCGAAAGACTGATCCACAATATTTGAGTTAGGCCCCGTTTTGCAAACATGGTCAGTGGTCAGCCCTCATTTGTTTTCCCCATTTCAGGCCAATGCGATATGGATGCTGCGTTTCCACCATGGTTAACAGTTATCCTCCATCGTCGCGCCCCCAATATTGTTCAGAATTTGGGTAACTTGATTCACATTTTTCATCTCCCTATGTTCAGATTTATTTCAATGCCCCTGGCATTGCCTCACTCATGTGTTAGAGCACATTGAGGAGACGATATATCCATCAGTCCGAGGTCCCCTCCCTTCGGCTAGACCCCCCTCTCCTCCTCAGAAACCCAGGACCGATTTCGGATGCCTGATGTTTAGTTGACGCCCCACAGTCAGACGAAATGATAACACGAGCATCCTTTGTTTCTCGCGTTGGGTACGACCGACATTATCTTAGGGGTGAATTGTTATTTATTTAAAAATTATTGTTGAGCATATTAAACCAAAGGGTACAGATAAATGGATTCTTCCATACATTGGTTTGAAATGGTGAGTAGTAAATGAAAGAAGTTCATGAGATGGCCAAAATAGAGCCCTTAAGGATCAGCGTGCTGGATTGATCTTTCCAACACCACTACCCTTTAGCTGGTAGCCTCCAGGACTACTTCTCGCTCCCTGAAGACTCTCTCTTCATTAGCAACCGTAGAGCACAGTTCGCCAATCATATCTTGTGCATGCGCCCGTTTAGTTTGAAGTACAGTCATCTAGTGACTCGCCTCCATCAATTGTTCTTAGGAGTCTGCCAGTTGGGCTGTTAGTTGCTCCACAAGCTCAGAGCATGTTGCAAGGAAGGCCTCCTTCTCTGCCACCTGCCCTTCGAGGTGCCAGACTTCCTTCTCCGCCCTCAGAAATGCTTGGGTGCTCACCGATCTTTCCCAACACTGGGAAACGTCGGTGTACCGGCCTCCCTCGAGTATCTTCTTGTCCATGTAGTCATGGAACGTCAGATGAAGGCGTTGATCATCAGCCCCTTCGGCACACAGGAAACACAGCCCGGTCTAGAGTGATCCCATTCGCCTAAGCCAATCCATCTGAGGCTTCCTGAGAAAGTGCCGGATACACTTCCACCCTTTGCGCCATGTCATCCGGCTCTCCCCGGCCGCTTCCAAGTCTGAATCATCTATCTCTTTGGGATTAGTGGGCTGGTATATAGGAAAGGTAGCCAATAGGTCAGCAACAAGATCTGCCTCAGGGATGCCTTCACGAGGAATAGGATCCTCGACGTTTGGGAGACCTTCCTCCCTCGCCCCGACCATGGAGCTGTATTCGTTAGCTTCCGGCCTCTCTCCTATAACAGCACCACTGATATCCACCGACCCTTGCTCACCTATTTCGGGGGCCAACTCAGTTTGGGAATAATGTTCTGGAGGAGGTGGTATGTCTGCCGCTGGTCCACTCACGGATGGTCCGGGCTCAGCAGCCCGACGAGCCTCCAATGCTGAGATCACTATATAAGGAGCATCCTGATTAGTTGAGAGCTTTGATAGTATGCACCAGTAGCAAAGCAAGGGACTTACAGGAACCCAGAGTGTCAGCGTCCAGTGTTCTGGCCGCTATAGGAGCTATCGTGGAAGGAGACCCCTCAGTGCTTGTCAGTTCGATGATGGGCATCAGAACCCCACACTATCCTACCAGCGCCTCTCCTTCTCCTATTGGGGATGCCTGATCAGTGTCTATGTGCTCCTGAGTGAGGTAGAGAAATGGATTAGAAATTGTAGAAGATAATGTATGAAGAAGGAAGATGAATAAGGATAGAGTCAGACCTCGAGCATCTCAGTTATGTCCATATCAGAGCCGACAATCTCGTCAGTCTCATGTAGGCTCCCTTGGTGGGACCCTCCCTGAGATCTTTCATCTTCTACTATCTCCTCTTCTCCCTCTAACTCCTCATCGCTGTTTCCTTCTCCCGGCGGCATCACTTTCGGATCATGCTCTTGGCTGAGCATCACTTTCACCAGGAAAGGTGGCCCCGTACGTTGACCCCTTTGGCGCGCGTATGTGTCCATGGCCATTAGATATGCGTGCCTCTGATGGAAGTTTACTCTGTCGGTAACTCAAATGAGCCCGACCTCTGGCAGCTAGATCTCATCCTGCATTATCTTCTGCCATATGGATTCAACGCTCATTGATTTCCGGAGAGTAATCCATGATGACCTCAATGCCAGGAAGATTGTATCATGGGAAGGTTCAAGCAGGTATCTTATCTACTTCCCGGGCAGCTCTCTGGCCACCTCGTGTGGCCCCCCTCTAGGAAACGAGGTCACAACGACACCATGCAATGTCCCCACTGATGAGGTCTCGGCCTGCGCAGGCCTCGCTTCCTGGCGTGCCCCTGGTTCCCCCCTTCTAGCAGCACCTTGCCTGCTCCCCCATCACCCAGATTCCATGTGGGTAGTCTCGAGGTGCCGAACTCGCTTGTGTAAGATCCCCTCAGGGTACGCGATGGTCCAGTGCTCGGCATACTTGGTTGATAGGCCAGCGTCGATCCTGGTGGGAGGAAGGGTAATGAAGTCACCAGATCCATAAGTGGTGAACATTAACCACATCTGGCGAAGACGTAGTGATTATTCTCCTCCCAGAAATCCGTGAATACCTTATTCGGCATTCTCTAGAGGCACTCGAACTTCCTGGAGAATCAGGATGACACGTAAGGCTCACAGATGAACTTCCCATCAATCTGAGTCATGAGCACCCCGCCCCGGATGCTCAAGAAGTACTCTTGCTGCTCCAGCGAGCCTTGTCCATTGTCCACCATCTGGCTGACCGGGGTGTGGAATGGGATGAAGTTGAAATTGGCGTGGTTACCAATTCATATCCTTACGCCCTCCTCGTTGAGCGTCATCAACGCAACCCTGGAAATGTTCAACAGAGATGGCCACAAACCGTTTCCTGGAGGACGAATGGCATTTGGGAAGGTGTACCTGCCAAGATGAGCCGCCACCCAGCCGTGGAAGATTTGGAAAGGGACACATACCCTCCGAGGCTACCCCCCTCGTGAGATGCATCCCAGGATAGCATACAGGCTAGCCATCATGGGGATCCCTAGATTGAACCTTTTGTTGGCGGCCATGGTGCCCACCATCACCAGTGTTGCTGGACGGACGCCCATCTTTTCATCCTGCACCGGCACGAGCCACCCACTCAGGAAGGTGGCGAGGAACCCAACATATTAGACTTTCAGGTCTCGGACCTCAATGATGCAGTAACCCCATGATTGGTATTTCCCCATCTACAGGATTCTCCGGTATGATCCATTCCTGCTCCTCTGAGCCGCGGTTGGGCACCGTTTTCCCCATCCTAGAATCTTGAATGCCATGTCCTTCTTTAGGAACTGTCTGAACCAGTCCTTATAGGAGACGTCCTTCTGGAAGTCCGTGACCTTCAGCCTCTCTTTGGCCAGATCCAGCAGGTGCCACGTCTGCGTGGGAGTCCGTGATCTATCCTCCCAAGTGTTCGTTGGGGGGAGAAATTCGTCGTACTGGTAACCCTCCAGTGGGATACTGCCAATGAAATGGACGTCCCAGAGACTGATACCAACTTCCCCATGGTGAGTATGGAATGTGTTGGTGTTAGGGGACCACCGGGTGAACAGATTCAGCCTGAGTTCATGTTGACGGTGGAAGTGGAACTGCGATGTCCACACCGCCTCGAACAGATCGATGTGCCGCAGCTCGGCCCTGAATTGGTCTCATGTATGACAAACCCAGTATGCCCAGGCCCATTCACTGGTGAAGTTACCACCAGAACACAAGTCCCAATCTTGCAGCCAGCACTTAGTGTCATCCGTGATGGTCTGATGAACGTGCTTGCATATAGGGTCGGGTAGCTCTCCGCAACAGGATCACCCCTGTCAATGGTCCTGGTCCTCGGGTTCAGGACATAAACATCCACGTGTCTGGTCTCTCTGGAAGGATGACCATTGTTGGTGATGTTGTAACGGGGAAGATTGTCCTCCTGGGTCACCCATGACCGCGGTGTGTCCACCTCGAATCCTGGTAGTGGAACCTCCTCCAGGATGCCGAAGTTCTAGATAAGGATGTTGTTGGATAGAGGATACTCCTTCTAGGCAGGGGACAGCAGGTTGAACAAGGTAAGGTTGTTGGAAACAACCACCGTGGCACCATAAACCTCCTCATTCTCCACTATTTCAACTCTACGAGCGGCGCCTTCCCCCTCATCAACTTGGTTTGCGGCCATCTCTAGTGTTTTGAGAGTTGCGTGAAATCCAAATGAGCTGTGCGAAATCCCGATGAGTTGCATGGAATCTGGATTTGTGGCGTGCAATTCAAGAGTTGGGAGAAAAATAAAAAACAATTGGCACAGAATAGCCCGAGTTTTCGCGTAAATATGACTGAAACTCAGAAGGAATTGCATGCTGCCAAAGCGTGTTTTATGCGCAGTTGCAGATGCAATTTCGTGCATGAGAGCATTTAGCTTATCACGTGAGAAAGATTGAGTACGGAGCGTAGGACCCATGGACCCTTTTATAGGTGTGTCCGGGGTTTCGCGCCACTCGGAAAGAAAATTCTACGTTGAACTGGTATTTTTTGCACGCCGCATCATCTTTGCACGCTAGAGGTCGTTGAAGCCTAACCCTTCGACATTTCGGAATTTCCCTCAGAATCCGATAGTTGCAACCTCTCGCCGGTCTAATTCCAAGGGGGGTGACATTTGTAGATGCCAAAAAAGCCCATAACTCCTAAAAGAAGTTTCTAAATGATGAAGCGAAGTCATATTCGGACCCAGAGGCCCGGTCCGGAGGGCCCGAAAGTGGTGTGGAAATGTAAGGATGATTTGCGCGAAAACATGTTAGCCGCGCGAAAGGAGTTCGGGATTCGCAAAAGGACCCCGGTGCCAGCACGCAATTTTGCGCGCCCACACCTGAGTGGTTCTCTTTTGTGTTCCGCCATCCCTGGTGCGCAATATTTCGTGTGCCTCTTGGATTCTATGACGCCGGAGGCCTATAAATAGAAGGAGACCCCTCCCATTTCGGTGTTGCAGAATCTGAACCAGCTCCCATGCGCAAAATAGGACTCCCGCGCGCGCAATATGACATTTCGGTATTGACTCTTTTCGCGCAACCTTTCCTTGGGATCCGCCTTTTCATGAAATCCCACCGGCTTAAATAAAATTGCAAACTCCTCAGGGTTCCTCCATGGCGTGCAATCCCTTCCGTTGCAGGCAAAATGGTCTAATTTCACGCAACCCATTCATCGAGTTTGGTCGTGCCTTAGGGTTCCATAGTTTCCACTCGTGCGCAATTCACATGCTTTAAACACAATCCCCCTAGCCGCGTGCAATTCCTCTGCCCCCAATTATATGCTATCCCAGTGTTTTGCGCGCAAACCTTCTCTTTGAACGCAATCCCCAGGACCCCTCACCTTGATGCACCCCAGGTGCCTCCCTGCGTGGACGCCCGATTTCCTCCAGACCCCCAATGAATGTCATGCGCCGTTTTCCCATACGGCCTTCCCGGCTCGTACAGAGTAACCTCAAGGTCCCTTGGGCAGTGTTTCCCGTTGTGTTGCTCTGCCTCATGCTCCTTCACCTAAGCATGCTAACAGCTATTGATTCTTTGCATATCCACGCTAATGTGGACCCCTTGATGGTTCGCCCTGTGGCCCCCCTTCACAACAGCCTTTCTGATGCCTTCCCTCCCACAAGGTGTAGAGGATGACGGTTATGTAAGTCCTTGGGTTGTGGAGAGAACCCACCTCATCTGAGCTGCAGGACGTTAAACTTCCAAGCAACTCATCCTCAACACATGACGTTAAACTATGATCCGACCCCGTGCCTCGCACGCAGGGTCCCCTGAGCTCAAAAATTCATTACGCCACTCGTCTCCATGGGAATGGAATCACCATCACATGGGATTATATCCTCCCTATCGGAGTGGCGTTTGTCCATGGGGGAAGGGCTGCCTTATAGCGTAATCCCCTGGCCTCTCCAGTGGAAGGTAGCACCCATGAACCTCCGTACTTCCCCACAGCCAAGGCCAGTGGAGGGCGTGATAGGGAACGAGACATCTCCTTTGTTAGGTCCCAAATCACTCTCGCTCTGTGTCTTGTCACATTTCGAGCCTCCATCCTGGAGTAAGTACCAGCACCAAGGGACGCTCAACGCGTAAGCCCCTATTCGCTTCTCACGGATGCACTCTTCACGAGGTGATAATCTGGTCCCTGCTGCCTCTTGTTTCTCACACCGAGCATGACTCACGTGGGATTAGAATGAGCATTCACCATGAAATCCACTTATGGGCCACCTCAGAGCATAAGCCCCATCCCATAAAACTACATGGACTTTTATCCATGCTAAGGCATGGTACGTAGGAAGCCTCCATGAGGTTCAAGCCCACCACCCGGTTGTTCTGACCCCTTCACGTCGGTTCACCAACTCCTTGGGTTGCCTCAGAGCGTAAGCCGCATCCCAGAAAACTATGAGGACTTTGATCCCTGCTAAGGCATGGTACGTAGGAAGCCTCCACAAGGTTCAAGCCCACCACATAGTTGTTCTGACCCCTTCGCGTCGATTCACCAACTCCTTGGGCCGCCTTAGAGTGTAAGACCCAAATGCCGTCCCGCATGACGTTAAACTGTATGCCCCCATCCTGCATGACATTAAACTGTATGCCGTCCAGCATGACATTAAACTGTCTACCTCGTCCCACATGACGTTAAATTTCACCACCCTAACTACGTGGACTTTGATCCGTGCTAAGGCATGGTGCGTAGGAAGCCTCCACAAGGTTCAAGCCCACCACTCAGTCGTTTCGACCCCTTTGCGTTGCTTCTCCAACCATTATGGGCTTCCTCAGAGGGTAAGCCCCATATCCACCATTGTGGGCCACCTTAGAGCGTAAGACCCATATCCATCCATTATGGACCGCCTCAGAGCATAAGCCCCAAATTCCCCTGTCCCGTATGACGTTAAACAGTATATCCGAACTACGGGGACTTTGATTCATGTCAAGGCATGGTACGTAGGAAGCATCCATGAGGTTCAAGCCCCTTCAATTCATCACCCATCCTGATTTTTACCCAGGCCGCCACATAACGGTGGGATCATGCCACCTCATTCCACTCCACAGTATCCTGGAATCCGCCCACGTGATGGCCCCAACATCAGTGTTCCTTCTAGGGGGTTCTTCAATCTGATCCACTCTTGGTGTTCCGATCAGTTCGATCCATCCCCGCTGGATGTTAAACTCGCGAAATACCCCGTGTTAAACATGGGAGCTGAGGAAAACCTCAGATACATGCCTATAGAATGAAAATTCCCCACGTTCGATGTGGGATGCCTCGGGCTTCCGTGCCAGCTAGAATCCCTATAATAAGGGAATGAAGACAGACATGCCAATCTACCAGCGTCAAGACTTTCCAATGACGCCCCAATGTGACCATTCTCTTCACCAAAGGTTGCCGCCCCGACTATACCCCTTGGAGCGTCTCGACGGAAGCAATGTAATTAACTGGTGTCCATGAAGATATGGCACCAGAAATGAGATTCACGAATACGTATTAAATCTATGAGGGAGACCTGGACTAGGTGACAAGCTCCGAGGATGAATCCATGAAAGGAAGAACCGACATCCCATCATCCTAGTTTCGATCAAGGAGCAGACATCCCTGAACAAGGAAAGGATGTTGCCCGCCTTTGGAAAGCGGGAATGCGGGGCCACAAGCCGCACATCGTACCCCGCGTGACGGATGCATGTGCGCCCCGGCTAAAGCGTCGGAAACACACCTACTATCCACTACTGGGATGGAGGGTTGAAGAGTTCCAAAAATATGGCTTGACGTGTGTGGATTCAGAGGCTTGGGTGGCACCTACCGTGACCAACTGTGGACTTGTGTTCCCTCTGTTTTTATCTGTTTGTTTTGATGTGTGATTGTAAACTATAAATAGAGAGAACATTGTGTGTTGTAATAATAATTAGAATAAATAGATTCTGTGTTGCTACTTCTCCATTTCTATTATTGCAATCACCTCCAGTAATATGCATGTGTGTGCAGTTTGTGTAACCGCTGCATCTATCCTCCATTAGTGGTATCAGAGGGGGATTAAAGCTTCCACTACCTATGACCACAATAAGTGGTATCGGAGCATCTAAGGTGAGCTGAGCAGACATAGATCCATGGGTTGTGCTCCCGATTCGTCTATTGCAGCGACAAGTGGTTTCTGTCAGATCTGATTCCATGATTTTCACCACCCGAAGAAGACGATAAATAGTGTTCCAACACTATCAAAAACTTGGGTGTGGGTTTTTTTATTCCACTTTCCACGCCCCTTTTTCTATTATGCTAATGTAATTTCTTTTATCAACTTTTCCACCAACTATTCCCATTTATGTCCCCTATTTAATTTTTTCAAACCAAAAATCAAAAATCCCTTTAGCCTTTTTTCCTTTTTTGTCCCCTACATGATTCTCTCTACACTTTTTCATTTCAACTTGTCTTACATCCCATAGTCTTCCATGCCCCCCTATTTTTGGTTATTTTTTTCATCAAAGTCCCTATCCATCACCCAAAGTAAAAACACTACATTCAATTGTGTTAAGAGAAAAAGAGGTGTCTTCACTTCTGAAAAAAAAATATTTGGGTGATCAAAAAACAAAATTGTTGCAATCTTCTATTCTAAAAAAAATTGTCATCATTAATTCTGAAAAAAATAGGAAGTGTGCAATTCAGAAAAAAAAATTACTATCTGAAAAATTATTCTACTGGATAGTGACTTTAATTTCATCAATTACTTTGACTTATTTTTGGACATTGACGATAATGACGGATGCCCTATGCCTTCATCTTGTAACCTGAAGGTGAATTAATCATCTGCAATTAATTCCACTGAAGAAAAAGTGTTGCTATCAAAAACAGTCATATTCCTCAAATATGGGACTGGCATCAATGTTGTATCCAGTAGACAATTCGCCAGTTTAGGCATGAAGCATTATAGCCCCGTGTTAGTTCCCCTGGTGAAGAATAGCAATGCCTCCTTCCAATGCGTTCGAATCCCGGTGAAGTCTTGCATCAAGGGGTGACATTTTGAAGAATACAAACTCGAGGTAGAGAGTTTCATGAACAAGAATATGATTCTAGAAGAGGATTACAAGGTGGATGAATTTCAAATCAAAGCAATAAATTCCAATTTGCTTCCGACTACTGATATTTTGTTCCTGCGATCACCTCCAGTGATGAGCTTATTTGCTGCCACATGTACTATTGATTTTACAGTAGCTAATGCCTATCCTGAAGTCATTATACCAGTTGGTTTCCCACCTAGACATAATGAAAAATCAGGGGATTCAATGAATACGAGTTTAAGGGGGGGATGTTGGAAGTATTAAACTATTATTCCTCAGACGACACCTACTATCCAGTGCTGGGATGGAGGCTTGAAGAGTTCCACAAAGACGGCTTGACGTGTGTGGATCCAGAGGCTTGGGCGGCACCTACCGTGACCAACTGTGGACTTTTCTTCCCTATATTTTTCTCTGTTTGTTTTGCTGCGTGATTGTAATCTATAAATAGAGAGCATGTTGTGTGTTGTAATAAGAATTAGAAGGGTTCAAGAAATAAATACTGTGTTTATACTACTCCATTTCTGTTGTTGTGATCACCTCCAGTGATCTGCATGTGTGTGAAGTTTGTTCTACCACTGCATCGATCCTCCATCAGTGGTATCAGAGGGGGATTAAAGCTTCCACTACCTATAACCACCATCACAATCCATTTAGTGCTATGTTACACAGACCTAGGTTCTACCTGTGAAGCATTTCACTATACGGGGCCTGGTTCTGCCCATGTTGTGTGCTACTACACGAGGTCATGTTCCTCTAACATAGCATTTTCTTATGTGGCATAATGGTCTACTCACCTAATATTTTTTATGTATAATGATTGTCTAAAAAGGAGTCATCCATTTATTCCCTATCGAATATTTTCCTTAAAGTGGTTTTGAATTTGAGGATGGTGATACTATTTATTATTTCCTCAGTACTATGGAATAGTTTTTTAGTTGGTGGGAATCATTGAAGAGGCTTTAGTTTTTATGACACCTTGTATCTCATCTGATTGGGATTTAATAATTTTGGTCTCATCCACATTATTTTCCCCCTTTTTCTACCCCCCTTAAGGTATTTTTATAGATGAGCGGAGGGATAGGGTACCAACATGGCTAGTCGTCCATAGTGGGCTAAAAACCTTCATTTGTGGGAGCACATGGTGCATTACCTAGTCTGTAAACGACTTGTTCAATGGGGTGAAATCATTCTCGAAGGGGGGATATCATTTGTAGGGGTGAAAATCACCGCCCAGCCCCTCAAACAGCTTGATTTGTTCGCAAGTGCCAGTGGGATTGCCTTGACCCATGAGTTATTTAGTTCATTATGTATGGTCATTCGTGGGGATGGAAATCACTGCCTCAGTATAACAAAAAAACGTGGTTTCATTTGGGAAATTCTTCAAAAAATAGAATAAATCCATGGGATATAGCAGTCTATGAAGTGGTTTCTTCTTTGTGGTCTCATCCATTTTAAAATTTTCTTCAATCTTATACTATGTTTTGTTTTAACCATTTTCCATGTTTTATGAAATTCTCTTCTTGTTGTATGAGAAATTTTCTGAACCCAAAAAATTCGCCCCACCAGAATTCAT
This sequence comes from Viscum album, assembly GCA_963277665.1. Lineage (NCBI taxonomy): Eukaryota > Viridiplantae > Streptophyta > Magnoliopsida > Santalales > Viscaceae > Viscum > Viscum album. Next base: position 163,777,096 of record OY728149.1, read on the forward strand.
TTCAATTCGGATAATGAGGATACTATTTCAATATTGAAAATGATCATGTTTTGAACTGAACTGTAGTACATAAGTGCACCCTGAAGAGGGGACCATGAAAATAAATAGGGGGAACAAATAATTTTGCATTTAATAGAATTATTGTTGAACCACGCACTCTATAAACTCTCTTAATTTTCAATTTCTTCCATGTAGTGCCCCCATTGCAAATTCCCTTTCTAGGAATTGATATGCATCACTTGAGAACTAAAAGTCTCAACCGTAATTGGTAATTTTTGATAATCCGCATAGTAATCAGCTGCTTTATAGACGGATTATTTAGTAGAACATTTATTCATTGAAAAATTCATCACTAAACATCACATCCATGAACTGATGCTTCTATGTTGAATTTCATTAGGAACTGATGGTTTTATGACCAGTGATTCCTAGAACTGAAGGTTTTCAGGAAACTTCCTTCACAAAATGATAGTTTACATACCTTCATACATTTCCACTATTTTGGAAACTAAATCCAATACATCTAAACTTTGATTTAAACAATAGTATGAACCCTATTCAGGCTTCTTCTAGTTCTACTGCTCCTGCTCTCTCAGATGCTAAGGAAAGGAAGAAGGACATGATCAATTATGTTAATAAAAATATTACCATCAAATTGATTCATCGACTCCTATAGGGACATCTTAATTTTGGTCAAATTGGGTATCAGGCCTCGGACAGAATTCCCCTTTTTGGATTCAGGTTAGCATATGGTATAGTGATTCCATCACCACCTTCAGAAAATAAATGTACAGCTGATATACTTGAAAATAGTAATATTACCCAAGCAACAATTTCAACAAGGGAGAATGTATTCAGGTAACCAACATTGCTGAGTCTCTTTTGAACTATACTCCTCTATAACAGGAGGAAACAATACAGGCACTGGATAACAGATTCCATTATTATCACAACACCATACATAAGGATATAAAGAATGAGAAACTATGGTTGTTAGTAAAATGGGACCTTCTCCCTGGGGTTTCATTCAGCTTTGACTGGGGGTAGCATTTTCGGGTTCGTCAGTGATCTAAGGATTTAAAAGTTGCGTTAAAGGATATGGGTCTATACGAGGTAGTATGGGTATCACGGGCCTAATATAACCGAAACTAAAAAATGTTTCTCATAGATTCTTAGTATATGGATCTCGAACACCAAAACCTTTAACTTAGTGCATTGGGAGGTCATTATTAGTCTCTAGGACATTTGATTGATTTTGAGGGTGCCAATCAAAGGTGATATGTATGATGAGTTTCTTCCACCTTCTTTGGCATTGGAGGATACATAAAGGACTCTCCCTCTTTCCAAAAAACGTACTGATAAGAAGATGGATATTATGAAGGTTTACCTTCATTTGATGGATGATTTCCCATTTTTGGATTGGATTAATGCCTTTGAGACATTAAATGGAAAGTATCCCTATGCACATAGTCTGATAACTTTATTAAAAATTAAGACCTAAAGGAATCCTGGTGGATACTAGACCAATCTTGAAGTGGTTTGATTAAACAATTGGGGATGGATTCTCATTCCTAACCATGACTGGTTGTTTTAACTAATAGCTTTCCTGGCCATTTTTTGAGTGGATGGATGCTATTGGTGCATGATTTTTCTACCGAGGTTAGATTCACAACTTTCATGATGGACTATCAATTGGGGACTCTGAAGGTGCATTAATATTTCCATCCTGATGCTGGAAAAGATTTACCTTTTATTGGGAGGAATTAGTGAGGGGATGCAACCATACCATCTAATGGGTCACTTTCAGGTTATTTGGGGCAGGGTAGTATCATATATTGGGGGAAATAGGTATATTAATACCCACTAGATCCATGAAGCTACCATTCAGCCATACATACAATGTATAAGAGGGTTAAATATATCATTATTTAGTGAGAAAGAAATGATGGATCAACTCAACTACCATGATCATTTAAACTATGATCCTTATAATCATCCTTCTGGTACATTGGTTAAAGATGGATAAGTTGAATTTTCTATGCAAAGATATCTAATCACTTGAATGGAAGGAATCTTGGATGCTAGGGTTGATGGGGAACTTATATGCGATGGGTGTTCACCCAAAATATTTTTCTGAAAATTAAATAGTATATAGATGATGTGTCCTTTCACCCTCAAAAACAAATTCTAGGAGAAGAAAACATTGATTTTTCAACAACTTTGATTGATGTTCACTTGGGAGGACTCCCAATTCCAAATTGGGCTTTCACTATTTGTTGTTTTCTAGCCTATACTCACTAGATCTTATGCTGATGATTGGAATAGATCCTACCATTAAGATCAAGTAGAAAAACCAGTTCCCATTGTAAAGGCCTAGAAACCACCTATCTTTGAGGGGAACAAAGGAAATTAGTCAGGCATTCTTGTCCTGAAAAGGTTCTAAAGAAATATATTATTTTATAACCCTCATGAAATGTGTTGAGAGATAAGGTTTTAAGTTACCATGTTTCCAATACTACTCCTCAATTTCAATATTCTGCACCTTTTGATATCGACTTTCTAATGGCACAGAGATAATGTGATTCTTTGAGGAGCTCTCATCCATCTCATGCTCTATAGTGCTTCCGGTAGAAGAAGGATTTCACATTGACCAGATATTGCTATGTGTTGATGCCTGCAACTATCTTGAATGAAGATGATCCTGATAAGGTGGAATTCCATCAATAATATCATTATTCCGCAATCTATTCAAGGCTGAACCGACACTGTTAATCTTTCTGAAAGCTTTCCATGGTGAGGTCTGGAGTTATTGACGATAACAATGATGATATCTATTGTAACACCCCGTGTTTTTTATGATCATGATTCTTTTTAAATTTCCTTAAGTTATTGTGATGTATACTACACAAAGATAATAATTCCCTAGATTCAACATTGGCATAGATTTTTGTATACATAGTAGTTTGTCTAGCTTGTGTCATACACAATTTCGAGTTCTATTGATAGAATTCATTTCACGCAAGACTGAGTTTAGGAGAAAAACTAAATATTATTATATTAAAATATAACCAAGACATTATAAGGGTGGATATGAACAATATTAACTGAATTATGAAAATATGATTTACACGTGTATATATAATTAGTTTAAAAAATAAAACCCTTCTTAGATTAATGGAAATGTTTTTCAGAAAAACTTTTTAAATTAAAATATGTGTGTTTATAACATTATAAGATCACTCTTGATGTATTATATATATATGTAATATATTAAATATAATTTTTAGAATTCGTCTTATATGTTTTCTATACATGGTATAAGAACAAATTCAATTTTTTAGACAAAAGAATTATTTTTTAAAAAAATGTAGTTTTATCACCTTTTGACAGTGCACCCATTTTAAATCTAGTTTTTAACAAATTTTTATATTCTATTTGAAAAAATAAATATCCTATTCCGAAGTAGGATATAAAACATTTGTATTGGATGAATTTTTGATTTTTTTCTCATAATTTTCATGGTTTGATAAATAGTAAAAATATACTAAATTTTAATTGAAAACAACCTTTTTCATCAAAATATTTTATATGGTTTAGTTTCATTATTTAATGGGTTAGAAATATAAAATGATTATATTTTTATTATTGAATATAATTTAAGTCATTTGAATTAATTTTACATTTAATTTCTATTTTAAAACAAGTAAATCTTTTGCAATGTTTTAACTTTTAAAACTTTTAATTGCATTCCGACAACAAGAATAATTTTAAATAATTTACTAAAACATCTATGCTTTTAATTTTGAAAAATGAATTTTGTATTTCGAATCATCAGATCCAAATTATGTAAATAATTTTTTATTAGTTTTTTTTATACTATGAATCATAATTAGGGAATTTTTTTATTTAACATGGTTAATGATGAATCAGGTAATTTAAGTGACAAAATAATATGATAAGGAAAATAAAATTAGCCTAAAACCTGAAAAAATACTATTATATGAGCTTCTATCAAACCTCAACACCTAAGTATCAGAATTTATTCATTTAATGAACTTTTTTACTTGAAAATGATATAAATATTATTAATATAAAAGAAGGTGACAAGAAGGTGACCAAATGTCACCATCTTATTTATTATAAGTATAATAATTTTAATACAGTGAAAAATATAATATAAAATTGATGGTAAATAGTCTCCATAAATATAATGAAACTATATACATCATTTAGATTTATTTAGAATTTTTATAGATTAAATAATTACCATAAATACTGACATAACGATGACATATAAATTAATTTATTAATAGAAATATCAGATAAATAATATGAAATATATTAAAATAAATATAATTTGAATTTATTAGGGTACTCCATGAATAGTATATGTAACTAATACATATTATAAGTCTATTTAATGTTTTTCTTGAAGTTATCTCAATGTTTAGATTTAATTAAATTCAATGGAATGAATAGTGTCCAAATTGACTCTATTTATATTTTATAAAATGAATATTTTATTAATTTATTTAAAAATCATAAATATTTTATAAAATTAAAAAGTTGAAATTTTAAGATTGAAAATTTCATAATATGTCTATTTATGGGTAATTGGCCCTAAATAAGTGAAATATATAACCTCAAAATGTTACAATATTTATAATTAAAATAGATTAGTTAAGGGTAAACTAAAATGATAAGGTTTAAAATAAAATAAATACATATCAAAAAATTGTTGTATAAGAGGATTTTGAACCATAATCTCCTAGATTAGACATAAGTAAATTTTGGGTTATTTATAGTTAATAATTAATTTATATTAAATTAATATTTTTGGAGTTTCCTAAAGTACCCATCCCTACCCATATAAAAGGGCAACTCTCTTTCTCATTTATTCACACCTCAAAAACACTTTATCTCATTAAAAACCTATAAATTAATCCTCACAACTTCCCTCACTTTATCAAACAGTCCATAAATTTGTGATAAATCCAACCTAAGGATTCCTTTTGAGAAAATCATAAGGAGATAGTCAAAGAAGTGGTAATTGTTTAACCAACACTTCCAAAGTTATTTTCTTCTTATAATTACTTTTTCTAACTTGTTTACATACTAAAGTAATAACTCCAGAATAAAATATATTCTGATATTTGTTTGTATTATGGTATATCCATATTTATCCTTTTACCCATCCAAATAAGAACAATATCACCATGCATGCGTGCACATGACTTACCGTCTCCATATTGTGGTGTAAACTGTTTTCCAACTATACTTTATTTTGATGAATATAATGATGAATATAATGGATATAAATAATTAATAATACATTATAATAATCCATTATAATTAATATACATTAAATCATTTACCATTTAACAATAAAGGCAATGATACCGTCTCTGGTGCATACATATAGCTTACCGTCTCCACGACGTGATGAGATTCATCCTCCACTACAACCATTTAAGAATGATTATGAAACATTATGTAATGATAAGTATGAAATATATGACATAATAATGATACTGGAATAATATATATATACCAATATTTCATTTACTGGCGTTTATTCAATACTATAAGAAAACAGAAACAATGTTCATACATAGATACGACCTACTGTCTCCATGAATGGTGTATTCCATTTCAATTATATATATGTTCTATATATTTATATACTGAATATATATGATATATTAATAATTAATTAAAATATTGATGTAAGTAAATCATGATCTATGTAATAAGATCAAGAATAAAAAGTCAAAACACGTATGACAAAAATGTGATTATGACCTAAAACGTGGATTTTACATATGACTATTTAATGAAAAGGTAATATAATGTCATAAATGAATCATATATGATATCATAAATATTTTTATGATTTTTTAGAAGTTAATAACACGTTTTAAACCTCTATAATTATTATTTTTACATGTTTAGAATAAATCAGACCAATTGTAAGGGTTTATTTTGCAATCCCATTATTATCCAAGACTATTTATACGAAAGTATTTTCTTGTTTTTATTTATCATACATGTCAATTTTTTATAAAATTAATTTCATAAAATATTTTATTATTATCCTATGGGTGTTTAAATTTATTTTAACCCATTTTTGACTTCATACTACATGTTTTGAAAAGATTCATTCTTTCATTTTCAAAACGAGGTACTTTTTTAAATTTTCCATAAAAAGTATAAGAAGGATATTTTTTTAACTTATGCGATATGAATATATTTTTATTCTTTCATAGAGCCTTATTTAAAATAATATTTTTTTATAAATTTTATGGTTAACTTCAATGAAATTACTTTCCTTTATAATTATACAGTGTTTTAGGAAAATAATTTTTTTGAAGAAGATATGATATTTTCTTCAATTCTCAATTTCAGGCATTTTATCAAAATTATTTTCCATCTAAGATAACATTATATAATTAGGATATGTTTTAAGTATATTTTACATATTATTATAATGGATTTATAATGTTTATTCTATTTATGAAATCCATTTTTTTCAAGATTATGTTATGATGGAATGATGGTTTTCAAACCCATTCTATTTATTTGGTAATGATATGTTGAATGATTTATTTTATTGTCACACAAATATGTATGTTTTTTATTATGTGAATGGTTAGAACTATATCTCCCTCCAATAAATTTGGTAAGGATTACTCATGAGGTATATATGTTATGCTTAGACCTGATTTTATTTTCAATGTTTTATGCATGGACAAGGTTTTCATGTCCATAATAGTATGAGTGGACCTAATTTTCGTGTTCATATGTTTTTGAAAGGGGATTATTTCATATCATTAATTTAATGATTGAACCTATTAATATTTATACATCATCACAATGATATATTTTTATGAGTATATCAAAATTTCATATCTTATAATAATGTTATGATCTCATGGATGATGTTCTTTGATTTCTGTATGATTCTTGTCTTATAAACTACCAATATTTATTACATGATTTTTAATATTGAAGTTATGATCTTATATTTTCAAGATCATATTATCATAACCTTATTATAATGATATGCCAACTTATTTACTTTTTATACCCATAATGATCATCTATAGTCACCCCTTTTATGTTTTTTTTATCCTCAGGTTAGAAACAAAGGTTGTAGGTAGGATTAGTAAAGGGGGATATCTTTATAGAATATAATAAAGGTCTTTGAAATTATTAGAATAATATTTTCCATGTTTTAAATGGAACAAAACTAATACAACCATTGGGTATGTGATAATGTAATGTTTTATGTATTCCACAAATTTGATGTAATGTTCATGTACAATATGATCAGGTCATTGCGGTTGGTATCAAAGTGAAGTCTTAGTTAAAATTTGTAAACTAGGATTGCAAAACACTAGTGAGATATTTAGAGATAGTTATAAGGTTATGTATCGTGATTCCCTATTGATATGTCTATGAATAGGTTAAAATACTAGTTTTTTTTTGTAATCACAAATAACCTAGGATTAAACCTAATATATCATATATTGAAATATTATAAATAAATTCCCTTAATTACGTGTTTTTAATATTGGATTTGTATTTCTCACACTTTTCTTTCTGGTATAACTCAATATAATGAACTAGATATATCATACTTATACATAAATGTTTCAAATGTGAGTGTATGAGAATTATAAAAATTGATTTCTTAATTGGAATTCTCATAATGAGAATCATGAAGCTGGTATGAGTATTGGTTATATTGTTGAGGATACAGAGATTCTAAACGACATGTGAATGTTATAGGACATTCTATCATTATTATTTTTACATTAAACCAAATAATCATACATAGATTAATGTTGAGGAACCTTATGACATGATTCATATTTTAGGAAATAATAAGATAATGGATCATAATTAATGGTTTAATAATAAAGTTGGATGATTGAGATGTATATATTTTGTAATCTAAAGAAGATGTTATATGACTCAATAAATATATAAGTGTTTTTGGTATACGTTTTCCATTAAAAACCATAAAGGATATGCTGAATAATTCTGAAGACCGAGAAAAGTGACTCAATGGTAAGTTCATGTATTTGGAGAACAAAAGATTATGGGAGTGATAACCCACAATATGTCCCTTCTATTAATATAATGATGCTTGAATTAAGATATGATGTATATGAATAAATAAATGGGATAATACATGTGTCTTGGGAACCAATTATGGGTTTTTTCTCAAGAGGGTTATGCTATCATAGAAGAAGTATAAATCTTTTTGGGAATTAAGGAATTTATCCAATAATCTTTGGAAGAAGGAAACATTCATGTTTTCAATAAGGATATATGGTAATTATTCTTATGATCAAGACTCAATAGAATACATGGTGAAGGTTTTCACATGTTTGGAATGTGACAAATAAGTGATACCTTTTGATATATGGGGGAAATGTTATTCTCATTTAGCATACCTCTTTATAATGTTTTTTATTTTTAGATGTAAGAGGGATTATAAAGATATCAATTTATGGAATGTTTAAGATAAATATCTGATTAAGTTTCTTAGAAAAAGGTTTTCTCTCATCATAGGTGGACTTATTCATATTTTAATACTTGTGATAACCTTTTTATTATGACAGAAAAAGATGCAATGACCTATTATTGTAATTATGGACCACATAATTTACTAACGCTTTAGGAATGAAAAATTTATCTTTATTTATTTGAATAATACAGAAAGGTAAAATTGTTCAAGGAATGACCAATTGTGAGATGGTACCGAAATCATGTAAGTATATCTTCTAATGAAAATTCATCAACATTTGGAAAAATGGAACTTGACATAAAAGGGGTCTCATTATATTCATTTTTAATGATATCAATGACCACTTTAATTCTTATTTTTTATGGGTTTTTATTATTATCTTTCTCTAGATAACCCAATTTCTTATGCTCAATGTTCTTTATCAATCTCTATGATTATTTATACTTTCCCTACATGCCCAAATCATGACATATGTGTATCGAAGTAGAGACAAAGTCATGATTTACTTTGGGTAACTATTATTTTCCAACTATTTTTTAAAAGGATGTTTTATTCTTTTTTAATATGATTTGGGTTTCTATGAAAGAAAATTTCTTGTATTAATCCATTTATAACCTATACTAATTTCGAGGGAAAAATTAATTTTAAGGGGGGTAAATTGTAATAACCCCATACTATTATGAGATTTTTTTTTTAAAAATTTCACCAATTTTATTTTTAATATGCTACAAAAATATAATCTTACGTTACATGCAACACTTCATTAGCTTGGGGTATATGAAACACCATTCTTGCCTTTCATTACACACAATTTCAAGTTCTTCTGATACAATCAATTTCTCACAAGGCCGAGTTTAATAGTAAAACTAAATATTATAATATAATCTTATAACAAAACCACTATAAAGGCATATATGACCAATATTAACTGACTTATAAAAATAATATTTACATATGTATATATAAATAATTCTATATGAAAATAAAACCCTTTTTAAATAAAAGGAAATGTATTTTTTAAAATTTATTTTAATGAAAACAATATTATAAAATTATAAAATAACCCTTTATGTATTATATATATACATAATATATTAAATATAATATTAAAATCCATCTTTTATGTTTTCTAGACATAATATAAGAACAAATTCAATTTTTATGATAAAAGATGTATTTATAAAAAAATGTTGTTTGGCTGGATTTTAATGGCGCACCCATTTTAAATATATTTTTTCACACATTTTTCATTATATTAAAAAAAATAAACTAAATATTTGGAATCATGATAAAAAAATTTACTTTTTAGGAATTTTTTATATTTTTCTCATAAGTTTCATGTTTTGATGAATAGTAAAAATATACGAAAATTTAATTGAAAATAATTTTTTTCATCAAAATAATTTATATAGTTAATTTTTATTATTTAATTATTTAAAATTATAAATAGATTATATTTTTATCTTTTAATATAATGTAGGACATTGTAATTGATTTTACATTAAAATTGATGTAAAACAATTCTAATATTTTGCAATGTTTTAAATTTTAAAACTCGTTATCGTATTCCGACAACTGGATAGATTTTAAATTAATTGATTAAACCTCTATGTTTTTAATATTGAAAAATGGAGTCCATATTTGGAATCATTGATTCCAAAATATGTAAATAGGTTTCTTTTGGTTTTTTGTATATTATAAATAGTAAATATGATAATTTGTATTTAACATATTTAATGTTAAATCAGGTAATTTAGGTAAATAAATAATATGAGAAGAACAATAAAATTACACTAACATTACAAAAAATACAATTTGAGGATTAACCATATACTAGTAACACCTAAGGATCTTAATTATCTCATTTAATTTTTTTTTCTGTTTTTTAAAATTGATATTAATACTATTAAAATAAAAGAAAGTGACATGAAAGTGAAGAAATGGAACCCTCTTGTTTCTTATAAGTATAATAATTTTAACATAGTAATACATATGATTTAACTTTGATAATAAATAGTATCCCAAAATATAATCAAATTATTTAGATCATGTGAATATATTTATAATTTTTAGAGATTAAATAATTACCATAAATGCTAACACAATAATAAAATTGAAATTATTTAATCTATAGAAATATCAAACAATTAATATGAATTTTTTTAAAATAAATATAATTTTCACTAACTAGGGTGATCCATTAATATTATAGGCAAATATGAAAAATTAAAAATCTATTAAATGGGTTTTTTTCAATGTGATCTCCCTGTATTGATTTTACTTAAATTTAATGAAATGAGTAGTGTAAAAATTGATAGTATTGATATTTTATAAAAACCATATTTCATTAAATTATTTAAAAATCATAAAAATATTTAAAAATCACAAATTGACTATAATAAAGATTAAAAGTTCATAAAGTGTCCATTTATGGGTAATTGACCCCATATAAGTAAAGTTTACACCCTCTTAATATTTTAAATGTTGTTACCACAATTAAAATATTTTTTTTTTAAATTAAAGGTAAAACAAATATACATGGTTTAAATTATACTAAATACATACCAGAAAATTAAAGGATAAGATGGTTTAGCACCATAATCACATTATCTTAGACTAATCTAATTTTATATTCATTTGGAGTTAAAAATTAATTTATATTAAATTTATAGTTTTAGAGTTTCCTAAAGTACCCCCCTCATCTATTATGAAAGGGAACATTTCCTTCTATTTTATTCACACCTCTAAACCACATTATTTAGGCCAAAACCTACCCATTTATCCTAAAAATATCCCTAAATTCTTCTTAGATTTTATACATTGGGAATAACTCCATCCTAAGGAGTCCTTTTGTGAAAATAAAAATAAAATGGTCGAAGAAGAGGTAAGTGTTTTATCAACTCTTTCAATGTTCTTTTTATATTCTACATCATTTTTCTAAGATGTTTCTATGATAAAGTAATAAATCCATCATCTACTATATTCTGTGATTTTTTATGATTCTGGGATAAATGTATTTATCCTTTTACACATCCAACAAAAAACAACATCCCCATGCGTGCACATGTACGGTTTACCATCTCCACGCCATGGTGTAAACTGTTTTGCATATATACATTATTTGGATGAATATAATGATGAATATAAAGTATGTAAATAATCAATATATAATTATAATGATACTTTATAACTAATATACCATCCAATTCCATACCATTTAACTATTAAGGGAATGCTATCGTTGCTCATGGGTACGTACGGCTTACCGTCTCCATGGCGCGATGATATTCATCCTCCACTACAAATATTTAAGAATGATTATGAAAATGTATATAATAAATAATTAATAAATATATGAAATAATAATTCTATTTAAATAATATATATATATACACATATTTTTCATTTACTGGATTTTATTCAATACAATAAGAAAATAGAAATAGCGTTCATGCGAACGTAGAATCTACTGTCTCCGAGAATGATGTATTCCATTTCATTTATCTATATATTATATAAATTTTAATACATAATATATATGATATATCAATAATTTTTTACATTCTATAATTATTTAAATAATTATTCATGTAATAATATCAAGAATAACAAGTCAGAAGACATATAATAAACAAGGCTATTATTATCTAAAACGTTGCTTTGACATGGTACTATTAAATAAATGAGTAATATAAAGTCGTAAATGAAAAATATATGATATAATAAATATTCTTATGATTCTATTACAAGTAAATGATAAGTTTAAAAAAATTATACATTATTTTCATTCACATACTGGAGAAATCAGACCTAAGGTAAGGGATGATTTCTCAATGTCAGTATTATCCGCGATTGTTTATACAAAAGTATTTACTAGGATTTAATTATCTTCCAGGACTATGTTTTCTAAAAATGATTTCATAAAATGTTTTAGTATTATCTTATCGATTTTGATATCATTTTTACTAAATGGTTTGAATGGAAACTTTCATTAGTTTTCCAAACAGGGTACTTTTTGACTTTTCAGGAAAAAGTACAAGATGATTGTTTATGTAACATATAAATTATGAATGATTTTTTTTAATTTAATCATTTTTTATTTACATGAAACTTCATTTAAAATTTATCATGGTTCTCTTTAAATAATTTTTTTCTTTTATAACTAATTAGGATTTTATGAAAAGAAATCTTTTTTGCAGATGAAATGATATTTTCCTCAATAATCGATTTGAAGTATTTTATCAAATATTAATTTCCATATAAGGAGACATTCCTTAATAAGGATATTTTTTAGGTATACTATCTCTATTATTCCTATGTTTTGATTATTTTTGAGATATTTGTGAATTACAATTTATTTATTAGTTTATGTTATGATAGAATGATGTTTAAGAAATACATTTTATTACTTAGGTAATTATATGTTGAATTATTTAGGTTCTTGTGGCACAAAAAATTTGTGGTTCTCATTATGTGGTGGGTGGGACCTATATCTTCTTCCAATTCATTGGGTAAGGATGAATCATGAGGTATATATGTTATGTGAGAACCTGATTTTATGTTCACATTTCTATGAATGGACATGGTTTTCATGTCCTTAATTTTTTGACTGGACCTAGTTTCCATGTCTATATGTTTATGAAAGGGCCTAATTTGATGACCTTAATTTAATGAGATAACCTGTTACTATTTATACATGTTCACAAAGTTAAAATTTTATGTGTATTCTGAAATTTAATATCTTTTGTTAATGTTATGATCTAATGGATTATTTTTTTGATTTCAATATGATTCATGTCTTATGTACTGATAATATTTATTCAAATATTTTTGAAATAAAATGTATGATATTATATTTTTACATTCATGTTATCATACTTTTAGTATTATGATATTCCCATATATTTCCTTTTTATACCCTTACTGAGCATCTGATCTCAACCCTTTTTAGGATTCTTTTTCCTCAGATTATATCGAATGGTATTATTTATGCGTACTAAGGGGGAAGATCATTATGAAAGATATTGATGATCATTCACCAAATTTGAAGAAATATTTGCATGATTCCAAAGGAAGTAAAATAAAATGGTCATTGGGAGTTTGATTTTATAATGTTTTAAGTATTCTACAAATATTATTTAATTTTTTTTTACTTCATTATTGGGTCTTTAAAACCATGCTTCTGAGGATTTAGATTTAATCAACCCCCCTACTGAAACTACTGTTTGGAAAATTCCCCATTCCAATTTACGGTCTTGCAAGTTCCTAGCCAGAGAAGGTTTCAAGGAAGATGAGGCACTCAAAATGAAATTTTGTCTATTAGAACCCAACCCACTACCCAGAGTGGCTACCCAAAATTTTCTATCCCTATCACTAAATCCTTTCTAGAGGTTTGGATAGTGTGGAACACCCTGAGGGATAGAGCATCAATCGATGACAATTGGGAAATTCCCCAGGTAAAGCCTCTTGAACTAGAAGGCTTTGGATTGGTCTCTACCGTGGTGTGGGTCTTTCCTCGAGAAGAACATCGTGATTTGTCTATATATTTGGAAGAAATAGACATCACCATATACTCATATAATGGTATATTTTATTATTTCAATTAAGTTGAGAGCATAGTGGTGATCACTATACAAAAATGTTACACCGATGAAGATGTGTTACATTTATTTAGAATAAGGATTATTATTATTATTATTATCTTGTCCCTGATCTCCTACTCATGGTACCTATAGGATCTTTGGGATATTTATGAGCTGGATACTCACCGAAATAAACCCCAAGGGGCACTAATGTTGGGGAGAATATCCCTACAGATGTGTGATTACTAGAGGGGGATCCATCTGGACAAGGGAGCATTTGGAGGTAGTCTTTTTAGATCTTGATGAAGCGTTTCCTCCTCTATTACCACTAATTATTCTTTATAGGGGATAACCCCATGGAATACCATGCGGTGCTGACATGAATCACAACTGATGATACCTGTTATGTCAAAGAAAACAGGTGATTGTTTCATTTCATTATTTAGTTTCCAAATTATGTTTCCTAATGTGATGAATAATCTGTAGGCACATGAATTTTTGTAGCTATGCTGAGTAATAAGGTATTAGTGGCCCTGAGGCCTATAGTTCTTTCTTAATAGAGATATAGGTAATTCTTGTAATGGCTATAGGTGAACATTATATCAGCCCCAAACTAATTGCAGCCATTTAGGTGATCCCATGACCTAGGGGGAAACTATTTAGGATCGAAAGACCTCTTTCCTAGTATTGGGAGATACTTCAAAAGTTGGTTCTTCAGATAAGAATACAAATCATGCTTCGGGAGGGGGGAGAATGTAGTCACTCTAACAAAAGTTTTTGAATTGGATGGAAAACTCCAAACAACTGAAGACATCAGGTAGATCCCTATTACTTGAAGTTCGACTATTCTAGATCAAATAACTTTTCCCCCATAGAGAGAGTGTATTTGGAGGCACATGTTCCAACTGGGAATATTTATATTGCACCCCTGGGAAGAATATCCACAAAATAAGGAGTGATTAAGGTTTTTGAAGAATCAGAATCATCTGTCATCTATAGTTACATGATGGTCATTCTTATGAGTACAATATCAGTCAATGTCCTTCTAGAACTCACTGAAAGGGTAGAGAATTAGTATGGATCAAGTGTATATCTAGAAGAACCCAAAAAAAAATTTCATTATGATGATACAAGATGCACTCCACTGAGTGAAAATGAAACAATGGTGGATAGGGATGTCAATGTCATTCCATATGGAGGTTAGTTCTCCACCCTTCCAACCATTATCTTTTCTATTGGAATTAAGATATTAACTATTTTTGTCTTTTTATTTCAGAATTACATCCACATATTTCTATGATTTCATTATATGTTCCTATCATTCCAACTTGTGATGATGCATGGGAACCAGCTACTATGGGATCAACCCATGCTGAGGTTTCTAAATCAAGACCCTCTATGTTAGTTCTTATTCCTAAATATATCTTACCTTATGAGAGTGATTCTGAGGTGGACAAGGAGGATTTAAAGGAACATCTCACTACCCAATAAGATACATGGAAGGATTTCAGGATGTTGTTTTCGAAGTTCCCCTTGCAAACATGTAAACAAATTTTCCCAAATTATTCCACTTGTTTTTATTTCTGTGGCATTGTGTGTTTGACTATCATGTCATCCACAATATATTAGAGTTGGTAGTTGCTTCCTAGGAGAAAGGTAGAATTCTCCAATCATATATATCAACTGATAACCTATGGATCATCATTTTCTGTGTGGTGATATCCTTCTTAATACAGATATTAAGCATTCTGGAATGTATGTGATGAGAAAAGGTGAAATATTAGATCATAGTAACTTAAAAGAGTGACTTCATCAGGAGTTGGAGTGTTATAACCAAGAGATGGAGTTGATAAAGGAATAATTTACTCACATTTAGGAAGTAATTGATGAAAGTAAATGACTAGTGGAGGAGGAAGAAAATTCAGTATTGGAAGTGGCTGAGATGCCAAAGACACAGTAGGCCAGTGGAGATTCCAAGGCTTCAACCTTATCTGAGATCTGCCAAGCTATATAGGATTTAGACCCAAAACAACTCTCTCTATGAGTATACTAATAAGGATATATAACAATAAAATATTATTTATATTAATATACTCTTGCTTGTGTATGCTCCTCAATTCTCATTTAATGATATGGACCTTATATTCCCTCCAATGCATATTTTTATCCTTTCCGATGATGTCCACCAATCTGAATTTTCAATGTGATTTATAAGATAATATATCACATATGAAATGAATAAGTTCATCACTTTATATCAATATAAATTACCCTTTATAATAATCAAAATGACATGATAATGTAATGATATAATTTTTTCATGACATGAAGTAATGAACAAATGTAGTTTTGACTATTTCTATGGTTACATGGAAAATCCAACAACCCTTTTCTATTTTAAATTATCACCCTAATTTTTACCTAAACACAATTGGTGCAGGCTTAGCGGGTATAAATTGAAATTTTCTTGGGCCTCCCTTTGTGGGGTTTTGAACTAACAAGATTTGTTCCTCCTAATTTTTTTATTGACCGAATTTTTCTTAAACCATGAATAGAGTGAGTTTAGAAAGTTATAAATCGACTTTTTCCCAAGGTTCCCTTTATGGTTTTTCAACATGGAGAGTTTTATGCCTCTTTGAATGGCCAGTTTTGGATCATGAAAACTAAACTAATTTCACTAATGTTTTAGTTCAAATAACTATGACCATGAATTTTGGGGTGAGGGCCCCAATAGGGATTATTTTCTAAGAAGGTCTAAATAGTTTTTAGAATCAAATGATGGAGTTTTATTAAATTTAGATATGTGATTCTAGAAATGAAGACATGATATTGGTAAAGTACATGAGGAATAACCATAAAAGTTTTTCCAAGATAATGTTGTTAGTGTGTATAGAGGTAGGAAAATCCACTCATTGTGATGTATTTTCCTTTCATTGATAGGCCTTTATGGGCATTTTATATAGAGCCAACATGGGAATATTGTGCATAGTCAAACAAAGGGATCCCTAGGAAAATGATCCTCTATTTTCGATGGCCAGGTAATTTTTGAAAATTTGGATTTATAAAGACCAAAAAGGATGTCTTAACAAGGGATTGATGTCTGAAAATGATGACGCCATCTGTATATGAATTTTTCATGAATGTGATACCACTTCTATATAAATTTGGATTATATAAATAAGGAATATAACATGATTTTGTTTAATGTCATCAATTGAGGAAAATATTAGTGAAGTATAATTTCTTATAGAAAGAATGTTCAAGGGCTACAATTTAATTTCACATATCTTTAATCGAGGGATAAATGAATATCCATTTCTATCCTATAATATTATATCATATTCTGGCATATAGGTGGAAGGTGTATGTTATAATCTGTTGAGTTTTTTTTGAATTATAGGATTGAAGTGGGATGTAAACACTATTGGGGTGCACAAAGGTAGTAAAATCCTCTTATGGGGACAAATGTTCCAATGAATGATAGGATTTTTATGAGAAACTTATATAAAGACGACTGGTGAATATTAGGGATAATCAAACAAAAGTGTTCTTATAACACTATCCCACTATTTCAAATGGATGGAGAGATTAATGGGGATTCATAATTTTATGGACACATATTGTGGTTTGTGAATAAAACATACTTTAAAATGAATAGAATACTTTATGTCAAAACTTTATGGGAGGGTAGAAACATTTTTATTATGTAGTCTAAGAAGGATCCCCATGAAGGTATGAATTGAGCATAGGGAAGGATCATTATAATTTTTTCTAATACTACTAAAACTAGTATTGGAGACATAAACATCATTATATATCGTGAGAGGGAATGAATTAAACTATACGTAGTTCTAATAAGGCTCCCCCACATGCTGATCAAAATCTTGTGTGGGTAATGGGAATTGCCTTCTGGATACGAGGTCATGAATGGGGTGAGGTGCATATTAGACTCTTCTATATAGATCTATCATACATATAAGAGGGTGGTGAATTTTTTTTATTGGGACTTTACTGGGATATATGATCCAGGAATCAATCCATATCCCATCAGAGTGGGTATTTGGCCATATATAGTTCTGATATAGATCCCCGTGCAGGTCTGAACTGTGAACATGGAAATAGAGTTTTTAACTTTTTATATTGATGGAACCATGATTGGGTATTTGAGTGTCACTATGTACCCTGAATTGGAAAATATCAAGCCATGCATGGTTCTATGAAATTGCACAACTTAGTGTCATGTGACTTGGATTCCAACCATGATGTTTTACATCTAGCAATGAGTTTGTCACGAGGAATTTCAATTTCAGGTCAACATCTTAGACCATATGTCATGGAAATAATGAGTTATAAGAGGATCATCAGGCTATGAGTATATAAAATTCCTTGTAAATGACGGAGAATAAATCCAAATCCATGATTTTGGGGATTCTTATATCAAGATAAATGATACGGAGAAAAATTACATTGGGGAATAGGGATATAGAAGTATCCTCTCTAGGGGATGGATTTTCTATCGGTTGACAGAACATTTCTTTGGGAAACATATGTAGATCCAAAGGGGAATATAATGCATGGTCAGATAAATTTTCTCTTAGGATACTAACCCCTCCCCTCATCGATGGATAGAGGAATACGGCGATTATCCAAAATCATATGGGGAAAATTGTATGATGATTGAACGTGATGTTCTCAAAAATGTAAGAATCATTAAAAATGTGATTATCCATAGATTTTGAAATTCCATAAATAGAAGTGACTCATATATTTGGGTGTTTATTTTTATTTCATTTATAGATTCCCAACCAAAGATCCCTTACTTGATATCTCATGCACATATCATTGTCTTCATATATTATATGGGTATATTTTCCATTTTTTCCTTCAACAATGGCTGGGACTTTGACATAAGGTGTATCAGTCAACATGTATGTCAATGAAATAAGATTTAGGACACACATAGTTCTATAAACCCCGTGCAATTTAACGCCTTAAAATAAGGGCATGGTTCAACAAATGTGAATTATGATGGATGTTGTGGATCCATAAAACATTACATCATGTAGTAACAATAATTGGTATTCCATTTAAGGTCTTGATTCAAGGACCATGGAAACTCTAATGTGGGTAACTACATCGTAATCATGTAGCAAATATCTTAGTGAAACTCATAGACAAATTTGATCTATGCTCAGTGTGAGAAACAAGTGTAATAAAAGTATTATTCTTATAAAAATATGAGATAAAATAAAAGACATCATAATTTTAAATTTGTTGTGTCTTGAATCGGATGAAAAATATGGGTGTCTCTACATATTTCATTATAGTGAGAATCAATCTATATGTAGTTCTTATGGTAACTCTCTGTGTAGATTTAACTCATACCCAAAGAGGGTGGATTTTTTTCTTATTTATACTTTGGAATAGCTGGACCATGGATTTGAGATCCGGGTGTCACTATGTATCTAGTGTGGTCCAGAATCAAGCCAAACATAATTCTCGGACCCCATTCAGTTTAACATCTTAATGCGAGGAAAAGGGTGGTGCAACATGAAGGTTGGGAATGTTGTGGTAGGAACAAGAACCAGATATCCTGACATCACTATAAATCATGTGTGGGTAAGAATCAGGATAAATATTCTTTTTTATGTGCATTACTGCACATATCTGACACATGTATAGGGAGGGAGCATTTTGTTGAAATAAACCTATTAATAAGACCTTATTTGGAGTAAGTTACATTGATTTAGCTTGTATACATGGTGTATTTTTTGTATTTAATCACTGATCATGGGATTTAAGGTTAAATCATCACTATATATTTAATAGGCTGAGAATAAAACCACACATAGTTCTTGATGAAGATCTCTCTATGTAGGTATGAACCATATGCAAAGAGGGGGAATTTTTTTACTATTTTGGTGGCTAGACCAGGATGTAGAATCTAGGTGATGCTACATATCCCTTATAGG
This sequence comes from Viscum album, assembly GCA_963277665.1. Taxonomy (NCBI): domain Eukaryota; kingdom Viridiplantae; phylum Streptophyta; class Magnoliopsida; order Santalales; family Viscaceae; genus Viscum; species Viscum album. The sequence continues at coordinate 163,797,186 of OY728149.1, forward strand.
TAAGAATCAAGTCATATTTAGTTATTGAATACAGTATGGTAGATGCCCTATTTTTGGGGAAATTTTCCCTTGGGTGAGAACATTATGTTGTTGCAATGTTTAAATTCACACAACAAGGATATTTGTGTCCTGTAATTTATTTGATCCCACACAGATGGTGTACCATGTAGTTTGATATCATTTTATTAGGATGAGATGAATAGAGGGAATTTTTTTCTAGACCTAATAGAAAATTTATGGATTTCACTATGTACCCTTTTATTGTAGGAATGAAGCCACAAGTTGTTCTTGATGAAAGGATCCCTGCATAGGTATGGCCCATACGTAGTGAGAGGGGAATATATAAAATTTTTATTTTGGTTGATGGACTCTGATGTAAAATACTCGTGTCTCTAAGTATCATGTGTGGAAAAGAATCGAGCCATACATAGTTCTTAATAAAGAGTCTCCATATGTGGATCTGACTCTCACGTGGTGGATAGGGGAATTTTGTTTTATCCCGCATATATATAGATAATGTATGGTGAATTATTGATTGAAATAATTATTCTTGTCCATTTTAACACAATTCTATTAGTATGTTTATGTCATGTAGTTTATTTTCATATGATTAGGATAATATCCCCTATATAATGGTCATGGAGTTCTGACATAGGGAAGAAGTCTTCCCAAAATAGGAATTTATAGCATAGTAGGGAGACAAACATGATGTGAGTGAGGGACTACGAGGCCTGGTGCCATACCAAGCTTTCCTAAGAGTCTTGAACAAAGTTTAAAGTGATTACGGTTGGACTTAGATACGCAATTTAACACTATAAATTATGGAAAATAGGTAAAATGCATTTTATTATCATGAATCTTGAATGATTTATCATGTATTTTATCATTGTGAGACCAGGAAAATTTATATTTTTGCGACATGAAATATTTCTTTAGGAACCATTCATTTTTGGGATCCATGGTGAGTTTTCTATCCATTGAAATCAGGGAATAAGCTCGATTGTAGTAGACCTTATATATGCTGTAAGATCCCTCCCATTTTGTCTCCATCTTTGGGGGTTTTGTTTCTAGGTATCATTGGATTCATGAGGACGAACACCATCCATCCTTTGGGGAAATATCAGAGACCAACAATTTTATTAAAGAATCTTCCAATTAGGTTTTGATGAACTTACAAATGATGCAAGGTATGAAATATTTTCTCAACATGTTTCTCTAATTGATCATTCCATTTCTTGGATTTCTCATCTGCAGATAATTTATCGCATATTGAAACATAGAGTGAGGGTAATTGATCCGCGATGGGAATGGCATTTTATGTGATGTATACTAATGAGTATGGGGTCTCGTATGTGGAAGTGTATGATGTGATCCAGTAATACCAAAAGTCATGTATGATATTTCTCGATCACGACATTTAATCATTCTATACCGTCTTTTGGAGTATATTGGATAGGTTCTTATTGAAGGCCTCCATATATCTGTTATCCACTGTATGGTAGAGGGAAGAATGGTTGGACATGATTTCAAACTCCTGGTATAGATTTTTAATTCAACAAAGCAATGGTTGGGGCATTTTTTTAACAGTATAATATTAGAGAGAATGAATCCTATGAAGATTTTTGGCATTAATGAAGCTAAAAATGTTCCTTTCCCTCATTTCATTTAGGGGTATGGATTTATCCCACACGGATAATAAGTCATCATTATTCAATAATTATTTAACTAAATTGATGTGGATGGAGGATATGGCCCTATGAAATCCATTTCTTATATGTAAAATGGGAAGGAGTACTTGGGTGTGTGCAATAACTCTTAGGGTTTAGTGAATAAACACAACATGAACCTGGAAGGAATTGAACATTTTGGATAATTTAGTGAATCCCTATGCAATAGTGGGTCATTAGTACCAAAGAATTTATATTTTGTGGGAAAGATTGAGTCCTAACCGGTGATCCCTATAGGATTGGGCATGCACTTCCTTCTTGATAGCTATAGTATCTTGTCCATCAAAGAAACTAAGAAGGACCCCATTGAGGATCAACTTATAGATTTATTTTTGATTGTTCATTTCATCAAAGAGAATAATATTAATTTCTCATCTTCATATTTTCTCTTCCCCATATCTTTCCCTTGAGAGTTTTATATTTTAAGGTAGTCTACTATTGGTGTCATCCAGTAAAAGATAGTACTGTACGATTCAAGTGTGGGACTGATCTCATTAATCTCTTCCATATGGGATTGAATGAATAGTGTGACCATCCAGTAGTGTGAAATTGTAATAACTGTTTCATCCCACTCGTGACTTGGAAGATCTGCAGTCGCATTCGATAGAGCATCGGCCTGGGTATTTGATGAAAATGTTACATGAGTAAGTCTCATATCTAGGGTGAATTCCTCCATCAATTTCTACACATGGATTAGTAGGGATATTTGATGTTCCATTTTTATAGCATAATCACTGTTAACCATATTAATGACTAGATTTTCATCACCTTTTCTCTCCAAGGATTTTACTTATACTTGATGTGTAATCTGTAGACCTACAATGAGAGAATATTATTCTTCTTTATTGTTCATGAACCCATTTGATAGAAGGAAGAAATAAGGCATCACCGGGTTTTCCTAAGATATGAGCATGAATCCCAGCACCGCATTGTTTAGTTTGGGGACTTCTATACTCTTTCCTATCGGGATTCCTGATGCACTGTATAAATTCATATCCTATATCCGGGGGAACTCTGGAAGAGAGAAAACCTCTTCATCATGCCGTTCAATGACTAATGGGTTAATTTCTACTAAGGTGTTCACTGTAAGAAAATATACTAATTCTTAACCTTTTATTTCTTTTTGAGGAACAAACTAAATATCGAACTGCTATATTATTACCTCCCACCGTGATAGATTTTTAGTCAGCAACGGATGATTGAAAATGTTTTTTTATTAATTTTCCTTGAGATACCAAATAGTTTTCTTGAAGCTGAAGACCGTGTTTCAAAATTTGGTCTTAAGATATTATCACCAGAATGCTCTTCTTAATATCTATATAACAAGTCTAAACATTGATCATTGTTTTTATGTGGTAATAGAGTCCTTTTTCACCGCCAGTTCCATTATTTTGTGCAATAATGGCGCAAAGTTATAACTCTAATGTTTTCTCAGAAAACATAATTAGTCTTTATTCAACACGAGGAATCAATAGTTTTGGTCTTAAGTGGTATTTCATGAGATTGTTGAATGAACCCTAAAAATCACCAGTTCAATGATATGTATCCCCCTTTTTCATTAACATTGTGAGTGGAAAACATTTTCCAACATGGTTGTTTATGAAGCACTGGATGTAGGATAAGTTTCATTAAATTCCTCTCAACTTCATGATGTTTTGAGGAGGTGACATTTCAAGGATATACCTTGTATTATCAGGGTTTACTTCGATGAAATGGTAGCATATGAAGAAGTTGAGAAATTTACTTGAGGTAAGGTCAAGGGCACATTTCAAGGGGTTTAATTTTAGGTTATTCTACCGAAATTTGTTGAAGATGGTTTCCATGTCGTCCTGGTGGTTAGATAATTTTAAATATTTAACCATCAATACAATAACCTAGAATTAAAAAAACTCTACTAGGAAGGGTTTAAAAATTTGAAGCATGATTCATTGGTATTTAGTGAAAAACTTCATCAAGAAAATGTACATTACCAAATATAAAAATTCTCTAAGGTGGGGCCTGAAGGAGATGACCTCTCAATATTCTTGGTCCATTAAGATATGATTATATTCTGAATATCCAACCATTAAGGAAATATCCTAATATCCACCCATTTCATCAACCATTAGTTTGGTTATGTGGACTAAGAGACCATCCATTGGTTAGTGTATATTAAGATCTCTAAAAGCAATGAAGACTCTAATTTTTCTATTCTTCTTCTTGATGGGGATGATATTGGCCATCCAGATAGGATATTAGACCTCCCAAATGAATTTATCTCCAATGATCTTGTCAACTATAGCCTCTATCATGGTATCATGAGTTGGGTTCATACACATGATTGCTTGTTTATGCCACTTATGGTCCTCTTATTGGATTAGGTGGTGAGTTGCCAACTCAATATTGAGACATGAAATTAATGTGTAGTTCCAGGTGAAGAAATAATGATGCTTCCTATGGAAGAATTTATATACATATTTATCTTTTGAATATGTGTTCACACTAATCAAATTGGGTAACAGTTCTTCTTCTATTAACATATTTTATTATTTTAGTTCATCAATTGTGGTGGAGACACCCTCCTCAAAACATGGAAGGGAATGCCACAGTTCCTCCTCCTCCTCTTCCTCTTCTTCATATCATTTTTCATGTAACATTGGAGAATAATTCCTTGATATGTGTTCTCAATAGTTAGGAGATGATTTGATATCTTGATATTTGAATAATGAGCTGACTTCCTCTAACCTAGCTCACAACATGATATTTACATTAATATATAGGGAGAATTGAGTGACTAATGGAGGAGTGTTTTCATCTTCATTCAGTGATGAAACATACTCATATTCCTTTGTTTATGAGATAGGAATTATTGTAGCTTGTATAAAGAACTAGATGCATCTTCATATGATATTCAAGCTTTGTTAGCGTAGCTAGAAAACTTTTCAAAACTGCTAGACATAATGGTTAGGATGTAAATCATAGATATTTCTGAATACGTGCCTGACTACAGTCTTATTCACATTATATGGTTGATAGGTAGGATATTATCTTCACCTAGTTTTTTATTTTAGTCAATTGAGATCATTTTCAAGAAATTTGAGGTGGTGACCCACTCAAAACCATTAACTTCAGGTTGTTTCCTTTTCCCCTAATATAATCATGCGTCAATATAATACGATTCATAGGATTTAAATAAGGATTTATTCATGTGAAACGTCCTTATTTTTCAATTAATACAATATTTGATGAATTTATGGTATGATGAGGGGATTTCTCTATTTTGATGAAATCAGGGCCTTCACAGTAATATGTTTAATTTTGCGTTCTTCCAAACAACCATATACTCTGATTTGGTTGTAATTCCAATGAAATAATCCTTGATATTGATTTGAACTAATATATTTTTTCTTAATTATTTTATAGACTTCCATTGTTATGGAGGAAGACACTAGGTTATTTTCATCATATCCCTATTATAGATGTGTTTATAATAGAATGGTATTAACTATATGGCTATTTTCAATGAAAACATTTTGGACATTAAAACCATTAATCCTTTTAAAAACATAAAAGTTTCTGAATTTCCATTGTCTAATGGCATATTCCTCTTGATTCATGATGGAAAAACCATATGGAATTTCACAGAATTGATCTCTATCTGATAGACCTTAAGAGTAGGAACATCGAATTCAAAATACAAGGGGATTATCTAAGCTTCTATGGGTTATTCCCTATTGTATTCTTTACAGACTACAGGAATCGATGATCAGATGTTTATCCAGTAATAAGGCTATCAATTTTAGGATTTTATACTTCTTGTCTAATTTTTGGTGCTTCCCAGTGTGGGGATTCTCTTCCAAATTCACATTACGGACTTTAGCATTTTAATGTATATCGATCAACCCTTAATATAGGAGTTAGAGGTTCTCCAATGCTTTGTGGGTTGAGCTGAGTGGGTCTAGATACTCACTAAGGGAGATTTTACACTTGTTCCACTACTTATTTTTATTACAAAGTGATGGGTTCAAAATGTATTCGGGCAGGCAAATAGGGATTTTACTATTCTTATTTGACCTACTGAATGGATCTTTCATGAGTTCCTTCAACATTGAAATTATGAGAAAGGGTATAGCTAGAATTATGGTTTCTACTATGACTGTGTCTCCCTCGGTTTTCTAATCACCTCCGACCTCTTCCTCCAGTACCCCAATCGGGTGTAGGGATCTTCGGTTAATAGACATACTCATCATTAAAGAAATAATACATTATGAGAATTACATTAATGGAACTAAAGATCAACTACTCATCAAATGAGGAATTTTTATGACTGACTGTTTCTAGTGGTTTATATTGGATGGGCAGTTCCCATTTCTAAAAGTATGAGGGAATGATGTCAGAGTGTGTTAAAGAAGAATTTAGACATGATATATGTTCATCTTTCTGCCCTTGGTCCTTACCTTTCTAGTCAATATTCTTTTTAGATGTTTTTCATTTGGCGGGTTATTGGCTGAGGGTGTCATCTATGTTCTTACAGGAGGAGATGGGGGCATAGTTTTTTTGTATCAAAAGTTATTAGAAAATACCATTAGTTGAGTTTATTGTCTTTCAAGTCATACAAATATTGAACTGATGTTCCCTCTTAACTACTATTTACAACTTTTTTTTCATTAGGGGATGTGGTGGGAACATACATCACTTTCACTAGTGGCATTCCAAATTTTAGTTTTCTAGAATCCATCATTTTCGATAGGAGGTCATTAAATACAAATAATTCTCTAATGATGTGTCCCATTATCTGAGGAATGGGTAAATAATCTAGAAATTCATCTAGAACCACCTATTAATCCCTTTTCATCTTTGGTTGATGGATTAAATTAGAGTCCATAGTGGATAAAAATAGCTAGATAAATGATCATCTTGGAATGAGTAAACTTTCTTACTTCATTCTCGAAATTGATTTCTCTTAGGCCCATTCTATTTGTCTTTTCTATGTGGGGGATTTCTATTGACACTCAGTGGGGGGGGGGGGGGGGCTTCACAATATGGTGTTGGATTATGATTTGGAGAGGGCATAGGGGATTGAATATGTATGATGGATACAGACTCCACCATTCATGTATTTTACCCAAAGACCAATGGAGCTTCCATGGATATGATCTCGGTCTGTTGAATGGAGTCTCCCATCCTTAGGTCAATGGAGGAAGAAGTCTAAAACATATATGTAAATATCACTCGAATGATAATTATTATAATCATCTCATAGAGGTTATCAATTCAGTGAGTGATAATGTACTCATGGAGAAGTAGCCGATTCAGAGTGTGGGTTAATAATTTTTATCTGGAGATGAAATCGAAGACTATATAATTCTATAACAGATTTAAGCTTGAGAGTTCACTCAATGTTTTCTTATATAGCGTTGAGCTAAACTACAAGAGGAACTACCTAAGGAGGTGTTCCCATATCATGATCAATAGAGCTGAAAAACTAGGTTACCATAAAATGGATGGTGCTTATAGGGATTCCCCGATGAATTTGAGTTTCACTTATCCTTTCTTATCTAGATTTATCATAATGGGATCAATTTAAAATCATAATCGGCCAGGTTTTATTTCGACTCACCTCATCTATTGTATAGTAGAAAATTAGGACCTCAAACTTTTATGGTGGTTGTTGAAGCCCCTTTTTCGTCACATTCTCTAAAAGAATGTAAAGGGAAATTACTTAGCACAAATTGATTTATCCTTTGAAGGAAACATAAAAAATTGACAAAGGCATGAAAAAGGCTTCAAAAGCACATGTGCTGCAGAAGTTCCATCACTGTCACGCAAGTCCACTTGCGTGACGCCTAATGGTCACGCAAGTGACTTGCGCGCCGTAAAGGATAATCGCCCGGGTCTCTTCAGCCTATCAATAGACCCTATGAGCCCCCCATTCGAGGAGGAATTTTTTTTTCTGGAATTAAGATTTGAGCTCCCGGTGACCTAGTCTCTTCTCAAATCTTCTGAAACACTTCTAAGGCAATTTATTACCTAGAACGGAAGATCTAAGGAGGGGGAGGAAGGCCTAAGTGTTGAAACTCATCAACACTTGCGCGCCTGAGTGGCCAGCCCTTAAGGGAAATGGCCACACTTGCGCACCGCCTAACTCCTTCAATAGAACTTGCACACCACACTTCTGGAAGAACCTCAAGAGGATTCTAAAGGTGTTAACCAAGAGTCGCTTAAGTATTACCCTGCTGGTTAATCATCACACAAGTAACCATGTGTCGCGCAGGTATACCTGCGCGATTAGGACTTGTGCGCCCACGCAGTACCTACACGCCAGCCAGGACTTGTACGCCCCTACGTTTTTGGGTGCCCTTCTTGCCCATTTCACCCCTATTAATCCATTCCACCTCTCATATTCAATATTCAGTCTTCAAGACACTCTTCAAAGCCATTTATGGCATGATTTGTTGATTTTACTTCCTTATCTGAAAGGAATTCTGTGGAATATCTCTCAAAACCTAGTGATTTACACATCTTTATGTCACTAAAAGATTGAGATTTCATTCATTCAACCTCATCCTTTAATATGAGAGAACTCAATAACTTGGGCGTCCTTTTCAGGAATAAACCCCAGTCATAATTTCCAAATTTGGGCATCCTACTCAGGAGTAAGCCCCAGTCATAATTCTTAATTTGGTCCTCCTTTTCAGGAGTAAGCCCCAGTCCCTTAATATGGGCATCCTCCTTAGGAGTAAGACCCAGTCATAAATATAGGCATCCTCTTTAGGAGTAATCCCCAGTCTCAATTTCTCTTAACCAGTCCTAATTTACCTTTGATCTGGGATTCCTTCTCAGGAGTAAAAAACCCAATCATAAGTCCTCTCCTAATTTGGGCCTCCTTTTCAGGAGTAAGGCCCAAGTTAGAGTATTCAAATCTCCATGAAGCACATATACCTTTACAAACCCTGTTCCTGGATTTCTTCCCTGAAGTAAATCCAAATCTTCATTTATCTGGGGAGTCATACATACATAAGTCCCAAATTATTTCTTATGATTCCATATTTCATTGCACAATTGTCTGATTTTTACCAATACCTCTTGTTTCTCACACCGAGCATGACTCACATGAGCTTAGAGTGTAAAAGTAATTATGACATCCTTCTTTGAGCCATCAATCATAAACATCATACTCCCTTACTCGAAATATGTGGGTTTTGATTCCTTTTCTAATCAAAGGATACATAGGTAGTCCATCTGCGGTTTCAATCCCAACTCTGAAATAATTCATGTCCTTTTAAATGACAATACACTTCAAGTGCCCCACTGAGTGGCTTTAAAACCAGTATGGTCAATATAATGACTAAGAGACTTTTACGTATCAAAAGATAAAATTGACTAAGAATCTCTGACAAATATAGATGATTCTCTATCAATGAAGAACCTCGAATACATATAAAAGATTCTCTAAATTTCATACATATCGATCATTGATTGTCAGATCTAAAGGAAAGATCATTTTATACTTGGTAATGTAATAAGGATTCACGAACATAACTTAAATCTATAAAGAGAGTCCCGGAAGAGACAATAATTCCCCTCAAAAAGGTGTGATGAGTCCGACCTCCCATCCACTCGACCAATGATAATTCCTAAGACTCATTAATCCACAACTAATGAGCACCTACCTTTGGAAAGTAGGTCCAAATGGATGTGGAATCATTGGATGTTTCCAGTTCTACGAACAAACCCATTAGAAACCGATTGGAATGTTTGAACCTTCAATCAAGGAGGTCATCCCCAAATTCCGAGGAAAAAAAATGGTGAACCTGACGTGAATCCTTAACCAATTTAAAATGATGTTTTACCTATTTGTTAGGCCCCTATTTAAAACTCAATGAGAGGGACAACAAAAACAATCATTGACATATGTGCTCATCCAAAAGATGTAGTGGCTGAATTTATCTTGATTATATCTGTTATATCAAATAGGAACTTTTTTCCAAGATCTTCTGCATTTCCAGAATGGATTCTCTCAAGTTCACACTTGTGAATACTGCTACTGCAAATGCCACTATTGCTACTCCTGCTGGATCGTCGTCCGCTTTGAGGATGACATCACCTACTCAGCGTCTTCAACGCTGGGTATCAAATGCGCTGTTTAAGGAGTACCATCAACATGGTACCATCCCAACTCTTGAGGCTTCCCGACAAGCCCTCTAAGTGAAAAACTCACACCGGTCGTCCAAACAACGACGACCAATGATCAAGAAGTAGGAGGTTCTAACCACCGTCTCCAACCATTTCGGGTCGTTATCCCCAGAACACAATCACCATTCACTCCCATATTCTAGGGAGGTGAATGAGCAGGTCCCTCAGGGCCTTAATTCAAAGAAGTAGGAGTCCTTCCTGAGGGCTCCTATCAACAATCGCTGCCAAACTCGTGCGACAGTACGCACTCAACATGATGAGGGTCCCAACTCCAGGTGTTCGACTCAGGTTCCTCAAACCCGAGCAGGCAAGACGAACCGACAAAGGCGGAATCCGGTCAATAGTGAGCAGGTTCTCATCTCTGCCATATTCGGAGAAGTCCACCAATCTAACTTGGTGGAAAGTAACGAGCGGGCACACACACCTGCCCGTTTTAATTCTGCTGTCCAGCAGACTCCTCTGGCAGCATCACGCCAATCCTGCCAGGCAATTCCGGTGGAGTACTATAGGTAGGAACATACACCTGTTTATACATCATCAGCTAGTTAGCAGGCTCGTCTGACTACATATGATGGAGCTCGTCAATCACGTTCAGCGAAGTGCAATTAGCAGGCACATACACCTGCTAGTATTAATCAAGCCTACCAAAAGTATCGCTTGGTAGCACACGAAGAAGTTAGTCGAAAAGCTCCGGTGACAAATAGGAGGCATACTCAACTCTCTTCCCCCACACTTGAGAGTACTTTCAGGATTCACTGACAGGAAAATGAGGACAGGAGCAGGCACATAAACCTACTCCAAGCATGGAATGGACGTATATCCTCGTTCCGGCAGCTGAAGTCACCAAGCATATTTTATCAATGGTGAAAGAGCAGAAGAAAATCCCTACTCATATTCTAGATGCTTTCCAGGATATTATAACAACTTCAGCGGCATATCAGGGAACGACACATAAATATATCCCTACCAGTGGAGTGACACGTCAACAATTCACTCCGGAACAGACACACACATCTATTCCAGTCCAAGAGGGTTATGGGGCATACTCCCCCATATCATACGAACAACCAAGTCAGGCACATACACCTGATTTGAGTGGAGATTGTCAGCCTTACCTGGACATCTTTCCTGATCAGGCACATACACCTACTCAGAGCAGCCACTTTTGTCAACAAGTGGTTTCCAAGGCGAGTAAGAAGGATTCTAAGAAAAAGACCCTCCCGGCATAGTCAGGAGATCAAGAGAAAATCTGTAACAAGGCCTTTATCGATGCTGGAGTTTTGAAGCCCTCAGACAGTTATCTGTTGGAATTCGAGATTCTATTCCCTCATTTCCCAATAGTGGGATCATTAATTCCGAAGGTCTTCAACAGACACTTCCTCATGAAGGCTTTCTTCATGACAATTCAGTCGATCTCTAAGTTTCATCTTCAGATGAGAGCCAGAGGAACCCTCTGTGTGGTCAGAAGACCAAGGAGCAAGAGATCTCATCTTTTACTGTAACCCACCATAGAGGTCCTCCCCATGATGATGAATTTCGCTGCGAAAGTCCTCTCCACAGTAGTGATGCACATTGCCCGGAAAATGCTCCATTGGACGATGTAATGCCGAGAAATCCCTCTTATCTTGAGGCACTTGAAAATGAGAAACCAGTCATGTCTGATGCTTCATCGCTAGTAGGTGAAATAATTTCTCAATCAGAAGATACCCCAAGGTGTAGGTCATTCTCCAAACCACCCCTAAGTCATGCATCTTCTAGTTTGATCAATGATTTCTCTACCAATCATGTTGAATCCTATGATGCAACAAAGAAACACCAACTCTGGTCAAATCAGGTAGAATAATCTTCATTTAATGATAAAGAGGAATTGCTGAACATGAGAAAACAACTAGAAAAAGGTGAAGTACCAGTCATGTTTTGGCCTCTGGCTGACTCTCAGTATGACATTCGAAAGATGTTGATGGAAGATGGAATTCATGATAGTCATCTCAACATATGGAAAACTTTTTGTTAGTTGAAGAAGAAATTATTGTCTTATGATGAATATGAAAATCATCTTAAGATAATATAAGGGTTACAACATCAGATTGATTGGAAATCTCTATCAATCTCTCAATATCCGAAGGTTGAAAAGCAGCAGAGAGCCCTTCAACGTTCATGCCTTGGAGTACTAAGAAAATTTCATCAGTTAATTTCCAATTCCCCATCTGGTATTCATTTCAGAGGATGGGGTGTTCATGGAGCACTACATTTCATAGTGCTCTCCAGTCAGCAAAGCCCTCCAAAAATGGTATCATGCAATGTTATTGCTCTTGGCTGGCCACATTCAATGGGCTTTGTTTGTAATCAAAAGCTTGCCCAAGAACATGCTTCAACTAGTTCCTCTCAAAATCAAGCATACAGAGAACAAGTTGTTTAATTACTCCTGCATCAAGAAAACACGAATATTTAGCATTCCTCTCGTATAGAGCAAGCACATCATCAAGTGACAGAAGTGTCGGATTTCATCTAACGGTCTTTTAAACCAGGTGATAAAAGTAGATACTGGTTAATGCATCCAGCTAATTTCTGAACTAAGGTTTGCAAGATCAGGAGAGCTTTTAAGAAAGTCTCAGACATAGCATGTCAAGAGCCATCCCACCTTTCCATTCTGGGGAATTTTTTAAACCAACCCTCAGAATCAACAAATAGGATTCGAGGAGTTGAGTGAGAACAACAGAAATAACCCCAGTCCACCAGACTGGGGACTTTTTCAAATCATCAATCCCCTCCTCAGAGAAAGTCTATCTTTTCTTGATTGGGGAAGAATCCTCAAGAGGAACGAAGAGCCAAATTATCAGGAGATTCCCTCCAAAATACTATTCGTCAAGAAGTTCCTGAGGGATCGAATCAACAAAAGGAAATGTCTCATCAAAGACATGGAAGAAGACAATATCACAGAAATGCTGATATAAGGGATGTGATGCGTTATGCATCAATCAATGTCATCAATGTCGTTGTTGCTGATCCACTAGATGAGGCTCACTCAGGGGACTCATATGAAGAGGTTCCTACACAAGAAGATGTACGCACCAACACAAATGAAGAAGGTGTGCGTACAAGAAATCAAAGGGTTACTCAGAACCTAGGTAATCCTTCGAGTAACCTACTTCCCCCTCTCTGAAAAGGATACAACAAAGGGAGGGGAAAGAATCAGGTTGCATATCCTTCCTCTGGATAAGACCAATCGCTCTCACTAGTGAAAAGGTTTGCACAACAGGAGGAATAAATGAAGGAATTAAGGATGTTAAATGCAGAACTACATCAGAGTAGTCTTCTTCTTAAGTGTGATGGAGTCAGTTAGCCAAAGGAATTTGTTGCATCTACTGAGATGGATCAAGAATATCCTCCTCTATCAGCACACCCTCACAGGTCTAATCCTATGGGTCAAGTGCAACAATAGTTGGCAGTGCTACCATCAGTTGCAGCACCAACCACCACATCCGTCCAAGCTCCAGTCATTGCACCTACCCAAGTCCAAGTTCAACCGGATGTTTCTCAAAAGATAATAACTACTATTCAGTCATTAACAGATCAACTAGAAACTATGGAAGGGAAATGCTTGCAGGTTCAACCAGAAAAGAATGTTTATCCAGAATGGGTAGATTCAATCTCCCCTCCATCCAGTTTTGGAAACCATGTATTCCATATTTTCAATGGATCAGGCGACCCAGAATAGTATTTGATGCATTACGTGTCTTGTTGTGATCCTATGATGGGAAATCTGGAGCAGCAAGAAGCAATAAAACTCAGATGCTTCGTACGGACCTTGCAAGGACCAGCCTTTTTCTGGTATACAAGCTTGAAATCCCGGTCAATTACTGGACGAGAAGATCTCCGTCAACAATTACTTCTTCAGTTCAACTCAACTTTTCCAAAGACAACAGTTTTTGATCATACAAACTGTAAGTAAAGGGAGAATGAAAGGGTCTTAGATTTCATTGCTCGCTGGAAGGGATTAACATATTTCATAATATTAGCACTCCCTCAATAATAATTGTTTCTAATCTGTGTGGAAAATTTTGTGACGTGTTATGCACGCCATTGATCCCTGTGAAATATACAGGAGGGTTTCGAGACCTTACTTCAATCGATCAGTATATTGAAGATTCTCTTATACAGGTTAAGGATAAATCTCATGTAATTCCATCAGCTCCAGGAAAGATAATGAGTAAGGTAGAAACTACTACAATTATGCTTAAACAATCACCTGTACCTGTTTCTACTTCTAAACCTTCATCTTCTCGAAGGGCTCCACCTCCTGAGTGCCAACAACAAAGGATGTTTCATCCAGATGATCAAAGAGATCAAAGACGAAACCAATTTGAGGATTTGAAGAGAAAAACATACTCTTTCCGAAATGAACAAGTTCATGGTTACTTCATTTCGGCTCTGGAAAATAATCTTGTTCAATTGCCAAGGCCCAAAAGGCCAAATAAGGAAGGAGATGAAGACCGTACCAATTATTTCCCCTTTCATCAAATTTTGGGACATCCCATACAGGAGTGTTTTTTATTCAAAGACCTCCTACAAAATATGGTCAACTCGAGACAAGTCAAACTGAAAGGTTCTGCAGCTCAGGTAGCATGTGTTACTGCTACAGTTCTAGAGGAGGAAGGCGAATGGCAAGAAGTCAAAAGCAAAAATGCACATAAGTATGATGATTGGATGGTCAGAAAGACAATCAATCCAACTCATGCTATTTTGAGAACATAATTAAAGAAACAGATTGTGTCTTCTTCCATGAATGTTGCTGAAAAACCATCTTCATCAGAGGGAAAGTAATCAAAGAAACGACATGATTCAAAGAAAGAAAAAGAATCAGAAGAAGATGAGTATGTGTCAAAACCTAAGTTGTCTTTGACTCTGACAGACTTCATGCCATCTACTTCAAAGCCACAAACATCGCCCCACCAAATGGCACATCCTGAACAGGATAATCAGGAAGAGACTTCATCAGACGAAGAGTTAATATTCGGTTATGTTAATATGATTCAATTAATAGATCCATATGCCAGTTGCAGTTTCAATTTTGATGAGCCTGAATTCCCTGTATCAAAAAAGGGAATCAGAGGATGTTCCAGAGGCTCAGGATACAGTGAAATACGTTGATCTTTCAGAAGACACTACTCCAATTCTACCCCTGCTAGAACTGTGTACGTAGCAGAAACTCAGGGTAGAGACCTTCTGCGAGCTTAGCAAGAACAAGCAAGTTCTTCTACCAATAGAAAAATCATTCATGGAACGGTTATTTTGGAAGACCGATTGAAGGTTCCATATTCTTCCTCTCAGTAAGTAAATGGATCTAATCGGTCTAATCTTCCAAAACCAGGAATATTACCAACTCCTATCCCAATAAAAAATGCATTAACTTCCAAAGCATATGCTTCCAAGGCACCTACTAAACCACATATTCTTGTTGGGAAACGCAGACCTCTGGATCAAAAGTATGATGTATTGAAACACTTGGCCTAAGTACCAGCCATGTTATCAATTCTGGATGCTTTGAATCTTTCAAAAGATCTTCGGGAAGCACATATCGAGGCTTTGTCAATTCCTCAGGAGTTTGAAAATGAAATTGCTGCAGCAGAAGTCTATCACATAGAGAATAATCCGGTAGAATGCCATGCATTAATATCTTTTACTGATAAAGATGAATATGATGTTGTGCATGGGCATATTAGACCTTTTTACTTATCTGGAAAGGTCAATGGCGTAGACGTTCGAATAGATTTCATTGACAATGGTTAAGGAGTCAACCTCATGCCCATTCGTACACTTCATCGATTAGGCCTCACGAAATCTGATTTATCTCCTTCTACCATGATGTTACAAGGATATGAAAAAAATGAACAAGAACCACTAGGTTAAGTTACACTCAGAAATCAGTTTGGAGATCTTGTATCCAATTCAGATTTCATGGTTGTTGATCAAGACTCGGCCTTCAACATCTTGCTTGGAAGACCCTGGCTACATCAACATGTGGCTATCCCTTCATCATACCATCAATGTCTCAAATATTGTTTCAATGGTCAAGTTGGGACATTGTATGGTGATAAATCCCCGTTCAATACATGTGAGTCTTAATACATTGAGGTGGAATTCTATCACATGAAGGGAAGGGAGAAATCAACAACAAAGGAGATTACCAAAGTTAATGCTCCATATGGTTTGGAGAAGATTCCAGTAAATCCATTTACACATGTGAGTACAGATTATGTGTGGCCTATTAGTCAAATTGAAAAGATAGACCCAAATCAAAATAATCTTATGGAAAGATCCATAATGTCAGTTACGGAAATCAAGCCAGACAACATGGGAGAAATTGGTAACCCACCAAGCAGTAATGAAAGAAAAAATGGTGACGTCTTCATTTCATCTGTTGAAATAAAACAAGTCTATACTTCTCCAATTAGTCCAGAAGAAGTTATAGAAACATCATAGGTGAACAATGATGTCGATTCTCAATCTATCATCTCCTCTTTATTACCCAAAGAAGACCCTTCATCATCAATCAGGTCAGAAATGGAAGCTTCTTCTTCAAGATGTGAAAATTTTGACATCTATTCTGATAATGAAAATTCTGCTTTATCATCTACTATGAAAGTAGAAACGGAAGAAATAATACATGATGAAGGAGAAGAAAAATATCTCAGAGATGCTCCTCCAACATTTGAAGAGGGTATCTCTACCACTGTGGATGAACTCAAAGAAATAAATCTGGGTACAAAAGAGGATCCACGCCCCACTTTAATCAGTGCGGCCATGCCTCTTGAAGAGAAAGAGATGTATATTTCTTTTCTAAATCAAAATAGAGATATATTTTCTTGGAACTATACAGAAATTCCCGGGCTTGATCCTGATTTTGCTACTCATCATTTGGGTTTACCAGAAGAACATCGAGGATTTAAGAAAGCCGTGAGAAGAACACACCCAACTTATGCTTCCAAAATTGAGGCTGAAGTGGATAAGCTTATCAAAGCTAACTTCGTCAGAGAAGTTCAATATCCCAAGTGGTTGGCTAATATTGTCCCTGTAAAGAAGAATAACGGAAATATTATATTTGGAATCGATTTCATAGATCTTAATCGGCATTGTCCTAAGGATGATTTCCCAGTTCGGATTACAGAACTTTTAATTGATGCAACAGCTGGCTATGAAGCACTTTCCTTCATGGATGGATATTCCGGATATAATCAGATCTGAATGGCCCCAGAATATGAGGAATCCACAGCCTTCAGAGACCCTCAGGGTGTGTTTTTCTACCGGGTAATTCCCTTTGGCTTAAAAATTTAGGTGCAACATATCAGCGTGCCATGCATCGTTTCTTCAAACCCTTCTTAGGGAAGTTTTTTGAATTCTATGTAGATGATTTGGTGGTTAAATCCAAACAACATTCTAATCACTTGGATGAAAGCTTCGACAACATAATTTGAAGATGAACCCCTTAAAATGTGCTTTTGGGGTAACCTCAGGAAAATTTCTCGGCTTTGTTGTACGCTATTGTGGTATTGAAGTCGATCCTGAGAAGACCAAGTCAATCCTTGGTATGTCACCTCCTCGGAATTTTAATGAATTAAGAATACTTCAAGGACACTTAGCCTATATTCGGAATTTCATCGCTAATTTGGTAGGAAAAAGTTTACCCTTCACCAAATTGATGAAGAAGGGAGTCACTTATGAGTGGACTGAAGAATATCAAGAAGAATTTGATATTCTCAAGAAATACCTCTTGATACCACCGGTACTCATGCCACCTATTGAAGGAAGACCACTTATCCTCTACGTGACAACTCTAGAGTGATCATTGGGTGCCTTTCTTGCTCAATAGAATGATGCTGGGAATGAAAACAACCTCTACTATCTCAGTTGAACTATGTTTGAATCAGAATCCCGGTATTCAAGTATTGAGAGGTGTTTCCTGGAATTAATCTTTGTATTTCAGAAGTTGAGACACTACCTACAACATCACGATGTCTAATTGGTATCTCGCAATAATCCACTCAAATTCATCCTTAGTTGTCCGATGCTTACAGGACGTCTGGCAAGGTGGGAAGTTATTTTGTAGCAATTCGACATTCAGTATGTGTCTCAAAAGGCGATAAAGGGCCATGTTCTGGATGATATCCTGGATGAACACCCTTCAATGGAAGACACATCTTCAGATATTGATCTCCCTAATGAGGATGTCTTCTCTATTCAAGAATGTCCTCAGACATGGGAAATGTATTTTGATGGTGCTTCCAGAAGTCCAACAGGGAGGAAAATGAAAAATCCTAAATTCAACAAATTTGGCTTAGGAATTGTGCTAATTTCTCCAGAAAAGGCAGTGTTACCTTATTCCTTCTTATTGTGGGAAGGTGGTACCAATAATGAAGCAGAATACCAAGCTCTCATCGTAGGCTTGGAATTAGCACTTCAAGCACAAGTGGATCACTTAAAGGTGAAAGGTGATTCAGACATGGTAATCAAACAAGTCAATGGGGATTATGCCATCAGAAAAGAAGAACTAATCCCTTTGTATGATTACGTCAGAGAGTTAATGGCAGAATTCCCTTTGGAACCGACATTTTCTTATGTCGCAAGATCACAAAATGCTCTAGGTGATGCACTAGATAATATAGCCACAACTCTGGAAGATCCAAATCGGGACGAGACAACCATCAGTATTGCCCACCGTTATGCAATTTCACCTTATGTTCGAATCAGAACAGAGGAAATTAATGAAATTAGTCTCATTCCGGAACCGTATGGTCATACTACAGAATGAATGTCACCTATCATGGAATACCTTCAAAATGGAACACTTCCACCTGATAGAGCCGAGAAAGAACAGATCCAACGACGTGTGGTCAATTATACTCTTTATGATAGTTCAGATCACCTAAAGAAAATTCTCTACAAACGTGGTTTTGATGGAGTTCTCTTGAGATGCATTGATGGTGAAGAGACAATGACTGTCATGAAATAAGTGCCTGCAGGAATCTGTGGTGCCCTCTAGTCTGGACATAGACTGTCGGATCAGATTTGAAGGCTTGGATACTTTTGGCCTTCAATGATACAAGATTGTGTTGGTTTCACAAATAAGTGTCATTCATGACAAGTACATGCCAACTTCATTCATCAACCTCTAGAGTTTCTTCATACAGTTAAATACTCATGGCCATTTTTCACATGGAGAATAGATGTGGTGGGACCTTACCCTTTGGCTACGACCAAGTAGTTTAAGTACATTCTTACTACTACTGACTTCTTTTTTAAATGGGCAGAGGCAATACATGTCAAGGAAGTCAGTTCTAAATGCGTTGTTAGCTTCATCAAGTCTAACATCATTACCAGATTTGGTGTCCGTCATACCATCTTGATGGACAATGGCACCAACTTCTGTTCAATCGAGGTGAAGAAGTTGTATCAAGAATACAACATCAAATCCATCCATTCATCTTGGTATCATGCAGCGGCCAATGGCCAGATAGAAGACTTCAACAATAATCTTTCAAATATACTACAAAATATGGTGGATAAAGATAAGAGGTCATGTCCTGATAAACTCTTTCATGCTTTATGGGCTTATCGGACTACCACCCGGACTGCAACTCAGTCAACTCCATATTCACTGGTATATAGAATGGAAGCCGTCTTTCCCATTGAAGTTCAATTTCCTTCGCATAGAGTATCCATTTGTGATCAATCATCTACAGATGAACAATCTCAAAAGCTATTGAATAAATTGGAATGGTTATATGAGAAAATATTGTGCACTTTTCACCACTTGGAAGTCTATCAGAATCGAATAGCATGAGATTTTAACAAAAAAGTTCGTCTTCATTCATTCACTCAGGGAGAATTGGTATTAGTTCTCAGAACTCCAATGATACCAGGAAAGAAACCTCCCAATCTTGATCCAAAATGGGAAGGACCTTCCTCAATACATAGGGTCTACTCCAATTGAGCTTATTCATTAATCTCGATAGATGGAGAACTCATCACTACTCCAACCAATGCCAGATTTTTGAAGAAGTATTTTGTATAAACACAAAATACATCATCCATGATCCATACATATGACCTTAAACTATTTTTACTTTCGTCCCACAAGACGTTAAACTGTGAAAAAGTTCCCTAAATGGTCCGATATGACCTTAAACTGCACCACCGTCCAGCAAGACATTAAACTGCATCATCCACGGTCCATGCATATGACCCTAAACTATTTGCAAGTCCCTTACATCCAGCATGACGTTAAACTGCATCATCCATGGTCCATACATATAACCTTAAACTATTTTTACTTTCATCCCACATGACTTTAAACAGTGAAAAAGTTCCCTAATTCGTCCAACATGACGTTAAACTATGCCCCCCTTCATTGTCCTTGATATATGACGTTAAAATATATAGAAGTCCCTTACGTCCAGCATGACATTAAACTGCACCATCCACGGTCCATGCATATGACCTTAAACTATTCGCACCTTCATCCAACATGACGCTAAACTGTATCGTCCCTTTTTCGTCCAACATGACGTTAAACTGTGAAAAAAGTCCCCAATACATCCAACATGACGTTAAATGGTGTAATCTTTTTTCCTCACTGCATGACATTAAACTACATAGTCCCCCTTTCATCCAACATGATGTTAAACTATATTGTCCCCATCGTCCTAACTACATGATGCTAAACTGTACAGAAAGTCCTTGATTTGTCCTGCATGACATTAAACTATGCATTGTTAAGGTTGTTGTTACTTCTTGTTTCTCACACCGGGTATGACTCATGTGAGCTTAGAGAAAAACTCAGCCATAACACTCTCTTTGGGCTACTAACCATGTTTATGTCCCAATAACATCATTTTTTAGGTCGTTTTCCCCAAGAACAAGTTGATCATTAATTCATTCTTTAATTGAACTACGCGGGCTTTGATCCTTGCCTTCCAGGATGGGTACGTAGGCAACCTCCCAAGGTTCAAGCCCAAAATCAATCTCTTTTCATCGGTTCACCTCCATCTCATATGATGTTGATTTATGAAACCACCCCTAGAATCAATATCTTTACATTGGTTCACTTTCTTCCTTGTTATACGACGTTAAACTATACAACACTCATTTCCAGTATGGCAATAAACTACAATATTCTTTGATACCCTCGCCTGGGAGGGAACCATTATTTTCATTTATTTTTCAATCATGTTTCATTTCAAAGACTACGTGCATACATGGAAATGCCCGAACCTTTTATCTTGGGTTAAACCGTCATTGCACTAAAGTCCCCTTTCACCCTTCACATGTATGAACCAAATATGTACGGAGGGTATTTCTAGAACTACGTGGGCTTGATTACCATCCTTATGGGATACATATAAACATTTGAATGTCCCTCGAATCTATCCCTAAGCCTTTGGGCCTAACCCTAAATTCCACTTTTAGTCCCCTGGCTGAAAAGTCCCCTTGAAAACACACACTGTGTATTTCTTACAATGGTCCAAGCTCTATGACCCTAAACTAAGATCTATAATCCTTTTGTCCCGCGCGATGTTAAACTGTAGTTTAAGAACTACCTATGGCTTGATTCCCATCCTTATGGGATACGTAGTGAAGTCCAACATTTCCTTTCAGGACCCAGCCACAACATGACTATGGTTAGCATTGATCTATGTATCTCTGTATACATTGGACAATACACATATTTATGTGTCATAATCTTAACCTTAAATATTTTCAGATCTTCATAGCCCTTTTCTTAACGTCTAGTAAAAAAAATGTCAAAATTCTGAGAGTTATTTTTCCTGACTATGCAGCACGTGCCCTTAGGCGGTCTTACATAAACAATCTAAATAATAGGCTTGTCAGCCAAAAGATATTTTTATTTTACTATGTATCCAATTCCCTTAGGTGGACCTGCATAATTCAACCCCCTAATGGGTTTTTTAAATAATGGTAACTTCATTCTTGGGAAGAAAGCCTCTTTTTTCCTTATAGGTCTTAAATGGCAACATGTAGGGATCCGAAAAAATAGCCATCCTTAACATATTTGTTCCATATCCTTTTTCATGATCTGAAAGCATTCAAGTCTATAGTTTATATTCTCCTTCCCTATGTTTGGGTCAGACCTTTGTAGGAGTGATATCCATCCAATTCTTTGATAATCTTGTTTGGAAATATCTTCTCCATATTAAAGTACCTCTTTCCATACAGAAACCTCTATACTTTGGAAAATTTGAATCTCCATAAACTTTCACCGGCTTTTAGCTCTAGGGAAGTAAATTTTTTAGAGTTCTTTTGCCTGACTATGCAACACATGCCCATAAGAGGCCTTGCATATACATAATAGACTTGTTATCCAAAAGATACTATTTATTTGCCTATGAAGCCAATGCCCTTAGGTGGCCCTACATAATTCAACCCCCTAACGGGTTTGTTAAATAATGGTAACTTCATTCTTGGAAACTACTGCTTATAATTACTTTTATCTCTTTATCATGTCATTCCTCAGGTTCAAATATTCTTAAGTTATAGTTTACATATTTTCCCTCATACTTCAGTATGGTACTATGTTTTGAGATGAGTTGTTAAGGAATTGATTCAATTCTAATTCATTTCGGTCAAAGCTATTTCGACCTTAAAATTATCCTTTTTTATGTCCGATGTGCATGACTTTAAACTTCCAAAAAAAGACAAAGAAACTCTGAATAAAAGTCAAGTTCTAACTCACTAAACATACATTTTGTATGATTTAGGTAATATTGATCAATTAAAAGGTTCAAAGTTTGTAGGGTTATTTACATTAATCCTAGTAAAAATAAAACTATGCTTACTAGGCCCATTAGATTAAGTAAAATCTAAAGCATGTAGCAAAAGAATGCAGGTACAAATGATTGAAGATAAAAGTACTCTTCATTGATGCACAAGAATTAGAGGGACATCCACATATTGGAGCCTCTTCTATTTTTCAGGAGATTACAAAAGACTGTCAACATAAGTCTTCACATGATGTACAACATCCTGAGCTTCATAAACAGCTACTTGAAGCTCGTGCACTCGACCAGCTTCACTCTTCTCAGCTTGATGGAGTGCCTTCTTGGCATCTGCAATGTCTTTCATACCATTCATTTGAGTTCCCTCCAGTGAATTATTGAGCTGATCATGTTCCCCAGTAACAACATCTAACTGTTGTTGGAGCTGCACCTACTGGATGACTTTTTCTTTGATTTTATGCTTCAGCTCCTTCATCTTGGTAGCATAATCAGCCTCAGCTCGGGATACCGTAGCCTCAAATTCGCCAATGTTAACTGACAGTTTCAACCTGGTCAGATCTTCGCGACACTTTTTCTCCTGCTCCCTTCTGAAGATGACCTGTTTCACCGCGACATGGATCTTTTCATATCCAAAACCGCCACATCCTTGCATGACAAACTGGGATGAAAATCGAGGGATCTTCAATGATAGATCTTCTAAAGGCACCTCAGATATGATTTTCCATATGTTGTTCCATGCCTTGCGTTGTGAAAAGATGAACACTTTAAGCACCTCTGGGTCTGATTCAACATCATCATCACAAGGGGGCATGTAAACTGGGATAAATACACTTAAAGAAGTGCCATGTTCTGCTCCTTCCCCCTGACCTGTGATTCTTCGCTTTCAATTCCCGTTGGGGCACAGGCTGAGGCCTCACCTCCAGATCTAGCCACTGCAGTCGATGGCCCTGCATGATTAATTGAAAGCTTTGGTTAGCTTCAAAGGATAACAAAAGAATTGATTGTCTTACAAATTAAGTAAAATCACAAATATTGTTATCCCTTACCTAACGGTGTATCAACAACCTAAGACAACTCATCCCCATCTTTCCCAGTCTCAAAAGGATCTTCAAGATGGGTCTTAGGAGGGTTTACTATATTTAGCTCTACTTGAGCTGATGTTTTTGCAATGGTAGAGTTAACATCAATGTCTACACCCTCTTTAGGCATTGGCAGTTCAGCAGCCTCTATGGATGGAACTGCATATTATTTTCAGTTATGATTAGAAGTGTAAATTATAAGAAAATTTACTGGGCGAAGGATAACACTCACGCCCAAGGTCTTCTAAATCACATGACAACTTTTCATGATCATAAAATTCTTCGAAAGAAATGCCATGATTCATCATTTCATCCAATGATATTTCAGAATCCTGGTTAGTCTCACCAGTGGGAGCATTTGATGTGTCTTATTGATGACCTACGTTCTACAGCCCCTGACCCTGGATAGCGTCTTTGGGTAAAATCACAGCATCAGTTGCAACAGTCTCCAGAAGCTCTAATGTTAGATCTGAACCTGAAGTATCATAGAATGGAAGTCAGTCGGTGTTTCATTCATCATTTTTTATAAAGCATTGTTGACTCACCAGAAACAGGTTCTTCTCTTCTTGCAACAGCAGTAGGAGGGGTACTGGGAATAGATGCTAGCTCTTCTTCAGAAGAAGCTAAGTTAGCTGGGATCTATGATTGTTCCACAACACCCTCCGTGGTCTTTGAAGGAGGATCAGTCCTTTCCCTCAGGGGGGAAATTGAAGAATCCCCTGCAATCCCTAGAAATATGAGTAACCATGTGGTCATGGGTATAGACTCATCATTACCCGAAGGACTTACCACTGCCAATAAAGCATTTAGCTGTGGACTTCCTCCTTCGTTGCCTTTTCTTCTTTGTTATTTTTGTAGTATTGGAAGTCTCCCTTATTGGAACTTGGATTGGCGAATGGAAGGCTATGTCAAACGCCTCATTCATGGTCTGATGACCTGGAGATATCTCGCACGGTCCGCGAGGAGAATCAATAGCAGCCCCGATGGCCGTACCACCAGGGCTATACTATGGTGAAGGAACCTCAGTTCCTTTCTTTGCAAATGTAAAGATGACGAAAATAACTTCCTTAAGTAACAAAGATTTGACTGGAATCAAGTTGCAAGGAAAATAAGGAAAGAAAACATACATCTTCAGGAGACACATACTCATACCACTCCTCATCTCTAGAACCACCAGCCCCCTCAGTGGCGCCACGATCAATCATTTCCTTCATCCGAATGGTGACAGGAACAGACTCATCAGTGCCATATATGAGAATTTCAAGATCTTTGATGTAAGCCCGCACTTCATTGGGGTTATCCTCATATTGAATGTCTGTAGAAGCCAGAAGATTCCCTATTCCAGGAAGTTGTAGGCCCTCACATAAATCCATCCAGGCGGTCTCAGTACCATAGTACAAACTCTGCAACAACTGGATAGCCTCTGGTCTTAGATATGAAGGCTAAGAGGAAGGTCCTACAATCTTTGACTTCAATTTCTTCCCAGCTCCTGCAACTGCAGATGGAGAATAAGAAAATAAGACTTATTGCTTTATAAAGTAGCAGTGATTAAATTACCACAATGAAGTAACTCACCAGGAGTTGATGGAGTAGGTCTCTTGATTCTGACCGAAAGATTATATCAGGCACGAGGCCGCTTTTCCACTTGTTGTGCCTCATCATCCCCATCATGGGAATTCGGTGAATCAGTCCTAGAGGAGGATTCTGGCGAATCAGCTTCAGGTGGGGAAGCATCATTTTCATGAGGAAAGGTTTCTTTCTCTACAGTCCTCTTCCTTTTCCCCACCTGATAAATTGGGTGATTTAATATCCCTTTGGGGTATGATGCTATCCAGTGTTCGGAATAATATTTAGTCAAATTATGTGCCGATTTTTCAATTGGTAGATCAAATACTGCCCCAGTCTTCTCCCTTGATGTTAGCAACCATAGTTTCCGAGCAACCATCAGATGTTTCTCTAACCTGACATGTACTGGAGGAGATACAAAAATTTATTGTAGACATTTGAATTGATGTGAAAATATATATGGAGCATAGGCCTCACATATAATTTCTCCGTCAATCCTGGAAACTTGCACACCATCCCTGCAATCTAGCATGAATGCCCTCAAATCCAAATGGGTTGTTCCATCATCAAAAATACGCCCGGTTGGAGGACTTCCACAAGGAAAGAAGTTGAATTCCTTAAACATGCTCAACCTCACTTTCACGTCATAGGCATTAACATCTAATGGATCAACTCTAGAGAATGCTTGCACTGACGGCCTGAAAGAGCTTCCAGGAATTTTCAATCCATTCTGTACATTGTAAGTCCGGAAGTGAGTGGAAATCTATCCCCATAAAACATGGAATGGTCCCACTATTCTTAAAGGAGATTTACCCATGAAAACATGAAGTAAACTCCTGTGAATCTTTGCTAAAATGGGGGTAGACAACCCATCCATTTTTCCCTCAGCCAACTTTGCCGCAATGACAAAGGTCCCTGGCCTGACACCTCCCTTCGAATCCCTGACTGGCAAGAGATAAACTCTGAGCCACATTGGCAAGAAGACAGCCAGAAGAGTCTTTTTTGGGATCCTTTGATTCACCTCATATTCCCATTTCTCAAACTCTCCTGCTTCTAGAGTTGGCCAGAATGTGCCAGGAGAACCCCTCTTCTCAGGTTTTGGGCAGGTGGTAGGACGTTTGGGCCTCTTATCCTTAGATTTATTTTTCTTGGATCCTTTCTCCTTCGGCTCCTTCTCCTTTGGATCCTTTATTTCTTCTCAGTAATAAATATATTCATCCACTCCACCAGATGAATATCCTTTCTAGAATGAGTAAACGAGGTCTCTGAACTCTTGAGCCTATGGAAGATCTTAAATAATTCTCGAGCTAAAGCATGAGTCTTCTCTGAATCATTACAAGTTACCTTGGGAGGAATGAATTCATCATACTTATCACCCAAAATTAGAGCCCCTGAGATCTTGTGGACATCCCACAGACTGATACCTACTTCTCCATGAGTCAGATTGAAAGAATTAGTTTCTGGGCTTTAGTGGCTGAGTATCTCCGGAACGAAGTTATCATGTCTGTAAACATATGTTTTCCCAACCCAAACAGCTTCGTATATTGCCAATCCATTCAGATCTTCGAAAAACTCTGAACAAGTTTGTCGCACCCAGTATGCCCACATCCATGTTGGCTTCACACCTCCCCCAGGACAGAAGTCCCAACCTTTCTTCTAGCCTTTGGATTGATCCATCTGAGCATTTTGGAAGATTGAAGGATGAAAATGTGGTTGCAGCTCGGGCATATGAGGTTTTAAATCTAGTGTACAAGGGCTATGATGCATCATGTAGGCCTTCTCCACTATTCCAGCATTTATAAATCCTCCTCCACATGAGATATTTTCTGAAGTAAAGTTGGTGTAATTTTGAAACCACGAAAATGGAAGATAGTTCTTTGCTTCTGGAATGGTGAATTCTTGCAGATGACCATAGCCATACAATGGCAGATAAGTGCTTTGTGGGAAGTCGTGATGATATTTCTTTAGATACTTAGCCAAATCTGGAAGAGTGCTATCTTTGATGGTATAATAATCGTGGCCAATGATTTTCATCATATCATCAATCCGCTTAATGGATAGTTCATCAACTATTCCGGGTCTAAGAGCCATTGATTCTGCACAATAGTTGAATAAATTAACTTTTAAGTAAGTTGATTTTTCATAAATTTGTGAAGGAATTTCAGAAAAATGGTTAAGGCATTAAGGCGTGCAAGTATGGATGTGTCGCGCAAGTATGGATGTGCCGGACAAGTGTTAATGTGTCGCACAAGTTTTTGGCATGCAAGTATCACTGTGCAAGTCTTATTACCTTGAAAACAGCGTGTAAACGAAGAAACAATGGAAAATGAGAAACTTGCACCATGAAGGGGACCTACGCGGCAAGAGCTCGAGAATCCAGAATCAGATGTTATGCATGGAAAATTACTGCGTATTTATAGGCCAGGCGGCCCATCTGTGCGCCTACACCCAGTGCGCTCCAGCCCTGTGTGACTCGAACCTGCACGCCAAGTGTTGTGCCTCAAAAGACTTGCGCGCCACCTTTCCTTTGGTTTTCTTGGTTTCCTCAGAGTCAAATCCTCATTTCTTTCAGATACAACTCTAAGGGGGGAATTTTGTTTATGCTCGTTTTTCATCACATTGTCTAAAAGAATGTAAAGGGAAATGACTGAGCACAAATTGATTCATCCTTTGAAGAAAACATAAAAAATCGATAATGGAATGAACAAGGCTTCAAAAGCACATGTGCCGCGCAAGTTCCATCACTATCGCGCAAGTCCACTTGCGCGACGCCTAATGGCCGCACAAGTGACTTGCGCGCCCAAAAGGATAACCGTCCGGGTCTTCTTCGGCCTATAAATAGACCCTTTGGGCCCCCTATTTGAAGAGGAATTTTTTCCAGAATTCAGATTTGAGCTCCTGATGCCCCAGTCTCTTATCAAATCTTCCGAAACACTTCTAAGGTAATTTCATACCTAGAATGGAAGATCTAAGGAGGGGGAGGAAGGCCTAAGTGTTGAAATTCATTAACACTTGCACGCCTTAGTGGCCATCCCTTAAGGGAAATGGCCACACTTGCGCACCACCTAACTCCTTCAATAGATCTTGTGTGCCACTCTTCTGGAAGAACCTCAAGAGGATTCTAAAGGCTTTAACCAAGAGTCACTTAAGTATTACCCTGCTGGTTCACCGTTGAACAAGTACCCATGTTTCGCGCAGGTATACATGCACGACCAGGACTTGCGCACCCACGCATTACCTGTGTGCCTGCCAGGACTTGCGAGCCCCTGCCTTTTTGGGTGCCCTTCTTGCCCATTTCATCCCTCTTAAGCCATTCCACCTCTCCTATTCAATATTCAGTCTTCATGACACTCTTCAAAGCTATTTATGCATGATTTCTTGATTTTAATTCCTTATCTGAAATGAATTCTGTGGAATATCTCTCAAAACCTAGTGATTTACACATCTTTATTTCACTAAAAGATTGAGATTTCATTCATTCAACCTCATCCTTTAAGATGAGAGAACTCATTAACCTGGGCCTCCTTTTCAGGAATAAGCCCCCGTCATAATTTCCAAATTTGGGCATCCTCCTCAGGAGTAAGCCCCAGTCATAATTCTTAATCTGGGCCTCCTTGTCAGGAGTAAGCCCTAGTCCCTTAATATGGGCATCCTCCTTAGGAGTAAGCCCCAATCATAAATATGGGCATCCTCTTTAGGAGTAAGCCCCAGTCTTAATTCCTCTTAACCAGTCCTCATTTACCTTTGATCTTGGATTCCTTCTCCGGAGTAAAAAACCCAATCATAAGACCTCTCCTAATTTGGGCCTCCTTTTCCGGAGTAATCCCCAAGTTAGAGTATTGAAATCTCCAGAAGCACATATACCTTTACAGACCCTGTTCTTGGATTTATTCCCTGAAGTAAATCCAAATCTTCATTTATCTGGGCAGTCATAAATACATAAGTCCCAAATTATTTGTTATGATTGCATCTTTCATGGCACAATTGAATGATTTTTACCAATACCTCTTGTTTCTCACATGACTCAAGTGAGGTTAGAGTGTAAAGGTAATTATGATATCCTCATTTGAGCCATCAATCATAAACATCATACTCCCTTACTCGAACTATGTGGGTTATGATTCCTTTTCTAAACAAAGGATACTTAGGTAGCCCATCTGCGGGTTCGATCCCAACTCTGAAATAATTCATGTCCTTCTGAATGACAATAAACTTCAAGTGCCCCACTGAGTGGCTTTAAAACCAGTATAGTCATTATAATGACTAAGAGACATTTACGTATCAATGGATACCATTGAATAAGAATATCTAACAAATACAATTGATTCTCTATCAATGAAGAACCGCAAATACATATAAAATATTCTCTAAATTTCCTACATATCGATCATTGATTGTCAGATCTAAAGGAAAGCTCATTTTATAGTTGGTAATGTAATAAGGATTCATGAACATAACATAAATATACAAAGAGAGTCCTGGAGTAGACCATAATTTCTACAAAAATGTGTGATGAGTCCGACATCCCATCCTCTCGAACAATGCAAATTCCTAAGCCTCATTAGTCCACAACTAATGACACCTACCTTTGGAAAGTATGTCCAAATTGATGTGGAATAATTGGATGTTTCTGGTTCTACGAACAAACCAGTTAGAAACCGGTTGGAATGTTTGAACCTTCAATCAAGGAGGTTATCCCCGAATTCTGAGGGAAACATTGGTGGGGTGTCTCTCACCAATTTGGGGTAAGGTTTCTGTTCTGGCACCACTGATATATGCCAATCCTTAATGGCTTCTAATTGGGCTTCCAATGACTTGATGGTGTTAATATTCCCTTGATCAGTGTTCTTTAGAATCTTATCTTGGACATGTGCATCAATGGGTTGGATTTGGCATGTTGGTTTTGTAACTATTTGAGGAGGATATCTGGCCAGGTACATCTTGTGTGGATTTTCCGAAACTCATTCTCATTGCATCCTTAATAAAGGGAAATATTTATATCCTTATATGATCATGTTTAGGTAGAATGATGGTCCAGGTGCCATGTTTTTCATATTTCATAGCATTGATTCAAATACTGGGATAAACCATTTCAGTTGAGGAATACCTATTAGAAGTGTATGTTTGGGTATTTACTAGGTATCATATTTGAAAATAATACTTCCTTAGAGGTAATCAACACTGATTCTCCTCAATTAATTCATTTCTTCCCCCACCAAGCTAATCATTACTTGAGTCTTGGGATATCCTCCTTATCGATAGATGGAGGTGGGTTATATAAGGCCTTTATTTAGTTATTATCACTGGTAAATATTTAATGTGAAGGAAGTGGGGGATTGATCAATAGAGCACCCATATTTAGATAGAATATTTGGTTTTGAGTGAGAAGAACATCATTTATGGTGTAGACCATATTTTGGGAAGATCCATCCACTATATGCACTTATGAATTCACATAATATTTTGTATTTATCATAGAAATGATGTCAATGAAATTCACTAATGTGTAATGAATTATAGGAATTTTACCAAATGTAGAATAATAGGAGGGTTGTTTTCATTATTTTCTGGACATATCCCTTCATTTCTAGGAACCTCTTTGTGCTTATGGGTAATGAGGGACCCGGAGGGAACATTTGTATAGTCTGGTCATACACCTATATTATGGGGGAAATGAGTCAAGAGATAGGATGAAATGGGTGATTTCTCTACTTTCCATCCTCCCTAATTTGGAAAATAATCATTTATATCAATAGGTTTGTTGAGGTAAAAATCCCCCAAGACCCATGGGATGTGGTTTTTTACATTCTCTTGTTGTTCTGCCTCGGCCTGAATTTTTCAGTTTTATGTGGGAATACTTTTGTTAAAAATGACCATATCATTGTGGGTTGGGGATACTCCTATAATAAGGTGGATTTTGATATTATAAAAACACTAATGATATTGTGAATCCCTATTATGGCATGCCTTGGATACAATTCTGACTCTACACATGAACAGTTAGATTCTGAGGACACTGGGAGTGCTTGATAATTGGCTTGGGAAGCCTGGAGAAGTTTCTCATTTTCCTAGTTCAAGAGTTTTCTAATGGATTTCTCTCATTAGGGATAATACTTTTTATATTTATTGAACACCATTCTTCTTGAGTTTCTACCTATCCTAAGAAAGGTATTCGCTTGATTTCTTCCTTTGGATAATGAAATTATAGGACATCATTCCTAGTTAGTTCTTTTAGAAGGGTAATGGGGTGAAATGTAATTATCAATTCTCCCCCATCCCTGAATATAAGCACCAAGAAGGGCATCAAAAATTCCGTGGCATAATATATGCATTGCATTAGTGTAGGTCAGTTGGAGATCGTTCTTCTGCCTTAGGATAATGAAATTATAGGACTTCATTTATAGTGATTTCATATGGATGGGGTGTAGGGTGATATATATATATATCCTTGTTCCCCCATCTCCAAATATAAACACTAGGTGGGGCATCAAAAATTCAGTGACACAACTTATTTAGTGCATTGATTTTGGTTAGTTTGAATTCTTTCTTCCACCTCTCTGATTGTGGTCACCACATAGACAGAAGGGATTCAAAGTCAATTTGAAGAAAAATCTCTCTAAATAATTTGGTATGGTCAATATACCCATTGTAAAAAAAAGAATTTTTTCCCATAGGTGGTGGAGGATTTTTTAGATATTTATATGGATATTGTTTATACATTCCTCTGACAATGTCCTTGGTATGCCAAACTATATAGTGGTATAGGGAAAAAAACATAATGGGTATGTCGTCCATGGAAAATTTAATTATCCTAAGGAAAATATCCTTTTGTTATTTTGATATCTAATCCTATAATTTTTCTTCCAAATATGGATGCTTATTGAATGTTTTTTCTCAAGTCACAGGTCTAGTAGTGGTCTCATTGGTATGTCAATGGTCTAGGGTTGGATCCGAGGAGGAGTGTTTCCTTAGGATATATTCTAGTAGAGATAGGTTGTATCTTGTTACTGATAGGATTTCCAACATATCTGGACTAGTCATTCCAATTAAGTCAAAGTATTAGGTAATTAGTTTATTTTACTCACTAAGGGGAGAAACTTCTTGAAAATATGATTTTGAGATTCATGATTTCTGTCATGGATACATACATGACTTTGAGTGTCCACCGAAATGAACTGGTGTCCACAAGTTGGAATATCTATCTATACTTGATCATGTGGTCCATTTTTTGTGGAATATTTACAATGACCCTCTTAGATGAGAGCATGATGCAAGTGTTATTATGAGTGACCACCTCATTATGTGAATGAGTCACCCCACTTAGGGGGGTGGAGTTTTTTTCCTATCTCATTACTATTTCTTTAGACAAGACTATATCTTAGAATGTTTTTAGGATGTGGTCATGAATTGATATATGATCCTATATCATTGAAATAATTTATTAAGATACTTCCTTGGATGGAATGGGAATATATTCCCATTATAGAATCAGATCACAAGTATTTTCTTACTATGATCCTCTATTTACTTCTAGTATGTACTGATAGTCCTAATATGTTGAGGTAGAGATATGACTCTCCCACTAATTTAAAACTGCGATATGCCGCTACTTTTTCCAATTTCCACCGTATTTACAAGGTGTCTTTGATATGAACAAGTGTGAATTTCTATATTCTGGGTGGATGCATTCATATCATACTGATTGGATTTGTATTCATCTACATGAATCTGCCTCTACTGGTATTTGGTTTCGACAATATTTTCCTCAAGGGAATCATATTTTTGAGCAAGGATTTGTGTCTTTTCATTTTTCATCATTTTTGATTGATTGGATTTATATGATTTGGTAGAGATATGAATCTTCCCATAGTTTTCCACCCTATTTGGATGATGAGATTGATTCATAGTAGTATGAATTTTCACTTGATCGTAATTCACCATCACAGTAGACAGATATGATTTATAATATGGGTCTAGAATTTATGTCTAACTGTAATGTGACACTATATTTTACTAGTGTTATTTTTTCAGCAAAAATGGGAAAGATGGACTCTTCTTGATTGTTTTACCATTACCTTTTGTGGGCCACCCTTGGACTTGGGTCAATTTGACTTCATCAGGGCCCCACAGGGTAATATCCTCTTCATGGTGAGGATATGGGGAAACAAAAAACTAGCAATGATGATTTCTAGCAGGGGGCTAGGGGTGAGGCCCCTATATTTCTAGGATGAATTTGTTGCTAATTAATTAATCAATCTGTATGAGGTAAGGAAAGAAATCATTATCACATTCTGGGGACAGACACCCTAAATGGTTGGATATGGAATGTGGGGTCATCATGTTCTGGACTACATACTGTAACTGGGTGGAAATATGGAAATGATTCATAAAATAAAGGTCCTTATTAGCTACCTCCATGGGGGGGGGGGTAGTACCCTTTTGGTGATAATCAATAACCCTCAAAATTTAAACCCATCATTGAATATGATGGATGTGACATAGTGTCTTCCATTCGATTGAGGCCTTATCCAGTGCAGTGGTTGATGCACAAATTTATGAAAATTGTTTAGACACAATTGGATTGAAGAGATATTTGAAACATTCCAACAGTTTATGTAAAAAATATATATATAAACATTGTAAAAGTATAATCTCATAACCACATGCATAATTGATGAAATTTATTGGACCTTATTTCATTTTTTACGTGAAAAAAACTTGATATGGGATAACATCGCCACAATGATTAAGGGTGCAAATCAGGTTCACGATTTTTTTTCACATGAATAATTGTTTCTGGTCAGGATTGAAATGGTCTGATGAGGAGTTGGTTGTATTTATTTTTTTATCTTTTTAAGGACATTTCATCATTAAGTAATTCACATCAAGTTCACAATTTATTTTCCTCCAAATGTTTCTTGTGCCTAGGCAGCTAATTATAGGGTTTAAATGGTCTGTAATCACTGACATAGGGTACAACCTATACAAATAGTCTTCAATGGGTTTAATTCATTGAGATGAAACAACCAATTACTCTCATATCCATGAATACTCATAGAAAAATAGTACATAGGTAGGTATTCATTAGGGAAAATGTCCATCAACACTTAAGAACTCCCATTGGTTGAGAGGATGGGAAGTTAGGCACATCAGACCCTTTTGCGGGGAACTATTTCTAATTACATGAATCTATTATAGATTTAAGATATCTTCATGAATCATTATTTCATTACAATGTGTGTATAATAAGTATTAACCATAATCAATTATCTATATTTAATACAAATTGATTTAGAATCATTTTTATGTATATGAGGTCTTCCATCATTTATACACCTTTATAAAACAATTTGAGATTTTTTGGTCTTTTATTAGGAAAATGATGGTTTCATGAAACATGATGAGTTTCTATAGAGTTAATCAATGTTTGGGGGAAAAATAATTTTTTTTATGTCATGATCTAACCCATAATATGGAATTTATACAAATCTCTATTATAGGAATCAAAATCTATGTAGTTCGATGCCACTTAACATGACATATCACCTTTTTAAATTCATGTAAAAAGGACACAACCACAGAGTTTAATGTTATGCAGAAAGGACATATAGGTAAAGGTTTCATTTTCAAGGATTTTTTGGGGATTACACCATAGTGACCTAAGAGAAAAGGAAGATATATGTTCTCACAATTGAATATGAACCTACTGGGGATGTGAATCAGAAAACATTATGGGGGAATTGGATGCTGGGTTTGGACCTCAGGAAGGATCTAGACATATGCCAATTAGTTGGGAATAAAAGCCCATATATTTCAATTAGTTTAATCTTAAACCTATGAGGATACCATTTTTTAATTGATGTAGGGATTACATCTATGGATATGTCCCATGAGATCTGAGATTACACAATGAAGCTCTATATTTAAGTGGGGATGATTTGGGGTTACAATAAGGGGATTCCCGTCTAGTGTCGCTTCATTGGGAATATGACCCTTTGAATGTTGAGATACGTTATTGTGGATTATACGATATAAGAGGACCTAATATTTCAAATGTTTTTGGATTACACATAGAAGATGCCCATTTGAGTTTGAATACGATTTGGGTTTACACCATAAAGGAGGGCCATTTGAAAAGATATTGGGTATTTCATCTATGGAGAAGGCCCATGGATTTGGTAATGGTTGGTGATTATACCATATAGAAATACCATCCAATAGTTTTAAGATCATGATAATTTTAAGATCAACACTATTCTCTAATACAAATTGATTCATGATCGGTGTGAGAAACACAAGGAAACAGTAGATCTGTTGATCACATGTTCCCACACTATCTGATGGTGGGTGAGGTGCTAATGACAAAAGGGAGTGGTAATGAGATCTTAGTGTTCCAATATCCTCAATTATTTTCATATCTAGGATAGTCACATCTCGTGAGCCATCCATCTACATCCCATAATGGGGAGAAGAAGAGAAAAAGTGTCCCCACCTGTAACAAAACCCAGGGGATTATTCTACGATAAATTCCATAAAATTTGTTCTGAGGGGGGAAATGATCTCATCAAATGTCAAAAGTGAAAGGAAATCATGATCCTCTTACTCCATGCATGGAATAAGGAGGTTCATTTGAGAAACATAGGGTCATAATCATCATTACCATGAGAATGTAAACCTATGGACATTTTGAGTGTCCACCATATTGTAGAGGTTACCCATGTGAATCTAATTACTATATGTATTTAAACTCAAGAGGAAAAAATAATGTGCTCAATGATGATATCATACATGTCAGGTGGATTTGGAAGGGCCTTTACTTACTACTGTTAGACTAGTTCACAGAAGAAAAAACATAGGGAATTATGACATGACAGAAGTGATTCATGGGGGATGAAAAGTAAAATACCCTAGGATACCCAATTATACATAAAAGGTTCCCTCAAAATACTGGGTTCCCTATAAGTATAATGTTTATATACAGGTGAGGGTATCATCCATAGAGAATTATGATATACGTACAAGTAGAGTTTTACTACATGGGGATATAATCTACCTGTGCAACGCGCTTCTACATGAGGCCAAGTTCCTTTAGTACAATGTTTTGCAACTTGGGGAAAATCATGATGAACTAGCATTTGGCTAAGTGGGATGCCTGTCCTGAAAGGGGACATCAATTTATTCCCTATGGAATAATGTACACAAAGGTGTTGTGATTTCATGTATGGGTGGATGATTTATTATTTCCTCTATAATATGATATGATATACTTTTACCTACTAGGAATCTTCTTATAGGATCCCTTATTTCTGGTGCCTCATTACTTGTATTATTTGACTCTCATTTTTTTTCATGTACTCCTAGTATCCCCCTTTTTTGTTCCCCCTAAGGTTATTTTTATAGAAGAGTAGAAGGACCAGATACTAACAAGGATGGGTGTCTTGGGTATGCCTTGGGACTTATGTTTTGGGTTCTTATGGAGGGTTTCCTAACACTATAACGACTCAGTCTGCATGGAGTGGTCTTTCATGAAGATGGGACAACGTTTTGGTAGGAGAAAATAACCACCTGGACCTAAGAAGGACTTTTTTGGATTCATGGGTGTTGGAGGCACTACCTCTACCAACTAACTATTTTGTTCATAGAGTAGGGTCATTTGTGGGTTTATAAATCATCTCCTCTATCCCACAAACAAACATGTCTTCATTCGTAGTTAGTAATGAAACCGCCTCCACCTAAGAGCTATTTACACTACTAGAAAAACAGGTATTTGCGACGGGGGCCCGTCGCAAATAGCCCGTTGCTGAAAACGCCGTCGCAACTACACTTATTTGCGACGGGCCCGTCGCTAAATCCTTTTTTTGCGACGGTCATTCTCCCCGTCGCAAATAGTATTCGGTATTTTTGTAAAAAACTTTTAAAATAGTTTTTGCGACGGGTCCCATCGCAAATACCTTTTGCGACGGGTCCCGTCGCAAAAACGTTTTTTAAAAAAAATAAAAAAATATTAATAATACTAGTATTTGGGATGGGACCCGTCGCAAATAATATTTTTTAAAAAAAATAAAAAACTATTAATAATACTAGTATTTGCGACGGGTATAGTATCCCGTCGCAAATACTATAAAAAAATAAAAAAAATAAATTTTTAATAAATTATTTTAATTAATATAATAATAGAATTATAATTTACAAATGAAAATAATAAATTATTTTAATTACTATAATAATAGTAGAATTATAATTCAAAAATAAAAAATAATAGAATATTAATAAATGATTTAATTAATATAATAATATTACAATTATAATTCATAAATAAAAAAAATATTAATAAGTTATTTTAATTAATATAAAAATAATAGAATTATTTTACATTCAAATATTAAAATAATTCAAGTATTACAAAAAATATAATTAAATTATAATATTATAAAATTTTAATATATATATATATAATTTTAATATATATATAAAATTTAATATTATAAAATATAAATAATATTATTATTCATATTAATATTGTTTTTTAAAAATATAATATTATTAATATTTTATAATGAGACAGAAACTACGAATAGAAAAAAAAATATTTTGATTTCACAAATTTTATAACAGAAATACAAACTCTAATATGAAGGAGGGGGGAGGTGGGGGATCTGCAGATGGTGGTGGAGGAAACTCCATCCCTAAAGCATGAGTGAGTCGGCGCATGTATTCCATCTGCTCCTGATGCTGCTGCTGCCACCGACTCGCCTGCTCCTCGTACAGCTGCTGCTGGTGTCGACGCTCCTCCTCTTGCTGCTGACGCATCTGCTCCTGCTCCTGTCGGAGACTCTCTATCTGTGCAGTCTGAGATCCCAACTGATCCTCATACTGTGTAGAAGAAGATGCACGAGCTCCTCTTGAGCTGGACGCCGACATTGCAGCACTGCCATAATAATCTCCGGGAGTCAGTCGAGAGCCGATACCAACTACCCGGCCCTTCTCGAAGGCATACTGGGTGGCCTGCATCCATGCCGCCTCATCAAACTGACGGGCAGTGGTCTGATCTGATGACTCGGCCTGACTCTCAGGCCGGGCCTGTGACGCTGCGGCCTCATATGACTCATATAGTTGCAATTTAAAATTAAAATTGTGAATATATTATATGCAGTTAATTTTTAAACTTGAAAACAAATAATACTGACCACGATGTGATGCTGACGATCACCTCTGAGCTCCCCAGTAGCAGGATCACTATACATCCTCCGATATACGTCATACTCTGTAATATCGGGGTGCTCGACAGCCTATAAGAATAAAAAATAAACTGTTAATATTTATAGTTATATAAAATATTTATAAATAATGTACGTACCAGATGCTGTCTATGAGTACTGAAAGAACGACTCCCAGCTCGATGAGTCACCTCCTATCTCCCCCGATTCTGCCTCCCCACCGATGATCTCCTCTGAAAGGCACCACTCAACCAGTGCGCACATAATCCATCCCATACATGGGATGAAATATACTCTGGTCGGTGTGCTCTACATGACTCCTCAAAATCCGACACTCCTGCTTTATTCATCGCAGCTTTTCTTAAATTGTGCAAAAACTGACGAAGGCGATCACGCATGGCCACCTCCCATGCCTCGTGGATGGCGTCACGCATGGTATTCTCGATCGGATACCATAAACCCTACAAATAAATCAAAATATCAAGTTAGAAATGAAATAATTTTCAAAATAAAAATTATTTATTTACGTACGTACCAACCAATGGCCGAACATGGCCTGCTGCACATCAATGGGAATCTGCTCCCATGTGGTCCACGGCTGAGAGAAATAGTTGCGCAAAATAGTGCTGCCCTGTCCGACTGCTATATGCGGAAAACTAAAAAAATAATAAACATTTATTATGTGAATAGATTAATGAAATCTTAGTCAAATCCACAGGTTATCACACAGGTTATCACACCTCCGGGTGCGCGGATCAAACCCAAGACGTGGACGTCGCTCGGGGACGGGGTCAGGAATCATCAATCGTGCAAGACCGCGCCCCCTCCGCGTACTCCCTGGAGCGCCTGCAGGCTGAGGCTCATCTGCCAGCAACTCATCCGCATCGAAAGGCAGGTCAGCATCCGCCAACTCACGAAATGTGGCCTCGTCCATCTGAAACAGAAAATGTTAATGTTAGAAAATAATTGATAATTACTATTATATATACATATATACATATTATGATTGTATATAAATACCATGGAATTCTATAAGTGTTCATCTTCATCATCATCTTCATATATGTCAATGTCATCTTCATATTCCTCCTCAACATCATCGATATCCATTCGAGTTGCAGTTGCTTCATCTCTTACCATTTCAAATTCATGTGTGAAATCATTAACATCATCGTCATCACTGACTCTTAAATGTGGGGTGTCATCATCGATACTCACGTCTCTTTGTAAAAAAGATTGATTTTGAGTACTCTCTTGAAAAACTTCAATTCTTTGCACATCAGTGAAAGCACATTCACTTTGACTAAACTGATTGTCTCGAATTTTGATTTTTATTACACTCCACCAATCAGTCAAGTCTCTTGATGTTGCACAGTACTTTGCATAATAAACTTGATATGCCTGTTGAGCCAATAAGAATGGTTCATTTACTGCGAGAACACTTTTACATTTAATATCGATGATTTCATGAGTCGGATGAACACGCACGCCTCTCTCTGTATCCAACCAACGACATTTGAACATGGTTATGTAATGTTGTCCAAGATAATAGAGTTCAATGATTTCATCAAGTATGCCATAAAAGTCAACTTCATTTTCTCGATGATGAGATCCTCTCAAGCTAACTCCACTGTTCATTGTTTTTTTCGATTCCCCATATGCATGTGTGTGGAATCGAAATCCATTCACCACATATGCATTATAAGTTTTAACAAGTTTGGAAGGTGGGTTACTCAATACACACAGCCGTTTGTCAATTTTTTCAGCATGTCGAGACACCTGAAAATTTGTGAAATAATTATCAATATAGTAAACTATACATTGAATGAGTTTCTAAAAGATAAAGAATTTATGTTACCAGTTTTTGAAACCACTGAGAGAAATTTTTCAGTCGACGTTCTTCGAGAGCAGCTGCTGTAATTTGTGGAATTTGTTTCTTGATATGATTATCATACAACCTATAAAAACCAAAGTTATTTACTGTAACATAAATGATAGAATAAGTGATATAAACACTTACAGTACAACTGATGTCATCTCTTCACAGTTGAGCAAAACATACGTATGAGCTCTATGATGTTCATCATCTGAAAGCCAGCGTTCAGAAACTCCACCAAAACCAAGCTCTGATTGGTTGAAAACAGATAATTGATTGTCGATTTCATCAATATTCCTCTCATTCCATCCCATTCGGTTGTGTTTTGAAGGATACTCAGATTCAAAATAATGAGAGCAGAAAAAAGATATTTCCTCTTGCAAATAAGCTTCTGCAATAGATCCTTCAACAGATGATTTGTTGCGTACTTTTATTTTCAATTTTTGCATGCATCTTTCAAATGGGTACATCCATCGAAACTGTACCGGACCTCCACATTTGGCTTCATATGAGAAATGTAACATCAAATGTTCCATTGAGTCGAAGAAAGACATCGGAAATATTTTTTCCAGTTTACATATAATTACAACAACATCTTTTTCAAGATTTCCTAGAGCATCATAATCTGCCGTAGCCGCACAAATTTCCCAAAAAAAATGAGACATGTCTGTTATGGAATCCCAAATCACAGAA
The DNA here is from genome assembly GCA_963277665.1 of Viscum album. NCBI lineage: Eukaryota > Viridiplantae > Streptophyta > Magnoliopsida > Santalales > Viscaceae > Viscum > Viscum album. Next base: position 163,838,313 of record OY728149.1, read on the forward strand.
TTCAACAGACCTCTTAATCCAATGGGTAGAAGTCTCTCCATTATAACATGACAATCATGACTTTTTAATCCAGTAATATGACCATTCTTTACACATCTACCCAAATTGGAAGCACAACCATCTGGAAGTCTCAAATATGCAATCCACTGACAAAATAATAAACGGTTTTCTTTAGACAGTGTATAAGCTGCTTTCGGTTTCAGTAACCTTTCTGTTCTGACATTCTCAAATAGTTCCAATTATAGACGCCTGCAAATTTGGGCAAGATCTAAACGTGCATTTACATTGTCTTTGCTCTTTCCTGGCGTATCCAAAACTGTATGAAACAAATTATCAAAATAGTTCTTCTCAATATGCATGACATCTAACATGTGTCGGACCAACAAATCAGACCAGTATGACAAATCCCAAAATATGCTACGTTTAATCCAATTGTGTTCTTTCCCAAAACCAGAAATTTTCTGTTGGTTTATTGTGGGACCAAAAGTGATGGGAGGTAATGAAAATACAACCGATTTTAACTCCGAACCTGATAGCATTTTTGGAGGTCCATCCCTTTCAGCTGTTCCTTTTCTGAAATGAGATCTGTTTCTGCGAAAAGGATGATCAGCTGGAATAAATCTGCGATGATAGTCAAAATAACAAGGTTTCTTTCCATGAATGAGCATAAATGCTTTGTTCTCTCCCATACAGTAAGGACATGATTTTTGACCATGTGTACTCCAGCCAGATAACATCCCATAAGCCGGGAAGTCACTTATTGTCCCCATCAATGCTGCTCTCAGTATGAAATTCTGTTTCGTTGCAACATCATATGTACTGACACCAGTACTCCACAATAAATTTAATTCATCAATCAATGGCTTCAAATAAACATCAATATTTTTCTTCAGATGTCCTGGAATTAGTAAAGTCAAAAAGATATATGGCTCCTTCATCAACATCCATGGAGGTAAATTGTACGGAGTTAAAAAAACAGGCCAACATGAATATTGACTACCATAAGATCCAAACGGACAGAAACCATCAGTGGAAAGGCCCAGTCGAACATTTCTAGCTTCTAAAGCAAAGGATGGATGCACTCTATCAAAATGTTTCCATGAATCACCATCGGCTGGATGATTCAAGCTTTTATCGGTTGAAATATTCTCTTTATGCCATGACATCATTGTCGTTGTATTCTTAGACATGAATAAACGCTGAATTCTGGATGTAAGCGGAAAATATCTCAACTGTTTTACAGGAATCAAACCAGACTTCCCATGTTGTCCTTCTTTATATCTCAGTTGCCCACATGTGGGACAACTATCCAACGACTCATTTTCCCCAGAATATAAAATGCAGTCATTTGAACATGCATGAATCTTCTGACAAGTAATTCCCAAATTTCGAACCAACCTCTTACTTTCATAGTAATTTGCAGGTAAAACATTTCCTTCGGGTAACAATGTTTTCAGCAAAGAAAATATCTGGTCAAAACTGGTGTTTGACATTCCGTTATCTGATTTGATAGCCATAAATTTTGCAACTGCTTCTAATTTGCTCATCTTGCATCCAGGATATAATGCATCCTCAACAGACTTCAACAACTCATAAAATTCAGACGGTCCCAACTCAGGATTTGAAGCTATATCAGCCGGAGTTTCTGTATGTTGAACAGATGAACCTGCAACATCATGTACTAAATCTTGAAACTGGGATGGATCCGGAATCAAGTTGGTATCACCTGCTCTGGAACTGCGTTCACCGTGTTGATACCAAAAAACATAATCTGCTTGAAAACCAAAACGCAAGAGATGTTCCCCCACTTTGTCAAATGTGTCAAACGTTCTCAATGCACATTTTCTACAAGGGCATTTTATCTTTCCTTCTGAAACAAATTCTGGATTTGATGCCGCAAATGATAAAAAAATCTCCACACCCTCTATATATACTGGATTTAAACCTGAACCATTTGGATTTATACGTTGATTTTTTATTTTTTTTAATAATACTAATATAATTTTTTTCATAAATATTAATTATATAATAATAACATCATTACATTATTAGTATATTTAATTATTAATATTAAAATAATATAATTTTCTATATTATATACAATTCTCCTTTCATCTGTGTGTTTCACATTCTGTCTCCACATGTAATATTGGCATTCACTTTCACCTCTCCATTGGCGAGTAAGTTGATAATTTTGAAAAAGAATGCCAATATTACATGTGGAGACAGAAAAAACACAGAAGAAAAAAGAATTGTATATAATATAGAAAATTATATTATTTTAATATTAATAATAAAATATACAATTAATGTAATAAGGTAATTATTCCTAATTATTGGTAATTATTTCAAATTATTGGTAATTATTCCAAATTATTGGTAGTTATTCCAAATTATTGGTAGTTATTCCAAATTATTGGTAGTTATTCCTAATTATTGGTAGTTATTCCTAATTATTGGTAGTTATTCCTATTTATTGGTAAATATTGGTAATTATTGGTAAATATTGGTAATTATTGGTAATTATTGGTAATTATTGGTAAATATTGGTGATTATTGGAAAATATTAGTGATTATTGGAAAATATTGGTGATTATTGGTAATTATTGGTGATTATTGGTAATTATTGGTGATTATTGGTAATTATTACTCGTTATTGGTAATTAATACTAATTATTGGTAATTAATACTAATTATTGGTAATTAATACTAATTATTGGTAATTAATACTAATTATTGGTAATTAATACTAATTATTGGCAATTAATAATAATTATTGGTAATTAATGGTAATTATTACTAATTATTGGTAATTATTACTAATTATTACTAATTATTGGTAATTATTACTAATTATTGGTAATTATTCCTAATTATTGCTAATTATTCCTAATTATTGCTAATTATTACTAATTATTGCTAATTATTACTAATTATTACTAATTATTACTAATTATTACTAATTATTGCTAATTATTACTAATTATTGCTAATTATTACTAATTATTGCTAATTATTACTAATTATTGCTAATTATTCCTAATTATTTCTAATTATTACTAATTATTGCTAATTATTACTAATTATTGCTAATTATTAGTAATTATTGATAATTATTAGTAATTATTGATAATTATTAGTAATTATTACTAATTATTGGTAATTATTACTAATTATTGGTAATTATTACTAATTATTGGTAATTATTACTAATTATTACTAATTAATCGTAATTATTACTAATTATTCGTAATTATTATTAATTATTCGTAATTATTCGTAATTATTCATAATTATTACTAATTATTGGTAATTATTGGCAATTATTGGTAATTATTGGTAATTATTGGTAATTATTGGCAATTATTGTTAATTATTACTAAATAATGGTAATTATTGGTAATTATTACTAATTATTGTTAATTATTACTAATTAATGTTAATTATTACTAATTATTGTTAATTATTGGTAATTATTACTAATTATTGGTAATTATTCTTAATTATTACTAATTATTGGTAATTATTACTAATTATTGGTAATTATTACTAATTATTGAGAATTTTTCTTAATTTTCCCTAATTTTACTTAATTTTTTCTAATTTTTCCTAATTTTAGGTATTTATTACTAATTATTACTAATTATTGCAAATTATTTGTAATTATTGCAAATTATTGGTAATTATTGGTAATTATTGGTAATTATTGGTAATTATTGCTAATTATTGCTAATTATTGGTAATTATTGGTAATTATTGGTAATTATTGGTAATTATTGGTAATTATTGGTAATTATTGGTAATTATAAATAATTATAAATAATTATAAATAATTATTACTAATTATTACTAATTATTCCTAATTATTCCTAATTATTACTAATTATTACTAATTATTCCTAATTATTACTAATTATTCCTAATTATTCCTAATTATTCCTAATTATTGGCAATTATTGGGAATTATTACTAATTATTACTAATTATTGGTAATTATTGGTAATTATTGCAAATTATTACAAATTATTGGTAATTATTGGTAATTATTACTAATTATACATAATTATTCCTAATTATTCCTAATTATTCCTAATTATTCCTAATTATTCCTAATTATTGATAATTATTCCTAATTATTCCTAATTATTCCTAATTATTACTAATTATTACTAATTATTACTAATTATTCCTAATTATTACTAATTAATCCTAATTATTACTAATTATTCCTAATTATTACTAATTATTACTAATTATTCCTAATTATTACTAATTATTCCTAATTATTCCTAATTATTACTAATTATTCCTAATTATTACTAATTATTCCTAATTATTCCTAATTATTTGTAATTATTGGTAATTATTGGCAATTATTCCTAATTATTACTAATTATTCCTAATTATTACTAATTATTCCTAATTATTTGTAATTATTGGTAATTATTGGCAATTATTGGTAATTATTACTAATTATTACTAATTATTGTTAATTATTGGTAATTATTCCAAATTATACATAATTATTACTACTTATTGGTAATTATTACTAATTATTAATACTTATTGGTAATTATTACTAATTATTACTAATTATTGATAATTATTACTAATTATTACTAATTATTGGTAATTATTACTAATTATTACTAATTATTGGTAATTATTACTAATTATTACTAAATATTCTTCATTATTGATAATTGTTCCTAATTATTAGTAATTAAATGAATAATTACCAATAATTAGGAATAATTACCAATAATTACAAATAATAACATTATTAGTATATTTTATTATTAATATTAAAATAATATAATTTTCTGATTTATATACAATTCTCCTTTCATCTGTGCGTTTTCTATCTCCACATACAAATAATACATGTGAAGACAGTAAACACACAGAGAAAAAGAGAATTGTATATATATAAAAAATTATTTTATTTTAATATTAATAATAAAATATATTAATAATGTAATAATGTTGTTATTCCTAATTATTAATATTTATTACTAATTATTAATATTTATTCTTAATTATTAAAAATTATTACTAATTATTCCTAATTACCATTAACTATGAACAATACAAATAATTTAAATTTATTAAGTAAGAAAACAATATAAACACAATTAAATTACAACTAATTAAGAATAATTGAAACTAATAAAAAATTAAAAATAAATATTAAATTAAAATGAACAGAAATACCTTAAAAATTGATCTTCTCTGATCGTTCCTCAAAACTTTAATATCAGCTCCGAAGAAAAAAATTAAACTGAAGAAAAACTCAACTTTAGAAACTCAAGTTTGAGAGCAGGAGAAGATAGAGAATGAGAATGATTTGAAAAAAACGGATGGGGGTATTTATAGGTTAGATTAGTTGCGACAGGCCCATTTGCTACGGGTACCGTCGCAAATACCTTAGCCCGCATTTATTACGGTCAACGGGTAAATAGTTATTTGCGACGGGACCCGTCACAAATAACATACTATTTGCGACGGGAAAATATTCCCGTCGCAAATACCTTTTACCGCCGCCGGTTATTTGCGACGGGAATATTTTCCCGTCGCAAATAGTTTTCCCGCAATTTGGCGCGCATCGCGGGATAACTATTTGCGACGGGGAAAGCAATCCCGTCACAAAAGCCTATTTATTTGCGACGGGTAACTACCCCCGTCGCAAATAAGTTTTTAACGGGACTATTTGCGATGGGATTTATTCCCGTCGCAAATAACCCGTCGCAAATACCCATTTTTCCCGTAGTGTTAATTCATAGAGTACATTGAGAAATGGTGAAACTACTTTTATAGAGAATGTTATTGAAGATATTTGTGTTTCTTTATATCATCCATTTGAATATTTTCTTCGATCTTATTCTGTAGTTTTTATACCCTTTTCCGATTTTGATGGAATTATCTTCTTGTTGTATGTGCTATTTTCAAGACTCAATAATCATATTGAATGAACAGTCTCACAACTAAAAACCAAATATCACTCAATAATAATGAATATATATACGAGTCTAAATAAATTATTTTGTTCATATTATTCTTGGTCATATAAAATTGATAGCATTTGGTGAGTTTGTACGTAAAAGGGTATTATAGTCTCTCTTTATCTAAGACACTAGGTATGCTGGTAAAATTAATATCATTATTTAGACAAAGAATCCATTAGAAATAATGTTTCTCCATAACTATGGTGACATAGTCCTATCATACATATATATTATATCTTTTTAGATGAATATTCAATAAATTACACATACACATTTTTGAGGACTATAATAGTTTATTGTCTATGGAGACTCATAAAACAGTCTTTTAATTTTGAGAAAAATATTCAATTTATCCAATAAAGATACTCCCATTAGTATTAATTCTTAAAATATTTTATTTATAAATAGGTTAATGGAAACATAAGAAAGGGTGAAATCAAATTCTAAGTTAAGGAAACAAAAAAGATACATAATTATAACATGAACAATATGATATGAGAAAATGAGCGTAAAATTTTAAAATCATACCCTACATATCAAAGATCATAATTTGGATTCACTGAATAACAATTGGAAGTTCATGAGAATTGAATCAAATGGAAATCAAAGATAATGAGATATGGGAGCATAAAATTGTCATAAGACATTGAATTGTTGAATACACATAAGTGTATAAAATAATTTCCTTATTAGTCAAGGCTCATTTAAAAACTTGTCATGGAACCCTTTAAGAGGCTTTACATCCTGGGAGGGATGCACCACAATACCCAGTGGCATCTATTTCCACATAATGGAATGGATTCACTCACCAAACCATCATAGTGGTCATGGTTTACTCCCAAGACCATCAAGCAAGCGACGTCCATTACTGAACCGAGTTCACTACCCATTCATGTCCTATTGATATCATGAGATATTAATTTTTCTTCAATGAATAGGAGGGTGATATAGGTCCCACCCATCTTACTTATAATGTAACCACCATACTTTTTTATAATTTTACCACTGTAATTGGTTATAATGTAACCAACATCCCATAATTAAAATCAATGTGTTCTATAAGATCATAAAACATTCATCATATCATAACCCCTTAAATGAAATGGGATTCAAAAAAAATTCATCATAACCTAACCTATGGAAAATAAACAATTTTCATATTCATTTCATCATATCATCAAATCTTAACTAGTGAAAAAAGACACGGGTTTTATAACCATTTTATCCATGTATAAATTATGGAATAGAAACGAGATTCATAAAAACATTTTAATCATAAAAAATGAACCATTCAAAGAATAAATAAAAATTTTATCATTGTACCATATCCTGAAAAAATTATAAGTACCACAAATTTATATCATCTTATATGGAAAATGGTTTTGAATGAAAAATAACATGGAATGTTTCTTGACGAAGATAACATTTTATTGAATAATAACTATTAAAACACAAGACATATTGGAAATAATTTTATTTTGAAATAATAATTAATAACATGTAATAAAAAATTTAGAAATTTTTTAAATAATTTCATGATGAAAATATACTTTCAATTTTTTAAATGAAATATTGTAAAACTGAAATCATTTTGATTTTTATTCAAAAACATGGTTTTGGGAGAAAAAGGCTTTTCGAACCTAGAGATTATTTTTCATAAAAATATTATATTTGAAATAATGAGTACCTGAAGAGAGAAACATGAATGATTATTTTCCATTATTATAAAAAACCCCAATAGTATATAAGTCACGTGTTTTTTGGGAGATGGATCATAAGCTTTGATTCCCAAAAACATAATCATAAACAATCATACAAAATTAGGATATTGTGACATAAAATCATCAACACTTTTTGTAAATTTGAAATAGAATCCCCATGAAGGAAGAAAATAAAATTAAACATAAAATATAAATTGAATAAATAATTTCATGATATTATATGTCAAAGTGGTTTTATATACACCTCATAAAGAAGATAGGTGCATAATATGACATATGTCTGAAAGAAGGAACATTCAGACAAGAAACCCTTACCAAAATTGTAATATTTTCAATCATAATAAAAAATAAATAATAACATTAAATTAGAAATAAAAATAATAAAAATAATCTTTTCTTGACATAACATGTCAAAGGTGTTGTACATACACCACACGAAATAAACAAGTGGTGAATTTTTATAAGTCTCCATGAAATAAAAGGGATACTTGAAATCTCTTACAAAAATGATAACATTGATCCCATCAACCCTATAAAATATAGATATCGAAATGGATTTATAAATACCCACAATTTTAAGTATACTAACCATAAAAAACAATCATGTTCATTATATACACCACATAAAAGAAACACATGGTGAATATTGAATTTGTCTCACAGAAAATAAAAGCCAGACATAAATCACTTAACTTAAATAATGAATTTGTTTTTACCCATATAAAAATAATTAATAATAAATAAAAGTTTAATATGAATCTATTAAATAACCATATATAGTTATTATGACCTTTTTTTGAACAATTATGAATAATTCTATTTTAATGTTAAGTTATAGGAAATAACTGTATTGTTTTTTATAAATTTTGACTTTTTATTTTTGTTCCTATTAAATAAACAATACATATAATTTTAAACATAATATAAACATAATATATTTTCATTATAAATACATTTAGTGTAATAAATAATATTTAGAGATAGAAAATGAAATGCATTGTTCATGGAGACAATTAGTTGTGCGTATGCATGAACATTGTTTCCAAATCATTTTCTAATAAAAATAAATAAGGGTAAATTATATATTATCATTATATAATAATTTTTATGTAATATATATCAAATATGTCTATTAAACCCATCTTTATTACCTTATATGTAAAGTGTGTACAAATTTCATCCCTTTGCGGGGTGATAGTCCGCCGTACACATGAGCGACATTATCATATTCCAAAAAATGGAAATAATGAAGGTTTGTGAGATATTATAATTCCATAAGAATTATTATATCATAAATATCAAATTTTAAAAATAAATCCAACATTATATATAATAGAGATAGGTGGTAATGGAAAATCTAATAACATTGGTTCATGAGGTTGTAGTCCACTATAGAAAGGAACAATGATTTCGTAACCTATTCGATGGAATTAGATATTGTTTTAGGCAATTTAATTAACAAAAAAACACAAATATAAATATTTAAGATATTATTTTTTATTATATAATTATGGTATAATAATTACTGAAGTTGGTGGATGAAGAAATAAACTAGAAAAGATTATTGGTGAACGAGACATGCTCTTCAGGTATCCTCCATAGGATTGTAGAAACATCTTTCATATATTATACTTATATCTAAAATAAGGATTATAGGATGAGATTGAGGAACATGGAATGTTATTTTGGTACATTTGGGATGATCCAAAGGCCTTTATAGATGTGAATAAGTAAGCGGAGTGAGTTCACTTTTATAATTGAAGAGAGGTGGCATTTTTGTAAATACCCAATTGTATTCACTATTGGGCAGTCACTCACACCACATGTTATTGTAAAACCGATCACTAATATAGTGGATGAATGTTTTGGTTGATAAATTTCTACACAAATAAAAAATTAATCATGTTATTCCTTGGTATTTAGCTTTACTCAATTTTATCCTTTTAGTTTTTACCATGGTAACTTGTATCTTTTTATTTACCTGGGATAATTATCCATTAATAATGAAATTAACATTTTATTTATTATATATATTTTTCTTAATTATTATATACATGAAATAAAAATATTTAAATAATAATCATATTTTCTATAAATTACTATTATCACAAGCGCATCTAATACGGAACACCCAATTTTAACCTTAATCATCATAATTAATTTTTAACTTTTTTCACTATTACTTTTGGTAAAAATAATAATAACCTTATTAAATAATATAAATTATTATGATTCTAAATAGTAAATATATTTTTCAAAATTCCATTCAAATTCTTGGGAAATTTTAATTTAAAATTAATCCCACAAATGTGATGATAATGTTTATTTTCAAAGAAATATTGTTAAACTATTATAATGTTTTTAAATCTAATTTAAATATTAAATTAATGAAAATGACATAAATTTGATTAATAAATACATAATGGAACTAATTTTACTTTAAAACTGATTAAAATGTAATTTCACTTTATGTATAAATTAAAAGAAAAGGAAATGTTCAATTAAAATATAATGTTTTTCAATATTTATCAAAAAATGAAATTATTCAAAAAAATAAAAAAAATAAATGAGGGTAATTTTTAAAAATCAAATTATAAAAATTAATTTTTTTTTCAGATAAATTTTCTAAATTTTCTGTAAATTAATTTTAAAATAAAGGATTCAAAGTCTACTAAAGTAGTTTATTTTAGAAGGTGAATTTTTAAATATAAATATGGATTTATTTTAATATATTTTATAGATAAAAATAAATTAAATGTTAAGTATTTTATCAAATATATAAAAAAATCCTTAAAAAATTCTAATTTTTTAATATATTTATGTAAAACACATTTATTTGGTATAAAAAAGATAGTTTTTCCAAAAAAATTATTTTATATTCAAAAGTATTTTAATTTTCTTTATAATTAATTGGTCATCATATAATTCACTATATATTAATGTGTAAACCATATTTTCATAAATTAGTTAATCTTATTCATATTCTCCATTTAAATGGAATGGTGATAAGTATTATATTATTAATAATAATTTAATAGTGTATCATGTTTAATTTAAACATGGCATTATGTGAAACAAAAGATAAACATGACATTATGTGTAAAAAAATACAAGCATAGTGTTTAAAATAATTAATTTTGTATTACATGAAATTATAAACATATAAAATATTAAATTCATTTCTAAAAAAATCAAAAAATCTCAGTGTGTTACATTCTACCCACCTTAAAATGAATTTTTTCATCAAAATTTGTTCGGTCATCATTGGATTAAATTTGAAAATTCCTTTATAGAGACACAAATTATACAAATGAATAATAAAACATTCCTTAAATGGGAAATTTTGAAACAAAATGGTTACCTAAAGAAACTCATTACTATGTTTCCACATAGGATTACATTGGATGGAATTGAGGATCTATTCATAAATGGAAAATGTAAATAATTATAGAGAGCGATAGAGATTACTGATCAATAGAATGTGGGTGATCTAGAGAAGGTTAACGACCACAAAAGCATAAATCATTGTTGTTTTAATGGAACATTTGATTCATTGGAAATGAACATACTATTATAACATTTTATATTCAAGATCATCTTACTAATGTTGAGGAATTTAGTATCCCATCAAGACTAAGAACATAAAAAAATATTCTTACATGATATATTTCTATTTCATGGCCACTATTTCATCACGTTTTCTTTAATTTATTAGTTTACACTTCATATCTTACAATAATAGAAGAATTTTCTCATGTATGATGCACTAAATAAGGTCCATAAAACAATGATAATTTATTTCATCTCTCTATATTGATTATAAAAACAAAAATGTTTGCACAAGTTATGAATAAATCTAAATATAGTCATGTAATACGTCAATATCTAAAGCCTCATCCAAATTTCAACTTAAATTCTTTTATAATTGGTCAGCCTTATAACCATTCCAAAAGATTAAAATCTAAATATTTAGAAATAAAGTCATCAAATTTCCAAAATGAACTTCTCATTAATCCCCTAGATAACACGAAGTAGATCTCAATTTTCATATACCAAACATGTGAATACATTCATCGTGTATTATTTTGAGTCATGGTAATAGCCTCAATTACTATAAAAAAATATTGAAAAACTACATTACTCCTCATTACCTACACAAAACACAGAATATTGGATATATTACGTAAATCCAAAAATGTTTTAAACTCCATAAATGATAGAATAAAACATTTTTTAACTTCTCATTAATCAATTTGAATTTTATCAACATTATCCAATATAATTTAAACTTATCAATATTATCTTTATCTTAAATAAACACAAGTTTTTTGACATTGTTAATTTATAAAGGGTTACCATCCCATAATAAAGATATTTCCATTCCATTAAATCACCTATCTAGGTCATTAGAACCAATAAATATATTTTTTCAAAATCATTAATGATAAAATTATACTGAAAATTTTCCCTATTTATAGAACATAATTCTTGAATTTGGATACTTAAAAATTTAATCAGCTTAATTCCTTATCAAACTATTAAAGAGTAACCATCATCTTATTCCATAATATATCGTTCCTAAAATATGAAATATGAATCATATTTTAAAATTCATCAACCCCAATTTAATAATTCTTATAAAATTTAATAGAAACAATAATATTATAATAGCCCATACATTTCATTTGTCATTCATGGTCTCTTAATAATTAGTAGTAAATCCATTACTTTCACAACCTTACTGACTTCCATTCAAACATTTCCCCATTAAAAATTTATTTTAATAATTCCCAACATTTTCACTATTAAAATTTTAATCCATTGATAATAAATAATAGAGACAAATATTCACATCCATTTCATTAAGTGAACATTACCTTTTTCCTTAGATATTGCATTATTTGTTTCATTCTTTTCTATAGTCAAACCATCTTTATGTTCTACATAGATATTCACATCAGTTCTTCTTCCCAAATTATTATCATATAGGAAACTAAATCCTTTTCCCACTATGGTCTCCATTACCCGAAATCTCAACAAACATTATTGTTCTCTACTTTGGTGATTATGGGAGTTTGTTTAGGTGCACATGGTTAATCATATATTGTAATAATAGATTAAGAATAATCTAAACATCCTTTACTCCATTAATCACCCAATTAGATTCTCATTAAAAATATAATATTCACATTCATTGATAACAAGTTTTTTTAAAGTTACCTCTATTGAATAAAACCAAAAATAATAATATGAGAAACAATAATCATAGTAGATAACCAAACAATCTTTAAAAAATAACTTATAGGATATCTATATCTTTCCATATTAATTTTAATATATTACACCTTATATTTATCCTCGGTCATTAATATCCCTCATCTATTTAAATCATTCATGATGGTTTATAAATAGTTTTTGAATTTTAAAAGCATATCCACCAGGAGTGTCCAACCAGGTGTACAACAAGGATCATTTTTATGCACCAAGTGAGGATCAATTCAAGCTCAATGTGCTCGTTTTGGAGTTATTACCCCATGTTGCCTCTATTCCAGAGACATCCAATTTTAGAATATAGAAATGGTTATAATTTCTTGGAAACATCATGATCTATCCTTTAGAAAAATTCCAGGACATTTTCATAGACATTGAATTGTCCTTATAGTTCTCCTTAGAGACATCCCTAAACATATCCATATAAATCCAACTAGGGATTTATATAATGATTTCTCATCAAAATTTTCATCTTTTGAATAAACCTTTCATTTGATACCATCTATAGGGACCCAAGGTTATCATACATAGATATTATATCACTTTATATGAATGTTCAATACATTACATAAACACATGCCTGAGGACCATAATAGTTTAGTGTCATGAGATAATAGGCATAAAACATTATAAATTAGAGAATTATCATCAATTTATTCAATAAATATCTCCCCCTTTAGTAATTTTACATATACAACATTATTCACAACATGGGAAAGGAAACATAATAATTGGTGATCTTATATGCCTAGTAAGGGTAAACAAGGAGATATATATAAATAATATCAAAATAGTGGTTTGAAAAAATAGTCATAACATTTGAAACCCATACCATTCATATTAGGGATCATAATATTGGGTCATTGGACATATATTGTCATTTTATAACACATGAATCACAATGGAATCAAATAGAATAACCCACGAGATCATAACTCTGGGATAAGACATAGAATCTTAGCATACACCTAAGCATTGAAAATTATTTCATTAGTTGTTAAATCCCATCACCAATCATATCATATCGTCATATAGATGCCTAATCCTCTAGGGTGGGACACACCACTATCCTCAGTGGAAACCAATTTTTTATAATGGAATGGTTTCACTCTCTAATCCATCATAGTATTCAAGGTTCACCCTAAGACCATCATAGCATACAAATTCCCATACTGAATAGAGTTACTCGACATTATAGTATTATCTATCTAATGAGGTATGAACCATTACCAAATGAATTGGAATTAATTATAGGTCCCACCATCATTGGTGAAAATATAACCACCATCCTTGGTTATAATAAAACCATGGTTTATAGTTATAATGTAACCACCATCACATAATGAAAATCATACATATATAATTTCCAAGATCATAGAACATTCAATGTATTAGAACTGATGAAAAAATGGTTTACATAGAAATTTCATAATAACATAACCTATAAGAAATAAATTGGTTTCATAATACTTTCTTTATTTCATTAAAGAATAACCTTTTCTAAGAAAAGTAGGTTTCATAAGAATTATTTGATGGTATAACCAGTGGATGGGAAATGGGTTTTAATAATATATTTTCATCATAAACATGAAAAATTAAATGAAACAAATATGAATTTTATCCTATGATGATATCACTAATAAATTATAAGTAAAAAATAAAGGATTTCATTTTATATTTAAAATGATTTTTAATGAAAAATCACATGGAAAATTTCTTGAGGAGCATTACATTTCATTAAAATTCACTTTTTAAAATATATAACATTTTTTAAATCCTTTTACTATAAAAAAAATTTAAAACATTTAATGCAGTCTTTCAGAATCATAAAAAAATTTGTTGAAAAAAATATCCATTCAGTTTGGAAAAAACACCTTTTTAGAACATAAAATGTTTCTGAAATACATTTTTTTGGAAGAAAAAGTATTTTCAACCTAAATATTGATTTAAAAAAATATTTATTTTTGAACTTTTTAGTATATAAAGAGAGGAAAATGATGTGAAAACATTCATTATCATAAAATAGCCATTGGGTAATTAAATTAATTATTTTCTTGAGAGATAGACCATTAGATTAGTTCATGAGAAACAAAGTAATAAACAATCCCGATAAATGATGATATGGTAACATAAAATCATTACCAGAATAGTGTCATTGTTTTTTAATACCAATGATGGAATAATATTTAAGGAGACATAAAATATATTTGGAATAAATAAATTCATGATATTACATTTTGGTCAGTTTGAATATACACATCATAACAGAAGATTGGTTCATAACATGTATAAAGTCTTGAAGAAAAAAAATTTAGAAAAAAATCCCTTACCAATTTAGTGATCTTTGGAATAATAATCCTAAAAAAGGATAAAATTAATTTATTTGGTAAATATCATGAAAATAATGGTTTTAATGATATAACATGTTAAAGGATTATTTACACAGTAAAAAATAATCGTATGGTGATTTTTAATATGTCTCCTAGAAGTAAAACAAACACTATAAATATCATACCACATTGATATCATTGAACTCACAAAACCCATGAAAGAGAGATTAAAAAAAGGATGAAAAAATCCTTATAAAATTTAGTTAATTTAATCTAAATTAAATTAATTAGTATTATATACGACACATAAAATAAACACATGGTGAATACGTAATTTTTATCCTATGAAATAAAAGAGAGAATAAAATACCTTACCTTAACTATTGATTTCATTAATGCAATAAAATACTCATATATAATAAATTTATGCTTATTATAAATATATTATAGAACCATATTCATATATATGAAACCATATTTGTATTTCTTTTTACATTTTACTACCCATTTGTTAACAATTCCATGTTAAAGTCATGTTTTGGGCAATAAATGTATTATTTTTTATATAGGTTTTGACTTGTTATTTCTGGCCCCATTAAATAAATCATGGTTTCATAAAATAACTAATTGTAACCATGTTATTAAAAAACATATAAATTCATTATATAAATTCTTAGAGTAATCTATAATATTTAGAGATAAAAAAATGTTTCGTTCATAGAGATGGTTGGCCATACAAACACATGAATGTTTTTTACAATTTCTAGTCAAATTGAATAGAATAAAGGAAAATGATATATAATAATTAAAAAAGAATATTTATGTTGTATATATCAAATAAATTTATCATAAAATTTATAATACCTTCTATTTAATGCATGAATAAATCACATTACTTTGCATGGTAGTAGACTACTGTGAACATGAGTGACATTATCATATTCCAGAAAATGGAAATATTGAAGGTAGTATTACATAATTATTTAATAATGATAATAATATCATAAATATCATAAATAGATAATAAATCCCCCATTATTACCATCTTTGAGAGGGTGTAATGGAAAAAATGACATCGGTTCGTGGGGCGGTTGTCCGCCGTACACACGAATGATGATTTCGTAACACATTTTATGGAAGTGAAGATAGTTGTAGGTGATTAAATTTACATAACAAAAATATAAGTTTATTTATTATACTAAGGTCATTTAATCGTCATGGTATAATAAAAATGGATAGAGGTGGAGGAAATAATGAACTAAAACCCTCATTGATGAATGCTACATCTTCTTAAGGTATCCTTATTTGGTTTACACCAAAAGAATTCCTAAGATGGATTTATCTCATAATTAAGGCTTCTTGGATTAGTTTATTGATGTTCTAAAGTAATATATAAATGAGTTTGGTTGATCTAAATTTCTTGAGAGGTGTTAATAAGTGAGGAGAGTGAGTAACCATTTATAACTGAGGATAGGTGACATTTTTGAAAATAAACAAAAATAGTAATTGTTGGGAGGTCACCATTACCTCAAGTGCCTCCAAAATAAATCAATAATGGACTAGAGTAATGATTTTGTTTATTCACGACTCTAATATATAAAAGAAAAATATTTTTTATCATGTTATTATTTATCCTTTTAGTTTAAATTATTATATCCTTTTAGTTTTTACAACTATAAGTTGTATCTTTTTATTTACCTATGTAATTAATTGATTCTGAGTAAAATTAAAATGATATTTATTATAAAATTTATAATTAATGATTATAAATATTTATCTATTTTATTAAATAAAAATTAGATGTGTCAAAAATTAATTTTAACATGGAAGTTCATGTAATTCCGAAACCATGTTTTTGTGATAATCACTATAATTAATTTTAAACTATTTTAACTAATCATTTTTCTAAAATTTAGGCTCAAATTATTGGATAATATAAAAGTTTATAAATCCAAATATAGAATACATTTTTCCAAATTTTATTCACATAATTAGAAATTTTAATTTAAAATTAATTCCATAAACACAATGATAAAGTGGTTTTTCAAAGAAATTTGTTTCAAAATTTTACAATTTTTATATATAAAATTTAATTATAGAATTAGTAAAATGTCGTAAATTTTATTAATAAATATATTATTTAAATAATACAACTCTAAAACTGATTTATAATATAATTTTAATTTATGAATAAAATAAACAAAACATAATTTTTCTATTAAAATGTAGTTTTTTTTCACTTTTCATGAATACATAAAAATCTTCAGAAAAAAAATCTACCATAAAAAAATTTTGATATTAAAATTTCTAAAATTGATTTTAATTTTTCTGAAAATACTAAAAGTTAATTTTAAATTACGTTCCCATGGGCTGAAAAACAACTTTTTTGAAAAGGTACCATTTTAATTGCGAAGTTGGATTTAGGATTATATATTGTTTATAAAACAAATAATATGAATGTGAAACATTTTATTGAATATATAATAATAATTTTTTATTTAAATCATTCACCAAAATTTATTTTGTTAATTTACTAATTGAAAACACATTTTTTTGCAAAAATATCGTTTTTTAGAAAATATGTCCCTTATAATGACATGTTTTTATTTCCATTTCTAAATATTTGGTCTAAAAAAAATCGTTATATTTACCATTTTCAACCATATTTTTATAATTTAGTTAATTATTTTCATATCTACCATTCCAACAGTTATATGATAACTATTATATTAAATAATAATATCTTAATAGAATGCCATGTTTCATTTAAATGGGCTGTGGCGTGTAGCACAAGCTAAATTCGATATTGTTTGTAACACATTCCAAACATAAATTTTCATGTAATGAAATTTAAAACTAGTGTTATTTCAAACAAAAAATATAAAAAATATTAAAATCTTTTGAAAATATTATTCACAAAGTCTTTAGGTTCTATAATAATGCTTCAAAAGTTTGTTCAGTAAGACTACATAAAAATTCTATAGATAAGGATAAGAGGTAAGTTTATATACATTATGTGACTAATTGATAAGATTATGGGAATTAATAATATAGAAATTAATACATTCGATAAATGATATAAGATCCACCGGTTGTGCTTGACTGAGTATATCATATGTTTTTATTCACTAATCATTAATATTTATATATTAATGTAATTCCAAAATTCACATTAACTTATACATAAAATTTATAATGGTAGTAGAAAGGATCATTGGATTAACATATATGTATTTTAAATATAATATAATTTCTTCCAAGACATGTTTCATGAATATAAAAATAATAACTTACCATTTTTCATCTATATAGACTTAAAGATACCGTATTAATAGTAATATGATAAGCATACCATTGGGTATAACTTTTAATGTTTTATGAGAACTGTTTGTTCAAAAATATATTTATCTTCAAAATAAAATCAATGAAACACTGTGTGTATCTCTGTTAATTATTCCTATAGCCAGTAAGGATGTTGTGATCCCTCATAAGTCTAGATTTACTATATTTTTATAAGGGGGATGCACATCCAATTTTTAGATAGTTGGTATTGCCTATTATTCAATGAATTCTAGGATTGAGATGCACTTCAGTTCAAATAGGATTATAAAATTCACTTTTTTTCAGTTGGAGAGATTGTTCCAAGAGTCACATATCATGTATTGAGTTTGAAACAAAGAGATGGGTTTTTATTCACTACAAAATATTATATATTAATCAATAAGAATAAAAACACCAACAAAGTATTAGTAAATATAGTCCAATTAATATTTACCAATATATATGAATTCAATAATTGATTCCATGTACCAAAACTCAGAGGCCCTCTATTTTGGATGATTATAGGATTGATATTGTTAGTGGGTATTCACGAGGAACTGTATGGTAATGGTTGAAGATGATAATAATGAATCATGATTAAAATTTTAATGACTTAATTGATTCATAGATATTTTCTATGACATCAATATTATTCCAACCATCATACCAAAATACATTAGAATTATACTTTTCATAATTAAATATTATGATCATTAAATTTGGTGGTTGGATGTCAAGGTCAATTACTATAAATTGATACCCTAAGGAACATGTCTACATTACACAACTAGATGGGTGAGTGAAATTAATGAATTCCAATAAGATATGAAAATTTCACATATCCATTTGTAGAGGGAATAAAGCGTGGTGAT
The DNA here is from genome assembly GCA_963277665.1 of Viscum album. NCBI lineage: Eukaryota > Viridiplantae > Streptophyta > Magnoliopsida > Santalales > Viscaceae > Viscum > Viscum album. The sequence goes on from OY728149.1 coordinate 163,857,833, forward strand.
CATCGAATTTTCAATTAGATTGAGGATTCCCATGAGGCTAAAATAGTTTAGTCGGCATGTTATTTTTTTGAAGATAGATTTATTAATAACATGTGGAAAACATATATTTAATATTACAAGTTTTCCAGGACTACAGAATGAAATTATCTATGAATGTCATTAAAATATATACGATATTAATTGGAAACATGTTCTATATACATTGATATATAGGTTTTTGTATTTATTCATAATATAATCCTTGATAATATTGAACAATTAAAGACTAAATTTGTGTCAATGTCAAATAAAAAATACTCTCACCAAATAACAAGCATCAAAACATTAGAATATTATAAATTTAATTTCAAAATCATAATTATTGCGAGTCTATCTAATATAAAATTATATATGTTGATGATTTTTATTACTTATGAATGTTATAGCAAGTTCAAATATCAATGAAAATATAGAAACTATAAATTCTTGTAGTTAGAAATAGACAATAGTACATGAGAAAGAACAAGTTGATGCTTTCCTAGGAAAATTAGAGATATAAATACTTATTTTAAGTGGAAATAAGATTAGTTTTATTTAATATCTTTTTTATATATGATTATAGCAAGGAAAAGTTAATATGAAATAAAAAATTGTTATAACATATGGATCCTATATATGTTGTAACTACATATGTTTTGGATTTAAATGTGGCCTAAGAAGCATTTATTAAATGATTTTTTAATCATGTGATAAACAAAAATATTAAATAATTGTCATTTTATGATAATATATTACTATGATATTATCCAAAATTCCAGATTTATGACAATTAATACATTGTTGATACTTGCAAATATCACTACATGCATGATTACTTCAAATATACAAGGGTTGTAGTTTGTATATCCTCCAAAAATACAAGATAAAATTCTAAACCTAGTAAAATAATGTGGTAAGCCTAAAAAATATATCCATACACATTATTTTAATGTTTAGAATTTGATAAATAACCAGTTGTTAGTAGTTGGATGATGTGCTAGTATTATTATATTATATTTTGTTCACTAAAAATAAAAAAAATTACTTTAGATTATCTTTATATTTAAATTCATCAATAATAATTAATTTATTATCATATATTGATTATTATTGAATTTAAAATTAATGTTATAGGGTATTAGATAATAATATACATTAACAGTTCACAAGAGTTATTAACTTATATGAGAAACGTAAATTGTATTGATGACATTTTTAAACATATGTCATACTGTTAGGATAATATTATATGATGGGATACATAATATGTCTTCTTCAAAGTTCATTTAATCTTATGTAGTTGATAAATTATTTTAACAATTTTCACTTGGTAATATTTATAAAAAGAGATTATGGTGACATGTGCACTATTAAGAATCCAACATGTATATATGATAGTAAAATTTCTACGCAAAAAAGTGTGTAATGATCCATAGAGTTAGGATAATTATTAATGAATATCCCGAGTCATGTCCATTGATGTGTTTCCCAAAACAATGTTTTTACATAATCATAGTCTATTAAGATATATTTGGTGCATCACAATGGACATTGTGTTAAAGAATAAGTCAATATAATGTTTATCACTTCCATTTAAGGAAGTTGGGATCTCAGACCATTTGATTAGAATAGAACCATAAAACTTGTAACACTACATGTTTTGGTGATTCTTTCTCAAATAATTTAATTTTACTTAAGTGTTTCCATTACATTCAATACCAACTTAAGCTTACATTTCATGATACAGTGGCTTATCTTACATTTCATATAACAATGAGTTTTACAAAACCATGATATATTATTAATATTGTTATTTAAATGTCACCACTATAACCAAGAAAGTAAACATAGTGATATGAAGAGTAATAACTACATTTTAAATATTATGTGTAACTATTTTATATAACTAAAAAAAATTGATAATAAAATTCATTATTTTTCTTAAAGTCTATATGTTTCAAATATACAACTTTTTCAAAAACATTGTTTTAATGAATTTTTATAAAAAAAAGAAAATTAATTTATAAAATATTTTGAAAATGAAAGTGATAAAATAAACACAATTTTTGAATTCATTATAAAAAAATTATCATTGGGTGAATTTTTGGGGTTTTCCTGGAAAGTTGAATTTTTTGATTAATAGTGAAAATACTAAATTTAAATTGAAAAATGCCTTTTTTTTAATTTATTAACAATTTTAAATTTTATTTTAAACTGGTTTTAATGTAAAATTAGTACTATTATACATTAATTAATCCAATTTAGGTCATTAAAATAATTATCGTATTTAAATTGGATATAAAAAATTTGTAAAGTTTAGATCATTTTCTCTTAAAAAACCCGCTTTCTCGATTCGTCTACAAGATCAATTTTTTATTATTTTTTTTAAAAATTTGCTCAAAAAATTTATATAAATGGATTTCATATAATTAATCATCATTTTTTATAATTTTTAAAATGTTCTTCTTAATTTTTGTAATAAAATTAATTTCAAATTTTGTAAAAATTAATTACCTTAGATATGGTAACAATGAGTTTACTAAGGTTTAAAATAAAATGATACATTTCATATTTACATTTTCACTTGTCAAAAAAAGTATTTTAATTCAATATTTTTGACTTATAATGTATTAGGATAGAGTTTCAGCTATTTTGGACCCTTTTTAAGTGATAAATTTGGGAGCACTAAATCCATTTCTAAAATACCAAGCGTGTCCTCTCCCCCATGTATAAAGACCACCCCACTCCTTTCTCCTTAATAGATTCAAAACTCTTTTTCTAAGCCACAAACTTTCCAAATAACATCCCAAATTTACTCCCCTCATTATTTAATCCTTATTTTGGGCATAAATCTATCCTATTAAGGCATTTAGTGAAAACCTAAGCAAGATACTAGAAGAAGAGGCAACATTCATCAATGAGAATCATTGTTTTATTTCTTACTCTACCCCCTTAAATTCTTATTATATCATTAATATATAATTAAAATAATATTTTGTATGTATTGATAAGTTTTATGTTAAATTACTTTCCTAAAACCATCTCCCCTGCCATTAAATGGGTTTCGAAATCATTATTTGTGTATATGGTGGACAACAACATCATGAACAAATGTTGTTATGTTTTTCCGCTACAAACATTCATTTCTGGTAATAATGATGAACTTATTGACTATATAAGATACTTAATATTTTTTTTATTTTATAATTATTATATTATAAATAAATTCAAATTTTTCATTTTTGTGATAATATGATATCATCATTTATTTTTACTGTAGACTATAGCCACATGAAGCGATGTGATTCGTCCACACATTACACAATGTTTATTAAAGATGGTTTTGATAAAAAAAATTCATATATTTAAAAAAAATGATTCTATATTTATTATATATCATTTAATTTATTTTATTCCAATCCAACAAGAAAATAGTAATTGTGTTCTTGTGTATGTATGGCATACCATTTCCATGAATGTTTTATTTCATTTTCTATCACTAAATTATATGGATTACTATAAATACATATATAGTGAATATATATGATATTTAATCATGTTTATAATTATGGAGATTATGTAACCATTATTAATGTTAGATAACAACAAATATAAAAAATCAAAACATATATGAAAAACAAAGTAGTTATTACCCAAAAAGAAACTTTAACATGGAATTTTTAATAGAAAATTAATAAATTACTAAAAAAACCATATATGTTATGATATATAATTATATGTTTCGATAATAGATTTATAATAAATATAATTTTATTATAAATTATGTTTGAATTACTAAAATTGATGGCAAGACTTAAGGTAGGGGATTTTGGTCTCAACATTCCTTTTTAGAGGCGTAAGGTATACTATACACCTATATTCTTCCAAAATGTGTATATACAAATTCTTTGAGAGGTAATATAATGAATTTATTTCCGTTTTTGATATTTAAGGTTTCATTTTATGTTATTCCTTATTTTTTGTTTTGATTCAATGTTACCAATGTGGTAAATAATTTATGTTAAGATCTCATCATTTAGTTGGATTATTTATGATTAAGTATCTAATGTTGAAACTCCATGATAAGTCTCCCAAAAATTCCCATATTTTTTATTCCCCTATATTTATTAGTGATATATTAAAATAATGGTGTCATTTTTACACTCTATTTTAATTTATTTAATTAACAAATTTTATAAGAAAATATGACATTATTTATCTGTTCGGTCGGAATTATGTTTTCTTCCAAAACCATGTTTTCTAAAAATGTTTTCATAAAATTTATTTTTACTATATCTATATTTTTAGATGAAATTCTTACACATGATTTTATTTCATAAAAATATTTTAATATCAATTAACATGTTGTTTTAAAAAAACAATGCTTGTTTCTGTTTTACTAAAAAATGAGAAATGAATCTTCATTTCAACAAGTAAGCATGATCTGAATTTTCCGATGCCTTGTTAAATCATTTTTTTCAAATCGTACATTATATTCCTTCAAGTTTATTTTCCATGAAAAAAAATTCATAATGTTTTTTCTTTTTAATGTTTTTTCAATGCATAAAATCTATTTTCCTCAAGAAATGATTTCAATGATTGATCAAAAACATTTTCTATATGAGAATATATCTATTGGTGTTACTTATTTCTTATTAGGGATATCAGACAAGGATAATTTTCAAATTATTTCTCATAAGGTTTTATGTTTTGATGTAATGATGTTTAAGAAAACCATTTCACTTCCATGGGGTATACCATGAAGAAGTAAATAAAAAACCTTCTTCTTTTCATAAGTTAATCGATAATTAAATGGGTTTGAAACCTGTATATTTTCCAAAGGTTAATATTTAATGAAAATATTATTATTCCCATTTTATTTTATGTGTTATAATACGATGAATGTTTATAATATTTTTTTACACATATTGTTTTTCATTATGTGATGGGTGGGACCAATATATCCCCCCAATGCATTCGGAGAATATTTATATATCACGAGGTAAAAAATGAAAGAATGAGAGTGAAAGTGGTTTAATTAGATAGGGCTGAAATAGGGGAGAACCATGTAATATATGATTTTGATGGAACAAGAGTGGACCAAGTTTAGTAATACAAGGTCAGAATTGTGAGTGAACCTGGTTATGTAAGATAGGAATGGAATGGGGTAAAATCAATTTAGTAAAGAGGTTTTTCCAAAATGATGGTCTTTTCATTAAGCCTTGATTGATATGGAAATGATTTTATGTGCTTATATGTATTCCAGAAATTCCCCGTCTTATGCCAATATTTCCCTTTCATGGATCATGGTCCTTGTTTCACTTATGATTATTGTATTATGAACTTACAATCATTATTAGATGACTCAATAATATCATCATTTATATGTAGGTTATGATTTTTAGATGTTATTATCATGTTCTCATACTGTTATATTAATATATGCTTACATATCTCCCTTGTTTACCCTTACTGATATTCAGATCTCACCCTTTATTATGATTCCTTTCCCCATATTATGAAAATATTTATTGTGTATTATATGTATAAAAGGGTAGTAGTTGTGAATAATGTAGTGGGAGATAACATATCTCACTTATGGACTAGTGTTTATGTTTCCATGATTCCAAAGGAACTAAACTATTATAGTCCTTGTGTATGTGTTTATGTAATATAATGAATATTCATAAAAATGATGCAATGTTTATATATGTGAAGCATGGGTCAATATTATTGTTATCAGAGAATAGTTTTAGTTAACCATCAGAAATTAGGATGATAATGCCTGAGTTAGATCCCTGAACAAGTTTTAAATGATAAGTATAAGGATGATTCAATATATAAGAAAATTTCTAGGAATTTTTGGTAATGTATTTAGTGATCGGTTTCATAGAAATTAATACACGTCTAGATACAACATCTGGATATGGCTCTAGAACAAATATACCTAGTGTTAACAACCCTTAAAAACTGTATTGATCTAGAATTAATCAGGAACTGGTCCACGAAAATGGGAATTTCTTCCCAATTAGTTTGACACTCCTCGAAGATATGATTTGGAGACTAAAAAATCATTATGAAACATCCTAATAGATTTAAATAGACGATGACTATAAATGTCATATTTAAAACAAAAGGTGTCATAGATTAAATAATGTTTCATGGTTTATAAATCATAGAAAGTGGTTTTCATGATTATGTGGTTCACACTATGATTATTGATTCTTACTCTATTCTTTCTTGTTTTAGCCAATGGATGGAACAAAAAGTATCCCTGATAATTCATAGTGGAATAGACAATGGAATTATTTTCCTATTGAAAATCAAATTTTTTTGGAGATGGAAGGGAAAATATCATTATTATGTTCACAAAACGTTCTGATGTAATGAGTAATGTTGGACTTCCAAATGACCAATGGAGGTAATAAAATTATGTTGAGTCCTTCTTAAGGAGAAATACATCTTTCTTTAGTGTGTCTTTTGATCCACTAGTAATTGAATAATGGATCATTACCACTAATAAGATATTTATTACTCTCCAATATGAAAAACATAGATACATAATTTTTATTGTCTACCCTTTGGAAGGTGAAAATATTCAGTGGTGGAATCCTATCAATAATATGAGGAATCATAATTAAATTAAATCCTTAGATTGGGATGTGTTCAAGACCATATTTTTAAGTAATTACTTTTCTAATATTCCTTGTACGATGATGGATAATTAGTTTATTGAGCTAATGGAAAAAGATGATCAATATCTTGGCACCTACGAGAAATTTTTTACAATACTTATGAGGTACTCTTTAGTAATAATCATCCAACATTAAAGAAATGTTGATCAATTCATCATTTGGTTAAAAACTAGTCTCGAAACGACATTATCCATAAGAAACATCAGTATCTATGAAAGGATTTCTCATTGTGATATCACTATATAAATGGAGGTTGGAGTTACATATCGATCCCAGGGTTTTGATATGAAAATGAAGAAGCAGTTCAAATGGAAATATAAAACCCATGGAGAAAATAATATGATATTATGTTTCTGCTCAATGTGTGGGAAATATTATAGTGGAAATTGTCTTAGGGAAGCCAATTAATGTTTTAAGCGTGTAATGGAAGTTAATTGGGAAATTTATCATTGAATTTATGGAAAGAAATTAGATTACTATAAAAATAGAGGAAAATATTCATAGAATATACCGCCCATACTTCAGTGCTTCAAGAGTAACTAGAATGGGAATTATTCTAACTCTTTTCCAAAACTGATGGATAAAGATGATGATCGACATCAGCAACCACTTAATATGAGGGACAATGGAAAATATCATGCGATCATTATTTTTAATTAGTGGTGAGATGACAATATGGGGAAGGGTAGGCTTACAATATACTATAGAACTGATAATTTATTATTTGACTTTGGGTCTACCTATTCGACCATACCTGATATATTTTATAACTATATCAAGATTCCACCCAGATGATTACAAATATAATTAATTGTGGAAATTCTTAATGGTATGATGATCAGATCCCATGTTTATTATTCTACTCTAGTTAAAATTGTTGGGAATATTCTTCCTACAAATATAGTCATTCTTCCTTTGGTTTAATTTAACGCCATCATATTCATAGAATGGATTTCTCTATATAAACCCCACATTAATTATCAAGTAAGGGAAGTTATAATTGATATTCCAAACCAACCGATGAATATATATAAATTTTTCAATAAGTACAAAAATTTTATAGAGGATACATATACTATATGGGTATTGATTTCCTTATAGAATGGGTGATTGTATCAAATGGTTGGGGAGTAACATCACATTGATAATACACATATTGTGTGAGAATTTGTTTTTGTCTTTCCAACAATGTTTACAAATATTACAACAAAACATGAAGTTGAGTTTATAATTAAACTCATACCATGTTTAAAACCAATTTCAAATAATCTCTATAGAACGACCCAGATTGAGTAACATGAAATAAAGATGAAACTCTAGGAGAACCTTGAAAAGGGATTCATTTGGCCAATTTTGTCACCTATGGGTGAACCTATTCTTTATATTAAAAGGAAATATTGATTTATGAGACTCTACATTTTTTATCATAACTGTAAAAAGATCACAATGAAAAACACATATTATCTACCCCATGATTTTTACATGTTTGATTAATTTCCTAGATATAGATATTTTTCCATGATTGACATCCATTATAGATATCATCCTTTAAGGGATAAGAAGGAGGATGTACCCAAGACAATATTCTATCCATGATATGAATACTATGAATATATATTAATGCTATTTATTCTTAAATATACTCATAAAATATTCAAGTATTTAATGAGTAGATTCTTTAGGGATTAACTTGATTAATTTGTGGTAGTATTTATAGATGATATACTTATCTACTCAATGTGAATAGAAGAGCATGAATACCACATGATAATAAAAATAAATACCCTAATGTAAGATAAAACGAATAAAAAATTTATAACAAGTGAATTTTAGCTACAAAATATTTCATATTTTGTGTCTCATAATCTAAATAGAGGGTATATCAGTTATTTCATCATAGATAGAGGGTATTGAATGTTATACAAGACCAACCATGGTGACTGAGATACAATTGTTTCTCAGTTTACCTGGTTATTATCAATGGTTTGTTGAGAATTTATCATTACTATCTAATTCACTAATCATGTTAACTCATAATGGAGCCATGTTCCTATAGATAAACAAATATGAGAACTTTCCTGAAATTATAGAGAATATTAGTTTGTGCACCTATGTTTACATTTCCCCAATAGAAAGAAGGATTTTAAATCTATAGTGATGTATGCAAGAATGGACTGGGATATGTTTTTTGGAATAATTATATGGTCATATCTTATCCCCTAAAAAATTAACAGTTCATGTGAAAAATTTTCCAACTCATGATTTTGAGTTATCTTTGGAAAATATTTGTATTTAATATAAAGATGCTTTATATTTATTGATAAAAGATATATATATATATATACTAATCACAATAGTTTAATGTATATATTCACATAGAAAGAGATAAAAATGTACCATGGAAGATCATTATATCTGATTAAATATTTAGACTAATTAGTACATTAAAACACTATAAAAGAGAACATGGTGGGATATGCCTTGATTCGAAAGAAAAAATCTAGCTTATCCATGATGATCTCACAAAAGATCCAATATTTCTAAACTTTTTAATAAATATATACTGAAATTTTGAATGAAGTGGGAAAAAATTATCTTACTCAATTGAATGTTCAACCACCTATCCAAGTGATGGTTAAAGAGGCATAGATGAAAGTTGTATTGATACAAAAGAAAGATATATATGTTCTCGAGTTTAACCATGATCATGATGGAAAGATAATATTTATGAAATTTGTGTGGGTTCCTTATGTTCCAGATTTGAAGAAGTCTTTGTTAGAGGAAGCTCATTGTTCTTATTTAAATATTTATCCTAGATGTACATATACATATAGATATTTGAAAGAATACTTTTGGTGTAATGGAATGAAGAAAGATATAGAAGAGTTTTTATATTAGTTATTTTTTAACAATTTATGGCTAAAAGAAAAATTTATAATGGGATGTTATGTAAAAACCCAAGAATTGATGTTACATTATCTTTTTAAATAAATTCAATAGCACATGTTGCACACAATTATAAGTTTGAGCACACCGAGATCTATCAAACTATATATTTAAAAAGAAGTTACGAATACTATTAACCACATTATGAAATTTATAAATTTTAATGTTTCAAAATATTCTTATTATTTGAATTCAGAATATCAAATAATCTTTAGGTGAATTTTTGGTTTTTTTTGAAACATTTCAATTTTTTATGAATAGTAAAAAATACTACATTTTTATTTAAAAAATAATTTTTCATTTAAATAGTTATTTTACTTTATATTCAATTTAAAGTCACAATATATAAATAATAAACATATTAATCTGATATAGTTCATTGGAATTGTTTTTTTAATATAATTACATATAAAAATTTAATGTCCTTTATATGTCTCTCTAATCAACCTCACAACATCTTCTGGATTAATGTTAAACATAATTTTCCATTTTATCTGAATTTAATTTAAAAAAATAGTCCTACATGGTTTTAATTAGTACAAAATTTGTGTTCTAATTGGAACCAATTATTTTTTGGCTGAGTAGTACCTTTAGTATTGTTTTCCAGCAGTTAAGTGTAAATCAGGTAAAAAAGGGTAAAAATAATATTATTAGCATTATAAAATTTCCATCAACATAATTTGATGAGTGCATTTCAAGAATAAGAAAAATTAGTTTGATTTAGGGACCACATAGATCCACTTGGATGACTTTTATATATTTATGATATTATATTTAATGAAAATCCAATTTTGCTAAACTTTTGTTTTCAACTAGTAAATGATTTTGAATATGAGATAATATAAGCGATATGGTTGACTATAAATACTCAATAGAAATATTTAATGTTTATCTATATCAATGAAATTTATTAATAATTTTAGAAAATAAAAATTTAAATTAAATGGTTACACAATGATGATGTAGTAAATGATTTATTAAAGGAGGAATCAAATAAATGATATTAATAACATTAACATAAATATCATTTCATATATTTTATTCTATATACTAATTTTTTGTATGACTATGACATGTTAGGGTTGAGTTAATGAATTTTTTTGAACGAATCAAGTTGTTATGATTTTATAAAAATTCAAATAAAAAATACTATCAAAATTGATATAAATGAGATTTTGAAATAATTTTATTTATTAAATGATATAATATTAATTAAAACCAATATTGGAGTCTAATCACTTTTATAATAATAAATATTTCATAAAATATCCAATTGGGTTTCGTTTGACATTTTACAGTGACTATATTAACCCTATAGTGTAAAAAAGTTAAGTTATCACGGTAAGTATTAAATTGGTTAACTATTGGTTAATGTCAAAAGATAAGGTTAGTTTTGTGATCTAAAAATGACTAAAATTAAATATATGAATAATATTCGACCCTTATCACATATTAACTATTTTTAGTTATTTAATAGACACTTCTACATGAAAATAAATTCTATATTATTTAAATCAAAGAGAGTTACAAAATTACACTACCTTGTATTTAATAACTTTTATCTATCCACATAAGGTATAAATAATTCTATGAATGAATATAAATGTATATTTTTATATAGATTAAAATATTTACTTTATATAAATTTAATTTTAAATTTTATAAGTTATATAATTACCTTAAAATCCTCTTCAATTTTAGAAGAATATTTATTTATTTAATATAAAAAAAGAATAAATGTTTTTAATAATATTAATTGTGATAAATTTTGGATTATTTAATGCGTATAATGAATTTCTTAGATCTATGAAATATATTATAGTTGTTTTAAATCATTATACTGTAATTACCACTTTTTCATAAGGTATTTAAATTCAAAATAAAATTATAGTATTATATTTATCAATATTGACATCTTATTGTTTTAATTTGTTATTAAATTATTGAAATTAAAAAAATATTAAAAATTTACAAGGGGATAGTATATGGTTAATAATTTATTATAATTTTTATTTTGGTGACTTTTTAAGTATTTTTATATAAAATAGTCTTATATTATTTTATTATTTTGAGAGTTTCCTAAAGTTCCCTTCCCATCTCTAATAAAAGAGAGCCAATGCTTCTCTTTTATTCACACCTATAAAACCATTTTTATCTGCCAAAACTTACCCATTTATCCTACAAACATCATTAAATTGATCATAGAGGCCATAAATTGGGCAGAAATTTAACCTATGAATTCCTTTTGTGAAAATCAAAAGGAGATACTTGAAGAATAGGTAATTGTTTTTCAAATTCAATTAAATTTATTTCCCTTTTCTATTTCCTAATACTAGGTTGATTCCATAATAATGTAATAAATCCAGTATAATCTATATTCTGAGATTTTATTATGATTATTGTATAATCATATTATTCGTTTTATCCGTCCAATGAATAAAAATGTCACCATGCTTGCGAATGTATGACTTACCGCTCCCACATTGTGGTGTAATTTATTTTTTATCAGTATATTAATTGTAAGGGTATAATGATGAATATAATGGATATAAATATTTAATATGACAAGATGATGACTCTTTATAATTATTATTCTATCAAAATCCATACCGTTTAACCATTGGGGGAATGATATCGTCGCTGATTCATACACATGGCTTACTATATCCATGATGCGACGAGATTCATTCTACACGTTAACCATTATAGAATTAATATAAAAATATATATAATAAATAAGTATTAAATATATGAAATTATAATTCTAATTGATTAATATATATATATATATATATATAAGTTATTTACTTTCTTCAATTCAATACGGTAAGAAAATAGAAACCACGTTCAGGTGTACGTATGACCTAACATCTCCATGAATGGTGTATTCCATTCCATATATTTTTTATATGTATATATTTGTATACTAAATATATATGATATAAATATCATGTTTTATATTTTGGAATTAATTATATCATGATTTATGTAATTGGATCAAATGTAACATGTCAAATAACGCACGATAATCAAAGTGGTTATTACCCGAAACATTGCCTTAACTTGGAATTGTTAATAAACGGGTAATATAAATTAATAAATGAATCTTATATGATATAATAAATATTATTATGATTCTGGTAAAAATTAATAATATGTTCAAAACAACTATATAAGACTTTTAGACATTTACGTAGGGAATCATGCCTATGGTAATGGCTAATTTCACAATCATATTATTATTTGAGATTTTTTATGAGTAAGTATTTATTGGGAAGTATTTATCATCCACATCCGTGTTTATCAACATTAGTTTTAAAAGAAATCTTAATAAGGTTCAATAAAATGGTATCTTTAACTAACTAATTATTTTAAATGTTTTTAATTTTTATTCTTCTAAATATTTCTCATTCATGTCCATGTTTTCAAAATGAGTTTTATGGATTGATTTATAAGGACCTAGATAATTTATAATGTTAATATTGACATATTTGTCAAATTTTTAAAGTGGTATGGGACACATTGATTTAAAAATATCTTTTTGAATGTGTTAACTTATAAGTGTATTACTTTTAAATGGATGATTTAAAGTTAAAGGGGGGGTATTTGTCTCAAGAGATTTTTAATAATTTTATTAGTGTTTTTTATCTATGTCATCATCCTTTGTTGGAACTTATTTTTAAATGAGGTTGATGTTTTATGATATTATTTACAATATTTTATTTAATGGTTTATGATCATTTTAATTTTGGATATACTATTTAGATTCCATTCTATTTTTATGTTTAATGTATTCATATTTTGTATACTAGTTTCTAATACGAATGATTATATTGTTTATGTTTCACCATTTTCATATGTGGAATGTTTTTTAATTAGTATGTGACAAGAAAGTCCTGCTATATCTTCTCGATGTATCAGTTGGCCTAATGAGACAAATTTGATATGGACTTGGTCAAGGCCTCACCCATTAATTTTCATATATGGATTGGGTTGAGTCTTAAACATTTATCTTCATATGTCTTAGCCATGGCCTCAATGGTATGTTTTATAAGTTCATCATTATGCATTCCCACATTATGAGATTTGTTATTGATATTATATTTTGTTTATTCCACAATTATAATATTCATATGATTCTTAAAATGAAATTATTTGAATTATTCTTTCCTTATTATTCTCATGAATATGTTTAAATGTCTTGGGTTTCAGTTTTATGCCATGACTCACATGTTTATGCTTATTTATGAATGATTATGTTGTTTAATTTACCCTTACTAAGAATCAGATCTCACCCCTTCCTATTAGTTTATTTTACCTAGAAGCCAAGATGTGTATTGTGATTGACGATCGGTTTAATATTAGGGAATAATGGTGTTCTAAATGGATTATCTATAATTTATTTTATGTTATCAATTGTAATGTAATGCTTATGTATGATATATATTTTCTAATACTTGTAAATAGATTGGTATTTTATTATTTTATTCCATGTAATCATGCCAATTTATGAAATTAGTGCACAATATTTGGGTATATGTGGTCAGGGAATTATAGTCAGGGTCAAAGAAAGTTTAGCAACAACCTTTGAAACTAGATGTAGAAATCAATGATTAGAAAAACATTCCCCTTTTAATTAATTTTAGGATAAGTCTAAGTATAAGATATCAATCTTTATATTTGGTAATGTATTACCTTGGTTAATCCTATGGAATTTTGGATTAAGAATTAGATGATATCATTTAGAAATCCAATAAATGATTCTTCAAGAATATATAACTTTGATTAGTGTTTTTGGGATTGTGGTTTAGGTTTTTGTCGATGTTTAGAATCAGAAAGGTTATAATGTAATGATTATAATACTGATAATGAAGCGATTACAAAAGAAAAATCAGATGAACGAGGTATTATGTAATAAGATTTTGAAGCTCAGTTAATGGTTTAAGAGAGAAGATGAATGATTAATGTTATTTTGTAATTAGATCCAAGAATTATTACGTCAATGGTCCTATGGTTATAATATTCATGAGATATTATATGATTGTAATATAGTAATTATTCTTTATGGATTTGATAGCATAAGAATTTTCAATAAGGATTTAATGGTAATCAAATACTTGGTATCTAATAATAAGAGTTACATTACATTGTTTGGGGAATCTGATGTTAAGGTTGATTTTGGAAATTTAGAATCATTTTTGGGAGTTGAATTTGGATGGAAGTATTTTGGTCAATTATTAATTTTGGAAGTGATTAAGTTGAGCATCAAATTTTATTTTTGGATGTTAAATTATGATTTATTGGATAATTAGGGATAAACTTTTTGATTTCAGTAAACATTTAGAGGATGACGAAATAATTCTGGGCTATAAGATTTTTCAAAAGTGTTTTAGGCATGAAAAATTCATTTTGAAATTTCATTTCTAGGTGTAAGGGATAAACTACAAATAGATCGAAGTACATCCAAATGACGTGATTATGCTTATAACATTGGAAGAAGGAAATTAAGTGTTTATCTAAATAGTAAAATAATTCTTCAGCTATAGGGAAAGGATATTGAAACCAAAAATATTATCCAAGTTCTTTTTTCCATTGAATAAAATAGTCCCTTATATAATCATATATTTATGAATTTGAGGCCCTAAATTTTCCAATGATTTTTCACTTGTTAGTGGTTGATGGCCTTAATCAGTACCTAAAAATATTTAATTTTTTTCCTCCATGTAGGTATTTCAAATTTCCACTAAGTTTCTCATAATCAAAATCCTAATATTTCGGTGTTCTTCATATTTCCATTTACCTCTTATTAAGAGTATATTTTTTAACCCTATTTTAAATTTGAGTTTTCCATAAAGGTATTTTCTACAACCAACCTTTTATTTTTGAGATGAATTTTAAAATTGCGAGGTAAAAATTTATTGAATTAGTGGAGAATGTAACACCCCAATATTTCACATAGACATATTTTTTAAGTAAATTCAATAGCTTGCGTTTCATGTATCACTGAGTTCGATCCCACTATAATCTATCAAACTAACTATTTAAAAGGTTTTTATGAATACTATTAATCACATTATGAGATTTATAAATTTTATTTTTCTGAAACAATCTTAATTTTGAATTTAGAATTTCAAAATTATCTTAGGGTGAATTTGTGGTACCTTTTTTGAAGAGTTTCATTTTTTATGAATAATGAAAAATATTTCATTATTTTTAAAAATTGACATTTTCACTAAAATAATAATTTTATTTTAAATTGATTTTAAAGTCACAATTGAAAAATAATACACATTTTAATCATATTTAGGTCATCATAATCGTTTTTATAATAGAGTTAGTATAAAAAGTTATTGTACTATTGAAAGTCTCTTTTACCTGCCAACTCCTATATCTACGAGATTAGTGTTAAACATAATTTTCCAATTTAGATGAATTGATGTTAAAAAAATGGACAAAAATGGTTTTAATTAATTTGAAACTTTTGGTCTAATAGGAAAAACTAAATTTTTGGTGAATAATTACTATTTTTACCACGGTTAAGGGTAAATCATGTAATTAAGGGTAAAAATAATAATATAAGCAATATAAAATTACCCTAATACTAATAATAATTTAAATAGGTGGGTCTTTTTCAATAAAAAGAATCATTGGGTCTATTTTGGGACCACTAGGATCCACTTGGATGACCTTAATTTATTTGTGGTATTATTTTTAATGAAAATCTAATTTTGTTATAATTTTGTTTTCAACATGAAAAATATATTTACTATGATGTTATATAGGCGATATGGATAACTATAAAAACTCATTATAAAGATACAATGTTTATCTACATCATGGTAATTTATTTATAATTTTTAATATGTATATTTAAATTAAATTGTGACACAATTATGGTAAAATAATTGATTTATTAAACGAATAATCAAATAGATGTTATTAATATTATTAAAATAAATATCATTTGGAAAATTTTACTCCATAATGTTTTTGGATGACTATGTAATGTTAGGTATGAGTAAATGTAGTTTTTTAAAATGAATAAAGTTGTTATGAATCTATAAAAAGTCAAATAATTGACTGTATCAAAATTAACAGATTTTAAAATAAATATATATTTCTTAAATGATAAAAAATTCATATAAATATATTTCAGAAGAATAAAAACTATAATGATAAATAGGACATAAATGATCTAATTGATTTTTTTTTTCATTTTATAGTATCTAAATTACCACTATAGTGTAAATAAGAAAAGTTTCCCTCGTAAAGGATAAATTGTTTAACAAAGGGTGTAACGTTAAAAGATAAAGTTAATTTTGTGATATATACATATATAAAATTCATTGGATGAAGAATCATCAGATATTATAAAATTATTCTCTATTTAGATTTGTTTAATGTATACTTGTCCGTGAAAATAAATTATATATTATTTACATAAGAGATAGTAACTTAATATGAGTGTATTTTATTTAATATAATTTATGTGTCCAGAAAGGGCCAAAATCAAGCTATGAATGAATATAAATATATATTTAGATATAAATGAAACTTTTTCCATTAAATAAATTTATTTTTATTTTTTTGATGTCATATCATTGGATTAAAATTATATTCTCTTCTAAAACAATATTTATTTAATTAAAATAATAATAGAGTAAATGTTTTTTATAAAATTAATGTTTTTATATTTTGGATTATTTAATGTCTCATATAATTTTTCTAGTTGTATATGATAGATTATATATTTTTGAATGAATTTTATTTGAAGTCTCACTTTTTCATAATGTATTAGAAGTCAAATTAAATTAATACTATTGAATTTTACAATAATGGAAGCTTAATGAATAAGTATTTTATTAAATTATATAAAAAACACAAAGATATTAAATAATAAAAAGGGGATAGGATATGGTATAAAATGTATTATAATTTTCATTTATGGGGATTTATTATGTTATTTGGATCTATAATAGTCTTATTATATTTAAATATTTTAGAGCTTCCTAAAGTTCCCATCCCCTCTATTATAAAAGGGAAACTCTCATTCCCATATATTAACACATCAAAGACCATTTGGTTCAACCAAAACCTGCGCATTTACCCTCCCATATTCATTCAATTCATCCTAAAGGCCGTAATTTCAGTATAAATTCAACCTATGAAGTCATTTTGTGCAAATCAATAGGAGAAACTCGAAGAAGAGGTGATTGTTTCACCAATACAATTCAATTTTTTTTCTTCTTATATTCATTTATGTTGTTTCCATAATAATGTAATAACTGAAGTATCATATATATTCCAAAATTTTATTATGATTATGGAACAATCATATTCCTTCTATTATCCATAATATCGATAACAATATCACTATGTGTGCGTTTGTAAAACTTACCATCACTAGTCCATGGTGTAATTTTTTTTATCACTACTTTATTTGGATGGATGTAATAATGAATATAATGGATTTCAATGAGGATTATGATATGATAATGATTCATTATAATTAACACTCTATCCAATTCTATACTATTTAACTATTAATAGAATGATAATGTTTCTCATGAGTACTTACATCTTACCGTCTCTACGACATGATGAGATCTATCCTCCACATTAACCATTCTAGAATGATTACAAAATATATATAATGAGTGAGTATGAAATATGGTACAAAATAATGATACTGAAATAATATATATATATATATATATGTTATTTACTTACTTATATTCAATATGATAGGAAATTGGAAACAACGTTCATGTGTACGTACAACCTACCATCTCCCTGAATAGTGTATTCCATTCCATATTGTAACACCCCGAGATTTTATGAAAAATATTCTTTTTAATTTCATTAATGTCTTGTGTTATACGCTACACCAAAAAGAGCTTTCACAACACACATCTCTGACCTGGCTTGAATTACACGCAATCGCGACCTTCCACGATAGCGTGTGTTGTACACAACACCAAGTTTCGCTAAACAACGATATGCTATTAGGATATTATTAAAACTAGCCGTTATGAATAGTAATAACCACTTTTTGAAATTTTGTAAATTTTATTTTTCAAAATGGACTTCATTTATGGATTAGGAGTATCGAATTTAGCCTAAGGTGAAATTTTGGTAATTTTCGGATAACTTTCATATTTTGATGAATAGTGGAAATTACTAAATTTTAATTAAAAACAACTTTTTCAATCGAAATAATTAATAGTTATAAATTATTAATTTGAGTAGTTTTAAAGTATATTTAGAATATATTTTTACAATTTAATACAATGTTGGAAATTTGATGTAATTTCACATTTAAACCAGTTATAAACTAGTGTCAATCTTTTGATAGTTATTATCTCTTAAAAACACGCTATTTGTTTTGACGACGAGAATTAATTTTTAAATTAGTTAATGCAACTGATATGTTTTGAATTTGGTAAAATAGATATCATTTTTGAGTTCATAATATCACATATATCATAGGCCTAATTTTTGGTATTTTTCTGAAAACTTTCAATTTTCGATGAATAGTGAAACCACTAAGTGGTAGTTAAAAAAACCGAATTGTTCATAAAACATAATTTTACCGCTTCTGTGAGTGGAATTTAGAAAATCTGAGAGACACGGTTAATATCAAGGACTAAAATGTGGTTCAATGAGATTAAAATAATTTTTGGTGAATAGTAACTTTTTACTTTTTTTACCACGGTTAAAAGTAAATAGGGTAATTAAGGGTAAAGATGATATTATTATTACCCTAACACATGTCCTAATTCTATTGGATAAGTGTAATTCGACCGAAAACAAACTTAGGAATAAAATTTGACCATTTAGGCCCACTTGGATTAGATTAGAACATTTATTATTAATTTATTTAAAGAAGGGTTAAAAGAGTTAAAATCAAAGTTTATTTACTAAACCATTTCTAATATGGGGTTATACATAAGATAAATTCGACTATAAATATTCATTAGAAAGATAAAAGGATTTCCTACATAATGATATTTTATTTTTAATTTTTAGACATTAAATAATGTAATTTATTTATGACACAATGATGATGCAGTAATTATCTTATTAATGAAATATTGACATAATTGATGTTATAAACACCAAAATAAATGTAATTTGAGACTTTTTATGAATTAAACTAATTTTCTAGGTTACTATGATATATTAGTGTTGATTTAATCTACTTGGTTAGAACATATAATTCTGTTATGACTTTCCCAAAAATCATATATCAAATAGTGTCAAAATTGACACAAAATAGTTTTTAAATCAAATATTATATTATTAATTGTTATTTTATTCCTAAAAATCTAAGGTTCGGCCAAATGACTTAGATAAGGATATATATATTAATAATAAACAATTTGGGGTTCTTTTGGCATGTTATAGTAAGTGTATTAACCATATAGTGTAAGAAAACAAAAAGACACGGTAAAAGTTAAATTATTAAACTTAGAGTTAAATCTATTTGATAAGGTTACAATAATAACCTAAACTTGTCTAAATCCTATTGGTTGATAGGACTTCGACCCATACCCACTTTATCTCCGAAATAATACCCTTTGGAACCATTATAAACCGATTTTGACTTTAATATAAAATAATATTTTGAGATATTCCTAAGGTGCCCCTCTCCTCCCTTATAAAAGGACACCTCCTCCCCCTCCTCCTCACACCAATTTGAACACTCAAGCTCGTCCAACCCCTGCCAAAATCCCTTCTCCACTTCCCTAGAATAATCCTAGAGGTCCTGGTCTTCTTAAAAGACCAATCTTAGTTCCCTAAGTGGAGGATTCAAATAGGCGTTTCAAAGAAGAGGTAATATCCATTACCGATCTTTTCAATTTCTTTCTTATTCAACTTCTTCTTCTTTAGTTGTTTCATGATAAAGTAATAACATCAGTATTACTTACATACTGATATTTTATTATAAATATGAAACAACCCTAATTCACCTTCTATCCATCCTACGGAAAAAAGGAAATCACCGCGCGTGCGTACGTACGGAATACCGTCTCCACGCTGTGGTGTAATCAGTTTTTCCACCAACACCTTACATGGATGGGTATTATGGTGTAAATAATAACTATAAATAGTTATTATAACATCATAATTATTCTGATATATTGTATCATACACTCCAATTCAATTCAATAATTATGGAAATGATATCATCGCTCGTGCGTACGTACGGACTACCGTCTCCACGACGCGATGAGATTCATTCTCCATGTTAACCATTTAAGAATGATTATAAAGTATATATAAGAAATAATAATGAAATATATGACATTATAAAGCTACTGGATTTATGTATATATATATATGTATTTCATCTACTTACTTCCATTCAAGACAATAAGGAAACTAAAACAACGTTCATGTGTACGTACGGAATACCGTCTCCACGAACGGTGTATTTCATTCCATTTATCGATATTATATATATATACATATATTATGAATATATATTATATATAAATAATGTTTTACATTCTGGATATAATTAATCATGATCCATGTAATCATATTAATAATTACAAGTTAAAAACACAAACGACAAATGAGACGATTTTACCCAAAATGCTACTTTAACATGAATTTACAAAAGAACGGGTAATATAAAGTCATAAGTGGACCATATATGATATAATAAAAATTAAAATGATTCTTTAATAAGTCAATAACATGATTTAAATCATTATACAGGAGGTTCGGACACTTACAAAGAAAGTCGGACCTAAGGTAAGGGAAATATCACAATCTCATTTTTATCCGAGATTGTTTATTCGTAAGTATTTACGGGGGTGTATTTTATCATCCACATCCATGTTTCATCAATATTTAATATTATTTCCATCCATCTGCAATTGTTTAAATCCATTTTTACCCTTCGGTGAGTTTTTAGTAATATGTATGAAAGGAATCTTTTGTCGTTTTTCGTACGAGGTACTTTTTGACTTTTCCGACAAAAGTACGAGAAGAATGTTTTTTTTAACTTAAATGGCACGAATGAATTTTTATGGTTTTATAAAGCCTTATTTTCATGAAGCTTCCTCAAAAAGATTTCATGACTATTTTCAATGAAATCTCTTTCTTTTAAAATTGCATGATGTTTTGTGAAAAGAAATTGATTTTGAAGAAGAAAGGATATTTTCCTCAAGAATTCATTTCAAGTGTTTTATCAAAATTATTTTCCATATAAGATAATAAAGGGTTCTGTTTATATCCATATTTTTACATTGATTTGATTATGTTCTGATGGAAATATTTTTATGAATTTCTTTATCTTATATTAATTGTTTTATGATGTTATGTTGATTAAGAATCCCATTTTTATTACATGGGTTACGCTATGATGTATGGTTTATGATTATGTGGCACACATAAGAAAGGATTCATTATAAGATGGGTGGGACCTATATCTCCCTCCAATGCATTCGGTAAAGATTTTATATCATATGAGATAGACAGGGCTGGAACGGTAGGTTATACCGGTTCAGTGAAACAGGACTGAAATGAGGGTTACTCGATTCAGAAAGGGACTTTGTCCACTAAGATAGTCTTGGCAATGAGTGTTGACTAACAAGAAATGATTCTCTATGATTATGTGTGAATGCCACAAAGTTTCATGTTTTAGGTTATGATTATTGTGATTACATTTCACTGCCATGATTTACCCCATGTTATGAAATTATGATCTCTTTTGCAGGTTAAGATTTCCAAAAGTTATGTGCTTATGTATATGATGTGATTGATATTTCTTTTGTTTACCCTTACTGAGAATTTGAGCTCACCCTTTTATGTTTTCTTTTCCCCAAGATATAAACAAAGGTTTTAGGTAAAAAAAAGGGATGATCTTTATAGGAGATGTTGAAGATCTTTCACCATGATTAGAAGATTACGTTCCGAGTTTCCAAAGACACTAAACTATTACGATCCTTGTGTGTGTGTTTTTGTTAGGTACTAAGTATTCCGCAAATGTAATGTAATGTCAATGTACGATAAGCTTCGGGTCTCTACAGTTGGTATCAGAGGAAAGGTTTAGTCAACCTTTGGAAACTAGGACGCGAAAACGTTAGTGAGATCCCTAGAGATATTTCTAAGGTATGTCTAGGGATGTCTCTAAGGTTAAGTATACGTATAGGATATAGTCCTAGAACTACGGTAACGATCTTAGAATTTATCCTAAGATGTTAGATATTGAGGGTGCTCCCCCTTTACTATGTTGTCTTCCCTAGCATGATTTCGCCTCTCACAAAATTCTTTTTCTGTTTTAGTTAATGGAGGGAACCAAAAGGAATTCGGTTAACATTGAATCCAATGGACAAATTGGTGACTATGAGCAACAAAATTGTGTATTGCCTAGAGATAAAGATATTGTGATTATGCCGAATCAGTCATCGCGATATATGATTAACAAGGTGAAATTTAGTGGTATGACTAATTCATCAAAGAAGAGGAAGATAAACTATTATGCATGTTCGCATGTTGAGGAGCATAAAGAAAGGAAGATTGAGATTTCTAAAGAAGGGAAGAAGAACCTTGAGGAATACCTCAAATGGAGGGACCGATGTTATTTGTGTGGAGAAAAGGGTCATAGAGTAACAGATTGTTATGGAGTTCAATGTCTTATTTGTGGAGAACATGGGCATTACCCAACTCAATGCCCTGACCTAATAAGATACTTCTAAATCAAGGAAGGACTTATTCCAGGACAGTCATTGAAGTGGATGGACTGAAGTGTTTATGTATTGGTATTCAAGAATAATGTTGTTGAGTTACTTTTATAGTGTATTGTAATATTTATGTATTGGTCTAATGTGGTATTCGAAGTGATTGAGGTATTTTTGAAAAAAATATGATATGCGCATAATGAAGGGAAAACGAGAAAACGAAATGTTTAACAGTATTCATGAGCTCATTATTGATATAAGGACTAAGTGATATCATGGTTTGAGTATATAGAATTTTGAGGATTTTGGTATGTGGAAAGTGTTAACTTTTAACGGCATTCATGTTTTCACTAAGGTATTCAAGAGAATACACGATTAAGGACTTTGAATGTTTGTAATGTGACCAAAAAAACATATCTTATGATATATGGGGATCGACGATGGTGTTAAATCTCTGGTAATCGTTTTCACTATGTTATGAGATTAGACTGCAGTATTATGGATAAGCCTAAAGATTGGAATGGATTATGTTGGACATAAGATAGTATTGTTTAAGGATAGAATTTTTTCGATATTATTGATGGGATGTTATAGTAATATAGAAATAGGACAACCTGCAGGACGGGCGACATCCCATCGCGTCGGACAAGGCCGTGGGAATCGAACCCACAACCGAAGTGCGACTGGCCTTTATCGCCTACCACTGGCCTACAGGAAGTCCCTGTTTAGTAGAAACTAGTTTTATTATATTAAGCAGTATGATATATGAAGTATATGTCCATTTTAGGAACCATATATGATTAATCTCACTATAGAATGACTTATGAATATTTAATAACTTTTGCTAACCTTTTGTTTAAGACAGATGGAATGACCCGTCATTCTATCACATGATCTGCTAACACTTCACAAATAACAAATTCAACTTCATTTATTTAAGAGATGAAGTGGAAATTGTTCAAGGCACGAACAACAGTGAGATTGTACCAAAATAAAGTAAGTATTTATTCTAATTCAAATTCTTCAACTTTAGGGAAACGATCTTGAAAACCAAAAATGTTTTCCTAGTGCTCTTATATCTGATTAATCAGATGGTACCTTAGATCGTCACAAATTTATGTATTTGTGATTGTTGGCTTTTCCATAGCCATGTTCTCTACCACTCTCCATCAGAACATGATTGTTAGATTTCTCTTCCATATCCATATTTTCACCAATGTGGAAACCCAGTGATCAGTTTATTTGGGTAACCGTTACGTTTCATACTTTTGTTTTTAAAGATTGGTTTTGGTATTCCTTTTTACGATGTGGGTTTCTATTAAAGAAACTTTCGAGTAGTAAACCATTTATAACCCCGACGAATTTCGAGGGCGAAATTCATTTTAAGGGGGGTAGAATGTAACACCCCGAGATTTTATGAAAAATATTATTTTAAATTTCATTAATGTCTTGTGTTATACGCTACACCAAAAAGAGCTTTCACAACACACATCTCTGAACTGGCTTGAATTACATGCAATCGCGAACTTCCACGATAGCGTGTGTTGTACGCAACACCAAGTTTCGCTAAACAACGATATGCTATTAAGATATTATTAAAACTAGCCGTTATGAATAGTAATAACCACTTTTTGAAATTTTGTAAATTTTATTTTTCAAAATGGACTTCATTTATGGATTAGGAGTATCGAATTTAGCCTAAGGTGAAATTTTGGTAATTTTCAGATAACTTTCATATTTTGATGAATAGTGGAAATTACTAAATTTTAATTAAAAACAACTTTTTCAATCGAAATAATTAATAGCTATAAATTATTAATTTGATTAGTTTTAAAGTATATTTAGAATATATTTTTACAATTTAATACAATGTTGGAAATTGGATGTAATTTCACATTTAAACCAGTTATAAACTAGTGTTAATCTTTTGATAGTTATTATCTCTTAAAAACACGCTATTTGTTTTGACGATGAGAATTAATTTTTAAATTAGTTTATGCAACTGATATGTTTTCAATTTGGTAAAATAGACATCATTTTTGAGTTCATAATATCAAATATAGCTTAGGCCTAATTTTTGGTATTTTTCTGAAAACTTTCAATTTTCGATGAATAGTGAAACCACTAAGTGGTAGTTAAAAAACTGAATTGTTCATAAAATATAATTTTACCGCTTCTGTGAGTGGAATTTCGAAAATCTGAGAGACACGGTTAATAACAAGGACTAAAATGTGGTTCAATGAGATTAAAATAATTTTTGGTGAATAGTAACTTTTTACTTTTTTTACCACGGTTAAAAGTAAATAGGGTAATTAAGGGTAAAGATGATATTATTATTACCCTAGCACATGTCCTAATTCTATTGGATAAGTGTAATTCTACCAAAAACAAACTTAGGAATAACATATGACCATTTAGGCCCACTTGGATTAGATTAGGATATTTATTATTAATTTATTTAAAGAAGGGTTAAAAGAGTTAAAATCAAAGCTTATTTACTAAAACATTTCTAATATGGGGTGATACATAAGATAAATTCGACTATAAATATTCATTAGAAAGATAAAAGTATTTCCTACATAATGATAATTTATTTGTAATTTTTAGACATTAAATAATTTAATTTATTTATGACACAATGATGATGCAGTAATGATCTTATTAATGAAATATTGACATAATCGATGTTATAAACACCGAAATAAATGTAATTTGAGACTTTTTATGAATTCCACTAATTTTCTAAGTTACTATGATATATTAGTGTTGATTTAATCAACTTGGTTCGAACATATAATTCTATTATGACTTTCACAAAAATCATATATCAAATAGTGTCAAAATTGACACAAAATAGTTTTTAAATCAAATATTATATTATTAATTGTTATTTTATTCTTAAAAATCTAAGGTTCGGCCAAATGACTTAGATAAGGATATATATATTAATAATAAACAATTTGGGGTTCTTTTGGCATGTTATAGTAAGTGTATTAACCATATAGTGTAAGAAAACAAAAAGACACGGTAAAAGTTAAATTATTTAACTTAGAGTTAAATCTAATTGATAAGGTTAAGATAATAACCTAAACTTGTCTAAATCCTATTGGTTGATAGGATTTAGACCCATCCCCACTTTAGCTCCGAAATAAGACCCTTTGGAACCATTATAAACCGATTTTGACTTTAATATAAAATAATATTTTGAGATATTCTTAAGGTGCCCCTCTCCTCCCTTATAAAAGGACACCTCCTCCCCCTCCTCCTCACACCAATTTGAACACTCAAGCTCGGCCGACCCCTGCCAAAATCCCTTCTCCACTTCCCTAGAATAATCCTAGAGGTCGTGGTCTTCTTCAAAGACCAATCTTAGTTCCCTAATTGGAGGATTCAATGAGGCGTTTCAAAGAAGAGGTAATATCCATTACCGATCCTTTCAATTTCTTTCTTATTCAACTTCTTCTTCTTTAGTTGTTTCATGATAAAGTAATAACATCAGTATTACTTACATACTTATATGTTATTATTAATATGAAACAACCCTAATTCACCTTCTATCCATCCTACGGAAAAAAGGAAATCACCGCGCGTGCGTACGTACGGAATAACGTCTCCACGCTGTGGTGTAATCTGTTTTTCCACCAACACCTTACATGGATGGGTATTATGGTGTAAAGAATAACTACAAATAGTTATTATAACATCATAATGATTCTGATATATTGTATCATCCACTCCAATTCAATTCAATAATTATGGAAATGATATCATCGCTCGTGCGTACGTACGGACTACCGTCTCCACGACGCGATGAGATTCATTCTCCATGTTAACCATTTAAGAATGATTATAAAGTATATATAAGAAATAATAATGAAATATATGACATTATAAAGCTACTAGATTTATGTATATATATATATATATGTCATCTACTTACTTCCATTCAGGACAATAAGGAAACTAAAACAGCGTTCATGCGTACGTACGGACTACCGTCCCCATGAACGGTGTATTTCATTCCATTTATCGATATTATATATATATATATATATATATTCTGAATATATATTATATATAAATAATGTTTTACATTCTGGATATAAGTAATCATGATCCAAGTAATCATATTAATAATTACAAGTTAAAAACACGAACGACAAATGAGACTATTTTACCCAAAACGCTACTTTAACATGAATTTACAAAAGAACGGGTAATATAAAGTCATAAGTGGACCCGAAAATAGTGAACACACTCTTCTTATAATCCAAACTAGACCGGGATGTCATCCAGGAATATCACAATGAATGAGTCAAGATACTAGTTGAACACACTATTCTTGAGCACCATAAAGACCACATGTACATTTTTTAATTAGAATGGCATGACCAAATACACAAATTTTTTGTACATTTTTCGGAGCACTGTTTCGGAATATACACCTCATTCACCATAACCTAGTGGTAACCCGAACACATATCGATTTTAGAGAACCACTTTTCCCCTTTTAGTTGTTCAAAAAAAATCTCAATTTGGGGAAAATGGTATTTTTTCTCTTTGGTTATCTTATTCAACTTTCGTTACTCAATGAACAACTAGAGAGATCATTCATCCTTATTCACAAACAATATAGGAGTAACACAAGGAGAGATGATCAGGCAAATGAAACTTTTGGATTCCAAATCTCACAGTTGTATATTTAACTCCCTCAATTCAGTGCGGGACATATGATATGAGGGAAGAGATATCCGATGTGATCATGATGAGAAATCGATTGAAAACTCCATATCCTGCTCTGAGGGAAAACCTGAACAATCATCTGGGAATACCTCCACAAACACATCCACCACAAGAGGTAATTAACCCACATGATCATCACCATCATCCTCTAGAGAGGGAAATGATAATTTGAAGTTAAGGCTTCTCAACTACGAGAATAGATGACCAGCATGGACCAACGGAACATCTCATTCTCAAAGGAAAACCTGAGCACTTTCATTAGGATCCCTGAAACTAACTCATTGCTGATGAAAATATATATTCTCTTGGAACTGCATGATACAATCCATGCCAGGGATCACAACAAAAGGGTCAATTTCAAGGACTAGTAAACCAAATTCCATCTCAAACCATAACTTGGTGAGTGTATAATATGGGAACCCAAGACCGTTCCCCTTCTTATTTTCCAATGGCGTCACCAACTCCATCACAAAAGACAACAACCCGGTTGGAAAATTCAAGAAGTTCATGATACGGGAAGATAGAAAAGACACATATGCACCAGTATCAAATAAAATTACATGAATGGCAGATCCAATCAGAATGGTACCTCAAATAGTTCAGGTCCTTGCATCCTATCCCACTGGTGCCTAATACAAAGTTTGTAGATTCATAGTATCTATCTGACTCTATACTCGACCACTGGCATACAATACAAATCAGAGGTGACACTGACTAGAAGATCTAGTTCTTCCACCTTGACCACCAAACCAAGATCCCACTATCCTCGAAAGTTCTAATTGAGTTGTTATTCCCCTAATGCCACTGATCCCACACCTCCCTTGTAAGAACACATTTCTCTACAGAATCACTGCAGGTGACCCAATGGTCCACACCAATGACATGTTTTGGGAGGAGACATACAAGCAAGATAAGTGTGACCCAACATACCTTTTTAGTGGCACACAATAGACCTAGCATTCGAATCCATAGATAAATTCTTCCTGGAAGGAGGGATGGATATACCACCTCCCTTTTTCTCTTGCGCATCATGCTTCCTCTTCGTTTCTCATTAACTACCACATCCCATCATTGAAATGGCCCCATAGGCACTTGAAATTCCCTTATGATCAATCTCTACCATGAAACATTGGTCAAACACTTCTTCATAAGTATTTAACTTGAAAAATAATACATGAGAATAGATCTCTAGATGCAAAGCTTTATAAAACCTTTGATCCTTCATATGATCTTTGGAGATGATGTTGGGAGCATACCGAACATGCTCAATGAAATAGTTAGCCTGCTCCATCAGCGATTTACCCTGAATATGATCTATGATATATCATGATCTATAATACTCTATGACCTCAGGGAAATACATTTCATTGAATACCAACTTTTAGTCATTCCATCTCATCTTATCTTGATTCCCATCTTAAACCACTGAGTCCCCCCACCTTCCAATAGAACCCTCTATCAGAAACAAAGCACACATCACCCTGACCTCCATAGAGGTATCCAAGAACATGAACCTACAATCTAATTTGTAAAGTGATTACTCCAATTCCGGAGGATACGAACTAACTCAGAATTATGGAGGTTTAATTTTCATAAACTTTGGGGATTTTTGCTTCTGAGTTCCAAACTCAGCTTCCCTGGCTGGAGCATGAGCTCGACCTACTCCCTATTCCAGAACCTAAACACATAGAACCACAACATCTATAAACCAATGATCAAGAGGTGAGGGATAAATCTATCCATATTTTTTCCCTTGGTTACAAGGGAGTATTCTGGGGAAGCTTGTTTCTAAAAAATGCAACAATCACATAAGAACATAATTAATACACCTGGTCTGATAAATCATAACAAAATAAAAAATCATCAATAAACAAAACATGCCAAAGTAGCACAATGAAAAAACAACTTTACCCCCACCACGTGTCCATATATAGTCTGCAGTACACATGTCTCACCTTGAGGGGAATGTAAACCAACATCCTAACATCCCATTGCGACTTGAGGTCTTTGATGAGTTTTTCTAGCTAGTCACCCTGCTTGCAACTAGAACTCCGAGTCCTGATAGTCCTAGATCACATATATATATGATCATCAAAAATAACATGACCCAAAGAGATATAACAAGCTCTAATATTTTTTTAATGAACCAATCCAGGTAATCACTTGAACCAGCACCCAATGCAGTATGTGGAAATGCCCTAAGGGCATTCTCAATCCCCATGGTCTAGCACAAGTGTATAGGAATAAGTATTAGAAAGTGGGAAGGATTTAGCTAAACATATAAAAATTAAACAAAAAACAATGTAAAATAAACCAAAGATGAAAAAATAATACTCAACAATCCCTTAATGGATTTCCAAATTCTGGTTTACAAGTCTACATAAAAACCACAGGAAGGATACAACAAAAGTTACCAAAACCCATATCCAAAGACCACCATAAGACAAGGGGAACAACTCCCTCAAATTTTCACCACAACACCACCTAAGAGGACAAATAGAATCATGTATTTCCTTCACCAAAAGATTTTCCCTTAGCTATATCAAACATGATCATGTCCTCTTACACCTAAAGGAGTAAGAAGGGTGTGATTTATTACCAAGTAGGATGCCACCGAAAACAGATTCCATTCTCCAAACGTTAAAATTATAAACTAACTTGCCAATTTAAATAAATTAATATAGGTTCCAAAATAATTTAAGGGAAACAATTTTTAAATAATAATGACTTTAATGAAATTAAATTTTAAACAAAACACATTTACCCTTAAAGTAGAACAAATTACATTGTTTGTCGATGGTGAATTCTACATAACCAAGAGCACCAACATGGGAGAGGCCCTATTAGTAAAAGATAGTAATTAGACCCTGAAACCTCATGTATTAGTGTAATGTTTTATAGGAATAAAAAGAATCCAAATTTCCATGCACGATCTACTAAAGAAGAGAAGCACCCAAACTTCTAGTTGTCTCTTATCATCATTAATATTTAGTTAGACTTGTAATAGTTAATAAAACTAAGTGAAAACAGTTCGTATCCACTTCTATATTAGTAAAACACTATTCCTAGTCAACGCTCCTAGCTACCCATGCTTTCCTTAGTTCTCAAAAAGATTCACATTTCACACATGGTATCACATTTATGTTTCACTAGACGAAAAAGGAACAATAACTCACCAAATCTTCCATTTTCATATGCCAAACCATTTTTAAATCCAAAATCACACCAATACACTTTCCAATTGTGTTTCGCATCACAAAAATCATTTAATAAATCATTTAATCATTTAATATAAGATTTCAAATGTAAAGAAGAAGATATTAGATCATGATTTCACCAATTTAAAATGTAAAATACTACTAAAAAATAAATTACATATCCAAACCCTTCAAAAAATACTTTAATACCACATTCATAATTTATAAAACATTCAAATAACTCAAGAATGACTAATAAATTCATCAGGCAACGTTTAGGCATGGAATAACCAACCTTTTGTGTAGAAAACACCAAAATCCAGTGCTAAACTCCCACCACACCTCAATTGCACAACAATGAAGCAATATCGTTCCATATTCCAATAGATCAATCCAAGAATGTTAATAAGAATCCCTAAAATCTGAACCCTAGGGATGGAGAAGAGTAAAACCTCAAAATTCAAGGGGAAATCCTATAATAGAGAGCGATTAAGAGATGAACGCGGACATACTCGATGATTTGGGGAAGAACCACACTAAATCCATCAAGAAATTGAATCTCTAAGAGAGGTGGAAGGTGGGATAGGTGTACCTAGGGAGTGAAATTACATAAGATGAGATAAATAGAGTTTTATAGGGGGTTATAATTGAGTGTACAGAGAAATTTTAATGTGTTGGAAGATCCACACGGTTAGTCCACATAGTTTGGAAAATCGTGCGGTAACTGTGCATACCATTATGTCTGAAAGAGAAAACTTGCATGGTTACCTGGTGAAAGTAGTAGAACCATGTTCTATGTCTGGTCCCCTACTACATGGTTTCCTAGGATTGTTCATGGTTACTACTAACCATACACAAACAATGTGTAGATACCTACCCTCCAAGAATTATTTATTTTCATCCAAAATGTAATGAAAAGCTTGAGAAAAAAAGATAGAAACAAAATAAAATATGAAAATATCTAGAAATGGATGACAGATGTGACAAACCTAATTTAAATTTGGGTAATTTAAAAAACCCAAAACATCCCCAACTAAAAATTTCCATATCATAAAAGTGTATTTATTATTATTTTACTGCATAAATTTCGTGTAACAACAATAAACAGTGTGTAAATCCCTAGCATATTATATAACCAATATGTTTTATGCTGATAATCAAACAAATGTCTGACTTCACCATTATATGTATCCTCTCAATTCCTTCACCACCCAATCAAGATATGGAAATAAGGAAAACCATTATAAGGATTATAATTTACCTCACTGAAAGGTAACATGATGTTACAACCTCCTTGACATAAAAACAATCTATTCATTGGAAGCCTATTAAAAACCTTCCATATCAAAAATTTAAGGTCAATTCTCCCTCTTCAAAGAATATATCTCCCATGTATATTGTGAATCTCAACAATGAACCCATATCACTTAAAAAATGGAATCCTCCTTAAATGAAGTACCTTTTTTTAGAATCAACTATCCTAAATGGATTCTCAGTCATGGATAAATCAAGTTCAATTTAAGATCACTATAGCTCCAAACATCAGATAGATTACAGAGATACATTCATAGATGAGATAAATGGATCACGTTATGTATCAACATCAACTACGGTGGAAGTGCTAAATGGTATGAAATATTCCCAACCTAATAAACAACCTAAAAAGGTCCCACACAATAAGTAGAATGTTTCCCTTGCCTCCAAATCCATCGATAACCCAACTGAGATAAATCATTCAAGAACACCTGGTCACCAACATAAATTTAAACGATCTACAATGGTGATAATAAAAATATTTATACCAAATCTATTCTATAATCATTCAATGATGAATCAATTGAATCAATGATCTTGTCTCTTGATCCAAGCCTGATCCAACCATATAACATTCATTAATCTCCGACCAACACAATAGAGATATGTAAGGTCGACCATACAAGGCCTCAAAAGGATCCATTCTGATTTTAGATTGGTATCTATTGTTATAAAAAAATAAAACCAGACCTATATGATCATCCCAAGCTCCACTAATTTTGATAACTCAAATGCAATGATCATCCTCAATTATTAATACATCTCATAATATCTAGACATCATACTGTAGATAGTATTCTGTGCTCAAATAGACTAGAGATCATAGTTTCTCTAGAAGGCATCTCCAAAGGAGATAACTGAACATAGGATCCCAATTAGATAATACAACTGTTGGAAATCTATGAAAATGAACAATGTCATTCACATTTAGATTTTCTGACTCCCCATATTTATCTATATCAAGAATTGGTAAAAATTGAGATGATTTGGTAATCTTATAATTAATACCTTATATCACATTCTTCATTCTATGGATATATGGAAGACCAACCACAAATTTAATAGATATCTAATCCCACAACCATGTAGGCAACAGAAGTGGATGAAGTAAATTAGAAGGTTTCAGGTGCTCATGTAGTACATATTGGAATGTATAATAACGAGATACAAATTCCAAAAATCCCCAATCTCAAACATTGATAATATAATCTACACCACATGTCACAAAAATATTTGTGGTCCCTAGGTGCACTACATACTAAGAGTTATTGAAATCACTCATCATAGCTGTCTTTACAGATAATTACAACAATGAAATTACGACGGTATAGAATTACCTAGGTTGAGAATGGCCAGTTAGCTATGGTATCCCCACTATAAAGAGGGCCTCTAATGCAACAAAACTCATCATAAGGCAGTTGTTTCATAATAATATTCTATAGAGGGGAGGATGTCAGCTAGACACTTTCCAAAGTAACCTAGACCCCTAATTCAAGGACTCTAATATGTAACTAGTAAATGAGATCCATAAAGTTCCACTCTTTTGATTATTATTTCATGGTATGGGTAAGAATCTTCCCACTCCAAGCATCTTAAATGACATTCACTTTACCTAGGGTATAACCCATGTATAAGTCAAAAGATTCTAGGTATTCACCCTAACTCCATTGGTGCAGATTCAAATCTTTTTGAGAGAAGATATAACTTGAGATATTATTGTATAAATACACATTAAACTGTTCTCCATAAAGGTAGTGTCACAGAATCGTTAGTTTATGAATCATCACCACATGTTCAATGTCATGCATAAGATAGTTTTTCTCATGAGTTATAATATTAATAGATCCATAATCAATAACTTGATCACCATTTATAATAAATAAACCCAAACATGGACCCGATGCATCAAAAAGAGCACATTTCCCTTCCCAACAAATGGTTTAGTCAACAATGGAATGAAGTAAAAAATACATCTCATCTCAGTAAAATAATTATCAAATTTATCATCCCATGGAAATGTTTCTCCCTTATGATTTAGAGTGGTCATTAGAGAGGCTAACATTGATAAGTCCTTTATGAACCAGAAATAATACCTAGCTAGATCCAAGAAGCTATGAATCTCAAAAACATTTCATGGTTGTTGCCATGTCATAACATACATTAACTTTTCATGATAAATTGAGATACCATGTTCCTATACCATATGTCCAAATAATTTGACTACTCAAATAAAAAAATCATTTGTTGAATGGTTTTCATAATTTCTATGATTTCTCAATAATTCCAAAACTACTCTTAGATGATGAACATGATCCCTCCCAAACATAGAGTAAACAATGATTTCATACATAAAGAACACTATGAAATAATCAAGTTACTCATGGAAAATCCTATATATTGAATCCATAAAGACTATAGTTTCTTTTTTAAACCAAAAGGCATGAAAAGTTACTCATAATGGTCATAACTACTCCATAAGGTAGTTTTACTATTATCAGATTCTTTTATTCTCAACTGATGGTAGGAAAATTGAAGGTCGATCATTGAGAACAAATTTTCCCTCTTTCAACTGATCAAACATATCATCAATCAATTTCAATAGACAATTTTTCATTACTATAACTCAATTGTGTTTTCAGTAATCAACACATAGGTAGAGTGAACTATCATATTTCATAGCGAAGAGAATTGGTGCCACCTAAGGTGAAACACTTGGGCATATAAAGCCTTCCTCTAATAGATCATCTAATTGAGACTTCAAATCAATCATTTCAATAAGTTATAGGAATTTATTGGGAAAATATACTATTTGAGTACCAAGAACTATGTTGATAGAAAACTCAACCAATCTTACTAGAGGAAAACAAGAGATGTCAGAAAGAAACACATCAGGAAACTCAAAAAATACTAGAGGGAAATCATTTATCAAAGATTTCCACTCCATATCAATAAATAAATACATATTAATTTCAACAAATATAGTTAATAATGTATGGACTGTCTATAAATTAGTTCCCACTCTCTTTGAAATAGACATCACACACCCTTATGTGTAGTGAAGGAGACCTTTTGAAGATAAAATTGATACAATCTCTATTAGAAATGATCCAATCCATAAAAAATGATTTGAAGAGAATTCATGTTGAGAAATAAAAAATTCCAAGAAATATTAACATATGGTAAAGAGAAAAAACATGCATGACTAGGGATACTCTCCTCTCTCTTTAATTTGAGGGGTGTAGTAATATCCATCATATAATATAAAGTCTCCATCGAAAGAATTATCAGATTAATAATAAAAGATGAAAAAACAAATGAGATGCACGAGTATCAAATAAAGTAGTCACTAATGAAGAAGTTATAGTGATGGTACCTCTAACTATGATTAGACCCATATCTATTTCCTCTAGATATTCTTCCACTTCATGAAGAATATTCATTATAGATGCATGTGGCTAGAACCAATTTTTCATTGAAATGTTCGATTACCCATGGTTTTTGAAGGTACTAATGATCTTGAGAAACTAAATGCTTTGTAACAAACATGGATAAAAATCCCTAGGTGACCCATACATCTATTGGAGCCACATATCCTAGGCGCTTTAGTGAAAACCCTCCAAGAATTCCCTAACCTGCCACAATGGTAACAAATCAAAGGGAATCTGCCCATGAATTTAGGAGGATTAGAAAAATAATTCTTTTATAATCCACCATGACAATAATCATGATTCCTATTCTGCTTAGATGAAAACCCACTACTACTAAAAGTAAAATAAACACCCATCAACCTTGACTTTCGTACCAGGTCCATTTCAAACATCAATTCTCTATATAACACACCATCATATGAGGAATGCATCAATAAAAAAACCTAAAAATGAATATCCAGTCGAATTATCATCTTGAACTATCAAGTATTAATCTTCTCATTTGAAATTTTCTCGTGTAGAAATATCCTCGGCTTAGAAAAATGATTTGAATATTCTTCCAGGGTGTGATCAACCTTCTTGAGTATGAAAAAATAAATAGAATTGGCCAACAACATACACCCTAGATAGAACTTGGTTTTGAAAAGAACATTTATGTATTTATACTCTAATCCCTCATGCTTATTCTCCTTCATAATTATTTCCACCATCTCCTGCTCAGTCCCTCCAGCATAAAGGTGGAACACTTCACCATGATTTCATTAGGTTTTTTCAAGAACTCAAACAAACATTAAATTCTTCTCAACCATTCCTTATCCACATAAAAATAATTGGAACCATTGAATTTTGGTGTCTTTTAGAAACGAAACACTTGAGAGTGATCCTAAAAAACATTACCCCGAAATTCCATAGCTATAGAATGAACATAAACTGATATAGGTGGTTGTACTAGATATTGGACAGTGTGCATAATCACCTCAACCAGGCATTGGTATACAATATTATTATCTCATTATGGTTCAACAATAACTTCCTACTAGATCTAATTTTCATGTCTTCTTGGAGGCATGATGCTAAAACACATCAATAGATACGAAAGAAGACATTAGATTAACACTCAAATGTCAAAATAGGGATATTAATCCCAGAAAATATATAAACAGGATTTGGAATTTAATTTATCCAAATAAAAAGTACGGAAATGACTATAACTAATCCTCAAAGAATCTATCCCCAACCACACCTTCTAAATTATGGTTCATTATAATGAGATCTGGTTAGGAGAACAATCACAACGGTATCCTACATCTCAGAAATATTACACACTACATATTGATTTCAATGAAGGAATATAAACCTAGAGCTACAGTACCACTTTTTCATAAACTATCTTGTGTACCATGGTGACCTGATAACTGATCTAAATCGGACATGGACCGAAGGGAATTTCTAATCCCCATAGGATGGAAACTATCACCTTATATCATATGAAATGAAAGTGGGAATGAAATTGCCTCAAATAATTCAGAATAAAGAAACACAAATCCGTATGAATACAAGACTAACTCCATCAGGATGAGTGCACTAGAATAAGAACTGGTATAAACAACCTAAATTACTACATAAAATCACCATAAAAATAAGAAAGATAACACTAGTTCTAATAGACATAACTCTCAAAGTCCATAAATCACTAGATAGAACCACCTCCAAGTAGATCTTTAACCCTACTATGACCCAGTAGGAGTAAGTATATAAAAACCCAAAGGAATATGTAGAGTGTGATCTAAAATCCCATTAGGCTAACATTGAAATAAACAATAAAATATTTTATAATTAAATAAATAGATAGGGAATTTCAGAGCATAACTAAAACAATTCATTCTTAACATTTTAAATGATATAAATACTATAAACAAATGGATTCACATAAAATCTATATATAACATTTTATATAAACACATTTTTCATGTAAAATAGTTTACAATCATTATCACGCATTAATATCCCATATATAAACAAGAGAGAAACATTCTAATCTTACGAAATGTATGATAGTTTCATGCTATGATATCTTTACACACTCAAAAGTAATCACGACAATATGTGTATACATGCCTCCCTATGACACTATCCAAAGGAAACTCATCACTATCCCATCAGGTATGTGACATACTAAAATGTTTTTTTAACTGTAAATTGGAAAAATACTTTTATCCTAATAAATCACCAACTACCTAGGCTTGTATATTCTATAGTATAATTAATGATGGGAAATATTTTTTAAAACTTTTCAAAATAAAATTAATCTTAATTTCCCATTCCAAAATTGCATATTTTCCATTTAAAACCCAAAAAATAGTTTTTAATCAAATATACATTTTG
This sequence comes from Viscum album, assembly GCA_963277665.1. Taxonomy (NCBI): domain Eukaryota; kingdom Viridiplantae; phylum Streptophyta; class Magnoliopsida; order Santalales; family Viscaceae; genus Viscum; species Viscum album. Next base: position 163,896,253 of record OY728149.1, read on the forward strand.
AAAAATAAAACCACTTGGTTTTTATCGAAACCATTTAAAGACATTTTTCTCATTTTCTATATTGAAATCAATTTCATGAAATCAATTTCATATTTTAAATTCAAAAATTTAAGTTTGACAATTCTCTATGAATTTGTCAAACACACATAAAATCAATGGAAGTGCACGGTTTCCCAGATTTTGTGCCAAAATCCAATTTCACATTCAAATAACCCTAATTCAATGTAATTGTGTTTATAATAAAAATAATTGAAATAGATTTTAAGAAATTGAATTTAAATCAAACAAAAGACCTCAAATCAAGAAATTCATGGTTAATCAAAATTTTCCACCATAACAGAACCATATACCTTTCACATAGAAAAAAACAACATAAAGGAACCCACAAATAAGAACGATGGTGCATAAGATCTAGGAACACAACCATGAAATTGTATTCATCCACATAAAATTTAGATCTATAAATCCAAAAATGATCTATCAATATACCACTAGGTAAAGATAAATAAATGAATATATAGAGATAAATATTAACCAAAAAGTCACACCGCAACTGCCACAATGATCGATCAATGAATGGAATGACCTAAAATGGTTTGTGGGCTTCAAAAAAACTTTGGAATAATTCTTTAGTTGAGATCAAGTTAATTAAGAGAGAAGGAAATATAATTCTCATACAATAAACCAATATAAAAACAACACTCATAACTTTTAATGACGTGTAACCTAATTTCAGGTCATGTGTTTGAGAAATTCAAAAATCATTGAAAAAGCTATAACATTTGGATAAAAATTGATTTATTGTTATTATAGAACACACATGTTGTGTAACCACAATACTCATTTTTTACATACCGATAAGGCTCCAAAAAATAGGTTTAATGCTCAGAGTTCAACAAATATCTTACTTCCCCATTATATGTTTCCTCACAATTTATTCTTAACCCTTCATATATAAAGAAAAATGAAAACAAAGATAAGGATTAAAACATAACTAAACGAAAGTTAAAATTATTTAACATAAAGTATAATCCATTAATATAACAACATATTAGTATATGATAGATACCAATGATATTATATTGGAATTATTAATGAGGAATTTATAGAGGTAGAAGAAGAATTCAAATTAACGTGATTAGGGAAAATGCTTACATTCAATTTTAGATATCTCCTTTTGATTTCTTCTTAAGGGAACTGAGGATGGTGTTTTGAAGAGAAAAACCCTTATAGAACTTGAATAATTATATTAAAAAGTGTTTTTAAATGTTTGGTAGAGATAAGAGGCTTAAGGTGGTGTGAGGAAGAGAGGAGAGTTGACGTATCATTTTAGTGAAGGAAATAACATACCTGGAATTAGTTAAAAGGTCTAAATAGATAAAATTTTATTTCATGTAAATGTGAAAAAATAGGATATATTTTGTATCATACTATTATTTTATCATATTTCTCTTTTAAACTTAACATCTTCCACACCTTATATTTCATGCAACATTGAGTTTGAAATCATAATATACTATTAAATATTAACATGACCATTATATTAGTAATGTGAAAATTTGGATTAGTATTTTGGTTATTAGAATAATAACCTAACATATAAATGTATTAATATAATTTAGGTATCTCATAAAATAAAATATAATATATTTATTACATGTAATAACCGAATAAATGTTTTAAAAATGCTAAATTAAGTGTTGGTATTTTTTTGAATAGTAAATGTTTATTTTAAATTTCATATTTAGTATAATTATGTACATGAAAATTTATTTTCGTAAAATATATTCATAAATTAATGTTTTTTCATTATAATTATAAGATAATTTTATGAAACCATGATTAATTTTTCAAAATGTCGTAAAATCATTTATAATAATAAAATCAATATTTTTCAAATATAAAAATATTTTATTTAAAAAATAAATTTTGCATCTTTAGAAATTTATTTTCATAAAATGGAGTACATTTTTGAAATATACAGATTTAAAAGTGGGTTGTTTAGTGTTTGAGGTTTTTCTAAAATAGTTCAATTATTGGTGAATATTGAAATATTATAATTTACAGTATTTAAAATTAAAATTAATTAAACGAATTTTGATGTCATGGTTGATTAATAAAAGATATAAGTGGAAATTTTATCTATCTAACATTCTCCATTTTCTAAACATATTCATAAGAATCAATAGTATTGGGAGTTTTAAGCAAAAAAATAACTAATTGAATAAAATAATCAAAAACACCCTCTCCTACCAATATAAATACAACCCATCACCACCTATTATCCTCACAACTTTTAAGATACTGATATTTCATATATTATTAATTATTCTTCTCCCAAACAACTTACCCACGTTTTGGTATTTTTGGCCTCACTTAAATACCATTTCAAAGTTCATTACGGAGCTTCTCAAGGAGACGACACTCATGAAGTAAAACCATCATTCTTTATATTTTAATTTATTTTCTTTTTTTATCCTCTCTTTAAAACCTTGATAAAAAGTGTCATGCAAATTGTAGTATCATACATATATAGTAATTTTTTTTATAAAGCAATATACATAATCAAAACTCTTCCCCTCTTCTTTTATTTTAAAAATGAAAACATCATCTCTGATGTGTCGATTCACCGCCTTCGCGGATGGTGAGTTTTTATTTTTCATTACTGACTTAATGGATGTTCGTAAATAAATTATTAGGTTTGTGTTAGATGTTAATATATATTTTATATGTTATATCATGTTTTAAAGCCCATACATAAACATAATATTAAAGAAAATGATAGAAGACCATGATGGTCATGAAAACCGAAAAAAAAGAAATTATTACATTTTTTTCAACATTTTATATAATGAACCATAATCAGAAGATATAAAAAAATTATATATGATAAAATTTAAACTTATGAAAATTCATTAATACAAAATCATTTTACTTCTGGAGACATTATTCACATTTAACAAGAACTCCCTGATAAATATTAAAGGGAACTAATGATAAAACCATGAAATAAACACTCATAGAATAACGAAATTAATCATTATAACTCATATAAATAAACATAATTAAATTATAATTAATAAAATATATGTTTAATGGTTTTCCTAATTAAGTAATTATTTATTCTAATTTTATTATCCATGACACTAATTACATGGGCAGAACGCTTTCAAACATATGGTAAAGGTTTTATCATATCATTTCTATTTCAAGGAGATATGCCTTATTCACCAGTAATTCCTTATGTGTGGTATATTTATAATTCAATTTGATATATCATATAATTACTCCATTTAACTTCATGTAATTAAATATTTGATTTCATAATTATTAATTTTACGGGGCATTTGGTCTAATTGATTATAATAGGTAAATGGATTCTTTCCCCAATTTACATTCTATGGGGTAAAATTGAACTCCAATGATTTTATCATGATATGATCATTTTTGAAATTTTTTTGGATTATATCATTCTATCTTTCAACTTGTTCGGTGAGTTTTTATAGTTGATACACATAAAATAATCATTTGGTTAATGCTCACACAATCTTTTAAGAATAATTTTTTAAATGATTTTATTTCAAAATTTTAAAATGAATATTTTGTTAAAAATAATATAATACATGATAGTATTATACCTATTTATTGAATCCTAAATATATATAGTAATATATTACATGTTTATAAGGTTTTTTTTAAATAATATGTATTATTTTTTAATTTCAAATATTTTTAAATAAATTATTTCAATGTAAAAGTGGTATTTCTTTAAATAAATTTTCAATATTTTTTTCAAGTATTTTCATGATGACAACACAGTTTGTTAGATATTTTTAATAATTGGGTGTTATATCTTATGATACTATCTATTATATTATATTATATTTTTTATTATCTGTTTTACTCGGGATGTTCTATTTTGATTCCATTCATCATATTATACTAAATAGTTTGTGATTATTTTTTGTAGGGGAAAATTTCATAATATTTCATTTGAATGTTTAAAAATTAATTTATATGTTGATAATGTTTCATCAATTTTAATTGATGAATTCATTGGACTTGGTAAGTGATAGACCGGGATCACTATAGAACCTCAAAGAATCTATAGGTCTCATTACCCAAACTAGTTTGGGAATTGAATGATGTATTACCCTATTATGTATGTTGTCTCTACTAAAGCCTTTATGGTATGTTTGTGAAGTCCCACATTATGAAATCCCTAATAATGAGATAAGTTATTGATAAATAATTTTATTATTTGACTAGTAGAATATCCATGGCTAGGTTTTATTCAAATTTTATTATTATGTTGAATTATTTTATGAGAATTTATTCATTCCATATTATGATCAAGATTATTTTTTAATGTAATGGGTATTTAGTTATTCAAAATTCCATTTTTTTTGTTTTTATTTATGATATATTACACAGTATTAATACCCTTTTTGAGTATCTTCTATCACCCCTTTTTTATGTTTTATTTTTTTCAAGGATTCCAAGATGTATATTATGATAGACATGAAGGTATAATCTAGAAGAATAGGGATGTTTCTAATGGATTTTCTATGGTTTTTTTGATTTCATGATTTAATGTAATACTTATTTTCTTATCATGTTGTCCATGGATACTAAACTATTAGATCCTTTGGGACATAATCTATTTCACTTTGAACTAATTTAATAATGTAAGGAATCAACTATGGGATACTAGGGTCAGGGTATTTATAGTTCGTATCAGAGAATGTTTAGTAAAAAATTTGGAAAAATGATTTAGGAAAACACAAATTAAAGAAATATAACCCTATAACTTAAATTTAGAATATTCCCAAGGAAAACAATATTATCACATTGAGACTAATTATAGATAATATTTTACAGTATTTCACTACATTTAATATTTCATAATATAATCTAGTATATGAAATTGTTTAGAAATGGAACCTAGTGGAAGGAATGTAAACCGTAGAAACACATGTATTCCATGTTGGGATTTTCCTCTTACGCATGATAATATCACCGAAGCTAGACCTACATTTGGAGATGATCATTTTATAACAATATTGGGAAAACAGACTCATGTTATAAGTAATAACCATAATCTCATGGATTAGCCCGATCCCCAACGTGGTGTAACAATGTTAGACCGATTCATGAGAAAAAAACCTATATCATTCAATGGGACCAAAAACCAATATGTAGTTGAGAAATGGTTATGTTCTTTAGGGAAGATAATTATCATTTTGGGATGTAATGAATGGGTGGAGGTTATCATGTAAGTTTAACATCTATCATGAGATGTGGATCAATGGTGGTCATTAACTAAGTACAAAAGTAATGAGGATAGAATTTAAAATATTTAATATAAGGATTTTAAGAATTATTTTTTAAATAATATATACCTCTTGAATAGTGAGTGGATATAGAGGGAAAATTCTGGATTATGTGACAACATGTGGATAAAAAAATTCTTAAGTATAAAGAAAACTTAAGGGCTTGTCAAGGAATCTCATGAACTGCATACATAATTCATGGAGAAATATGGAACATATCTTTGATGGTATTAAACCAATTATACGAAGGGAACTAGTATTTAAAAAATTCTCACTATATAAGGATATATTACTATGTCCTATAAATGCGGGGAATGAATTTACCAAGACATATGTCTTTGAATGGAAGGAAGATAATAAAATCAATGTTGAGTACTCAAGAAATGGAAATAAGGAAAAAGTTAACAAGGGATGAATATATTTTTTAGCATGCAATAAATATGGAAGGAATCATCATGGAACATTCCTATTTAGAATGAGAGTTTTTTACAAGTGGGGAGAAAATGTCCATCAGGTGACTGATTGTAAGGGAATGAAAGAAGTCACCACTGTTCAATTATTTAGCTATAATGGGATGGGACACTATGTACATAATTTTCCTATATATCAAGGAAACATTCCTTAGAAAAGGACAAGAGAATAAGGCCATGCTTTTTCTATTACAACAACCAAGGTTGACATTCCTGATGATGTGGGGGAATGTACTTGAATCATCTCATCATATTTAGATAATGATTTATTTTATTCTAGATCTTCACATTCCTTTATATTTTTCAAATTTTCTGTTGAATGTATATATTTATAATTCACCTTGATAGGGGAATTTTCAGTCAAAAAACTTAGTAGAAACCATATTACAACAATTATTTGCGAGGATGTTCATATTATGACATAGAAAAATGATGTATTTATTGATTTTATTATCATATCTACGGTTTATGTTGATATAATACTTGGTATTGATTGTATTTAAAAATATAATTAAATGGAATTATGATTCCTGGGGAATATATAGAATTTATTATACCGGGAGTAGAGAATACATTATTTGTGTCATATCTATATCCATATCTAATATCTATTATAAATTTGATTCTTGGAGAATAATATAATATAAAATATACTGTTGAAAAATGTGATCATTATATTGATTATGTACCTATTGTAGAGATATACATTGATGTATTTCATGATGCATAATGTATCACCCTGAAATTATAATGTAAGAACCTAATATTCAATAGAGTTCTGGAAACATGACCCGAGGAGCGTAAGGTAATATAATAACTAGATAAATTAATTTATATTCAAAATTTAACATATATTTTATAGAATATATATTTGGTAATGCACACAACACAAATTTATCTAGAGTTACACACAATAATGACTTTTTTAGAAAGCTTAGATTACACACAGGACAAAGTTTTACCAAATAATGATCTATTTTTAAAATATTATTAGTAGTTATGAAAGGGTTCCACTAATTTATGAAAATAAATAGGCTACAAACATATAAAATCGATTGATTTATTAAACAAATTATTTGAAATTAATATGAAAACCGATTGAATATAATTTAAAATATTATAATTTTTTTGTTCACAAAGATATTCTAGACTAATAAATAAATTTAATTACAATTTTTTAGTGGTATTAATCTTATATATATATAAATATTATTTATTAAATGAAATAGTATTGATATTCATCCATTAGTTTTTATATGAATAAGATATGAACAAACTGAGCATTACACATAAAATAATATATTTTTATGAAGGTATTTTTACCACCTTTTCAATGTGAAGCCATTTTAAATACAATTGTTGAGCCCTTTATAAATTTAATAATTCAAAATAAACATTATATTTTTATTAGAAACATAAGAATTGGTTTGTTGTAAATTTTTGGTATTTTTTCTATGAAGATTAATTGTTTTTTGAACGGTGAAAAAATACAGTAATTTAACTCAAAAATTATTTTTCAACAACTTTATTTATAAGGTTAAATTATATTTAAAATTTGTTTAAAAGTTTAAATAGATAATATTTTTATCAACTAATTCAATCTAGGTCATGGTAATCAATTTCACTTTTAAATTAGGTTCAAAACATAGCAATCTTTTGGATGTTTTAACATTAAAAACCCACATTGTCATCCTGTCTGTGGGATTAAATTTAAAATAATTTCTTCGACTTATGTTATTTGAATTTAAAAAATGGATTCCATATTTGTATTAATAATAATATATAATATATAATAATAATGAATTATTTTTGGTGAAAAATATTACTGAATGTAATTAAATTTGTTTATAATGATTAAGGTTAAATTAAGAATAATAAGGGACTCAACCTAATCCTTAAGTCCCAAAAGACCTATACACTTGTCTATAATACATTGGCTTCTTATATATCTAACCTATCCATTATTGGAAAAATCTTAATCCACCATGTAATCCACAATAATATTGAAAAAAATTATGGGAATTTATTTTTCAAAATATTATAAGAGTGGTACTCCTCCTCCACTATAAAAGGCCTCCACTTCTACCCATTAATCACACCTCTAAAACAACATAGGCTTTGATAATATCATCTAAATTAACCTCAAAAAATACCTCCCATCTACCTTGAATCCTTTATCTGGTCATGAATCATTCTAAGGATGCCCTTTCGTATAAATCAAAAGGAGTTGCCTGATTTTTAAGGTAATGCTTTCCAATGATCACTTTTCTACCATTTACATTTCCACAAGTTCAAATCATCTTATTTAATGTTCATTTAATAATAGTATTGACCTAAATGTACCGTTATTTAATATTATTAAGTGTTATACCTACACTAACACACATGTACAACTAATGTGTAATGAACATACTTTATCTTTGTACATCGAACTACCTCCTCCCGAAACGATGATTGTCTATTTTTCCTTTACCAACATTTCTGGTTATCTATTATGATTGACACTATGAATATATATTATATATTATATATTTATTATATATTTATACTTTTTAATCCTTTTATAACAAATGCATTGCATACTTTCCATTTTTCACTAGTACGACAACATCGTTTGAGGAAGTGTAGACTACAACCCCTTCAATGTGATATGATTTGTTCACACTAAAAACAGAACATGTTGAGGATTATTTTAAGAAAAATTTATGAAATATATTAAATAAATAGTGTACTGTAATTATAATATATATGTATTTAATTATCATTTAATTTTCATTCTTTTATGATATGGCAATGAAATGAAGGCAACGTTTATGCATACATACGAACTACCATCTTGATGAATGGTGAATTCCATTTCATATCTCCTAAAAATATAGATTATTATAGATACATATTTACTATATATATATGATATAAAAATCATGTTTTACTTTCTGTATATGATGATACCATTATATATTTAATAATAAAAACAAATAACGGGTTAAAACATACTCGACACAATAGGAAATTAACTCCCTAAATATATAAAATAATGAAAAATTATTAAATAATGGATAATAAAATATTATAAAAGTATCGAATATGATATAATAATCCTTAATATTCTCAGGAATAAGTTATTATCATTTTCAAAACTATTATACATGAGGTTAAATAATGTCTACCTGAAATGAAATATAAGGTAAGGTAATTTTATATCACATTTAATTCTGTGAGGCATACGTAATTTACACCACTCACCACTTTTGTGTGGTTTATCTACTTCAAATTTTGGTATGTGATACAATAACTTATTTTTTCTTCATGGTATTATTATTTTCACTTTGAATTTTCTCACCCAAGGGGTTTATCATTAAAATTACCATATGGTAAAACATTTTTTTTTCAATTTCACATTCTTTGGGGATTACAAACTTTCTCTTTAGAAAGTAACTTAATTTTAATCATTTCTCATTGGATATTTACTTCATTTTTGGTTGACATAAATTATTATTTCCTAAACTGAATACCATCATATATATTGTGTTTACTGTTTAATTTGACATTTATTTTATTAACTGGTGAATTATTAATAAATATTTATTTCATATCCTATATGTTTATTTGAGATGGAATATTATTTATTTTGATTATTCAATATACATAATAGTTTGGAATAGAAATAACTAGTGGGGCCCAAACATTATATAACCCTCAATGCAGCGACAGGTTCTTGTGAGATTAATATAATGGCCAAATTAAACTAGGTTCTATTCCTGGTTTTAAACCATCTTGTTAAAGGCCTTGACAATATAGATTTTCAGGTGCCTTAGATATGACACCCAATATATAATCATTTACCTCTTTTAGATTTAGTTATTATTCATCAATGATATTTTTCATCGACATATGTATGGATGTAATTAATTCCTATTTTCTTGATTTATGCCATGATTTTAAGTTTGACCTTTCTATATTAATTATACCTTATCGAGCTTTTTAAATGGAATGTATGTTTGGTTATTTATATTTCGGTATAGATTGATTAATTATTGATTCCATTGTATTTACCCTTAATAGTAATTTTATGTCACCATTAATATGTTTCTTTCCTAAGGATATGAAGAATATAACTTTGAATAAGCTTTCAAGGGTGTGGTTTATTTTTGTTTATTGTGTAAAATATTTTATTTTTTATTGACAATGTATTATGGGTATCATAAATGTAATCTGGCTTTCCAAGACTGCTAAAATGATTTTTTCCTTTAGGATATTTTCCTTATAAATAAAAAAATGTAATAATCTAATGAACCGACTCCATAATTCTAGGGCCAGGGCATTACAGTTAGTATCAAAGGATGTTTATAAACAACTATAAAAAATAGATTCTAAAAACATATATTTTAGAACATAACCCTAAGAAAAACATCAAGGATGTATATAGAATAACATCATAGAATTTTGGTAAGGTAGATATTATGTGGGTATTCCTATCAAAACTTACATGTTTGGAAACTAAAGTGGACATGGTTCTTGAACATATATACCAAGGAGTAATAACTCTAACAAGGTGTTTCGGGCCAGACTCAGGGTAACCTAGTACATGAAAATGGGCCTCACTACCTAGCTAAGTTGAAACTCTTACATGATACACATCGGATAGTTATCATTTTCTTTACCTACCATTATGAAGCATTTAGAAGTATAGATACCCCCTAATGAATCCATGTTTATATTTATGAGATTAAATATGCATACATTTTTTAATTTATGTTACGCCATATTTTGAGTTATACAAAGATCATAATTTTACGAGCTAATCTAGTATATGCCTTTTTTTTATAAATGTATCCCAGAAGAAAGAATGGAATCAGTACTTATAGAATATTTATATATTTCCATGCTGAGGAAACCAATATGGGTGGTATTGGAACTGAGAATATTTTGGAAATATTAGGGTAGCTTAAATTGATTAAAACACCAAACTGTACCTAGATTGAGTAGTCTGTTCCACTAAAATATTATTTGTTGTTGGATGGATTTATGTGATTAAGGCCCCATAATTTAGTGGGAATACCAATCCAATGGATGATGAGAATTGGATTAAGTATTTGGAGAATATTTTCATGGTATTGGGATGCAGTGAAAAGGAAAAGGTGGAACTTGAAGTATACTGTATGATTTCCCATTTAGATTAGTATTGGTCTATGATTCAAAATACTAGGGAGGAAAAATAAATATAACTCATATAATGAATAAAATTTAAGGATATATTCATCGATATATACATCCCTCATGATCAATAAACTCAAATGAAGAGAAAGTTCATTAGTTTCAAGAAAAAGTAAGAATAGAGTATTGTGGACTATTAAGATACCTTTACAATGATAGCTAGGTATGATTTAGATTACATATACAACATGAAGTGAAATATTGAAAACTTCTACGAAGGACTTGTTCCAAATATCCTAAGGTTGTGGGTTTCTCAGACTTTCTCACCCTAAGAAGAGATAGTTTTATGTGCAATCAAAATAGATAAGTAATTCTCAAGATCATACCTATTCAAGGGAAACTAAGAGAAGAATAGGTAATACAAGAACCAAGTAAAATAGAATGAGTAAAATAAGATAAAGGGAAAGAAGGATTTTTAAACATGTGATAAATATGGAACAAATCACCCAGGTAAATGATTCAAAGGATTGGAATATTGTTATAATTATGCAGAAAAGGGTCACCCGGAAAAAAATGCAAAGCGAATAAGGAAAATGTTTCTATTCAGTGTTACAATTTTAAAGAGATGGGGCAATGTGAAAAAGCGTTACCCAAGTGTCATGGTAATATACCACCAAATAATATAAGGTATCAAGTTCAGTCATACGATATTGAAATAAGTGAAGAGAAATGATTAATTTTCTTCTATATTTGGCTCTATGTAATATGTTGTAAATGTATTTTCTTTATGTGGTTCTTTCCACATGATTTATATAATATGACAGGATTGTACTGAAGTAATTTTCCATCAAGGATTTGAGATTATATGATAAATGGATCCAATAATAGTTATTCATTTAGATGTTATTTTTTAAAAAAACACAAGATTACATGAAACAAAAACCTTAATATATTTCTAATGTTGAGATAATAACGAGTAAATTATTGACTCTAATAAGTGTTGACTACCTTGGCACTGATTAAAGAATTTTCAAAAAGTGGTCTATGATATCATTTATGGAGTTTAAAATATTCTTTAGATAAGTATTATATCCAATAACATTTGTCTTATATAAGGAATAAGGAATAATTCATGATTCCAATAAGTTTTTATGGTGATTCAAGTTATTAAAATAATTTTAGAGGATATATGAGGAAGATATTTACATGTTTGGAATGTGAAAATTTAGATCCATTTTATGTGGATTAGAGTATAATTATAAGATCAATTTGGAAATTTAGTTACCATATTTATAATTAGTTGAATCATAATATTTTAGAAAGGCTAACCATTTATGAAATAGTTTAAGTTGAATTTTGGATCTATTTTTACATATTAATATATTAAATCACTATATAATGAATATTGTACTCTGAGATGAAGTAGAAATAGGTAAAGGCATGACCAAAGGATAAGTATGTTCTTATAGAAACTTTACAAGTAAGTATATTTACTTATATTCATAGAGGGTGGGTAAATTCCCAAACTCTTGGAAAAATGATATTGAAACCAGAAATATTTTCTTAGTACCTTCATTTCTAATTAATCTAATAGACCCTTTGATCATAAATGAATTATAGATTTTTGAATATTAAATTTTTCCTAAACATGTTCTGAAGCACTATCTACCAGAACATGGTTGTTTTATGGTTCCTCTGTATCCATGTTTCTATTTATCACCTATATTCTCCTACTATAGAACATAATTACATGACCATTGTATTTTACTTTATCTCTTATTAAGAGGATGTGTTATTAACCATATTTTTTATGTGGTTCTTTTAGTGATAGCGATTTTCAAATATCAATCACTTGATTACCGTGATTAATTTTATATTTTGGGGACACAATTTAATTAATGTGGGGAAAATATAACACCCCAAAATTATAAAGTAACAATCTTATATTTGATAGAGTGAATGACATGTGACACCAAGCGCTTAAGGGAATACAACTGCCTAATACTTTAAAACATATTTACTATTTGAATTATATTTTATACTTTCTATATTTTGTATTTCATACAATACCTAGTTATCTTGAGTTACATGCAAGAGTGACATTCTTTGAAAGCTTACATTACACCCAAGACCGAGTTTTACAAAATAATGATATACAATTAAAAGATTTTTAGTAGCTATGAAAAGGGTTAGAATTTTTTTAAAAATAAATGGTTTAAAAAAATATTTAATTAATGAATTGGTAATTAATTAATTATAAATTAATAAGAAAATAGATTGAATATAAAGGAAAATATTATTATTTTTATGTTCATAAAGCTATTTTACCCTAATAAATTAAATTTATTACAATTAATAGGTGGTACTAATGTGATATAAATATATATATATATATATTTTTCAATCAAATATTTTTTATATTCATCCATTAGGTTTGATAGGCACATGATAAGAAGAAACCCAATTTTACTTATAAAATACTATATTTTTATAAAGGTAGTTTTGTTGCCTTTTAATAGCGAACCCAGTTTAAATCCAATATTTACCCTTTTATAAATTTAATATGTAATTATATATCATCTTATTTTAAATGGAAGAATATAAATTAATTTAGGGTATATTTTTTGTATTTACTATGAAGATTCATTTTTTAATGAATAGTGAAAATATTGAAATTTAACGCAAAACTAATTTTTCATCTAATTTTTTTATAAGGTTTAATTTCAATTTAAATTATTTTAAAAGTTTAATTATTTATTATTTATATAAATTATCCTAATTTAGGTCATTGGAATCAATTTCACATTGAAATTGGCTAAAAAACACAGCAAGATTTTAGACCTTTTTACTTTTGAAATCTGCATTGTCATCATGTCTGAATGATTAATTTAAAATTAATTTCTTCTACCTATGGGATTATAATTTGAAAAAATGGATTCCATATTTTGAATTATAATAATTCATAATTTATAATTAGACTAACTTTTTTATGATAAAAAAGGCTAGTGGATTCCCTTAAAATTAACTACAACAATCAAGGTTAAATTAATCATATCATATGATTAAACCTTAACGTGAATACCCAAAATAACCTCTGAACATGTCCAAAATATATTTTTTGTCATATATATACCTTTATTATCTTTTATTAAATTGTTTCTATCATTGGATCCACTTTAAACATGAAAAACATGCTAGGAATTCCTTTGTCAAGATATTACAAGAGTGTCACTCCTCCCCCCTATAAAAGAACATCACTTCTCTCCATTACTCACAAAATTAAAACAACATATGTTTAGACAATATCTCCCGAATTCACTTCCAAAAATACCTCCCTTATAGGTTGAATCATATCTTTGGTAAGGATGTATTCCAAGGATTCCATGTGGTATAAACCAAAAGGAGTTACCAGATTTTTAGGGTAACACTTTACAACAATATCTTTTCTTTAACTTACTTTTCCACCATCTCAAATATTCTTCTTCCATTGTCATATAATAAAAATAATATCATAAATATACTTTTATGATGTTTTATTAATGTTTGAAACTACACTAATACACACTTCTATCTAATCGGTAATCAATATATTGTTTCTGTTTATGGAAAACGACCACCTCACGAAATGATGATTGTTCATTTTTACTTTACCAACATTAATGGTTAGAAAATATGATAGAAAATTAGTTTATATATATCATATATTATATATATTATGTATTTATACTTCTTTAATCCTAATATAACACATAATTTTCAAACTTTTTATTATTTGTTAATATGATAACATCGTTTGAGGAAGTGTGGTCTACCGCCCCCTAAAAGTGATGTGATTTGTTCAAAAATAAATATGGAATGTAATAACAATAATTTTATTAAAAATATATGAAAATTATTAAATAAATAGGTTAATATAATTATAATATATGTGTGTATACATATCATCTACTTTTCATTATTTTAGGATATAAAAAACGATTGAAAGTAGAGTTCATGCATACGAATAAACTATCATCCTCATGAATGGTTCATTTCATTTCATATCTAAAAAGATTTTAGTTTATTATAAATACATATATACTTGATATATATGATTTTAAAATCATATTTTACATTATTTAGATAATTAAACCATGATATATTAAATAGTAACAATAAATAATAAGTTAAACGATACTCAACAAACTAGGTCATTAACACTGGAAATAGTAAAAATAATGAAGGGTGTAGTTGGGGTCATAGCCTAGTAGTTTTGGTGACCATTCAATCCTACATAAAAAAGGGTTATAAACTTTACAACCCCAGTATTTGGGGATATATGGGATGCATTTGATGGATGGGCCCTCCGAACAGTGGGTGGGGTCTTTGTTGTGACAGGGTAGGGCAGGTTTGACAACATGGTGATGCTCTGTGCGAAGATGACCGTGTTTCGGGCCTGGGTGTTCTTAGTGGGTGGGATGGGAATCCGCTATTGAGAAAAGTTATAGCGGATGATGAAATCATGCGTGGTGTGCGATGAGAAGGTGACATACATATGGGAAGTGATGGATGTCGGTGAGATCGGGCGACGGTATGCGGGGCGATTATTACGACTTTTTTGTGGTCTATCTACTAACCATTTTGGTATATAATATTATGAATTATTATATTTTTATGGAATTATAATTTTTACTTTGTATTTCCTCACATAGGGGGTTATCATGAAAATTACCAAGTGGTAATTTTTTTAATCTCATTTTTGGTGATTGTCAATTTCCTCTTAAGAAAATAACAAAAATGGAATCATTTATCATTAGATAGTTCATTTATTATTTTTTAAATCATATACCATAATACATAAAATTTTCACATTGAATGTTATTTTATTTACTAGGGAATTATTCAATAATATGTATTTCTCAATCAATAGGTTATTTGATATAGCATATTTGTTTATTTGGATAATTGAATACGATGAATGATTTGGATTAGAAATGAAAGGTGGGTCCTGGACATTATATATCCCCTCAATGCATCAATATGTTTTCATGAGATGAATAAGTTGTACAAATGAAATGGGATTTTATTCATGGTTTTGATTTTTAAAGTGATAGGTCTTGATGGTATAGGTTTTCATGTGTCTTAGAAATGACATCTAATAATTAATAATTTACCTCATTTATATTCTATTATTATTTATCCATTATATTTTGCATTGAAATATCTATGGATGTAATTAATTCTCACATTGTTTATTTATGGCATGCATTTCAGTTTTCCTTTTCAGTATTAGTTATGCCTTATCTAGTTTTTTGAATGGAATGTATGTTCAGTTATTTACCTTTCCATTGATACTATTTCATTATTTCTTACATAATATTTACCCTTACTGAGAATTTGACCCCACCATTATCATGTTTTTTTACAATGGTTATAAAGTATATAATATTGAATAATTTTTAAAGGATGCAGTTTACTTTCGTTTATTATTTAAAATGTTTTATGTTGTATTCCTAATGATTTATTGTATCGGGCATGTAATCTCGATTTCCAAGACTTCTAAAATGATCGGTCATTTAGGATTTGTTTCCTTGAAATTATTCTAGTGTAATAAAATAATGCACAGGCACAAAAATTCTAGGTTTGGGGCATTACAAATTTCCCAAACGTCATCTAAAGCGAGAAATAAATTTTTCTATTTACTTAATCCCTTCTAGCACTATATCAATAACTATTTATTGAATTTACATGGAATAATAGGTATATTTAAAGAAAAAACAACAATTATAGAGTGGTAAGGTATTTATACGCCCTTGTGTTTCACCTTGTCGAGCTCGTGTTCTTTTCATTAAGAAGAAAGATAAATCTACGAGGCTCTGCATTGAATGTAGCTATTATGAGAAATAAAAATCATCCTCTACCTTTCATTGATAAATTATTTGACTAACATCATGGATATAAATATTTTTCAATGATTGATTTTCATTATGGATATTGAAAATTAAATTTAACAAAAGAATATATTCTAAATATTAAATTTCGAACAGTAAATGGACATTATAATTTTACAATAATTTTATTAGGAATAACTAATGGGTCCACTATTTTTTTAGATCTAATGAAGAAAGTAATCAATTGATAAGTTGATAAATTTTTGTGGTATTTATTAATAATATCGGGGTGTAATAAAAAATCACTGAGGGCCATAAGAACCACTTTTTGATTGTTCTATATAATCTTAGAAGATAAGTGTTATATGATATGTTAAAAAATGTGAATTATATATTCAAATAGATTCTTTTCTTTCCCCCATTTTCTCCTTGTATGGAATATCATTTGATCCTATAAAGACAAATACATCCTAAGAATTTCCAAAATCAACAAAGATAATTGAGGTATGTAGATTCATCGGTATATCCAGTTAATATCAGTGTTTCATTTATATTTGTTCCGAATTAGATAACATGTTAACCATTTATACTCGGAATGGGGTTATGTTTATTTGGACATTGGAATGTGAATAATACTTTGAATAATTTTACTAGATATTATTTAATTCTCTAATATTGACTCTAACATTGAGAAATATTGGTTTTTTGATTTATAGTGATGCATCGAATAAAAGAATTGGATGTGTCCTTCTGTAGAATGAGCGAGTTATTTAATATGTGTCAAGGTAGTTAAAAAAGCATGAACTGAACTATCTAACTAATTATGTTGAGTTAGAAACTATAATATTTTCTCTAAAGACATGGATAAACTATTTATATGGTGAATTATGTTATATATAGACATACTATAAGAGTTTTAAATATACATTATCATCGAAATAAACCAACATTTGGAAAAAGAAATGGCTCGAGCTTCTCGAGGATTTTTTTTTCAATAAAATACATCTGGTTGAAAGAAAAATAGGGTAGCAGATGCATTGAGGAAGAATGTTCATGGAGTTCTAAAAAAATATGATTTACTTGGATCATGGGTACATGAATATAATAAATAATTATAATGGAATTGTCAAGAAATGTGATACATAATAAATTTGAAAAAGATTACCAAACAATATTTATAACAGTATATAAAATGTTCTTAGTTTTATGATATCAATTTCCAAAAGAAAATTAATGATGTGAATGGTGGGAAATTTGTGGACTTAATATATGTAGAAGGAGTTTTTATATTTTGGAAGATGATTTGTGTTCCATATATATGAATTCTAACAATATAATTATTGTAAGATTATCATAGCAAGAATTTTTCTATACACCCTGATAGAACTAACATTTATAGAGATTTAAAGGAACATTTTTTGTGGGATAATATGATGTAGGAAATCAATGTTCATGTATCAAGATTATTTTATTATCAATAGGTGATGGATGAAAGAAAACATCCTAGAGAATTCATGCAACCTTTTTATATTCCTACACGGAAATGAGATGGCATTTCAATAGATTTTGTTCCTGGATTATGAAAGACACCAAGCAATAATGATGCAATATGGGTAATTGTTGATCGAAATATCAAATATTCATATTTCCTTTCTATAAGGGTGTATTTTAGAATAAATCAGCCGAAAAATCTATATATTAATAATTTATTTTGAATTCATGGTCACCTCTATCGATTGGGTCTATTCATAATCCATGTTTTACATTGAGATTCTTGAAGAGTGTTAAGAAGGATTTGGATAATGTTCTCCATTTGAGAATTATTATCATACACAAATTGAGTAGAAATAAAAAAGGACTATTCAAACATTAAATTACATATTAAGATCATGCTCAATTGAATTTCAATGTATGGGGGATCATTATTTACCATTAGTATAATTTCCCTATAACAATAGTTTCAATTCAAGTATTCCAACTAAACCGTTTAAAGCATTATATGTCCTACTCAAAATTGTAGGGATGAAGCTAATTAAAGGAATATTATAGGACCATAACATGTTCTAGATACTAAAATAATGGAAAACAATATTCAAAACCATATCCAAGTTTCTAAAAGTAGGAAAACAATTTATGCTGATAATCGGAGAAAGTATTTAGACTTTGAAGTGGGAGATTAGGTCTTTCGAAAATTATATCCATGGAAGGGTGTCATAAGGTTTAGTAAGAAAGGGAAAATAATCCCCTAGTACATTAGACCTTTTGAAATTATGAATTTAATTTAATTTTTGGATTATCATTTGGAAATTTCATGCAGCCTTTATAAAGTACACGATGTGTTGCAAGTCTTTTTGTTAGGGCAGTACATGTCAGACCCAACACAAGTCCTCACTTTTAAAGAAATATAATTATAACATGATCTATCATACCATAAAGGTCCCATACATATTCAAGATAATATAAATAGGTGTTTAGAATTTATAATTACTTGACTAGTAGTTGAAAATTGGAAAAATAATAAAATTAAAGAGGCGATGTGGGAACGAGAAGGAATTATGATGAAGAACTACCCAAATATTTTCATAAGGTGACATATTAGAAATTTTAAGGAATTTTTTTTTGAAGTATGGGAAAATTTATTCCAAAAGATTAAATGATATGTCTCTTTTAAATTTAATGTCTTTAACATCTTATGTTTCAAGCTACAAAGATTTTAAAACCATGATACACAATTTAATATTAACATGATCGTTGAAACAGTACTGTGTATGATAGGAATAATAATCTTCCCATTAGAAAAATAACCTCAGTTATTAATGTATAAATAATATTTTGTTATCCCACTAATAAAAACATGGCATATTTCTATCATGTAATATATAAATAAATGATTTAAAAATGATAAATTAATTACGGGTATTTTTACGAATCATAAAAGATTATTTAAAATTTAATAGTTAATATAATGATTTAAAAGAAAATTTATTTTCATAAAAAAGATTCATAAATTAATATTTTATTTCATTATAATTATATGATAATTATATGACACCATAATTAATTCTTCAATGTGTCACAAAATTGTTTATAATAATAAAATATGCATTTTTTGAATAAATGATGATTTTTGTTAAAAATTAAATCCATAATATTTAAAGATTTATTTTCATAAAATGGAGACCATTTTTTAAATTTACACATCCAAAAATTATTAGGGTGTTTTTCATGATTTTTACAAAACTGTGGATTTTTTTAAATAGTGAAATTCAGTAATTTATGTTGTTGAATATTATAAGTAAATAACTGAATTTTTGAGTCATGGATGAGTCATAGATGATTTAAGTGGTAGTTATCTATAATTGATATTCTCTAGTTACATAAAAGTTTCATAATAATCAAAACTATTGATCATCTTGATAAAAAATAATTATAAAATGAATAAAATAATAAAAAAAACCACTCCACCATCTATAAGTACCACCTCTCCTCATCACACATTATAGTATTTAGATATTGTTTATATTCTAATGAATTCATCACCCAATAATCTTAACAATGACATGTAATTTATAGTCTCACAAAAAATCAATTTTCAAGTGCCTTAAAGATGTTCCCAAGGAGATGGCACTAAAGAGGTAAAACCCTCCTTTTTCTTTTTATTTTATTTTATTTTCTTATCCCCTCCTCAGCCACCCTATAAAAAGTGGAATGATAAATCTATTATCATACATGTACTTTAATTTTATTTTTCTAATGGAATATACATCATTATAAATCATCTCTACTAAATTTATTTTAAAAATGAAAACATTATCTATGATGTGTTGATTCACTGCCTTCATAGATGATGAGTTTTAATTTCCCCTTACTAGCTTCAGGGCTAGTCATAAAACAGTTATTATGGTTAAATGAACCATTAATATACATATTATAAGTTATATTATGTTATGTAACCCATAGATAAACATAATATTAAATAATTTAACATAAGTTTGAGGTAGTAATAGAAATCACCAAACCAAATTGTGACATTTTCATCAAATTATTGTCTAATGAATCATCATCATAACATATAAAAAATGATATAAAATATCATTTAAACCTTTTTAAGTTCACTAATAAAAATTAAATTTTATTTCTAGAGATGTTATTACCACATGAGAAGAACTCCCATATTCATACTCAAGAGAATGGACAATAAACCCATGAAACAAATACTCCTCAACAAAACAAATTAAACATTATAACTCATAATAATTGAACTATCTATGAATAATAAAATTATGATAAATCAAACATTCCATGTAGTTTTTATAAATTTATTAATTAATGAATTTAATTTTAATATCCAAGAAATTGAGTACAAATGTTGAAAACATTTGGACAAAAGGTAACAGTTTTCTCATCTAATTTTTATTTTTTTGGAGATATGCCTTATTAAAAACTTACTACTTTGGTGTGGTGTATGTATACATACCATTGATATATCAATTTATAAATAAAATTATAATTATAGTATTTAATATTTAATTTGAGATTTATTAGATTAATGGGGTATGCGGTCGAACTAATTACAAGTGGAAAGAGAATTATTAACCAAATTTCCATTGCTTGGGATAAACCTATACTCTAATGATTATGTAATTCTATGATTATGTGTGAAATTTCTTTTTATTATCTTAGGTTTTATTTCTATGTTTTTTACGAGATTTATAGCTAATACAAATAATCTATTTAATGTTTTAATGTTTTTTTAAAAGCACTATTTTAAATGTATCATTATTTTAAAAATTAAAATTCAATGTTTAACAAAAACAAATATGGAAAGAAAGACATTTCCTCATTTCATGGAGCCTTAATTTTATGGGGAATACATCAAAAATTCATAAAATTATTTTCAAATAAAAATTTATCTTTTATAATTTCAAATCTTGTAAAATAAATGACATCAATGTAGAAGTAATCTATCTATTTGGAAAATTTCAATGATTTTATTGATGTATTTTCATATAAGTCAAACTATATTACTGGAGCTTCTTCATAATTTGGGTCTTTCTATTATTTTACCATATAGCATATTTTATTGAATTTTTTTATGATCATTTTGACTATGGATGTTCTATTTTGATACCATTTATCATATTATAATGGATTGTTTATAAATATGATTATTATTTGGGGAATTATGTTAACAATTTATATTCTAGTTTTAGTATGAATGTATATGTTTATTATTATTCAACCCATTAAAATGAGAAATTAATTGGACATAGTAATTTATGGGAGAGTTTTTATATAGTCCCCCAATGAATCCGTAGGTCTTATGAGACTAACTAGTTTTGGTATTAGATAATGTCTTACCCGATTATCAGTGGTGTTTTGGTCCAAACCTTGACGGTATGTTTATGATGTCTCATATTGTGAATTCTGAGATTATGAGATTAGTTATTAATAATTCATGTGATTATTAGACTAGTATAATATCAATGGATATGTTCAATTCTCCTCTGATTATCATTTGTAATTAATTAATCAACTTTTATACATTCCATATTATGCTTAAGATATGTATTAATTATTTTTTTAAGTTATTTACCTTTAATTATTTTTTATGTTTATTTATTATAGCTTCCTCTATATTATTACCGCTACTAAGAATCTAAGGTCAACCCTTTCTTTTGTTTTAATTTTTCTCATGATAGAATGATGTAAATTATGAATGACATGAATAGATAATCTAGGAGAATAGGGATATTTCCAACGTATTTTCTATATTTTATTTCATTTAAGGTTGTAATGTAATAATTATGTTTTTATTTAGTTTTCCAATGTTATTAAACTATTCTATCCATTGGGATGAGATCACTTGTACTTAGTAACAATTTAATAATGTAAGGAACATGATTTGGGCTACAATGGTTGGGGTATTTACATATTTCGAATTTGGGATGAAGATAAATAATAGAAACTCCCATTAAAAATATTATACAAGTTTTCAAAAGGGTTTTAATCTTTATCAATAAATTTTAACCACTAGTTAACCCTTTTAACTATTACTGTGATAATAATGTTTTTATTATTTTTGGGTCAATAAAATTAATATAGAAGTAAAAGTTACCTGTAAATGGAATATCATTTATATTATCAACTATATACTATTCAACTAGCTGATAATATTTTTCTTTAAATTTTAAATATTTTAATCAAATATTTTTATCATAAAATACAATTAAAGTAATTTTTTTAACTAGTAACAAAGTTTAACTTTAAGTACATTGTGACAATAATGGGTTAAGAATAAAAAATTTAATACATCACTAATATTGTATATATGTCTAAAAGTTCATGTATCATAATAATATATCCAAATTTGATTAATTTTAATGTATTTAAAATCATTTACATGAATATTTCTACTAGTTTCATAGGAATTTTGTCAATATTTCATAAAATTTATGGTAATTATTACATCATTATAAAAAATAAATCACCATAAAAAATTGATTCATATTTTATTGAACTATTTATAACCAATCATGAAATCATTTTATATTCATGACACAATATTCTAAATATTAAAACATAGAGAGTGAAATTTTTTATTTATTGTTTACTTAAAATAAAAATGAGTTTAATATAATATAAAAATCAATCCATGTTTCAAGATATGCAAATAATGGATGAGAATGGTCAAAATAAAATCATCAAATAAATTTAATTATTATGTTATAAATATCATTAAATCCATATCAAATTATTTTAAACCTTAATTACCAGATTTATGATTACTAAGGTGAGAAATATTTATAAGGTTTACTAGTCATTTGCTTAAGATAAAGTTTAATTTTTTAAAAAAGTTTTACTTTATGATTATAAATATAAAATAAATTTTATGCAATTCAAAATCAATAATCTGAATATGTAAAATTAAAATTATACCACAAAACCTCATAATAATAGATATCTAGAAAAATTGGTCTTTAAGTATAAAAATGTATTTATACAAAAAATAAGAATAATGTCAATTATAATAACATTAAAGGAATAACCATTAATAAAATGGAATTAATTATATCTTAACATAAATTCACAACAAAATGGGAAATTGTATATTATTTAATATAAAATACAATTTAAAAATAAATCAGTATTTTTCACTATTTACTGAAAAATTAATCATTTTAGGTGAATATAAAAATAATATCCTAAAATAATTTTAATATTATTAATTCAGAAATTATAGGCTTTATCAAATATAAATTCCAATATTTTATGAAATTAATTTTAATATTCGTTAAGAAAAATAAATAAAAACCATTTTTTTTAAAACGTGTTTTTGAATAATAAAATGAATTTAATAAATATGGTGTTCTTAAATTATAATTGAGTACAGAAACATTATATATAATTTATAATGTGGTTAGTCCGAATCTTATATTCCAATTCAATGACTTGGTTATAAAATAAATATTTAAATAATAATATTTTATTTTTTGTTTAATCTCAATTTCTCATTTTTTATACGCTATCCAACAAAACTTTCTTTCATATAATTGATGTATTTCATTCTACCCCATTTATTAAATTGCATCCTCAAGATTTTGTATTGATATCGATAATAAATGGTCTAACATTTGAAATTACGTTTTTTAAAAACCCATATATTAAAATGGGTCAATAAAAAATCCTTTTTGAATAGGATAATGTGAAATGAAAAGGTCATCTATAATAAAAAATAATTATATTTACATATAGGAGAACAATTTTGGTAAGTGAACATATTGACATGGAGGAAAAAAGTAATGTCCAAATAATGAGAGAGAGTAATAGTAAAGATTGATCACAAGAAAGTGAAGATCCTAAGAATGTTAGTGACCAAAAAACCAAATACAAATGAGGTGTGAAATATGAAATCACAACATTATAAATGAATTTAAGATTATAATTTATTTATTTTTATATCATTTTTTTAGTTTTCTGTAAATTCTTTACCATTTAGACTATGAACATAAAAAATATACGTACCTTATTTTCTTCAAACCCATAAACACAATTTCATCATTTGGATGCATGATTTAATTATTTTCTACCTATATATTATCATTGAATCCAGATGATGAGTATGATTATTTAATGCATAAAAACGTATATTATACTTCTCATTGGACATGAGTTGTATAAAAGGATGAAAATATTATATTACTATATTTATGAAAAGTAAAATTAATAACACACAGTATGATAAAACAGAAAATGAATAACCATTATATGAATAAATAATTCATTAATCTCAAAAATTCAACTACAACACCCAAAGTTAAAATAAAATAATTTCATATATTTTTAGTACAATATCCAAAATAACCACAATAATAATATATTAACCTCAAATAATATCACATAAATTTCAGCTAACATCCCCAAAATACAATAGATTTCTTACAACAAAACACTTCATGTTAAAAAACATGATAAAACTAAGGGTTAGTTTTTTATCAATATAATAAAACATCTCCAAAAATATCATTAATCTCTTTAAAATCTGGTATCATAAAAACTCAAAAGGGTTGGCTATGAATTTGAACTTATGATCAACCATAAACATATAAATCCATGCTGGTATCCTTAGCATGAGAGTTTAGATCACATGAAAACATTATAATCCATAAATTAATCTAATTCCCTCCTTTAATACAAACTATAACATCCCTGAACCTGTACTCCAATATCCAATGCTAAAATATAATTTTTACATTTCATGTTTTGATACAAAAAAACATGGCCCAATTTCATTAGCCCAAAAATTATAAAAAAATTGAAAATATTTTGTCACTTAATAACCCATGGACCTCTTTGGTTTAGAGTTTTATAGAATTAGAAAAAATAGTTACATAACCATACCCATGTACCCAAGTGATCATTTTTCATATTATACCCACAATTTCTTATTTAAATATTTTTCTACAACATATCCCATAAATTCAGCAGAAGTTAAAATTTCAAGAAATAATTGATTTAATATCATTATTGACAACTTTTGGAAATGGTAAATATAAGAAGGGTTAGCTACAATGACCAGTGAGGTTAAACATAGGCATTAATAATTTAATTTCATCAATGAGTATATTATGAGCAGAAGGGTATCATAATATATTCAATTTTCATGATTATAACAAAAGAAAATTCATACCCATCAAAACCTTGATCATTAAACATGTTATATTGTATATAGAATTTTCAAATGACAGAATCAAGAGAATAAATAATCATAAGCCGTGTGATATCAATATTAATCATAGTAACAGTTAAAAAATCATAGTAATCATAAATTAAATGTGATTGTATATTGGAACATTATCTTTCATGTTCACGCATGTATAAATTATCTAACGTATAGTTGAGTTCATAGGGTAAACCTCCCTATTTTACTCTACTTTTATTTCCTTCAATGATAAGGAACATTTCAGAATTCATAGGAGATCTATACTAGGATCAACCATAATATAATACATAATTCCCTCATCCTTCATAATCTGATATATGAAGTTCACCAATCACCATCAATATTTTCCAAGTACCATACATGAATATAACACATATAAGCTTTCATTTTCAACATTGATATTTTAACAAAATATTTTATTACTTTATAAAATTATTTAATCATGGAAAATAACTTGGATTCATGTAAATCTATGAAAAAAATAATGATAACTCATACAAATAATGATTATGGATGGTATTATAATATTATATTTCAAATAGGATGTAGAATAGAGGTTTTATTTTTTACGGCACTCTATTATTTCATGAGTCATCCTCTAAAAAGGTGAAAAGTGTAGAAATTTTATGATCTCATGAAAAGAATTATTGAAATTTGGGTATTTATTTATTAGGAAACAATATCCATGGGGAATTTCCTCTACCATGTCATCTTCCCCTCTGATGAATGCAAGTGATGGGCCTATAACTTTAGGACGTGTTCCCTGAAGCCTAACTTCCATCAAATTCAATAGTGGGAATGAAACATTGATCCTAAAATGGTAAGGAATTCTCAAACACATGTGTGGATTCAAATATGTAAATTTTACTCGTTATATTGGCACCTACGCATACTCTGGGATATTTCATCAACATTTAGAAATCTAATTAGTCTGGATAGGTAGATTTATAACCCCTCTTTCGGGACCTATGCCCATATTTTTCTTGAGATCAACATGTTTGGTACCCTTCTGGATGAGGTTGTGTTAATTTACAGAGATGATAGAATATATTTACAGATTTAGTATGAGAGAAAACCATAGTTTTGTACAAGGGGTATTTTCTTTGTACATCAAATTTCTAAGTGAAACGAGGACTAGGATTGTACCATCTGCAATATCAGGCGACATGATATAAAAACATTCTTGAAGAAAGGAATGAAGAAGAACTGAAAGGGAACTAACATCCCTGGACCCTCTAGGGCTAATAGGTATAGGGATGAAACTGTTGAAACCAGTGGAAATTTAAATCAAACTATTGTAGTCCCAACTAGTGATGAAAATATTTTCAAGGTTGGAACTACTATGTGCCATCATGAAGTGATTTTGGAAAACAAGGAAGCTGATCATGGTGAGATGGAATCGGGCAATTTAATCTCCAATACGAATGTAGATACTTCCCCTTTAGAGGGTAAGCATGACAAGAGTGCTAGAAATTTGAATTCTCCTTGAGGTAGTGGAGTTTATGATAATGACCTATACATAGAAGTTTATATGGACTCCCTAACTATTGGAGGAACATATTGTAATGATTCATTGGGGCTGTATCGTACTGGGTAGCCACCAAAAGGTACTCAGGCACAAGGTTCACCCCTCCAGTAAACTCTGAGTAGGGATCAGACCATGAAGGAGCTGTCCTCTCCCAATCTTGAGTAGGTGACATGGAATCATGGTGACCATGACATCAATTATCTCACCAAAACACTCGTAGTGGATAGTGCAGCTTAGCTTTTTGGAAGTCCACTTGAACAGGCTAAGCCAAATCAGTATAGGGAAGCCAGGGACCTGCCTGTTTTAGGAAACCCTAGGGATCAAAAAGAGTGCCAGACACCATCTAGATATTCTAGGGCCCATGTCACCCAACCTATAGGTATCTGCTCCATAAATGGACCCATGTTGAAGGCATATTCTACAAAAATATCCAAGTGACAGTTTTCAAGAAATTTACAATTGGACCCCATTCCCTCTACCAACAGGTTAGCACCAATTCATGGGACGCTTTGGGCGGATGTGGCCGATGGAAGTCATCCCCCTAAAATGATTGATGAGTAGGATGAAAAACCATAATTGGACTCAGATTCAAAGTACAATAAGATAAAAGGAAGAAAGAAAACGTGGAAAAGTCCAGGTTAGCGTAGCACAGGATGGAGGACCTGCAACTAGGGTTGGCTCTAAAATGATGTATCTATTATAATGAAATTTCCAGGGTTTTGGGAACTCCCTAATAGCCAAATCCCTTATGAATTATATAATGTCCAACAAACAACCTTTCATTGGGATTTTATAGCCCAAAATGCTCCTTGTGAATTGTAAAACTTTTAGATGGGACTCTTGGGATAACACTTAGTCTCTAAGCATTCTCACTACTGCAACATAGATCATTTATGGGTGATTAGTTATGAATGTACAGAAATTAATACATGAATCCAAAAAAAATGTATCATGATTACGTACAACAAATGAGGAAATAATTTTAAAGTCACTTTTTTCTATGTTTCTACATATTATTTCATGAGAAGGGACCTGTGGAAGGATCTTGAAGATTGTGATGAGAATGTGGCTAAAAAATAGGTGATTTCAATATAGTTCTCACACCTAATAAAAAAGATATTTACACATCAATAGACTAAGAAATATTTAATTTTCTTCATGTATTAACCAATGTAGCTTTGTTGATGTCCCAGTTGTAGGAGAAGATTTTACTTGGAGAAGATTCACATTAAATGGAAGACAAGATAGAAAACATGATAGATATTTTATTCACATGGATAATAGGAGTGTTTCTAGTTGTATTTTTGTGTTAAACTCTTCCCAACCACCACTTTGATAATAAACCTATAATTGTGGAAGTCTTCGTCAAGGTAAAAGTCTCGCCACTTCCCTTTATCTTTAACAATGGATGGGCTACGATTCTAGGTTGCATGGAAATTATTTTGTAGGTGTGGAAGCTGGATACTTTGGGGAGTCTACTACATAGGATTGATGGATAATTAAAAAATAAAATGGGAATACTAATGGAGTGAATAATGATATCCTTTTTAAAAGATGATAATGATATCTGAAATTCTAAAATATATCATGAAAAAATTATGAATAGATAGAAATATTAGAATTTCCCTCATAACGAGGAGTTATAGGCTCATGAAAAAGTAGATGACATTCTCACTATAAAGGAGAGGTTGGAAAGAGACTGATTTAATGTAAATGGTTTAAAAAGGAGATGATAACTCAATATTATTTCACAGTGACCATTAGTTAGAAAATTGTTAAGGATGTGAACCGAATTGTTAGCATAAACGGGAAATTGATTACCTCTAAAAATGATGTCTCCAAGGAAGTGGTTGATTATTTTTGGGATCTTTTGTACAAATAATGGGATGGATAATACTTCAAGGATAATTAAAAATATATCCCCTAAATTAATGAACAAAAAATAATAACATTATCAAGGAACTGTGTAGGGATGATGTCTAGGTGTTCTTGTTTTCTATTAATATGGATAGTGCTCTAGGACCAGATGTCTTCACTAAAAACTTATTTCTGGTCTATCGGTACTCTATAAAGTATGATCTTGTATGTGATATATATATTTTCTTATTATCATCTTACTTATATAATTAATTTAAAAATTGTTTCCCTAATTCCCAAAACTGAAAATTTGGTTTATATCATGGACTTCATAAATATTGCCCTTGGAAATAGTATCCCTAAAGTAATCCGCAAAATCATGGTGTTTAGGATAGGGGAGCTTCTAAAGTATCTCATCACTACGAACCAGTATGCATTCATTCCCAGACGATGCATCCAGAATTGCCTTTTTCAACCTAACAATGTGTTAATATCATGATGAAAATGACAATGGAAGGGAACTATTCCCCCATGATTAACATATCTAAGTCATTTAACACCCTCCAGATAAGGTTTCTCCTCAATATGCTCAAGAGATATCAACTTTCAGACACCATTATAAAATTAAAATGTTCAATACTTTTATCTACAAGGATGTATTTTTTAGTTAATGGGACTACAAGAGGGTACTTCCAATTTAGTAGAGGAGTCAGGGAAGGGGACCCACATTTCAGGATCCTCTTTTCCCTTTATGAATATTACCTCAGTAGGTGTATTTATAACCTGGCTCAAGTTGTTCTATTCAACCAACTAAAATTATGGATGAATTATATAGATCTATCACACATGTTAAAAATAGATCACATCCTCTTATTTGGGAAATCATTAAAGAGAACCATCCCATCCATTTAGGACCTATTTACCCATTATGAAGAGGTGGTGGGGGAATCCATCAGTTGGGTAATGTGTTTAATTGACTTTGACAATGGATTATCTATGTACAAATAGAACAAGATCACTAGGAGTCTTGGGTTGAGAATGTTACTCTTCCCATAAACTACATTAGAGTTACATTATTTTGGGGCATGGGGAAAAACAAATTTATAAGATTAAAAATCTATGGAATTCCAAATCATCATTCAAAATTGAATGGAAAATCAACAATGAAAGTAGAAATAGTGTGCTATGTGAATTCAATCATTATATATAAATTTTCTAATACTTTTCTATTAATAGTTTCCAATGATCTCTCATAAAGGAGATTCAATGTATGATTGGAAGGTTTATCTTGATGAGATTTATACTTGAAAGGAATATTTTCAGTGTTGAATGGAAAAAATGTATCAAAACTATTGAAATGGGGGTACTTTTCATTAAAGACCTAATGATATTTAACGACGGCCTGATTTGTTAATTCACATAGAGATTATTAACAACTGTTGACCCCTCCCATGATTTTGTAATTTATCTTATTCAGGAACAGATTGTTGGAATATTACTAGCACTATCATGGATCCTTAGTATGGTCTTTAATCAATCTTTATTTCCAAAACATCATGTGTGACCCCAAGTGGATATTTTGAAAGTAATCTTTTGTCAACTACTAGAGTGCTTGTTGGCTTGATCAACCTCTTAATGATAAAATAAAGGTCCCATCTCACAAGTCCCAAATGAAAATATCTAAATTCACCCCAAACCAGAGTGTCCTTGATATTCTGGAATAGATTTAAATGGTAATCAAAAACTAATATTTCATGGATGTTGAAAAACTTGTCTAGATGTCTAATCACATTGGGATGTTTAATTCCAAGGAATATTACATGTATGATTGTGAATCTTCAACCACAATTACATCATTTCTATCTTATTTCAAGGCTAATTCCATTAGGCCTTCAAGATTCACTCTATTATAGTGACTTTGGAGGAATAAGTTTCCAACAAATGATCATATGAAATGGGATGGGAAAATCATCGTATTGGCTTGTCACATTTGTCTCTGAGCTGAAGAAAATATCCATCATCATTCATTAATTGTGCTTTTTCAGGGGATATGTGGGATTATATAGCCAACATCCTTGGGATTCATGTTCATATAGGCTAGAAACTGGGTGACTATCTGTAATTTCTTAGAAATCCTTGCAGCAACGTTTAATTCTCAAATATTCTATTGGTTTCTACTACTTTAGTTATTGCTTTTAACTAGAATGATGAGACACTAATCCATTTTGAGTGGAGGGATCCATCTATACAATCTTATTTTTAGAGCTTCATATGGATGTTCATGCAGCTACCAAATTCTAGAATAGAGCTATGAAGAATAGTGTTGAGGATCCCAATATCCTTAGGCTCCTCGATGATCCAAGAATTCCAAACCACCACTCATGCACAAATATGTGATATGGATCCCCCATATTAGGGCACAAATCAAGGTCCATGTTAATGGTGCAACGTCTAGCATTCTAGGACCCTCGATATGTGGAAGTATTTTTCAAACATACCATGGTTTTTTCAAAGGATGTTTTATAACAAGATTGGAATCAGAAACATCTATGAAGCTACAATATGGGCGATGATCCATGCCATTTTACATGATATTAACCAACGTTGGAACAACTTTTGGATTGAATCACACTTTGAAGTGGTGGTTAGGCCCCTGAACATGAGGAAAATGAACATCACATGGAGGCTCCTAATGTAATGTATTGAGTGTATCCCTTATATGGAAAGGGTTGGTTTCTTTTTCTCTCCTGCATATCAGGATGCTAACCATGTTATAGACATTCTCTCAAAGAGGGTGATCACAACAATAAGCATGATGTGGTCTTTCGGGGCTCCTTATTTCCATACAATAGTGATTTATGATGACATGCAAGTAGTGGTAAATCCTATTCTTTGTAAACTCCCTTGCAATGCTTAACATTGTTTGTATTACTACTTTTTATTAATATTTTTTAGGACCAGACTCATCTGGATCCTAAACCCTCTTTGTATTGTAATGATTAACGGATGTTAAAATTGATGAAATACCTATAAAATAATATCTAAAACATTTCATTGAAAAATAGGTGAAAATATCCTTATCTTTTGTTACCTTTAAAAACTAAAAATTCTAAAAATATTGAAAAAAAATTTCATTGAAATTAAATAGAAAAAATTGTATATGTACATTTAATGAAAATGATATTTATGATGATGGGAAAATTAAGTCAATTCTAATATGTTAAGAACCTTCCTTTTAAAATTTGGTATAAAAAGTCAAATAAATTTCAAAAAAAAGTAAACAATATTTCTAACCAATAATTGGAATGTATTAAAAAATTATTGAAAACATTTTTTATAACAAGGATATGGAAGGGAAAAGATTTATAACCAAAATGAGAAATATGACATGTATTTCTGAAAAACATTATTTTTCTATTCTTGAGTATAGAATATAAGAAAATGAAAAGTAATCACTAAAACATCATATTTAATAATAGGATAAGAAGATATATACGGTTTAATTAAAAACCGATAGATAGTGAAATTTTGAACACAAATAATTATGGAATAAAATGATATTGTAACATTAAACCTTTTCCTCTTTGGTAACGATCGAATAAAAATATATTGAAAAAAATAATGATACATGGATAAATAAATCATTTACTTTTCATGAATTTTTTATAAAAAATCATTCATGAGGAATTCAGTACACCGTAACAGTATATCATGATGTATGAAATGATACAAATCTCACTAAAATTAGAGAACAATTCTTACATAATCATTACATAATAATGTCAATGTGATGTTATAAAATGAAATGAAAAAAACTGAGTTAGGAAACACTTTACCTGGAGTCTCGACCTGATATGCACATCCTTTAAATCCAATATAATAAAATTATGTTATAACATTAATTTTGTAAGAATTATTTGCAGGTTTATTAAGTTATCATTAAACCATATATTTATGGTATTTCAATGAAATATTTAATTGTATAATATGTAATCTAAATGGTAGTTGTTTTGAGGATGATCAGTTTGTGATTACTAAATGAATTTGGTAGGTTCACCATGAAAAAAGGGGTAATTTTCCATCACATAAAGAATAATAATAATAATAAGAATATAATTTTTCGAAATAAAATACAATTTAATAATCATCCATGGATGGTAGAAATGAAAAAATGGATCACATCGTTTCCTATAAGTGGTATTCCACACACACGAACGAGTTAAATTATCAGTTTTTAATAGGTGGATGGGAAAGAAGGTAAGAAAGGCAATATATTTATAGAATCATAATTAAGTCATTAACACAATATATATATGTTTATTATTTACATCATAATAACATTCCTTGTGAGGTGGAAATGAAATATAAAACACATCGCTTGATGGGGGTGGTAGTCCACAAGTACACACGAACAACGTTTTTTTCATCATATAATGAAAAAAGAGATGAATAATTTTATGATATTAAATTAATTACATTTCAATATGTGGGATATTATTATATTACAATATTGTAACAGTTGTGGAGAAATTTATGGAGGTATAAGAATAAGTAAAATGAGAGTGATCAGTCAAAAAGATCACCTCATCTTAGAGATGCGTTCTTTGGATTTCATCTTAAGTACCATCAAGATGATATTGTAAAGAGAGAGAAAAAAGTATAACATGACTAATGATTTTTTTTTTGAAAATGGTTTGGATGTTTCTAGTAAATATAAGTGGCTCAAGTTGGTGGCATGAGGAGAGGAGGGGTGGTGTCCTTTTATAGTGATATAAGGGACACACATGAAATTACATAACGTATTTAAATATATTAAATTATTTTTCTTTTAAAAGTGGAACCAAGTTTATATATTTTAAATTTTGGATAATGATTATTGAAAATAATCTAATAAATGAAAATTTAGAAATTGTTAGGTTATGTTTTATCCCATATCTCTTACTTTTAACCACTTGATAACCATTTTAAGGACTACCCATATCAAAATATCTTTAACTCTTTGGGGTTAATAAATAATACTAAAAGGAAAAGTGACTCGTAAATGGATATTGGTGGATATTATCAACCATATAATATTCGTGCGGACAAATATTTTTCTAAATTTAAAATTATCATTAACATATTATTTGAAAAATACCATTAAAGTCATTTTCTAGACTATTCACATCGTTTGACTTTAAATACCTCTATAAAGTAATATAAATAAAATAGAAAATTAAACACCTTAACTATTTTTTAAATATTTATGAAAAATTAATGGAACATTATAATTCAAAAAATTGTATTATTTTAAATTTTTTTAAATTTTTTTACATGAATGTTCTACTTATTTTACAAGCAATATATCCTATTTTCATAAGTATTTAAGGCACATATTTCATCAGTATAAATTATAAATAAATTAATTTAACAAATAATATCAATTTTTCCAAATAAATATTGATAAAAAAATGTAAACTTTTTCCCCAAATTAATGAATATTTGATGCATTAAAATAATGAGAGTGAGATTTTATATTTATCAATTACATGAAATAATGGTAAATTTATTATCTATGAAAAAGGAAACCAAGTTTCTATGTCTTTTAATATATTATGAGGATAGTCGAACTAATCTCAGAAAATAGAAATATGACATTTTTTTATATCATTAAACCATTATCACAATATTTTAACGTTAATTACACAATTTACCATTATAAAGGTGATAAAATTTAACTGTAGTTACTATTCATTATACTTTAAAATAATTTTAGAATATTTAAAAAAATCGATATAATGATTCAAAAAATGGAATCTATTTTATGAAATTAATTCACTATAAGTCTCAAAAAAAACTTTTATAATAATCTAGAAAAAGGTGATGAAAATAGTTTTCTACAAAAATTCATATTTAAGTATAAAAATATTTTTATAATAATATTTAGTGTAATATTGATTCAAATGATATTAGTCAGATTATGTTTAATAAAAATAAAATAATAAAATTTTAAGGTAAATTAAAATTTAAAACGGGAATTTTTAATTACACGAATGGAAATGATAGTTTTTTATAAAATATGTATTTTTCACTATTCAATGAAAATGTAATGATATCAATAATATTAAAAAATATATAATATAAATATAATTTTCTTATTATTATTTTAAAAATTATATCCCTTTTTTCAAATAAAAGTTCATAAAGTGGTTGAAATTAATTATAATATTATCTTAGAAAAATAAATAAAAACCACTTTTGAAGAAAACATAATTTAGATGAATAAAATATATTTTCTAAAAATTTAGTGATTACTTCGTAATAATTATTCATTTAATATTTTATGAGTATGAAACTTTTATATTTGTTTTATAGTTTTTTACTCATATTCATATCTACCAATTCAATTACTATAATATAATGATCATATTTAATTAATACTATTTCATTGTTCATTTAAAATCTATGAGTAATGTAATATATACTATCAAACATAGTATTATTTCAAAATATCATCATATTAAAAGGAAAATAAATTAAGAGGAATAATCAATAATAACAATTAGGATAAAATGAATTGGATGTAATGATACCATCACAACATTATATATCAATAAGAAATAAAATATCTAATCAGACAAAAATAAAAATGGGATCCTCACATGCGGAAGATGAGAGTAGAAAAAATTAATAAGATTAAGAAAAGATGCATCACTAGAAATGAACCCAAGGTATGTCATGAAATATCCCCTATCCATCCCACCACACCTACACTATAGCCTAATTAAAGGCCCTTTCCTTTAGCGAGATCACTAGCCATGAAGTCTACATGTGCATCAAAATGGCCATGTAGGGTGAGATAAAAATCTCAAAATGACAAATATAATGATACCTAAACATAAATTATAAAAGTGTATCCAGGTTTATTAATTTCTATTAATTAATTAATTAATTAAAAACCCTATTGGGTCATTGTGCACAAACAGCACTACTAGAACCCTGAATCTACCTTTATCTTCTACATGAATGTATGAATTGTCTATTAGTAATAACAAGAGTCAAGAATTTCCCACGACTTGTGCCTATGGAAAGGAAAAAACCTCAAAAGCAACTCAACTCGTCCTGTAGATTCTCGGGAGGTCATCATATCCATTGAACCACCCTACATATTCTTGGGAAGTTATCATATAAATAGACCCATCCTGTAATTTCATGGGAGGTTATTATAATAAATTGGGAATAAAAAATCCCTTGAATCATTAGTATTAACAATAAATTAAATGAAAACATCACCTCAATCAAAAAACTAATATATCCCCGCAAAACTATTCTTTGAAAATCCAAAAAATATCCCATAGAGGAAAATTTCATAGTAATATAATCCCAACATCACTTATAAATCCATGTTATGTTTCAATTTACCCAATCCATAGCCCTCCACTCACCATCTAAGGAGTCCCCTAAACATACATGAAGCAAACCAGTCAATCTATCATGTTGGACAGAAGTATAGTATCATCACTCACACACCCACATGAAAATATATTCATGAACCATTTTGAAAAAAAAGTAAAATGGTATACGACTTTCAACCATAGTTTAAGAGAAGCCAAAACAATAAGGACTGCCATCTTAAGTAAGGCTGTCACACAGAAACCCAAATATCATCAACATATTATGTCATTAGGGTGTTTGGAAGTGAAGAACAAGTAGAGATAAAGAGAAACATGCATTAAATTATTGAGTGTAATTAAACATACCTCAAGATACCATTCAAAAAATGTTTCACTTGAAACCACCATTGAATGAGGACGAAGGAGCTCAAAATTCCATTTTAGGAGAATCGCGTATCCAAAATTCCAAGTGAAGGACATGGGAAAGAAGGTGGGTGAGATTAGTGTTGTTACATGTGAAATTAATATACCTTTACTCTAGAAAAACATTCCCAAAATGTGGTTACAATGTGAATATAATTTCATCCTCTGAAACACTATAGAACGACCCCCACTTGAGGATTCTACCTAACTATTTCATTGTATGAAGGACACCTTAACACTATCAATCTCTTCTTGTATAATATTTCAGCTATTAGTCACCCCAATTTCTATGGAACCCGTTAAAGAGTATACCTAATATTCTATATATCCAATAATTTGAATGGTACACAGGATTAAGTATAATTAATATAGTAACACACCAATAATCTAAGTATTTCTACAAAATCACCCTATAACAACTTATCATCATAGAGAAGTGTCCCTAGGGGTCTCCTCAGAGCGTCTTTAGCCACTATAACCAAACATCTAACTCCCACTCGAAGTTTAATTTTTGAATCCATCCATACCATGAAAAAATCCAAACAAGGGGTATTATATTTCTACATGGAACCATATTACATCATTACACTATCTACAATGTATGTTCTTTAAATGACGCATCCACATGAAACATGGAATCATTACTATTAATGAATTTTTAGATTTTGAACAAGTACTCCCTACAGTATTTCATATTAAATACATTTTTTTAATTAATTTTTAGGGAGTATGGTTCCACTAGTTTCTTCTCATCCCGATCTATTCAATAATCTACAACAGACTAATAAATTGTGGGTCTAGATTCCCCAATCTCCTCAAAAATTGATTCTTAATTTTAGGTGATGCCTATAAAAACTCCCAAGATTCCATGCTGGAATATATGAATATTCACCCTCTGTAGAAATATCAACATTGTTAACTTTGAGAATTAGTTGAATTTAATTAAATAAACTACACCTGCTCAGTGGTCTCCTACATAAGGCTTAGTTGATAACACCACATGTATGGACACGAACATTTATCAATACAATTACCTTTCTTTTTAATTAAATATTGTCTTTTGATTTATTATATCCAATTATATTCGAATGACTGTTATGTATCATTACCATTAATAATATAGACGTTGAACAATAATCACATGACTAGTATAAATTTTGGGTTCTAACAAATCCTTTAGACATAGGCAAAGGAAATGATGGCTTCAACCAGTAGGGTCATACCTTATGAATCAAATTTATCGAATCCTCAGAGGGATATTGCATTTTTGGGATTTTTCATAGACCAAGGCCAATGCGATATCCAATAACTAAAGCGTGATAAAAACTATTTACGGGAGAAGTTCAAGCTCAGCAAGATCATGACCCACACATTGTTCACCGAATGATCCAATGAATTCCCCACCAACACACAACATAATCTTAGGGTGTATGCTGGTGTAATAAATTATATATATCAATACTTCAGAATTATGATTATATACATTATTTTATTATATAATAACAAATATACCATTATTCTATTATATAATAATTAATATACCATTATTCTATTAATGTTACCTTGTTCATGATTTTTACCACACAAATAGTATTTTTGGTTAATTAAGAAATTTATTTTTATGAATTAATTGATTTTTGATAAAAATAATATTTTAATGAAATATTATTATTTAATTAATTTAATCAAATTATAAATGATCATATAATTTTTATGTTGTCAAAAGAAATTTTTATTAAGGTGTGAAATTTTTTTTTCAAAACTCATCAATTTTCAAAAAAAAGTCAGTTTTTAATTTAAAAGTAAAAATTATCATTTTTAGAAAATTATTTAGAAAATAAATCTTATTTTTGATATCTGGATATCAAAATTATCCAATGTTGAATTTTTCATAATTTTCTAAGATAGTCAACTTTTCGGGTAAAAATTAAATATCATATAAATATAGTGTGTTTTATGCATCATAATGGACCAATAGTGATGTAATAAATACAATAAAAGTGTTCATACACTGAATATATGTTTTAAATTTAAAATAAAGTGATTTTATGTTTGTTTGATTTATTTTATAAAGCCTTAGTGAATCAACAAAGAATTATAAACTATTTTATGATTTTAAAATAATTTCCTTGAGAGTGTGACTCATCTATACATGAACAAAGAAAATATTTTAATATGTTAGGACCTTTTACATATATAATTTTTTTTTCCAATTCCCTTTTTTCTAAAACCATAGGAAAAAACAATCGTATGGTTTTTGTTTTTGAATATTTTATTATGTGGTGTCTAAAAAGCAAATAATAAAGAATTCCCCTTACTTTACTATATAATCCAACCCATGGTCACATTTCTCTTCACTAAAAATACATTATTATTGGTCACAAACTTCTCTCTACTCCCTAGAGTCCCCCCCAATGTGCCCCCAGGCTCCCAATAAGCCTTTCCCAAGCCCTTGGGTTCCCGCATCCCTGTAAGGGATCTTCCACCATCATCTTTTATCAAGAACTCCTTTTGTGATATGTCTTTTAATTTAAATTCACAAATGTTGGTATATGTTAATAAATACTATCCTTACTATTAATTTTACTTATAAATAATAATACCTTCCTTTAAATTTCATTAATCAATTCTTGATCCTTTACATACACCTCATACTATTCCAAAATTCGGTAAGGGATCTTCTTCTCTCCTCTATTATCAAGCACTCTAATTGTGATATGTATTTTAATTTAAATTATATAATGTTAGGATATTTTCATACATACTTACCTTACTATCCATTTGATTTATAAATAATTTTACCTTCCTTTCACTTTCAATAATCCATCTGCGATCCTTTATAAACACACGTTACCATGCCAAAATTGCGTAAGGGATATTCCACACTCCTCTTTTATCAAGCACTCTATATGTGATGTGTCTTGTAATGTCAATATTCATATGTTGGAATATGTTTATCCAAACTCCATTTACTATCCATTTTATTCATAAAAAATTATATCTTGCTTTCACTCTCATTAATCCATCCATGATCCTTTATATACACCCATTACTATGCCAAAATTCCGTAAGAGGTTTCTCTCTCTCGTCATTTTATCAAGAACCTCAATTATGATATGCCTATTAATTTGAAATTTCCTATGCTGGGATACATTATTACTTATATCCCATATTATACATTTCATTAACAAATTATTAGAGACCCATTTCTCTCTCATAAACCCATTTTACAATGTTCTATTTTGCGTTGTTATGCTACTGAAATTGCACCACGATTTTCCTTGCCAACATCATAATGTATTGAATACCATACCCATTTATCTATCAAGGGTATTCACCTTTATTCTCATTAACATATTTATTTGGTACTTACAAGTATGTATTCCACAATCCTTGGTCATGGAATAAATTATGATGTTTAATGAATCAATTTTGTATGATCTATGTGGCACACTAATACATGAAAATGAATTGATTATGAAGGGCCTAAAATAATAGTCTTCTAATGCATTGATTAATGTTTAGTATCATGATAATCCATGTTCAGTAAGGTTTTAATCATGCTAATTCATTTGAAATTAGGGTTTAATCATTCTAATTCATGTTCAATAAGGGTTTACACATGTTAATCCATGTGCAACGAGCCTTTGAGCATGCTAATATCATGTTGTATGTTGTTGCCACATTTCCATGTTATGATTATCATGATTTATCATGCCATAATGTTCATGTTACATTGAATTATCCCATGACATTCCTATTTCATAACATGTATTGTATTCCTCATGTTATGGAAACTTTATTTCCTTAATGATATTTATAGCCCACCCCTTTCTTACGTATGTTCTTAGGTTATCCAATGCAATGGTAAATATGAAATAATATAGTGGTCATGTAAAAGATGTTTTGAACAAAGATGTTGTATTTCAGGTT
This sequence comes from Viscum album, assembly GCA_963277665.1. Classification (NCBI taxonomy): domain Eukaryota; kingdom Viridiplantae; phylum Streptophyta; class Magnoliopsida; order Santalales; family Viscaceae; genus Viscum; species Viscum album. Next base: position 163,937,420 of record OY728149.1, read on the forward strand.
TATGTTATTCTGTATTGTTCCTAATTTTCTGAATACACTAGTCCTCTTGATCTTCTGAGTTGTATTAAGTTCCAATTTATTTAATATATCATGTTTAAATATGAAATACGATTAAGGTTTTTATAGATGGTATCGAAGGATAAGTTTAGTTATTTTTGGGATTAGGATTTGAAAATTCCAGTGAAAGCCTTTGGAATAAGACTAAGGATATGAAAATAATCCCTAAATTTTCTGGGTATATATTAAGTGGCTTATAAGGAAAATACATCCATGTCTGGATACAAACAAGTGGAGGTGGCTCTATAATAGATGTATGCAGGGGTAAATCCTCAAAACACTGCTTTAAGATAGACTCGAATGAGAACATGTGCATGACAAAAATCCTTGCTTCACTCCAGGTTTGACACTCCTATGGGATATTATTTTGTAAATTCGTAAGCTTAGTATGAACCATTATTATGGGAACATAAATATCACAATAATAATATAAGATATGAAATAGATCATGGATAATAGAGACTAAAGCCTATAAATTAATAGGTTATAGAAATAAATTCAATTTACAAGTTATCCCTTTCTTGTAATTTGATTACCATTTAAATGTTTCACAATTTTAGATAATCATACCCATGTCTATGTTGGATAAAGTAGAACTATAGTCTAAAAGTGATAGGTATTATTACTATACACAGTTCTACATATTATTTTATTTCACAGAAACTTAGTAGAACAATCCAAACCCCAACACAAAGCATGGAAGTAGATGTGTCGGTGAAAATGACAATTGGGGAAATTTTTTCATCCCAAGTATATAACTCCTACCCTAACACAATTTTCCGATTGAACATTCTAGTTAACCTTATCATACTTCCATTTGTGAAATTTGATGTAATAATGTGTATGGATTGGATTTATCTATATATAACCAACAAAAATTACCATGAAAAGGAAATTTCTATCTGTATGGGGAATCAACCTCCAATTCTACACAAATGTAAAGAGGATGATGAATATTCTTCAGCACCATCATCTCAAAAATGGATATTCCGACCTTATGAGGACGCATATCTTTCTTAGATGATTGAGTCTAAGGAAATACCCATCCTAGAAAGCATGCATATGTGGAGGGAATTCAATGATTTGTTTTTTCTAAGGAATTTCCTAGTCTTCCTCCTAACATAGAGGTTGAGTTTTAAATTGGACTTATACCTATGTAATTTCCAATATCCAATACTCCATATACAATGGTTGTTGTGGAATGCAAGGATCCGAAAAAAAAACTATAGGAGAATCATGATAAAGGATTTGTATCCTCATGTGCTACACCTTGGGGTGCACCAGTCCTCTTCAACAAGATGAAGTATGGGTAAGTGCGCCTTTGCATTGATTATCGTGATCTCAAAAAAAGCATGATAAAGAACAGGTATCCTTTTCCACAAAATTATGACTTTCTACATTAGCTATGTGGAGCACAATACTTCTCTTAGGCGGATATACGATCGGTATATTACCATGTAATGGTGAATAAGTAGGATATCCCCAAGAGTGTATTTTGTATAGGGTATGGGCATTATCAGTTCCTAGTGATGCCATTAAAAGTCACTAATGATCTAGAAATATTTATGTACTTTGTGAATAGAGTCTTCCAAGATTGCATCAACAAATATTTGTTAGTCTTTATAGACCAAATTATAATATACTCCAAAACAAAGGAGGATCATGAGGAGAATCTAAGCACTCTGGTAAATACCTTGAAAAAGGAGAATCTCTGTGAAATGTACTACAAGTGTGAGTTATGGTTTAATTAAGTATCATTCGAGGGGAATATAATCACATAATATTGGATATTTTTGGATACTTCTAGGAAAAAGTCAATTGATGGATGGTCAAAGGCCAACATATGTGAAAAATATCCAGAGCTTCTTGGGTTATCTGGATATTATCACTAATTTGTGAGAAATGTCTCTTGATTTTCAATCCCTCTTACCAAGCTAACGTGGAAGGGAGTCAAATTTTCTTAGAATGATGAATGTGATGAAAGCTTCATGGCGTTGAAGAAGAGTGTTATCACTAACCCTATCCTCATACTACCCACAAGTGGGGAGATTTTCTTAATATTCAGTGATTCTTCAAAGAAGGTAATGAGATTAATGTTAATGCAAAATGACAAAGTCTTTGCCTATGCCTCAAGGCAGTTGAAAATACATGAGAAAAACTATCTCACACATGGTTAGAAGTTGGCAGTTGTTCTCTTTGTGATGAAAATTTAGCGGCATTATCTCTTTGACAAGAAGTGTAAAATATATAGGGATCACGAAATACTCAAATATATATTCACTTAGAAAGAGTAAAATATAAACTAATAATTATGGTTAGACATCATTAAGTATTATGACTTCTCAATCCACAATCAACTGGCGAAGAGAACAAGGTAGTAGATTCTCTATGTATAAAGGACCCAAAAGTTCTATGATTGGTGATAATTGAAAAGGGACCAATATTCTTATATTTGAATAAGATTGAGATGGGAAACATAAACAAGGGAACATATAAAATCCTTTAAATAATGATAGATCAACCATATCTTTTGGAAAAATTAGTGGATACTTAAAAAGATAAGGTGTGAATTAAAAAGAAAGTGGAAACTATTAGAAAAAGAAAATCTTCATAGTTTAATATTAATGAATAATAAATTATGAGATTTGGGTCGAGACTATGTGTTCCATGGAATCATGTGCTTATGAAAGAACATTTGGATAATGAAAATAGTTAAAATTTATCCATTCACCTAATAAACATAAATATGTATCGATATCTTTGAGAGTACTATTGGTGGGATAATATGAAGTTGAAGATCACTAAATATACATCAATGTGCCTGGTATGTCAGAAAGTGAAGGCTGAGAGACAAAAGTCTTATGGGATAATGAAACCATTACCCATTCCAACATGGTAATGGGAAAACATCACTATAAACATTATCACCAGACATCCGGATACATCCAAACGAAACAACTCTATCTAGGTTTTTGTTGATCGTCTTACAAGGAAGAAACAATTCATATTAATTTTATAAAATTTCTCACAGTATCTACTAAAATAGATATACATTAGTGAAGTGGAAAGGCTGGATGGATTACTACTATTGATTATGTTTCATCGAGATCAAAGATTTACTTCTATGTTTTGGAAATGTATAAAGGATGATGTAAACAACAAGCTAAAATTCATTAAAGCTTATCATCCTCAAACTGATGGCCAATCTATGTGGAGTATCCAAACACCTGAGGACATATTTAGAGATTTATAAATGCAATTCTAAGGTGGATTTGACCAACTTCTTCCTTTAGTGGAGTCATATCACAACAACAGTTTCCACTCAAGCATCCAAATTGCCCCCTATGAAGCTCTTTATGGGAAGAGGTGCATAACACTGGCATGCAGGGATGAAGTTGGGGAATGAAAAATTATAGGTCAAAAAATGGTCATTTAAATGGTGGAGAAGGATAATACAATCCAGAAATACAGCAAAGCTACTCAGAGTTAACAACTGATCTATTCTAAAAATCAATGATGAGACCTAGGGTTTGTGTTTGGATATACTTTATTCCTCCACATATCTCTATGGAAGAGAGTAATGTGATTTGGGAAGAATGGAAATCTTAGTCCAAGGTACATCAACCCTTTTGAGATCTCTAATCACATCATAGTGGTGACCTATCGACTAGATCTCCCACCAAACATGTCTCAATTACATGATGTATTCCATGTGTCCCTCTTAAGAAAGTAAATCACAAACCCATCACATGTAATAAATCAATATATGGTACCATTGGAGAATTACCTCTACTATGAGTAGAAACAAGTGAATATATCATATCATATCAAAAATGTTCAACGAAATAATACAATGCCCCTCGTCAATGTTTAATGGGGAAACCAAAAGTCTGAAAAGAAATATGGGAACTAGAGGAAGTGATGATGCATATTTTCCCTCATATTTTTTAAAGTGGGAAATTTAAATTTTGAGGGTGAGATTTCCTAAGTAGTTAATTTTTTAATGGACCGATCATTTATGAAAAAATTTCATTTATTTTTTATTAAACAACTTTTTTGTTGTATTATTTCCAATTGGATTCAATTGACCATTATGTATCATTAACGTTGGTAATATAGCTATTGAACAATGATCACATGATTAGTATAAAAATTATGTTTTAACAAATCATTTTTACAAAGACAACGAAACTGATTTCTTCAACCAATAGAATCATAAATTATAAAGCCCATTTACCAGAGCATCTTATAAAGATAGAATTTATGGGATTTCCCACATACCAATCCCAAGTTGAGATCCAAAAATTTAATCAAGAGAAAAAATATTTACGAGAGTAGTTCAAGCTCATTGAGATCACAACCCAAGACATGTTCACCGAATCACCCCATGAAAGCTCCGCCATTGCACACCTTACTCTTATAGAATATGATAGTGTGATAAAAGGATATGTATCAAGACCCTACAATTATGATTTCATATATTATATTTCTATAGACTAATTAATGTACATTCATTCTATCAATGTTTCCTTCTAAATGATTTTTACCACACAAATAGTATTTATGGTTAATTAAGAAATTTATTTGGGTGAATTAATTTATTTTTGAACGAAATAGTATTTTTAATTAATTATTATTATTTAATTAATTTTATCAAATATAAAACATCATATATATTTTTTTATGTCAAAAGTAAATATTTTTATGGTTTTAAAACCATTTTTATAAAAACCGATCAATTATCTATAAAAATATGAATTTATTTTAAAATTAAAAATTAAGATATTAAGAAATTTATTTAGATAAAATTAATATTATTTTTTTAATCAGTACATCAAAATTATCCAATGGTGAATTTTTCATTATCTTCTGAGACAGTCAAAATTTCAAGTAAAAATTAAATAACCTATAAATATATAGTCTATTTTATGACATCATAATGGCCCTATTGTGATGTAATAAATACTATAAAAAGGATCTTTGACCAAATATATGTTTCTTACTTTAAAATAAAGTTTCTTTATATTTTTTTGATATATTTTATTAAATGATAGTGATTATTCCAAGACTTATATAATATTTTAGGATTTTTAAATAATTTCATTGAGAGTGTGACTCACCTCCAAATAAAAAAGGGAAATGTACCAATATTTTCAGACCGTGGCCTTATAAAATTATGTTGTAAAATTTACTTAAAAGAAACATGTCAGAACCTGGTCCTTACTTTTGAGGTATGAGTTTCTTCTTTTCTCTTTTCCTTAAGTGTTTTTGAGAAAATAGGAAAAATGGGGAAAAATCCCAAATTTTGAAAGTACGTGCCATGTACTTTTCCACACGCTGTGTACTTCTGGCCGTGTGGGATGAGTACACAGGGCGTGTGGCCATGCCGAGGATGAAAGGTGTAGGAACTGACTACACACCATGTTGTGGTCCTTTACACGCAGTGTAGGCAGTCAGTAGGCGAATAGTAAGGCGGTGGCTAGCTGTGGGGAAGCACATGCCGTGTAATCATGAGTAACGTTGTGTAGTCATGTCGGCAGGTGAACAGTGCCATGCAGGTGGGCAGCCACTAGTGGAACAGTTTAAAAATGGGAATTACAGGCCGTGTTCTTGGAAGTACACGCCGTGTACTTTGTTTTTTTCGCTTAAAATGGGCAATAGCCTCCCCTGTTTACATGGAAGGCTTAGAACGGGAAGAGATCTCGGGGGAGGAAGGCCGAATCTTTGAGGATCCACTGAGTGCATGTTCAGAATCTGTTCCCACCATGGATGATCTCGTTGGAATCGCACGTGTAAGCCCTGCACTCTTCCTTAATCGTTCTTACCAATTATTCATCTAATGGAAGTTATTTAAGTTTAAACGGAGTTTCTTCTATGTTAGATCTACGTTTTTCTTGGGCGTTTCTGGAATCGGCGTTCACGTATAACATTCGTTGGCGTTTAAAGTAGGTGGGTTGGTGTATATTTTCCAACTATCATGTGTTTTTGTGTGTTTTGAGCTGCGAACCCATATTTGGGGTGTCATGTGGCTAAGGCCGTGACTATTTTAAGTACCTATAATTGTATAGGTAATTTAATGTGATATAAAAATGATGTTTGGGATTGTTTCTTAGATCGAGGACCATCCCGGGGGTGTGTTCCTCTGTTTAGCCATTTAGCCAGGATACCCGAGGGTATGCCTTGTTTATTTTATGCCTTTAATGTAATGATTGTAGCATTTCCTTGAGAAGAATTCCTTGTTTTCTTCTTGTTTACATGTTGGTATTGGCCTGGTTAACTATTTAAACTGAAGGAAGTGTTGTGATTAGCATGTAGGCATAGTAATATTAGCCTGTGGGAAACTTCTTCCATGCCTGTGGGTAGCTGGTTCTGTGCCTTTGGCCGACACTTCTTATGCCTGTGGGCAATATCCGTATACTTGTGGGCAGATTCTTGTGTTGATTTCTCTTTACCCAAGTGTAGGAGTTTACGTGTATAAGGACATTGGTTGTTTACATAGAATATTCACTATGGTGATATTTTAAATAAAATTATTAGATGATATTATAATGGCAATATAACTAATTAAGTTAGTTACTTTGCAGTACTGCTTACTTTATTGCATTTTATTACTACACACTATTGCTTCATGTTTACACACAGTTGGGCACGAGCCTTTGGTGGGTGCCTATTGGGAACTTATTTCTAACACCCTGTTTGGGTCATGTTTTTCATCCCAAACAGATTACGTTTCTGCAGGTGTAGATAAGGGCAAGGGTCCTTATGCAGGTATTTGATCGCTGTTGAGGAGTAGGAGAGCATGGGACCGAGCATTGGCTCGTGATGCCGCTGGCTATTCTGTTTTTTTCCTATACTTATAATTCATTTGTATTGTATTATATTGTAGTGTAACATGTTATGGCTGTTTTCATAGAATTGAGGCATGTTGCATCATTTTATATACTGGTTGGTTATATCTACTGCGATTTTTAATTTCAGTTGTGTATGGTGTACTGCTACAGCTGTTGCTGTACATTTATTTTATATTCCGCTACGTTACACTTTGACAAATGAGGGCATAATTTCCCCACTATCAAACCTGGTCGCTCACTGCTAGTCGGTAGCCTCTGGTGTTTGGGGAAATGCACTTGAGGTCACGTGGCGAACCAGGTTCGGGGCACCCAAGGAGTGGTAACTGGAACCGGGACGTTACAAAGTGGTATCAGAGGAGTTCTTTTCTTTTCCTTACTATTTTAATCCTTAGTCAGGGATAGGACGGACTGATAGTTGTTAATAAGCTATGCCTGGGCGTAGCTAACCCGTGTACAGGGAAAATCCAATTTTACCTCATGTTGCAATTTTTCTGATTTTGAAATTTTACGGTTGATTTTATTTTCAATGTTGGGTGATGCACTTGTGATTGTGTTGTTATTATTTTATTAATGGGTTCTATTTATTTCCAACCCGATGAGATGAGGGTATTCCATCTCATGCATCATTTAGGCACATGCTATAAATCATATTCCATGCATAGTTTTCATGCCATGTAGGTGCATTAGAAATTGCATGTTGTTGTGATAGTTGTTGTGATAGAAAACCATGATGTTGTGATAGCTGCTTTGATAAATACCTGCTATGTGATACAATATTATTATGTGAGCCTGTTTATAGAATGGACACCAAAATTTGGTCTTTAGGGAGTATAGCCCCCCATTTACCAGAATTTGGTGGATCATTGACTGCTTATTTTTTTATAACATAGATAAGATGTCAAACTTTGATTCGTGGAGAGTATGGGCCCTCACAGATCAGAATTTGGCACTTAGGTATTTTTTAGTGTTTTCTGGGTTCTGGGGAAGTTTCTAAGGCATACTGTCTAGAATTTCTCGTATACTCTCCGTGTAGTACCTTCAACACGCCATGTATGGTCTTCTGTTCGGGAAGAAAAAATAAACTTTTTGAGTACATGCCGTGTACCCTGAGTACACGCCATGTAGACTCTACCAGTGTCATAAACCGTGTGGGTGGAGACACGGTGAAGGGATGTTCTTGGGGTGCACACGTCGTGTACCGGATATACATGACGTGTAGTGTTGACCCGGAGACCCGACCGTGTAACTAACAAACACGGGCCGGTGTAATCGTTTCTTGAACATGCCGTGTCAATGAAGAACACTCCATGTAGTGTGACCTGGGTACCCAACCGTGTAACTAACAACATGAGTCAGTGTAATCCCTTCGTGTACACGCTATGTGTATATCAAACACGACGTGTAGTGTGAGCCGTGTGTCTGGAAATGTAACTAACAACATGGGTCGGTGGAGCTCGTCTAGAACACGCCGTGTAGTCTTCTCTGAGGACAGACCGTGTGGACTTAGCCGTGTGACTAGGAAACATGGTTCTGTACATGCCGTTTGTGGGTGTAACACGCCATGTAGTGTCAAGATGAGTAGTCGGCTGTGTCACAAATGACATGGGTAGTGGGAAAATAACACCATACATGTCGTGTAGGTTATATACACGCCGTGTAGTTTTTGTTCAATAGGAGTCGTGTGGCTCAGCCATGTAGAAGGACCCAGGCAGGGGAAGGGAAGTCAAGTACACACCGTGTAGACAGTATACATGCCATGTAGTCTTGTTTCACAATTTTTGAACTCCTTCTTCGTCCTGTCCCCTTTTGGGTTTCTTCGTTTTCGGTCGTTGTTAATCTTGATCTAAGGTGTGTGTTCGAACATGTAGAGTCATGCCGCCGAGATGACCATTCATTGTTCTCCAGGAGAGCGGTGATGACTATACTCTGGAGATAGTGGGCCATGGGCTACCATTTGACCCTCTAGTAGAGTCAGATGTGGCCCCAACCATTATACCGGACACAGGTGCGAAGGCACAGTTCTGTGAAGGCTTTATGCGGTTCATGAAGACCTTTCCAGGAGCACCGCCAGCTGCCATATCTATGGCTGAGCTGACTCGTATCTTCCAGCAGCAACATCCTCCTATGTTTTCATGGGATGGAGGACCACAGGCTGCAGAGTCTTGGCTGGGATCGATGTATACTATTTTAGAGCATCTTGAGACGCCTCTAGGGTGGAGGGTAAAGCTCGCGACGTATATTCTGCGTGATTCTGCCAAGAGGTGGTGGGATTTTCCACCCAGTCAGAGCATCACAGAGATATGGCGTGGCAAGATTTCTAGATAGCCTTTTTTGACTTCTTCTTCACAGAGATGCTGAGGGAAGATAGAGCTTGAGAGTTCATGAATCTGTAGTAGGGCACTATGTCGGTGATGGACTATTCTGCTCATTTCACCGAGCTTTAGTGTTTTTCACCTATCCTGGTGGGGGATGAGATGCTGAGAGACAGGCGCTTCAAGGATGGTCTTCGGTATGACATCCGGGCGCTAGTGAATGTTTCAAGGTTGCCTTCAGTACATGCTATTGTGAACCAGGGGCTGATCACAGAGAGGAACCTGCAGGAATCAAGTGGTGTGGGCTAGGGTGGTTCAGCACCAGTTACTTGTACTATTTCTACTAGCCAGAGGAAGAGACAAATGGACTTCTCTCAAGGTGGCAGTACCAGTCAGAAGAATGATTCAGGTGGCCAGGTCTTATGCTACCAGTGTGGTATAGAGGGGAACAAGAGGCCACAGTGTCCACAAGACCTAGTGGAGTGTCGATCTTCTGGAAGGATGGGTCATCTGTAGTGCTTTTGCAGGGCATTTCCACCGATGGCTAGTGAGAGGGGTTCTGTGAAGACTCTGCGTGCAGGAGTAGGACCAGTGGCTTCTTCCAGTAAGGGAACTGTAATACGTCAGGGCGTGCAATCAGAGATGGTGGTTGTGGGCATGGTATCCAGACACCAGGATCTCAAAGGTAGCATAACGGGATAGCTCAGGGTAGTCAGGCTGTGTCGCGGGGCCGTGGCACTGGGCGGGCATATTTAGTGCAACCAACCCAGCTAGAGCAGGATCCCAGACCTTCTAATGTTAGAGGTACTATTCTAGTAGCTTCTGTTATATCTTTAGTACTTTTCAATACAAGTGCTACACATAGTTTTATATCTGATCCCGTTGTAGAGAGCCTTGGGCTCTTTTTTTCTACCTCTTCTGATATCATGACGCTAGACACACCGTTGGGGACTAGAACGGCCGATGTGCATCAGTTCAAAGAGTTCCCACTTGATGTTGGTGGGTGTCACATTCTATGGGACCTTTATGTCTTAGAGATAAAAGCTTATGATGTCATTCTCGGGATGGAATGGTTGGTTCCATTTCGAGCATTTGTAGACTGCTATTGTCGTAGGGTGCGTTTCATGTCACCAGAGGGCGGAGAGTTTCTATATAAGGGAGAATGGGATGTTTAGTTGAGTTGAGCTGGACCAAAGCATCGTGGGCAAAGTGGAGTCACAACCCAGATAGTGAGTTTATACCTGGATGACTAGGGGACTTGTCCGAAGGATTTCCCTCCAGTGGTTGATTATTTCAGGGATGTCTTCCCGGACAACTTTTAAGGTCTTCCTCTGGATCATGAGGTGGATTTATCTATTGAGCTCATACCAGGAGCAGCACCGGTGTCAATTCCTCCTTATAGGATGGCTACGCCTGAGTTGCAGGAGCTCAAGAGGCAGTTAGAGGAGCTACAGGCCAAGGGTTTAATCCGACCCAGTACTTCTCCTTGGGGTTATCATGTTCTTTTTGCGAAGAAGGCATACGGTACCCTCAGACACTGTGTGGATTATCAGAAGCTGAACCAGTTGACGGTTAAGAACCGATATCCCTTGACAAGGATTGGTGATCTTTTTGACAAACTTCATGAAGTACGAGTGTTCTTGAAGATTGAATTGAGATTAGGATATCATCAGCTGCGCGTTAGACCTTCTGATATACCTCTCACAGCTTTCAAGAGTAGGTATGGTCTATACGATTATACGGTTATGCCGTTCAGACTAAAAAAAGCGCCATTGGTTTTCATGGATCTAATGAATCGTGTGTTCCATCCTTATCTGGACTCTTTCCTGGTAGTATTCATGGATGACATATTTTTGTACTCTCACACTCGACACGACCATGCCACCTATCTTGAGATCATATTGAGTACACTGAAAGAGCATTAGCTATATGCTAAGCTCTCAAAGTGACACTTTTGGATGGACCAGATTCACTTCCTGGGTCATATCTTCTCAGAAGTAGGAGTTTCAGTAGACCTAGAGAAGGTGAGAGCAGTAGTTTTCTGGGAGCAGCCTAAGAACGTGTTTGAGATACAGAGTTTCTTGGGGCTGGCTGGTTACTACAGATTCTTCATACAGGACTTCCCCCGCTTAGCATCACCGTTGATGGGTTTGACTAAGAAGGGTGTGAAGTTCTCTTGGACAGAATCTTGTGAGACAGCCTTTCAGGACCTGAAGAGAAGGTTGACATCAGCACCAATCCTAATACTCCTAGAGTAGGGGAAGTGCTATATAGTTTACTCTGATGCATCAGGTATCGGGATGGGAGTAGTGTTGATTCAGGGCGATCGAGTTATTGTGTACGGTTCTTGGCAGTTGAGGCCACATGAGAGGAATTACCCGACACATGATCTCAAGTTGGCTGTAGTTGTTCATGTGTTGCACTGTTGGAGACACTATCTGTTGGGAGAACGTTTTGGGGTTTTCACCAACCAAAAAAGTCTCAAGTATATCTTTACACAACATGAATTGAATCTGAGGCAGCGAAGGTGGGTCGAATACCTTGAGTCCTTTGATTTTGAGTTTGCTTATTCACCTGGTAAAGGTAATGCAGTTGCTGATGCACTGAGTAGGAAGGCTCATATACAGGCAGTGTAGGAGGCCAGTGGTGAATGGCCTCTTATGGCTTTGTTCTCTGAGCTGCATCTGAAGGTGCACGACAGTTAGGGGTAAACCTATCTTTCCTCATTATCTACAACTTCTACCCTCTTGTATAGAGTGAGGATGAGACAACTATCTGATCTAGAAGGCCTAGTTCTACGGGAGTTGGTGGAAAGAGAGGACCCTCCTCCTGGTTGGACAATAGGAGATGATGAGGTATTGTGTTTCCATGGACGAGTGTGGGTTCCAGGGGATATACACGAGGATATTATGGGGGAGCTTCATACTTCAGCTTGGGAAGTTCATCCCGGGGTTACCAATATGTACCTTGACTTGAGACATCAGTACTGGTGGCCTGGTATGAAGAGAGATGTAGCTGGTTTTGTTACGAGGTGTTCCACGTGTCACTAGGTGAAGGTGGAAAATCAGAGGCTAGCTGGGCTGTTACAGTGGTTACCCATCCCCGAGTGGAAATGGGATGATGTCACGATAGATTTTTTGACTGGTTTTCCGAGGTCACCTCGAGGCAATGATTCCATGTGGGTTGTTGTGGACAGACTCACGAAGGTAGCTCACTTTTTTCTGATCAAGGAGGCCTTCGGTGTTGACGATCTCAGGAACTTCTATATCCGAGAGATCATACGTCTTCATTAGGTCCCTCATTCTATCATTTCATATAGGGATTCCCATTTTATGTCTCGTTTCTGGCAGAGTTTTCAGAGGGCACTGGGTACATAGGTGCTTCTGAGCACACCTTACCACCCTTAGACCGATGGCCAGCCAGAGTGTGCGATACAGGTGCTTTAGGACATGCTGCGTGCATGTGTCCTATAATTCAGGGGCTCTTGGGAGAATCATATACCCCTAGTTGAGTTTTCTTATAACTATTGTTTCTAGGAAACTATTGAGATGGAACCATACGAGGCTTTATATGGTAGGCCATGCCGATCACCCTTGTGCTGGTTAGAGGCAGGTGAGGTAGCTTTACTGGGACCACGTCTCATATAGGAGACTTATGATCTGGTCCAGTTGATTCAGAAGCATATGGCTACCACACAATCTTTTCAGAAATCTTATGCTGATCACCGTAGAAGACCCTTGGAGTTTGTGGTCGGGGATCAGTTTTTCTTGCCTGTTTTGTCGAGGTTTGGAAACAGACGGATTTGGAGACAGGGTAAACTTTCACCGAGGTATGTGGGGCCATTTGAGATTCTGGAGAGAGTCGGGCCGGTTGCCTATCGGTTGCAGTTACCAAAGAGGTATCAGTCCATGCACGACATCTTCGATGTATCTCAGTTGCGCCACTATCATTCAGACCTGTCTCACATCTTTCAGCCCGGGGAGGTTGAGCTTCATGTCGATGCGTCCTTTGAGGAGCATCTGATTTGTATTGTTGATAGGAGTACGAAGGTTCTCTGAGGCTGGTCAGTTCCTCTTATACGGGTGCTATGGAAGCATGGCCGAGTACATGAAGAAAGCTAGGAGCCAGAGACCGACGTACATGCTCAGTGGCCGAAGGTGTTCAAGACATTATCTTCACCACCCTTAGAAGGGAAATTAAGGGGCGAATTGCTATAGGGGGGGGGCTTTGTAAGAACCCGGTTTTTACTTTTGAGGTACGGGTTTCTTCTTTCTCTTTTCCTTAACTGTTTTTGAGAAAATGTGGAAAATGGGGAAAAATCCCAAATTTTGAAAGTACACACTGTGTACTTTTCCACACGCCATGTACTTCTGGCCATGTGGGATGAGTACACGGGGAGTGTGGCCATGCTGGGGATGAAGGGTGTAGGAACCGACTACACGCCGTGTAGTGGTCCTTTACATGCCGTGTAGGTAGTCGGAAGGTGAATAGTAATGCGGTGGCCAGCTATGGGGCGGCACACGCCGTGTACTAATGAAGACACGCCGTGTAGTCATGTCGGCAGGTGAACAATGCCATGCTGTCGGGAAGCCTCCAGAGGAACAGTTTAAAAATGGGAAGTACACGCCGTGTACATGGAAGTACACACTGTGTACTTGGATTTACAGGTTGTATACTTTGTTTTTTTCACTTAAAATGGGCAGTAGCCTCCCTGGTTTATAGGGATAACTTAGAATGGGAAGAGATCTCGGGGGAGGAAGGCCGAATCTTCGAGGATCCGCTGAGCGCACATTCGGAATCTGTTTCCGCCTTGGATGATCTCGTTGGAACTGCACGGGTAAGCCCTACACTCTTCCTTAATCATTCTTACCAATTATTCCACTAATGGAAGTTATTTAAGTATAAATTGAGTTTCTTCTATGTCAGATCTATGTTGTTCTTGGGCATTTCTGGAATCGGAATTCACGTATAACGTTCGTTGAAGTTTAAGGTAGGTGGCTTTGTGTTTATTTTCCTACTGTCGTGTGTTTTTGTGTGTATTGAGCTACGAAACCATATTTGGGGTGTCGTGTGGCTGAGGAAGTGGCTATTTTAAGTACCTATAATTATATAGGTAATTGAATGTGATATAAAAATGCTGTTTGGGAACGTTGCTTGGATCCAGGACCACCCCGGGGGAGCGTTCCTCTGTTTAGGCATTTGGACAGGATACCCGAGGGTATGTGTTGTTTATTTTATGCCTTTAATGTAATGATTTTAGCATTTCCTTGATAGGAATTTCTTGTTTACTGCTTGTTTTCATGTTGGTCTTGGCCCGATTACCTGTTTAGCCTGAGGGCAGTGTTGTGATTAACCTTTGGGCACAATACTGTTAGCCTGTGGGAAACTTCTTCCGTGCCTGTGGGCAGCTGATTCTATGCCTGTGGGTGACACTTCTTATGCCTGTGGGAATATTCTTATGTTGGTTTCCCTTTACCCAAGGGTAGGAGTTTACGTGTCTGAGGACATTGGATATTTACTTAGAGTATTCAATATGGTGATATTTTAAATAAAATGATTAGATGATATTAAAATGGAAATATAACTAGTTAAAGTTAGTTACTTTTCAATACTGCTTACTTTATTGCATTTTATTACTGCACACTATTGCTTCTTGTTCACACATAGTTGGGCACGAGCCTTTGGTGGGTGCCTATTTGAAATTTATTTCTCACACCCTGTTTGGGTCATGTTTTTCGACCCAAAAAGATTATGTTTCTATAGGTGTAGATAATGGAAAGGGTCCTTATATATGTATTTGATTGCTGTTGAGGAGTAGGAGAGAATGGAACCGAGCATTGGCTCGCGATGCCGCTGGCTATTCTGTTTTGTTTTCTTGTACTTGTACTTCCAGTTGTATTTTATTGTATTGCAGTGTAACATGTTCTGGATATTTGCATAGAATTGAGGCATGTTGCATCATATTATATACTGGATGGTTATATCTTCTGTAGTTGTTAATTTTTGTTGTGTATGGTTTACTGCTTCCGCTGTTGCTGTACATTTATTTTATATTCTGTTGCGCTACACTTTGAAAAATGAGGGCATAGTTTCCAAAATATTAGACCTGGGGCCTCACTGCTAGTCGGCAGCCTCTAGTGTTTGGGGAAATACTCTTGAGGTCACGTGGAGAATCGGGTTCGGGGCACCCGTGGAGTAGTTCCCGGAACCGGGACGTTACAAAACCATTATAAAAAATCATGGGTAGGTCTGTGGTTTTGAGTATTTTATTATGTAGTGTCAAAAATAAAAATAATAAAGAATCCCCCCTCTTTTACTTTATAAACCCTCCCAGTTGCCATTTCTCTTCACCAAAAGTCCTTGATACTCATCCAAACTCAACTATCTACTCCTTGGAGTCCTCCCATGGTTCCCCCAAGCCCCCAAGAAGCCTCTCCCAAGCATTTGGGATCACACATCCAAGTAAGGGATCTTCCTCTCTCCTCTTTTTTCAAGAACTCCTTTTGTGATATGTATTTTAATTTTAATTAGAATATGTTGCGTTATGTGAATCCATTTTGATATTTATTTCTAGTTGATTCATAAATAATGATATTTTTTTCACTTTCTTTGACCCATGTGTAATCTTTTATATACACCTGTTACCATCCCAAAATTCCAAAAGGGATCTTCCCCTCTCTTCTTTTATCGAGGACTCCTTTTGTGATTTGTCTTTCAATTTCAGTCAACATATGTTGATAAATGTTCATAAATACTTCCCTTACTATCCATGTGATTTATAAATAATTATATATTCCTTTAACATTCATTAATCCATCTGTTATCCTTTATATACACATGTTACCATGTTAAACTTTTTTAAGGGATCTTTAACTCTCCTCTTTTATCAAGCACTCCATTTATGATGTGTCCTTTAATTTAAATTTTCATATATTAGAATATGTTATTAAATATACAATTTATTATAAATTTTATATATAAATAATTAAATCTTACTTTCACTTTCATTAATCCATCTATGATCCTTTACAAACACCTGTTACAATGTCAAAATTCCGTGAGAGATTTATCTCTCTCCTCTATTTTATCAACCACCACAATCATTATATTCTCTTTAATTTAAAATTTATTATGACGAGTTACCTTATTACCTATCCCCTTATTTTCAATTTAATTAATAAATAATTAGATACCACTTTCTCTCTCTGGAACCCATTTTATGAATTTCTATTTGATATCATTATGACCCTGAAATTGCACCATGATTTTTCATGCCAAAATTATCAGGTAATGAATACCTGACCCATTTCTCTATCAAGTGTATTAACCATTATTCTCATGTACTTATTGATGGGGGATATAAATGTATGCATTAAACATTAATTTTTTTGAATAAATTATAATCTTTAAGGAATCTCTATCTTATGATCTATATGGCACAATTATGCATGAAAATTAAATGATTATGAAGGGTGTTCCATGATAGTTCTTCAATTCATTGGATAATGTTTTGTATCATGATAATCCTTGTGGAATTAGGGTTCAATAAATATAAATAATTCCAATTATGGTTTGATCATGCTAATTCATGTGCAATGTGGGTTTACTCATGTTAATCCATGTGCACTGAGCCTTCGCTCATGCTAATATCATTTTGTCTGTTGTTACTACATTTTAGTGTTATGATTATCATGCTTTATCATTATTTTATGTTCATGCAACATTTTATGATCCATTGATATGCCTATTTTCTAACATGCATTTTCTTACTGACATTATTCCATGTTTATTCCCTTAAAGGGCTTTAAAGCTCAACCCTTATGTGCTCAGGTTATACCATGTAATGCTAGGTTTGAAAGAAAGTTTTGGTCATGTAAAAGATGTTTTAAATAATGATGTTGTTTTCCATGTTTAAGTTATTATGTAATATTCTTATTTTTCTCAATACCCTATACCTCTCATTATTCTGAGTTGTATCACATTCCAATTTATGTAGCAAATCATGTTTAAATATGAAAGAAAATTAGGGTTGTTATACCTCAACTTTTGTATATGAGAGATATGGTTTTCTTTAAAATATTTTCACAAGAAACAAGGGATCAAATCCTAATGTTTTGAATATTTTAGTAGTCTTTAGAGGCTAGATACACATAATATTCTCTTATACAACTTGAAAACCTAAAATAAAACATAAAATTCATGTGATAACTTTATTATTTATTCTATTCTATCACTTTACTCATTAATAAATCCCTTATTCATTTTCTGGGGAAAAGAAAACCTAAAAAATCAATATTTTAAATTCTTAGTATGGGAAATCATACAAAATAATATATCATAGAATAAAGAAAGCATGAATAATATGTAAGCAGTTAATAATAATAATAAATTCCATATAAAAAATCATGTAAATAGTGTACTAAATCAATATTTATTATAGAAACATAAACAATCAAATGTATAATAATATAAAGTTTCATAATGATAGAATGCATAATGTCAAATATCATAATATTAATATCAACATCTCATTCCAAGATATCATATATAAATATGTAATGTCTATTCCATATAACCAAACTATTTTGTCTCATGAGACCATTTGATTCATCAAGGGGTTATAACAAGCCTCTATCATCATATAATAAATTAAATTCATTCATCAAATAAATGAAATTAATAACAATTAATGTCATAAGCCATATAAACATGTATATTAAAAAGCTAGTGTAATAAATGTAAATATAATCCTTAGCTAAAAAAATAGAAAAACATTATCATAATGCATTATTAGTAATATGGAATATGGAATCAATAGTTAATATCCCCAGAAAAGAATAATGTACTTAAAATTATATTAAAATATATGAAAATGTTTTAAAAGAATATAAGAATATTTCTTTATGTAAATATCCTTTTAAATTTTGAATTCACGTAGATTAATGTCTAAAAAATAAATAATATTATGTAAAATATTATTACATGAAAGTAAGAATGAAAATATTTATGGTCATATTCACAGTAAATATTATCCATGACAATGGTAAATATTGTTCTTGATGGATATATTAAAATAATGACTCCATTCACACATTTTAAAAAAGTACCTCATTCAGAAAATGATAAGGTTGTTCCATTTTTTAATATTTATATATTGTAAAAAAGAAAAAAATGAGATTAATTATTCATTAGAGTATCAGATGTTTTTGAAAATATTATAATGAAAAGATGAATGTGTAATAAAATGTTCCCTACATCAATAGAAAACAAGATTAGTTCTCCTTAAAATAGTATTTTGGTTACTTTGAGTTCAAAAGAAGGTAAATATTGATCTAATAATTTTTAACCATAGTGGTAAAATATTATAATCATGTTTATTTGGGTTTAATATATTATTATCATATAATACCTCAAATTTAAACATATGAATAAATAATTATGAATAAGTATGAGACTTTGAAATAATCCATTACCAAAAGATCATAATGCCTCATATTGGAATTTATCCTCTTGTGTATTAAATTTCAATTTTTTTTTATTCAATAAAAATAATATATATATTTATAATATGATATATGATCTACCAAAAAAATTTTAATACTAATTAATTTTCATTATTTCAATATAATCATCATTTTTGGTGTTTACTACTTCATTTTTTATGCATGTTTTGAATCATAAGTTATAGTCTATGCCTTTTGATCATGGTTAAATCATATACATAATTTTAATCATGATAAAAATATAAAATAGATTCATTATATACATATTATAATCAATAATGAATGGAGAACTTTAAAAACAAATCACATCACTTCATAGAGTTGGTTTTTCATACAGACACATGAGAGATATTATAATTTATTATATTGTGGACAGGAAGGAAATAAAATGATATATTTTATTTAAAGAGTAAAATTTATATTATAAATGTCAATTATATTAATTACGATAATATTAGGATATGAAAAGAAGTTCCATGAGTAATGTAAAGATTATATTATGCTTGTAGGGAAGTAATTTTGTTATATATTGTTCTCAATGTTTCTAAATAACGGAGGAGAAGAGGTTATCTTGTATAAGTGAGTGGAGGGACATGCATAATATTTATTTAATGATTTTAATAATAAAAAATGATTTACTTGTTCAAGTATAACCAAATAGAAATTAATTTTATTCTAAGATAATAAAAGTTTTAAATATATTCAAACAATAATATTTATAAATGTTTACAAGGCATTTCTACCCTTATCTCTTAGTTTAATCACTGGTAAACCCGCTTTAACCGAAATCGTGTTTACAAATATTTACTATTTTTACATTTCATTATAACCAAATACTAATTATATATTATTAAATTATATTAATAACGATGAGTCCAAATATTTAATACATGTTTTATTTTTCAATTTTTTTGGAAGAAATTAATTTTAATATAAGTACGCAAGTGCAATGAAAATAACTGTTAGAAACACGTTTTTTTATGAAATTAAATTATTTTAGAGAAAAAATTGAGTTTTGATTATTATATGATGAATTGGATTATGTGAAACCAAATTAATGATATATTTATTTCAAAAAAGATAAAATTTTAAATAATCTCATAAATACATAATTAATAAAGAAGAATTGAAAACATTTTTAATTTGAAAAAAACATTCCAATGAATTTATAAAATATTAATATTATATTCCAAAGTTTAATATTAATTTTATATATATTTATATTAATTAATAAATATGTATATTTCCTATAAAAATGACATCGATATTTAATGTTATTTTTATTTTCTTATAATGTCATAAAAGTGACACTGTGTTAAATCGGTATTTTCACTATTCACTAGTAAATCAATTATTTATAAAAATATAAAAAATAACCCGAAGATAGTTTAAACTAAATGAATTAAAAAATGATACTCATTTCATTAGATTCAATTAATAATATTTAAGGATCTATGTTTTAATAATATTTTATAATAAAACTATGTTCTATATAATATTATTTCTTTGTAAAAGAAAGCTTGCGTTCTATAATTGAATATTGGGTGTTACATTCATTCCACCTTTGAAAATTTAATTATAGAAATTTCTAGAATATCACACCATGAATATATGTGTAGTTTTATTCATCATAATAACTTCAGGTTCCCTCATCGTCTCCTTTATCTTATATTTTCTCTAATGTACCATTACAAACTGAGTAGTCTGATTCCTCAATACTTGTTATCTAGTTTAAGAATCTCAATAATCTCATCACATAAACTAAAAATGATCTAATTCTATTTCCTTATTTGTGAGAACAAGAATTAAATCTTACATATGCATCCTTAAAATTGGATATAGATCCTATGATGAACTTTAGAGATGCTTGGTGGAATTTAAAAATAGTAGGCTAAAACTTGTATTCTTTCTAGAATTCAAAATTTTATAATATACCTATTAATTAGTTTACCTTCTCCCCATTATTATAAAAAAATTATATAGTGATACCATCTATAAAACATGATCTACCACTTTAAAATCTAAATCCTTCTTTTGGTTATTAGCATAGAATTTTTGATGAATTTTACATTCCATAATAGGATTTTGAATAGTATTAACTTTCATCATTGTATCCTTAACAAGATCCTATCATAAAAGCTTCATTTCACCATCTTCATACCAAAAAGTTTAATTATGACACATTTATATTTGAAATTCCATATACAACACCTTTTCAATTCTCGACTTAAGTCTATTATTACATGAAAATTCAATCAATGATAAATAATAATCCCACATTCCAAAAAAATCAAGTGAGCACGATCTTAATATATATTATTATATTTAAATAGTACTTCCAAGCTACCCATCAGTTTGAGGATGATAGGTAGTGCTCAAATTGTGCTTGGTGTCATGATAATTCTAAGTACTCTTCATGAATTTTATTTTAAACTGTGAATCAGAATCTCAAACAATCAAATAAGGTTCACCAAGTAGTAAAATAAATTCATCAAAATAGATCTTCATGAGGTGTAAAAGATGTAGATCACCACTTATAGTAACATAATTTGGAAACATGTAATGTAAATAAAATATATACCATATAGAAACATTATTTCTAGAAGTATATGTAAATCCATTGAAATATTAAATAATAATATCATCCCATTTTCCTAATAGAAATAGTAGATGTTGTGTGACAACTTTAAGATTCTTTCTTTCATCATTTACCAATTGAAAGACCATACATATTGATACATAGTTTCAAATTATAAATTTTTTATTATCCAACCAAAAACATTCCCCTAAATCCATATAAATTTTGGTTGAACCATAAAAAAGATAATTTTTTTTTCGATGAGCTTCATATTATAACTATTTTTTTAGCTCATATATGAATGAAACACATAACCTCTTTCAAAATTTTAAAATACCATATTCCTAGAATATTTATAAAAAATTCCAATTATACACATACAATTTTATTTTGAGTGTTGTTATCATCAATATGTGAACTTTTTTACTTTCCCCAATAAGGTCTGTTTTTGAATTATTTCAAATTGATGTGATGTTTCTCCTTCTTTAATGTTTCTCATTACTAATTTTTCTTTTTTCATGTACATATACTTCTTAAAATCCTAATTTTAGTAAAAAATACATGACCTTTAAAACAAAATGCATTGACAACCTTTTATATATTCAAGGATTATAGTGTATTGTGAAATAATAATCCTTAAGTAGTTTTAACAATCTCATTTTCATCATGGGTTTATCATTCTATTATAAGACGTATTTGAAACATTTGTGATCATTAAAATTTTCACATTATTAACCATAAATATAGTACCATAATATCTTAATAGAATAGATTATTTCTTACAAATAAACATCATTGTTTGGATAATTTTATTCTTGAATCATTAAGTATCGTGATGTATAGGAAAGAAATCTATATTTCTTTATATGGACACATCCATTTCCCTTAATTTAGGAATCAATATACATAAAATATGAAACCCTTACCAATGTTAAATTCAACATCAATGCATTGACCATTCTCATCATTGATTGTTTAAAACATTCCTTACATGTTTCTTACCATATAAACTTAAAATCCTTATGTATCAATTTATTTAAGTGTTTTTCTAATCTATATTTATTTTAAAAAAATACTCAATGGTAATCTAATAATCGAAGAAAATCATGTATGTTAAACATATTTATTGGCATTGGAAATCCCCTAACTACATTTTTATTCCATGTATCAACTGATACTCCATCGATAGACATAATATTATAATTAAAAAAATATTATATAATCCAACGTTCACATTATTTTAATTTTACATATTACTCATTTTTAATGAGAATTTCATGAATAAGTTTCAAATGAATATTATGATTATAAGAAGTTTTCAAGTATATATTGTTATCATAAAAAAATAACATAATGAAATTATCAATATATTCCATGAATTCATTGTTCACCATATCCATAAAACAATGGGTTAATTAGTCAATCCATTGGGGCATAACTGTTAATTTTTAATGCCCGTACCTTGTATGAAATTTCATTAGTGGAATATATTTCTTCTTTTATAAAAGTTAATGATACCCAAAATGAAGATCAATTTTTGAAAAATATAGATATCATTGAATTTTATCAAATAATCCATCAAGGCATTAAAAATGTGGCATGTTGTTTATAGAAATTCTGTTGATTTTCCTTTAATTTACACAAAAACTCAGAGACACTTATTTTTTCTAAACAAAATGACCATGGACTACCCATGGTGAATCACTAGGAAGATAAATCCTTTATCACACATCTCAAACAATTTTTTATTCAGTTCTAGTAATTAAATTGTTCCCATATTTTTGGGAGTTGTAGGTATAATATTTGTATCAAGGACGAGACAATAAAATAATGAACTTCATGTCAGGTCAGTGTCCAAGAAGTTCTTCAAGAGACACATCCATCTATTCTTGAAAAATTGTTATATCAACTACTCTAAATATACATTTCCCATTCATAGGTGATGTCTACTATTCTTACTAATAATTTCACTATGGATAACCAATATAGGTGGATTAATACATGATTATAATGATGTAGTATCCCCTATAAATACAAGAGATTCCATATCTCTGTTATAATTAATAGTCTTCTTCCCTTCACAATGAATTTTTCCATTTTTAGTTGAATGTAAATATATACCAAGGATTGTATCAATGTATTACAGAAGTATAAGAATCATGATTAAAAATAGGGAATATTTATATTTAATAATGGGTACATTATTACATATCCTCTTTATTTTTTGATTTCCACTGGGATTTTTGATTGATAACTACATCTTATTAGTGTAAGGGATATACCTAATTTTCTTTGAAAAAATGATTGATATAAAAGACTGACAATATCCAGAATAAATAAATAGAAATATATAAATATTATATCATGTTGAAGAAATATTCCAATATATATTTAGGAACACAAAACCCAACATTAGTGGTTACATAAGCATGAATATGATTGAATATAATTTTCTAAGAAAATACTCTTTATTATTGGGTAATTCTTTCAAACAGTTCCACGTCTCCATATAGTTGAATAGTTGAACATGACAATCTTTTTTATCACTCTTGTAATTATAGTTATGATCTTATATCACTCTAAACATCAATAAAAATCATATTCCAATCAATATTGTTCCACAATGTTTCTCTATTTATTTATTAAAAGTTTGAATTTCCACCATTCCCTACTTCCTATTTTCTATATTTCCTTTTCAACTATTCTTATCCACCAAAATGTTTTCTTTTTATCTCTAGAAAACATAAGAATTAGATATTTATTTAATTATCCTGATAAGACATTATACCAAATCCTCATATAGAGAAAATTCATGAGATATTGATTCAATTCAATGGCAAGGATTTTCCCCATTAAAAATTGATCAATCTCCTTCCTTGGATTATATACATAATTAATAAATTTTTTTGGTATCATTATAAATTTATCTTCATATTCAAAAACCTTTTATTCTTCCTTTTACAATATATTTATTTATTTATTTTTGATATTAGCTCCCATCTCAAGAGGAAACTGTTTTTCATTAAATATCTCATAGAATTAATTCTTCCCTATACTATTTATTTCCTTCGACTGATTAGTGTTTTGTATCAATAACCACAATTTATCAGTGTATCCTTTAAGATGATAATTTTCTATGATAATTGTTTCTCTATCACTAATTCCTAAATAATGATATATATATTTTTGGGACTTGATTTATTTATCAGTTACTAATGAATTAGTAATCCCATCGAATTATGGGGGATTATAATGCATTAAATGGTTAAAATTGTTTCTATATTTAAGGAATCATAAAGGTTCTCTTTTAAAGAATAGTTATAGGATATAATCTTAGTAATATTCCCTATTATAGTTATAATGATTTCTTCTCTAGCACAAGCTCCTTCTCTAGCCTCATTTTCATTCCTAATAGGTAAATACCTATATAGACTATGTACGTTGATATGATTTTTATCTCATCCGATAGGAACTATTTGTAAAAATTGTCACAAACTAAAATAAATTTTATTATTATAAATTATAATTCTAAATATGGTGTAACACATTACATTTAGTCAATATTTACACACAACTAATATCCGAATCATAAGATTTGTATCTTTTGAAATGTCCTTAAATCATACAAATATTTTAAAATATTTCATAATGGTTTGTAAGGTGAATGTAAATATACCAAATAATTTCACCCAAGAGTTTCTTGTTGGGTGTAAAGTCTTATTCCCTCTCATCATTCACTGGTGATGATCTAGTAATACCCAATCTTCACCGTTATGATTTGTTAGCCCTAGGTGATTTTGTTTTATAACTTCCTCCATATGCAAGTTTTGAGACAAGGATGTATAAATTAGGAAACCCACACAATCATTATTTTTTTAAAACATTATGATATTATCATATACTTTTATTTATCCTCATTGTCTTTCATATAGTTATGATATCTAATATTTATTTTCCTAAAACATGTTCAAAAGGTTTATAAAAAATTACTTTTATTCAAACTGTGACATTATGAATCCGTTAAACCAATGTTGGTGGTTATTTTACTACATTGTAATATGATACATGAGATCATCTCATGAAGGATGGAATACTTTACGATCCATGTTTGACTTGATACATACATGGACCATAATTTACACATGAAAAAACTACATAAAAAATAAAATTATTGACATAAAATTGTTATTTATTCTAGTATATGCCTTAATTTGATCATATATCCCATCACGGAATCCTTGATAAAGGAAAACATAATAATTTATGAGATCAGATTCTCAATAATGGAAACCATATAATAAAATCTATTATAGGACAAATAAACAATGAATAATATGCATGAGTTAAATAATAATAAAACATTCCATATAAATAATATCCTAAAAGTGGACTAACTATATGGATGACATAGAAAAATAAATAACCACATGTATAATAATGAATATTATAATAATAATTTAATTCACAATGCTAGTCATCATAATATAATTATCAAGTCCTCATTCCAAGATATCCCTCATAAAGAGGTAAGGTGTATAGAAAATACACAAATAAGTTTTTCCCAGGACACCTCCCAATGTCTTGATGGCATATATAAATTTCCATCTATATCGTATTAGATATAGTGAATTAATCATTATAAATAAATTAATAAAAATCAATACATAATCAAAATAAGAATTCACATAGAAAAACTCGCATAAGAAATGTGAATATTTTTCCCAGTAATACATAAAAATCATGATCATAATACATATTGAGTAATATAGATGGTGGTATTAATATATTATATACCTAATATAGAATAAGATTTATCTATGGATATTAATATATATTAAAATATTTTAAAAATATTACTGTAACATTTCAAGAGGAAAATACCGCTTCCTTTTATAAATCACTTGTATTATAATCTAAAAATTACAAAATATTAGGGAAAAATTTTTCATTGAAAATAACCGTAGAATAATTTAATGAAATATTCAAGGTATGAAATATTCATGATGGGGAAAACCCATTAATTTGGTATATATTTAAATAAATAATTTGATCACACATTAGATAAAAGTACATCACTATGAAAATGAATAGAAGATTAATTTTTAGTATTTTTTTATTGTATAACATGGGTAAAAATGAATTTTATAAAAAATTAGATAATATTAAAAACCTTTTTGTAAACAATATAATGAATATATCAACATGGAATAAAAATATTCCCAAAAAAATAGAAAAAACAATATCGGTTTTCTAAAAAAAATAATATTTTTATCATTTTGAGTGCCAAAGAAAGTGAAAATTAAACTAATACCTAAAACAAAATATTCTGTTTAATATATAAATATAATAAAATCACTATAATAAAAACATTAATATATGAAATCCTAAATAATGATTACATTGTAAAATAAACCCATACATCATGGTTGAATTGAATCGTATGTGATTTTGACAACCATTATAACAAATTTCAATTTATTATACTTATATAATAGAAAAATATACATACCCTTAATATCATATATGATTCCTTTATAACATTTCAACTCCCATTCATTGTCAATCTACCATTATCATCACTATTTTAGGTGTTAACAAGTTTTTTTCATATATTTTACTATTTAAGAAGATATGTTCCTTAAATATTTATTATGGTTATATCATATAATTAATTTAAATAATAATATATATGTTTCATATATATTTGTAATATATATTTATAACCATAATTTAATACTGTACATGAAAAAATGATTCATATCACTTCATAGAGATAGTAGTCCACATGTATGAATGAGTGACATTACCATTTTTAATAGTTGGAAGGATAAGAAAGTAAATGATCTATTATATTTCCATAGTCCTAATTATTATATTGTTTTAAAATATATTCATTAGTTTCATTCTAAAAACCACACATTTAATTTGGTGATGAAAAAAAAGTCACAACTCGGTGGAGATGGAAGGCCATACATACGGTTAACCAACATTTCCAATTTACATTGAAATGAAAGGAGGTGGAAAATTGTTAACCTATAATCCTAATAACATATATTTATATTAATGATATAATATTAATTATGATAGGATTATTATATAGTATTTAGTATATTTAAAAGAAGAAGAAATATTGAAATCGTCGGTAAAGAAAATTGCCACTTATTTTAGAGACCTCATTTGAATTACACATTATGCCTTCATAGGATGGTATTAAGAGAAGAAAATAAGCTCTGAAAAATGGAAGTATTATTATAATATTTTTTGGAGGTTCATGAATAAGATAGTTTTATCAATGTTACTTAATAAGGGAGGATAAGATGTGACTATTTATAAGCGATGGGAGGGATACACATGAAAATAGTTAAAAGATTTAAATAATATGAATTAATTTTCTTATGAAAGTGTAACCAAATAGACCTTAAATTGAAATTTTTATTACATAAGGTTAAAATTTCTCCAAATAATAAGATTTATTCAATTTAATTTTTCTTTTATTATTATTATCACATAGATTACCCATAATAAAACCAATTTTAACCTTAATTGTGGTAACAAATTTTTTCCATTCACACTATTCATTAAGATAAAAGGTGAGCTAAAATTATTAAATAAAATTAATTATTCTAATTAAAAAAATTAAATAACTTTTATAATTTTCAATTATTATAATCAGAAGACATTAAATTTAATATAATAGTGAAAGACACAACAAAAATATCTCTCTAAAGAATATTTATTTTATATATCAAAATGATTTTATAGAGAAATAAATATAATGTTTGTTATATCAGAATTTAATGAATTATTTTATATAAAAGGATACTATTTTTCTTTCAAACTAAAATAAATTTAATTGATCCTTGTAATTAATTTATTAAAATTGAATAATTATATATAATTTTGATTTAAACAAAAATATTACTTAAAATTTTCAAAATGATAAGAATATTTTTTTCTAAGTTCAATATAATATTTTTATATAAGGTATATATCTTATTAAAAAAATATTTTATCTATAATTAATTTTAATCTATATATTTATTCTAATACGATTATTATTCCATAAAAGTGACTATTTTTGAAAATATTTTTTTGATTCACCAAAATATCACTTATTTCATAAAAATATAAAAAAATTAACCTAAGATATTTTAAATAGGAAAAATAAAAAATGATAAAAATTTAATCAAATTTCAATTTATTTGGAAATATTTTTTTTAATATTATTAGTGAATTTAACAATGCTTAATATAGTACTATTTCTTTAAAAATTATTAATTTAATTGAATCTCACGTGTTACATGTTCTGATCACTACTAACTCACCCATA
The DNA here is from genome assembly GCA_963277665.1 of Viscum album. Classification (NCBI taxonomy): domain Eukaryota; kingdom Viridiplantae; phylum Streptophyta; class Magnoliopsida; order Santalales; family Viscaceae; genus Viscum; species Viscum album. The sequence goes on from OY728149.1 coordinate 163,966,051, forward strand.
TCAAGAAAGCAAAGCATTGACCATCATGGCTGACCATAGAGATCCCAAAAGGATGCCATGTAAATTTAATATTTGATTTTTTTTGTGAAAAAAAATTCTTACAGAGCTAGATGGTTATCATATAATTCACAAAAATTAAGGAAATATTCCATGAGAAAATCTCTAAAATCCAATCCACCTTCTCATATTTTATATTAATATGTGGGTGATATGTTGCAATAAGATTTTTTTAACACATCACCTGTACGGATTTCTAAAAATGATGATGTAAGTTGTGCATCTCGATCTAATATGACACTAGAAGGCATTCCATGCAGCCACACTATTTTACACACATACATCATGTCCAACTCATCCATGAAATGAGTCTCCCAAAGAAACAAAAATTTTCTATCATTACTCAAAAATTAAAATACTACATATATAAAATACTGACTCATCGTCATCATTGGATGTTTTTTGAAAACTTATATCATCCCCATATCTTATTTCCATAGAGGAACTTGGAGAATCAGAAGTAACCCACCTGGTTGCTAGTGCTCAACATTTTTACTTCTTTGGTAAGGCAACCATCCACAATAACCACAACATATTTTTGTCTCCTAAAGACCAAAAATGATCTCTCATATCACAGTACATTTTTTACTATCTTTTATAAACTTCACACTATGATTCATGAGGGGATCTCATTAACTCCACTACCATGGATGATTTAAATACAGTACTTATATAATATAACATATGTAATCAGCCTTAATAATTATATATTCTTAATTTTATGTCGTGAATTTACTCTGTTAAATTTGGGGATATATTGAATTTAGATTATTATATAATTTTATAATCACCCTTAAAATAATAAATATTACATCAAAAGGTGGAAAAAACCACTTAATATCAATTTTTCCTATGACAGAAAATATTTTTTATATAAAAAGTTATAGTTTAATGAAATATCTTCAAACTTTTCATCTTGACCTCATCATTTTCTCAAATCATCCTTAAAAACCTATAAAAAAATTCTAAAATATGGGATGAGGAAAAAATCATAGAAATGGACATATAAATGGAAATAAAAAAACACAACAGTCCATGAATGTTCATTAAAATTTCATTTTTCAAAATAAATATTCCTCTAAATATAATATTGTTTTATAATGAAATCAAATTCACTGTTGCACGAATTTAATAAAGCCTCTATTATAAAATAATAAGATAAAAATAAACCCAATATTTTTTCTTTAGAATCGTGTGAACTCACAAATACTTTTCATTATGTCATATATTTCACTCTTAAGATGTATCATATTTTTTTCTTTAAACAGATGCTATTTACGTACCATATAAAATTGTAAGGCCTCTATAAAAACCCATTTATTTCATAAATAAATCATATATGAAATTTAGGGAATTATCTTCATAGAACCCTTAAAACTCGAATAACCATTACGGTTAACTTCCAACATGATGCTTTGGTGATAATAATCATTATCCAATGCATTGGAGGGTTATAACGAATCCACCCATTATTGGAATATAACATAACCAATATTATTTGTTTAATATCATAACAAAAACAAAACCTATTTTTTTAAAAACCACCCGTAATAATAAAAAATATTCCATGAAATATTATGTAATAATAATAATATAATAATTTAATTTCCATCAAAATATTCTTTGAACACATACAAAAAAACAATTCTGGATATAGAAATATAATTCCATTTAATAAATTTTTTTGGAAAATAACTAATACAAATGGAAGAAGGGTTTTCATTTAATGAAAACATGAAATATTGAAAAGGAATAAAAAATTCAAATAATGTATATAGAAATATGAAAAATTGTTAATTCCATATATCTTGGAATAAAACATTTTTTTACCTTTTTTTCAAAATCTACTCTATAAAATATGCAAAAATATTCCTTCAAAAAATGGTTTAACAAAAGTAAAAGAGACATATATTATTTTTTAATTATTTTCTATCCATATATGTACATATAAAAATTAATTTTATAAATATGTTCAAGGAGAAAAAAATTTAGATAATAAATAATGGGATCAATTAAAATAATGTTTTCATTGTAAAGGGTCGCATAGCCAAAGTGTGACATATCAATCAAGTTACTTATCTTTAAGAATACTAATTTTTTAAAATAATATAATTTCATAATAAATTTTTTCATCATTATTATGATTATATTTTTTTACTATTTATTAATCAAATAATTCTGAATTACACATATTGATAATATTCGGGTCTTTAGTCCCAAATGACTTCTCTAGATTGATTATGTTGAAACAATTCATTATTAAACATTATCAAAAAAATAATGATATAATTATCATTTTATACCTAAATTATACTTTTAAACCCATCCATGAACTATTGTTATGATAAATGAACTATGTTAAAATAAGGAAGATGGTAGGGCATACGTACACATACGTAACATTTCCATTTTTCAAAGAACATGTTTGAAAGAAGGTAAGCATTATATTATATTTATATATTGTTCATTATATCATAAATATTATATTATATCATTAAATATAATTGTATATAACATCCATTTGATGTTGTAATGAAAGAGAAATGATATCATTTTGTGGCTGTGGTAATCTACACTTACGCACAAACATCATGGTCATACTACAATGAATGGAAATAAAAGATGTTTGATGATATATTATCAATTTAGAATGTTAATTATTTCATTAATATCATATATATATATATATATATATTAAATTAATAATCATAACTTTCAATGAGATGTGGTGATTTAAACTGAATTACATCTATTCATGATGAGATAATACACCATATACATGAATAATAGTTTTTCCACTGAAAACCTCATGGGTTTTTAATGGAGGGTTTTGGTGGTGGTGGAATGAATTTTTACATTATATACATATTTATGCTTCTTTTTTGGCATATTTTCAATGACTCATGGAACCAGAAACACTGAACAATTCCATTATTTTTGGTATTTCACGAATCATCTTTCTAAAGTTAGGAAGTCATTGGAAGATGGATCCAATGATTCTTAGGGACTCAAATTGGTTGAGAGGATGGGAAGTATGGAACATCACATCCTCTTAGAGTGAATTGATTCCTACATTGAGTAACTCTTATATATTTAAGAGATATTCATGAATCAATTATTATAACCCAAATACAAAACAAGTTAACAATATATTTAAAATAAATTCTAAACATGAATTGATTTTAGAATCATATTTATCTATCAAAATATATTCATTGATAGAGAAATATGTATGCTTCAAAGGTTCTCTACCAATGATAACCTTTTTGAAAAAGGATTATAGATTCATAGGTAATTTCTTATTACAATGTTGGTTTTAAGCCGTATAGTGTCGAACAATTGAATTTAGCATAATCTATTAACATTGGAGTTGTTTTATTGTTGGAATCAGGCCCATGAGATGGGATTCCATGGTGTCCTTATGAATGGAATTATAACCCATGTAGTTTAGTGCCACCTATCAGGACACATCATACCTTTTTTGTTCATGCGACGATGAATAGAAAATGATGCTTATCATCATATGATAAGAAAATCTATAAGAAAGGTTCCCAGTCAAGGGCTTGTATGGGACTAATTCCAAATCATCCTAAAAGACCATGTTGGGATGTAGACTCCCATTATGGATCTGAATCTACTAGGAATGTGTCTGAGATAATATTTGGGTATGTTTGGGTTTATTCTTATGGAACATAGGGAGTTTTTTGACTTTTCCCATCTATAAATTAATCAAAGAACATATATTTTGAAAATATATGGTTTACAACTATGGAGGTGGCAATATTTTTTCTCGTCGAGAATATGGTCCTTTTAATTATTTGTATTTTAAGAAAATTTCCCAATGAGGAAAAGATAAAGAGATTGGGAATTTTATCAAGTAGGAGGACCATTTGGAAGGTGAGGGGAAGAACTAGAAATGGAATATCCTCTTGATACAAGAATTTTATCATGTGTATATCATAATCATAACTAACATATACTACCACATTAGTTATTATCAATTTTATTATCAAGTACAAGTAGAAGATCTGAAAAACCACACAATCTATTTCATTCGTTTTTTGGATGATAATGTGGTTATATAAGTGAGAAATGGATTTTATGTTCCCATCTACCCTCTTATTGTCAAACCCTAGTGTTAGGAGTAACAAACCCATATGGATATTTACCAATAGAGAGACTTGGGGGGTTAATCCTTGAGATATTCCCTAATCATGTTTCTTAAGAGGCTAATTGTAAGGTAAGGAACATGACCACCTCAAATGGAAATGAAATCTACTACCCTTGATATATTACTTACGTATGTCCCTTGAACTGCCTCCAGGGATTTGGTCCACTTTTCTGAGGGATTGGAAATTTTTAATCATCATAAGTAACATACTTATAATGTATTATAATTGTAGGAAAAAAACTGAGGTGATTAACAATCAAATTGGATACACACTAATGTGTCCTCTGTTGTGATTATTCATGTATGGATTCATTGTTTAATGATATTGCTGACTATTTAATGAAGGTGACCATTCGAGTCCTAGTGACTTCTGAGAGATGATGAAATATAGAGTTGTTTGTATAGTTAAAGGAGGGGGCCAAGTTAAGGTCAAATAATATGCAGAAGGATCTATCCTATGTACAATATATCATGAAGGGGCCACAGTAAGTCCAAAAACAACTCGTGAAGACTCTATCCTATATAGTACAGTTCACATAGTGGCGGTCTCCAAAAACATTTCTCTACAAATGGTGGTATGTAATGGTTTTTCTATGTTGGTGGGTTCTTCTGTAAGAGGTCACCATTTACAGGTGGTCGAATGGGTTTTCTTCCATACTTTACGATATAAAGTATGTGATTACTTACTGAAATCGATTGTTTGGATTATTTCTCCATCATTATTTATCATACATGTGTGGGGTTATTATAAGGGTATACATATAACCATTTTATTGGGTTTTCTATTAGTAATAAAAAAATTACCATGGGGAGTTATGGTTTATAGGGGGGTAAAAAGGTGATAGATAACCCAATGAAACAAAATATGTTTATAGGGGGATCAAGGTGATACCTATCATCCTAAATAGAAATTAATTTTTGTGTGAGATAGATAATACACTTCCCCATAAAATTGAAAATTCTTTTTAAGGGGCCTAAAGGTGACACCTCACCCTACACAGAAAATTATTTTGTGGGTGAAACATGTGAAGTTGTGACCTGCTTAGTAGGTATGATTTGTGGAAAAGGGGTTCTTTTGTTGCTCTGAATCATTGAAATATTTTACCAACATGAAATGGATTTATTTATGTTTTATATACTTTAATAATTCATAGTATCTCTCTGATATTCCATGAAACCCTTTCCAGACCAAAAATGTCCCCTATTGGAATGGGGTCTGATCATCACAGAGATGAGTCAATTATGAGGAAGAAGTTGGTTTTGTTGGATGTTTTTTGGGTATTGTGGGGACCTAGAGAATGATCCGTGCCTATTAAATATGTGAGCCTAAATAGAATCATTTTTTAACTAGTGAACATGTGATTTGTGTTCTGGTTTGACATTGTAGTGTAGAATCCTTCCCTATATAGTGATTTTCCATTCCAAACATCCTCTTAAACATATCGAATCATTGTTATCAAATAACTATTATTCCATCAAAAAAATTAACTTGCTTTAGATAATGATCTTCCTTGCATAGTGATTCAAAACACTTTATACTAAAATTTAGATATTACATAGTTCTCATAAGATGATAGGTGGGTCACATAAAGTAATATAAGGGTCATAAAAACACTATAAATGACTTTTCAAAATGATGAATTTGATATATTTTTCCAATTTATCTTTCAATTTGGATAAAATAGGTCTAAAATATATTTTTCCTAACATTAATTAGATGATACATGCATTGATTGAATGCATTGCAAGTGGTGTGAAGCATGATGTTAGCCCACATCTTCGACACTTAGTGGAGGTTATGGGTGTTGGCCTCAAAAGCTATCCCATCTTATCAAGGTTTCCCATTTATGGGATTAGGATCCTATCTGATGTAATCATTCTAAAACCATTTTCAATATTGAACACCATGCTTGGAAAAATAGGTACACCAATGATCCCTGACAAAATATCATGACAAAGGGGCCATATATTCAAGAACCCATTTCAAAAGTTTTTGTTTTGGACAACACCCATTTTATAATTAGAGGAAGAGGTGTGGGTACCATAATCAGATACCATTTATATCATTATATTATGAGTAAATCCATGGTTGATGAGAGGCATATATGTATGTTGAAATAGGATCTTCATCCTATAGAATCATTCGGTTTACAATGGGGATGACCTTTTTGGTTTCACCAGAGCTATAAAGAGTTATGTATGAATCGAAGGTTGTAGAACTATATGAGTATTTTTGTGTGTCATAGACATTTTATAGTTGAAATAGATCTATCATTCCTCACCTTCTTAGCTAGTGGTACCCAAATACTAATACATTCCACCTAGTGCATGGGGAATTTGGTGTTGGTCTTTTGAATATGAGGATGACCATGGGAGAACCCATCATGGGAGATATATATGATGTGTTCCTTCATTAGTCTTTAGTGTGGGATAAACCCAAGATAACCCCTATACTTTAAATGGAATTACATAACATATAACAAAATTTTAAGGAGGCTATACCCTTCCAAATGCTAGATATCCCTTTCTCTGGGCTGAATCATGTTTCTGCTACACTAAATTGTCAAGAGACTCATGTGAGGAGAACATGGATGTTTCCTACTCATAAAACTCAAATACATTTTAGTACATTCTAGTCTGTGCTCAATGAATATTTCGTTGATCAATGGATTTGAACGTTTTCCCAAGGGTTGATCCATCAGATCGACTAGCAGTTTTCTTGGTGATGATTGAAATTGGATGGTTCCTACCAATGCGCGAGTCATGAAATGGTGGTAGAGTTGCATCCATCATATTGGAATCCTAGTTTTCAAATGGGATATTTATTAAACTAGTGTCCTTAGTATTGGCATAGATATATCCTAATATGGTATGAATTAGAAGGGGGAGCCTACCTATAGGATCACAGACCCCTTCCAAACCCTATAGAGACTGGTAGATTATTTTATGAGGGTTTATAAATTTATAAACGACCATAAAATTACAGATACTCAATTTAGGACATACTTATAGTGTATAAGTAGAGTGAATTCATTTCTATTAGGGTCAATTTATGTGATGAACAAGCACAAGTATCATGAGTATTTTTTATTAATCAAAACTATTCCCCTTGTAGTACCCTAGTAAATAATGCATTTGGTGATAATAAATGAAAAGGTTGCCTCATATTATTAATGGAGGTAGTTCTAGTTATTGTAATTAATTGAAATATGATTTTTGAAAGGTATTCACCCAATCAATTTTGGCGTTAACTCCATTTTGTCCAAAAGAGGATCCCTATGTTGATTAATGGTTCGTGTCAAGAAAATCATTTTATAGACACTCATTAGATTTGGATGATGTTTAACTGATATGATACAAGATCCCAGACTCAAAAAATTCCAAAATATAAAAATCATGGACATGTGAAGTCTTATACTGAAGCTTGTATCTTTTCATAAATGAACGACCAACTGGAAGAGATAATATCCATTGTTAAGGGTGCACCATTAGATGAGCTAGGAGAGGGTGAGGAGTGTCTACTAGATGTAGTTAGGGTGGGAAATGGTATTACACTATGTAAACCCATCATTTATGAAATTTAGTATAAGAGGTTTAAGATCTGGGGTCCATTCCCTCAAAAAACTGATTTTCCTCATGGGAGAAGCAACAGATCCATCTTTCCATATTCTCATCCCAGCATATGTTGTATATCCCACAAGAAGGAGAAAGTGGGACACATGGAGGGATTCGTTCCTTTTTAATATGATTCATACCTTCATGGAAAATAAATCATTCGTATTGGGTATGGTGGAATACATATGCTTGAAAGAATTTATCATTTGGACTATCAGGGCTTGGAGGAAGATTATATCTGTGGCATTGATGAATCGACTCATTTTCTCTGAGGTCATTTCATATTTTTTAAATGTGTGCATATGATATTGAGACCACAGTAGAGTGAGAGCGAAGATAGCGATTTTGGTTCATAGGGGATTTTTGAGGTTGATATAGTACCACCTGAACAAAATGATGTTTTGTCATCCTCATAATGTTGAAATTAAATGCACCTCACTACAAAGGGAGTATAACTTGAGATGCCAAATATGTAGATATGGTGATATGATACCACCCCACTTACAAGGTTGGACTCATATAAATTATTTATCCCTATCGTGGTTACATTTCACTTTCTTGGAGATAATGTGGCACTTGGATAAGGTATGCCTCTGACAAGGAAATATGGGGTGTCCTTCAAGCATAAGCAATTGAATTTTCTATATATGGAATGATTATCGAAACTTAACATATATCTCTACAATAAAATTATGAAGTGGTTTGTGTGTATATTTAGGTGATGGAAGTCTCCATCCATTTATTCAATGGTATGATATATTGGACAAATGGGTGTCATAAATGCTAGTAAAGAGGGAGTAAATGAATGATTTTGGTGAAGTGGTAGAATAAGCTCATTCATGAACTCTCTTTTTGCTCCCACTGTAACATTTTATCCCTTATTATACCCTTATTTTTAGGAGGATATGGGTGATTCATCACCCATTCCTTCTCTATTATATATGGAGGGATGAACCACTATTGGAATTAATGTTCATGTGGATGAAAGGGTAGTTGAAGAAGGATCTCTAGAATAATACAATCACATGAGGGTGGTAATTTCATACCTAACAAGAGTAATACCACCCCTCTCCATCCTTATATGTTACCTATGAAATTATCATCAAGGGAGATCACATATATTAGGAAAGAGAGGAAGTTGGAAAATCACATCTGATATGGAAATACAAGAATTTTTTTACCCTTATCAATTAACTTTTATGGTATATTCCCAATCGTGCTAATGAGTAAAACAACAAAGTGGTTGAAAAAAGATACCAAATTATAGAAATATAATTTTTTCGAGAAAATATGGTTTCAGGGATGTTTGGATTAGATACGGGCCTGAGGTCAGTTACTAATACTTAGGAGATTATGATCTCTGGTGTGTCAATTTCTCAAGTTAACATGAAACTTATCCCATCAGAAGAAGGGATTGAGTGTATTAATACTTCATGGGACCTATTTACCTCATTTATTTGGAATTTAGAACTGTGGAGTAAGTTGTGACATTGGACCAAGAAGGTTTGAGCCTAACTGTTGTTCCATATGTACGAATGGTCATCCTTGTGGGATCAATGTTGGTGAGTAACCATTTGGATGTTACTCACCCAACTGAACTATAACATGTTATATGTGCCTCCCTAAAAAAAATTTCTTATGAGTACAACCCCCAAGAAAAAAAAACCGCACTTGTAATTCCTTCTAGTGAGTTGATGAAAACTGATGATGTTAGTTCCTTAGATGATGAAAATGTTTCTACAAACTTTTTGAATATATCTTCTTTTTCCTTACTCGGTATTTATTTTTGAATATACACTTCAAATTTATTATTTATTTCTAGCCCAAACACAATAGGTGTATTTTTTAATTATAGTTGGGCATGAGACATAGGGTCTGGGAATTTCTACGTATCTCTTCAAAGAGAGTGTCAATACACACATAGTTCTGATATGGATTCCCGACACTAATGGAATTTTCTTGTAGAGAGGATGTGTTTTTATTTTTATACAGCTCTATGAGCATTTTCAGAACCAGTACCAGGACCTCCTATGAAGATCTGGTTTGTACATAGGACAGTTAAGTCATTTTTATAGTGCTATTGGAACAAGGTGTAGGATTCAAGTTTCACTAAATATCTAATCAATGAAATAATAAATCCATTCATATTTTATGGAGGAAGAGGTGGTGAGAGGCTGAAACCCATCATAGTGGTCCTCTTAGACAAGGGCCTTTTCAATTTGAAATTTAACTTCATAAATGTGACATCAACCATGATGTTTACACATCATGTGTTAAAGATGATTGGTAGTCCAATTATATAATTTCATCTCAGACACTATTAACCCTAATGTTAACTAATATTCCTTTATAATCTGAGGAATCCATTACCAAAACAGACAATCCTATGTGAGATATTCTTAGTGTGAGAAAGAAGGACTAGAGATAGTTCATTTCACCAAAAATAGGTGAATAAAATGATGAATTTTGGGGTTTGACCATGTGGTGGCTTACTCAGGACATAAGATCTGAGAATTGTTATATATGTTAGTGGAATGAGAATTAATCCATACATATTTCTATGAAACCATTTATTTTAACATCACATAGCAAGGATTAAGGTTTCCCAATTTCATTGAATCAATGAGTGATATAATGATTACATGGGCATAGATGTTTTGACATGCTCTAGACATGAGGATGAAAACTGTGATCCATGATCATTGGGGTTCTCAAATAAAGTGAAGTGAAATGGGAAAATTATGTTGGGAATGACCATGTACCATGATCAAAAATCAGCTTATAATACTACTTTATTGTAAAATACTGATATAAAAGTGTTTTTTCCCAAGGATGACGGTTCCTCTAGTTGACATGCCTTTCGAGGGTGACTTATATAGAGGCAAAAAATGGCATATTATGAATAGTAAAAATGAAGGTTTACTTATGATTCAATACTTCAATATATGATGGACATGGAATGATTATGGAGTCCCAAAACATCCCAGAATAAAGAGTATGAATTTTGGAAGGAATGTGTCTAAGAATAATGGAATCATTTGGACTGGCATTGTCCCTATAATGTGATGTTACCTATATAGATCTATATTTATATGTTTAATATGGGGAATTTTAATTACATTGTGACATTTCCCAAGATATAAGGTGTTGGTATCACTATATGGCCCATTGTGATGAGAATCAAGGAACATTTAGTTATTGGTTAGATGTATGGTGTGATACCAGCACCAAATATTGTGATCCACTCAAGTATATACCGAAATGTTATGTAGTATTATGTGGTGAAAAAGGATGTTAACCATGTAGTTTTATTTCCTGCATTAATTATGTTTTAATATAGTTAAATGTTTTGTGATAAGGATGTTAGGCTATGTAGTTTACAGTATTATGACTCAAACTGTTTCGTTTATTTGTTTTAGTTTGTATGATTAAGACCATATGTCGTTCCATTTCAAGTCATTCATGTAAGACCAAATTTCATGAAGTTTATCATCACATGACATGGATGAGTAGTTAGAATTTATTAAATGGAGTAATTTTGAGAAATAATTCATTTGTAGCGGTGTAATGTGTTCCCCCATCCATAGTGATCAATGAATAAGCTCTATTTGTATATAATTTTTGAATGTTTTCATGTCCCTCCATATTTGTTTATGCTTTTGTAGGTTCTTCTCAGCTATCATTAGATTTTTAGATAACACAAAGAATCCTATTTGATCGAACAAACATATATGAACATTTGTTTGTGGCTCATGATATCTGGTTTGATGAAGAGTATATGAACATTTCTCATCCAGTCCGTCAAAATTATTAATCCACTTCTATGATTTTTTATCATCTAAGAGTTTTCCATAGATAGTTATTTAGAGTGTTGGAAATTTTACATCAATTGGTATCAATATCTATGTTATGTAAACTATCAAATATGGGGTTACCTAAGTAATAGTGCAAGTTGTGGTTTGGTAAGAGCACAAGTCATGAAGGATATCGCATGACAAGATTTATTTTTCTCTATCCATAATTTTCTATAGAATATTAATTATAGTTTCATTAAAATCGTATTTCTATCAATATTCTTTGACATGGTAGTGGTATGAATGGTTGGATTCGATATTATACTCAATTTTTAACTTCATCAATTTAAAGGAGATGATGTTTGTGTAATTATTCTTTAGTGTTTTGTGAGGGACAGCAAACCTATTGATTATTATGTTCTCCATGAAATTATTGATTAATTTGGTCAATAATTCCTTAATAGGTATCACCTCATCCCATTTCATTAATATGAAAATAGTATTAGGGATGTATTTAAACATCATGTCTATATCTTGAGGGTACTTCCCAATAAAATAAATTCCCTATATAGAAAATATCCACTTCTATTAATCTATATTAAAAATTTATAGGGGGTTAATGGATGATGTTAAAATGTACATGTAAGGAATAAAACATTTTGAAAAATTGTGTGCAATCATGTGTCTTCAAAGGAAAAAAATACCCAATCCTCCTAATTTCATTAGGAATGATGGTTCTTGATTGACGAGAAGAATAAGTTCCATAATGAACACCTAAAATTGGGGCATTAACCTCCTCTCCATCAATGAATATGAGGAGAATATCATCAAACAATCACTTATAGAGAACTATATGATGACCCAAGCTATCATAATTTGTGAAATTGATCACTAATCAATAGATCTGTTCCTTTCTAGTTATTTAGGGTGGAAGGGAACCATTTTAGAGTTATTAGAGGATGAAAATCATCCACTCATTTGGAGTATTAATTGGTTCATTCGTAATATAGATGTCATTGATATATTTTTTGCTGCTTTTTAAAAATGGTGATACTATTTTACGATAAGAAATACTGATAACTGTTTCTCCTTAATTTGGATCTTCTATGGAATCACATACAATATAAAAAAATATTATTAAGCATTCTAGGAACACAAGACATAAATTAGTGTTTCCTCACAGGGTAACTCTTCTATCAACCATTAAACACAATTAAGTAAGAGGATTAGCTGTCCGTTATGAATGACATAATAATAATTGATCTAATTAATTAAAAAATCATAATCACCTTTTATTATCATGTGGGTAACCAATATTTAAAAATCCATCTCTAATAATGCAATGAGGGACTGGTATTTTTACCCAGGGTTAGTGTAGCCTTCTGATAGGAGAAATGAGTGAGGTAGAACATTCTTTAATAGGGAAATGTAATTGATTCCCAAACCGTCTTTGTAGATATTGGGGTATTTCAATCACATTCTGATTGATATTATAGATGCAACATCAAAGTAAATTTCCTAGATTTGGGTAAATTCATGAATATAGAAGTTTTCCTCTTATAAATGTTCGGTACTCGTTGACCCTTCTTCTATAGAGGGATTCTCTTCTTGGAAGTTTTCAATGATCTGACCTGTTATCGCCTTCTACAGCATGAACTATATGTTGAAAAATTGAATAATGACCACCCATAGTTCCAAAAATCCTGTAAAAATGGTATGGTAAATGATATATTTGAGTGTGGTATTTCGAGATATCAAACAGGCCACATGGTGCTACAAAAAATGCATTAATTTAGGAATTGAACAAATAAATGGCATATTATTCTTATTGATATCTAAATATTCAGTCTCAGTGTTTTTCATAGGGGGACTGAGATAATGAAGTGTTTTTTCACTAAAATGATCATTTTTATGCATGTGTAAACCACATAGTGACCATTCTAGGGGATTCATGATGATAATGAGCAAATTTCCTTTAATTAGTGGTATCATCACTGGTGGGCTACAAAGATTTTATATGAGTCTTTAAAATTATTTATGGAAGTCCATAGTCCACTGAAACATGAACGTATTATGGATTAGCCAAAGAAAGGGAAAAATTTACAGCCTGATTTTATATAAAATGTATAATGTAGGAAAGGCTCCAATGTAGTACTCTCAAATCATTTATAATTGAGGTACTGAAATACCTTGAATTTACATAGTCATCTTAGGGTTGAATTCGTTGAAATGAAGGAATACAATTAATATGATAATATTTCGAGAGGTATTATTGAAATAAAATTTCAATTTAATCATCTTCAAACTATGTTGTCAATCTATGTCAAAAATGATTCCTATATCGTTCAGGTGATCATAATGTTTCCATGATTTTACAAAAATATCATCAACATAAAAATTGTATGATTTTCCCTGGAAGGTTTTGAAGATGTGATGCATGAATCATTGATATGTAGTGCCAACATTCTTTATACCAAAAGGCATCACCCAGTAACAGAATAATCCATGACGGGATCAGAAGGAGGTGTCTTATTCATCATATGTGGCCATTTTTTATGTGATTATACTTGAAATATACATCCATGATAGAGTGGTCTTAATATCTAGTCATTTTATAGATCAGAATTTATGTATTAGGAACTGTGTATTCATCTTTTGGAATGTGCTAGTTTGGGCCTCTATAATTGATGAAAACCGTAATATAAGCATTATTTTTCTTTATGGGGACAATTTGGGATATCCATTTTTATTAGTGGACTTACTGAATGAAATTAAATTTGAAGAGCTTTTCAATTTCAACTACATACTTGGCAGCATGAGTTAGATGTGTCCTTACAGAATCTTGTTTGTAACCATGGTGGTCTCCTAGTGATCCTAATTGTTTGGAAGCCACACTAGGATTAATGAGTGGCATGTGTTTTTTCATTAAAATAAAACAAAAATTAATTATTTTTCCAGAAAGAGAAACAAATTTCTTACTCATTGAGGGGAATAACTACGATGGTCAAAGTTAGTCCCTAATTCACCACTATAACAATATTTATCTAACAAAGTGCATCGATGTGGTGGATACTACATCCTAAAATGCTCGATTTTCATCTATAAGGTTATTTTCATCAACTTCTTCCTTTTATTACTCATATCCTTATGCTTCCATGCCCGGATATACAAGCTATGAGGGGAATTAAAGTTAGGGGAATGGTTATTATCTTGGGATCTAGCTTCCAAGAGTGTTATCATGACATCCAAAGGTTTCTAGAATTATGTAGTGGCATGATGAACTTATAAGGTTAATTCTGGAGAATTTTCATTTGTGGTATCACTACCAATAGTGGAATGGATGATTTCATCAATTCCCTAAGATTGAACTAATGCATCCAACATCATGAAGACCAGTGTGTACATCTCTAAATCTAAGTTAATATCTTTGGAATAACTTTTGGGAAACTCACATTCGTCTCTAAGGTCATTAAATTGGTTAGCTAGCATCATTTCTATACTATTTGGAGTGATATCTTGAGGGAAACCATCAGTTATGGTTTTCTTCCCTTCTCCTTAGTAGAATCATACATTAAAATATTACATTTCACAAAAATCATACAGCTATTTTTCACTAGGTAATGTCTTTATATTCCCATTGCTACAATATTATGAAATTTATACAAGCCCTTCCCTATATAAAACTGAATGTTGTATCATTGTAGATCACCAAGAACTCAGTATTGAGAAAAAGACTCACAAACTAAGCTCTGAGATAAATGTTGTTGAGGGGTTTTTGTTTGGTTTTATCACACCCTTGGAGTGTTAGAGTGAGGGGATAAATAAACTTCAATGTATCCTAGTCATTGATGTGTTCTAAAAGAATTGAGGTTAACTATTGATCCATTATTAATAAAATATAGATATATTTAAATATTATATAATTTTCATGATACATATATGGGACTGATACATCCCTATAGAATATCATCTCAATCCACTTTAGTAAATGAGGTAAATAACTGACATTAATTAGTTTAAATATCTTCCTAATATAACTTAGTGTAATAAACATCATCTTCAAACTCATGAGGTCATAATAGAGGCTCTACCAGTGCTTCATGAAGATCCTTTGATAGATTGATAAAATCTATAATTGAATGTTTTTTCGAAACAATATCAAATTACATTAATATGTCATACTTTTAGGACAAATTCTTACATATCCTATTGGGAAATGGATCCCTAGAATTAATTTTTGGAGTTTACATTCCAAGGTAGATATTTCAAGTGGTGTAGTAGATATGGATGATTTTTTATACCCTTGGATCAAACCACCTTGGCCTACCTAATTTCATAGACTTATCAGGTTTTCACCTATTCATCAACTAACCTTCAAGAATTATTAGTACTAAATATTTTTTTCAAATTTCTAGACGCATATTCCTAGAATTTTTTGTCTTGTTGAAGGGATTTTACATGTGTTTTACCAGCAAATATATAGGTTCAGTATGGATTTGGTTGGAATATTGTGTTCAATCATGGTTGTGGATCCATTTGTTTCCTTAAATAATGTAGCCTCGATTCATGTATCCCCAATTTGGTTTGGGATTGTCAAGTTCATAATAAAACTCATCATCAAATAGGCAAGCCATTGAATCAATGAAAATAATGTATCTAATTATCAATTTATTATCTGGTGAGAAATCCATTTGATGGGACAGTTCCCATTGTATCGTTTGGTTGTGGGACAACAATTTGTTTTTAAAATGATGGAATGGTGTCTATGAGAGTCCATAAAAACATTATACTAGGTAGAGTTTCAAAATCATATGTATTTACCCTCCCTTATGGACATTCTGTTTCAAAAAACATCAACCTTTGTAGTGTTTTGAAGTTGAAGGATTCAGTTGTGACATTGTAGAACTAATAGGTAGAATAATTTTTTTAACTATTATTAGAGAATAATTTTTTTTTGGTTGATTCACATCATATTCTTCCAATAACTAAAATTCTCCACATTCTTTCTAGTACCATCCTTTCATTCACTTTCTTTTTTCGTAGAGGTGTTAGAAACACACACTACCTATTATGGTGATTTTCCCGGTTTCACATGCATAGAATAAACCATTTTTATATGAAATATTTGAAGAAACAATCAATCTTAGATGTTTTTTCACAATATTTTATGAAAGGGGAAATAGTTCATGTGATCATAATGATTTACTTGGTCAATCGTATTGTGTTTTAGGAGTGTTAATGTTTTTTTACAAGGAAACTAATAATTAGACAAGAACCTTCTCATGATAAGGTCCAAGCGTTGGGATAATATATGATGCAAGAGTTTGATTTAGAGTGATGAATATAGTTTCTTTTCTTTTCTTCATTCACTAGGCTACCAATACTAATCTGATTTTACATCTAGTTCACCAGATAGATTCATACAATCACTATGAAACTATATAAAAGGCCTCAGAACTCATCTATGTTTTTTATGGTAATGATAATTGTTCACAACTCATATTGAATATTTTCAATAAAAATTATCAACAAATGTTCTTATGGAAATTGATAATCTAGGGATAATTTTATACCCTTCCACTTAGAAATGATGTTTAATTCAATATCATTTTTATTATTCATAGTATGAGATGTAGAAGGCTCTTGGACTTCTACAAAATTGAGTTAAAATAATAAAGAAATTTTTTATGATGTTTTTTCCATCCTTTTATCAACCCGTACGGGTAAACAGGTCTACAATATGAAGTTTTTTCCCTATGAGGTTTTTACAAAACACCGATTACTGTTAGTTATTATTGCAACAAAGTTACCATCGTGGGTCCACATAGAGATTAAAAAATTCATAATATGATGGTCTGGATTTCTTGAACCATCTAATGTTGGAAATATTGAATTCCAAAAATTAAGAGGGGGATAGATTCATCTACCCATTTGAGGTATGGGTTCCTTTCTAGATTCAATTGAAAAAGTTTTCCTCCATTTCATATAGTTGGGATACAATTGATTCAATAGTGTCCTCAAGCCCTATAGGAATGGACACCTGATCATGGACTTGAGAATGAGGCACGAAAGGATGAACTAGATGTGTTAGTTATAACTATACTAGTACATGATCTATCTGATTGTAACATAACTAAAATTGGTCAATTGTTTTTGGAAAACAAAGGGATGTATCAACATTCCACTGTCACTAGATCACAATTAATTGGTTTCCTTACTCTTTCATTGATCAAGTATTTTGAATATATTTTCCTGGTATGATGAGTTCAAATTTTTTAGTGACTTCTTTTGAGGAAGTGAAATGAGGTTCTGCTTCACGAATATATCAATTAGGAATATTACCACTAAGTAGTCTAACATTAGTCCCTCTTAGTTCACTCATTTTTATGTCGTACTAATCCCATATTTCCTCTAATGTGAGGGGTTCAACACCCATAGGTAATAGGGTGGATTGAATGACATACTTAAAATTTTTTTTAGTAGATTCTAATCGAGGGTGAGGTAATTTGGAATTCAAATGAGTTATCAAATTTTGGGTAATCCTCTAATTTCTTGTATGAAGACCTTCTTCAGTCATTTTTTAAGGGATCGTATTTTAAATAGAAATATCGTCCTCTTTTTCTCCCACATTGGAATGATGTTCTACTACATTAGTAGGAAAGGTTATAATGATTTTCACTGACGTGAAGTAAATCATGATAATTTAATCAATCTCTGAATAATGTGGGAACTAATTGCTTTAGGGTTGTCTACTAGAAGAGCTATGATTCTTGATAGAGGATGTGTTCTCAATGGGTTAGTTTTGTTTGTGATTGACACATGAGTTCATCCTTTCTTTAAAGCATCCCTTTGAATCTATCTAGTTAAGGGTTCTCTAAAAGGAACTATTGGATTTATTTTGTTTTTTTTCTTGAAGTATAAATTACATCACATGATGGGATGATCTAAAAAATTCTTTTTTATAACACCTCCCAAATTATAAAATATAGATATTCACTATTGAAAATTTTGATGTAAAACAAATTTCCTAGAACAATGGGATAAGGGTACATCTATTCCATTTTCACAACATTTGAGGTGTTATTTTCTTCTCTCACGGGATTTAGTAAAAAATACACATTGCCTATAGGTAGTGGTTTCCCATGTACATCCAAAACTATAGTTAATACAACTACCATTATGAATTTTTTGATCTTTGTTCAACAAATGGGTTGGTTTCGTTGTATGATTTGAACCTATTCCATTAGATTCCAAAGATATTGGAATTGTCTTAAAATTGAATCCCCTTAATTAGGTGGCTTCCATAATATTTTTAGGTTCATTATGTATGAGTATTTTTGTGGATCTCTCTCTTCAGTATGGACTTATTTGAGTGTTTTTACGGGTCAGTTTTTATTTGATTCCCATATATTGTGAAAAGAGCCTATTTCTTGAAGCCTGACTGAGTATATGACATCACATAATGTGAGAATTGGTCGGATTTTCTGATTTTTGATCAATATAAAATAAAATTCCCTATATTTTTCCCTTCCTATGATTTTAACACCATATGGGTGTCTATTATCTGCTTACAATAATTTTTTTACTCATTGAGACATGTGTGTTGAAAGGACCCTTACCATTTTCCCATTTTCAGGCTTCGTATAACTAGGAGGGACACCATGTTTATTTAATGGGATGTCAATTCTATTAATTTGATGTGTATTAGATATTCCTCATAAAAAATTATTTTTTAGTGATTAAGGGTAGTCTATATATAAATAAAAATGTTTTCAGACATTCTTCTAAAAATTACTCTAGAATGTTTTATCGGAGAGTGTTCAAAATCCAACACATTACTAGTATATTGTCTTTACTCAATAGTTGTGTCATGATCATTTTGTCTCCTTCTTGTTTTGAAATATATTGATCAACTAGATCTAACCAAAGTAGAAATGTCCAAAATGATTTGTTGTAAACAACTGGGACGACATGAATTGCTTCTATCATATTAGATGGAAGATGATACAAGGGTGATTCTGAGAATAACCATTTCCTTGGGATATGATCTAGTTGAAAATGAATCTCTCTTGTCAATTAATAGTCATCAGGCATGACTATCCTCATTTCCCCAAGTGGCTTGCGATCGAAGGGCTTCCTCAATGCTGATTTTTCATGGGTAGTGTCTTGATAATGAAATGAAGTTTCATTGTGGGCAAGAACATAATTTATAATACAATCATGATGAGGAATACCATCATGACTATTTTTCCTACTACAGGGTGAAATTATACTATGTTTACCCTCGTGAGGAAATTTAGGGAGGAAGATATCAAGGAGAGAACATTCATGATATTTTCTCTTACATCCAAGAGGTGGGTTAATGTGTTTCTTAAAGGTATATGAGATCTTTTGATATATAAAATAATGGTAATAATGTATTACTTTATGGTATGATCTCTGTGGAGGACTACAAGAATTTTTGATTGATTTTTTTGGGAATTACCTTCTTAATTGCATCCATTATCTCTATAATTTCATAATCAGAGAGTAGGATCTTGACTTCCAAATAAAAAATTATTAGTGCTTTGAGATAATCATAATTATGTAGAGAGAGGTCATGGATAGGATCTTCAACATTAAATTTTTTTCGTGATATTTTTTAGATGATTTCCTACGTACGATTGTGGCCGCTTACTATGCGTGATGACTTTCACATACAGGGGCCAATTTGAGTACCTCCCTTCATATGGTTGGAATTTTCAGAATGGTCTCTATAAATTTGGTTGGGATATTTTCCAGCACTGGATTGACCACTGTAGTATACCAATATCCTTTACTTGGAATAGAGATATGGGCTCGATCCAATTATAAATTTATCGTGGGATTTTTTCAATAACCCTCCTTGTAGATATAAGGAATACATGTTTTCTCATAAGAGAAAATAATATCATGTTGATGGTTCACATAAAATGTGGATAAATGGTTCTATGCCAGTCATTATGTCACCACCAATTCAATAATTATATCCTATAAAAATTATAGCATGTGGACAAGAATAGATGTCTATCCTTCTATCATTTCCTAAATGTAAGGGGTAACTTTTACAACTAGAGGGAGAATATGATCACTTTATTCAAATGAAAAAAGGATGTATACCTACTCATATTCTCCAATTATTTATAGTATATAGCAATAAGAATTATTTTTGTGGAAGATATATGGTTCTACCTCTATTTTTAGTCAGGATCTACCAGCTGGTTTCTCTAAAAGCCTCTAATCCATTATGGACGGATTGGTGGGTGTAGGTTGGGGTGTGCACCTGCTAATGGACTCCCACTATATTTGGCTAATATGGTTCTCTATAAGGAATATAGGTAGGTTATTATCCAATTTTTATTGTTCACAAAATTTTTTGGAATGTCCTAAGTGCTAGATCCTGAATAAAATCATATGCACGATTGAGGGTGGATGCCTCGTTAAGATATTGGTTTGATGCCACCTAATGTTGGAGACATTGGTAGCACATATAATCCCATTAAAAATAATGTTGTGTTTTTGGTATGATCTCGTTACTAACATATTCATCAAACTCTCTTTGATAATGTATGAACTTGTTGATGTGTTTTGAGGAAAGACATCTGAAGTAGTTTTAAAAGGAAACTAGAATCGTCAACTTCTTGGCCAAAAAACGATCATTTGGTAGATAGTTGGTTGGAATCATTGCATAGATGGATTCATATGAAATTTAAATGGGGGTTATATTACCATTTTGGTTTTACTCCAGAATTATAGGATTTTAAGCATTTCACTAAAGATGTTGGGTTTTTGACAATGTCCTCTAATATGATGAGTCCCCTACTTGTGGGGATGAAAATGCATAAGTTTAGGGCAGTTGTTAGAATGTCATTGGATTGATGGGAGTTCTGGTCTAAATGTGTTGATACATAATAAAAACAAAAAACTAGAAAAACCTATTAATGAAATACCTCAATAAATTAAGAAAATGCATATTTTGTTTTTCCAGATCCATATTTTTACCTCTTTCATTTTGTTTGTGAATGGTGCCAGACATGTGGGAGACATAATCATCTTGGTTAAGCATTCACATTGGGATCACCAATTCTATTTCATCCTAAAAATCAGTGTGAGTTATAAATGATGTTTTATGGTGTTGATGGCATACAAAATCATTCCATACAAATATTTTCAGATCTTTTCCTAGATGGTTCCAATGGGTATTGTTTCTGGAATCGAAAAAGACCAAGAAATCCATTATTTGAGGTATTTCATGGACCTACATTCCAAAGGTAGGTATTCATTGGGATATTTCTCCAATGATTCTTAGGGACCCACTATTATTGAGAGGATGGGTGATCAGGCTCATCACACCCTTCTGGGTGAAATTATTTCCTACTCTTGGACTCTCTTATAGATTTAAGAAATATTAATGGATGATTTATTAAGTCACCAATATGGTACATGTCTCCACTATATTGTCAAAAAAATTAATATCATGTATTGATTTTAGAATAATCTTTATGTAAACAAGGTTCTTTTTTGATAGATACATCTGTATGTATCCCATGTGATCTATAGATGGTTCCCTTTTGTAAATGTATTAGATACTCTTATGTCATTTATTATTAAAATTCTCGTCTTAATCCACACTATGGGGGATATGGAATTTACTATAAATGAAGAAGTTTTGAGTGGTTTGGATGTCAAAATTGGACCCATGAGGAGGGATTACTATATATCCATATGAAAGGAATAAGAACCCACATAGTTTGGTACCACATAATGGGAAACATCATAGATTTTATGGTCATGTGATAGGGGCCGAACCCTGTAGTTTATCATCATGTGAAAAGGATGTATAGGAAAAAGGATTATAGTTAGGGGTTATTTTAGGACATATACTGAATCATCCTGAGGGACTTAGAAGGGATGTAACCTCTGAGATTAGATGTTAACCTACTGGGAATATGTCACAGAGAGTATTATGGTGATTTTGAGGTACTTGTTTTAGACTTCATGGATGTATTCTATGTAACTCATTAAGATGGGAATCAAATCCCATTTAGTTTAAAAAATTGGGATTTAAAAAAATATAGGATTCCCTATTTTTAATCATTAGGAATATAACCATTTGGTAGTTTTCTATCCCAATGAGTATAGACCTTTGAAGGGGTGATAACATGATTGGAGATTATACTATGTTGGAGGCCCTTAGGAAATGTGAGATGAAAATCAAAAAAGGGAATATCCTCCCAAAATATGTATTTGATCATCTTGATATCATGATCGTCACTAACCTTTAGGACAACATCGGTAATTCTTAGTGTGAGAAATAATAAGAGGTGGGATTTTTGGTTAACAACAAAATATAATTTATATTCTAGTTGATAACAATAGAGATACTGAAGCGAGAAAGGGCATTGATGTTCTCATCTCTACTCTTTCTTTCAATCCCTAAGGTTGGGACTAAAACACATGTATGGATATAGATTAGATTAAGGACTAGGTAATTAATCCACGAGGGATTCCCCATTCTGAGTTTCAAATAGAATTACATAAAGATAATATAGTAGCCCTTATCAAGTTGAAAGGCATGTGGTTCCCCTATTTTCTGAAATTGCGAGCTCCCTGGTACTGCCTCCATGATTGGGGTCCCTGTTCTCAAAGACATACACAGTTATAATCATCCTAATGTACTTACCCATTAGTAATGATAATTGTTGGACATGTTTCACTAAGGTAATGCACCATCAAAAGGGAGACATGATATTGTGTATTTTCTAGGTTCACACATTGACAGAGGCCATGATGGATTATATTCTTGGATAGATTGGAAAAGGGACCATAGGAGGACTAGAGGGTTGTAGGAGAGTTTTAAAGATAGTGGTTTTTTATAGTTTTAAGAGGGGACTAGATAATGATGAATTATACACAGAAGGGTCCATCCAATATATGATAGTTTGTTATGGGGATATGGTAAGGCCAACTTCTAGTAAAAAAGACACCATCCGACATACCACTGTTAATGAAAGGTTAATCCTCTTAGGGTTTTCTATACATATTCTTTTTGTCAATGTATTTTCAAAATATATGGGTTCTTATAAGAGAGGCCACCCTTTGTGGGTTGTTGGGTGAGTTCTATTTCTTACATTACATTATTCAATACATGATAACTTATTGAAATATCATACTATAATTGTTTACCTCTTTTTTATCCTTCATTTAGTGTGGATTTATAGGGGTAATGATATAACCAGCACTATGAGTTTTCTAGATGTAATAAAAAATAATTTCTTATGGGGAATTTTGGTTTGAAGGGGTTTTGAAGGTGACACCTGACCCAAATAATGAAAAATAATTTATGGGAGACCTTAGGGTGGCTTCATTACCCACAAAAGAATTTTTTTTGTCTGGGGGATTGATGGAGATTCCTTTATGAGGAAAATAAAATTTAATTTGTGGGGGCTCCCTGAAGCGCAGTGACCTGAATAGAGGGAATGCTATATGTAAAAGGGGATTTCATTTTGGATCTAGGATATGTGACGATTTAACTTCATGAAATGGTTTTGTTAATTAATTTTTTCACTTCCAATTTCATAAATGCCTTCTGATGTTCCATGTTATCTTTTTTGGTGCCAACAATGATGGATTCTTTTCCAATTTGGTTGAAGTGGATATAGACATTAGTTATTCCTTTAACATAAAAACATATATTTTTTTAAGATACTATTTTTTTTCATTTCAACATGGTTGACAAAAATTTTATCGAGATAGAAGGAGAAAAAAATTGAAAATGGGTCATTATAAAATACACATCTTCTTCAAATAACCTAATTAGGTTTACAGCTAATGCCTTCTGTGGATTGTTTTCTTATCAATATAAGTAACTTATGATGTGGGGATGGATTTACGTAAGATATTTTGGTAGTTCATAGATAACCTTGAGTTCTAAAAATGTGTACGAAAGAGATTAAATGAGGTCCCTTTTATAAGTGAGAGGTGTGGTATTCTTGGAATTAGTTATAGAATTAAATTAATATAAATTAATTTTAATGATAACATTTTTCAAAATATTTATAACTAAAGAATTACATGATTATGTGCATAAATATGTGAATAAAATAAAATTTTGACATGTTTATGTTCTTTTTACATCTATATATATTTTTTTAAAACCCTAACACTTTTGAAACACACCACAATATTGAGGGTGTTTTATAATAAAGGATTCAAGAATGTTTTGATAAAAATAAAAGTGACCCATTAATAGATCATGGTTGATATTATAAATGGTATCACATTCACGTGCCCATAGATAACATTTTCAGTAATTTCATATCAATTTAGAATACTTTATTTTTTATAAAATATCATTATGGTAATTTTTGGATCTATCCATTTAATTTTACATTGAGAGAAACATAAAAATAATGGCATTATAATATAATCAATTAAATCACCACTAATAACGTATATCTATATATAAATTTTTTGAACCACTATAAATTAGAGAATTTTTTTCTTTTTTATGATATTAAAATTATTTACATGATATTTATACAGTTGGAACAAGCTTTGTGTCAGGGTTTCATAAGAATTTAAATTAATTATTTCAATAATTATACTAAATTAGAAAATTCCATGATAAAAATAAATCACCTATATTTTATGTAGCCATTTATAACATAAAACATGCTTGTTTTTTCCCTTTCAAAATTATTATAGATATTAAAAAGAAATATAGTGAAATTTTTTGACTTTAAAATTACTAAAAATAATATATAAGTCAGTTTTCATCTATATTATTTTATTGTTAACTCGATTTACCCTATTTACCATTAACCGTAGTGGAAAATATTTACAACTATTTCTTTTCAAAAATAAAAAAACAGAAGTACTTAACAAATTTGGTCACCCCAATTCTATATATTGAATGATGTTTTCAAGATTCAATTTTCTAATGTTTTAGAAATTAAATTAAAATTAAAATTCAATAAACAATGGAACATGGATTTAGAAAAATACATTTTAAGGCCAAAATGAACTTATACAAAATTACATTATAATGATAATTCATATATAACTAATTAAATTATCTATTAAAAGGATTATTATGTTACATTAAGATCAAATAGGACATATATTTTAATTTACTTAGTGAAAAATGATTATTTTACAAAAATTAGTATTTTTCACTATAAAAAACAATCAGACTTTTCAAAAAAGTACCAAAATTTCACCCTATGAAAATTTTGATATGATAATTTCAAAAATGATGTTAATTTTATCAAAATTCAATTCAAAAATTTTGAAACAGATCATTTAAATAATAATATATTATATATTAAAAAACCAATTTGTTTTGAAATAATTGTTTATTCATTTTTTTTGAGAAATTCCAAAACATTAATATAAAAAATTAGTAATATATAAAATACAATTAAGGAATGATAATAAGAAATTTAAATTAATTATTAAACCATTACATAGGATTTTAAGTCATCCACCCATTTAGAAATTGCATCTTTACAATTTTATTCATCTCATAAATAATTGGGTATACTAATCCATCATTGAATTTTCAGAATGCCCAGTTTCTTCTTAGACTATGTGGTTTTTCAAAAAAATGATAACATGATAAATTACCTTATTCTAATATATTTCATTAATATGATCATGATTATGAAGTGTTTTTTCCTGATATGAAATATTTTCATCAAATAGAACTATGTCAAGGATCAAAACAAGAGATGATGATGGAATATAAATTCATAAAAAAGATACATGAAATAAATATTTTACATGACCTAATATTAGAGCCATGACTACTTGGTATGAAACTCATTCAAAAACCCCTAGGATTTCATATATTCTAATTATCCAGGGAAAAACATTCTACTTTTTATTAAGACATATAGCATATTTCCATGGACATATTTTATGAAAAACATGTCCAGACACCAGAAAAGAAGAATATTTCTTCTTGTTTCCTATATAAGTTTTCTACCTAATTTTATTTATATAAATTTTATTTGGAATCATCTTCATCTGACCAACAATTTATTCATATTATTTTTCTATGCATAATATATGTTCCCTAAATCCATCACTATTAACTTGAGTGTGACAACTCTTTCCAAATAATTCTTTAAATGGAGACATCTATATAAGGGAATGAAATATATTATTTATATGAAAATTAACTAAATTTATATATTGATCCCAATATCCATGATAATATATTTAATATTCTTCATGCACATCCCCTAAAGTATAAATAATTCTCTCATACATTCCATCAATTTAAGGATGAAAGGCTATTTTAAAATTCATTTCAGTAGCCAAGGTATTCTATAGTACATTATAGAATTTAAAGGTGAATCTGTGATCATGATTAGATATATTGGAAATATATACTCCCTGGAATATAATTATCTTCTTTACATAGATTTTGAAATTGTGATCTAAATACATATTATACTGAATTTTATTATACTGAGCATATTTATTTAATCGATCAAAAATGACAAAAATAACATTATTACCTCAATATTAATTTATTAATACCACAAAAAAAAATATAGATATATTCTCCCATATCCATTATATCATTGGGAATGTCTGAATCATCCACTTCAACAATTTGTTTTTTAATTTAACATATTATATGGTTGAACATTTCAATGTAAAATCCACAATAATATTCTTCATTACTTCCCACTAGAAATATTTCCATTTTCCTTTATATATTTTTTTGCTACCAGGATGAATAGTAAAAAGATAACTATGGGAATCAATCAATAATTATTTCTTCAAGAAAGGGTAACGTGTACCAAATAACCTTTCTATGAATCTCAACACACTTTATTTTGAAATATTAAATTTAGTAAACTTACCTTTCATAACAAACATTATATTTTCTTATAAATCAGAATCTAGCTTATGAGATTGGTTAATAATTTCTAACTATGATTATTTTAATAACACTTCAATTAATAAGAATGGTGTTACTACATACACAATTTCTAATCTAACACAAATAAATTCATAAAATAAGTGATCATTTTTCAGATATAACATAGTAAATGATGCGTTACCTTTCCGACTCAATGTGGTTACTACTCTGTTTGCATTACCTTGATGATAATAAATTGTCCATCCATAATTGATTATCAATTTCAACCATCTCCACTCTCTCATGTTCAATTCATTTTAGGGTAATATATAAATAAAACTGTTATAATCAATATATATTTCACACTTTAATCCAAATAATTTATATGTCATTTTTTTTAAAGAAGACACTACAGCTACTAGTTCAAGGTCATATATAGTAAAATTTAAATCATTATGTATTAATTGATGTGAAACATAAGTAGTTACCTAATTATTCATATTTAAAAAAAATCTAGAAAATTAAACTAAGTATTTTTATATATAACTAAGTCACTATTTCTTAATGACAGGGATAAAATTGGAGCATTCACTAATCTTCATTTCAATTCTTTGAAACATTCACCAAATTTCATTATCTAAATGATATGAAGTTCTTATTTTGTAAAATTCGTTAGAGGGATAGATGAAATTGAAATTATTTCATAAACCAGTTGATAATATGTTTTCAATCTAATAAAACTATAGATTTTAGTAATATTTGTAGTACATGACAATTAATCAACCTTGTTAGTTTTAATGGGATCAGAATTTATGTCATCTTTATTTATGATATTTGCAATGAACTAAATATACTATAACCATAATGCATATTTCCTAATTTTTACATATAACTTATTTTATTTTATGGTTTTCAAAACATTCCGATGATTATTTTTTTACACTCATAACTATTAGAATAAACAAAATATCATCAATAAACATAACAAAAAAGTTATCTAAATATTTATATAATAATATATTCTTAATATTGATGAATACTATAAGATAAATTATCATCCCCATGGAAATTAATAGAAATTTATAATTCCCACACCTAGTATTAAACTTTTTCTTAGGGATTTCAACCTTTTTGACCATCAACTAATGAAAACCAGACCTATAATTAACCATATAAAAATAATGATCTCCCTAGATCTGATGAAACATATCATCAATATGACGAAATAGATAATTATTCTTAATATTGGTGTTATTTGATTCTCTACAATCAATTAAATTCTTCATGGAACAATATTTCTTATTGAAAAAAAAGAGGGAAACCCCAAGATGAAGTTCAAGGATGAATGAAGCCTTTATTTCTAAAATATTATAATAGATTTTGAAATTCCATATACTTTTCTTGATTTATTAAATATTGGTGTTCGAAATTGGATTAACATCGTGAATTAAGTGAACTATAATCTCAAAATCTCATCTAGTGATAATAATATATAACCCATGAGGAAGAAATATAGATATTCCATTGCTACTCAAACATTTATAATTAGAAGAGTTCGCTCATATTTAACCATATGAGAACGATATCATTCATTTATACATGTGAATAGTTTCCCATATTCTTTATATGTTAACAACGATATGAATTTATTCATATATATCAATAGAAATTCATATTAGAAAATAAATTCACTATCTCTTTAATCTATAATTATATGATAAACTGAATGCATATCTATTCCCTGAATATCAAATAATTTTATAATTGGAAAGATAAAAAGTATTAAAAGGAAAACTCTTCCCCATATTATAATATTAATATATTTTTAAATTATAATGACCTTAATAATACCCTATGATGTTTTTCCTGGATTCATAAATTCTTGAGGTGATGTATTCATTTTAACTGAAAATTATTTTGAAATGAAATAATGTATAGACCCTAAATCAAACATGAAATTAGTATAATCTAAATAAATTAGTAATTTACCTTTTAAAACTTTGTTTGATGTCTTAAAATCTACCAATGTAGTTATTAAGGATTTTACCACAAACTTCTAATTAATATTTTTCTCTTTAAAATAATTACTTCTATTTATCTTACATGCATCCTAATAATAACACAACACATTGCATTTAAAACACATTATTTTATATTTTTTAACTGGTATTAATACTACCAAGATCAATATATTAGCAATAAAGTTCCATAATCCCAATTGTACCACATCAGAAGAACTTCCAAGAAGTCAAAATGAAATTCCCATGTGTTCTTTTTACCACACTTATCACAAACTAAAAAAGTTGGTTTTATTATCTCCAGATCTCTTTAATGGAATTTTCCTATTTCTCTAAGATATGGATGAATTTTTTATTTGTTTTATTGAAGAACATGATAATAATTTAATTATATTTCTATATTATTATCACAACATACATCTTTTTCATAACTTTTATAACCTTGAGAGGAAAATTCCCTTCTGTTTCTTAGCTTAAATCTTAAGTAAAACTAATTACTAGTAATATCTCAGATACAATTTTTTTGTATGCCTATATTATTGGGTAGTGTGTTAATAATATTTGAAACAAAATTTCATCCTATTTTATTATTTATATAATTTATTTTCCATTCTAATTAAAAAAATTTAAAAAAATACTTCTCATGAAAAATATTCTTAAATGAATCATATTCAATGTAGAAGTTATCTTATCATTATCTGGTATTTTTAAATGCTGATCACCATTGATTGGAATTACATTCCAAATGGTAAAAAATAAGATTTACATTTTATTCTATGAGAAACCAATGAAATCAAATATAGTTTCTTGTGAATTAATCTATCCCTTAATAACAATTGAGGTGTAAGATTTACTAAATGTTGATGGGTGTTTTCTCATCAAATGATCCACTATTGACATGTTTTTCAATATTAGATCTATTTACTCTATATAATGGATACCAGCATAATTTTATTCCTATGTCAAATTATCCATCAAAAAAATGAATATCTCAATTCCAATTTCAACCATTATAGGGTTTTTGTTTTCAAATATATTAATGTTTTAGTGCCTTCCTACTCCAACTTCCATGTTTTATATGTAGAAGACCATTTGGAACCAACATAGCCTAG
Organism: Viscum album; assembly: GCA_963277665.1. Lineage (NCBI taxonomy): Eukaryota > Viridiplantae > Streptophyta > Magnoliopsida > Santalales > Viscaceae > Viscum > Viscum album. The sequence goes on from OY728149.1 coordinate 163,996,713, forward strand.
ATAAAGAAAAATGTAAATACTTATAGTTAATATCATGATTAAAATAAATTTGACTTATATAAAATATCATAATAATAAAAATTATATAACCCTGTCCTTTTATGATAACTATAAATAATCAGCCATAAAACTTTCATAATATTCATTTTTAAATTGAGAATTTAATTTTTTAAATTTTAAGTGCATTATGGTATAGTGTTTTGAATAATTAGTTATCCACCATTACATAAATAAATATTAAATCACATGGAGGACACTTCCACCTCGAATACATTTTAACCCCATTATAAAAATATTTATGAAATTGAATGTTTCCCTTTCATCAAATGACTTTAAAATTATAATTATGACCTCATCCTTATCATATAAATCCTTAAAAACATGTAAAAATATTGAAATATGGGTTCATTACAAAAATCATAGTAATTGACATATAAAAAATAAATAAAGAAACATGTTAGTTTGTGAACAATCATAAAAATTGGCCTTTTAAAAAATAAAAACTGGTCAAAAAATAAACATTTTATTACTAAAGAAATTAACTTAACCATCAAAAAAATCATAAAACATTTTTAGTGAAATAATATGTAGGATCCTAATTCTTCCTTTAAGGACCATATAATTTTTTTCAGTTTATACTTACAAAAAGAGAGGAAAAAAGGACGAGTGTTAGATATAGGGATGTTACATGACGTGAATGGGGGTTACACACCATGTAATCCCATTACACTCTATGTATTAATGTTGGTAAAAACTTTTAATGAAATATAAATGAAGTCAGTAGAAGTGGGAAAAATTGGCATATACACACCGTGTATTTGCAAGTACATGACGTGCATTGTTGTTACATTTGATAAAATTTTTAGTAGTATTGTTTTATTAAGATGGATAGAACCCCTTTACTGGGTATCGTGAAAAACAACATCAGAGGTCATTTTTCTCCGGATTTGTCTTTAGAACTCTGATTTGAACACTATAGGATGTGTTGGAATCCCCTCAGCGAGTTCTCGATTACTCTTGATCCTTACTTTATGATTTCATTTCTGTACATATTTATTCTATATTAAGTGTTTATTATCATTTATAATATCATTCTAGGTCGAATTAGAGTTCGACGCTGGATGAGGAGAGTCGTACTAGCACAAGGTAGGTGGTATCATGCCTTTCGTGAATTATCAAGTTGATTACATATGTCAGAGTGTTGTGCTCCCATTTGAGGGTGTCATCTTAAATGATAATAGACCTACATTATTTCCTATTAATGTTTAGGTGATTAAAAATGTGTCTCATTCCTGAATTATGTTTTTTACCTTGAATTAGGGCCACCTCATCAGTGAATTTCTCTTCGATGAATGTTTATGGTCATTTGGCCTATGTTGCTGATGAGCCATTCCTTGTTTTCCATTATTGGCTTGTTAAAATTGGTTTTGGTTATTAAATGGGATTGTGATTTTGTTAAATTGTAATTGTTTTGACTAAGGGTTTGGGATTACATATCTTCTTCTTTTCCCCATGTTATGTTCATGCTTGTTTAAGCATGCTTGGAATGTCTTTCTAAACCATCCCATGATAGTTTGGTTGTGGTAAGGCCCTATAATTGTTTAGATTACATGATAGTTTTTTTATATGAGATTTTCCTATGGGAGTTATTTAATTCTAAAGTAACACAATAATTTAATTTACTTGTGGTTCTTGATATCTGATATATGCTAATGTGATTTTATAAATTCTGAAGTAATTTAATAATTTAATTTATATGTTTTTCTTCTTATGTGAAATTATAGGGTAACGAAAAGTAATGGGTGAACCATAGACATAAGTAAAAATGCATGTTTGGTCTCATATGAATATTCTACCTTATACCTTGGGTTAACCATGGTCTCGGTTAAAAGATCATGGAAAGACCCAAAATGTTATTATCATGTTAATTCATGAGCAAGCCACTGATGTAGTGGCTAGGATCATGTAGTCTTTATATAAATGATGAAAAAACCTTGAATACAATGAGTGATTCCACAAAAGGTCTCTTTTAAAAGCTTTTTATAAATCATGAGTTGACATTTAGTTATAATTTTAATATCTAATGGAATGAATTGTGATGATTTTTTCATGATAATGCACAAGATTTGATTGGGCCTTCACATATACTTGTTTAGATGCGTTTTTGAGACATCTTTTGTGATTAAATTTTTCTGGGGATCTTCAGGCCTAGCTCATATCCTGACACCTATATAATTTAATGTAATTAAATTTCTAATGAATATAAAATGATTATAAATGAAAAATAGTACTTGTAAGACTATTTAATTTTTTGTACTTCCTAGTTTACTACTTTTATTATTGCACACTTCCTGTAATATATATTCAATAATAGATTGGCATAGATCTTTGGGGTTTCCTACTAGGATTTAGTCTCACACCTGGTATGGGAAATGCATTGGGCCCACACAAATTATATTGTTTCTAATGTTGATAAGGCCAAGTTCCCTTCCATATTTACTTGATTTGCTGCTTAGGAGAAAGGGAACATATGACCAAGATGAGGCTTGCGATGAACTTGAGTTTCTTTTGTCTGTTTATTATTTATGGTACTTTTATTTTTTATTAATACAATTTGACTTGTTTTGTCTATTTTCCTATAACATGTGACAGTGGAATAATCCTTTGTCTGCTATGAAAACTGGTTAATATATTGTCAGTATTACACTATTTAATTATGTTTCTTGGTATTCTTTCTTCCACTATTGTATTGTTATTGATTCCATTGTGCTACACTCTGCCAATGAGGGAATAATTTCTACACAATCACACGTATTCCCTAGCTTCTAGGTGACAAACTATGAAATTTGGGGAAATGAGATTGAGGCCATGTGGCCAACTGGGTATGGAGAACTATTGAGTCATATTCCGATCTAGGATGTCACATAGTGGTTTTTGAGGTAGTTTTATTTCTTAGTTTTGTTTATTTATTTATTGGGATGATAGATAGTGATAGAAATGAAATGTGATTTTTAATAAGTTATGCCCACGAGTAGTTACCCCGTGTATAGGGAAAAGACAATTTATGTCAAATTCTATTGTGATGTTTGGATTTTGAGCTATTATAGTTGGTTCGATTTCATCATTGGGTGATGCATTGTATTGTGCTTTTAATAATGATATCGTTGTGGTTCGATTTTCTTGAAACATGATGAGATGAGGATAATCCATCTCATGCATCATATATAAACTTGTTTGAAATAACATTCCATGCATTATTTTCATGCCATTTAGAGAGCATTACAGATTGCATGTTGTTGTGATAGGTACATTGAAATATATGCTTATTTCCATGATAAGTGTACTAGTACATGTTATTGTTCTAATTCAATGGACACCAAGAATTGGTCTTTGAGTTGTGTGGGCCCTCTTGGATTTAAATTTGGTGGATCATTTTTCTGTTTAATTTTTTTATGATATATATATGGATGTCAAACATTTATTTGTGAGGATTGAGGGCCCCCATAGATCGAAATTTGGAATACCGTTTTTTTACTCTTGAAAAATGGGGGGAGGGGGGGGGGGGTTACAAGAATGTTTTAGTTGTTTACTATCTGAAAATATAGAAAACACAATATGTGGTTCTATGAACACCTGACATGTGTTATTCTATTCGGGAATAAAGACTTATCTTAAGTACATGCCTTGTACTATTTGTAAACACTTTGTGGTAATTGACAATGTATCTAGCCATGTTATAAGAAACACAGAATAGTAATGGGTTTTGAATAGTTCACACTGTGTACTTTATGAGCACAACATATAGTTTTACACAGGCAGACCCCATGTTTCTATGGCCATATAAATGTACATGTCCAGGAGTGGAGACTTGTGTACATTCCATGTATCCTATATGAACATCATTTACTTTGGGTGTTTACAAGCCCAAACCGGTGGAGGTACATGCCCAAATGAGATCTTAAGGGAACACACCATGTATGGTGTCTATATGTTGTGTATTCCACTTTTGGTACCCTTTGAGGATATTTTCCTATTTTTTTTCTCCTTTTTCAGTTTTGGACCTCGGAGTAGTACATTCTTATTAGTATTCCATGTAGATCATGATGTTGAAATCTCTAGAGCTTTCTAAAAAATCCTAATGGGTGTTTTGGGGATTCTATCTAAATGTATAGGTTATTACTCCAGTTATTGTTTTGAGTTGTCACATAAGAGTGATACATAGTGTGGATGATTGGTTGTGTGTTCAGATGAACCTAGCTGAGACCTTTGACCTGATATGAGTTGTGAGCCATCTCCCATGAACTATACTTTTTATGATGTTTTCCATGTGAGACGTTCCTATATGGAATATGTGTCCATGAGACCTATTTCTTTTAAGAATCCCCTAAGGGATGAAATATTTTACATGCTAATCTAAGGAGTCTCTTATAGGATCCCTCTCTTATGTACCATTTGTGAATATCCTTATTGTAGGATTCCTCGATTGTTTTTCACTTGAGGATCCAGTATTGGATTACTCCATTACCTTTTTAGTTAAGGATCCTTTATAGGATTCCTTCACTCTTGATTACCTAGAGGATCTCTAGTAGGATGCCTCTTAGTGATTGAATTGACCAAACCTAACAATCATAGTGGGATTTTGGTATTATCCCTTATTGTTTTACACATATACCTGAGCCACATGGAAGGAATAGTGGATAGGACTTAGTAGAAGGTGTTGAACTATCCTATTTTGATATATGCGATTTTGATCTGTGAGATCTGTTGTGTGTTGACCCTTAATGTGTTAATGGGAATTGAGGAATGCTCGGTTCAGTAGGTTAGACATGACTCGGGCACAATGAGCTACTTATGAGGTTGTGTGAACCTCTACTTGCTTAAATTATGTGAAAATTAGTACATCCCAATCCATATAAATGGTTGTGTAGATGATAATATTTTGAGCCAGTTCTTTTTCGAGCCATATGGTACAAGGGTTCATAGGGTGGATAACCTATGAATAGTTACTAAAATGTTCAGTTTTCTATTGTATAATCAGGGTATTATATGTTGATATACGTGGTACCCAATGAGTTTTAAATTTTAAAATGATCCTTTTTGTCTGTTAAATCATTTAATGTTGAGCAATTTTGTATGACGTCAAGTTATCTACAGAGTAGATTAACCTAATAAATATGGAACCATGTTCATCCCACTACTTAGGAGGACATTCCGAGACACATGGATTTTGTCACACCAGTCAGTTTAATTTCATCTTTTATTCCATGTGATATGAGGTGGAGATCATTGTATGTGGAATGGCACTCGTGCCTTTGTGTTGGTTATGAACTAGCATGTCTAAGAATGGATGGTCCTTCTTCTCGATATCTACAACACTCTTAGGTAGGGAGTGTTATGTTAGTTCTATTTAAATATATCTTTCTAGGAAAAAGGATCACAATCAAGGACCATTCAGAAATGGTCAATTGTAATCGAATTCCTTTAAGGCCTCCGAGTCCCATTTAATGTTGATTCTTTCTTGAAAGCATGAATTGTTTTGGTTTTTATGTGTTAAAACCTTGTAATACACCAATGATCATTAATGGACCTATGTGGTTAATCATGATCTATCACAGAATTCCCTGGGATAAGGGAATTGTGGCCGGTTAAATGACGATGTGTCGGCAAGTGAAGCCAAGTTTCTTTTAGGAGGTCGACCACTAGTGGTTCAAATATCCTTTTCTAGTGATCCTTGAAATCCTATTATTGTTCTTTTATTAAGAGATGAGTATTTCCCTTATCTTGTTGTCATCTTAGATGTACTAAGAGAGCGTCAGATATACATCACTCTACAGTTGAATGTTTTTGGGGTAGTTCGTAGTTTTTTTGGTTTTGTGAACTGGATGCATGGTTTTAAATGAGGACAATCTAATCCTAAGTGATACATGGGTTCTTATGTATGAAATCATTTGATGTGAGCTCGATGACATCCAATTTCCTTGATGTGACCTCCAAGCATATACCTCTCTGAGTTCAGCCAGTTTTATTATGTGGAAATTTGGACTTGTACCAAGGTCTCACTTGTAATGGGGATAATGAAACTTCTTGGTGAGTTCCATGGATTCTAGGTTCCTGAATACGAGGTTATCTCTAACATATAGTCAGGATCATATGTGCTGCATTGAAAAGTGTAATTATTCTAGTTGTACGGTTTTGCATTACGCTTATGCTCATGTTCTTTCATATCTTCTTAAATGACAATGGGATGGTTTTACTAGTTAACCCTCTTATTCCTCATGTGTGGTTTAAATGAACCAGTTTGAAAACTCCTCCAGTTTAAGTTGAGTGTGGTGTGAATGTCTGCAATGTATTTTTTGGGAAGATTGCATGATGGTTTTTGATGAGGTTGATCGGTGTTTGACTACCCTTTACTATGATGAAACTTGTATGACCTTATTTGTGATTGGGTTTTTCCAATTGAAGGGAAATCACATTGGTAGTATTGCTATAATGTTCAGGGTAGCACCTTGTGGAGTATTTTATGACATTAGAGGTGTTATGGTAATGATTTTTTGTAAGTTTTCTTTACAAGGTCACTAAGTTTTCACTTTTCCTAGCAATTATAGAAACCATTGTTGTTGATGATATTTGGAGGTTGTACATCTATGTGGTTGTACAGATGCACAGTATACCTTAATCAATCATTTTTAGAAAGGGATAAATAGTTTACTTCTCATTTCTAGAATGGGATACCAAGGGATATGGGTACGTATGTACTTTTGTGTACATCTTACCACCCCTAGACAGATGGCCAGTTAGAGCATACGATTCAGGTGCTGGAGGACATGCTTCAGGCATGCATCTTGGATTTGAATGGTTCTTGGGAGGAACACATACCTGTGATTGAGTTATCATATAACAAAATATTTACAAATACTTATCAAATGGAACAATATAAGGCTTTGTCTGGTAGGCCATGCTGATCATCCCTATGTTTTCTAGTGGTAGGAGAGGCAACTATGATGGGACCTTGTCTTGTCAAGGAGACTAATAATTTGGTTCAGGTGATTCAAAAGAGGTTGACTGCTATGTACTCTCGTTAGAAATCAATTTTGATCATCGTAGAAGACCTCTGGAGTTCAAGGATGGGGAACATGTTTTCCTACGTGTTTCCCCGAGGTTGGGATGGAAGATGATTATGAGACAAGGTAAGCTTTCACCGACCTACGTTGGGACGTTTGAGATTCTAGAGTGAGTCGGGCTTATTTCCTATAGGTTTTAGTTACCCAAGAGTTATAGGTATATTCATGATGTCTTCCATGTTTTTCAGTTGTGGCATTACATTTAAGACTCGTCTCCCTATTTTCAGTCGATGGGGTTGAGTTAGAGGTGGATGCGTCCTTTGAAGAGCATCCAATATGAATTGTGCATCATAGCACAAGGGTTATCCATGGTGGTTCTATTCATTTAGTATTGGTGTTATGGAAGAATGAACAAGCATAGTATGAGACCTAGTAGGGGGAGACTGAGGAATGATCATAGTGAACAAAGTAATTCTCATATGTTTCTTCACCACCCTTGGAAAGTCAATTCAAGATGAATTTCTTTAAGGGGGAAGTTAGTAAGAACTCAGTTCTTCTGTTAAGGTATAAATCTTTTATTTTTTGTTAGTACTTAAGAAAAGTGAGGAAAAAATGTCTAGTGATGGCTATAAGTCTGTTACACAACGTGACTGGGGGTTATACACCATGTATTGATGTCGGCAATAGCTTTTATTGATGTGGATGGGAAGTCGGAAAAAGGGGGAAATTTTTGGCATATACATGCTGTGTATTTGAAAGTACAAGGCATGATGTTTTGTTAAATCTGTTAAAATGGGAATTAGCGTCATTTTCTTCTGATGGACAGAACCCCTCAACTGGGTATCGTGAACAACATCGTCAGAGGTCATTTTTTTCTTGATATGTCATCCGAACTCTGATTCGAACACTATCTGATGCGCTGGAATCCCCTCAGTGAGCCCTCAATTCCTCTTTATCCATTGTTCATAATTTTTTATATAAAACATGTTATCATGACTTGAGTGTTTATGCTTTTTTTTGTAGATCTACTCTTTTCTAGGTCAAATTAGAGGTCGACGATGGATTAAGAGAGTTGTAGTACCACAAGGTAGGTGGTCCCATACCTTTCGTGAATTGTCAAGTTGATTATATGTGTCAGAGTGTTGCTTGATTATTTGAGGGTGTTGCGATAATTGATAATTAGCCTATGATATTTTCTAATGATGTTTAGATACTTTTAAATGTGTTTTCATTAATGAATTAGGATTTTTACCATGAATTAGGTCCACCCAACGGGTGTGTTTCCCTTCAAAGACTGTTTATGGATGTTAGGCCTAAGTTTCCTATGAGGCATGGCTTTTTTTTCTATTCTTGGGTTATTGAAACTGATTTTTTTAATTAAATGTAATTTTTAATTAGGTTAAATTGTAATTTTTTTAATGAAGGGTTTGGGATTAGTGATTTTTCCCACAACCCCATGTTATAAATATTCTTATATAATCATCCTTACAATTTTTTTCCCTAACTGTGAACCTTCCCATGTGAGTTTGGTTAAGTTAATCCCATTTAACAGTTTATATTACATGATATAGTTGTTATATGAAATGTACCCATGTGAGTTATTTAATGTTAAATGTGTCTAACAGTTTAATTTACATGTGTTTCTTGATATATGATATATTCCCATAGGAGTTAATAAATGTTGAAGCCATGTAATAGTTTATTTTACATGTCTTTCTTTATATGTGAAATGATAGAGGCCTAAATATTAATGGGGGAGAAATTGCCTCCGTTTAAAAGGAATGGGTGGGATTATATGACTATTGGACCATATACATTGGGTGAATCATGTCCTCAGTTAAATGACCATGGATGGACTCAAAGAGGGTATTATCATGTAATGTCATGAGAGAGCCATATATGGTGTGGTCTCCCTTGTCAAGACTTTATATAAATTCTGATCGAACCTTAAATCCAATGATGGATTCCAAGGATGGGATCTATTGGTTGCTATTTATGTGTCATGAGTTGACATTTACTTATAATTTGAATATCTAATGGAATGACTTATGACGCGTTTCCCAAGGAAAAGTAAAAGCATGAATTTTTCCTTCACTTATGCTTGTTTAGATGGTAATTTGAGACATCTGATGGGATTATTTTGTATGGGGATCTTATGGCCTAGGATGGATCACTAGAATTATATAATTCAATTTAATAGAATTTCTAATGAACTAAAAATTAATGTAAATGAAAACCAGTACTTGTATAACTGATTAATTTTTTGTACTTCCTAGTTTACTGATTTCATTATTGCACACTGCCTATTATATATATTCACTGATATATTGGCTAAGATATTCTGTGGTTGCCTATTGGGATTTAGTCTCACGTGCTATTTAGGTCATGATTTTTCCCCTTGAAGATTATATTGTTCCAGTTGTTGATAAGGACAAGCACCCTTCCCTAGGTACTTGATTTAATGCTTAGGATCAGGAGAGCATGGGACCAAGCCGATGCTTGTGATGCTTCAGAGTTTCATTTGTCTATTTTTTTAAATCAGGTAATTGTATTGTGTATTACTAGACTGTGACCTATTTTGGTTGTCTTCCAAGAACATTTGACATGTGGAATCATCCTTTTTATGCTATGATATCTGGTTGTTATATTGTCAGTAATCCACTATTTACTTATGTTGTTTGGTATTACAGTTTCATGTTTTTTATTTTAATTTTCTATACAATGTTACACTCTGCAACTAAGGGAATAGTTTCCCCACTATCACACCTAGTCCCTCACTGGTATTCATTATTCTTATATATTTGGATAAATGTTCTTGAGGCCTTGTTCCCAACCCAGTATGAGACACCTTTGAGTGGAATTCAGATCCAACACGTTAGATAATAAATAATAAATAATTACATAAATTATCATTTATTCATGAATAACTCATAAATTTCTTTCAAAAAAGTTATGGAATCCACACTTTATATTTATCATATAATATCCTCCAATTAAAATCTCATTATCATACATTATGAAATCATGAAATTTTTATAGAAATCCATAACTAGTATACATAATTCATATAGGTAAATTGGGAAATTATATTTATATGACCCTAACATGTAGAATAAACAATATTCTCAACATCCAACATAATTATTCATAGAACATAATCATTAACAAAATCACTGGAGGGCTATAATGGGATCAACCATCCATAGTTTATATAAAAACCACCCATCTTGGGTTTTTAACAAAATCTCAATTGCTTGGTTTATAATAGAACCATCTATCATCATAACAAATTACCAAAGACCATTATATAATCACAATTAATAAAAGATTTCATTTCCATTAAAATATAATATGAAGGCATAGGAAAAATTAAAAAAATTATTTATCAAAATATTCAATGAATTTAAAAATGATTTTTGAAAATACCTATAAAAATAAGAAATGTGGTTTTTCTATCAACAAATCGTGAAATATTTTAAATAAATCTTAACATTAATAAACTATTTATTTGGTGGAATAAATTTTTACAATTTTTATGTCAAAATAGAAATTACCTCTTCATTTTAGTCAAAATGCTTCATATAAAATATATTATAAGATTCAATTTGAAATCAATTTTAATGAAAGCCAAAATAAAAATAAAATTTTCTTTATAATAAATTTGTTTTTAACTGAATATATCTACAAATTAATTTTATGAATATGGACATGGAATAAAAAAATTAGAAAATAAAATTTTTATTAAATAAAAAATAGGTTTTCACTGTCAATTGTCCCTTATAATGATTCTGACTCGTCACGTATGTTATTTAACATCATGAATGACAAAACTATTGTAATAATTTATATTATAGTTAAATTATTTCATGTTTATTATTCCTTTCACATTTTACCAAGTATTAATCAGTTAATTCCACCTTAGAAGTTTTGATGATATTTATCCCATATGTCCAAAATGTCATCTTTGGGTTGACTGAGGTAAAATTTGTCATTATTCCAGAATCTCCCAAATAATAATCATGATATAATTATTATTTTAATAAATTGATTATAATTTTAAATACAACCATGAAAAATGGTTATAAAAATGGAACTATTTTATAATCATGTAGACGGTATGTCATATGTGTTGTAGCACCTCCAGTGTTAGAAAAATGACTATTTATTCATTTATTTTGAGTTAATATATTGTTTGAATTTTGTTACTAGAGGTTATAAGGGGTTTCGAAATGTATTAGATGCTTTAATAGTGAATCAAGGTTTGTGTACGGTAGAAACCATGAACCGCCTCTAAGAAACTATACAATAGATGAAATTGAGAACTAGGTTGGTGCACAGTTGGTACATGGTATATAAAACACATGAGTCTCACTATGGGGAACCATGCATCATAGAATAGTGGAAAAATTATTAGTTTATGGTTTTCCTAAATGTTTGAGTAAACCGAGTGAAGGAATGGATTGATACAATAACACCACACTATTTAAACATGATTTTCCATATTATTCTTACTAACCATGTGGTGTATAGTTGGAACCCTTAAATTGTGGGTATGAAATGAATTAACCCCACCAAGTCTCTTTAAATTCCATAACACTCTAGATCTTGAACTCATTTTTCTCCCAAGTCTTTAGAGATGATCCCATTCAATCCATATGTGATTATTAGGTTAATCAATCTGTGTTGGAGATTCATATTTCTATGTAAGTACCCATTCATCCTCATTATTCTTAGATCTAATATTTTTATCTCTATATAAAGCATAGACCATGTATGTTATGGATATCTATTTGTTTTGAATTGTATTATGAGAAAATCTTGTTGGATATATTAATGGAAACATGATTTGTGATTGGATTTGGGATTTTTATTGTTTTGTTCTTCATTATAGAAAACCATTGTGAGGTAGCTGTCTAATCTCTCATATCCACATAACATTAATAATAAATATTTTTTTTTTATTAAATTATTCTCTTGAAATTTTTTTAAATCCTTTTGGGATTCTTGATGGAATCTCATTTTTGTTATGGATTTGGAATTTCAGAAAAATGGATGGATTTCAGGAAAATCCTACTTGTTTATAATTTCAAAATGATATATTTTAAAAGATGATTTTGTTTTGATCCATTTAATATGTTTTATTAAATTCTATAAAAAAGGAAAAGTATTTCTATGGAGTTGTTTGGGATGTGTATTTAGCCTACATGGTTTGTGTGAGTGAATTCATAGACACTGACCTAGTGGAAGATGTGTGTTCCATTAGTGCACCAGGTATTGATCACCTTGTGACAACTTGTTGGACCAACAAGAGACCAATCATTAGTACTGAACTGTAACCTAGGAATGCATCTTATCTATGTGCAGAAATGGTTTTGTTTATGCGAAAGATAAATGAAGATGATATTATAACAAGAAATGGTCTCCTTTGAAATCGATTCTGGTTATTATAGAAGTTCTTTATGATTATGGCATAGATTGATTATAATAGATCAAAACTATTTTATATAAATTATTATAATATGTTTTTTATAGTGTTATGAGTTGGGATGTCATTATGGTTAAATCCTAATAATTTTAGAATCACCCAATTTTTTGGAATTATTTTTTGATTTTCTAGATCATATACCGAGACACAGGAAAAACATGGTATTTCAGATCTTTAGTTATTATTGTTTATACCGTGGGAATTCCATAATCAATTAGTTCTTGGATCGGGATGGCTGTTGTAGGTCGATTTCATTTGGGTATTTTTGAGTTTTGAAGTATTTGTTTCTCAATGAGTATGTATTTTGGTTTCGAATTACATAATGATATTTTTTAATGGTCAAGATTTGTTTTATGTATTATTTTTTACTCATGCATTATTTAATGGTATAATCTCTTATTGTGTATTTAGATCAGATATTTTCTCTTTAAAAGGGAAAATCACCCGCTAAATTTTCATGAATCCCTTGGTTTTTATTTCTAGACATTTTTGTCCTATGGATGTCACCTAAGGCCTCATTTTACACCCATAACTTCTCAATACAATGAGGAGGGGTGGGATGTTACAAATGGTATAAACATGTTTGATCCTTGAGATAGAAATGATTTTAGTCATGGTCAATCCAAATTTATTTTTAGGACGAATGGTATCAATTATTTCAGTTATTGTATTGGGTTTATATTAAGGAAATAGGATTTTCTATGATTTAATATGGAGCATAAAAATACATACCTAAATTTTTTATAATGAATATAAAGATATCAGTGAAGTGTGGTATTAAAGTTTTTGGGGACACATCTATGTGTCTTTATATATCATCCTTATGGGTTTATCCCTTAAGAATATCTTATAATCAAATTATATTTGGACATCCCAATTGGAATTCATTGTTCATTTGGAATTTAATGGTTTATAAAGTGGAGGAAAACTAGTTATTTTTGAACATAGGGAAAATGAATTTAAAAAAAAGGATGGTTATTGTACTTTCAAAAATACATACAATATTGACAATGGTTGAATTGTGGAATGATATGTTATGATATATATAGAGAACCAGGATAATAATACATAGATATTAAATTATCTTATATAAATATTAATTACAATACAAAAACACACGCCTGAGGACGGTAATAATTTAGTGTCTTTAGAAAAATGGAAACATAAAAAACTATCCCATATATACACTACATCATCTCTCACTATGATATTAATAACTAGTACCATTCTAATAGGTATCTTATAAAATACAATTTTTTCATAAACTAGGAAAAATAAACAAAATAAAGGGTTAGAATAGATTCTTAGTAAAGTTAAACAAGTGAGATACCATTTCATAAAATGAACATACAAGTATGAGAATATGAGACAAACATTTGGAAACCATACACTAAATTTCAAATACAGTAAACATGTGTCATAGAATAAATATTTTTTTATAAGACATGAATTATATGATTATAAAAGGACATGAGAAATGACATCATAAAATCATCATAATACATATATTCGGGGCATCCACATAAGTATAGAAAATCATTTCTATATTAGTCATAGTTCACTACCAAGGCTATCATAGATGAATGTGTTAACTCCCAAAACCATCACATTAGTAATGGTTTACCCCTAATACCACCATAGTGGAAAAAGTCCCTTACTAAATTAGTTTCACTTATTATTTATGTCTTTTTTAACTCATGAGATACAAATCATTTCCCAATGCAAAGTAGAAAGATACAGCTCCCCACCCATATCATAATGAAATTTTTTATGTGTGTTTAACAATATCATAAAACATTCATCATATAATATCCAATGAAATGAAATGGGTTTCATAAAAATTTCATTATATCATAAAATATTTAAATGATATAGTTTTGAAAATCATTTTATCATTCTATCAGAGCATAAAAAATGAAAAAAGCGGTTTTCTTAAGAATTTTATCATTTTATAACCCATTTAAGAGAAATGGGTTTTGTAAACACCATGTCATCATAAAAATAAACCATTCAGAGAAATAATAATATTTTTATCCTTAGATCATATCACTAGAAATTCATAGAAAACATTAAATGATGTAATATTATATGGAAAATGATCTTGATTGATCATTTGAAAAATTTCATGAGGCAAAATGTCATCTCTACATTCAAAAGCACATTTTATAATATAAAAAAAATTAAAATAATTTTACATTAAAATAACCTATAAAACATATAAAGGATTCATAAAGTAAAATAATTTTCATGACAATATGATTTCTCTTTATTTTCTTATAACTTAAAACAAATATTCCTTTTGCATTTCCAGTAAAAGACAAACAATCATTATTTTTAAAAAGACAATATGATTCCTATAAAAACTAATTTGTAACAAATTAAAAATAGGTAAATATTTATTTTCAAGATCATATATTAATAAATTTTATTTTCAAACCATATTTAAAATAATTTCTTTGTAAGAAAAAATATTTATGGTCGAATAGATAAATAATTTTATATTTTCATAAAAACATTTTCTCAATTACGTTTGGTAAACAATAGTGGAATTTTTTTAATATTCCTATAAAATATCAAATAATGACTATATGATAATAAAATTAATAAGTTTATTTAGATATTTATCATAATAATTTATTATCAGAAACAAAATAAAAAAACTTAATTAATAATGAAAATTGTAATATAAAATCATTATTAAATTGGTATCATTGTATCAATATCACCATGAAGGAATATCAAAAAATGGGGCTCAAAAGATCATGAGTCTGAATAAATTTATGATATTACACAAATGTGGTTATGTATATACACTTCTTTAAGGAATATATGTTCATTTCATAACAGATGTCTCAATGAAGGAAAATTGAGACAAGAATTTATTACCCCTTT
Organism: Viscum album; assembly: GCA_963277665.1. Lineage (NCBI taxonomy): Eukaryota > Viridiplantae > Streptophyta > Magnoliopsida > Santalales > Viscaceae > Viscum > Viscum album. Next base: position 164,012,151 of record OY728149.1, read on the forward strand.
TGTAACTACTGAACCATATACCCCATTAAAGTGTGATCATAAAATTGATATGTGAATTCCAATAATTTTAAGGGTACTAATAATAAAATAAAAATATTGTTATGTATATACACCACATAAAAAATTGTTAGTGAATACAAATGTTTCAAAAAAATTTAAAAGGTGAGATGAAAATCTCTTACCTTTAGTCTTGACTTCCGTCATACACATTAAAAACTCCATTATAATAAATATAAATTTATTAATAATCTATTATTTAACCATAATTATATATATCATACAATATATTAATTATTATGACCATTTATTACCCGCTTATTATTCATTCTATGTTAATGTCACGTTTTAGATAACAACAACATTTTTTTTCGTATATGTTTTGATTTTTTGATATTAGCCCTCTTATAGTGATAACGATTACATCATATCTAGAATGGTAGAGATGATATACATATATAAAATTAATTATATTTTTTTATAGTAGTCTATAAAATATAGTGATAGAAAATAAAATAAACTGTTCATAGAGACAGTGGGTCATACGTATACATGAACACTGTTTCCATTGTCTTGATGCTTTGAAAGAATGAAAGGTAAATAATATAATATTATATTAAAATAATTTCTATTACATCTTTATTTCATATATAAATTAAAATAATACTTATTACTTTCCATGTAAGGCTTGAATGAATCACATTGCTTCATGATGTGGTAGTCCTCCATACACATGAGCTATGTTATCATATTCCAAAAAAATAGATTCTAATGGTATGCATGCTATAATGATTAAAAAAGTGTAATAATATCATTAATGTAATATATATATAATAAATCTATCATTCTTTCATGCCTTGAGGGTGGTAATAAAAAATGAATGGTATTGGTTCATGAGTCGGTAGACCACCGTACACACGAACAATGATTTCATAACTCGTTTGATAGAAGTGGAGATAATAGTAGGTTATTTCCATAAAATATTAATATTTAATTAAAAGATTAAGATTATGATATTATATCAGAATTTTATAATATCAATTGAAGTAAATATATGATAATGGATACCTAAAACGCTTGTTGATGAACATTTCCCCTTCTTTGTGTATCTCTATTTAGTTTTCACCAAAACCCATCCAAAGTTGTCTTAATGTCCAAAATAAGACATCAAGAAAGAAAAAATGGAAGTTGGAAAGTGACTTAGGAAGGGAGTTTTTATTAAAATAGATTTATTGTGTAAAGAATAGAGGATAGAGGGTGAATTTCTTTAATTGAGGTGAGTAACATGCTTGAAATTTGTTGAATGAAAGGATTCCACACATGCGTATTTCATGTAATAAGGAGAAAATAATTTCATTTAATCAACCCTAATGTATATATGGTGAAATTAGACCATATAATTAATGTTGTAAATGTTTTTTTTCTTAACACATATTTTATAAATTAACTCTTGGTAAAACAATTTTTACCTTAACTAGGATGAATAATTTTTACAACTTTTACTATTCTATTTGTTTAAAATTTTAGTTGAAATTTTTTAGATAAAATAAATAATACTGATTCTAAATGTGGAATCCATTATTAAAAATTAAATTTATAAATGTGTAAAAATTAGATTTAAAAGTAATATCGCAATTGCGATGAGAAAGAGATTTTTTAGAGAGAAAATACCCATTGATTACAAAGTTTTTATTTCAATGTTCAATATGTAATTGATTATGATGAACTAAATTGAATTTATGGATGTATAATTGAACTATTTTTACATTAAATTCAATTTAAAATATAATTTTACATTATAAATAAATTAAGTCAAAAGGTATATTTCAATTAAAATTCAATATTATTCTTTATTTATCAAAAAATGAAACATTGTAGAAGAATAAAAAAATCAACCTAAAATAATTTCTATATTAGGATATTAAAAATGAATTTTATTTATCAAAATCATTTTCAATAGTGTGAAAAAATAATTTTTAATTTTTCACGAAAATTAATAGACATCATTTTATTTAGAAATTAATTTTTTTGAAAAATATATATAATTACTAAAATTATGTACTTTTTTCATCGATATAATTCCTCTATGTAAAATCATTATAATTAATATTGGAAAATTATTTATTCATATACATATCAATATTTGTAATATCTCTGTTTTTACCATCACGTTTACATTAACATATTAATAATGTATCATGGTTTTGTTAAAAATCATCCTTGTGTATAACACATGATAACCTAGTATCACATGTAGTGTATGTTAAACATGTGGTTTCATGCAATAAATCATAACATGTAGTTTCTTGTAACAGAATCTATGAAAGAAATTTAATTTCTTATAAAAATTAATTCATAAAAATAAGGGGTGTTATATTGTACCCACCTTAAAAAAATTCCTCCATCAAATTTTTTCACTTAGATACGAAAAAATGAGGGAAATTGTTCTTTATAATGTCCTAAATTTCCCACATTTCTTCATTAAACTAGTGGTTTCACCAAAAAAATCGTGACTAGGTGAGTGGTATTGTTTTTTAGAACTTTTGTTGTACGATTCAGAATCTCCACCTCTTGTTCCTCTTAAGAATGATCCTACAGTAGTGTTATGAGCTTTGTTTCTATTACATGTGATGGGTCAGGTATCCACTTCCTCCATATAGATACATGGAACACATTAGGGACAAGATAGAGGTTTGGTGGAAGCACAAAGAGAGAAGATACCATCATGATATTAACAAGAATTTCAAAGGGACGGATATATATATGTCCCAGTTTTCCTTTATTCTTGAATCTCATAACCTCCATCCATAGAGAAATTATTAGAAAAACATGGCCACAAACATAAAATTATAGATTATAATGTAAATTTTCTACATAAATAATATTATAACTATGAGTTACCATTATGTGTTTTCGAATGGATTTAACCTTCTATTCCACTTCTCCAGCTATCTCATGTGGCAATATCTTTCCTCCCCTAACGTAATTCCATCATAATGGATCTCTAAATTTCATTCCAAATAGGAATTCAAAAGCATCAGTTCAAATTCTTTAGTGGAAGCTATTTTTGAAAGAAAACTAAAATAGATGAATGTTTTGATCCAAAATACCTTTTAAATCTAATGAATTTTATCTTAAAATATCCTATAGGATTTCAATTGTTCTCATAGACTGAACATCTCTTTGTGGATGATATGGTGTGTTGAAACCTAAATCCATATCAATAGATTATTAAATACTTCTCCATACCATTGAGGTAAACCTTAGATCCTTATCATCCACAATGGAATATCATACTCCATGAAACATTTCATGTTATTTTATATCCTTCAAATCTTATCCAAAGATAATCCTTCTCTGATAATGATGAGGTTTTATAACTTCTTAAGGAGATAAAAAACAACCCATATAGCTTTATTCCTTTTTCGAATTTTGGGGAGTCCAGTAAAAAACCACGGTGATGCGTTTCTATTTATTTTATAGTATATATACTGGATGTAATGTCCCCTTAGACATGTATCTTTATTTTTTAACATTGTGACATACCAATCAACGAGATATAGACCTTGTGATATCTCTCTTTAATTCATACAAAAAAATACACATTCAAATAGTTAAACATATTTGTACCTCCCAGATGAATAAATAATGAATAACTATGGGATTTCTCTGTCAAATAATTATTCAAATCTTGTGTGGGGGAATCACACATATGATTTACGAACCTTATCATTCAAGGGAGATGACTATGCCATTAAATGCACTAAAACAAAAAAGTGACATATCCTCTACCATCATGAACCAACCCTCTACCAATCATGGTCCCTTCTATACAAGAACCATCAAATTTTAACTTCATATTTCCTATAGGGGTTTCAAACACATACAAATCAATTGGATCTATTATTTCCAATATATTTAGAACGAGCCTAAGGATAAACAACCTTAGAGTGTTTGAGCCATATCGACAAGTCTAAAGACCACCTCGATCCACCACTATATAAGTTACATGAACTTGGTTGAAATAATGATAATAAAACATTCCCTCCGTCACATTGATCATTTCTTCCCACAAAACCCAACATGAAGTTGTTAAAACAAATATCCATGCCTTTTCCTCTTCACTATTGTGATACACCCCCACAAACCAAGAAAGCAAAAACTCCACAATGAAATCACCTTCTCATATCCCCACCATCAAACCAAAATTAATACATTGAACATTTTGTATATGTATTATTATTTCTTAGGTTCTATAGTACAATTATTAAGTGATCTTCATAATATTCATTTCTCTTCGAAAATAAAATAATATCATCAATAAAGACTACCACACACTGATCAAGGTTATCTCGAAAGATTTTGTTCTTCAAATCCATGATGATAGAAGAGGAAATTATAAGAATTAATTGAAGCACTATATATTCCCTCAGTATTATCCTTATATAGAATTTTTTCTTAGATATATCCTCCTTCTTAACCCTCTGTTGATGATATCCATAATGAAGGTCAATATTGGAAAATTATTGAGCTCCATGAAATTGATAATACATTTCATAAATATGAGGAATTAGATACTTGTTCATAATTGTGATCTTGGTCATCTCTATATTGTCCATATAGATTCACATTGATCCATATTTATTTTTTAACATAAATAATAGGTGCATAACAAGGTGACAAATATTGATAAATGGGTCCATTTTTTAGGTTTTCCTATCTTTTATTCTTTAATTATTATAAATCATTTGGGGATATTCTATAGGGAGTCATTGAAATTACCATGGCACTAGGTTTGATTTCTATTGAGAAACTAACTTCACATTTTGGGGGAAGTCTAGGAATATCTTCTGGGAATATATCAACTAATCCACACACAATAGGAATATCATTTATTTCATATTTATCCCCAACAATTTGAGATAAAACCCCCTCCTGGATTGAAATCAAGACCCATAAAATTGATATAATCTTCATCAGATGTTTAAGCACATCATCACATTGATATATAACCATAGGTTGGTTTAGAAAATGAAATTTGACTTTCCTTCCTCATTAATTGATGTGGGATTTATGTTGAGAAAGAGAATACATTCCCAATAAAACTTCAAATTCAACTATATGAAGGATAATGTGAATTTTAGGAAACACTTTCCCACCGGCGTCAACCTGAGAGGAATTATTGACTTGTGATGGGATCATCACACCATTAGGGGTTTTACATCTAGTTATATATCTAATCATTCGGTTGTTATCTTTATACCCATATAAAATTATTTAAATATGAAATAATGTGTATGTCTATATATAAATAAGACATAAATAGTTCAAGATTATAAAGAAAGTGTACCTTTCAACATGTTGTTTTTACACAATTCATCAGAAATAGTGATCGCATGATATACTCCTCTGTCTCTCGACATAATAGGTTGATGAAATATATCATAAATGTTAAAAATTTTATTTGGGAAATGGATAGAATTATTTTTTGTACCCCTAGTATTTGGAAAACATGAGTGTGGGTGGTGAATTATATTTATATTTCCTTATATTAAAATCATTAGCTAACTTCATCCCATCACCTTAAAAATCAATAACTTGTTGACCTTCCCTTCTACACATAAAAAATTTATGGGCCCCCACTAATACAATTTATTCCATGATTTTTATAAAACTTTTATAATAAATTAAATAATGTCATATTCTCTCCATAGTTCATAGATGATAAGTTTAATTACATTTTTCAATTATTATCAAAACAATGGGATTGATTGGTAACTCCAACCTCAATTTCCACCTTCATGGCACATTGTAAAATCTTTTCATAGCTAATGAAGTCTCGTATGGATAATGACAATTAGATGCTTTTTATTAATCCATTGAAGAATAAATCAATATTAATTTCATGTTTGACAATAATACCATATGTGTACCTGGCATGTCTTGTAAAATATTCCTTATAGGTACTAATGGATTCATCATCCTTCTGCATTACCACAATGAACTCCGTCTCCATTTTTGTAAGAATAATATAAGGAAAATATTTAATGAGAAATATGTTCTTGAAATAATCATAATCCACGGATTCAATTTGATATTGTTGACTTGTATTCTTTATAAGAGTCCACCATTGATCTCCTTTACCTTTAAAACAATAGATAAATGAAAACACTATTTCATGTTCCAAACATAGGAGAATAAAAATTATATTTTCCATCATGTTAATCCATTGTTCATCAACTAGTGGATCAGAAGAACCATTGAAATAATTTCTATATTTTATCATAAAGAACTCAATTTGATTTTTTCCCTCCATTGATTAATTGAAAGTCCAACATGATTCATATATTGAGAATGTTGTGTGAGCATATGAAAAGGATTTTTCATTCCATCTCTCATAACATTTGAATGCGTAAGAGGAAAATAATTTCATTGTCCTTCACACTCAGAGTGAAAATAGTTCCTTAAGGTTCTAATGAATAACTAAACCCAAAATTCATATTAGAAGAAACCATAATCATGATGGGGAACCAAGTAATAAGAAAATAACTTATAATATATCCAAACCATGAATTCTTTTTAAATCGATGACAACATAGTTTATCAAAGGTCATTCATTTTTATCACCTATCTAAATTCGTCATGATGGTTTATAATGAATGTGGGAATTTCTAAACTATATCCCTCAATAGTGTCATACGAGGTGTGTAGTAAGGATCATTGGTTTGTTCAAGGTGAAGATCTTTTCAAGAGAAATTATAACTTTCCATAATTATTACCCCAAGGTAGCTCTGTGGTAGAGCCACATCCACCTGTAAAATCTAGATAATGATATAATTTCTTATAACCACTTAGTATATCATTTACCAAAATTATATGTCATTTTCCTATAAATTCACTAACCCTTGGACTTTTCATTTGACCTGTCCTCTATGATATCACTAATGTTTTCTCATTATAGTTTCCAAAATTGAACTAAACCTAACACATGATACTAACTGTAGAAACCCAATATCATTATATATAGATATTACATTATTTTTATATATACTCATTACATAAAAAAATTCATTAGGACCATAATAGTTTAGTTTCATTAGAAATATTGAAACACTAATAATGGATTCGTAGTTAAACTAAATCATCTCCCACTATGATCTTCACTATAAGGACCCTTATTATACATATCATACATAACATAGTTCACTACAACCTAGGGAAATGGATCCTATGAATGGGTGATATTAGATTCTCTGTAAGGGTATGCAAATGAGATATATAAGAATAAAGTGAACATATGTGTATGAGATCATGATCATAACATTTGAAAACTGTTCCCTGCATATCAAAGATCATAATCTTGAATGATGTAATAAGGATATGTATTTTATAAGATATAAATCATAATAAAATCAAAGAATGTGATACATAAGATCATAAACTCAACACAATATATATATTTGTGGAATACGCATAAGTATAGAAAATAATTTACATAGTAGTCAAGTAACATTTAAAAGGATATCATAGTTGAATGGGTTAACTCCCTAAATAATAATAATAATAGTCAAGGTTTACTCCGAAGAACATCATAGTTGAAAATGTCCCTTACTGATTTGGGATCACTATACAATCCAATAATATCCATCTAATAAGATATAAATATTTACTAAACACATTGGAGGGAGATATAGGTCTCATCCATATAATAATGAAAACCATATTTATGTGTTACACAAGATCATAAAACATTAATCATATCATATAACACGACATAAAAAGGGTTTTGTAGACATTTCATCATATCATATCTTGTATAAAAGATATTAGTTTCATAAACATTTCACCATTCCATCACATTATAACCTATTGAAAAAGAATTAGTTTTGATATGAATTGAATCATTGTATAAACCATGGATGAGAAATGGGTTTCATAAAAATCCTGGAATCATAAACAAAAACCAAGAAGAGAAATAATAAAAACTATTTCTATGGATCATATGACCAGTAAGGCATAGGAAACAATAACGAATTTCATCTTTTATGGAAATTGATTTTTAAAGACCATTTAAAAAATTTATTGAGGAAAATATCCTCTACACTTTGAAGAAATAATTTTTTCGAAAAAACAATTATTTTGATTAAAATATCCTTGCTAACTAATAAATTATTCCTTTAAAAAATAATTTTCATGATTATGGAATGTTTTTTTCAATATGTTCATGATAAAATAATATTCCTTTAAAACATTTAGTCAAAGGTAAAATGGTCATTATTTAGACAATGAAATTAATATTCCATTAAAATAAATTTATAAAAGAAGTCAAAGAAAGGGAAAATTTATTTTAAATATCATTGTATAATAATAAATTAATTTTCAAACATTTTCTGAAAAAATGGTTTTGTAATAAAATGAATTTTCTATCGATGAGAGAAATGAAGATGAATTTTATTCAAATCATTTTCCAATAGTTTTATGTACCAAAGAGTGTAAAAATTGTACAATTAATTTAACATATTAATAACAACCATAGAAGAATAAAATTCACTAGTATCTTGAGATATGGATCATAGATTTTTATCATCATAAACATAATAACAAAACATTCAAATAAATGATGTTATTGTATCATAAAATCATTACCACTTCGTTATTATTGATTAATAAGCCCCATGATGGTGTAAAATAAAATGTCAGATAAAATATTTTTAGGATTAAAAAATTAATGATATTACAATTCAATAGTTAGGTATATTTACATTATTAAAGTATATAGGTTCATAACATAATGCATGTCTCAAAGAAGGCATATTGAGACAAGCATTTCTTACAACAATGGTAACTTTTTAACCATAAACCACAGGAAATAAATAAACAACAGTTGATATGTAAATCCCAAAATTTTTAATGATAATAATAATAAAATAAATTCATGTTAATTATCTACACTATATAAAAAATTGTAGGTGAATATAGGATGTGTCTCATAGAAGTAAAAAGTGAGACCCAAATATCTTACCTTAAGTCTTGAATTATGTTGTACATATTCAAAAATCTTATATAATAAATATAATTTTATCATACATATTTTCAAGAATTGTATTTTTATATATTTCACAATATATTATTTTTAAATGTTCTCTTATTAACCTTTTATTAACAATTCAATGTTAAAGTTTCATTTCAGATAATAGCCTCTTTATTTATCATATTTGTTTTGATTTGTTATTTTTGATATACATACTTTGATCATGATTTAAAAATATAATTATTTTTAAACATGATATAAATAATATATATATATATATATATCTAAATGACAGATAAATAAAATGAAATCCATTGTTCACGGAGATGGTAGACCATAAGTTCCCATTTACACTTTTTCAATTTTCTCAACGTATTGAAATAAGTAATGTTAACTAATATTTTATCATTAAAGAAATTTTAATGTCTTATATATAACATAATTTTAATAAAACTCATCTTTATTAACTTTCATGTATTTTGTAAATGAATCATATCACTTCGCGAGGCAGTAGTCTACTGTACACATGAGCGATGTTATCATATTCCCACAAAAAGGAGAGTATGAAGGTACGTGTGATATAATGTTTATATAAGTATAATAATATCATAAATATTATATATAAATAAGTAATTCACCATTATTTCAATCCATGATGAGTGGTATTGGAAAAATTAATATCATCGTTTAATGAGATGATAGTCCCCCATACACTAAACTGGTGATTTGAAACCCATTTGATGGAAGTAGGTCATGAACTTATCAAACAAATATTTTAGTATATTTTAGTTTCATTGGATATTATATAATCATGTTACAATAAAAATTTAAATATATGTATGATGAAATAAAAAAAAATGTTCATGGATGAACGTTACTTCTTCTTCAGGTATCCTTATTAGGTTTTCAGAAAAATAATTCCCAGGTTAGATTTGTGTACAAAATAATGAATATTGGTTGATAGGGGGAATTTGGGAAGGTAGTTTTCTACTGATTTTCCGACCAAATAGGTTTGAAGGATTGAGTATGAGATGATAGTGGTGGCTTTATATAGGTGGGGTGAGTGGGATAGTTGTTTTTCAAAGAAATAACTCCACCCACATTTGTTTCATGTCACAAGGCACCCATAATATACCATTATAGATAATATAATATATAAATTAAAAATTATTCCATAGAATTTGTGATGTAAATGTTTTGGGTTATTTTTAACCATTATTATTTTTTAGTTTAACCACCGAAAAATCCATTTTTACCTTAAAAGCAGTAAATAGTTTTCTATATTTTTATTATATTTTTTTATCAAAAACTTATGTTTACATTATTAGATAATATAACTTATTATGATTCCAAATATGGAATCCATTTTCAAATTTATTTAAAAGAGTTGAAAATTATTGACTTAAAATTAATCCTCTAGATGAAACACGAAAGTAGGTGTTCAAAGTGAAAATACTCAAAAGTTTACAAGGTTTTTGGACATATTGATATAAAAAATGAATTTCATTAAAAAAATAACTAAATCCGTCACAAAATGATTTTATTATTATTCTTAAAATGAATTGAAATTCAATTTTTTTTAGAAAATATTATTGTCAAAACATATAAAGAGTTTTAAAAAATAAGTACATCTATTTTCTAAATGTTTACCTTTTGTAAAACCATTTTAATTAATATTAAAAAAATTATTTATTAATATTTATATAAAATATTTAAATGGGTAGTTTATAACTGTCATTTTTACCAAACTATATTTATAATATATCATCATTTTGGTGAAATATGCTGCCGAGTGTAATCCATGTAACCTATTATTGTGTGTTTCCAAAGAATAACATGGTGTTTCATGTAATGAAATCATAACTTGGTGTTTCATATAACACAAGAGGTCCACCAAATTGAATTTATTAAAAAAATAATCCATAAATACTCAAGTTGTTACAATATGTGTCAAGGATCTGAATTAGAATTGATAAACCTTTAGTTTCTCATTAGTGAGACTGAAAAGTTTTTTGTTATTGTTATTGTTAAAGACACATAGTATAATTAATATTATTCAACTAGAGGTGGAAGCTGAAAATGTTGTTGCACCTAAGCCACAAGTTAACTAAAATCTTGACCAAAACATTGTACAAGATTTTTAGACCTTGTATGTGGGTAGTTGGGATTATGAAATTTAGAAAGCTGACCATTTTGTTTTTTTTTTTGAAAAATTAGAATCCACCAATTTTTAGGGGTATTACAAGATGTAAAAAAAAAGATGTCTGGTTTTATAAGATGCATTGATTCTTTGATTTCCCTGTGACACTAGTAGAGATAATAATAAATATAAAAACTTATATACCAAAGGATTTTTCATGGAAATGGCAGAAATTATAATTTTATTCAAAATTTTAAAAAGGAATGACAACATATGATTTTAAGGAATTATAAAGAAAATCTATTCCCATTCCATTCAAATTAATAGAACAATAGAATTCAAAAATTTGAAGTAAGTGAATATCTCAGTGAAAAACTATGTGGCTATATATATGAATTTAGATTAATGAACTAAACATTTATCAATGGAATTTATACCATATTATAGTAATTTTATATAGTATAAATCACATAAAATCACTTAGACTTTGTATTAAAATCCTTATAAATTAATAATTAATGAAATAAAAGTATTAATATATGTTAAGGACCCTATACCGATAAAAGAGTAATTTGACCTTTGGAATAACAATATGAACCTTAGGAATATTAAAATAGAAAAATGAATAATGACCTCACCCATGGAAGTATATATAAACTTTATACATATAATAAATGAAAGTACAATTTAATTACATCATAGTCTATGTTAATAAATGTTTAAAAAATTATAAATTAAGTGTAGTCATTTTTATAAGTAATAAATATTAAATCCCACATTTATGATTAAATTAATATTTTAATAGATTTTTTAAATCCATATATTCTATTCCTAAATTAAACATTCTATGTATTATGATTTTAAGATATGTTTATGAGACCTTGTTTAATTTTTCAAATTTCTATAAAATTAGTTATAATTTTAAAATATGTATCCTCCAAGTAATAGGTTATTTAAATTAAAACATAATTGACTCATATTTAGATAATTATTACCATAAAATGGTATTCATTTTTATATCATACACACTGAAAAATGATTAGGGTTATTTTTTTGGTATTATGTTATCACTATTAAATTGATTGTAAATAGTGATATATGATAATTTACAAAATAAGATAAATACATTAATTATTGTGTCGTATGTGATTTAAGAATGAAGTAAGTCAAAAATATTTAACATGTCTGCATTATTTTAATATATTTGGTCAAAATTCTCATGCTATTCATAGTCTTGAGCCAAAACAATAAACTAATTAATATAATAATGAGAAGACACTCCCCTCTTCCACTATAAATACCACCCTCACCACCACTATTCCTCACACCTCTCAAGATTTTATCTTTTTCCAAATTAAGCCCAAACATATTACCTAGCCCCTACCCTAATTATATGATCCCTTCATATCATGAAAATACCATTCTTTTGTCCCTTGGGGAGAAACTCAAAAGGATAATTGAAGAGGCAAATCCTTTTTTCTTTTCCTTTTATTTTCATTTGAATTTAATTTATTTTCATATTCTATCCTCAAATACCTTCATCAAAATGTAACGATAACTCCATTAAATTTCATATACTATAATAATATCATTTTAATATAAGATCCATAATTATACCTCTCCCTATCATAAGTATTTTCTTAAAATTAAATCATCGCATGTGACGTGTCAATTTACCATCATCATGGGAAATAAACTATCATTTTCCATACAAACCTTCAAGTTTGATAATAAAACAATTATAATGGTTGAAAAATATTGTAAAATATATTTTAAAACACTCTTTATGTTTTAGAACAATCATATATACTTAATACTGAATGACCAAACAAAATGTGATTGTTGTGATTGAAAAACTACCATAATTAACATAAAAAGATCATCATTAACATTTATCGAATGATTAACCTCCATAACATAAAACCATATTAATTATAATAACAATTTATCTTTTTTAATATCATTAATAACATATAATAACAATTATGTATAATTATCCACATTTTAAACGAACATCCCTTCATGTATACAAGTGAACTGATCATGAAAGCATAGAAATTGAACACTCAAAAATGATGAATTTATAATTTATAACTCATAGAAAATCCTATAAATGAACATAGTAAAACCATATTGAATCAAATTCATGTATAAAATGTTCTTTATTTTTCAATTTATTAATATAATATGATCTTATAGGATATTAATGTGACGAAATCATTTTTAGAGAATGTTAGAGAAATTCTAAAACCCAGCACTCCTTTGGGGTTTCCCTCTTTCACCCAATATTCAGTATGTATATTCCTTAATTATTATTTATTCATCATCATATTATCTTTTTTATATACATGTTTTTATGTGGGTTTATGAAAAATATAATGTTTTCCAAAAGTACACTTGTTTGAAAAAAAAACACACCTTTTACTTCTCAATGATTTTTCTTCCTCACTCAAGGTTATTGATTCTTATATCGATTATATCATTACCTTATTATTTTTGGTACCCAATGTTAAATAAAGTTTTCTTTATAAAATAAAATCAATTTCATTCCACCAGTTATTTTATGGCCAAGTTTGATATATGTTCTATGTGGGATGCATGATCATTTACATGTTATGATGTGACAGGTGCACTCAGAAATATATAGTGCAATGTAAATTTTATGATGTGAAAGGAATTCCCTAAATTATATAATCCTTTAATGAATTGGGTAATATAATTAATTTCATGATAAATTTTAAATATGTGTTTCCCTGATCCTAGCATTGTTCAAAACCTTTCGTGGTAGTAGACAACTACGATATGATGTTTCATTTTTTCTGAAATTTCCACATTCCATGCCTTTATTTAATGATTTCTATCATGATTATGATGATGATTTTACGATTATTCTCACACCATATTATATCGTTTAATGTTATTATCTATCCTATTTCTAGGATTTTATCTCACCTAATTTTTTTTAAATCCTCACGAGATTACTTGTACTGAGTAGATGAGGAGGGAAAATAAGATGTTATATTGGAAAGAATTAAAGAAATTTTTAAATTTTATTTCATAAATGTTATGTGTGGTCATAGTTTTACCAATACAATAAACCAATGGATCTTGTTTATTTATTGATTTTATTTTATTTATCATTAATATTATGTAATAATAATGTATGAAAATCATGGTCCCTATAGTTGGTATAACGGTATGGTTTAATTAATTTAGGAATTTGGATTAGGGAAAATTAGTATGAAACAAAGTATAATTATGTTCCCAAGAATATATTTTTAGAAAATTATAAACATAAGGATCCCATAAAATATTCATTTGGACTTAATTTCACAACATAATAAATTATTTATTCATGATTTGATGACAAATGATTATTTATAGCATTTTCTATTTTAAAAAATTATGGGAACCATGAGAAACTAGGCCAACAACCCTTGAGATGGACAATTCAATGATTTTCTAAATGACATCCCCAATTATTTTGGAGGTGGATTCCAAAATTTCATCATGATAGTTTAATATATGCCTTAGGTTATGAACAATAACATGAGTAATGTGGAATGTCCACCTATGCTTAAGAGGGAGAAACTAGCTATCAAGTGTTTTGTGGAGAAAAAATCACCAATGTTTAGTGGATCTTCTAATCCACTAGTTATAGAATAGTGAGTCTACTTAATAGAAATGATCTTTTTTGTGATTAAATGTTATGATATAGATAAGATGACTCTAACTGTTTATTGTCTATATGGGAAGGCTGACCCAATGTGGGTGTTGATTAATAACTCCAAGACGAGGGATAAAACTGAAGAGATGGACTGGGAAGACATTAGGATAATGCTTCTTAACAAGTATTTCCCTGAACGTATTTGTATGAAGATCAAGTGATAATTCATAAAGCTAAAGAAAAAGGAAGGATAATCTTTCACATCCTATGTATAAATCATCACAAGAACTACATGGTATATTTCAAGGTTTTTATAACCAATGATAGAAATATTTATAGAGTCTATAGTGGTTTAAAACCACACATTTGAAAGGATCTATCCATTTGAGACATTATGTGTTACAAATAAGTAGTTAGATATGCACTGAAAGTAGAAATATGTTTGGAATATCTTCCAGTGTGATTGGTGATAAAAAACAATGAATGATGTTTCCAGATGGGGGATCTAATGAGATTGGTAGCCATAAAACTCAACCACCCACATGTATTTTTTTGGGAAGAACCATCTGAGGAACATCCTTAACGGGGTAGAGAAATGATTCAATTTTGGGAGAGAAGGTCATCAAGCTCATGAATTCCAAAAGGACATTAGAAAGTAATAAAATTTATTAAAAGAAAGTATAGAATCACCCACGGTCAAATGCTATAACTATATGGGGAAATGAAACAATTAACTCCAATGAACTAAACCTCGAGTCCTTGAGGGTAATCTATTCCATTAGCCACCAAATAAAAAAATTAAAGGGAAGCCTTATGCCATCACTAATGTAGAAGGAAAGAAATAAAATGATGTCATACAAGGTACACTTCATATTCAATCAATAATGTATAAAGTCTTATATGGTTTTGGTTGTACTTATTCCATTATAACGTTAATGTTTTCTAGAACTATTTAATCAATGCCCAAAATCCATGAAGTAGAGGTATATATAAGAACAATAAGCGGTTAAATCATTGCAATCGAAGTGTTGGATTCTTCATTTTTTGGAATATGTGTGAAGATTATTCTAGGGAATCTTCTGATATATCCCTTGGTGTAATTTGATTATATAATTGGAATAGATTGTATCTTGTTATATATATTATATATAAACTATATGGAAATAAAATATCTTTAAATATTACTAACCATCCCATGTTCCTCTACAAATGAATGAAATATCATGAATCTCTTTTGAAAATTCCTTCAATGATGTGGGTGCTGATTCCCTATGAATAAACCTACCTAGCCCAAATGGTTGGGTCAAAGGATGGTATCAACCTAGAGTAAATGATCATTTTTTGGGAATATAGTGATGTGTTTCTTGAAGGGTTACCCAGACTTACCCCTGATCATGTGGTATAGTTATCAATAGAACTCAAGTAGGACTCAGACATAGATGTAGATTCTCATTGACAAGAGGATGGTGAATTGTAAGTAAAAAACATTTATTTTTACCCTTAAGAAAATCTATGTTTAACAATGATAAAAAAGATTTATTCACAAACCCTCTTTAGTTCCTAATTAAGAGACTATCTTAAATAGGATCCTAATAAAGGATCTGACAAGGAAACTTAAGAAAATATTACATAGAGAAAGATTCTTCCATAAATCATATATATTATTATTTATCAAAGTATACATGTTTAATAATATATAAGAAAGTTATAATTTATTTGTTTAAAAAAATGTAGTGGAAGTAAAACTTGTAACAAAAACAAGTATAGAAAATATTTTAACCCAATAATAAGGGTATCCAACAACCTTGGATAAAGGTCCCATGATTTATACATTCAAGAATTTCTATCTTACCCACACTAGGGAAATCCTTTGATAAGAATATTAAAATCTGTCTTGCTATCCCCAGAAACCCTTGAAATTTAAACTAGTCATCATCTCTTTCTTCCTATCTATAAAAGCCCTCGATTGGTCAACAATAATCAGAATCGTACTAATCAGGTTGAACAAGTTTTTCACAGCTTCAACAGGATGTTCACAACATTTGTACAAGGCAGGTTGAGCAAACCACTCATAGCACAAATTCTCTCTCTATAAATTTTCACATCTAACACTTCTCGGCATGTGTAAACATGTATAAAAAACAACAAATAGATGGGGTATTTCTAGTAAAAAATCTCAATGGTCTTATCCTCCTCCAATGGTCAAATTTTACCTTGAATTTCGGAGGGACATGGGAATTTGTCACTTAGCTAATGGTTAGTTAAAAACAGATTGTACGACATAATTTAATTGTAATATAATAATGTATATGAATAATAGCATGTAAGAAAAACATTATTAAGTTTAATAAACATAAGTAAACTAGCTTCTGGTAACATTAGAACAATATTTTTAAGAAAATATGTACCATTAACAAGCATCAATAAACAAATTCTAAATATATTGGGAATGGAATATATATATATATACAAATAGAGTCTAGTTTTGGATAGAAATGGAGTCTGAATTTAAGATAAAATGAAATCTGAATTTATGAGGAAATAGAGTCTGAATTTTTGATAATTCAGAGTTTAAATTTTTGAGAATTCAGAGTCAGAATTTTGGAGAGTTTGGAGTTTTAATTTATGATAAACTCATATTTGAAAATTCTGTGAATTCCAAGTCATATTTTTTAAGAATTTGGAATAATATTTCATTGCAAATTGGTGTCAAAATTTTTGAGAAATCGGAGTCAGATTTTCTAAGAATTCAAGCCAGATTTTTGTGAAACTCAGAATCGATATTCCGGATAAAATGGAGTCTAAAATCAGATGGAATCAAAGTCTAAAAATAGTGAGACTCTGTATCTAAGAAATTGTAATGTTATGATGTTTAGATAAGGATATATTTATTCATTAAGGTGGCATGTACTTAAAAAAATTGTAAATCTAGGATAAGGATCTTTAAGAAAAATTAGTAAAATCTTGATAAAATTTAAACATGAAAATTTCCTTCAAGAATGAAAATAATATTTAAGAAAAAATTGTTTGGGATTTTCAAAACAAAATTAATGGAAACACTTAAGGTAATTATTGTCCTAATAACACAAACCCAGATCTACTCCTATATCAAAGCATCCCTATAGGATAGTTTCTATCGAATTGGAGGAGTTAAGGATGGAACTACAAGATCATTTGGACGAAGGGTTTATATGACTTAGTGAATTACATTAGGGTTATCTAATTATCTTTTACAAGAATAAGGATGGACAAATAATGATGAATATCGATTATTGGGAACTCAAAAATATCACCATAATTAAAAAGTAACCTCTTCCAAGGATTGGAAACTTCTTCGATCAGTGATGAGTAACTCAATACCTCTCAAAGGAGGATCTTTATTCTAGATATCATCAGCAAATGGTGAAGAAGAAATACATTTAGGATACTTACTTTTATCAATGTATGGGAACTGTGAGTTTCTATTGATTTCCTTCGGACTTACTAATTAACCTAAAATCATTATGGATTTGATGAATGGTGTCTTTAGACATTACCTCAACAAATATGTGGCATTGTTTATAAATTATATTATAATATAAAATAATATCATGGAGGAACATAATGAACATATAAGGATTATGTTGGTGACATTAAATAAGTTGAATGTTTACACCATGTTTAGAAAGTGTGACTTTTTGACACAATAAGTCAATTTCGTGGGGAATGTGATTACAAGTGAGTGAATTTTTGTGGACCCTTAAAAAACAAAGGTAATTGAAGAATTAGCCAGACCCACTAGTGTCCTGGAAATCCCAAATTTTCTTTGATTATCTAGGTACTACTGACATTTTGTGAGGAATTTTATATGATGGTATAGCTGACTAACTATGCTAACAATGAAAGGGGTAAAGTATGTATGAATAGAATAATTTTAGGAAAACATCATGGAGCTAATGAAAATGTCGATCACTCCACCCATACACACATTACCAAAAAATTATAGAATGGTTTTGTGATATATAGTGATTCTTCATAGAACTTAATTTGGTTTTTACTCATAAAAAATGATAACGTGAAACCCAATGCCTCACAATAGTAGAATATTCATGAGAAGAACTACCCGACAGATGATCTGAAACTTACAGCTGTGATTTTTTCCTTAACCATTTGGCCATACAACCCTTATGGTGAATATATTGACATATATACTGATCACAAGAGCCTAAATTATACATTCACAAAAAATGAGCTCAACATTTATAAAAAAAGATGTTTGGAGCTAATCATGGACTATGATTTCTCTATTAACTATAATATTGGAATGTTTAACATTATTGCTGATGTTCTTATCTGAAATTAACCTGATACTCTATCTATGATTCTGATTGAGAAATATCCTATCATCATGGATATGAAAAGGAAGGATTTGAAAATAATAATGATAAAGAATACATCCAACCTTTATCAAATGAGTTCACAACTATCCATCCAAGTGAAGATTCAGGAGGCACAATGGGATGATCTTGAGTTAAAAAAGAAGGTGAATATAGTATTGGAAGGGAAACTGAAAAAGTTCCATATCTATGATTATGGTGTGAGTTAGTTTGGAATGAGGCTTTATGTTCCTTCATCACCTATGATAAAGAATAATCCATTGAATAATTCACATAGCTCACCTTTCTCAATCTATCCAAGGAGTTACATGATGTACTGTGATCTCCGAGAATACTTCTAGTGATACAACATGAAGAAGGATATTGTGGAGTATATATCAATGTTCTTTATATGTATTCATGTAATATTAGAGTTAAAGAATAAAAAATTTACGATTCTACAATTTCTTATACCCATGTCGAAATGGGAAAATGTAACTATGGACTTTCCATGGGTCTCCTATAGATGTTCAAAGGAAATAATGTGATATGGGTTGTAGTAGAACCACTCATCAAGGATACCCAATTTATCAATTTTCAGGAAGATATCTCATTTAAACAATATGTAATGATATATGTGAAGGAAGTGGTGAGACTTCATGGGGTTCCACTCTTGATTGTGTCTGATCATGACTATATGTTCTTATCTAAATTTTGGAAGAGTCATCAGAATTATTTGAGTAGTAAATTGAATTTCATCAGGGCCTATCACCCCCAAAATGATGGAAAATATGAAAGTACTATTTACACACTCCAATATATGTTAATATACTACAATATGTAATTCAAATTTGGATGGTATCAACATCACCGACTGGTTGAATTCCCATAAAATAGTATCTTCCAATCGATTATTCAAATGGATCCATATGAACCACTATATAGAATGTGATGTAGAACACCAACTTATTGGGATGAGGTTGTATAAAGAAATATAATTGGACCTGATCTTATGAATGATATGATAGAGAATGTTCAAGCCATCCATAAAAATATGAAATCTCTTTAGAGTCGGAAAAATAGCTATGTTGAAAACCATCAAAGGGACTTGGATTTCAGCATTGGAGATAATGTCTTCCTTCGAATATCACAATGAAAGAGAGTCATGTGGTTTGGAAATAAGGGTAAGATAAACTCAAGGTACATTGTACCCTTTGATATCCTTGATGACATAGAACTCATGTCTTATCATCTTGGTCTTCCATTGTATATGCATCGAGTTCATGTTGTTTTCAATTAATCACTCACAAGGAAATACATACCAGATCCGTCACATGTACTAAACTCAGAGGTGGTAGAGTTGGTAGATGATCTCCATCATGAAGAGAAGCCATTAAATATTCTAGATTAGAGAGATAAGGTTCTACGCAAAAAGAAAAGCCAGCTTGTCAATTTTTTTTGGAGGAACCATATGTACGAAGAAGAAACTTGGGAACCATATGAGGTGATGAAGGATATTTACCCTCACCTATTGATGTAATATGAAATTTTGAGGGTGAGATTTCAAAATGAGGGAAGAATTTTAATATTAAAAAATTTATAATTGGAATTTCTCTATTCCTATAGAAATTTTTTATAGAATAATTCACATAAAATCCCATAGATATCATAAACAAATATTTATAAATGATGAATTAATTAAATAAGAAGTATTCATAGAATTTCAGGAACATATACTGATGAAATAGTAAAATTCTCCTAGGAATAGTAATATGAACCTTATGAATAGTAAATAAACCAAATGAATAATGACCTTACCCATGAATGTATAAATAAAATTTATGAATCTTTGAAATGAACTTATTGTATAATTATATCATAGTCTAAGTAAATAAATGTTTTAAAAATTGTTAATAATGTATTTGAATATCTTTAAGTCATAAATATTTAATCATAATTTTATAGTTAATTTAATAATTTATATTAAAATTTATTTTCATAAAAAGTATTCATAAATTAATATTTTTATTTATTATGATTTTATGATAATTATATGAGACTTTATTTTATTTTTCAATGTGTTATAAAATCAGGTATAATTTTAAAATATCTATTTTTTATATAAATGATGATTTTAATTAAAAATTAAATTACTCCAATTTAGAAACCAATTTTCATAAAATGGAGTTCATTTGTGAATTCTAAACATATAAAATGAATAGGTTTATTTTTTGGGATTTTTCTAAAATACTTGAATTGTTGGTTAATACTGAAATACGATAATTTAAAAAATAAGCTATATATGCTAATTATTGATTCATAAGTGATGTAAGGATGATTTATGCCCACAATATCAAACACTCCATAATTACTATAATATATTTATTTTAAAGGATCAATGTATTAATAGTCTTAACCAGAGATAATAAACTAATGAATATAATAATGAAAAAGCACATGTGACATCCTAGATGTGGATGCTACTTAGGAGGTGCCCTAAGCATGGTGGCCCACAAGGCCTCAAGCACATCTCCCCACATTCAAAATGCTATCGGCTAGTAGTGACAGCCTATGGTGTGTATTTGGGGATAGAATTCCCTCATTAACAGAGTATAGCATAGTGGATAAATATAATGAGAGGAAAATAGAGGAAGTGACACAAGTAATTATAATGCACTGAATCTACTAGATATCTAATACAATCACACAACAATTGATGATGATATTTCATGTCACTAGAATGAGGGAAACATTGATACAAGGTAGCAGTAATACATGAAAAACCCAATATAGAAAAAATAAATACTCAAACTATCACAAGCATCCTGAGGTACAACTCAGTCATATGCTACGCGCTCCATGCTAACATAGAAATAAATCAACTGTTCAAAGCCATATGCTTCCCTTTATAAAAACATGTAATTCTATAATATTCCATGTGTACCAAACAACACCTAGAGAGGTGGTGAGATAAATCTCAGTGGTCCACAACCAACAGTGTTGATAACATATTTCCAGTGTAATTGAAACATAGTAGTTTGCAAGAATGCATATATAAGGTAAAGAAATACCATGTAACTAAATACCCAAGTATATACATCAGCCTTTGGCTATTGTCTGAATATGTAACTAGTTCATTAGTTAAATAATTACTAGTTAACATAAATAATTCATGTAAGGCATAGCCAGCACTGACATCATCACGTGATAGTATAATAGCGAAGGTTCCAATATGTAAGGAGGAAACCATAATTAATTATTAATACAAATTGGTTTCAAGTTAATAACCAGTGAATCCTAGATCTCAGTGGATGCTAACTCAGTTGTATCAGAGCCTTTATAAGGGGTCAGAGTGAAATCCAAAGAGGATCGTCCAATGAATCCCCACAATAAGACACCTACTATGTCCATGGAGTTCTTAGAAGGTAAAACATGGATAAGCAATGACTGGGCCTGGTGGGCTGTAACTAAGACACATACATGTCAATTCTGTATCCAAGGAGAATATGCAAGGAATCCTATAATAATAATTAAGGGATCCTATAATTTCATATTGGGCATCATAAAATAGACAAGTATCGATTCCCAAGTAGTTCTCCCTAAAGGAAACTACCTTCCTTGAATTGAAATGACGTCCTGAAGTACCCAAGAAAATCCATTAGAAATCCAAGAACTAATAGGAGTCAAACCTTCCTATAATGATTTCAAGTTTCACATGCATAAATATCCACCTTATATTTAATTCATTACAATTAATTTGGATATATGATAACTATGACATTAATCAAATCAATTGGTTCAAGCCTTTCCTTTCATTAGTTTGGCAAGGCCAAGTATCATGAAACCATTTCATTTAACTATGTAAGTCATGTTCAATTAATAAAGTTCCCTATATTTACTTCCATGAACATGGAAAGGTGTTCTACAGACGTTGAACCAAACATTCATATACATTTTATAAGGCAAAGTCATATACTTAAGTATTCTTGTCATTATATCACTTAAATTAATTAATTTTATTTAGGCAGTTACCTTAGGCAGGTCGTGTGGATGTAACATGGTACTTTCCTTTTACCATTACATGATTCAATTAGAATTTAACATAAAGAGCCCTAACATTAATGTGGTGATTCTCAAGAACACCTGAATAATGGATTAAAAGTTTCAAAGTACTAAAAACGTAATTATGGCATAACACCCAACATGGGATGTTGGGAGGTGTGGTCATAACCAACAACAAATAATCCCATATTTGGAAGGATCTTAACAACAATTTTCTTATTGGCAATAATAATGACATATTAATTCAATAAATGGAACATGAAGAAATAGTTAGGCCCCAGACGACTATTTAAAAACTAACAAACATGAGGGATGAGTTATATATCACCCACCTTAGGCTAGTATGACTCTCCTCCTATGGTATCAGCCAATGATTTTTGCTTGTATTAGTGTAGATCTATGAAAAAAGAAAACACTATAACATCTTGATAACTTTTCTAAGAGAAACAAATATCAATAATAGATCTAATGGACTCGATTACTTACTCTTTCCCATCCAATGTGACAAATAGAATCTCGATCAGATCCTGGATAAAGAAGATCTCTTAGTCCCTTGATTAGCCATTCAAATGCTCCAAAAAATGGGATAAATTGGAGGTTATCATGAAAGGGTTTTAATTGGGGAAGAGTGAGGATACAATTAGATTATTAAGGGAAACTGTGTAATTTTTATCAAAATTTTGCACGTGCACGATTTTTCTACATGATTAGACAAACCATGCACACAACATGCACAGGTACATCAGAAGAAAAGAAAATGCTTGGTTAAATATCATGGTTAGGGAAACCGTTCACCAACAATGTAGAATGGTTAGGCCTTAAAATGCATTCCATCCACACGGTTAGATCAAACTATTATCCCTACCCACAAGGTTTAATCTTACAATGAGACAGGGCCAATTTACTGAAAATGATGGGTTTTAGCATTCAAAAAAGACTATGACACCCCTGAGACCTTGAATAACTCACTAGTAATCCATAATAGGTCTAAAATAATTATTTAGAATGAAATTAAAAGGATATAAACCATATTGAACAACTGGGTTATTACAGTCTTCTCCCCTTAATGGAAATCATCTTCAAGTACACATTCCAAGGGTAGAGAAATACTGTCTGAGAACAACTTTGTCCATTGGGCACGTACATTTTCCTCTCGCTCCCAAGACTCATCTTGCATGTGGTCGTTCTACCATATCACCCATACCAAAGGGATAGAAAGGCCTTAGAGAGACTTCATGCTCTGATCAATGATGTGTACTAGATACTAATCAATGGTAGAATCGAAATCTAACAAAACTTCCTCAGGATGAAAAGTATAAGATGTGTAAAAATTATACTGGCAAAGATGTGAAACATGGAAGATCCCATGAATGGCATGGTACCACTAAGGTATTAGAAACAGATAGGATACCATCTTGACTCACTCAATGATTTTAAATAGGCTTACATAATGAGGCGATATCATCCCTTAATTCTGTAATCGTCTATACCCTAGCTTGGGATATGATCAAAGGAAAACACAATTCCTGACCTCAAACTCTAAAGTGTTTTGATGAAAATTGGCATAATATTTATGTCTATACCAAGTAGTATTCATATGATTCTTGATCAGCTGATCCTGCTCTATATTCTTCTACATGAGATGATGACCTAATAGGGCTACCACTATTCCCTCTATCCCATACACGGGTAAACAAAACAACCTACCTTAAAAGTACTCAAATGGAGCCATCAAAATCATCCCCAGAAAGATGTTATTATCGAAGAAATTGATAAAAGGGATATTTTTCTCCCATGAACATTCAAAATCAAGAACATTGGATCAGATCAAATATTCTAGAACATGTATCTTCCATTCCGACTTCTGATCAGCCTGAGGGTGAAAATTTGATTTTAGAAACACCAGTATATCAATAAATTTCTAAAAACCCTTCTAGAACAATGACATAAAGTTAAACTTCTTATCTAAAATAATAGTACGATGGACTCCTTGTATTTGTATAATCTGAAAATCTACAGTCTTCCCAACTGTTTAATTGAGAATGTCTCCCGAATAAGAATTATGTGGGATGATTTCATTAGTCGGTCCATAAATACCCAAATTGCATTACTACCCCTTAACATCATATGTATTCCTACTATGAAATCCATGGGAACATCTTCCAATTTTCATTCTAGGATTGTAAGGGGATATAACAGACCTGCAGGTCTCTGGTGCTCCGCCTTCAATTGCTGACCGATGGAACTCCTAGTGATAAAGCCTCCAATATAAAATTTCATTCCAGGCCACCAGTACTAGCATCGATTTTCTTGATACATCTTGTATATTCCTGTATGAACAACTCCATAAGAATCCAAGGGCATGAAAATAAACTCCTCTATCCCATGTCATAGGGAACTCAGACACACACCGATGAATACGTAGGATGTCTTCTCTATCCACAGACCAATCTGAAGGTGGGTTATCTCTATATATAATTTCATGGAGAACCAAGCCCTAGAGATCTAAAAATGTCCTAATCTTAATCTTCTCAAGGAGGGAAAAGGTATCGGTCAAGGCTAATAGGTAAGACTGCTCATGACTATAATGAAACTCCATATACAACTGAAAGAAGTGGTCCATTAACTTCTATTCATAACTTGCTTCTCATATGACCTGTGTTTGAGTTTTATGACTCAACACAACAACTACTACATTTCCCTTCAAAATATTATAAGAAATATTGAAATAATATAAATGAAGATATTTTCCCATATTCAGTATCTAAGATTAATTTTTGATTGTGAAAAGAAATATTTTATGAAATTTTGGTCCATGTGAACCACAAACCGCTCGCTGAAGAGATTGTTTCTCGAGTAATGTAATGAATGGAAAACTACAGAAAATTCAAGGGATTGTTTTAGAGTAACTTCTCTAATATGGCCTAAAATGATGATATCCATACAAAATGACCTTATCCCCTAGAATCGGCACTACTTCTTGGATGATTACAGATGCATCACAGAAGATAGTATACCTTCTTCTGGGCTCTGGAAGAGTCAGAATAGGTGTTGAGACAAGCCTACCTTTTATCTCCTAAAAGGCCTTCTCATATTATTCATAACATAGAAACTTTACACCAATACTTTTAATACTGGTAAGATGTGATGAAGGATGTTATAAGTCATGTATGAAACTCTTGAAATATCCAGTCATCCCTAAGAAACTTCATATATCAAAAACATTCTTGGGATTCTATCAAGAAATTATGACACTAACATTATCCAGGTCTATAGATACTTATAATTATAAAGCAATATAACCCAATTAGTTAACTTTATCTATCCAGATGTGGAACTTATAAAGCTTGGTGTAAAATGATGATCTCTTAGTGTACTCCACATGATCTCATTGTGATTATAATGGTTGCTACAAGTGTGATAATACACTAAGATGGCATCCATATATACCACGAAAAAAGAATCTAAATAGGAGTGAACACCATATTCTTCAAATCCATAAAAATTGAGGGCATGTTTGTAAGATTGAATGGAATAACATGGCACTCATAAAGACCATACATACTATGTAAATTTTTACAATGTATGCTTGATGGTCTGAATCATGCCTGTGGATAACCCAATCTCTGTACGATCTTAGAGAAGACCATGGATCCATGAATTTATTCAAATAGATCAACTATTTGAGGTATTGAATACAAGTTCTTGACCAAAAGCTAGTTCAACCATCTATAATCTACACATAAACAATGGTTCCCATCCAACTTCTTGGAAAAAAGTATCGGTGAACCCAAATAGGAAGTGATAGGCCATATGAAACCCATGGCCTTTAGATACTCTAACTACCATTAGAGATCGTAGAGCTCAATAGGTGCCATCATTTAAAATGGAATGGACATTAGGGTTACTCCTGGAAGAAGGTAAATCATAAACTCTTCCTCTCTATTATGAGGTAATCTAGAAAAGTCATCAAGAAATACATCCCTGTAACAATCTACTACTAGTGGGAATTCATCTTAATTTAAAACTTTATCCTCCATGAAGAGATTTTCAATCTGGGCAATCACTCCACATAGCCTATTATGTTATGGAACAGATCATCTAGCCTTGACATCCTACCCAACCTTATGTAGATAATTGATTCCCTCTGGTGATATGCATGATATCATTTGATGATAGCACTCTACAATGGTGGTAAATGGAACCAACCAATACATCCAAAGATAGATGTAGAATCCTGTCATCTCAAGAGAAAAGTGGTAACATAAGAAATTATAATTGTCTATCTCAAGGGGATATTCCCTATACTAGTATATTCCCTATGATTATACCCCTCACTATGTATCTATGGTCATTACACTATAGTAACACTATATTTCCAGCCCATGGATTTCCATGACAGTTAAATAGAGAAATGATTGTAAAGAAACTACATCAAATAAAAGAAGATACTATAGTATATTCTACTAGAAATGTACCTTGCATTTTATATTGTCCCATAGCCTGATCCTTAGGTATCAGCTATAAATCATGCATCTTGCCTGATCCACAACCCTATGCAATAACTGGACTACCACAATCCAAACTACTCTTTTGAAGTTATTGGTGATCAGGGATTGGGCTACCACAACCATGACCCCCTTGGCATGTATTCTTAATGATACTCAAATTCTTTACTTGAAATGGCATAAAAGAACCTTCCCCTAAAGATGGAGCTGGTAAATACCCTATTCCACTATGAACTAATGGAAAAGTCTGATAGAATCATAAAATATTCCCCATATAGTTTCATCCCTGACATCCAATGGGTCTCTATCACAGTAAGGCTTTTGACTCCCGAATCTTCTGCAATGGTGATACACTATATTTCTACCTATAAGGGTGCCCAGGTTGCCACTACCATGATGAGAATACTCAAGGGATCACTTTCTTCGATCAGAATGACTAATGGCCTAACGCAGCACTAGACCTCTTTTCATGGTACCATCACCATCCCTCAGGTTACAATCAGTGATAATTTCTTGATTTACAATTTCATAGAATGTATGTTTTTTAAAGAAATTCTCTTGAGTACAGATGCCATACTAAATCCCATCCTAATGTGTCTAGAAAAAAAAATCACCTCACTTGCTAGAATCGGTGAAAATCATTGCATATATGTGAAATGCATTGAATACTGCCTAACTGACATAAAAGCCTGCTCGAGATGCAAGGACACTATGGTTCTATAAACTCTCAGCATCTGAAGAGAGAACTTATCATAGAATACAATCTTGAATTCAACCCCCAATAGTGTTTGATAAAAACTAGCCTAGGTAATCACATCCCACTAGAGCTTGGTTGAAGAAAAAAAATCCTTTCATTAAATAGTTTGACCGTCTAATCTGGAGGCATATCTAGATGCTCAAAGATAGATAACCTATCCTCTAGAAAATACTCAGCAGCCTGTGGAAGAATATCCCCAAAACAGTTGGATGATGTTTCTGTTGGAGATAACAAGTTTGATCATCCATCGTTGGTTCAACTCATGGATCACCATGCATAGACTGCATCATATGTAATAGACTATCACAAACATGGGAATCAGTTTCCAGATCATGTACAATAGGAGGATCTTCTAGTGGAACTCGTAGAAGTATCACTGGTGTCTTAGTTCCCACCATGTAGATAACATAGTTTTTTCCACCTTCATGGTTTAAAAAACAAATATGTTGTAGTGGAATTGGTCCAAAAATTCCATGTACATGCCTATAATCAAGTATAGAAGCATTAAGATGACATCACTAGTGGATGATGAATGTAAGGAAACTCAACACTAAATTCAAATTACCCCAACTTACCACTTAGATGGATATGTGTTGGTAAGTACTCATATATTAGTTTCAAGGGTTCTAGTAGATGAAGGGTAAATAGTACCATGCCTCATCCATCCAACAGACCGAAGGCCTTCAAAATTTTTTATTATAATAGGACATAATTTTAATGGAGAAAGGGGGAACCCAACCAAAATTAATGACTTAGGAAAAATTACAACATGATGATCTAAGAGAGTTAAAATAGACTGACACCATGAAACTTCCCCTCCCCAGAATTTGATAGGGTTGAATCTATCCACCATTATATAGTGATTCAACAAGAAAGTGTCATGCATCAAATCAAAGGTCCGATCTGATGGATGATTCCATACCCTCTCAAACATCTAATCCAAAATAATCTATATCAATGAACCACCGTCTCTAGATTATCCTAGAGCATTGTTCCATGTGGTAATGTCTAGTTTCTACTTCTTTTCTCAAATAATATGAAACTCACACTACCACTGATCATAGCAGAATACCAAGAAAAAATCACATCTCTAGAAAAACCATTAATCACCAATCAAACATACCAAACTATTAGTAATAGATCAAATATTTATAACATTATAGATTCCAAAACGATTCCAAAACTAGAACAAAAATTACTGTCACCACCAAGCCCTTGATGGCTACTGTATGCTTTAGAAACATGCATGACATGTGAATTATAGGTTACTATTATTATGCATGTTAAAATTCACTTTTCCTTCATATCATTATGCCAAATATGAAGTGAAATTATAAATTAGAATAATAATCAACAACTCCACACATCATGTGTGTCACCCAATGGTGAATTCATTCCAACTATAATAGGAAAAATCAGAACAACAGTTATAACACATGAAACATGGATTTTACCATGAACATGGGATCGAGAAAACAATCCTGGCTTATGGCCAATTTATAACCATTACAAATATCCTTACTATTGTCTCAAAATAGTAAATCTAGAAAGGAACTAATTTGATACCAATTTGTGACTTCCCAGACTCAAATGACACTTAGGAGGTTCCACAATCCTGGTGGGACACATGGCCTCAATAAAATCTACACAAAATCTAGAGGCTATCAACTTGTAGTGAGGGCCTAGGGTGGTTCATAAGAATAATATTCCCTCATTACCTGAGTGTAGGGAAGCAGATAAACATAAACAGGGGAAAATAGGAGAAGTGATATAAGTAAATAGAATGCACTATGGAAGGAGACATTTATAACATTAACTGAATCAAATAGGTAACTGATATATTCACAGAACAACTGATGATGACATTTTGTGTCACTATAAATATAGAAACATGGATACAATGTAGTAGTCATACATTAAAAACTCAATGTAGGAAAGGAAATACATAACATATCCCAATAATCTCAAGGTAAAACATGGTTATCTACTACTAGATTCATACTAACACAACAAGAAATAAAGTGTTCAATGTCATATTCTTCCCATTATAAACACCTTAAATCATGTAATATGTCATAGTACCAAATGAAACCAAGAGAGGGTGTGAGATAAATCTTAGTGGGCCAACGCCTTTAAAGTCTATAACACCTAGCCCATGTAATGGAAATGTAGCAGTGTAAAAGAATGCATATATATGGTAAATCACTAAACTTTAACTAAATACCGTTGTACCTACTTTATCCATTGGCTAGTGTCTGAAAATGTAACATGTTCATTAATTACATAACTACCATTTTATATAAACAAGTCGCGTAAGGAATATCCAGCACTGACATCATCTCATGATAGTATAATAGCGAAGGTTCCAAGAGGTAACAAGAATTCCATAATAAATAATTAATATGAAATAGTTCCAAGGTAATCACCAAGGAAACCTACACCTGAGGGTGTACTAACTGTGTACTATTTGAGTCGAATTAAGGTGTAAGAGTGAACTACAAGGATAATCATCCAAGTAATTCCTTCAATAAGATTCTTTCTGAGTCCAAGGAGTTCTCCCATGGTAAAACACGGTTAAGAAATCACTAGGCCTGATGGGATATAATTAGGGAACCGTCTTTTCAATGTTATATCCGAGGATAGTACCCAAGGAATAATATATAAATAATTAAGAGATCCTATGGTGTCTTAGCAGGAATCTAATAATATAAATGGATTGGGTTATTGGGTAGGTCTCACCCAAGGCAATCAACATCCTTGATTCGGAACAATGTCCTCAAGTACTAAAGGAAATCCATCGGGAATCAAAGATCAAACAAGATTCAATCCATAAAATAAATACTTCATGGTCCTTGTTCATAAATATTCATCTTATAATTAATTCATTACAATTAAGTTATCCACATGATATCTATGCCATTTATCAAGTCCATTGGTTCAAGAATTTCATTTCATTAGATTAAAAATTCCAACAAGAATGAAACCATCTAATTTAAATAATTAAGTAAAGTTAAATTAACAAGGTTCAATTCTCTACCTTCTATGAATATGGTAATGTGTTCTACGTATATGTAACAAAAAATTCATGTATATTTTATAATTCCAAGTCATAAACTTAAGTATGTTTTTCTTAATATCACTTAAATTAACTAATTACATTTAGGAACTTACCTTAAGTTGCTCAAGTAAATGTGACATTGTACTTTCCATTCACCATTACATGACTCAATAATAATTTAACATTAGGTGGCTTAACATAAATGTTTTGAAGCTTGAGCACACCTAAATGATGGATCAAAAGTGTGAAAATGCTAAAAATGTAAGTAGGGAATAACACCCCACATGGGATGGTGGGAGTTGTGGTCCTAAAGAACATAATATAATCAAATATTTTGAAATAACATAACTATATTATTCTAATGACTATAATCATGACATAAAAATTCAAAAAATGACTCCTGATGAAATTGCTGAGCCCAACACGATAATTCCAAAGTAGATGAACTAGAGTGATGACTTATAGACCACCCAACCTAGGCTTGTATGACTATACCCCTATTGTATCATCTGTTTATTTTTCTTTTATTATATTATATCTAGGAAAAGAGGAAAAATTATCTCACGTCAACAATGTGGTTGAGAGAAAGAAAGAAGAATAATGACTCAAACGAACTCGAGAACATACCATTGTGCATCTAACATAATGAATAAAAGCTCAATCAGATAACACATGAAAGAGATATCATGAACCCTAGTTTAGGCCTTCAAAATCTCCATAATGGTATTATAATGTTGTTTCTACCACTAGATTTTGAATTGGTGATGAAAGAGGATCAAATTACATCATTAACGTAAAAAGAGTAAATTTACCCAAAATATATTATGTGCATGGTTTGTCTAAACTGTTAGAAAAAACATGTGAAAACCATGCATAGGTACATGGGAAAAAGGGAACCAGTAAATTTACGGAAACAATACAACAACCATGTGGAATGGATCTCTTGCAAATTGTTGACCATCAACATAGTTATATTTAACTATGTTCCCTACTCGCATGGTTTACTTTAATCGTGGTTCATGGAGAGTTTCCCCAAAACAATGGGCTCCAGGATATGAACATTCCCTAGAAACCCATGAGACATTCACTAACTCACTATGCATCCAAATTAGGTCCAAAATAAGGAATCATACTGAAGTTTAAAGGATCCATACCTGAGTAAAAACATGGTTCTTACAACATCCATCTTCTCCACTATAAATACCACCCCTCACCACCACTAATATTACTCACACCACCCAAGATTCAATCCATTCCAAAATTATTTCCAAACCTCTTACTTATCCCATCCTCCATATCAAGGAGCTCTTGGTCTCAACATGAAACCATGTCGAGGTGCCGTGAGGAGTACCTCTAGAGGATAATTCAACTAGTAAATCCTCTTTATTTTCCATTTAATAACACTTTAATTTAATTCCGTTTATTATTCTCTAATTGTCTCCCTTAATCCATATGTAATGAGAACTCATGTACTTAAATATATTTTAATTGTACCATGTTAATAAATTATCCATTATTAAACTCATCTTTGTCTCATTTTTTTCTAAAATGGAAATCATCACTCGTGTTGTGTTAATTTACCAACACAGTGGGAGATGCACATTCATTTTCCATTAATTCCATAAAGGATGTTAATATAACTATTATAATGGTTGAAAAATATTATAAAATTTATGTTAAATCCTTGTTTATGTTTTGGAACTAACATATACACAAAATACTAAATGATAAAATAATGAGTTTGTTGTGATCGAAAAACCACCAAAATAAACAAAAATGATCATCATTAACATTTATATAATGATTAATACTCATAACATATATCCAAATTAACAATAAGATAAATTAAAATTCTTTAAGATCATTAATAATGTATATTAACAATTGTAGATATTTATACTCATTTATAAAAACATCCATTCATTTATACAAGTGACCCGATCATGAAAACTAAGAAAATGAACACTTGCAAAGGCTGAAATTAAATTCTATAACTCAAAAAAATCTCATAAATGAATATAATAAAACCAAAATGAATCTAAATAATGTAAACAAGGTTTTAGATTTTTTAATTAATGAATCTAATGTGATTATTCAAGATATTAATGTAAAGAAAGCATTTGGACACAAGGTAAGGGTAATTCTCGAACCCAAATATCTTTCATTGGGTTTTCCCACTTTCACTCCATTTTTAGTATATATATTACATAAATGACATTTTATCATAACTATATTTTCTTTTTTGGTATATAAATGTTTTCTACATGAATTTATGATAACAACAATATTTTGAAAAAGAACGCTTCTTTTAAAAAAACACACCTTTTAATTCTTAGAAATTGATTCTTCTTCACCCAATGTTATTGATTTTTACACCAAATATGATATTCCGTCCTTCTTTTTGGAACACAAATATTATAAAAGTATTCTTTAGGAAATGAAAACCATTTCTTTACAAGGTGTTTTTTATTCTCAATGTTTACATATGATCCATGTGGCATTCAATCTAATGTAAATGTTATGATGTGGTGGGTGTTCCTAGAATTATATTGTGCTCCAATGCATTGGTTAATGTGATTTATCTCATAAGAATATTGAAATATGAATGAACAGGATTATATCATTGTTTAAAACTATTTGTGGTAGTATACTAGTAATACATGATGTTTTGTTTTTATAAATTTCATATTCTATGCCTTTATCTACTTCATCCACTTAAGGTTATGATGATGATGTTATGATTATAAAAATTCGATACTATATTGTTTCATGTTCTCATCTATCCTCTTACCAGGATTTTATCTCACACCATTTTGATGTATATCCTCAGGTGATTACTTGAACTATGTAGAACATGAGGGAAAATAAGAAGCTAGTGAAGAATGATTAAATAAATATTTTTGTTTTATTTTTGAAATGTTATGTATGGTTCTAGATTTATCAATACACTAAAACATTGAATCTTGGTTATGTATTGATTTTATGTTTTTTTATCATCATAAGTATATAATTGTAATGTATGAAAAATAAGGGATTCTATATTCATTCCACTTTTTCCTAGAATTTTATAGAATTGTTTCTTTAAAGGATCACAGTTTTTGTCAATTTAGAGGCTATATGTTTTCCCATGTAATTTCATTCTTTTTATAAAAGATTATATAGAAATGGTCAATAAAGACATTGTGGAATAAATAGATATCATGGTAAATACAATTTTAGGGAGCATTTTTATGCCAATGGGGACATATATGAACTCTAATGTTGGGAATAAGAGGAATAAAGACACCCATTTCTAGAGTGGTGAAACACATGAAAATATAACCATGGGATCGGTAAAAATTACTCCTCTGTTTAAAATTAATATGTTATATTGATAATGTGGTTATTTCATCCATAAAAAATGATTGTATAACAATACCTATAAGTTATCATAATAAGATACAGATGTGACATATTTAGCACTATTGTTACAATTTTCCAAAGGCGAGTGCTAAATACCCATCTCTAGGTTACCAAAAAATTTATTATTTGATCATAACCAGGTAACCCAAGGGTATTCTAAGAAAAACAGGACCCCTCAACTAGTGCAATGTCAACTGGGTAACAAAGATAAATATGAATCGTGTAAGAAATTATATGTAGCTAAAAAAGTGATTGTGGATGATCAGTCCAGTCCTTACCAAGGGGGAGGTCTGATTCTGTTCAATTCTACCCTTATGCATGTTTTATATGATATGTTCACATGAAACACATTCATTTCTTCTAGTAATATTAATCATAAGTGTTTTTAGGTTGAGATGATGTCTTATGTGTTGAAACATTGAACTCCTCTTAGTGAATGATAATTTGTAACCTTTTTCTGTAAACATTGTTCTATAAATATCAATGAGGATAAGTTACATTGGGATGTTTATGTGCCTAAGATGAATGTATATGAGATGATTTTGGGAATGGATTTTTTTACATCCTTGAAGGCCCACATCAACTGTCATGCTTGAAAGGTTAGTTTCACATATCAGGATGGCATCAAGTAAATCATTATATGATATTTGGATGTAAAGGATATTATATAAGGACATATTACATTTGTTGTTTGAACTATATCATATTTTTTAGAAGGACCAATGTTATAATCAATGGATGAGATTGGGAATAGTTAATTTTCAACTTCTAATGGCCAATTCCCTTATATTGTTTTTCTGGAAATTTCTTGGGTTTTCTACTAAAATGATTCATCGAGTTTATGATTGATCTCCTATCAAGAATGAGTAACATATAAAATTAATATTTTAGTATAAAACCAATATAATTGAAGAAATTTAAATTTCATTTGGAAGAGTTGTAAAGGAAAGGGTTCATTCAACTCTGAACACCTCTGTTGATGCCACTAATTTTTCATTTAATGAAGTTAGATGGAACTCTTAAAATAAGAATGAATTACTGTAATATTAACCATGTAACGGTAAATAAAAAGTTTTTTTATTACACACATTAATGATTATTATTGATTAATTTGGGGGGGGGGGGCTTTGGTTCTTTAATTATAACTTATGTTTGGTGATGTAGCCTCTTTTTACACACTTTCCAAAATATATTATGCTGGAATACATGAGATTTTGATACAAATATGTTATCTAAATTTATAATATATTTATATTAGATAATATTTTGTTACATTGTAATTATTTAAAAATCTCATTAAAATGTCTATTTTCGAAGATGAATTGAATATTTTTTATGTTTTAATCTTTTCAATTATTTTTTATGGATATATATTTGTTGTTTTTAAATTAAAATATCATTTTCAAAATATTATAAATGAAAATAATTTGCATAAACTTAATAATTTGATCATATTCCAAGTATTTTTTATTCAACATTTGTTATGAATAAATATTTTTTCAATATTTTTCTTATAATTGAGAATGAAATTTATTGTCTGATCTTGGAAGTAGTCTCTTGAAAGGTTTGAATGAAAAATATTTTAAATTATTGTATTTTAAATTTGTCAAAAGAATATTTTATAATATCATGAATTTATTTCATTTTTTATTTTTAATTCAATATTTATTTGTATGAATCATTTAATATATTTTATGAATGTAAATTTTTTCAATTGATGATGTTTTCATTCATTCACCGCTATCTAGTGCCACCACTAAAAATATATTACTAGTAGTAAGGCATCCAGTGTTTGCACCCACCATTGCCATCGATAGATGACATATACTTTTCTGTGAACAACTTACACTTCTAGACTCTCCAAACCATACATCTACTACTACCTCTATCTTTTGTACCTCCCACCACTATATCATAATATACCAACAATCAACCAGATCTACCACTACTCTAATACATCCACTACCAATTGTGGCATATACCTCAACTCTCACCAAATTAGTGTCTACCACTGCACCCATTAAATAGGTAGAACACATTTACCAATTATCCGGACACAATTCCGCCACATCCACTGCCATCCTCCACCAAAAGAAACACCTCACATCTATGGTTTCTAACTCCTCCGCTTCCACAATCGGTCCACCATCATCAATTTCTAAACACTAGTAGATCAATATCTAGTGGTCCAATAACTGAACCAAACCAAAAAAATGGTATACCATCCCCATGTTTGTAACCCAAAGATCCACAGACAACACTACTAAAATAGCACCAAGAATATATGAAAAAATATATCCTTAACATGATCCCAAGATGAATGAACTATTTATGACTAACCAATATTTGAATAACACACCACCACCATAGATTCTGGAGTAAATAACAACAACCACCAAATAAAAACCACTAAAAGTGACCCACACCATTCGTTTCCTTGGCCAAATCAACCTGATAAAATCATTTCCACACCCAACACCATCGATTTAGAGTCATCTCCACTGAAATACCTGTATATATCGGTCTACATCTCCAACCAAAAGAACATATAAATCCTTAGTTCCAGCCTCCTGAAGCATTGTATATCTGTTATGGCCAAGTGTAGTTAATGGTTCCACTACCATCACTTCCCTAATAGCGATTTCCTGAAGACCCATGTCTCAACAACCACTATTGTATCTGGAACCTCTCTCAATGATCTAGATGAGACCCCAAGCACCATTCTCCCTCCTAGAAATGAAGAATTAGTGGCGGATAAGGGAAAAAATCAAAAAAGTAAAAAAGATAAATGAAAATATAAATAAATATAAAAAGACAAACATATAGATAATAATAATATAATTAATAATAATAGTATTGACATAAAAATAAATAAATATATATATATATATAAAAATAATAATATTAATATATATGTGTAAATATATATATATATATATTAAAAATCATATATGTTTTTAAATATAACTGTAATTATAATAGTAAATATAATATATTAATAATAATATGTATAAAAAAATAAAACATTTTCATATATATATATATAATATGATTATAATTTAATTAATTAGTATATATATTTATTTATTTATTTATAATCAATGTGGTTGAGGCCCAAATAAGAGTTACTTATTTATCAATTTTCTTGACTATTTTATCATTTTTGGGTCGAATTTGTTTTGAAGATTGGCTTGAAAGAGATAATGGGAATCCAATCAAGGACAGCAGGTTCGAGCATCCTCACATAGAAATTGTGTCCCCTGAAGCATTATATATAGGAAGAATCTAGGTGGGGATCATGATGCATGGAAAAATGTTATCATTCCTTTAGAATGTGCTAATTCACTGGTCACCATCATAAGGGGAGAGGCATAGTGAATGTTCCATGTAAGGGTGAGCTAGACCATCTGAATGATATGAGTGGAGATTTTGATGGAAGGTGAAAAACATAAAAAAGAGTCCAAAATAAGAGATACATAACCATTCCAATATAATGATATCACACCATACACCACTAACTGCATGGACTAGTGGAATACATTGTATTTATATTCCGATCTACAAGAAATCACACGAGAGAGACCGAAGAGAGAAGCCTCTTCACCCTTTTCTTATATTTTCATCATTTCATTAAATATGAAAATCTATATTTTAAAATATTTTTAGATGTTGAATGCAATCATGATTTTAATATAATAAACATTATGGGAATATGTTAACATGGTTGACATATTATAATTTATTTATGTATTTTCATTATGTTTTCTTCTCTCTCTCTATCTCTCTTCCAAAAATAATTTTTAAAAAACATCAGGTAGTGGAAATTGATATTGATTTTGGTTTAATTAAAATTTTATTCCATATGAGAATTTAAATTTAGTATAAATCATGCTCAAGTGATAGAAGCACACTGAGTTCAACAGAAAAAATGAACTCCGAGATAACTAATTGTTTCTCACTCAGTGATCAAATGATCAATACAGTTGATAAACTATAGAGGATATTCATTAAAAAGTTAACCTAATGAAAACTTAGGTTATCCACATTGAATTAGTTCTATTTTTTTCAAATAAAATGAATCACTACATTAAAATAAGGGCTTAACAGCAGTTTAAACTCCTACTAAATGTTTCCTGTAATGATTTTCACAACTTCCTCTAATGATGGAATCAAAGTACAAGAATCTTGGGTTCATTCCATTTATCAAGGGTTTTTTGGATGTTTCTATAGATTTTTATTTAGTGTTTATAATTCTATTTGTAGTGGAAATTTGTTTTCTAGAAAAAAAGCTCATGAGTTTGAACTTGTTTAAACCACCACTAAATATTATATTATATAGCCACGGTTTAAAATGAAATTACATTTTTTACAGTATTTAGAAGTATTTCAAATAGAAACTTGTACTATTTTGACTATATTTATTGGAAATTTAAATCACCGCTAAATAATGATGTTTAAAAAAATTAACAGATATTAAAGCGCTAAGAAATCAGAAAAACATTATAGAAAATAAATCATCCATCTTACACACCAATATAACATAATTACCAATATGAGTATTAAATATATATAAGAATCTCATAATACATGTGAGAAAAATAGGCCAATACATACATGGTATAACATAAAAGGTAAAAACCTAAATTATGAGTGGGAAACCTCAATGTGAATCACGGGATCCATAAAAAACAATCACCAAATACAGTTATACAAAATAGAAAATTAGATTTAATACAATCCATAAAAACATAATGATGAGTGTCACATATAAGAAAATAATAATAATCATGTATAGTATTAATGATGTAATATAAAGTATAAGTAATCATGGGAAACTCCCATTATCCTAATGAAAGATGCTATATATAATCGAGTGGATCTCTCTTCTTACCTGTTAATTATGGTCCTACATAATAACCTCTCAGATTAATCCAAAAATACTCACTAGATGGTAGTCCACATAGACAGATAAATGCCTTATAAT
The DNA here is from genome assembly GCA_963277665.1 of Viscum album. NCBI lineage: Eukaryota > Viridiplantae > Streptophyta > Magnoliopsida > Santalales > Viscaceae > Viscum > Viscum album. Next base: position 164,052,112 of record OY728149.1, read on the forward strand.
AGAAGACCCTTGTGAGAGTCTCATCATGATTGTCATATATACCACCTCTCAGTCTCCAATTTAGATTTCAAGGTTACCAAGATACTAGTGACTAACTTTGGGGAAATATTTAGAATATATCAATAAAATTATATATTTAAAACCACAGAAATGTCAAAACACTTTGCTTCCCATACACCCTTCTTATAAATTACCCATATATAGTTTACCTAAAAAATAACATCCAATCATAAGATCTAGTAACATATATTATACAAGGATTTATTAGGGAATAGACAATGTGTGTAATAGTTTTTTTGAAAAAAAAATATTGTACTGAGTTTTATATAGCCCTTTCATTTTATGTTAATAACAATACATTTAAAAACATCCTAAAACCTCTTTATAAAACACATATTGTTGAGATAAATTACTAATGTTTATTTTTCAAAATACCATAGAAATAAAGGGAAACATATCCTTAAAACTAATAAAAAAATATATCATATATAAATAAAAATATAACCCTAATAAACAACAAAAAAAACCCTCATAAGAATAAATTCATCAATAATAAAAATTATATCATATCAAAGAAACTGTTGACCCTCATATGTTGTTTGGAATGGGAATATTTTTATTGATATGTGAATCTGTTGAAAATATTAGTTATTTTATAATGATGGATTTTCATAGAGGTTTTATACTTTTTTAAATTTTCTACATGAACAAATATGGTACATTTTGATATCATACAAGAGTAAGAATGATTATTTTAAAGAAAACTTCAGATAAAAGAATATAAAATCAAACAATCTTATAGATTTCATACAATGTAGGGAAATACAATTATCGATTAACTCAATCCACAACATGGTTTCTCAATCACTATATCTTTGTTATTTTATCATGAGTTTATATATACATAATCACCACCATTGAATCCATGGTCCACCATAATAACTACCATAAAAACTATGATCGACACCGTCTCTATCTCCATCTCCACTCCCTAAAACCATCATCTGTATGAAATTTTTTTGAAGGTTAAATTTTACTATAAAATTAAATTTAAACTGAAAACAAATAAAAATATGAGACCTAAAATATCATGAATATTTTTGTATTTACCTTCTCACACAAACCATTCATCGATGAAAAATCACTATAGAGACATCAAGTCATCTTCTGATATAATTCAACCAATGATTTATGTTGAGTAGTGATATAGTACAATAACATTTTTATAAGGAGATTTGTTTTTAAAATATTTGAATATAAATACATAATTGAATTCACCTGATACATAATTTATTAGAATTACCATTGTCTAGTAATTAAATACTTTTTTCTTCATTGATTGAGAAATACGTCTATAATTAGAATATGAAATCCAAAGGGTAACCAACTCCACTACCAACTATCCAAGAATCAACCAAAACAATCTTATAGAATCATCCATAGGGACCACATAACAATCAATGGGGATAACTATCTTCAATCCATTTAGACATGAGACATCTGAACTAATCATATTTTTCATGTTAGTAACATTGGTTGAATATTTTATGAAATAGTAGCTATTTATATAAAAAATTTAAATAACTTTATTCACATTCAAAATTTTACCTAAAACCATCACCCTCAAATATCCTTGTGAATATAGAAAAATTTAAATTGGATAAGTGAAATTTTTTCTCATTGTAATTCATGACATTTAAAATTGAAAAATTATCCCCAGAACATATATTTTAAAAAATTCATGATAAAAAAATAAATTTAGAAATGATAATAGAGGCCCAAAACTAAAAGTAAAATTATACATAAGTATGATAATGAATGACTGTATATACGAATAAGTATAAAAATTTTATTTTCAAATTTAAACATATAAACCATAAAAACAATTTTAAAAAATAAGATAACATATCGACAATACTGAAAATAAATAACAAAAAATATGTGTGGTTGATATGTTAATGGATGATTGCACCTAAAGTAATTTTTTCTTTTAATAATATCAGTATCTTGCTTTATCCTTACTTCATCTACTTCATCCACCCTTGCAAGACTATTTGATTCAATATGTTGTTCAAAAAATTAGACTTCTTCTTACTATTGATGGGATTTAATGTCAAAGGTCAAATATTTTACTTCACCACCCATATTATTAAAGTATCTTTGTTTAATGGGAACAAATACACTCACCCTTCATCCATGAAATATTTTAAATAATATATCATTTTTTCATGGGATTTGAAGATATATGGATCATGTAATTCTGGTCATTAACATCCATCAATAAAGATAAGTTCATAGAAGTAAATTGAAAGGAATATCTTTTAATACCCCTACTAATATCGACCCAATATCATTTGAATTAAACAATTGAAAATTTACTGTAGTAAATTATTTTGATAATATCAGTCAATAATCTATAGTATTCCATTGAAAACAATATAAATATACCAGTATTCTATGTTTTTAACCCTTATTCTTGATCATATTTATAAAATTTTACGATATTCACATTTTTAGAATAATATTTTTTGCCTTTTTTAGAGTACCTTGAGCTAGAAATTTAAAATCTTATGAAAATTCATCCCAAGTATCGGTATTCATGTTCTAAAAAAATTAATATACATTAAAATATTTAAAAAATGTATTTTCTAACCTAATATACATATTGATTTCATTATTTATGAACTTACATTGTGTTAAAACCATTCTACAAGATCTATATTAATAGATTTTGTTTACTAATATTCATTTCTTATTCGTTTTATCATTCAAATATTTGTTTTTATCGTTTGATATTCAATAAATGGGTATGAAATTTCACTATTTGGAAGAAAATATCTATGTTCCTAAAATAATTCCATTTTTTTCTGGGTAATATTTGAGATCCTCCCTACTGATTGACCTACTGTAGGAATGATTTTTTTTCATGTACTTGTGATTTAGTCAATTTTTCATCAACATGTCCAACTCAATTGAATATTTTCTAACTATCATCTTAGTATCTAGAAAAAAAGGTAATACATACCTATGCCAAATACCCCTAAAAAATAGAGCCTTCTGGATGAGAATTATTATTCCCATATGAATTCAAATGACAAAGGTATCTCTAAAAAAAATTAAACATATATATGTATTTGATTATGTCCCAAGAATTGTTTACTTATGACCAAAAATATAAAAATAAATTACCTCTCAGTTGGATAAATTCATTGATAATTAATGAGACTTTCTTATTTAGTTTTCTTAGACAAAGGTATTGTTAAATTCATTATGGTAGTATAAATATTAGGAGAAAAGATCATATCCACTAAAAAAGAGTCATAAAAATCCATCTTGAAGGTTTTAAAGCTCATATAATAGTATATTTTTCTCACCTAATGTTTTGAAGAATCGGAAAAATTTGAGTACAACTATACTATCGTTTTCTACTAACAATAAATCCAATTCCAACTGAAGTAACTTATGTACTAGAATATATGGATAACGAATTTTCAATCCATGCAACCATCAATGTTTTATATTGAAAATCCTTTAGATGTTATATGAATACTTATCAGATACATTCACATGTTTTAAAATTCAATGGAATGTATCTTTATCCCTATATTTCATTAAAAAAATTACTGGAACATACATTCCATTTTTATCTTTCCATAGATCATTATATATATTCATTTTTTTTATTTCCTTTATATAATTGAGATGTTCCTTCGATTTTCCATGCTAAGTAAGAAATGTGAATATCAAATTATGAGAAACATTCTTCTCAATATACATAACATTAGGGCTATGATATAATAAATTAAATTCCCTATACAGAATTTCTAGGAATATACTTTTTGTCTTTCATTATTGCATTCCAATTTCAATTGATTATGTAATTGAAACTCATTTCCCATGATCATTCAAATGATGCACCTTCCCAAATTTTGCCTCATCATTTATAGTAATTCAAATATTTTATAACCTATTGACAACTTTGGTTTTGGTCTACTATCCATTGAACCATTGAATTTTGACATGGTCAATTGAAATCAATGATATGTATCTAGAAATCTGTGATGACACTAGATGCCCCATTTTTTTATATAAGAAAGTTATTTGGTTTCAAAATAAAAGTTAAAAATAGTAAAAAACATACCATTTTATGTTTTCGAACCAGATTGGTTCCCATGTCCATGGAAGTCACTAATGACCCACATTAGAGAAATGTGCATTTTGAATATGGTTCTATAAGATGCATCATATATCTCAACACTATTTCTACATAACTCATGTAATTATTCAATCAGAGGCTATAAGTATACATCATTTTCATTTACCATCATTTTTACCCTACTAATCAATGAAATAATTATATATTGTGCATATACACTGTATAGAGGTAGATTGTAAGGGATCAAAAATACCAACAAAATGCTATTATTGGTACTCAAAGTCAAAAATGGGATGAATCAATTGTATGAAACTCCCAACCACACATTCTTGGGATCATATGAGAAATATGAATATAATGAATCAAATTTCTTCCATGATTTTGAATGAATTCAATGCTTCATTAAACCATCATTGTTATTATATTTAGAATTCCCCTTCATGTTCTTGATGGATTTTGATAGAATGAATAATCTATGATGTTGTGGTTTAAAAAGGAATTAGTTCAAAACCTTTTCAGGTGTGTTGATTTTATTCATATTTATAGTAGTATATTGAATTAGTCCCACATCATCACCAATTTAAATCCATCTAGATGATCAACATTTTTTTCATTGCATTTTACTTGAATCCTAACCCTAATAATTCATACAATCATTCGAACATAAATGATTATTTGTATAATTGAATCCAAGAGTTTTAACAACTTTTTTATATCATAAAAACACTCAAGGATCTTAAATTTAATAAAGGAGTCATGTAAAAATTCCCATATCATGGACATATCTTAATATTTATTTCCTTTTAGGAATTTGATATGGTAATACATCAATAGAAAAGAATGTTTTGAATATTTCAAACATCACCCAAACGGCACTTATTTTCATCATCAAGAAAATAATTAAACCAAATTGTCTTCTCATTAATGTTCTATATTACATTATTGTCTATTAAATCAAGTTTATTATCCAATAATATGTTATGATCTTGATCTAGCTATCATCTAAACCCAATACAACACTTTTCAAGTTACTATTTTTATCATCGTCAGATGGTAGTTCTGATATGTTTTGATTTTGACATTATTGTATTTAAATGATAAAATAATAAATTATAAGGTTTTAAATTTCATTTTCAATTTTCAAAGAAGTTGTGATCTCATTATGTTGATTGAAATTCGTCCTCAAACATTTTGTAATTTAGGATTCTCTATGAAAACTAAAACAAAAATATTGAACATGGAATATCTACCAAATTATGTGTTAATAGACTTCATATATCTTCAACCATATTATAAATTTGTATTTGGGGCATGGAAATCTTATATTCCCATCAAATTATCAATTAGATATTGAAAAATCTGAAAAATCCTCCAAACACTTAGCATACTAAGGTGCGTTCCTCTATAATGTGATCCAGATTTTATCTATAAATATCACATTGGGTATTAACCTTTTTATTGAAAATTAAAACACATAAGTATTACTAAGTAAGAAAGAAGGTATATTTAATTGAAGAAAACACAACCCATGTATTTATATGTAATGTGATATAAGTAATAAAAAGTCCAATTTCAAAAAATAAAATTATTCATTAATAGTATATCATGAAATAGAGGTATGATAACAACTATACAAAAATTAATTTAAAATAAGTATCATTGGAGAAACAATCTAGAGTTACTAAGTCTAAGTGAACCTTGTAATTATATTTCACCCTTGGTTAGCCCGCCAAAGAACCCATGAATTATCACAAGGTTTAACAAACTAGAAAAATATATAATAAAAAAAATTTTATTTAGCATTAAAGGACCAAGTAACTTTCCACTCTAAGGGAAAAAATTGGAATCATAGCTATATCTTAATGGTTATTACCTTTTAAGTTTTAATAATTTATATAGATCTCATTCTATTTGTAACCTCATGTGTCACTCATTTATACCCAAAAAATTGATATTAGATATACCATTTACAATGTAAATTTTAAAATCATTCTCAGTTGTATTTTTACCCTCTCACCACTACAATAGAGCCTATTTTATATATTGGAGATAAATAATTGAATAATTTCTTATACGTCAATTATTTCATATCCATATAACTATATTTATAACTTATCTAATTATTATGATTAAGATAAACACATTTACTATTAATAAAATATGTATTTTTAATTTAATGATTTATGTTTTTATCATTCATGATACCAACATAAGTTATGATGCACAAAAAAAGGAATCACTTTGTGGAACTCATGATATCTTGAAATTCTGTGACCTTTACTTTGTTGGATTCTACCAAAAACCAAAATTTATTTTATGAAACAAATATACATAAAGGATAGTATAATATTTAGATGGTCAAAAAATAGGCACCCCAACTTTTAAATACTCAATAGTATAAGATAAAGACCCAATAAAATCTTAAGAAAAGTTAATGACATTTCTCTAATTAATGGACGATATGAACTATAAGTTTATGATTTAATATTTTATCAATTAATCCTTTTGAAATAAAATAGGAAAAGGATATGGTGTATCAATAAATTCATAAGGATTCGTAAATATGAAATCCTTAAATCAAAACCATGAATGGAAATATTTTGAAATGGTGTCTTAAACTCACCACCATTTCAAATAGTGGAGTTATCCATCCTCAAAGAGGTACACAACTACCAAGAAAACAAAACGGTGCCTAAAAATCAAGAAAATCCTCATTAAAATTGATCTAAATGGAAGAAATTTCCAAAACACAACCTAAAATCAGTGTAGGTGCGGTGTGGAGAATGGGGTTGAGTAGGAAGTGATGGTATAGGTGAGTGGGTGGAGTATAGGTGGTGCAATAAGGGTTCAGAGAATGGGGAGTAGTAGGAAAGGGTTCACGGAAAGAGGGAACAACATATGGGGGTTCAGTGGCACTGAGAGTGTTAGGGTAGATATGGGAACATCTAGATATTGTTTAGGGAAAGGGGGGGAAACAATGGTGCAATGAGGGAAAATAATTAGTGATAAGGGCTTAGGGGAGAGAGGGGTTGGCAGTGAATGTTCTACTAATGGGGCTCGTGGGATAAGTGGGGCATCAGTGATGAGGGAGGAGATGGATTTTGGGAGGGCTCTCCGGGGAGGGGTTAGAGGGGGAGTGTGTGGAAATTTTCGTTTAGGTGAAGGAGGGGAAGATTGGGTTTACAAAAACAAAAAATTATTACTAGAAGTTTTTATAAAACCACATTTAAAATGGTTTTTTATTTGGTGATTTTTGATGCCATCTCTAAAAAACATATTCTAAATTTTGAATTTGGTGTTGTGGAAGGAAAATTAAAAATCATTAAATAAATATATGATTTGAGTGACCACTAATCATTAATTTTTGTTCTCTTTATTCTTATGTATATTATATGGTTCCTAATTATATGTAGTCACATTTACTTTTACACTCTCTAAAATCATCATTTTTATCACTAATTCATCACCATCTTCACATAATACATGAGATTCATTGTTTAGTTTTTGTATTACTTTATTTTTAGTCAATCTCAACATATTCCTTCTAAGTGTTTATACCCTTCGTACCAAAATACTTGTTATATGTATTATGTAGGCTTATAAATATGAAATTTTCATGATTCTAAATTCACAAAAGTCAAATTGTACCACATTTGTTTAGTACGGAAAATGAGAACAAGATATGAAACAAAATGAAAATTTATATATCATAAAAAAATAATAACATAAAAACATGAAATAAATAAAATTATAAATATAAAAACTATGAAAAATAATGAATAAAAAAATTTAATTAAAGCTAATGCTATATAAAAATAAGGTAAGAACTGATACCATTGTTCCCATAGATCCAAAAACTGATAGAAACCAATGATATTTGAAAAATAATAGATAGAAAATCATAATAAAATACAATAGAGAATATGAGGAAACTAATAATCCATCGACTAGTAATTAAAATATACATGGAAATTAGATGATTGATAGGCATAATTTGAGAGAGTTATTGTTTCCTACTATATCTAATAATCCATCATGAAATAGTATCCCATCTAGGTCCAAATATTATTAGATAAATCAATACATGTTATCCTAAAATTTTACCTTCAATGTAATTCACATTTAATATTATCTTAACTTTATTTGGGACCTATAATTTAGTGTACAACAGCTTCCACTAAGAGTCCTAATTGATGAAAATCTTAGTGTTATAGTGTTCAATTTTTTCCTCAAAGTAAATTCATGGACATGGTTTCAATAGTTATAAGAGGAAATATTTTCTCCGTGGGTCTTGTCTATAATGAGTTCACCATGAAATTGTACCATAGCATAATGAAATATGTAATCATAAAAAATATAAATAGTTACTTGGTATCTAATGGAGAACTATACCATGAAGTTTGGGATAGATTTAGGGGATTGCATTGATAATGTTTAAAATACCAATTAAATCTATAACTACTCATAGTCTCTTTAAATAGTATCCCCAAAAAATTCCACCAATCATCTGGAATGGATTTTCTTGATACAAATGTCAATTAGCAGAAGAAATTTTTTAATGATTTGGCACAAATCACACAAAATAAATGATCTAGGAGAAGGACCATTATAAAGAATGGACCCAATAATCATACACAATATGAGTCAAAAGTTTTTTTTACATTTTCAATGAAAATAACAAAAACACTCTTAAAGAGTAATTCCATCATTGTAGAATGTTTTCTCATTGACACATTTTTTATCCCAATTTTGATATTTTTTCCCAATCTCCCTATAATTCCAATTTTGTTGGATATGGACCTTAGATGCAGCCTGGGATGATCCATTTTCAAATAATTATAATTAGTGGTATATGAATCTCCCATATAATTATTGTAGGGACAATGGAGTTCATCAACTACCTACTCCATCTTGTTTTCAACAACCACCATGGTAGTAGTCCAAGACCTTACCAAAACCTAAATCATCCAGCAAAAATGCTGAAGTAAGGTCTATGTTAAAATAAATCATATGTAGGTTTTATAAAAATTTGCCTAGAAATTATTTTTAAAATTTTAAAATGGATTTATAGATGAATTATCTGGAAATTAAAATTGGACATTTTTCTAGAGAATTTGGTAGTAGATATAATGGTAAGATTCAAAGTACCACTGAATTGAACCCCACAGAAAATTCTATGATTTTGATGACAAGAAGATGTCCCCAAACCCAGAATGTCTCTACAAAATATCCTAAAAATATGAAAAATAATAATTACTTAAATATATATATATATATACTAAAATATATAAATTGTTGAATCTTGAAATTTGTACACCAGAACTGGATGCACTCATAACCATGTTCTCCCAACTAAAAAGAACAAGAAGAAGACTTGAAAAATAAAGAAAATAAATTATTAAAAATATATTAGATAGAGTTTATGTGATGTCTAAATTTTTATTAATTTTTCTCATATAAACACTTTTCTACAATGAATAAATGAACCACGAATCTGAACTGTTGAAATTCCATAATGTTGTTAAAAAAATGGATGTTGAAATTATCTTCTTATATGTGTTGATTCAAATCCATTATTATCTGAAATAATTAAAGAAAATATATTAAAACAAATAAAACTTGGAAAATATTATACTTATAGTATTACATATGAGTGTAGTTCTTTTTTATAGAATAGTCTACCTCAGAAACAACAAGACCTAGGGATATTTTTCATCCCTTACACCATTGGGGATAAATTTTGATAGTTTAAATATCTTTTTGATCACTAATAATGCATTTAATTACTTCTAATATATCTTATTCATCCCTTGAGATTAGGAGTTACCCAACCCAACACCGGTGTCTTACATCTTTCTGATAGGTCAATCACATACACAATTGGATGGGTACATGATTTTCTATTAGGAGTAAAAAGTTTATTTTTGCTACTTATTTATTAATATTAGATATAGAGTGTGACCATGAGGAATATATAATCCTTGGTAGGCCCTTTGTATCAATAATGGTAATATTTCATTTGTTTCTCAAATTGAATATTTATTTTCAACCTGTGTGAAAAAATAAGAATTAAATGTTTTCAAAAAAATTAAAGATCCCACACATGACCCAAAGTTTCGAAGATATGATATTTTTTGGAGATGAAGAATCTATTGATAAGGAAAACGAGTATTTTTAAGTATTCTTAATGAAATAAATGGTTCACCTAAGACCCCCACTGAAACCTACATTGATATTACCTCTATTAAGGAGAAGCTGTCATTACATGAGTTTTACAGGGAAATCATGGATCACCTAGATGTGTTTTATTCAGAACACATTATGTCCCTAAAAAAGAGTTTAAATGTAAGGATACATTTTCTAGAAATAAAAAATATTAATATAAATCATTCTACACTACCTTATTTAAGAGAAATCATGAGGACCATGATCCACCCAAACCCATGATTCTTCCCTCAAGATAAGAACCTCTATTCTCTGGAGGTCAATCCTCTACCATACAATTTGAATTATTCATTTTTGGGGGAGTTATCTACACTACCTATTATTATAGAATCCAAACTATAGGAAATTAAGGAGGAAAACCTGTTGAATTTATTATGGAAATTAAATTCATTTATTGGTTGTTCAAATGGTAATATAAAGGGTATAAGTTCATTATTATATTTTCAAAAAATCCTTGTGGAATGTAATTGTAAACAAAGGGTGGAATACAAAAAATACATAACCCAATCAAGAATGATGTAGTCCAAGAGTAAGTTATCGAATTTTTTTATGATAGGATAATTTTTCTAATTTCTAACAGTCATTGGTCAAGTCTTTTTAATGAAGTACCTTAATATAGCGAAGTGTCTATGGTAAAAAATAACTTAAAAAATTTCAAACAAGATATATGAACATATGGAGGTTTAATATCATTTATAGGAAGATCAATGTTGTCAAAAGGAGGATCATTTTACCCATTATAATTTTGGATCAAATGTTGTAGAGGCTAGATTGAAATCTACATTTTTGTTTCTTCATGGATACTATAGATACGACAAGATTTATAATTCTTCTAAGGATCATAAGATGACCTCTTTCACTTGTCAATTTGGGAAATTTTTCTACCTAAGAATGCACTTTAGTTTGTACGGTGCTCTAGTAACTATTTAGAGACGTATGATGAATATATTATTAGAAATGATTGAAAGGATTACTGAAGTGTTCATGGATGATTTTTTATTTGAGATAATTGATTTGGAAAACATCCTTGAAAATATGGATGATCTTTTGGAATGATTCCAAGAGAGAAATATTTCATTAAATTGGTAATGAGTATGTTTATAGTTATAGAGAGAATTTTATTCGGAAAAAAGGTTTCATATAAGGGACTAGAGTTTTATAATGTCATCATAGAGGTATCCCAAAATCTACCACCTATTGATATTGGAAATATAGTGAGTTTCTTATTAGGCCATTATGGATTTAACCAGAGGTTCATTAAGGATTTTTCCAAGACCACTAGATAACACGACTCTATTCTTGTTAAGGACACACATTTGTTTTCAATGGTAAATTTATAGAGTCCTTTAACTTGATAATGGAGAAACCTACTACATTACATGTGATCACTAACCTAGACTTGTAGTTTCCTTTTGAAGTAATGTGTGATTTTAATGACCTACCTGTTGGTTATTTTTGTGGGAGGTGGGAGGATAAAAGGTTTCATGTAATTAATTTTTCTACAATGATACTGTATAATGATTAGTGTAATTATTAAAACATTTAGAAGGATATGTATTATATTATGTTTTCTATTTAAAAATCTTGGTTTTACTTAATAGGGTCCAACATGATCATTTTTACTGACCATTCATCCCCCATGTACCTAATAGCTTGGAAAGAAACAAATCTATGGCTCATGATGTGGAAAAATTAGTTAAAATATTTTGATCTAGTTTTTAATGATAAATGGGGGATAAAAATGTGGTGGTTGGACATTTTTATAGGCTGACCAACACCCTAATGGAGGAACCGAGAATGACAAATACCTCATTCCCTGATGAAAAATTATTTACTACTTCTTTGCAGAGAATAATTTTCAATATTATGATAAATTTCTTGTTGTACGTGTTATGCCGAAAGAATTATCATAGAACTAAAGGAATATGTTTATATGTGATTTGAAATACTGATTTTTGGATAAATATATTCTTTTTAGAATATTTTCTAATTTTATTTTGAGAAGGTTTGTGGTTGACGAGGAAATGTTACCCATTCTTGAAAGTTGTCCTTAATCACATTAGGTGGAAAATTTGTTTGAAAAATGACTACTCAAAATTATTTACATGATTATTTCTACTAGAAAATATGGTTCAATTATTATAGGATTATGGTTATTGGTTATGACAAGTGTAAAATTCATGGTAATGTATGAATAAGGATTTGGTTGCAATAAAAATGAATATTAGAAGTTTATGTTTTTGATGTCCGGTTGTTGGATTTAATGGGATCCTTCCCATTATAATTTATTAAGGAAATATTTTTGATAGATAATGAATATGTGTCCAAGTGGGTTGAGGCAGTAGATTTTCCTAATATTCTTACTACTAGTGTGGTTAAATTCATCAAGAAGACAACTTTCCCAAGATTGTATTTACTAGATAATTAATTGCATAAAATTAATACCTTTTTATAAATTACATGTTTAGGAATGTAATAGTGATGCATGGATGTTCTAATAGAATCATTTCCACCTAAAACCCAAAATACAGAGGGTAGTTTGAAGTATCTAATAAAGATATTAAACAACTTTTATAGAATAAAGTTTCCAAATCAGGAAAGGACTTTCTGTTGAAGTTTGATGTTTCTATTTGGTCATATAAAACATATTAAAAGTCCCCCTATGGATGTAATCATACATACTTATATTTTTATTAACAATAAATAAACATGTGGAATTACATCAAATATTTTTTTGGGTTTTAAAGGCCATTAACAATGAAATTATGTTTTTTGGTGAGAGGATGTTGTTGGAGGTAAACAAGATAGAGAAAATTAGGAGGGAATCATATGAAAATGATGGAATTTACAAAGAATGAAAAAATAGATTTCTTGATTCAATAATTCATAATAGTGTTTTCAAGGTTAGTCATAGAGTCAAGTTATTCAATATAAGGATGAAACTTTTAATAGGAAAATTGAAAACCAATTGGGCATTACCCTTCACCATATTGAGGGTTCTTATTAATGTAGATGTAGAGCTAGTTGGAGAAGAAAATTACACATTTTTCATCAATAGATAGAGAATCAAGATCTTCATTGAATGTCTGCTAAAGGGTTTGGCCATCATTTTATTTCTCAAAGGATGAATCTTTATCAAGACTAAATGAGAATAATAAACTAAGTGATTTTTGGGACCAAACCCATGGTTCTGTTCTACCTAATTTTTATTTTCTATTTTTTCAATAAATATAACGCATTGTTTTTGTTATCCATTATGCGATCTCAGGGAATCCAACTCTAGTTGATCTTTATAGTTCTTAAATGTGTGGAAATTCAGTATTATTTCAAGGCCAAATGGAGAAATACTCTTTAATATTTGAAACAATAATTCCCTAATAAATATTTATTTTTTTATTGAACATTAAATTCCAGATTCCTATTCCAATTTTATATTCATTGTAGTAAATTTGGAGGACCAACCATTTGAATTCACTCAAGAATAAAAATAATAAATCTTATATTAACATAGTCACATCTCTCAAACTAATGGAAATGTTTTTTTCTTTATTCCATTTTAGTGATTCTATCAAATTATTATTCATGAATATGTGAACTATGTTTGGCGGATTACCACATTGTTTTTGTGAGGAATTTGCAACTAATTTTTTGATTGGGTGTTAGGTTATTAAATTCTAGTGAGTTAAAAATTTAGACGAGCTTCATTGTGAACACATCATGCATACATTTCATTCAATTTAACTCAAATATTATTATACAACATTAGTCATTATGATACTCTTTGAAATATATTGAAAATTTCTTTTCTCCTATTTGAAAAAAGATGATATTTAAAAAAATACGAGTTTAAAGGGAAATATTAGATATGTGAATTTGTGTTTTTTAAACATTCTGGTAACCCCATTAACATTATTTATCTATTTAATCTCCCATATATTTTATAAAATATCTCTATAAATAGGAATAAATATTTGGGACAATATTAAATTTTATGTGTTGGCGAGAGGTTGCATTCTCTACTAAGACGTGATTTAGTTCTGGACACCTTAAAATCTCTCTTAATGGTTTTCAACATAATAGAAAAAAATTCAAATTCTTTCCCAACCAAAGGGTCTTAACAATCCTTTCATTGATAAGTTTTGTCATTCCTAGAGGATAATAATATGTTGGGTATTGAAAGTTGCATTGATTTTAATTTTTTTGCGAAGATAATGTTACCCAGGGTTGTAAGATACTATTATTTTGGATATTCTATTTAGGATCTGATAATGGGTGTGGTATAGGATATATATTTTTGGAATTGTGATCATAAAATAAGGAAAATATAAATTTGAAATAAATATATGGTACCCACCTTTTAAAATAAAATCAAATTAGGGAGAAAACTCTATTTATAATCATATAAGTCCTTGAAACTGATGTAAAATTAGAAAATGGGATCTCATTATGATTCGTAAATACTAGGACACTGGATTTGTTTTAGAAAATATATAAAAGTGACTGTTAATAAGTCTCTTGAATAGTGCTATATACATACCTTTGGCTAATAGAAATTAAAAAATGCACTATCAAAATTGAGTTATTATTGTGGGGTGATTTTGAACCCAGATGAAGTAGAGGAAAATTGTCTCTTTCAAAAATAATTTTAGTTGTATCAATAAAGAGATAATAATAAAATAAATTTTTCATAATAAATGAGTAAGTGTATATTTTTATTTCCTTTTTGAATATTTTCATTCTACCATTATCATTCCTACCATCACTATTAAAATTGGAACATGAATTATAATTCAAGTATGGAAGTTTGTTGCTTATTATATTTGGAACCAAATTTTCAATGATTAAGTAATATGTTATCCCTTAATTCAATGTCGGTGTTTGAATTTATGAAGGACCTTTTGTGAAAATTTCATTTGAAAATACTAAAATTCATATATTTTTCCAATATTAATAAATATCTTGACCTGCTTCATTCTGATATGACTGTGAAAAATCATGTCTTATGTTTTAAATATACAAAAATCATGGAATTGTTTGAGGTGTAGTTGGGGTTTGGATTAGTGGTAAGAACCCCATAATACTACATGAAAAATGTGTTTTCAAAACCCATGGGGTATAGAAACTATAGCAGTACTATCGTATTACTGTAGTGGTACTGTATCAGCGGCGATAATGTAGAAATGATGGGCACTGTAGTGGTGGTGGAGACTACAGTGTCGTCGGGTACTGTAGCAACATTGGGACTGTAGCAGTGCGGGTACTGTAGCAGTACTATTCACAGAATGGACCTTGGGCCATAAATTTGGGTCTACGGGCCATGTAATGGGCTATATGCCCATAGGACCTTCGGGCTATGTAATGGGTCTCCATTTACCAAATCAAAAGAGGTCCTTGATTTGGTTTAATAATAAAATGAGGCATCAGCCCCATCCTTTTAAAAAAATGGAATTGTTTGAGGATGAACAAATATTTATGTATGGGGGAGTTTGACGTGTCCTATTTTTCAAAAAATCATCATCTCTTATGGTAGAATAAATGTGTTTTTTATTATTAATATGTTATCTAACTTGATAATATCTTTCCATTTGTTAATTTTGATAAAAAAATTATCATCATTGAATATATAATTAAAATGTATGTTTTGGGAGATGAATTGAATTTATTTTATGTGCCCTACATTTCAATTGATTTCTATTCGAAATTATTTTTTCCTTGATAATATATTTTGAAAACTATTTTAAATGAATATAATTTGGATGACATTAATCGTTTCATTTTATTACAAAGAATTGTTTTTGAATAAACATTAAATGCAAATTGGTTTTTCAATTTATATTGAAATTTATTTTCTAGTTGTGGGATTATTCTTTACATTAAATTAATTGAAAACTATTTTTTTCATTGAATTTAAAATAATTCATAAATTTTATTTTATAATTTCATGAATTTATTTCATTAATATTTTTTGAAATTCAATTGTTTATTTCATAAATCATGTAATACTTTTTATGAGTGTATTTTTAATTGATTTATAGTGTTTTTATTCTTCCACCAATATCCATTTCCACCACCAACAATCCACTGCTAGTATCAGAGCATCTACCGCCAACAATCACTCCTTCCATGAATTTATCACATCTACTGGTCTGCAAGCATCATCTGCTACCAAAAAATTCACATCCTATATCCACCATTACCTCCATCTACCAGTCCTTCCACATTTTCATCCTAATTTAATAATAGTCAACCGGATATACCCCAATTCCAATTCATCCATTTTCAAAATGGGAAACCACTGTCAGTCTCATATTCCCTAAATCTACTATTTCACCCATACCACTAGTAATAAAAATATACAAGTCAGTATGATACCTTTCCACTACATATGTAACATCCTGGAGCCAAATTCCACTCAATAGTGCCCCAAGCCTAGTGGTCCACATTGCCTCAACCATATATCCTGAAATGACAAAGGAAATTGACTAGAAGAGAAGGCCTAGGGTGTTTCTGTTAAGAGATTATACCTTATTACCATAGTGTAACATAGTACAATAATAACAACACTGAAAGAGAGGAAGAAATAAATAAATTAGTCTGATGATAAATGATTAATACGTGTATATATAAATAATTTCAGAAGTAATATCATTTACACATTATTATGATACAAGTAATGTCTCTACAAAACAACAAAAAAGGTATAAAAGATAAGTGTATAGTATATGTAACAAAAGTAAAGAGACAAAAATATTTTCTACACAGAATCATGAGCCTTAGTTCCAACCTATGCTCCTTGGCTCCAAAGTTGAAATCCATAATATATTATAGACTGATCTCCCTTATCCATACCTACAAACATATAGTCTGTCTGGGTACCCATCGGTGGCCCGAATAGGGAGTGGGATACAATCCTAGTTGGAAGCCACACAAATTTAATGTATATCAAGTTATTTAGTATATAATTATAACAATTTTAATACTATTATAGAATATATAAAGGATGTAATAAAATTAAACAACCTCTAAAGTGTTGGGTTTCTATGGAAAATAGTCCTTTGAAATCTTCTTCTATCTTATCCAGAAAGTCTCAGAATAAACAGTCTATCTAGGATCAATTTATAATAAAGTTTCATTTAATCATATATTCTCATATTAAAAAAAGTATCAAGACCAAGAACAAAACCTAGAATCATCCCATCTGAATGTGATCATGAGGTGCCTAACAAAGGCCACTTACATGGTATAAGTCACTGACATAATTAAAGCTTATGATTTGGCTTCAGTGATGTTTAATATAAATTTTATCATTAAATAATCATTTATGAACTTGAGCCCATCCTTGAAATTCATTATTTTTAATCGATGTATAAAACGTGGAAAAACATGAACCAAGAAACCTATAATCTCATTCTCGACATTCCTCATTATATTCCCTGTATTTCTCAAGGTGTGGTATAACATCACCTCTCACTGAGTCCATCCTTAGTGGCCCGCTGAGGGATGATAAGTGTCACCCATGGAATATATGATAAAATTCCATTTTACTATGTCCTTTGAAATCCATAAGGATCTCATATATTACTCAAGAGTATAAAAATATTCCCACGTGGTTATGTCCTTGAAAATTCATATAATGAGTCCATGTGTCACTCGAGTATATGAAGGACAATACCCAATGAGTCCATCCACAGTCTTCATATAATAACTGATGTGTCACCTAAGGTATATAACAACATGTATTCAATATAATTTAATTTTGTTATGTTCATCACCATGATCAATTCAATTTAACCTCTCCTCTGTACGAGGCTAAATACATGGGATTTACATAGAATTCTAAGCCTTATAATTAACTCACGTGGTAATTTCAATATTATGATCAAATAATGCATAAATAAATAATTTCATGGAAATAAAATAGGGTAATGTTCATACACCCCCTTCTATTAGACAATTCAAGTCACAAATCAAATTAAAAATCTAATCATTAGATGAAATCCCATATCAAGGGTAAATAAAACACCTTAATGGTATCATAATTATAAATCTATTCATCCCATGGTGGTCTTATTTATTAAAAAACATACCTAAGTGGTGGTTCTGTTTCAAGGTAAATAACCTTTAACTGATTTTCATTCGGTCTCATTAATTATTTATATTATTCCTGTTAATTTAAATCTAGGGTTAAACATCATTTAAAGGGTGTCACTCTGGTAATTAGGCACCTACAAGAATGAAATATCTTTAAAAACTCTTAATTTATTGGAAAATCATGAGACCACCTACCATAAGTCCTTACTATAGGTTTCATCTATATCAGCTCTAAATTTGACTCAGATCGGGAGATAAATGAAGAAAGGGAGAAATACCTAAAAAATGGAAAATTATCTAGCATCAATGTAGCACATATGATACCCAAATAAATGAGGAATGAAATAAAAAAGAATTTAGATAATATAGATAAGAATCAAATGCTTCAGAAAGATCTTTATTCCTAGCTTGGTTGGAGAATATGTTCCACTTCCTAGATTAATATTCATAGAGGAGCTCTCAAAGGGAGACATTTCTGTGAGATGGAACAATATAAAATTAGGTTTTAAATAATGATTAATTAAGTGGAAAATTTTAAATTCAACAAAAATTCGTTTGAATCAAGGTTTGGCTACATGGTTGGCCAACTGTGCACCAACCGTATTCCCACTGCTGTAATAAAGGCACCTCATACATCTAGTATGAACAATATGAATAACTGTGCACAAACCATGTCTCATCCCACTTTCAAAAACTAATGAGGGTAACACATGGGAATGAAACTCAAATTTCATAGTTTTTCAACCCATTCTGGGATCCCATTATCTCTTTAAAACCTTAACAATTTGTAGTTACCATGAGACATGCCTGTATAGTTTCTATAAACTTTACAGGAATACTTTATCACTGCAAAAGTTTGGTTTTGGGCTCAGATCAAGATCTTGACACACTTGAAAACTTCACTAACTTCATGTTATTCTAATTAGGCCATTTTTAAGCATTTAAACTAAAATATTACATAAAAACGATTCCATACCACAAAATATGGTTTCCTACCAAATCCCCCCATATAGTGATTCCTCCCTGAATTTCCTTTCAAGGTTTATCAAGAATCACTAATCATGCCTCTATGATCATACATTATTCTCCCACTCCCAATTATATTCCTATACATATTCATTCTTCCACATCATCTGTACTAAAGGAACATACCATCTTTGAAGAACATTAATTCTATGATCCACAATACAAATTTGATGCTCCTCAAAGGATGCATCTAGTTATAACTCATCCTCATCACGCTAAAAAAACATAGATGAGTTTGAATGAAAATAGTGCATTTGACATATGTGGAATATTTCATTCATGGAATTGTATCTTTGATGTAAATACAACTAATAGGCTCCCAACCCAACTCTCTCATAAATATTAAATGACCCCACATATCACGATGAAAGTTCACCATGTCTCATGATCCTTTTATGTCTTATCCTCAGTGAGACACACAATATAACAACCCTTCTCTTTATTTCAAAAAAATACATAATTTATTAAAAAATATTACACACAATATATCCTGGAGGTTTGATATACATATTTTCTTTGGGAATTAGGTATATTAAATTAAAACATAAAATAAGAAAAAACATCGTCTTTATTGAATTCTTCCTTAACATGGTTGTACTTAAAAATGCATGGGATAACCAATGGCAATACATAATAAAGGGTTGATCTATGAATATTAGTAATGGAATCAACATTTATTAACAATAAGAGAGTAATACATGTAAGAATATAGACATATCAATTGGGAATAAAAAATGCGAGAAACATAAATAGGCATTATGAGGCATGGCATAACATGATAATCATAAAGGGGACATGGGAAATGTGGAAACAGCATAAAAAACTACATCATAAAAATAGGTCACAGAAAACATCAAAGACATCATGATAGAAAGAGTCCTATAATGGAATCATGTTTACTCCCTATCCCAATATGATGTCTTATGAGACTAATCATTATTCGATTCATTAGAGCACTATATAATTCTAGATCCCCTCGTCACATTTATTTCATCATATCCATAACAATGAAACCAATATCATAAAACATAGAATAATTTATATTCACATTTTAATAAATTATCATGAAGTTCATTATACATATATGTATTCCACCAACAAATGATGTATGACTGCATAAAGGGGAATTCCCTTGATAAGAAGAGGGTATATGTATTCAATATACATATGTTTAGTTTGGAAAACAATGGTGAAATTTCAATAGCATAACATAGATACAAAAATTTGATAAAAGGGATTGATGAAAGTAATAGGGGCCTATCAACATATGGAAGTAAAAATTATCATAATTGGGACACTGGAAAATTTATATTAACAATAGGAATTGTTAATCAAAGGTATATGATAATAATGAAACTTGAATAATAAAGAGAAGGAAAGGATCCCTTACCTTGAGTGTGTAACATCAAATGATTAGGAGTAGATTATTGAGATCTTGGAGGAACCATGGGATGAATATATAAAGGGGAGGGAATAATATGTACTTCATCCATGTATTTTGAGTGAATATAAAGGGTATCTTTGGAGGGTTTATAAAGGAAGTTAGTGGGGAATTCGTTATTATTTCTCTAAACTAGATCATAGACTCTATATAACAAAATAACAAAATCATCAAACCATCACAAATGTTTTAACCCTTTGTTTCTACCATCTGTGAGTGGTTTTGGTTTTTTTATAATTTAAATGGCCATACATTATAAAATAATTACCTTTTTTACGTGAAACTGAGTTATACTCTTAAAAATGATTTTAAAAACATAAAATATATAAATGATTTTGGAGGAATCATATTGGAATTATAAAATTAATAAAATAAACATAAAGTCACATTACATTAATGTGAAAACATATA
This sequence comes from Viscum album, assembly GCA_963277665.1. Taxonomy (NCBI): domain Eukaryota; kingdom Viridiplantae; phylum Streptophyta; class Magnoliopsida; order Santalales; family Viscaceae; genus Viscum; species Viscum album. The sequence goes on from OY728149.1 coordinate 164,073,462, forward strand.
TTTGGTTGTGGATACCATTTATAGTATATATTAAATTTTTTTGTGACATTACGATATCATAATACAAACCATATACTTATATCGTATTTATTTTTTACCCCAAAATTTGTCTATCTTACAAAATTATGAACAATTAACCTTTGGATTCTTTCATAATTCTGATTCAAAAAAAGAATATTCAGTTTATAAAAATATTTTTCAAAATATTTTTTATTTTCACTCATAAAATAAAAGCATACACTTATTGAGAAATTATTTGTTTTTCTGACAAAAATAGTTTTTGAACCATTATAAACATTACATTTAAATTGATAAAGAATTTGATCATTTATATTTGAAAAATAGTATTTAATAAAAATATTTTTTTCAAATATTATTTATTTCAAAAATATATTAATTCATCCAAATAAATTCCTTAATTTAATTTAAATATTACCCAAATCGACAATTTGTAATTTTTTGTATCTAAATAAAATCATTTCTAAAGTAACAATAGTAGGATGAAAATATATTTATTATTCTATAAAGAATTATTTAGATACTCATATTTCTAGCATCTTGATACATATCCCTTTGATACAATAAAAAACTCCATGTGAGTAAGGTGTGGGGTGGCGATACATTTATGGGGTGGTTCGACATACATGGTTTGGGTCATGATGTTGATGAGATTGAACTTCACCTGTAAATAGTTATTCTCATTATTAAGTGTTTGGATCTATTATTGGACTTGTTGAATGGAAAATCCCAGTTATGCTATCTCCCTCTAATGCTTTGATAAATGTTCTTTTTAGGGTATGATCCTACTGGTCAGGGCTATCAATTCCTTTTTTCGGTGTCAATTGGATTTTTCAAAACCCAATACTTATACAAATCATATGATCACTGTTTAATTGATATGTTATCAATGGTAATTATTCTATACAGTCTTTCAAATCTGATAGGATATAACAAAACCAAAACAGTGAATTCATTTTGTATACACATAGTATATAATAATGCATATAATTAAATCACAAGGGTAATTTTATTTATAACAGTTCAGGTTGTTACAATATTCCCCCTTCAGAAATTCCACCATCAATATTTTCTTCTCCTCAAGGTAAAACAGATGAGTGTAATTTTGTTTAATCACTTACTCTAGTTCCCATTATTCTTGTTCAAACATTTGGTTTATCCATAGAACTTTTACCTAGTTTATTTTCTTATTTTGTTGAACTTTGTATCTATAATAAAAGATAATCAATGGATTCCCCTTATAAGAAAGACAATTCTCCAACCATACCACCTCATTATTGAGTACATGTGAGGGATCTTGTATGTAAATCTTCTAGATGGATATTTGGAATACACCAAGTACCTAAGATAGATTTTTTTGGTACTTCTATTCACTAGGCCACCACACAGATACAATCTAAGATTTTAATGGGATCAATGTATCTCAGACTACGCTTTCCCTTCTTCCCAAATATCATCACATTATTCCATATATTTATGAGGAGGAAGACAATGTCTCTAACATCAAACTATAAGCCTCGTTTATAATTGTCATCAGGGATCTTTCAATGACTATGAGCATCACTGATGTGTTGCTAAATGGTCTTGAAATTTTCCACTATTTCCTCCACCATTTTTGGACCTAGCAGTTTTTATTCCCCATCTCCATCACAACATGATGTTGTTTTGTAACTCTTCCAATAAATGGATTCACAAGGAACCATTTGGTTTCTATTTTTTAAATTGTTATTTTAAGAGAACTACACTAGAAGAATATGTTGATTTAATCCTCATTTGATGTCAGTTGAGCATGATCTAAAAATAGCCCTAAGTGCCAGGATAGTCTGATTAGATTTCCCATCAGTTCAAGGGTGACAATCTTTTCTGAAGTCCAACTATGTATTTAGGTCATGTTTGAGACTCTTCCAGAATGTAGAGGAAAATCCAGGAAATTGATCACATACAATTGATAGTGGTTTTCCATGTATCCTCACAACTTATCAAATGTATATCTTTATAAGTGGATTGAAGGAAAATTTCTCTCGAATTGAAATAAAGTGACAAGTATTTGTAAGAAGATCAACTAAAACACATATATCATTATTTCCTCTTGATGTTTCTTGAAGAACAGTGAAAAAGTCAATGGGGATGTTTCCCATTTCCATCTAGGTATGGGTAACAGTTGCATTGTTCATCTTGGATTTATTCCTTTCTAAATTCACTTCATGACATACAAGATATCCTTATGTACCATATTTGGTCTTATTCTTCATATTTTCCCACTAATAGTTCTCTCAGAGATCTGGATACATCATTGTTCATCCTGGATACATGGAGAAATTCCAACTACGTGCATCATCCCATATATCCTTCATTGACATAGGATTTGATTGTGAACATAGTCGTTAACCCAATCATAAAAAATCCATATTAATTAATATTGAACTTTGAGGATTTCACATTTCTTATCATTTCCACATTCTTTTGAATTCCTACATCATTTCACTGAGAATCCTTTATCTTTTCTAGAAGGGAAGGCTAAGCAATCATTTGTGAAAGGAATGATGATGTTCATTCCACTAGGTATACCATGTTCATCCTCTTCATGTTTAACAATATATGATTCTTCTCATTTCTTATCAATGATAAAATTTCTAGACCCTTTATACAAATAGAATTATCCACATTTTTTGATTTCCAAAGATGGTAGTGAATTGAGAACACATAGTTCTTTATTATCTCTAATCATCATTTTCTATGCATATTCATCTCTTTCTCTGTGTATATATATATATACGTTATGATTTTTTGATATGTATATATTTTACTCATTCCCCCAAAGATATAATGAATCACTATTTTTGAAATGAAGATCATTACATCCAACTCCATATCATGAATTGAGAAGTTCTATTTGTGAAAATTAAACGTCTTTGAATCATAGGACATCTCTTTGTAATTTCAAATTAATATGCAACCCAATACATTCTTCAATGAATCACTAAATACCATGAAAAGTTTTCCACTTTTGGGTTATGTGTTTATAGCTGTAGAGATAATTCTCTTTTTCAACTCCTTAAAGACCTATTCACATTCATCAATCCAAGATAACATGACTCCCTTAAATGTTATAATGTTTAGGGGGTTTTATAATCAAGTAAAATTTATTAAAAATTGATGATAGTACCTAGATAATACAAGGAAACGACTAGTATATATCATAGATGTTGGTCTCGACAATCCTTCGGTTTCTTCTTTAATTGATGTTTCCTTAGAAATCCTATTTCGTATGATGATATTTCCAAATATTGGGACATCCTTATACATGAAATCATATTTTCTATACATTTGATAATGGTTATCCTTTCAAAAGGGCTTTAGCATAGTGCTCAGATACTCCTCTTGCTCTTCCTTGGTGTTGTAGTGTATTAAAATATCATATATAAATACTACCACAAATTTGTCGAGGTAATCCCTAAAGGCTCTATTCATCATGTTAATAATAATTTCTTGAGAATTATTGAGTTCGAATGGATTTACTATTATATCATATTGCTCATACCATGTATGAGTAGAATTATGGGATATCCTCATTCTTCAACCTAACTTGGTAATATTTCAACCACGAACCCACATTGGAGAAGTATTTCACTCCACATAGTTGATCGAACAAGTCATGAATCAATGGTATATGATAATTCTTCTTTATCATGATCGTATTTAGGTCATGATAATCAATGAAAATGCACATTGAATGAACCTTATTATTTGTGAAGAGGATGGGTTCACCCCATGGTAATGCACAAGGGTGTATGAAACATTTATCCTGGTCATCCTATAGCTGATTTTCTAACTCCTCATGTTCCACAATATCCATTTTATTACGAGTACATGATAATGGCCATGCTCTGTGTATAAGATCAATTGAAAATTAAACTACTCTTCTAGGAGAAAGATAAAAAATTTCCTCAAGATACACACACGCATGTTGCCTCATAATGAGCATGTCTTCAAGGATGAATCGTTCTATAATATTAATAATTTGATCTAGATAGACATTGTCATAGGTAAATAATATCCATTATTAAGATGTTGGTCCTAAAAAGGTTTGTTGTCCTCATTGAACTTGTATATAATTATGGTATGATTCATGATACAAAGGGTGTTTTCCTTCTCACAACAATTCATTTTGGATATATATAGGTAAAGTCAAACCATACTCAGAATTGCATCAAATTAAACCCAAGGGAGTATGGAAAGGTTCATTGGGATAATTATCCCACAAAATATTTAAGGGTATGAGTTATATACTCGAGATGCATTATGTTTGACATTTTCCATTGTCAACGATAACTTTACATCCATGCATTGTGGTGGTGTTTAAATAGTTTTAATAAACCTTAATGACATGAAAGACTGTGTAAAACTAGAATCAAAAGTAAATTCTCTATTCTTTAATGACAAACTATTATAGTTTTCACCACTTTGTGGTCGGGATCTACCTCAAGAGTTGTGATGGAAAAATATCTTTCTTGCTGCCATATAGGTTGTTTGTTGTCTCTAAAAACCATTAGTATAGTGCATTGGTTTTTAGAGTGACCATGTTCCTTATATTTGATGAATTTAAAAGTGCACAAAGGTTTTTATGGATCATTCCATTCCACCTTCATATTAGTAGTCACATAATATAAGTTGTCACGTAAGGATATAAATCAAACAATGGGGTGATCTAATAACTTAGTAAAAGGATTAGTAAGAACATGAATTGATATAAAATTGGATAGAATAATCATTATCATCATAATATAATCATGTGATCACCATCATAATTGTGATAGGAAGATTTAGAGAAAGGCATGGAATGTGTCAATTTACAAAAACAAAACATCATGTCTTAGTGGTCAAACATCACACATTGTTGTGAACAATGCTAGCATCATGTTCAAACGTAACATATATACATAACCAAAACATCATTAATGTGAAAAAATATATCATCATGTTCATTTATATTTCACATTATCTCATGAGATACATCAAATCAACCAATTAATTGGAGATCTATATAATTTTGGGCACATCCATCCCATCAAAACATTTACATAATCATGCTTGCCACAAAAAATATATATATATCTTGGATATGAAAAAACCCATTGAATAGAATGGATTTCATAATAATTCAATAAATAATATATTCTTGAATAAACTTTTTAATTCGCAAATTATAAAGCTCAAAACATATTTGGTGTAAGATTCATCATTCTTGAGTGAATAAGTAATAATATCAAGAGTAAAATATGTGATTTAGAAAGTAACATTCTTTTGGAAAAACATTTTGTTTTTCATAAACTCTAGCAGAAAACATGTATATACCAAAATAATAAAATGTAATAACAATGAAATTATATGTTAGGAGTATTAAATGAACATCCACACTAATATGTTTCATGAAATATGAATAACCCAAACACAAGAAACTAGGTTTGATAATCCCATTACCTTATGTACGAATGATTTATTCACTTTAATAACATGGATAATCAAATTAGATTCAGTAACTAGTAAATATAGAATCATTTATATATTTTATTCATTTATTGTAACTTTATTAAGTTCGTTTATAGTGATTATGATGTGTAATGGCGTTTAATTTCATAATTCGATAGTGTTCTTTTTCTTTTTTTCATGATTAGTACACATGTATACAAGTATGGATGGTCCAATAAAATGATAATTACTTTACATATTTGAATTTATATGATAGTAGTGAATTTACAAGATTTTAATAGGTCTTATATATCATTTTTTATATGGTATGATGTGATTCATTCAATAAAACGTTAATGATAACAATTTAGATTAATTTTGGGATTTTTCAATCATAAATGACACAATTGGTTTTATTATTTAATATTATGTGTATATGTTAGTTCCAGAACAAAAAAATATATTTAAGATACATTTTAAAATCTATTTAAAGTATTATAATGGATATTGAACCATATTTGATGGTAGTAAAGGTAAATGAAATCTTGTCAGCCTCGACGATGATAAATCAACACCACACGGTTGAAGTTTTCATTTTTAGAATACAAGGGAGAGGAGAAGATTTTTGAGGATGGATTATTCTGTTAACATAATAAAATTATAGTATATATAATATACTGTTATTATCCTACCACTTGGGTGAGAATATGATAAGAAAATAAATGAAATTTAGATAAAAATAAAAGAAAATGGAAGAGGATTTTACCTCTTTAACTCTTCTCATTGAGAACCGAGTTAAGGAAATTTGTTTTAGAATTTTTTAAAGATTGAAGGATCATAAATATGAAGGGGGGGGGGTGGAAATACTAATGTGAAGAAATTTTATAAGCTTCACGTCTTGGAAGGTGTTCAGAGAATAACGGGTGAGGGCTGTTATATATAATGGATGATATGTTGATTTTTTTTTGATAATTTAAATCAATATTTTATTATTTATTATGATGAATATGAATATTTTGATTCCGATGAATAAATATAGTGATTATAGAATGATAGTTCTATATTATGGTGATTAAATCGTCAAGGAATTGTGAAATAGTACAATTAATTTATAAAAATATTAAAAACAAATTATCATATTTCACTATTCAATAAAAATTCATCTATATTAGAGAAATCCAATAAATTCACCCTCATAAGTTTTTCATGTGTGGAGTTCACAGGTTCACTTCATTTTATAAAAGTAAATTTATAAATATCATAAATTTAGTTTTTAATTAAAATTATCAATTACTCAAAAATATTCATATTTAGAAATTATAACTCATTTTATGACTCTTTTAAAAATAAATGAAGGTATCATAAAACAATATTATAATCCTATGAATCCATAATATTAATTTATGAATAAATTTTAACTAAAATAAATTTTATTTTAAATCATTAAACTAATTATAAAACTGCAATTATATATTTATAACTTACAAAAATACAAAAAAATAATTTATCACTTTGGAAAAATTTATTTACTTTTACCATAATATAAATATATCATATTTTAATTTATAAGATACCAAAATTTAATTTATACATTCATAGGTAAGGCCACTATATTATCGGACCGATTTCTATTCCTAATGGTCGTGTTACTATTCCCAGGGTAATGTTTCTATTCCATCAATATTGGTTCCTCAATTTCTAGAAATAACACTTATTTCATTTTTATTTCATTGATAAAGTTTTCATTGTGTTCTATATTTTGGTTTTATTAAATTTATAATATATGAAATAATTATAAGAAGGGGATTTCCACTAACAGAATTGTAGGTTGTTATATTCTTCCCCCTTATGAAATTTCACCCTAGATTTTTTTTACATTCTATGGTAAATTCAAGTGATGAAAATTATCCTTCATTGCATCATCTAGTCCCCATGTTTCCACTACATTCTTATGGTTGCACCATATTAATTTTAGTAGAACAGTAGTCCTGTTGCAAAAATTTTTTTCTCTCCAATCCTAATATTCTCTATACACTCATCATAAGAGAGAACATTTTCAAAATATACCACCACTAGATTCAGTACATGTGAATGATCTCATATGTACATTCTTAAGAGGGGTAAAATGAATACATAATGTGCTCAAGACATATTAGGTGGAAGTGTCAGTCGATATGACACATTTATGAAACGACCAAGAATCTCGAAGGAGCCGATATACCCGGGACTCAGCTTTCCTTTATTACCAAATCTCATGATCCTCTTCTATAAAGATATGTAGAGGAATACCATGTATATAGCACCAAACTCTAGGTCTCCTCAATGATTGTATGCATTTAAATTTTTATGAAATTGGGATGCATTAATGTGTTACTAAATGGTTTTCTCATTTTAAATCATCTCTTAGGCCATTTAAAGTCCTATATGTTTATGGTCACCAACTTCATCCCATCATGCTGGTGTTCTACATATTTTCCCATAAAGGGCTTCATATGGAGAAATATGGATCCTTTAGTGGAAACTGTTGTTTTAAGAGTACTTGACCAGGAGTATATGTTGTCTCATACTCCATTAAAGTCTATAAAAAATGCTAATAAAATGTCTTCTAGTGTATGAATAGTCCACTAAGATTGTCTATTAGTCTGAGAATGATAATTCATACTAAATTTCAGCTAAGTGTTTGGAGGATTTTAGAGAATTTTCCAAAACATGGAGGTGAATATCATATCTCGATCAGATACAATCAACATTGGAACTCCATTGAGCCTTAACACTTCTCTAATGCATGTATATGTATGTTGACCTAGTGATAAGTCCTATCGAATAGTTATAAGGTGAGTTTTAATGGTATCAAGATAAGAAACAACCCACGTAGAATTATTTCCTATGGATAACTTTGTATGTCGGATGACAAATTAAATGGTGATTTTTCCAATTTTCATGTTGGTATGTGTAATAGTTTCACCATCCACAAATAATTTCAGCCTTCACTTGTTGACTTACCAGTCACTTTCATGTATATTTAACAATATCCTTATTCATATTGTCCCACCAATTGTTTTAGGAGAGATATAGATATATATTTGTTCTCGCTGGATGAATAGATAAGGTTGAGCTATGTGCGACACTTTTAAACTCTTTTATTATATCTGGATTGGATGGTAAACATAGTTGTGTCCAATGTATTATAATTCTATCCTCATACTTTTTAAAGTATGAGGATTTACCCATTATCAAAGAATTAACGATATTCTAAATTTTCAGATCTTTTTTTGATCATACATTATTTTCTCCATGAAGGATGGTTGAGTAATCATTTGAAAAAGGACTAATGATGTTAATTAATTAATGATTCACATGATCATATTTCTCAATTCTCTGAATATTGGATCCTTTTTTACTCTCTTCATTGATAATGTTTCCAAATCGTTTCTTCATAGAGCATCTTCCACCTTATTTTATTTACTAGTATGGTAGTTTATTGACTAGTACTAATCCATGAGGGGATCTATCAATCTTCAATGTCACATATTAATATCCTTCTATGTTAATATATATTTGAGGGTTTTATTATCAGTATATATTTCTCACATCTCCCAATAGAGATAACGACACTGGATTTTCAATGCAAAGATCACAACTGCCAACTCTAAATCATGAGTGGGATTGTTTTGATCAGAATTTTCATCTTCTTGGAGGCATAGGATATAACATTTTCATTTCTCATTAGTACAAAACCTAATAAATTCTTGTAAAAATCACTGCATTTAAAAAATCGTTCCCCATTTGTTCGATGTTGGATTACTGGTGTAGTGATGATCCTTTTTTTAACATTTTCAAGATGTGATCCCTTTCACTCGTCCTGAAAAACTTTTCTCCCTTATGAGACATCAAGGTAAATGGCATTGAAAAAGATGGTATGTTCTTAAAAAATCATTGGAAATACACATCTAAACTATGTGAACTATGGATCTCTGTTATAGTTTTATGGTTAGGCCAATATTCAATTGACATTATCTTATAAGGGTGCACATATATTACTTTACATGTGATAACATTCACTAAGAAAGATAATTTATCTTGAACTCACATTTAATATACATTTCATAATGTTTCTCCATTTTCAAAGTCATTATCACAGTATTCAATTGATCCTCATGTTCCTCCATTCTCTTGGAGTATATATGAATAACATCAATAAAGACTATAAAAAATTCAAGGTAATATCAAAAGACTCTATTCATTAAGTACATGAACATTTCAAGAGCATTAGTGAGTTTAAAAGGAATTACTATGTACTTATAGTGTCTTAACTTCATTGGAAAGGCACTCTTGTGAATATCTTCCTTCCTCACCATTAATTCATGATATTCTAATGGAAGGTTCACCTTAGAGAAATACTTGGTACCATGTAGCTGATTGAACAAGTTATCTATTAATGGTATGGGATATTTGTTCATTATCATGATTTTGTAGAGCTCATGATAATCAATGTGAATCCACATTGAATGATCTTTATTCTTGATGAAGATGACTGGTACCACCCTTGGTTAACAACTCGGGCATGTGAAACCCTTGTATAGATTATCTGGTAACTAAGTCATCAATTATTAGAATTTAATGGTGGATATTTTATAAGGTGTATTAGATATTAGAAGAGATCCAAGAATAACTTAAATTGTGAACTCAACCTCTCAATCATGTGGAAGACCATAAAATTTATTAGGGAACACATCAGTGTAGTCCCTCTCATTGGGCATGTCCTCGAGCATGATTCTATCCTTTGTCTCAATCATTTGATCTATGTCTTCATTCTTTAAGGAAATAATATAAAAACTTGTGAAGATGATTCTAAAAGAGATTTATCCCCGTCTTTACAATTTCACAATGTTGGGTGATGTTTTGGGATGTGAAGAGTGATATCACTTGCCTAATAGTTAATGTTAGATTTATATAACGATAGCCATTCCACACCAAAAATTTCATCAAACTACTCCAAAGGAAGCAAGACGGGATTTTTAGGGAGGTTTAGTCCACAAATATTAACTGGGTAGGAGTTACATAATTTGGATGCAATAATTTCCCAATTTACCATTCTCATAGATAACACAAACTTTATATTTCGAGTTTGTATTTGAATAGTTTGACTAAACTCGATAGATATGAAAGAATTCATAGAATTAGAATAAAATAGTATGTTTTATATTCATGAATGAGTAACCATAATACCTATCCGCACATAATTTTTAGTCTGTACATTAGTAGTAGTAATGGCATCGGAAATCCCATCATCCATTATAATTACTAGCTGCTGATGCAGATTACCCTCTAGGACTCAAGGTTTAGTGAATTTTCTTGCATTGTTCCATTGCTCCCTAAATTTTATGTAATGTAGAATGGTTAGTTCTCTCCTTTCCTCCACCACATTTCTCTTATTCCATATGTCTATTATACATTCATGATGATGGTTCCCTTTTCTCTCTTTCATATAGAATTTACCAAAAACTTTGCTGTGGTTCCCATGATTCTTCTTCCCATATTAATGACATGTTGTTCTTGAATTTTATGTCCACGTTTTTCATTATATCCCCCATAAAGAAACTTGATCATTCATTTAAAATCTCTATAACCATGGTACCATTCCCTAAACTACATTACCACTTTGAAATCACTTCAGAAAACTTCTTTATAGCTCCTATAATCTAAAATTTCTAGAGCCATTGAAAGGTGTTATTTTAAACAAATAATGAACATATATATTTTTCTATCATTATTGATAACAAAAACGGTGGAGTACCTTGAAATCCTTGTAAAATTGTTTCCAATATCATGATAGATTCACCGTCCTTTTTCTTAAGCTTTATGAATTGTCTATCTATATTTATATGATGAGTTTTTGGGAAATACTTGTTAATAAATATTTTCTTAAATTCTTCCCACATCATCTCTTCAATTTCTTCATTTATATTAGTGTTCTTAATAAATTCCCACCATTGATCAACCTCTAAACTAATTGATAAATGGTCAGATTCATTATATCTACCTCATAATAGTAAATGCTATAAAATATCATCTCTATTGAGTTCACCCGCTTTTTCAGGATGAGTGGATCATAAGATCCACTCATCATCAGTGGTTGTAGCCTCATAAAAGACTATATAGATAGTTCCTCTCTCTTTGGTGAATCTAGATGATTCACATTATTCAGGTTTTTATTCATAGACTAAGACAGTTGGGATACCATCACCTTGAAAGTTTGATCTCCACCTCCTAAGGAACTGGGGATGTCATATAAAAAATCACAACATTTTCCATCACATTGGTTGTTGTCGTTGTTTCATCTGGTCCCCCCAATTTTCTAAAATAGAAAAAGGTTGAAAAAAATAAATTTCCACAAGTAATCAATAAATAATTTATTCGATTATAAAATTAAATCTAGAAACATATATTCCTGTATCACTATGTTAATCATGTTTCTAAAACCAAATTTCATAGGTTCTTTCCTATACCTAGTCTCAAACTATGGGTTTTCCCAAACGGTCTCTAATAAAAATTTAAAAATTAACTAAACCATTCTCTAATATAATCTATAGTGCCCCATATTTTTCTTATATTAATATTTCATCATTTTATAGATAAAAAATATAATAGTGTTACAAAAAAAGTATCTGAAGGTTAGATGTCTTGGGAAAATTAAGACCAAACACAATATTTATATAAGAAAACATAAAAAAATTAATTCCACATTTTTTACCTTATTTTAGTACCTCATGTAATCCTTAGTATAAGTTCTCACTTGATGATATATGTCAATGAAAGTGGTGGTCTAAAATCCCACGATGATGATAAATAAGAACATGAATCAATAAAACATGGCTAAAAATCATCATTATCATCATAAAATAAGAATGGTACCACCATAAAAATCATGATAGAAATAATTGTAGAAAGTAATTGAATGTGGAAATGCATAGAAATAAAACATATTGTATTATTGGTCAAATACCACACATAGTTCTGAACAAAGCTAGCATCATTTTCATAGATAACATATGTGCAAAACCATAACATCATAATTATGAAAAAATTTATCATCATGTTCACACATATTTCACATTATATCATGAGATACATAACATTACCCAATTCTTTTGAGTGCTTCAGAATTTTGGGAATACCCATATTGTCATAACATTTATAGAATCATGCATTCCACTTAGAATGTATACCAACCATGGACATAAAATAACCCATCTATTTGAATGGGTTTCAGGAGGATTTCATGAAAAAATACATTCACGAATAAACATTGGAGTTATAAATTTATCAAGGGATAAACATATTTTGTGTAAGATTTATCATTCTTGACTGAGGAGAAATAATATCAACAGAAGTAAAACATATGATTTGGAGAGATGAGGTATTTTGGAAAACTAGGTATTTATCATAAAATCAGTTATAAAACATGTATATCCTATAAAGGAAAAGTTAAGAACAATGAGATAATATTATTAGTAGTATTAAATGAACATCCATAATTAAACGTGGAATGAAAGAGGAATAACCCAAAGAGAGGAAATTGGGTTTGAGAATCCCCCAACCTTGTGTCTGAATGATTTCATCACTTTAATATCCTATAAAATCAAATTTTTTTACTTAATTAACAATTAATAAACTTTTTATACCTGTATTAGATTTATTATAACACTATTATGTTAATTTATGGCCATTGTTATGAGTTATGTATTTTAATATCATCATTCAGGGGGGGTCTGTTCTCTTGGTTTTCATGATCGGTTCACTTATATACAAGTATGGATGATCAGGAAAAATGAGAATAATATTGCATAATTGAAATTATATGTTATTATTTAACTCTATGGAGCTTAAATATTCGCATATATCTTTTGGTTCTATATTATGAGGCTGAATCATTAAATAAAACATTAATGATGCTCGTTTAGATTAATTTTGGCAGTTTTCGATCACAATGAAATTGTTTTTTATTATTTAATATTATTTATATATGGTAGTTACATAACAAAAAAAAGGATTTTAAATAAAATTTAAAATATATTTCAAATATTATAATGTCTTTTAGGCTAAATTTGATTGTAGTAATGGAAAATGATAAATTTTATTCCATGAAGGTTATAAATCAACACCCACTAATGATGTTTTCATTTTTAGAGTATTTCAAATATTATAATGTCATTTAGACTAAATTTGATTGTAGTAATGGAAAATGATAAAATTTATTCCATGAAGGTTATAAATCAACACCCACTAATGATGTTTTAATTTTAAGAGTAAATGGGTGAAAAGAATATGGTTGATAAAGGGTTATTACATTAAAATAATAACATTTTAGTATATATAAGATACTAGAGTTATCATTCCACTTGGACAAGGAGAGTATATAAAAAAGAAAATAATTTAAAAAGTAATTAGAAAAATGGATTTCACCTATTGAATTATTCTCATTGATAACATATTTAGGGAAATTGGTTACATAACATTGTTGAAACTAATTTATATTATATGTGGTATATGGTATTGAAACATACATTGGGTAGAAATGTGATATGATTCAAGGCTTGCAAGGTTTGAGGAGAAGGGGTGTAGAGGGGTGGTATTTATTGTAGAAAAGAGAGGTGAATGGATTATTTTAATAATTAGTTTATTATTTAGATTAAGACAATGAATACATTGATTATCATGTCTAAATATAGTAAATAGATAAGTATAATATGATATTATGGATCTTAAATCATCCATCACTCAATAAATAATTAATACAATTTATACTAATATAATCTTCAAATTAACTTATTTCACAATTCACTAAAAAATAAACTATTTTAGAAAAACCCACAATGATTCACCCTATTATTTTGTGAATGTCTAGATTTCCAAAATGAACTGAATTTTGGGAAAATAATTTTTTAATTATTATAAATTTAATTTTTATTTAAATCAACATTTTGTTTAAAAATATGGATTTTAAAATTATAACTAATTTTATAACACTTTGAAAAATTATTTAAGGTCTCACATATTTATATTATAATCATAATAGAAGAATATATTAATTTGGGAATACATTTTATGAAAATATATTTTCCTTCAATTATTTATATTAATTATAAAATTGTAATTAAATATTTATGACTTATAAAATTACATACTCCTAGTATATCATTTTTAGAACATTTACAAATACCATGATATAAAAATAAACTATTTTCATTCATAAGATACCTAAATTTTATTAATATTATCATAGGTTTTGTTGATATTATATTTGACATATTATTATTCCTAATAGTCATGTTATTATTCCAAGGGTCATGTTACTATTATATTGGTATTGGTTCTTTAATATATAAAAATGCATCTTATTTCATTCATTCATCATTAGTAAAGTTTTAATTGTGTTCTCTATATTATTTAAACTTATTTATACTATATGGAATATATATTAGAATGGAATTTTGATTTATAGAATTATAAGTTGTTACAGTACACATAAATCATTTATTCATCCCCCTTAGGCATTTTCTAGGGAGTTTATGTTTTACCTTTGACAAGAGGGATATTGAAATTTTTTAGAACTGCCAGATTTTTCAACCGATCCATCAAAATGAAACACAAATTTATGTTTTTTATCCCCATCACACCCATGAGATTCTCTGATCCCCATTTCAAATTTGAGGGAACATCGAGCAATTTCATCATAGCTATTAATGTCTCAGATCGCCAAGGTTTTTCATAGACTATGTTTTAGACCACTAAAGATATGGAAAAACATGTATTTGTGGTTAACGAAAAATATTGAATAATTACATTCAAATAATTTAATATTTTTCTCATATGACCCAATAGATTGGTCATCTCATTATATTAGGCCAAGGAAACCCCCTTCCATTTTATATTAGAGAGTATACGGATGGTATTTATCAAAAAATATTTTTCATAACTCCTTCCACAACATCAATTTAATCTATTCCTAAGGCTTCATATTCTTGATCATTTTCCACCACTTATGAGCTTATCCCTCCATATGATAAACAACCAGTAGAGCCATCTATTGTTCGAAAAATTGAATAATGTAAAAGATATTATCAATGGAGATGATCCATTGTTATGTGATTAAGGGATCATATGATCCTCTAAAATTCAGAGTCCTTTTACACATAAAGGATTCAATTGAAACTTCTTATTTCATAGGTGGATTTTGAGGCTCCTCATTGTCTAGGTTTCTTTTAAGAACCCGGGTCATATGATATAGTATATTTATAATGTTTTTTATTACCACTCCCAACAGGTTTGGAATTTCATTGTGTTTGTCATCACGTTGCAAGTAAATTTTTTTACATGATTTCTCATATTTATTTCTATTATATAGAATAATTGGAAAATTCAGTATAGTTATTTTTAAACTATTAAACACATAAATGGGAATCCAATGACATTAAAGTTATAAATTAAAAATTTAATATATTTTCTGAACTTATGAATTTTCTAGCTTCAATATATGTTATCCATGATCTATTTACCAACATATAGTCTTATTGGTATTTTTTGTTCCTTTAATAATTTTTCGTATATATTTTATGGATTTAATAATTCATGAACCTAAGAGTGTCAAAGCAGGTGTGTAGAAAGGCCCAATTTCATGCACCAGTTCCCAGTCAAGTGTATCTTAACATTGTGTCTTTGGGTTTTACTCCTATGTATATATGTTCCATAGATACTTCCATGTTTAATATCTAGGTAGGGATTTATTTTCATGATAATACACTTAATTTGTACTTACCAAAATTTATGAATGTTTTCTCATATATAGTCTTATACCTAAGGACTTATCTAAATGTTTTCATTCCTAATCCCAAAAACAACTAAACATTTCCTTTGAAACCAACTATAATAACCATCTTGTTTGGTTTACATTAATACATGATTTATTATGAAATAAAAAACAAAATACAATCTGAAGAATTGAGAGGTGTAGTTCATTTTTGAATTAGTTACATTGCATGTCAACTTAACACAAGGGAAAACATCATCTTTACTGAAAACATCCTTAACATGCTCATACATAAAACTCCATGGGATAAACTAGGGACATAAATATGATATGAATGAGTTATAAAGCCCAGTATGTGAGTAAACATGGAATTACATGAAGAGAGTAATACATGTTAGACATAGGGTACATAATTGGGTTATAAAGGGATTGAAAATCATAAACATGAATAATGGATCATGATATATCATTATTATTGTAAAGGAAAGATGGGAAATGTTACAATAACTTAAAACATTGCATGAAAATAATAGATCTATGTAAACTACAAAGACATCATGATGGACAAAGTTCTATAAAATAATCAGTTTTACTCCCTATCCTAACATGATTTCTCATGCGATTAAGAATTACCCAATGCATTGGAGTGTTATATAATTATGGGTGCTCCAATCACATTCATTTCATTATTATTCTTAAGTGTGCCACATAGATAATAATAAAAGGAATCATTTATCATAATATTTGATTCCAAAATCATAGAGTGTGGAATATATACATATATATCCCAAATAAAAGAAGTAAAATTTCATAACACTACTGGAAAACTGCCCTATACCCATGGTTCAAAACCATGGGTATAGCCCCCAAAACCGTGGGTATAGGCTATACCCACATTTTTGGGAACCGTGGGCTATAACAACATCGGGATAGGGGGTCGGGCTATACCAACGGTTTGGAGAAACCATGGGTATTGGATTTCCACAGCGTGGCAAGTGCATGGCCACGATGGCACAGTGTTGACCCCATGGTTCTCAAACCGTGGGGATTTAATCTTCAAAAAATTCACCCAGGGGGTTTCGAACCCTGACCTCTCGCTGCGCCTGTCGAACATGCCCAACCAACAGACTACCCAAGCTAAGACTTCAATATGTTATATATACATGTATCTCCTCATATATATTAATATGCGGTATTAAAATTCCAAAAAAATGTCTGATGTGTTTCGAACCCGTACCTCAGACAAATTCTCGCGGCCGCACACCAACAACCAACCAACCGACCAGTGATTAATATCTGTTATATATACATACATCTACGTATATATATAAATATAATCCATGTGTGTATTTAAATTCAAGAAAAGTGGCCATAGGGATTTGAACCGGTGACCTACTGCATACACGGTGAACGGTTTACCAACCAAACTACTAAGTTTTTGATATTATATAATTACATTTACATAAATATATTAATCTAAACCATGAATAAATGCCTTCCTTCCTAAAATACCCTATACCCACGGTTTTCTACAAAAACTGTGGGTATAGGTCTTAAAAGAAAGCTATACCCACGGTTTTTGGCACAACCGTGGGTATAGGTGGCCTATACCTAGGGTTTTCTAGAACCATGGGTATAGGTTCCCATACTGTCCCTATACCCATGGTTTATTGCAAAACCATGGGTATAGAACTATTTTCTAGTAGTGTAATGTTGAACACCCTTGATAGGTAAAAGGGTTTGGTAATTTGGTACATAGTTGTTTAGCATGGAAAACCGCTATTAAATTTTTGAAGCATAATAGCCATATATAAAAATTAATATAATTTATCTATGAGTGATAATGTTATCAATAATATTTTTTAATTCAACTGGAATGAGATAAGGAAATTTAGAAACATATACCAATGGTAGGAATTGGAAATATAAGGCATAAAATAATAATGAAACTTGAATAAGTAAGAGAATGAAAGTATAACTTTCCTTGAGAGTGTTACTTTAAATGCTTGGTAGGATTTTTTTGATAGCTCAGGGGAAACTTGTGAGGACTCTAGAGATTGGAGGAAAGATTATAGACATGCTAAAGATATTTTTATTTAAGATACATGTGATTATGGGTGGGATTATATATGAAATGAGTGGGGAATTCATTATTATTTCTCAAACTTAGGTTTGGGACACTACATAATAAAATACCTAAAACCAAAAAAATTACATGTTTTATTCCCCTAGTTTAAAAAAAATGGGAATGGATTAAATTATTTTAAATTTCTAATGTCTGATCATAATAAAATAATACCCTTTCTTATGTGGATTATCATCATACTCTTAAAGAAATTATTTTAATCCCATAAAATATATTAATTGTTTTTATGGATTCAAAAAGGAATTATCAAATTAATATAATAAAAATAAAATCACCTAATTTTAATGGTAATTTTTTATTTGGATGCCATTTATTATATTTTTTACATCATTTTGGGTTATCATGATGTTATAATACATAATGTATATTTATACCATATTTAATTTTTTTTTGAGAAAATTATACTCTCTCAAACAAATATGCAAATTTACCTTTTTATAATTTTGATGTTATGATTCCAAAAATAATATTAATTTTATTAAAATAATTATCTAGTTATGTGATTATTCAATTTTTAAAAATAATTGATATTTATTGAGAAATGATAGGTTATCTAACAATAATAGTTATCAATCCCTTATAAAAAATACATTTAACTTTATAAAAATATAGTAGATCATTAATATTTGATAAAAATATTTAATAAAAATATTTCAGTAAAATATTATTTATATAAAAAATACCTTGAATCATCAATATAAATTCCAAAATTGAATTTTAATATTAATCAAAAATACAATTTATGTTTTATCATACACAAATAATTTTTTTATTCAAAAACAATAATATATTGAAACAATATTCATTATTCTATACAACATAATTTATATACTCAATTTGTTGGGTCTTGAAACATATCCCTTTATTACAGAAGAAATTCCATAAGAGTAATGTGTGTGATGGTGAGACATTCATGGGGTGGTTTAATGTACATTGTTTACGTTGTGATATCAATGATATTGAAATTCTCTAGTAAATGGTTTCACAAATGAATATGTTTTTGGATCATAGATTGGGATTTGTCATGGGAAAATCCATGTGATTCTATATTTCATTGAAGCTCTAATTAATGCACTTTATAGGGTATGATCCAACTGGTTGAGGACATCAATTCCATTTTCTATGTCAATTAGTTTTTTAAAACACTCTATTTATAATAATCAAATAATAAATGCACAATTTCTATATTAAAAATGGTTATGATTCTTAATGTTCTCCTAAATATGATATGATATAATAACACCAAATGACTATATGTGTTTTATATATCCATAATATCTAAAAAAGAATATAATTAAAACATAAGGGGAACATTTTTTATAATAGTTTAGGGTGTTGTGCGTAAAATGACCTGATCCCCTACCAAAAAATGTAGAGGTCATCTATATAGACCAACATAAGATTTATTTCCAGACTATGTAGTAGAAATCTTCTTTCGAATCAACCAAACCTCCTCCATAGTCTCCTTCATGAGACGAGGTCCATGTATTGCTAGATCTCTTACCTCTTACCATAAAATGGGTGATCAGAATGGCCTCTTGTATAAAGACTTATATGGTTTCCTATAAATAGTAACCTAAAAGCTATTGCTGTAGTAAAATTCAACTAGGTTTATGCACGTCTCCCAAGTGCCCCATAATTTATGATGCATTCTCAAAACATGTCCTTATAAACCTATATCATGTGATTTGACATGACATTATTTTGAGGGTGGTATGTCATGCCTAGAAACACATATGTACCTAATTACCTCTACATCCCTCACCAAAATAGTGATGTTATCCAGGTGTCCCTATCTGAAATGATAGTGTGGGGGTCTCTATAAAGTCATACTATCTCATAGATATATAATTTTCCATGATCAACATATAAAAATGATTCCTTGATAGGTCAGGAATGATAAATATTTATTAGCATGTCATAAACAACCCATACAGAATCATTTCTTAAAAGTGACATCGATTAACTGATAATTAAATCTGTCGAAATTTCATCACATTTCTACTCAGGTTTGGGAAACTTCTATAAATGTCTGATTGGTCACTGGTGTTCCATAAAAAATTGTTGATAGGTGGAACACCTCATGACCAAGCCAAATACATATATTTTCATACTCTACCACCACTATTGATGATGTAAATCTCAATACATCGTAGAGATACTCGGATGCAATGCCCAATCTAGACCATGAATTTATCACATCGGATCCTCACACATGTCTTCTGAAACCAATAAACAACCATGTATATGCATGAATTTATTCTTGCATATAGTCCAACCAATAAGAGGGTATTATCTCGTGACACTCCCTCATAAGACTACACTCTCTTAATCCAATAACTACATCATCCTCACCCTATACAGATGTGTAGAAGTCACACCAAATGTTGATAGAAAATTCTTTCCCTGAGAGTCCAACACCTCCAATTGCATCCCACTGAACAAATCCAAAATCTTCAACTCGATACTGGATAAATGAACTTATTGTATATGATTACTACTTATCATATCATTGGACAGTATATTGACTTTACAAGGAGTGTGAGAAAGATCAAATGTGAAAGAAAATACTTATTCAACCCACCTTTAATACCTCAAATTAAGATCTTTCTGTGCGAATATGTAATTTAGGATTTTAGGTTCTATGTACAAAAAAAAATTCTATTCCAATTAATTATGTCTCCAACATTCCAATACAAGAATAACTACAGCTAACGTGGGATCATTAATTACATAATTCCATTCATTTGGGAATAACTACAGAGACTTGTACACGAAAACTCTATCCCTTAGCATAAAAATGATCCCAGACCAATACATGATACATCAAAGTGAACATTGTAACTTCTTCTTGGATCTAGAAATATCAGTATTGGTGCTGAAGTCAATCTCCCATTCATCTCCTAAAAGTCAGAATCACAAGAATCAAACCATTGAAACATCACACCCTTCTTCGTCAAGCACATGTTCATGACTTCTATGCATGATAAGTCCTGTATGAAACACATTAAATATCGAACTAGCCCCATGAAACCTCATATATCAAAGTAATTTTCAGGATTCTCCTGTGAAACTACAAATCTCACCTTCTCTAGGTCAACTGATACTCCATTCTCTAAGATAATGTGAGATAGTAGGTGAATCGAATCCATTTAGAAGTAGAACATTGTGACTTTAGAAGATAAATAATGCTCTTTTAGTCAATGTAATATGATCTCATGATGTCTGGAATAGTGGTGTTGAGTGTGAGAATACACCAAGATATTATCCATGAATACCTTGAAAAATGAATCTATATAAGGATGGAAAACTGGTTCATCAGTTCCATGAAATGAGATGGCTTGTTTATAAGACCAAATGAAAATCCAAAGACTTTTATACACCAAAGATGAAATGGAATGTTGTGTGAGATGTTTCCATTGGTCGAACACATACTTGATGATAAATTAATATACTTACAATCTTCTTGAAAACCCATGATCCTCAAAAAATGTCTGAGAGATCATTTATCCACAATTGAGGATACTAGTTGTTATGTTTCACTTAGTTCAATTTTCAGTAATCCACAAATATCCTATGGGTACCATCCACCTTTTCACTAAAAGGACTGAAAACACATAATGAAAATTACTAGATTGGATAAACCCCTTCAACTCTAAACTCTCTAGCTGCCTCTTGACCTCTAGCATCTCTTTGTATCATGCCTGTAAGGTAGAATATATACTATTGGAGCTGATGAAACTACATCAATAGAGAACTATACATTTCTCACTAGAATAAATCTTGATCAATTAACCAAAAAGAATCCCTAAAATTATCAACCACTCAAGGTAAATCTACCTAATGTGTTTCATGATCATCTGGATATAAACTCACAATCTGGGCTTTCATCCCAACCAACCCATGATGCTCGGATCCAGATCATCTACCCTGAACATCCCATTCACCATAGTGAATAAAATATCTGTAACACCCCGAGATTTTATGAAAAATATTCTTTTAATTTCCTTAATGTCTTGTGCTACACCAAGATTACCTTGTGCTACACGCAACACCGTATTAGCTTGCAGTATACGCAACACTATTCTTGGATCGTGTTACACACAATTTTGATAATAGTTATTCTACGCAACATTGAGTATATATATATATATATTTATTCAATGTATAAATGAAATATGGTTGGATTCTGTTATAAGAAACAACGAATGATTCTTGCACAACACGCAACCCTAACTTGGCTTGCATTACACGCAATCGCGACCTTCCTCGATAGTGTGTGTTGTACGCAATACTGAGTTTTACTAAATAATGATATATTATTATAATATTGTTATGAACTAGCCGTTATGAATAGTGTTAACTAAATTTTGAATTTTATAACATTATTATTCATCTTACACATTTCCAGAACATGGTATAAGAACAAAATAAATTTTTCGGGTAAAATAAGTATTTTTAAAAAAATGCGGTTTTTCCGCCTTTTGATGGCGCACCCAATTTAAATCTAGTTTTTGACATGTTTATAAGTTCAATTTGACAAAACAAAATTTTTCTTTTGAATCGGGATATAAAAAATTTACATTAGATAATGTTTTCATATTTTTCCGATAACTTTCATATTTTAATGAATATTAAAAACACGCTATATTTTAATTAAAAACAACTTTTTTAATCGTAATATATTATGTGGTTAAATTATAATATTGAATGATTTTAAAGTATAAATAGAATACATTTTTACCATTTAATATTATTTATGTCATTAGAATTGATTTTACCTTGAATTCGTAGGTTAAATCAATTCAATCTTTTGCAATGTTTTAAAGAAAAACCCGTTTTCATTCAAAAACGGGATTAATTTTAATTTAATTTCTGCAAATTTTGTGTATTTAATTTGGAAAAATGGATTCCATATTTGGAATCAGTGGATCTAAATTATGTTAATAAGCTACTTTTTATTTTTGGGAATTATGAATAGTAACTACGGTAAATTTTATTTACCATAGTTAAAGGTAAATCGGGTAATTAAGGGTAAATATAATATTTTAAAATTACCCTAAAAAATGTAAAAATCCTATTGGATGACTAAAGGTTGACCCATATCACCTAAGGGTCGGATTAGATTCATTTAATTAAATTTTTTCAATGAAAATAATTTAATTATTATTAAAACCAAAGAATGTGACAACATGTCACTTTCTTAAATCTTATAAGTATAATAATTTTAATCTAGTGATAAACTTCATGAATATTTGAACATGAATAGTATCCAGAAAGCTAATACATGTATCTACATAATAGGAATTTATTTAAAATTTTTAGGGATTAAATAATTATCATTTATTATGACACAAAGATGATGCAGTAATTGTCTTATTAATGAAATATTGACATAATTGATGTTATAAATGCCCAAATAAATTTAATTTGAGACTTTTTATTACTTACACTAATTTTATAGGTTAATATTAAATGTTATTGTTGATTTAAGTAACTGGGTTAGAACTTATCATTCTGTTATGAATTTCATAAAAATTATGTACCAAATAGTGTCAAAATTGACATAAATTGGTTTTTAAAACAAATATTATATTATTAATTGTTATTTTATTCCTAAAAATCTAAGGTTTGGCGAAATGACTTAGAAACGATTATATATATTAATAATAAACAAATTGGGGTTCGTTTGGCTTGATATAGTAAGTTTAGTAACCATATAGTGTAAGAAAACCAAAAGACACGGTAAAAGATAAATTATTTACCTTAGAGTTAAATCTAATTGGTAAGGTTAAAATAATAACCTAAACTTGTCTAAATCCTATTGGATGAGAGGCTTTCGACCCATCCCCACTTTATATTCTAAATAAGACCCTTTGGAACCATTATAAACCGAATTTGAACTTAATATAAAATAATATTTTGAGATTTTCCTAAGGTGCCCCTCTCCTCCCTTATAAAAGGGCACCTCCTCCCTCTCCTACACACACCAATTTGAGCATTCATGCTCGGCCAAACCATGCCAAAATCTCTTCTCAACTTCCCTAGTATCATCCTAGAGGTCCTGGTCTTCTTCAAAGACCATCCTTAGTTCTTTAAGTGGAGGTTATGTGAAGGCGCGTCAAAAAGAGGTAATATTCATTACCGATCTTTTTCAATTTCTTTCTTCTTCAACTTCATATTATTTAGTTGTTTCATGATAAAGTAATAACATCAGTATTTCTTATATACTGATATGTTATTATAAATATGAAACAACTCTAATTAACCTTCTATCTATCCTACGGAAAAAGGAAATCACCGCCCGTGCGTACGTACGGAATACCGTCTCCACGCCGTGGTGTAATCTATTTTCCGCCACCACCTTAATTGGATGGGTATAATGGTGTAATGAGTAATTATATATGATTATTATAAAGTGATATTAATAATTAAATAGTATACATACACTTCAACACAATTCCATGACCATGGGAACGATATCATCGCTCGTACGTACGGACGGACTACCGTCTCCACGACACGATGAGATTCATTATCCATGTTAACCATTCCAGAATGATTATAAAGTATATATAATGAATACAAATTAAATATATGACATGTAAAATCTACTGGATTTATGTATATATATATATATGTATGTCATCTACTTACTTCCATTCAAGACAATAAGGAAAGGAAAACAACGTTTATGCGTACGTACGGACTACCGTCTCCATGAACGGTGTGTTTCATTTCATTTATCTATCAATTGTATATATATACTGAATATATATGATATATAAATAATGTTTTATATTATGTAAGTAAGTAAATCATGATATAAGTAATAATAATGTCAAGAACAACAAGTCCAAACACCTACGATAAATGAAACGATTTTACCCAAAACGCTTCTTTAACATGGAATTTACAAAAGAACGGGTAATATAAAGTCATAAGTGAACCATATATGATATCATAACAATGCGTATGATTTTGGAATAAGTCAATAATAATATTTAAATCATTATATAGGAGGTTCGGACACTTACGAAGCATATCGGACCTAAGGTAAGGGAAATATCACAATCTCATTTTTATCCGAGATTATTTATACTTTGGCATTTACTGGGGTGTATTTTATCATCCACATCCATGTTTCCACAATATGTAATATTTATATCCTTCTACAATAGTTTATATTAAATTTTACCCTTCGGTGAGTTTTTAGTAAAAGATATGAAAGGAATCTTTTGTCGTTTTTCATACGAAGTACTTTTTGTCTTTTCCGACAAAAGTACGAGAAGAATGTTTTTTTTAACATATACGGCATGAATGGATTTTTAATACATTATTTCCAAAATGATTCCTTTACAAGTTTTCAAGTTTATTTTTAATCAACTTCTTTTAGTTTAGAATTGTACGACATGTTAAGAAAGGAAATGTGTTTTTGAAGCAAAAAAGATATTTTCCTCAAGAATGGAGTTCAAGAGTTTTATCGATATTATTTTCCATCTAAGATAATATATTGTTATGTTTCTATCCCTATTATTACATGGATTTGATTATGTTGTGATGGAAATATTTTTATGAATTCCTTTATCTTATATGAATTTTTTTATGATGTCACGATGTTTAAGATTCCCATTTTTATTACATGGGTTATGCTATGATGTATGGTTTCTGATTTTGTGGCACACATAAGAATGGTATCATTATGAGATGGGTGGGTCCTATATTTCCCTCCAATGCATTGGGTAATGATTTTATATCTCATGAGATAGACATGGCTGGAACGGTAGGTTATACCGGTTCAGTGAAATAGGACTGAAACGAGGAGTGAACTCGGTTCAGAAAGGGACTTTGTCTACTAAGATAGTCTTTGCAATGAGTCTTGACTAATAAGAAATGATTCTCTATGATT
This sequence comes from Viscum album, assembly GCA_963277665.1. Lineage (NCBI taxonomy): Eukaryota > Viridiplantae > Streptophyta > Magnoliopsida > Santalales > Viscaceae > Viscum > Viscum album. The sequence goes on from OY728149.1 coordinate 164,099,814, forward strand.
ATGTGTGTATGCCACAAAGTTTCATGTTTTAGGTTATGATTATTGGGATTCCATTTCACTACTATGATTTATCCCATGTTATGAAATTATACTCTCTTTTGTAGGTTAAGATTTCCAAAATGTTTTGTTCTTATGAATATGATGTGACTGATATTTCTTTTGTTTACCCTTACTGAGCATTTGAGCTCACCCTTTTATGTTTTCTTGTTCCTAGGATATAAAGAAAGGTTTTAGGTAAAAAAAGGGAAGATCTTTATGGGAGATGTTGAATATCTTTCACCACAATTAGAAGATTATATTATGAGTTTCCAAAGACACTAAACTATTACAATCCTTGTGTGTGTGTTTTTGTTATGTACTAAGTATTCTTAAAAAGTAATGTAATGTCCATGTACGTCAGGCTTCGGATCTCTACAGTTGGTATCAGAGGAAAGGTTTAGTCAACCTTTGGAAACTAGGATGTGAGAACGTTAGTGAGATCCCTATAGATATTTCTAAGGTATGTCTAGGGATGCCTCTAAAGATAAGTATACGTATAGGATATAGTCCTAGAACTATGGTAATGATCATAGAATTTTACCTAAGATGTTAGATATTAAGGGTACTCCCCCTTTATTATGTTGTTTTCCCTAGAATGGTTTTTTCCTCTCACACTATTATTTTTCGGTTTTAGACGATGGCTGGAACCCGAAGGAACCGTGTTGATCACTGTAATGGACAATGCAATGATTATCCTCCTGAACAAACAAATGTCATGGGAGATGGAGTGCAAAATCTTATTTCTATACTTAAAGAAGCTATGAATCATTATGGACTTCCAAATGAGCAGATAAGGAAACAATATTCTATTGAGTCCTTCATGAGGCGACGTCCACCTTCTTTCAGTGGGTCTTCTGATCCACTTGTTGTTGAACAATGGATCAGTACCACTGAAAAGATATTTTCAGTTCTTCAATGTTCTGAACATGATAAAGTCATCTTAGCAGTATATCGTTTGGAAGGTGAAGCTGATCAATGGTGGAATCTTATCAAGAATACGAGTCCAAGAGATGAAATTGAGTCCATGGAATGGGACGAGTTCAAGAACTTGTTTTTCAGTAAGTACTTCCCTCGTATTCTTCGAAAATAGATGGAAAAGGAATATCTTGAGCTAAAGTAGAAGGATGATGAATCTGTTGGTATATACGACGAGAATTTTACAAGACTTTCAAGGTATGAATCTGGCATTATCATCCAACCTGAAAGTATTGTTGATCGATTTTTCAGTGGCTTAAAACCAAATCTTCGAAGGGAATTAGCTATAAGAGACTTCAGTAGCTATGAAGAAATTGTATGTTGTGCTATCAAGGTAGATATGGAAGTTGGTGTTACTTATCCATCTCATAGTTTTGAAAAGAAACGAAAGATGGAGTTCAAGGAGAAATCTCAGAATAATGGTGAAAAGAAGATGAATGTTTCCTTATGCTCAAAGTGTGGAAAGAAGTATGGTGGAGATTGTCTTAAAGGGACAAGTAAATGTTTCAAATGTGGAAAGGAAGGTCATTGGGCATTTGAATGCTGCAATGATGGGAATAAGATTCCTAATGATGCAAACAAAGGAAGGGATACACAGAATGAACCTACTACACTTCAATGTTTCAAGTGCAAGGAGATGGGACATTATGCCAATAAATTCCCTAATCCAAGGGTTAGTGATGATCGACATGAGCAACTGCTTAAGGGAAATGACAAAGGGAAGTCACATGCGATCACTATTGGCGACGTTGAATATGACAACGATGCGGTGGAATGATTAAGTGTTTATGTAATGGGATTCCAAAATAATGTTGTATCATGGAGTATTGGAATATTTATGTATTGGTCTAATGTGGTATTCAAAGTGATTGAGATATTTTTGAAAATAAGATGATATGTGCATAATGAAGGGAAAACGAGAAAATGAAATGTTTAACAGTATTCATGAGCTCATGATTGATATAAGGACTAAGTGATATCATGGTTTGAGTATATAGAATTTTGAGGATTTTGGTATGTGGAAAGTGTTAACTTTTAACTGCATTCATGTATTCACTATGGTTCAATGGGTATTCATTTTTTCAAGAGAATACATGATTAAGGTATTCACATGATTGGAATGTGACCAATAATATATATATATATGGGGGATAAATGATGGTATTCACATGCTTGGTTGATGAAATTTCAAGTAATCGTTTTCTTTATACTATGAGCTTGGACTGAAGTATTTTAGATAAGACTAAATATTGGAATGGATTATGTTGGACATATTCTAAGTATTATTTAAGGATATAACTTTTTTTGATATTACTGATGGGATTTTATAGTAATGTAGTTTTAGAAAACGGACAACCTGCAGGACGGGCAATATCCCATCGCGTCGGAAAAGGCTGTGGGAATCAAACCCACAACCGAAGTGCGACTGGCCTTTATCGCCTACCACTGGCCTACATGAAATCCCTGGTTAATAGAAACTAGTTTTGTTTTATTACGTGGTATGATATATGAAGTATAAGTTCATTTTAGGAACCATATATGATTAATCTCACTATAGATGGACTTATGTATTTTTTATAACTTTTTAACCTTTTGTTTGAGACAGATGGAATGACCCATCATTCTATCACGTGATCTTCTAACACATCCCGAATGAAAAATTCAACTTCATTTCATTAAGAGATGAAGTGGAAATTGTCCAAAGAACGACCAACGGTGAGACTATACCAAAATCACGAAAGTATTTCTTCTAATTCCAATTTCATCAACTTTAGGGAAATGATCTTAAAAACCCAAAATGTTGTCCTAGTTCTCTTATATCTGATGAATCAGATGGTACCTTAGATCGTCACAAATTTATGGCTTTGTGATTACTAGCTTTTCCATAGCCATGTTCTCTAGCACTCTCCATCAGAACTTGATGGTTAGATTTTTCTTCCATATCCATATTTTCACATATGTTCTCCTACGTGGAAACCCCGTGATGAGTTAATTTGGGTAATCGTTAAATTTCATACTTTAGTTTTTAAAAGCCATGTTTTGTTATTCCTTTTTATGATGTGGGTTTCTATTAAACAAACTTTCGAGTAGTAAACCATTTATAACCCCGGCGAATTTCGAGGGCGGAATTCATTTTAAGGGGGGTAGAATGTAACACCCCGAGATTTTATGAAAAATATTCTTTTAATTTCATTAATGTCTTGAGCTACACCAAGATTACCTTGCGCTATACGCAACACCATATTAGCTTGCAGTATACGCAATACTATTCATGGATCGTGTTACACACAATTTTGATAATAGTTATTCTATGCAACATTGAGTATATATATGTACATATATTCAATGTATAAATGAAATATGGTTGGATTTTGTTATACGAAACAATTAAGGATTCTTGCGCAACACGCAACCTTGACTGGGCTTGCATTACACGCAATTGCGACCATCCGCGATAGTGTGTGTTGTACGCAATACTGGGTTTTACTAAACAACAATATATTATTATAATATTGTTATGAACTAGCCATTATGAATAGTGTTAACTAAAATTTGAATTTTATAACATTATTATTCATCTTACACATTTCTAGAACATGGTATAAGAACAAAATAAATTTTTCGGGTAAAATGAGTATTTTTGAAAAAATGCAGTTTTGCCGCCTTTTGATGGCGCACCCACATTAAATCTAGTTTTTGACATGTTTATAAGTTGAATTTGACAAAATAAAATTCTTCTTTTGAATCAGGATATAGAAATTTACATTAGATAAAGTTTTGATATTTTTCCGATAACTTTCATATTTTAATGAATAGTAAAAACACGCTATATTTTAATTAAAAACAACTTTTTTCATCGTAATATCTTATGTGGTTAAATTATAATATTGAATGGTTTTAAAGTATAAATAGAATATATTTTTACCATTTAATATAATTTATGTCATTAGCATTGATTTTACCTTGAATTCATAGGTTAAATCAATTCAATCTTTTGCAATGTTTTAAAGAAAACCTCGTTTTCTTTCGACAACAGGATTAATTTTAATTTAATTTCTTCAACTTTTGTGTATTGAATTTGGAAAAATGGATTCCATATTTGGAATCAGTGGATCCAAATTATGTTAATAAGATACTTTTTATTTTTGGGAATTATGAATAGTAACTACGGTAAATTTTATTTACCATAGTTAAAGGTAAATTGGGTAATTAAGGGTAAATATAATATTTTAAAATTACCCTAACAAATGTAAAAATCCTATTGGATGACTAAAGGTCGACCCATATCACCTAAGGGTCGGATTAGATTCATTTAATTAAATTTTGTCAATGAAAATAATTTAATTATTATTAACACCAAAGAATGTGACAACATGTTACTTTCTTAAATCTTATAAGTATAATAATTTTAATCTAGTGATAAAATTCATGAAACTTCAAAAATTAATAGTCTCCAGAAATATAATACAATTATCTACATCATAAGAATTTATTTAGAATTTTTAGGGATTAAATAATTATCATTTATTATGACACAAAGATGATGCAATAATTGTATTATTAAGGCAATATTGACATAATTAATGTTATAAATGCCCAAATAAATGTAATTTGAGATTTTTTATGACTTACACTACTTTTATAGGTTAATATGACATGTTATGGTTGATTTAAGTAACTTGGTTAGAACTTATCATTCTGTTATAAATTTCATAAAAATCATGTACCAAAGAGTGTGAAAATTGACATAAATTAGTTTTTAAAACAAATATTATATTATTAATTGTTATTTTATTCCTAAAAATATAAGGTTCGGCAAAATGACTTAGTTAAGATTATATATATTAATAATAAAAAACTTGGGGTTCTTTTGGCATGATATAGTAAGTTTATTAACCATATAGTGTAAGAAAACAAAAAGACACTGTAAAAGTTAAATTATTTAACTTAGAGTTAAATCTAATTGATAAGGTTAGAATAATAACCTAAACTTGTCTAAATTCTATTGTATGAGAGGATGTAGACCCATCCCCACTTTAGCTTCGAAATATGACCCTTTGGAACCATTATAAACCGAATTTGACCTTAATATAAAATAATATTTTGAGATTTTCCTAAGGTGCCCCTCTCCTCCCTTATAAAAGGGCACCTCCTCCCTCTCCTACTCTCACCAATTTGAGCATTCCATCTCGGCCAACCCCTGCCAAAATCTCTTCTCCACTTCCCTAGTATCATCCTAGAGGTCCTGGTCTTCTTCAAAGACCATCCTTAGTTCTTTAAGTGGAGGTTAAGTGAAGGCCCGTCAAAAAGAGGTAATATCCATTACCGATCTTTTTCAATTTATTTTTCTTCAACTTCTTCTAATTTAGTTGTTTCATGATAAAGTAATAACATAAGTATTTCTTATATACTGATATTTTTTTATAAATATGAAACAACTCTAATTAACCTTCTATCCATCCTACGGAAAAAGGAAATCATCGCGCGTGCGTACGTACGGAATACCGTCTCCACGCCGTGGTGTAACCTATTTTCCACCACCACCTTAATTGGATGGGTATAATGGTGTAATGAGTAACTATATATGATTATTATAAAGTGATATTAATACTGAAATAGTATACATACACTTCAACCCAATTCCACGACCATGGGAATGATATCATCGCTCGTGCGTACGTACGGACTACCGTCTCCACGACACGATGAGATTCATTATCCATGTTAACCATTAAAGAATGATTATAAAGTATATATAATGAATAATAATGAAATATATGACATGTTAAATATACTTTATTTATGTATATATATATATTTATGTCATCTACTTACTTCCATTCAAGACAATAAGGAAAGGAAAACAGCGTTCATGCGTATGTACGGACTACCATCTCCATGAACGGTGTGTTTCATTTCATTTATCTATCTATTATATATATATATATACTAAATATATATGATATATAAATAATGTTTTATATTCTTGATGTAAGTAAATCATGATATAAGTAATAATAATTTCAAGAACAACAAGTCCAAACACCTACGATAAATGAAACGATTTTACCCAAAACACTTCTTTAACATGGAATTTACAAAAGAATGGGTAATATAAAGTCATAAGTGAACCATATATGATATCATAACAATTAGTATGATTTTGGAATAATTCAATAACATTATTTAAATCATTATACAGGGGGTTCGGACACTTACGAAGCATATCGGACCTAAGGTAAGGGAAATATCACAATCTCATTTTTATCCGAGATTGTTTATACTTTGGAATTTACTGGGGTGTATTTTATCATCCACATCCATGTTTCCTAAATATGTAATATATATATCCTTCTACAATAGTTTATATTAAATTTTACCCTTCGGTGAGTTTTTATTAAATGATATGAAAGGAATCTTTTGTCGTTTTTCGTACGAGGTACTTTTTGACTTTTCCGACAAAAGTACGAGAAGAATGTTTTTTAACATATACGGCATGAATGGATTTTTAAAACATTATTTCCAAGAGGCTTCCTTTACATGTTTTGAAGTTCATTTTTAATCAACTTCTTTTAGTTTAGAATAGTACGACATGTTAAGAAAGGAAAAGTGTTTTTTAAGCAGAAAGGATATTTTCCTCAAGAATGGAGTTCTAGTGTTTTATCAAAATTATTTTCCATCTAAGATAATATATTGTTCTGTTTCTATCCCTATTATTACATGGATTTGATTATGTTGTGATGGAAATTTTTTTATTAATTCCTTTATCTTATATGAATTTTTTATGATGTCACGATGTTTAAGATTCCCATTTTTATTACATGGGTTATGCTATGATGTATGGTTTCTGATTTTGTGGCACACATAAGAATGGTATCATTATGAGATGGGTGGGACCTATATCTCCCTCCAATGAATTCGGTAAAGATTTTATATCTCATGAGATAGACATGGCTGGAAAGGTAGGTTATACCGGTTCAGTGAAAAAGGACTGAAACGAGGAGTGAACTCGGTTCAGAAAGGGACTTTGTCCACTAAGATAGTCTTGGCAATGAGTCTTGACTAATAATAAATGATTCTCTATGATTATGTGTGTATGCCACAGAGTTTCATGTTTTAAGTTATGATTATTGGGATTTCATTTCACTACTATGATTTATCCCATGTTATGAAATTATACTCTCTTTTGCAGGTTAAGATTTCCAAAATGTTATGTTCTTATGAATATGATGTGATTGATATTTCTTTTATTTACCCTTAATGAGAATTTGAGCTCACCCTTTTATGTTTTATTTTTCCCATGATATAAAGAAAGGTTTTAGGTAAAAAAACGGAAGATCATTATGGGAGATGTTGAAGATCTTTCACCACGATTAGAAGATTATATTCTGAGTTTCCAAAGACACTAAACTATTAAGATCATTGTGTGTGTGTTTTTGTTATGTACTAATTATTCCGCAAAAGTAATGTAATGTCCATGTAAGTCTGGCTTCGGGTCTCTAAAATATCCACCCTATCGTGATGTGAAAGTCACCATTATTTAATATTAACCAACAAAATCATGAAAGGGAACCAACCAGTTAATCCTGATAATGAATTAAAAACATGTTAACTCAAGGGAATGGAGTTACCATATGAAATTACACCTTCCAATCCCATGGGGGAACTCCTATCACTAACATATGCCCCCATTCTAATCCCTAATGGCATATCAATAATTATAAAACCATCATAATTCTAAACACCAATCCCTAGGCTCTCCATAATGGGAACTAATAGAAATCTATGAGAATCCCTTATATCATAAATGAAATATGATTATGTATACGATACAAGAGTAGTACCTTTAATAGTGTAAGGTTTGTAATTCTTATCTTCACTTGATAGTTTCACTGCATATATATGGTCTGATATGCATCCTTATGATACAACCTAGCTACACTGAGCAGATCCACTTTGCTGTCACTACCAATATGTGGTCTCAATACCATGTCCTTGAAGACATCCTTGTCCTAGTAGTCATGTTTTACTCTAGATCCCTATCTAACAAGAATCTGTGGACCTAACTCCAGCTCATGGATTCGGTGCAACCCATATCTCACTAGGTAGAAGAGGAAAATCATTGAATAAGAACTGTATATGACCCATCATGCCATATATTGGCACTCAACTCAGTCTATCATGCACTGAGGTCTCATATGTACCAATCTAAAACACTGGTGGAACCTAACCTGGCTACACGATTATGGGGATTTGTTGCTAATATCACCACACATATGCTCTAGATGACCCTTCCTACTACTGGTTGATGTAGCACCAAATCGAGGAGCTGAACCGCCCTGGCTCACACTCCCAACCTTTCTCAAGTTATTCTATGTGATATGAAACTAATTCAAAATTCCAATAAATTTTGACAGTGGAATGAAATTCATGTGTGATCAGATGTTATACCTAAGACCACACTCAAATCGATATTTATTAGATTTCAAATCACCCATCAAAATATATATGAAGCATTGGAGGTCTATAAAATATGCAAAATAATCCATAAATTACAACGTCACCTCCTCCATGTTCATTAACTATCTATATCTATCGACATAATTGTCTCGCAATAGAACTAGTAATAGAATATCATATGAAAATACCTCAAGCCAATCTTCTAATGATGAAATGGTTGAGTAGAGTGATTTTACCTCCCCCTAGAAGGTGTCTCGATATTCTCAAAGATAGATAGCATGGACTCTAGGAAAGAATCCATATATTTGGGTCCTCTATCCCCTAAATACTTGGGTTGATGCTGCTATTAGATCACACACATAAGCATTTCCATACTAGTGAAAGTCTTGGTGCCCACTAAATGGTCTGCATGAATCTTATAAAGCATTCACATCACGCTTTCTTAGAACCTGTATCAAGAATGTAATTCTAGTTATTTAGCTAGCACTACTAGAGGTTCTACTGGTATCCCAGGTCCCACCACCTCTAGAGAATGATCACGTCCACCCTCATGGTGAGCGATTGGAGGATTTCTTAGTGGCATACATCTATAAATACATAACACACATTGTAGATCATAAATGATATCAATGTTTATAAATAAATATGTAGATATTGAAATAGGATATGTATAATCCTTAATATAAAGAATCATACCCCTGTTCCTGCTTCTTGAGTTAGGTCTGGGAAACATACATATCATATAAAATCTATATATACTACCTACTTTAAACTACTACGTCCAGGTATGGTTCATGTTCTATGCTAAAAATTATTTCTGATTCCATTTAATTTTCATTTTTTTAACATTATATCCTGAATAATTTTATGTGGTCGAACAAAATGGTTCACCAAATTCAAATTCATAAGGTCCCATACTCCTCATAAACCAGAATATTGTGTCCACCTAATCCATACAATAACACGTCCCAGTCCATGCGACTCATAGTCCATGACTCTACTTTAAATGATTGGTCTCTTAGGGTGTCTTCTATAGCCCAATTTCGAACACACTACTTAGTTTATGATAGGAACTCTATGTACTAATCATTTTTATCAGTCCACTATATAGATCATCTATTTAATCAACATTTACATCTATCATTTCACATATCACGACAACATTCAATCATGTTATTTATCCTCTATGGGATGGAATAATTTAAGGAATGTGAATTCTAATAAGTTCCTAAAATGATGAATGATATGGAATAACCACATCTCATCAGGTTAAAACACAATATAACCCAAGATGATATCAATGATAACATCACAATTCAAGTTCATCACCTAAAATTGGAATCAGATCAACCATATTTTCCCAAATCCTACAAAAAAAATTCATTCGAGGAAATTTTTATTTTATTGTACATGGGTTAACACGGTATAGGAAAAACTCATACCAAATTGTAATTCATTGATTTAATTCTCTATATTATCTATATAATAAATCAGAAAAATAATTCTTTGATTCCACTTTGAAATATCTTGGACCCGGATACCACTAAACAGTGGACCAAGCCTGGTTGGCCACATAGACTCAACCACATCTCCCAAAACTCTATAGGTTTTCGAATAGCTATGAGGGCATATGATTGTTTTTTGGATTATATTCCCACCAATCAGAGTGTATAATAATGGAATAATAATAAAATTTCGAATAAAGGAATCATTAAATTAATATGTAAGATGATAAATGAACAAGATAAGAATATATATATAATTTCAAAAGTAATGGCATGTACACATGATGATGATACAAGTCATGTCTCAAAAAAAACATTCAAAACTTGTATATATGTAAGGTGTAAAATACATGTAAGAAATAAAAAAACACCAAAAGCTATCCTAGATAGATTTCAGGAGGGTTAGATCAATCACGTGCTTCCCTTCTCCCAAGAAGCTATAAGGACCCATCCTGAAAGATTACATAATCTTGAATTAAGTTAATAATCCACATTGAGGATCTTTTCAGGTTATGATATTTGGAGAATTAGGTTATAACTTATACATAACAACTTGAATAATATAAAGTATACACTTCTACACTATCCCATTTTTTCCACAATAATAAAAATCCTTAAATAAAAAACGAATTATTTTCTTGATAAAAATATTATTGAATTCTTCTATTCTCTTACCCTTCCTTATACCCTATGAAAAAATTCTCAAAAACATCGGGGGAGCATAAAAATCTTATTAAGGGTTATAAAATAAGGATAGAAAACATTACTCCATCAATTCAAACAAATCGATGAAATCATAGTTTTCAATCCTAAAACACAAGCTCTTTAACATGCCTCACAAAATCATAAGACTTATAAATAACACATTGAATCATAAATAATAAAGTTATCTTGTGGCATCCATATCATACTTATATTGTATCTTTCACAACTAGATGGGAAGTTACGTTTGGAATACCCATTATAGTATATTCCCTAAATATCTCTGGAGAAACATTAATGTTTACCTATTTCATGTTACCTAGTGCATTGGAGAGCTATCTCGGGCTCACCTGCCCTAGGTTTATCATAGAACCACCCATATACGTAAATAATTCCCATGAAATGTAACATAATCATAAAAAATAACACAAGTATAAAGGAAAGATAACATTTCAACATTACAACCAAAATATATCATTTCAATATATTGACATAATCCTTACATTCTTAAAACCATTTTAAATACCGAAATACATAAATAGAGTATATGGTATTTATTTTCCTTTTAAAAACATTTATTCTTGTTAAGGAAACCAAATATCAAATAACACTCACGACAGCGAAATGATCATTGTCACCACATACATTAAAAAAACATTCCCTTTATCATTTAGTAAAAAAATTCATAGAAAAAAATTCCCTTTGATTGAAATTAAAATTAAAAGGGGTTTATATACACTAGAAAATAATGTTGGGTTTAAATCAAAGTATTCCTCAATGAAAGGAGATTGAGATGAAGTCCCTTATGAAAATTCGGCATCCTAGTGGCATCAATTTAAACTTCTAAAAATGTGTTGATAGGAGAAAAAAGGGTCTCTCATCACTTGGACATAAAATAAATATAAATAAGGATATTGAAGAACATATTCCAACATAATAAAATGAAAACTAAAATACATAACATAAAATATATCTTTGACTAAAAGATAAGGGTGAATGTTTCCCTTACCTTAAGTCCAAATCATCAGGTATGTTTCGTTCTTCATGAATAATAAACCTATGTTAATTTATACTTGCTTCAGAAGCTATTTCAATTTTATTATTCCATTTATGAACTTATTACCCTGCGGTAACAGTTAAATAATTATTCACGTTCATATCGGTTGTTTTGTCGATGTTCGGTACTTGAGTCAAAAATGAACTTGTTATAATTAGAAATTAACTATGTGGTCAAAAATAAGTTATCTGGAAAATGATATTCATGATTTATATACAATATATTTCATATATATCCATTATATGTTTATTTGTAATAGTCTCTGACATTTGGATATAGGAAATGAAATGCACTGTTCATGGAGACGGTAAGCCGCACGTACCCATGAACACTACTTTAATTCATTTTTCATATTTAATGGAATGAAAACTAAATGATAAATAGGAATATTATAATTACAGAATAATATATATGTTATATATGTTACATATGTTCATTAATTACATCTTTTATACATTCCATGTATATCATGAACGATTCATTTCAATTTGAGGGGGAGGTAGTCTGTACTTCCTCAAATGAAATTATCGTATTTATACAACATGAAATACATAAAGGTATGTTCAAAATGAAAATTACCGAATCATAGAGATAAAATAAATATCAAATATAATTACAGTTCCATCATAATCTCAACCATGAGAGGTGGTAGGGGAAAAATGAATAATTATTGTTTTGTGAGACAACAGTTCGTCATACACATAAATACTATGTTTGTATTAACTAGATGGAGGTGTGTATAAGTTCAGTTTGAATAAATATCATAAAAATATCCTAGTATACTTGTTATATTAGTGTTGTTATAAAATAATGGAATAAATATAGTTACGTGGGTTGGATAAGGAAAAATAATGGAAAAGAACTTGAGAGAAGACGTTACCTCAAATCGGGTAATTTCTTTTGATATGTGCCAAATTGCTTCTTTGAATTGCCTTATGCCTAGGGGAAGGATTTTAGGAGGAATAGTGGAATTTTCGAAACTTATTAGAGTAGATTTTGGATGAGACAATGGGCTTGAAAGGTCTGTGTAATGGGTTAGATTTGTTGTCTTTTTATAAGAGGGAGGAGGGGCACTTTAGAAATGTTTTGAAATATTATTTTATTATTAATTGGTTTTCGAATTAAAATAACACCAAAAGTGATATATTTTTAAGATAATATGAGCATGGATCGAAATAATCTCATATAATGTGTTTTAGACATGTTTAGGTCATAAAAGTAACTTTATCTTTTAGCTTTAACCATTTGTTAAATAAATTTACTCTTACCATGTCTTCTTGTATTTTCACACTATATGGTTTATATAGTTACTGTAAAATTCCTAGAGACCCCAAATGGATAATTAATGAATATTTTAATATCATATATGTTAGTTTCCCAAATCATATAATTTTATTACTATTATATCATTTAATAAAATATTAATTGACTTAAAAAATCATTTATGTCAATTTTTATACTATTCATATCATGACTTCTGAAAAATCCATAACAACTTGTTTAACATGAAAAAAATTAATTAATTCAAATATCAAATGTCAAAATCATCCATAATATCCATTTATGGAATAAAGAGTTTCAAAATAAATTTATTTTAGTATTTATAATCTCATTTATTTAAATCATTCACTAATAAATTAATCACTACATCACCGTTGTTTCATAAATAAATTTATTTATTTGATTTTTAAAAATTATAAATAAAATTCCATGATTATGAAATTTATTCATCTTTATAATTAATATTTATATTCAAATATATCACTTATATAACCCCATTTAAAAACTGTTTTAGTAAAATATAAAGGTTTAGGTTATATTTTCCTTAACATTAAATTAAAAACAATTAAATGTCATTTTCACTGACAAGTGGCTCCATGAGGTTCTAAAATAGACCTCAGGATTCCCACGGTCGGAAATATCTCATCTAATAGAGTTAGTACATGTGTTAGGGTAATTTAATATTATTATATAATTATTTTCTACCCTTATTTTCTATATTTACCCTCTAACTGTGTTAAATAAAATATTTACTGAAATTACTATTCATAATGTCTAAAAATAAAATTTTTTGATTTATAGAATCTGGATATCCTAATTCTAAATATGGAATTAATTTTTAAAAATTAAAAACATAGAAGTTGTAGAAATTAATTTAAAATTAATTCTTGTGGTCAAAACCAAAAAACTTGTTTTTAAGAAATAAAAACTACCAAAATATTGACATGTGTTTATGTCCAATTTCAAAGTTAAATTACATCCAATGACAAAAATTAGATTAAATAATAAAAATATAATCTAATTACACATTAAAAAAAATTAAAATCACAATATAATCATATAAATAAATTATATGAAAGGACGGTTTTGACTTAAAAAGCTGTATTTTTTCACTATTCATTAAAAAAAATGAACATTATCAGAAAAACACGAAAAATTTACCCAAAGTAAATATTTATGTCCCAATTCTAAAGAATAAGACTATTTTTTCTAATGTAACATATAAAAGTGAAAAACAAAACTTGATTTAAAAAAGTATTCTCCACTAAAAGGCGGTAAATCAACCCTTTAAAGAATATTAGACTATTTCATGCTTAAAATTGGATTCATTATTATTTTAAGACTCTATGATTTATTGGATAAATGTAAATAAATTTAACAGAAATTAGTAATAATAATGTAGTTAGTTATGATCATTCCCAAACAATATAATGCAATGCGTTAACTACCATTTAAATTAATATTATTTTTATATTATTTTTCGTATAACTCAAAGTTGTGTGAAACGTAAGATTTCTGAGAAACCCCTTATTGCGTGTTGAGTATGCTATCATAGAAATCATTCATTTAAAGTAAAATTAAGATCATATTCATAAGTATTAATATAAATAAAAAGTATTATTCCATAAATACCTAGGTCGTTACATCCTTCCCCCATTTTGGAAATTTTGACCTCACAATTTGAAAATTTGGCTTGGAAACATTATTGAAAGTCCCACATTAGAAAATGAGTCCATAAAACTATCACATTAAAAGAAAGGAAGAGAAGTAAAAAGGTCACCTGAGATAACCCACACAAGGATTCCATGTAAGAAAACAAGGATATATAAGATAAACTAACCATCAATTTTTGATGGAGAGTGATAGAAAAGTAATTAAACAAGGATATAAAGATTGTTTTAGTAAAAGATACATATTTAGGTTGTATTTTCCTTAACATTAAATTAAATGTAAATAAATGTCTGTTTCACACTCAAGTTGCTCCATGGGGTCCTAAAATCCACCCAAGGATGACCATGGTCAAATATATCATAAAATAGGTTTGGTAAATGTGTTATGGTAATTTAATATTATTATAATATTATTTTGTATGCTTATTTACCATATTAACCCATTAACCATGGTAAATAATATATTTACTGAAGTTACTATTCATAATGTCTAGAAATAAATGGTATATATTTACACAATTTTGAAATCCTTATTACAAATATGGAATACACATTCGAAATACAAAATTCATAAGTTTCTTAAATTAATATTAAATTAATTCCCGTTGCAAAACCAAATTTTTTTTTAAGAAGTAAAAACTACTAAAATATTGACATGTGTTTATGTCCAATTTCAATGTAAAATTTCTTCCAATGAAAAAATTAGATTAATGATAAAAATATAATCTAATTACAATTTAAAACTAATTAAAAGTACAATATAATCATAAAAATAAATTAGATGAATTGATATTCTGGACTTAAAATGCTCTATTTTTTCACTATTCATTAAAAAAATGATCTTTATCAAAAAAATACAAAATATTTACAGAAAGTAAATATATATTTACTCCTCAAATGAATAAGTTTATTTTTTAAAATGGAATATATAAAAGCGAAAAAAATAGATTTAAAAAGGGTTCACCATCAAAAGGTGGTAAATTGACCTCATAAATAATATTAGAGTGTTTAATGCTTAAAATAGCATTCATTATTATTTTAAGCCGCTAAAATTTATTGGATAAATTTAAAGGCATTTAACGAACAAGTGTAATCATAATTCATTTAGTTATTCTCATTCCCAACAATACAATGGCTATTCGTTAACTACCATTTAAAATAATAATAATAATATTCTATTTTTCGGTATAACTCAAAGTTGTATGCAACGTATGATTTAGGAGAAACCCGTTGTTTCATGTCGAGTACGCTATCAGAAAAATCACCCCATTTAACGTAAAAATAATATCTTATTCATAATTATTAATAGAAATTAAAAATTACTATTCTATAAACACCTATGTCGTTACAATAGTAATCAAAAACCAGAAGTAGGGCGCTTGCACTTATCCATACCTATAAACATATAGTTTGTCTGTGTAAACATTGGTTTCCCAAAAAAGTTGCAAGGCACCATTCTATTTAGTAAATACCATGAGGTCCAACATCATATACTCCATGGGTATATAATTATCAAAATTTGTAGGAAGTAATAGAATATACAAAGAATGTACTAAAAGTAAACAACCTATAATGATCAATGTTCCCATGGGAAAATATACTCTACTACCTACTTCGGCCATAGATAGAAAGTATTAGAACAATCATTAAACCATATACCAATTTATAATCATGTTTTTAATCATTCAATCACATTTTAATAAATGTCTTAAGCCGTGGCATGTGGCCTGACATCCGCCATGTGAATGTGATCAAGAGCTGCCTAACAAGGCCACCATCATGGTATAAGTCTTTAAATGAATATAATGATGTGATTTTTATTGGAGAAAACATCATATAAATAATTTCATTATTTAATCAATTAATAAAATGATCCCATCATTGTAATTCCTTATTTGGAATATAGGTATTTCTAAAGGAATAAAATGAACTAAGAACCCCAAAAGCATACCTTATACATTCCTCATTGAAATATTGGTATCTATCAATGTGTGGTATAACATCAACACTCACTGATTACATCCATGGTGGTCCATTAAGGTGTCCCAACTATCACCAATGGAATATAGGATCAACTACCTTCTAATTAAGCCCTTCGAAAACCATAAGCAGCACAACTTTTAATCAGGTGTATAATAATAAACCCACATGAGTGTATCCTTGGAAATCCATATAAGGATTCCACGTGTCACTTGAGTGTAAGTAAGGAAGAGTCCAAATGATTTCATCTATGTAATTCATATAAGAACCCATGTGTCACCCAATTCATATAACAACATGCCTTCAATACCACTTAATTATGTCAAGGTCATTACCATGATCATTTCTATTTAACCTCACCTCAGAAGGTGGATAATGAAATGGGCTATACATAGAATGCTTGGCCTTGTAATTAACTCATATGGGAAGTACCAATAGGAATTATTTGATCTCATCAAGCTGAATAATGATCTTGATAGGTTTGTTTTTTTATGAATCTTCATCATGTCATTCCATGATGAAGGACATTAGAAGGGTGTCGCTGGTTCCCATGGTTGAGGACAGATGGGGAGATACAATGTGGTATAAACAAGCCCCGATGAAGTACAAATTTCTCTTATGGAATATTTGGAATTTGGATTTTCCTACTGAATCTAATATGATGAGGCTAGGAATATCAACAATGTCTAGATGTTCATGATATAGAAAATGAAAGGTGGAGAATACTGAATAACTATTCTTATAAGGGTAGAGTGTGTGCATAGTTTTGTCGATGTTAGGGGACTTCACATGCATCAATAGTCACCACATGCATGGGTCTAATTTTATAGACTTCTAGTTTATAGGAGCTAGTACTAAGGGAGTGGAAAGGAAGGCCTAATCATTGATACTTTTAGAAGGATACTGGAGCATCTGGAAGTATTGGAATAACCCTAATACTGAAGGAGTTAGATGACTAGTAAGGACCATAAACATCAGGGCCATGTCACTAATGGTTGAATTAACCTATATATATGACGACCGAGTTTATTCTCTATCATTCAGACCCATTTTTAGAGTAGGACTCATATTTATCCTAGACTATCCATTAATATGGGGTGGTGGGTCAGTTTGGAACCTCTTATATATGGATTTAATCAAAAAAATCATGGATCTTTATGTTCAGGCCTCACGAGGGGAGGTGGTGTGGTGTGGGAACATCTGTGGGTTGTTTCCCTAGAATTTACAGTGAATTTTAGAAATGGGGACTCACTCTTGGTAGTGGCTATGTATTTTCATATAGGTCTTCTCTTATAAAGGCGGTATAATATCAATGTGACATATATTGAAACTGACATCATCACTCTTCATAATTCCCTTCACAGATTAGGTATCATCCCTTACTTGATCCCATATATGTAAGGGTTGGTGTCCTGAGAACCAACTGTTTTGTACTTTGATTACATGAATATTCACTTATTATATATTGTTCATTGTTCTGCATGACTATAATATAATAATTTCCTAGAATATTTTTTTGCATTGATAAGTTCATGGAAAATCCCCACTATGATGAGAACCTTGAAATGATATAACAATATTCTTAAATAAAGTTCTATGGTTGGATGACATACTATGATATGACACATAGTATACATACCGTCATGTGCGAGTACTCGTAAGAAAACGAGACTCTCTCTCATGGAGTTCGCACTTGGTAATCTCCAATATGGGGGATTATGAGAACAGAACTACGAGTAGCAATTCCGCATGTCTTGGTGTCATCGGACATTACTATCTACGATCATGTGTATTGGTCCTTAGACTGGAAGATTATCCATAACTAATGTCATGACTCGCGCACTTATATTTACTGACGAAAACTATCACCCAGACAGTTGGCGGGAAGTAGGGTACGTTTGGTGCATCACGTTTGACATGTTGTTAATAAAAAAGTCGAGGAAGTATTTATACCTTCCATTTATGGAAGTTGATATCTCGGCCCTTTGATTGAAATAGAACTGTCACATTAAATTCCATGGCCATGGTGTGAACGATGAGTTTATTTCAGGTAGTCAAAGAGTGACAGATCAAGCATATAGGTTTATGACACTGCCATGAAACCTGCTTGATGAGATATCGAGACAAAGGGATTAAATTACACAGTAAGCGTTCATATGTGGTGATACGTCAATGCGGCGTCAACTTCTTTCTCTTGGGTGCCTTGACCCATTGCAAGACAGTAATCATGGACTTTAGGCAAGACCGCCTAATGCCAATGATAAAGAGGCCTAGAGGGTCACACACTAAGTGTATTCAAGTATCTCAAGTATAATAATGATTATTCCCATACGTTGTTTAATAATTATTCAATGAATCGTAAATCATTTTAATGATGCAGGAAAAAGGAAATGAAAAACAAGATATACACGCCGTGTATTAAAGATTACACGCCGTGTAGTTTTTCATGAAAAACAAGTACACACCATGTATTAATAATTACATGCCAAGTAGTTATATTTATGGAAAGGAAATGAATAAATTAAAACAAGATATACACACCGTGTACATTGAATGTACACGCCGCATAGTTTTCAATGAAAAACAAGTACACGCTGTGTATTTATTAATACAGGATGTGTAGTTTTTCCAGTCGGGATTTTTAGGATATAATATTGTTTTAAATGATATTTATTATAATCAGTGTGGAAAATTTCAAGGAATTAATTATTCAACATGGGGTTTTCAATAAGAGTTAATGAAATAAATAAAACGCGCAACGCATTTATTTATTTTCATAACTCTATAACCCCACACACCCGATTATAAATATCCTCACAACCCCAACTATTTTCCAACACACAACATCTCTGGAGAATTTTTTCAAGGCTGAAAGAACCTCTTCCTCCAAGAAAGCTCTCAAGACCGAGGGAGATCCTATTCCATCATATCAAGACGATCTAAGGCGGACAACACAAGAAAAGGTTTCTCCAAGCTAGCACCCGGAGAATCCTTTGGCGACATCCCAAGATACGAGGTACACATGTGGATCACCGCTAGAGGAAGTCTACACTTGGCTTCAATGACGCAACTACGAATCACATCAGAACGTGATCAAGAACATCAATGAAGAAAGAGTACCCAAAATGTATTTCTTTTAAATTGATTAAATTAATTATAATCAACCTTTAACAATCCTACTTTTTGGTTCTAGGACTTTCTATTTATTTTGTCTATTTCTGTGATTCGATCCATGGAGACTGGTGTTTATCATCGTATTGATCCCGGATTGATCATTGCTAATGACAAAACGCCAAGTGGGCACATCCACTCATGCGCTTCCTCTGCGCCCGGAACCATGAAATGGTATCAGATGGAGGTTACAATGTTGATTATAGTTATATAATTTTTGTTGATAATTTACGCATTTATGTTTGATTCAATTCGAAATAAATCGTTCTATAAATCTGAATAAAAAGATCTATTCTTCCTACTTCGTTTCTCGATTCATATCATAGAAATGGCCTTTTAATTTTAATTTTGATTAAATAAAAAATGAGGAACTCATACGGAGGAGCTGCTCTTTCTGACTGTACAAAACCGGATTACACAGCGTGTAATTAAAACTACACGTCGTGTACTTAGGTTCAACGAACCGACACTGGTCCGCCAAATCATGCCGTGTGAATTGAATATGCCTAAGTATAAATCACGCCATGTTGATCATAATTGAACGGCATGTGGAAACCGGAATACACGACGTGTATGTTGGAGCAACACACCGTGTAGTCTGTTTCGGCCAAGGTGAACCCGTGTACAAGGATAATCCGCGTATAGCGTACACGGGATCGCCAGGCTGGTTACTGCATAACAAGGAAGTACACAACATGTATGATTTATCTACACGCCATGTACTCCAAAATTTCCAAAGTAAAGAAAACACACAAAATCCCCTGGCATGTACTTTGGATAAAGGGTGAAAAGAAATACATGCCGTGTAATTATAAACTACACATCCTGTACATTCCAAAAATGGAATTTCACCATGTTTCCTCTAATGTACAAAGACCCATACAAGTAATATGGATGAGAAGAATCTAAAGTAAATTCAGAAAGGAATTTAAGATAATGAATTAATTAATTTTAAGATAATAATTAATTAAATTAAAGCGTGATTTATCTTAAATGAAAGAACTGTTAAAAGATTTTGAATTCTAAATATGTGTAAATGTCGTTGCATGATATGGATGATGATGAGATAGACCAAAGTCCTTTTGTATGTGTATGGTTTCATTTAAATTTATTTAATTTAAATTTTTTTCCCTGCGAGCCTTCTTCCAATAAAATGTAGGGCCTACGCGCCCATTGTTTCTTTAATGTAAACCCATGTAATGGAGGATCTCCCAAGCCAGAGGAGACGGTTCAAATCCCAAAGCCGAGGCGAAACTAATGCAAGAAGATACAAAGGTGGTCAAGTGGGAGCTGCAAAACACGAACCATCATTTTCAAGGTGTTTTCCCGTGGTCAGGGTTAGCTTATCAAAACAGCTAGATAAGCTAACCAAATAGAAGCTCATGATCATGCCATCTTATTTTATTTCTATCTGATTTCATGGTTTATTTATTATGTATGTGTTGTTGCGATCACATAATTAATAAAATGAACAAGCATACAAAGATGGAATAAAATAAAAACCAGACTATGAATAAACATTATCAGAACATGGTTAGTCACGTAAGCAAGCATCACATAATATTAACAAGCATGTGATAATGAAAAACTACGCATAAAGGACTAAAATACCTCAATACCATATAAAGTCATACCAAGCCTTCCATTACCTGATTAAGGGAAATACTTAATAAAACTATGTGTTTGACCAACCCTTGTTGGGACACTTACTTTTATAAAGGAAGCCCTTATGAAAGGTTTCAGGTTGACTTAACCATATTACATCAAGTGAAGTATCCCTTGCTAGACTTGGTGTAATATTGGAGGAAAGAGTTGAGGAAATCCATGTCAGCATTTTAGGATTGGGGAGTCCACACAACAGATCAAGGAACTGTAAGCTCACATTTGGTAAAGACCTGCCAACCTAAATACCTTCAAATAGCTTGACCAACCCTTGTTGGGGTTATGCAATGGGGAATATGGATCCATTCCACTAGAATATCAAAGCAACTCGACATTCTGAGTTCAATGGTGATGGCCATTGGTACTTGATAAAATAGTGGGAGAATTAATTAATTCAAACATTATTTCTCATAAATTGTAATAAAAAAGTACTAATAAATCTACTCTTTTAAATTGTAGAATTAAAATGAAAAACACATCAACCAAATTTTCTCTGAAATCAATACTGGATAACGACAATAACCTCACGGACAGTAACTTTCAGGAATGGTTTAGCTACCTTCGGGTTATCCTACGCCCTGAACGAAAGTTTTACGTGCTGGAGTCCTCAATTCCTGATTCTCCTGCCCCAGGGGTGAGTGATGAAGATTTCATGGTCTATGATCAACATTTGAACAATGATCTCGACGTTCAATGTTTGATGCTATCATCGATGTCTAGTGAGCTCATGAAGTCTCTTGAAGACATGGATGCCTATAGCATGCTCGATCACCTATGTGGTCTATACCAACAGAGAGAAAGACATGAATGGTTTGAGATCTCCAAGGCTCTATTTCAGAACAAGATTGGAGATGGTTCCCCAGTTGGGTCTCATGTATTCAAGCTCATTGGCTACATTGAGTACTTGGATGTTCAAGGGTTTCAAATCCCCAAAAAACTGGGTACCAATCTCATTCTTGCATCACTCCCCCAGATCTTCTCAAACTTTGTTGTTAATTTCAACATGAACAAAATTGAGAATTCTCTATATGATCTTATTATCCTTATTTTCCAAGTGGACAATGACATGAAGTGTGAAAAGCCTTCTGTCCTTATGGTGAATAAAAGGAAAGGGAAGGCGAAGAGATTTAAGACCAAATCTTCTTCAAGGCCTTCCAAGAAAAGGAAGATTAAAGGGGAGGCAAAGAAACATGATGTTTTTTGTTTCTCATGTGGCAAGAAGGGCCACTGGAAGAAAAACTTAACCCAAAAAAGCAAGAAAGGGGAAGCTTCAGGGGCATTTGTTATCGAATGCAATCTATCTGTTTCTAGTAATTGGGTTTTAGACACTGCTTGTGGTGCTCACATCTGTATCCAAATACAGGAACCAAGTAGATTCAAGAATACTGATCGAGGGGAGGTTGATCTACGAGTAGCCAACAGAGCCAGACTTGATGCTGTAGCTGTCAGAGACTACCACCTCACAATGACAAGTGGAAGGATCTTGGTGTTAAAGGTTTTCTATTATGTGCCTTCTGTTACTAAAAACATTATTTCAGTTTCCAGATTAGATGCTGATGGATTCATGTTCATGTTTGGAAGTGAATATTGATACTTTTATAAATATATCACTTTTTTTGGTAGGGAAAATTTATATAACGGCCTTTATGTGTTATACTACACAAAACAAGTAATGGAAATCGGTGACAAAGTCAATTCACATGACTCATACCACACCCAACATCGGCATCACCGGCTAGGTCATGTCAATGAGAAACGTTTGACAAAACTACATCAAGATGGGTATTTAGATTCTTTCGAACTAAAACCACTTGGTGTAAGTCATGCATGTCTACAAGGCAAAATGACCAAATCCCCATTTAGTGGGAAAGGTGAATGAGCTAAAGAGATTATAGAATTAGTTCACATAGATGTGTGTGGGCCATTTATAGTTGAGGCAAGTGGTGGGTTCTCGTACTTCATAACTTTTACTGATGATTTTAGTAGATATGGATATATCTACTTAATGAGGTATAAGTCAGATTCTTTTGATCGGTTCAAAGAATACAAGAATGAGGTTGAGAACCATCTTGGTAAGAAGATTAAGAAACTCCACTCAGACAGAGGAGGAGAATATCTTAATCAGGACTTCATTGATTTCTTATGGGAGTTTGTGATTCTATCTCAACTCACTCCTCCTTACACACCGCAGTGGAATGGTGTAAGTGAAAGGGGGAACTGTGCCCTATTGGACATGGTGAGATCAGTGATGAGTCATGCGAGTATTCCATTATCCTTTTGGGGATATTCATTACAAACACCAGTGCACATACTAAACCAAGTACCAACTAAATCGATTCCATATGAGTTATGGAGTGGACGCAAAGCCATGTTATCTAATTTATAGGTGTGGGGTAGCGAAGCATTTGTTAAGGCCTCTTCAGGTAACAAACTTGCACCCCGAGGCATAAAGTGTTTCTTTATAGGATATCCCAAAGAAACAAGGGGATATTACCTATACAACCCCTCAGACAGAAAGGTTACAGTGGAAAGACACAACATGTTCCTTGAGAGGGAGCACATCTCCAAAAGAGATAGTGGGAGCGAGACAGACTTAGATGAAGTCGATGCTCAAGATACACAAGAGTTGGTACAAGAACAGATTCCACAAACCCCTGTAGAAGAACAATCTATTCCAGAGACACAAGAACTGTGTAGAAGCACGAGAGAGTTGAGAGAACCAGAACGATATTGTTTTCTTGTCACCAAGGATGGTGACTCATTATTGGTGGAAAATGATGATCCTCTTACCTAAAAGGAAGTAGTTGAAGGCATAGACGTTGCCAAGTGGCAAGAAGACATGAATTCTGAAATGGATTCTATGTACCAAAACCAACTCTGGATTTTGGTAGATCCTCCAGTTGATGTAAAGCATATTGGTAATAAATGGGTATTCAAGAAGAAACTGGACATGGAGGGGCAATTCAGCACCTACAAGGAATGACTGGTTTCAAAAGGTTTTAGATAGCGTCAAGGAATTGACTATGATGAAACTTTTTCACCGGTTGCGATGCTGAAATCTATCAGAATCCTATTCGCCATTGCTGCTTAGCATGAATTTGGAATTTGGAAAATGGAAGTCAAAAAAACATTCCTTAATGGGAACCTCCAGGAAGATGTCTACATGACACAACCTGAAGGGTTTGTGAGTCCAAATGATGCTAACAAGGTATGCAAGTTGCAGAAATCCATTTATGGATTAAAGTAAGTATCAAGGTCATGGATCATTCGTTTTGATGAAGCTGTAATGAAATATGGCTTTGTTAAGAATGAATGTGAGACTTGTATCTACAAGAGGTTTAGTGAAAGTGTGTTCGTTTTCCTAATAGTATATGTTGATGATATATTACTAATAGGAAATGAAGTACCTGTCTTACAGTCAGTTAAGGTGTGGTTTCATAAATGCTTCTCTACGAATGACTTGGGAAATGCAGCATATATTCTTGGGATCAAGATCCATCGTGATAGATCCAAGAGAATGCTGGGCCTGAGTCAAAGTACATACATTGACAAGATACTGAAGAGATTCATTATGGAACAGTTCAAAAGGGGATTGTTGCCAGTGTCACATGGCATTCATCTTTCCAAGAAAATGTGTCCTCAGACACATGAGGAAATAAAGAGAATGGAAAGGATCCCTTACGCATCCATGATTGGGTCAGTCATGTATGCTATTCTATGTACGAGGATAGATGTTGCTTACGCATTTAGGGTGGTGGGAATATATCAAGATGATCCAGGAGACTGCCATTGGATGGATGTCAAGACTATCCTTAAGTATTTGAGTCGTACTAAGGATATGTTCCTATTTTATGGCGGAGAGACATGTAGATGCTAGTTTCCAGACTGATCAAGATGACATGAAGTCACAAATTGGATACATCTTCAGTTTGAATGGAGGTGTAGTGAGCTGGAAGAGCTCAAAGAAAAGTGTGGTGGCAGATTCTACGGTGGAGTCCGAGTATATCGCAGCTTCTGAGGCAGCTAAAGAAGTAGTATGGATGCGAAGCTTCATCCAAGAGCTGGATGTAGTACCAAGCAGTAAATATCCTATCACAATCTATTGTGATAATAATGCAGTGGTGGAACTTTCTAAAGAGCCAAGGTCACATCTGCGGACAAAGCACATACTTCAGAAGTATCATCTCTTGAGAGATTTTTCTCAGAGAGGTGAAGTTGCAGTGAGAAGTATTTCTCCGTAAGACAACATGGTGGACCCCTTGACTAAAGCCTTGACTCAGCAGAAACATGATCATCATGTGTGGTCTAGCGGACTAAAAGTCGTAGGAAGTTGGCTCTAGTCCAAGTGGGAGTTTGTAAGGGTTGGTGTCCTGAGAACCAACTGTTTTGTACTTTGATTACATGAATTTTCAATTATTATATATTGTTCATTGTTCTGCATGAATATAATATAATAATGTCCTTGAATATTTTTTTCATTGATAAGGTCACGACAGATCCCCGCTATGATGAGAAATTTGAAATGGTATAACAATATTCTTAAATAATGTTCTACAGTTTGATGGAATACTATGATAGGACACATAGTATATAGACCGTCATGTGCGAGTACTCGTAAGAAAACGAGACTCTCTCTCATGGAGTTCGCACTTGGTAATCTCCAAGATGGGGGATTATGAGAAGAGGTCCGCCAGTAGTAATTCCACATGTCCTGGTGTCATCGGACATTGCTATCTACGAGTGTGTGTAATGGTCATTAGACTGGAAGATTATCATTAACTCATGTCATGACTCGCACACTTAGATTTACTAACGAAAACCGTCATGCAGATAGTTTGTGGGAAGTAGGGTATGTTGGGTGCGTCACGAGTGACATTTTGTTAATGGATAAGTTGAGGAAGGATTTGTCCCTTCAATTTATGGAAGTTGATATCTCGGCCCTTTGATTGAAATAGAACTGTCGCATTAAATTCCATGGCCATGGTGTGAACAATGAGTTTATTTCAGGTAGTCAAAGAATGATGGATCAAGCATATAGGTTTATGACAGTGCCATGAAACCTGCTTGATGAGATATAGAGACAAAGGGATTAAATTACACATTAAGCATTCGTATGTGGTGATATGTCAATGCAGCGTCAACTTCTTTCTCTTGGGTGCATTGACTCATTCCTAGACATTAATCTTGGACTTTAGGCAAGCCCACCTAATGCCAACGAGAAAGAGGCCTAGAGGGTAACACACTAAGTGTATTCAAGTATCATAAGTAGAATAAATATTATTCTTGTATGTGGTTTAATAATTATTCAAGGAAGCCTAAATCGTTTTAATGATGGAGGAAAAAGGAAATGAAAAACAAGATATACAGGCCGTGTATTAAAGATTACACACCGTGTAGTATTTCATGGAAAACAAGTACACGCTGTGTATTAATAATTACATGCCATGTAGTTTTATTTATGGAAAGGAAATGAATAAATTAAAACAAGATATACACGCCATGTACATTGAATGTACATGCCGTGTAGTTTTCAATGAAAAACAAGTACACACCATGTATTAATTAATACACACCGTGTAGTTTTTCTAGTCAAGATTTTGAGGATATAATACTATTTTAAATAATATTTATTATAATCAGTGTGGGTGCATGTCAAGGAATTAATTATTCGACATGGGGTTTTCAATAATAGTTAATAAAATAAATAAAATGCGTAACACGTTTACTTATTGTCATAACTCTACAACCCCACACACCCGATTATAAATATACTCACAAACCCAACTCTTTTCCAACACACAACATCTCTGGAGAATTCTTTCAAGGCCGAAAGAATCTCTTCCTCCAATAATGCTCTTAAGACCGAGAGAGATCCTCTTCCATCGGATCAAGACAATCTAAGGTGGATAATGCAAACAAAGGTTTCTCCATGCTAGCATCCAGAGAATCCTTTGGTGACGTACCGAGATACGAGGTACACATGTGGATCACCGCTAATGGAAGTGTACACTTGGATTCTGTGACGCAATGACAAATCACATCAGAACATGACCAAGAACATCAATGGAGAAGGAACACCCAAAAGGTATTTCTTTTCAATTGATTAAATTAATTATAATCAACCTGTAATGATCCTACTTTGTTGTTCCGTGACTTTCTATTTATTTTTTCTATTTCTGTGATTCGATCCGTGGAGACTGGAGTTTATCATCATATTGATCCCGGATTGATCATTGCTAATGAATAAAATCCAAGTGGGCACATCCACCCACGCACTTCCGCTTCACCCGGAACCTTCAATATATTATTTGGAGATACATGGGTCTTTTGAGTAATCTGATTAATTTTATTCACACTTGGAGTGAGGGAAACAAGGTTTTATATTTCTTGGCCTACAAGGCATTGAATCACGAGAGGATTCTTTGTTTTCCATGTTTTAGAGATCTTTTATTGGAGGGGTGAATCTGGTAGTAGCATATGAAAATTTCCAACATTACTTTCAACCTCACAAATCTCATTTGTCCATCCTATATGGTGGGTTTTTATACTCATTATATCTTTTTGTTGGAATAAAATATTATTTTTGTAGTATTAGTAAAATCCCATAGCAAGGGTAAACAACACAACTCAATCGTGATCCAATTCAAAATCTATTTCACCCCTGGTGGTCTAATTTATTAATCAATAATCCCTAAGCGGTGGTTCCAATTTAGGGTCCATATACATTAATCAATTTTTAATGGGTCTCATTAATTACATATGCCATACCTATCAATTTATATCAATGATTAAACTCCATTTCAAGAGCATCACATTTATAATTAGGTGTACGAAAAAAGTGTATATATACAAACACTCTAACTTTAAGGGAATCAAACAAGACCACCTAACATTGGTCCATACTAGAGTTTTCATCTATTATCTACTCTAGATTCAACATATATCAATAGAAAAATGAAGAATATTCCAGATACTTGAAAATAGGGAAAATTATCTTTCACTTAAATAGAATAACAGATGACAACAAGAATGAGTAATGACACAGAAATAATGGAGATCTTATTGAAAAATATTGGTTGATTCTTACAGATCATTATTCCTAGTTAAGATGCCGAAGATATTTCTATTCATAGATTAGGATTTAAAGAGGATCTCTCAAAGGGTGAGGTTATTGTACGGAGGAAAAATAGAAGGTTAGGTTTTAAATTAGGATTAATTAAGGGGAAAATGGTAAATCCATTAAAAATCTAGGGGTCACATGATTTTGTGGCATGATTGGCCAATATTTTTTCCAACTATGTTACCACTGCTGTAAGAAAGGGTAGCTCAAATAGTTTGTATGCATGGTTTGACTAACTGTTTAGAAATCAGGACATAACCCATTGTCAAAAACTATATAGGGAATTGCATGGGCATGCACCTAAAATATCATAGTTTTTCTAACTACTTGTCTCACACTGCTTTATGCCCATCCTTTCACAGATATTAATAAGAGTTAAACCTTCCCCACATGGTTTTTGAAAACCATGAAGAAATGATTTTTCTCCACAAATGTTGTTTCTTAGGCTTTGAAAAATCCCCAGACATGGATGATACCTCCATGAACACAGAGGAATTCATATTAGGATGTATTTAAGCATTTAAATAGGAAATGGATGGAAGGAAAATGATTTCATACCTCCAGAATTAATCAGGCTATTACAAACATCTCCCCTTAAAACAATACTTCCTTGAATTTCCTTCCCAAGGGTGGTCACGAATTGATAGAGAATAACTCCAACCACTATTCTATAACATCAGTATCCCACTCACATGTCGCATACTATACATGGTCTTGATTCTATAACACCCATAATAATGAAATTTACTTGCCTCATATAAACATTGTTCTATGAACTGAAATACAAATATAATGATTCTTAAAGGACACATCTACATGTAACTCAATCTCGATAGTTGAAAATAATGAGATGTGTCAGAATGATATTGGTGAAACTGAGATATGTAGAAGAATATATATATTACTTATTACATCTAAGGAAGATTTAACCAATAGACTATCAGCCCAACTCGTTTTAGAATATTGAACAGTCTGACATATCACAGTGACAATCTACCATGTATTCTGATCCTCTTATTTCCTAGCCTCAGTAAGACGCATAAATAAATTGATCTCCAAACTCTAAATCTAGATTCCATATTTAGTAATTATAATAATATATTTTAGAGACTGTATAGTTTCTATTCACATCCAAATCAACTAAACATGATCTACAATCTCTTGTATGAGATGAGGTCCAAGAATTTATTCCTCTCTGGCCTCTAACTAGAATATGGGTGATTGGTATGGCCTATAATATAAATACTCATAAGGCCCCATCAGAACAATATACTAAAATGTATTACTGTATGATAATTAGACAATGGGTATGTGACTCTCCTAAGAGCCACCAAAATCCAAGATTCAATTTCGCACCATGTCCTCAAGCACCTGTATCAAGCAGTATGATTGGCCATCAGTCTGATGGTGGTATATTGTGCTCATAAGAACCTATATATCTAACACCATCTGCAATAATTTCCAGAACAGTTATATAAACTAGGAGTCCCTATATTAAAGGATTGTATAGAGGACCCTGTGATGTCATATTATATCACTGATAAACATCCACCCAATATTGTCAATGGAAATGGTTTCCTTAATTGGTTTGAAATGATCATACTTTGTGATACTATCAACAACAACCCATACTATATCATTTCCTCATGGTTAGCTCAGTAACCCAATCAATAAATCCATTGAAACATTGACCCATTTTCACTCTTAAATGAGAAACTAATATAGAATTACAATTGGGTTCTAGTGTTCACCTTCACTTGTGGATACGTGGAAAACATCACGAAAAAACCATATATATCAATTTTCTTACCTTACCACCATTATTGGCGATGTAAATCCCGAAATTACTTAGTGATTCTAGGATGAAATAACCATGATAAATCATGAAATTCTCATCTCATCTACACATGTATGTCTGCAAAAAACACATACACGACCACATATACCCAATATTTCATACTCACCTATGGTCAAACCATGAGATTTTCCCACCTGCCACACTCTTATGTAGGAATAGGCCCATATAATCTAATAACTAAATCATCCTCACTATATCCAAATGTTTATAGGTCAGAACTATGGAAGATAGAAACGTCTGGCCATGATTGTCCTTCACCTCCAAGTGCATTTTAGAGAACAAAGGCACATGCTTCTACTAGATACTGGATTGCTGATTTTTTTTATCAATGTCCTCCTGCATAGTTGTTAGCCCCTTCTTTTACATTACTAGGAATTTAGGAATTCACAAAGTCTAAACACTGTAGGTATTCAACCCACATTCACTTCCTTAGATTCAGATCATACTGTGTTAATGTGTACTTGAGGACTTTGAAGTCCGTGTAGACTAAAAAATTATCCCCTAGTAAATAGTGTCTCTAACAACATAAAGCATAAACTCCTATATCCAACTCAAGAGTATACGTTGGGTAATTCTTCTAGTGTGGCCTTAAATTTGGATACCTATACGCTATCACTTTATCCCCATGTATATGAACTACACCAAGATTAATGCCTGATGCATCGTACAAAGTAGTATAACTTCATCCCGGATTTGAAAAAATCATTATCAGCGCTGAATTCAAAATCCATTTCACCTTCTAAAAGGCTTAATCACATAAATTAGATAACGAAAACATCTCACCAATCATAGTCAATCCATGCGAGGTACTTCTACATGCGAGATGTCCCATGTGGAATCCCTATAAAATCTATCCTTCCCCAAGAAACTCCATATAAAAATACATTCTTGGGATGCTCTTATGAAATTATAGCTCTCACTTTCTTAAATTAATGGATACAACTATCTATGAGATGATGTGACCCATGAATTAAATCTAATCCATCTATAAGTGGAAATTTTATATTTTATGATACAAACAAAGATATCTCAGAGTATAAACTATGATCTCATGATATTTGGCATGGTCTTGTTGAGTATGAGAATACACAAAGATATCATACATGAATACCATCAAAAACGAATCCAGATAATGATATAATGCTTGGATCATCAGTGTCCTACAAACTAATGGTATGTTCATGAGGCCTAACATCATAACCAAATACTCACCATATAGTCTTACATTCACAAAATGATTACCAGATCTCAATTTACTATTCATGAACACCTGAGCTCCAAAGAGCTAGTCAAAGAGAACATCTATATAAAATAGAGGTTACAAGTTTTTTAACCATCAGTTAGTTCAATTTCTGGTAATCCATGTATATCCTAATAGGGCCATCCACCTTTTTATAAAAAGGACCAGAACCCCCCATAGATAAGTATTGGATCATATAAACCCCATTGAATCTAAATCCTCAAGCTGCGACTTGAACTCATGAATCCTAATAGTATTTATCCTGTAAGGTGGAATTGGTACCACTATAGCTCCTAGAACTATATTGATAGAGACTTATACCTCTCTCACTAGAGGTAATACAAAAATTGATTTGGGAAAACATCCCTGAAATAACTAGCCACTAGAAGGAAGTATACCTAATGTGTTCCTTAATCTTATAGATATAAAATCCCAATCAAGAATGTCATCCTACCCATACCTAAATGCTTAGGTCTATCTTTGATTTCCTGGGAATCCATTTTAAACTTATGAATTAACTTCCCACTATTTTTGATTTGAATGTCACACTTCAATGATTGAAATCGATGAAATAATTAAATGGAACTAACCATTCCATCATATGAATGCAATGAAAACCTGTCATCTCAGGAAAAAAAGGTCACATAAGAAGTGAAACCTTCAAATATCAAGGGTTCACTCCTTGGAAAGATGTACATCATCCTTTATAATCCTCAACATAGTATCATACATTTCAATTCCACCAAAAGTTTGAAAACTAAACCCAAGGCACACCAAAACCAGCACAGATATAAATCCATGAGATTCACATGTATTGAATGATATTATGCTATAGAGGGTGATGATAGAATAGTACCTATCAAAGTTCATGTTCCATGATTCTTATCATTAGGTGTCGGTTGGACTGGGTATATTGGTCCTGATCCATTCCCATGTGATATAGCCAGGAAAACCTAGGTAGATATTCTCTTTTGTCACTACAAATATATGATCTGAATACCATAGCCATGGCCATAGTCTCAGCTTGATCGGTTATTGTAATCTAGATCCATACATGATGAGAAGCTAATAACTCTACTTCTTTTCGTGGAGTTGGTTAGGACCCTTACTCACTAACTTATAGTGGAAATGCTCTAAAAAAGTTCTATATATGACATGTAATTCCATGTGATCAGAACATGATTGGGTCTCTCGTGAACTAAGGTGACATATTTCCGGATCTACTGACCTAGAAGAACCACACCTAGATACCTAATTATATGCTATGGTGGCTCGCATTTCCATAGAGAATCCTTCGATGATGCTTCTTACTACTAGTCCATGTTACACAAAATCTGGGTACAAAACCACCATGTCTCACACCCATAACCCTTCTCAACATACACTCTAAAATAATTTTCAAAATCACTATTCTATAATAGAAGTTATCTGAAATACGTTAACCTCTGATTAGACTCCATACCTAAGACCGTCCTGAAATTTTCTTGTATTTAGATAGTTCATCACCAATCATAATATGTATGAGGTTTTGGATCTCTGTAAAATGATCTAAATAATCCATAACTGATAGGAGACCTTTCTCCAAGTGCATGAACTCTCGATTCTATCATCCCTCTATATCTTAGGATAGAAATAGCCACATAAGGACATATTAAAATCCCACCAAGACAACTCTTGATGATAATATATCTGAGTAATAACATCCTACCATCTTTTGGGGAAATCACACAACATTTACATAGCAATAATTACCCTACTCTGAGGAGGTTTCTAGATATTATCGATGATAGATAGTATGGCCTCTAGCCATGACTCTGTAGCCATGGTCTTTCATCCCCCAAGAAACATTGGTGGATGTTGCTGCTAGAATTTGGGTGTCAACTATAACATTGTAAGGGCAGGTCACAGTACTCCCTGAATGGTCTATATGAATATCATAATTCCCTAACAAAACTATTCCTATTCACCTAAGTCCATTAAAATCATTGGTTCCTCACCTGGAACTAATTGAGGATCTAATGGTTTCCTAAGGGCCTCCACCTCTAGAGCATGTTTTTCATAACCCTGTAGGAGTGTTAATAGAGTACATTATAGTGAAATACCACTAAAATCTCCAAGAACATGCCTCAAATCATGAGAAAAATCAAATATCATAACTAAAGGAAAAGATATTGAAATATTATAGGTACATGCCTTCCTATAAATAATCACACCGCTCTTCCTGCTCCATGAGTCAGGTCTGGGATACTTACACATAATATAAACTAAAGAGATACATCCTTCTTTGCACTACTATGGTCAAGTCTAGGTCAACTTCTCATCTAAAATATATCAGTTTTCATTCAATTTTCATAATCATTTCCATTATATAATGAATAATTTGATGTGGTTGAACTGAATGGTTTACCAAATTATGATCCATATGTGCCCATAATCTTTATGAAAAAAATATGGCATCCACCTAATCTATACCATAATACATTCCATTACATGAGACCAAATGTCCATGAATCAACATTCCATGATTAGATACTTATGGTGTCTAATATAGCCCAATCATGAAAATAGTACATAGGCTACAACATGCACTCTATGTACCAACCAAGTTTCTTATTCTACTACATAGATCATCTATAAAATAATTAGGTATATCTATTATGGCCCATATCACCACAACAAGCAATTAAAAAATGCATTTTATATAGTGTGGAACAAAGAAATGAATGGGAATTCTTAGAGGTTCCTAAAAAGATGCATGAGATGTAGTACCCTCATCTCATTGGTTTTCAATATAATAGAACCCACAATAATATCAATTATACCATCAAAAGTTTATTTCATCCCCCAACAATGGAATCAAATAAACCATAAATGCCAAAATCCAACAAACAAATTCCATTGACTCAATTTGGATTTTCCTGTATGTGGGTTTTCTACTACGTGGTACAAATCATTACCAAATTTTGTTCCATGTTATAACTGTATATTTTCTACAAATAATAAACATGAAAAATGATTCTTTATACTACTATGTAAAATCTCTAACCCAAATTCCACTTAAAAGTGCATCGAACCCTGTTGGATACGTGTTCTCAAGAACATATCTACAAACTTCATATGCTTCAGACTAACTACATGGGCCAAGGGTGTGTTTATGAGGATACTATTCTCCCTTTCCACAGTGTAACAAAGATGAATAATTATTATAGTCAAATATAATAAGTATTAAATCAACCAGTTAGATGATAAATGATCAATACATGAATATATAAATAATTTCAGAAGTAATCTCATGTACTCATGATGGTGATACAATTCATTTCTTTATAAAATATCCAAAATAGGTATACATGTAGTTTGTACAATATAGGAAATAAAACCTGAAAGACCAAAATTTTTCCAGGCTAGCATCAAGAGCCTCATCATGGTCCTATGCTCCCCTGATCCTAAGTAAAAACTAGAAACTGATAGTAGAGATCTTTCCGTTATCCATATGTTCAATCATATATTCTATCAAGGTACCCATCGATGACCTGAACTGGGTGTGTCATACAACCATAGTAGGAAACCACCAAAAGGTCTAAATTCATCATGTTAGTGAGTATATAATAATAATATTATCCAAGAAGTAATAGAATATATTAACGAAGTACTGGATGTAAACAACCTATAATGTTCTAGGATACCCCAGACACTCATCCTGTACTACCTACTTCATCCTTATAAAGAATTTCATTAGAGAAATAGTTAGTACCGTATCAATTTTTAATCATGTTTTATTTAATAATTCATTATTGTTTTTATAATTTTATCTGGACCTTGGGCATATCCCAATATCCCCTATGTGAAAGTGATATATAGGTTCCAAACAAGGCCACCAACATGGTACAAGTGTATCATCAATTCCAATCTTTTCCATTGTCTTGGAAGACACATCATATAAATAATTTCATTAATAAATAAAATAATAACTTGATACCTTACCTGGCATTCCTTATATTGAATTTAGGTATCCCTCTAGGAATAAAATGATCCAAGAACCCTACATTCCCATCATGGGTATTTCTAATTGGAATCATAGTAACACTACAGGTATAGAATAACATCACCACTAACTGAGTCTGTCCTTGGCCGTCTACTCAGGGACATAATGTTTCACTAATTACGTATACGATAACCATACCTCTGATTCAATCCGTGGAAATACATTAAGGTCTCTAGGTATCAAACGATCATAAAAAAATGAACCACATTAGTCTGTCCTTGGAAATCCACATAGGCATTCCGAGTGTCACTATACTGTAAGAAATGTAGTATCTAAATGATCTTGTCTATAGTATTATTATAAGAACCCATCGGTCACCCAAGGTATATAAAAAATGAATTAAATATAGTTTAGTAATTACAATGTCATCACCATGATTATTTCAACTTAACCTCACCTGAAATGGTGGATAATTACATGGGATAAGCTCAAAAGGCCCATCCTCATTATTAACTCTTGTGGGAATTTCAATATTAAGAGAAAGACATTCTTAAACAATAAATTACACATAAGGAGGCTAAATTGATGGTCATCCATCTATTTCTTTTAATTAGTTCAACTCACAATTCATATCACAATTCGATTCATCCATTTACATCATATGACAAGGGTAAATAACACACCTCAAGGGTGACCTAATTCAAAATATATTCCACAAATAGGGGTAAAATTTATTAAACAAGGCACAAAAGGGGTGTCTCATATTCATGGTATATAACATTTAATATAATTTTAATAGAACCAATTAATTACATAACTAGAACATATCAATTTAAATCATGAATTTAACTCCATTTATCAATTAATTAGGCATATGGCACAATGTTTTATATATAAACACACCTAAATTAAGGTAGAATCATGATACCACCTACCGTAGGACAGTAGTGGAGTGATCATCCGATATCACCTCCTAATTCGACTCAGATCCGGAGAAAAATGAAGAAAGGAAAAAAACCCTAAGGATTGAGAAAATAACATTTCACCTGAATAGTGTAACTGATACCAAGATGAATAATGAATGAAAGAAAGGAATAAAAATCTTATTGAGATAGATCTGATGATTCTGATGGATCATGATTCCAATCATAGATGGAGAAGATCTTCAACATCATTGATTAGGAATGAAAGTGGTGTTATCGAAAGGCGAGGTTACCTTGTGGAGGAAGAATGGAACATTAGGATTGAAATAAAGATTTATTAAGAGAAAATAGGTAAATTCATCAACCATCCATAGGTCACATGGTTTATCCACATAGTTGGTCAAACCATGTGATACTCGTGTGCCCACTTCTATAATAAGGGGAACCTCGCACAGTTTGTATGCAATGTTTGACAAATAGTTCACAAGCAGTATCTTAGCCCACTCCTAGAAACTGATGAGGGTTCCAAAAGGGAATTTACCTAAAATCATATGGGTTTTTAAACTATTCTCACTCTTCTTCTCTCTAACCAACATTGCATGGTCCATAGTAATAATGTGACCTTCCCCACACATTATTGTTAATCATGTGAACAACCTTCTTATCCCCAAAAGATGTGTTCTAGGCATTGAACAAGTCTCAGACACCCATGACTTGTCAATGAACTAAAATCCATTCACATTATGTTTTATTTAATCTATTAAACTGAAAATTTATGAAATCAAAAGGATTTTGTACCTCAATAAAGAACCAAGTTCTTATTTAATCCATTATGTTCCTCTACCAGTGGTATCAACCCATACCCACTAATGCTTCCTCCTCTCAATAAACAGCTGGTCCACCATTATCCACCTCTAACCACTAATAGATAGATATCTTGTGATCATCCACCTAATCATATCCACATTGAATCATGACCATCACCATGGTTGTAAAAATGACATCCTAGCACGCCATTACTAAAATAACACCATGATTCATCTAAAAAAATATGCTCAAGAAGCATGATATAGATGCACGATTTATAACCACCAACTATTTTAATATCACAACACTATCATAGATGTTTTATGAACCAATATCTAACACCAAATATACACCACATGAACCCACCCTCACTGTGCATTTCCCTTGAAAAATTGACCAGAAAATCAATGACACAACCTGATCCATTATGTAAGAGTCTTCACCAATTGTAGATCCTAATCTACCTATCTAAAAATCATTCCACTAGCTGATCCTAATCTACCATTCTAGCATCTCTAGCCACTGTATATTTCCCATGGCCAAGTGAAACTAACGTTTCCCCTATTATCTCCATAAAACACATGCATGCCTGAAGGCTCATGTCTCACAAACCATTATTCGATTGGGAACCCCTCCTGAAGTATGAGATGAGACCCCCAGTACCCTTCCCCCTACTTGAAATGAAGAACCAATGGATGATAAGGAAGAAAATAATAAATAAAAATGAAAAATAAAATTTTATATAAATATAAATAGATAAATATTATAAATAATAATAATAATAATAATTGTATATAAATAAAAATACCTATATATATATATAATACTATTAAGAGGTATATGTAAATATATATTTATATAATCTTTATAAGTGTGTATTTTTATTTATTTTATAATTATAATTTTAAATTTAATTTATTTATCAAAATAGTTATAAAACTAATTTTTCATATATATATATATACTAGTATTATCATATAATTTATTAATACATATATATACATGAAATATATATTTATTCTCAAAGTGGTTGAGTCCCAAACAAGAGATCATTGTTTCTTAATTACCTTGACTATTTTCTGATTTCATGGTTGAATTGGTTTTGACGATTGATGTGAAGGAGATAATGTGAATAAAATTTGGGACAAATGTTTTGAGAATCCTCACTTGGAAACCATGGCCCTTTAATGTTCCTCATGGATATAATCAAGGTGTGGGATTGTGCTACATGGAATAAGATGAGAATTATTTTGGAAGGGACATGTGCACAAGTAATCATCAAAGAGGATGATTAATAGTAATTTTTCCATATGGAGGAAATAGATATCATCTAATATCTATGACATGATCTAGTTATAGATGGTGAAAAAAAGAGGTTTCCAACATATGGATGAATTAACCACTCTGGGAGAGTAACAACACAACATAAAACACTTACATTATGGAGGAGTGGAGAGCGAATACTTCACATTAGGAGCTACATTAATCAAGTATGAGATACCGAATAGAAAATAGTATTCTCACTTTCCATCTATTTTCTTCATTTATTTTTGCTTAGACTTATCTATTTTAGAATTTTTTTCATATGTTAGATGTAATCACTATTTTTATCTAATCACCACTAATGAAATAGGTTCATATGGTTGAATTATTTTAATTTTTTCATGTATTTTCTTCACTATAAACTTATATATATATATATATATATATATCTTCCAACAAACATATTTTTTCAAAATGATATGTATCAATTAAACCTGATATTGATCATGATTTAGTTCAAACTGTCTTAATTCATAGGATTTAAATAAAAACAAAATCAATCAAAGACAGAATAGTACACTAAGTTCAATTGAAAAATTAAACTCAGTGGTAACTGATTTTATATCACTCAGTGATTAAATAATCTTTGTTTTTGATTAGTTTTATAGGCTATTTAGTCAATGGTTTAACTGATGAACAATCTATTTATCCACTTTGACTCAGTTCTAGGTGTTTGAATTAAATGTGACGAATAATGGATA
The DNA here is from genome assembly GCA_963277665.1 of Viscum album. Taxonomy (NCBI): domain Eukaryota; kingdom Viridiplantae; phylum Streptophyta; class Magnoliopsida; order Santalales; family Viscaceae; genus Viscum; species Viscum album. The sequence goes on from OY728149.1 coordinate 164,139,274, forward strand.
ATAATTATAGAAAAAGGAAATATAATTTTACCCAATTAATAAATTATTTTTGTCTTCATTTATACATTTATAAACTCACTCTCACTTCCACATTCTCAAAAATAATCATTCCCATCACAGATTTATCACTCTCTTCAGTTTATAATCGATATATCTTGTTTAATTTTTGTTTTTCCTTTTTTAACCTGAAACTGAGTCCTTAATTGTTGGATAAACATTCATTCCATAGTACAAGGTATATGTGTTATTTAGGATTTTAAATATTAAATATTCATGTGTCTAATTACTCACTTTTTGAGTCAGGATATCACTAGTTGGGATTTCTGAAGGTGGATATTCAAAAAATTTCATTTTGAAGTAGATCTCTCCATTATAAATCTGTAGTTATGCCTTTTTTTTATTATGACAGAACCAGTAATATTTATGGAATTGATGAATCAAATAAATTAATTTTTTCTATATTAATTTTTGGTAATGTTTGTTAAATATATAGTGGTGTATTCTTGGAAAAAATAGGATCATGAGAAACAGTTGGCTATAATGTTGGGTATCTTGTGGGAGAATCGTCTTTGTGATTAGTTATCAATGACTAACATTGGGAAACAAGAGGTGAATTTCTATGGGTATTTTATTTCTGAAAGAGGTATTTCTATAAATCCTAAATATAAAAAGGTTTATATCTTTTGGAAACTTCCAATAATGTGTGAATGAAATATAGATTCCTTAGATTAGTTGGATACGACATATATTTTTATATGATTTTTCTTGATTGAAATCCATGATAATAGCTTCTAAAAGAAAATTAGTTCTTTTACAATTGAATAAGGAATGCATATAACCATTCATATAAATAACATTAGACTTACATCATCTCCTATTATTATCTTTTCAGATTTTGGATAGGGATATACAGTCTATTGTGATGAATTTGGGTCTTGGTAGGGTTGTTTCATGAAGGGGATCAATTTGTTTTTTATAGATCACTATAGTTATAGGTTCATGGAAAAAATTACCGAATGAATGATTTTGAGTTTGATATAGTAACTGATCCTATGAAAACTTGGTTTTATTATGTAGTTGGTTTGAAATTCATGGTATTTATAGATGATAATAGTTTGAAACACATTTTCTCCCACTAATATTTTACTTTATGGTTGTACAGATGGATTTTTTATATACAGAAGTTTGACTTTTACATGATTTATATAGTAGGTAAAGGAAACATAATGGTAGATTCATTTATTAGGAATTTAAATACATGGTCGTATAATGAGAATTCCAGCTAATGTAATCTAGTAGAGTTAATATTTGATAGGAATCTACATTGGTTGTACAAAGTTGTTATTTCATATTTCATTCATTTTTTATTTTCTTGATTTGATTTAGCATGTTATATTTTCTAAGACATTTAATCCATATTTTAATACTATGAGTTCCGAACGCAATGGTTGGGAGACAATTGAGAGTTGGATGTTTGATGGGGTTTTATTTTTGTGTTTTAAATATTGGAAGGTCATTATTTTGGATTATTAGTAACATCTTCTTAGTGCCTAAAACCATTAGATATGGGATATTCATCCTTGAATAGAGATGGTTAATAAATAATTTAAATCATATTTTTGGTGTGATGGAACAAAAATAGCTGGAGTAGAGTTTGTCTCTAGATTCCTCACATGTATACAGGTAATGGTTAAGGATCAAGAGACAATGGGTATGTTTCAATAATTATTGATTCTTATGTGGAAATGGGAGAAGATATCCATTGATTGTGTGACTAGTCTACCAATGATGGTCAGGAAACGTGATTCGATATGGGTGAGAGTGGATCATCTTGAAAAGATGGCTCACATAATCCCTATTTAAGAAACTAATATGGTTGAAGACTTGTATGAACTATACATTTGGGAGATTGTATTGTTTCATGGCATTCTAATATTTATTTTAAATGAATTAGAAAAATAATTACATATCATTTTTGGTAATCATTACCGAAATCCATTCAAAAATAGTTGAATATAATCATATATTATCATTCTCAAATGGATGGATTGTTTGAATGAAAAATCCAAATATTGAATGACATTATTAGGGATTTTTGATGGATTTTAGTGGCTCTTTGGAGGAGAATATACCTTTAGTGGATTTCTCAGAAAATAGAAATTATCTTTCCTTGATATATATGGGTGCTTTTGATAAATTTTATGGGATATGTTGTAGATCTCAATTTTGTAGCATGGGAATAGGTGAAACTTCAGTAATTGGACACAAGATTTTGCAAGAGACAATATAGATGACTAAAATGATCTAAAAGAGGATGGATATTGCTCATAATTTAGATAAATCCTATGTATATCATCATTGATGACCATTTTTATTTTATGTGAGTTATCATATGTTATTGAGAATATCTCTAAGTCTTGGAAATCATCCTTTTCATAAGAAATTAATTTTCCCAACATGTTATATATGCCCTTTAAAGATAAATGAATGTGTTGGTGGGGGTTGAACATCCATTGGATTATCCAATAAGTTTTTTCATAGTAAACAATTTTTTTCCTATATCTCAGTTGAATAAGTACTAACATGATCCTGACCATGCGATTTGATGGGATAAGATTGATTTAGAGATGGATTCTATGTTGATTTAGGTGCTAACCTAGATTATTGATTGACAATATGGGGTCTTGTTTGGTATATGAATCATTATATTATGGGTTTTTTGGAATCATGGATATACATAGAATGAAATGTGGGAGTGCGGTAAGGAAGTGTTGGAGAAGTTTCGCAAACTCTTCCATGAAAAAATGGATTCTATAATTTTAATGGAGGAGATGTTGATGGATTAGTTAATTTAGTGACCTTGGTTTTTGTTACATGAATCTTAATAGTTTTATTTTGGCACTATATTTTTTTAGGTTTTGCGTGGTTTTGAGGTATTTTGGTAGGGTATGAAGGCTTTTATAAAGGTTGTCAATTTGTGCAAGGATAGTAGAAACTATGAACCACCTTCAAGAAAACGTGTAAGGGGTGACAATTCGCATTTTGAAGGAGCAATGTTGGCTCTTGGTTTGTCCCAAGAGATTGTATTGATAGGGGAATCCATGAAACTTTTCTCAATTTGAGAATCGTGGATAGATCATAGTTAGCCTAACCGTGCGATCCAACCATGCAAGGGGTTGTCTTATGATAGAATCATTTTAAGGTTGGGGAATAATTTTTTAAACTATGTGGCATACAATTAGTAGCCCTAAAATTGTTGACCTATCACAATCATCTCAATTAATCCCCTTTAGTTTCCTAATCACTCTTGATCTCAAATTCATTTTTCTTCTCAAACTTGAGATAAGGCTCCCTTCAACCTTGAAGTCATTTCTATGTGAATAAATGTGTGTTGGGAACATAGATTAATTGGTAAGTATTGGTTCTTCCATGTTCTTCATAGGTACACTGTTCTTATATATCACCAAACTATAGATATAGTCTTTTATGGATATATATGTGTGTGTTATTTATTTTATATGATGAACTACTATTGAATTTGGTGAAAAACATGATTTTTGATCAGATCTTGGAGTTTTATTATTCTTTTTTTCATTTCATACAATGATTGTGAGGTAGTGGGATACTCTATTATCTCCACATACATAGAACATGAAGGATTAATATTTATTAAATTATTTTATCAAAATGGTTTTGAAATCATTTTTTTATTCTTGGTTTAAATCTATTTTAGTTATTGATTTAGAATTTGGAAAAAATGGATGGATTTATAGAAAAACCACATTGTCTTTTATTACTAAATAATGATTTTATAATTATGTTTTTGTTTTGATATATTTAATGTGCTTTTTGAAATTAATTTAATGAATGAAAACATTTTATGTGGGATGGTTTTTCATATTTATTTGGTACACATGGTTTGTGTGATAGCATTCATTGATGTAATCTTATGTAAGGGGCATGTTTCACTAGGGAACCTGGCATTTTTTAACTATACAATGTATTAGAGGATCAAAAGGAAATATATCATGATTTTTAATTTTTCATATGGGAATCCATGATGTGTGAATTTGTGTGGAGACATGTTTATGGTTACTCCAAATTAGTGATAAAGGTTATATACATTGAAATGTTATCATTTGAATAATTTAATGGTTTAATAGAATTTTTATGGTTCTGATATAAATAATTTAAACTTCATTTAAACTATATTATTTAAATTGTGAGAAAATTGTTTTTCCTACTTGAATTATTTGGGAAGTCATTGTAGAAATATAACTAAGTATAGACTAACCCCATTTGGGTAACTATTATGTGTTCACATATATTATCTATCCAGACACTAGTAAAGTAATGGTATCTTTTTTCTTTATTGAATCATCATGACACTATGGAAATTTAATGTCTAGATGTAGCTCAGAGTGGTTTTGGTGTTTCTGGAAGATGTCACATGGGTGTTTTGAGTTTTATGGACATTTATTCTCTTGGAGTATATATTTTGGTTTTCTCTTGTACTCAGATATGGTTTGTTGGTTTGGTTATGTATTGAGTTTTATTTTCTCCTAATGCATCATTTAGAGGTTTGGATGGTTATTGCATATATAGTTTGAATGATTTATCTATAAATGGAAAAATTATCCCCAAGATGTTCTTGAAGACTATGGAATTTATTTCCAATATTTGGTTTCTTTGGGATGTCACCTATGTCCACATAGCACACCCATCACTTCTTAGGAAAATGAGGATGGCTGGGATTTTACATGACTAACTAAAAGTTATTTTTTATTGATTTTAGAAAGGTACAATGAACAAACTCTTTATGGTGGGAGAAAGTGGTGCAGGCCAAGGGAATCCCATTTCACTACACTCTTACACTCAATGGGGAGAGAGACTAAAATATCATAAATCATAAGATCCTTCCTGTATACCCAAACGAGCGATCAATTCCACTATGAAGTTGGCCTCCCTCCAACTATGTTGAATCATCCACCCTTGATTGGTCACCACCAAGCATCCATGAATAAGATAAATGATCTCCCAAGGTATCGCATGATATCCCTGTAAATCCTTCACATTGTCTTCTGAGTCGGATTTGATCTCAGCAACATGTAAACCTAGCCTCCTAAAACCATCAGAACAGAGAGAAGGGCCCACACTTCCACACCCAAGGAGTTTCCTAGAGCATAAAATACACTGAACCCCAGGTGAACCGAGCCCAAATAATCCTGAAGAACCCCACCACCCCTCATTCCCCCCTCCAATTAAGAACCATCCATGATAAGTTTAAGTCTTACACTAGGGGGTTTTCATCTAACCCAATGTCCACTATCCCTCCTCTGAATGTAAGACCGGTTGAGGATACTTCATATCATAATTGATGTTTTCCCCCTTTAAATAACGAAGTTAGATCAATGATGAGGGATCTTAACAACATCTTAACGAATAACAATGAGCGACTAGAGCCTAGCCAAACATGGTTGCGAGCCTCCCATATGGTCTATCATATGGACACAAGAATGATATCATGTGCTATACGTTCCATGATTCTGTTCTTAGATCAGAGAAACAAGGAAGAAATGAATCCTTGTAAAGAATGAAACCACTATAAATGCATGGATGAGGGGTAAAGAAGGACCATAGATAAGTGTCCTAGTTATACTGGAAAAACAAGTGAAGCACTGATTCTACCTTCAGATTCTCACAACAGAAGTAGAGGGAAGAAATGGAGATGCCCTTTCTTTGAATGTTAACATCAATTGGAATTTCCTTATTTATAATCCTCCAAACAATAATGTTAATTCTAGTAGGAACCTCATTGAACCATACCATTGGTGCCCACTCATCCAAAACAACCTCTGCCTGGAGAGGCTTCTTGTAATCTCAATATTTGAACATATCCATACTCAATCTGGTGAGGTAGCATTTGTCTATTTCCTCATCCATAATAATACTTTCAAAGATTATCATATGGCTAGGACTCAACGCCACATGTATGAAATCATATTAGACACTAGATTCTCTAAAAAAAATTCAATAGAGGGATAGCCTGGGTATGCTAGTTTTTCCCCAGTGTAGATGGCTTCCTAGAAGTTAACCTCCCCTTTACCAATGTCCCACCATGTGTTACCACATAGAACCTCAAGGTAGGAAAACATGTAGTGTATTAGTCTAGATGCCCCATGAAAACGAGGAAGCTCCCATTTTGAAATATAGTGCACCTTTAATAACCTCTCCCACTGAGACTCCCTAGTGATATTTTCCTAGGATAACCGGGAATGCATGCCTAGGATGGTTTCATTGATATCCCGGATGTGAACGCCCCCTTAAACAACATTCTTAGCCAAGTGATGCCATGAGGCCCAGTGGTTCACCCTACCTACATAGTGTCCAACATGAAAGTGTTATGAATTCTTTCAATTTTCTCGACCACACCTTTATTGTCTTTAATGATGGAGAATATATGCATCGAAATAGATGTTAAAACACTGTAGATGCACATATCCCACCCTCAAAATGATTGTATCTTGTTCTTTCAACTAAAGGTCCTTCCCAATAGCCTATCAAGAATATATTTTAAGGGGTATTTCTTGATGTGGCTGCATGAAATGGCCACACCAATATAGAGGATTGGTAATTTCTTCTGATGAAAAATGAGGATATCTTGAATGCATGTACACTGCCTAGATAAGAATTCATATGAAATGAACACATGGCTTTTCAATGAGTTGATACATTGTCCTCTCAAGTGACCCAACATAAAAAGGATCTGCATAATATAAAGCAGGGACCTGCTCCTTCTATTTATAAAAATTAGAACATCATCAGCAAACATAAGATGTGAAATGATCTACAAACCCCACCGACCACAAACTAGTTTCATCCTGCCCGAGTCCAAAATCCTATTTAGGTTCCATGATAGTGAATCTTGGACCAAGATAAAGAGGCTTGGAGATGACAAATCCTCATAACGGACACCCCAAACCAATTTAAAATAACCAAAACACATCCCCATTAAAGAAACAGAAATCCAAAGTGAGGATTAAAATCCAAGACAGAGGTCACAAAACCAATCCTTAGACCCAAAACACCTCATTACACAAATGATGAAACTTCATTCAACATTATCATATTCCTTGTTCATATCATCTTGGAAGATGACAATGGATCCCACTAAGCATATTTGAAGATCATTCACATGTTCACTAGAAATTCCAACCACCCCTTGAATGCTCTGACCCTAGATAAACCCATAATATTTCCTAGAAACCAACTTTGGCATGATCCCACTTAGCCTTCTTTAGAGAATTGTGGCCAAAATTTAATAGGAGATGTTTCATAGGAAAATAGGATGATAATGGATAATGAGGGTGGAATTATTGATCTTACGAATAAGTACAACCCTCGAGGGAAAAATTCTCTTATTAAAAGAACCACCACCAAAACATCTTACACTACTTCCATAACCTAAGGTCCGCACCTCAAAAAATTCTAGGTAAAAGGAGACTGGAAAGTCATCTGGTCAGGGTGCACTATCATGGGGAATTCACATAACTGTCTCCTTTATCTCCCTCTCTATTGATAATTTAGTAAGGGAGATATTATCAGTCTCCCTCTCAAGTTGCATAAGACAACTCAAGAACTCATCACTATATGTCTGGTCTCGATCAAAGTTAGAGGAAGCCTCCCATGTCAGGATAACTTTAATGTTTTCCAATGCCATTTTTCCAGCAACTCTCACATATAATGTAGAGACCCAATTGCCAAGGTTCAGATTGATCTTCATGCTCCTCTTCTCCATTATGCAAGCATGAAAGAATGCGTTATTACAATCTCCTTCCCTTAACCATCTTACAATGAAGTGTTGTTTATAAATTCTCTCAATTTACAAGAGTTTTATAAAAAGAGACATATTCTTTTCAAAAAGGGTAATGAAGGTGTTTTCATCCCAAGAATTCTGAAGAGAATCCTCCAGCCTTTCAACCTCAGACTGGTTGATGTCTACCCTGGCCACATCGTCTGTCCTGTTAGCATGCCAACTTCTAATGTCCTACCCAAGACGTTTGACGTGGTTAACCAAGACACCCCAGGACCTTACTCCTTCCTCATGTTTCCAAGAATCTTTCAGTAACTTCATGAAGGAGGCATCCTGGTGCCAGGTGCTGGAATAGCTAAAGGCTAGAGTAATCACCAGATCATTATTGATCTCTACAAGAAGTGGAGAATGATCTAAAAGAGAGTGCATAATATGGGAAATAGATTTCTTAGAGAATTAATCCAACCCCTTAATGTTCTTAATACACCCATCTGGGAGGCTCCAAATGCGACTCAATCCACTTTGACTATTGCACTAAGTGTACTTGGATCTGGAAAACCCCAAATATAGAAGCCTCGCAGCCACCATGAAACCTTAGAAATCATACATGCCTACTTGACCCATGGAAGAGTGACCTCTTTTCTATGAGAAATCCAATTTTGATTTGAAGTTTCCACCAATTAACCATGGGAAAGAACCTGATTGGAAAGCCTCCAGGTGACTCCATAAGCCCAACCTCCCGCATCAATCATTACTTGCATAGATGAAGGAAAACAGGACCTCAAACCCACCGCATGAGAACTTTGTATTGATTCCCTAGGGAAAGAGGCTCAAAAACTCCACTGAGAAATTATTCTTTTAACATATCCAAATCTAATAATTGTCTGGGCCTCCATGAAAAGCATTCGAGAAATACATTTTCATTTCCAATAATGGTACCTTATTAGAATTCTTCTAAGGCTCAAGAAGAGCCACAAGAGAAGAGTTTTGTTTCCTAAATTCTGAGGAAACAAAAAAAATATTGACTTGGTCCCCCAAGCCTCGTGCATTCCATATGATATGTGAGAACATAATAGATGGCCCTTTAGATATTTTTTTTCTCGAAGAGAGAGATAAAGATAGAGGAGTAAACAATCCTATCTCCTTTTATTTGGAGCGGTTCACTAGCCCTAGTACTCTAGAAACGTGTACATCCCACTTTGGAGAGTGAAAAACCTTATTTAATGAACCATCTATGTCTTCCAAAAGTTGACCCTTCTATCTTGGAGGGGATCACATAGAGCTTGACACCATATCACCTTGCATCATGTAGACTAACATGAGATGTTTGGGGGATATATGAGAAGAATACATCTCCTTCTCGACACCTTTAGCCATATGACCCGAATTTAACAACCCTTATACTGAGTAAGCCAGGATACTCACCACGGATCATTGTAGGATCTTTAGAGAAATTCGGGATGAGATGCACAACGGTGAAGGGGGAACCAAGCTTTGTCAGGACTCAGAAGAGAATAGGACATGTAGACACTTGGATCTCGATTTGTCATGGATCCTTCCAAGACTTTATATGCGTCCGAGTCTTCCCATCCAGGGGAGTCTGGGCCAGAATACCGGATGATTAGATCCATAGGATCAGAAGGTTGAGCCAGAAATCCACTAACAATGTCAGAAGGAACCCCGCAGATTCTCCGACACCAGCACATGATAACCATTAGAAGGATTTGAATTTGAAAAACGTATATCAATGGTAACAATGTATGCCGTCTTCCCCACTATGTTGGGTAGGCCATGACCCGAATATCCCTGTGAACCAGAGCATGAAGGTCCCACCTCCACCCACATTGTCCATCATTTTTCCTCTGAATGGCCATTAAAACCACAAAGAACACAAAACCTAGGGAGCCGTTGGAATAAGATCCAATTCCACCAACTAAAATTGTCACTCGTCCTTAAAAGTGCCCATGAGGGCCATTTCACCGAGAGATTAAACTACTAGAAAATGTAAGGGTTGTCTTCCACCTGAAGACACTTTGTGTTCTCATCCACAAAAAGAAATGAGACTAATAAGTCTCCCACAGCCTTTATGTAACATCGCTTGCTAATAAAGAATATGACATTTTTATATTTAATAATATTTTTGAATTGAATATTAATTTTACTTTAAAGTAGATTCTATGTTCAATTTCCTACCCAATACACAATAACTGGTTTGTTTGAAATCTTATGTTGCACTAAACATTTAGTCATACTGGAATATAATAATATAATATTATTATATTAAATAGTAGTTAACGCCTAGCTATTGTATTGGAAAGAATCAATAGAACTATGTAAAATATGATTATAAATGTTTGTTAAATGTTTTCAAATGTATCAAATAAAAGTTAGAGGCTTAAAATTATAATGAATCCAATTGTCTGCATAAATACTCTAATACTCTTTAAAAGTTTGATTTACCGCCTTTTGATTGAGAACCGATTTTTAAATCTAGTTTTTGTCACTTTTATATGTTCTATTTAACAAAATAAAATTATTATTTAGAATCGGGATGTTATACTTTACTTTGGATGAAATATTTGTATTTTTATCACAATGTTCATTTTTTAATGATTAGTGAAAAATACTGGATTTTAATTCAAAAAGGCCTTTTAATGTAATTTATTTATATCGTTATATTATAATTTTAATTGGTTTTAAAGTGTAATTAGATTATATTTTTACTATTTAATCCAATGTTTGTAATTGGAAGTAATTTGAATTTGAAATTTTACATAAACAAGTGTTAAATGTTTGAAATTTATTATTTCTTAAAAACACACTTTTTTTCACCAAGGGAATTAACATTAAATTAATTTATGAAATTCTAGCTTTTGAATTTTTAAAAATGGATTATATATTTGGAATTGGATGTTTCAAATTGTGTAAGTAGGTAACTTTTATTTTTAGACATTATGAATAGTAACTTTAGTAAATATTTTATTTACCATTGTTAAAGGGTTATTTTGGTAAATAAGGGTAAAAGAAATAATTTAATAATATTATTAAATTATCCTAACATGTGTCCTAAAACAATTGAGAGATACATGTCCAACCATGGGCATCCTTGGGTAGATTTTGGGACCCCATGGAGCCACCTGTAAGTGAAAACGACACATTATAAAAATTTATTTAATGTTAAGGAAAATGTAACATAAACATATATCTCTTAGAAAAACAATTCTTATATGGTGTTATATAAGTTATCATTTAGACTATAAATATTCATTAGAAATATAAAATGATTTCATAAATCATGGTATTTTATTTATAATTTTTTGACATTAAATAAATAAATGTAATTGTGACACAATTGCAATGTAGTAATTGATTAATTAATAAAGGATTGAAATGAATGATATTATAAATATTAAAATAAATTTATTTTGAAAATCTTTATGCCATAAAAAAATTTAATTGATTAGTATGAAATTTTATCTTTTAATTAATTAAGTTATTTTTAAATAATTATATTAATATAGATTTTTAAACGTCTTGATATGAGTAGTTTATAAATCGACTTAAATGAGTTTTTAAAACAATTAATATTTTATTAAATGATAAAATAATCCTAAAACTATAAGATTAGGGAAACTGACATATATTATGTTAATAATGTCATTAATTATCCATTTTGGGTCTCTTTTCATTTTATAGTAAATATATTAACCATATACTATGAATATATAAGAGGACATGGTAAACGTTAAATAAGTTAACAAAGGGTTAAATAAAACATATAGGGATTGAAAAATATCCAAAACATGTACAATTCTTATTTGATGATTTTATTTTGAATTATATTCACCTAATCGTCTAATTAAATTAGATTTGGACATTTGAAACCTAAAATAAGTTTATAATAAAATATATCTTTCAAACATTCCTAAATAGCCCCTCCCCCCTCTTATAAAAGGCCACCACATCTATCCCATTACTCACACTTCTGAATCCCCTTATCTCATCCAAAATCTTCGTCAAGAATCTCCCAACATCTCTATCTTACACCATTAATCCTTACTTTGGGGAAAAAATTCCATAAAATATTTTGGTTCATACCAAAGGGAGTTGCCTAATTTAATGGTAACATCTTCTCTCATGTTATTTTCTTTTATTTTCCTTCTCCAACCGCCTAAACTCCCTTAATTCCATTATTTAATAACTAAACCATTATAAAAAATATACTTGTATGTTGTTATGATAAGTGTTCAAACTAATATTACACACACCTCCATCTAATGGATACGAACATACTATTTCTGTGGATGACAAACTACTCGCTCATTAAACGATTCTTGTTAAATTATCTCCTACCACCTCTCAAGGGGGACATTATGATGGAACTATATTTATATATGATATAAATTTGTTTATTTTGTCTCTATGATTCTTTATTTTTCTTTTATATCATACTTTTATGGTTTCCATAATCGGTAAATATGAAAATTTTTATTTAACGAAGTGCGGCCTATCGCCCCTTCAAGGTGACATATTCGTTAATGCCATACATGGAATGTATATAGAATGAAGTTAACTAAATTATATAACATATATATCATATGATATTATAATAGAGTTTTAATATACTTATGTATCATTATGTTTTCATTCCATTAAATATGAAATGTAAATGAAAGTAGCGTTCATGCGTACGTATGTCTTACCGTTTCCATAAACGATGCATTTAATTCCTTATCTCAAAATGTTTTTACTTTTATATATACATCTATATATATATATATATATATGATATATATGATATATATGAAATCTAAATATTGAATATAATTCTCGAGATAATGGACTTTTGACCACATGGACAACATGTAATTATAAGAAGTTCACTTTTGAATCAATTACTAAATATTTAAAAAAATGACCGTTATTAACTTAAAGGATTTTGTAATGTTTATAGCATGGTAGTAAGTGATAAAAAAGGAATAATAAAATTGAAAAATGTTCTTAAGAAAGTATAAATTATCTTTAGTTTATTATTCATGAGATTAGAGAACGAACGAGTCATGTAAGACATGAGATAAGGGACATCATCTCAATCACCTTTCTTTGAGGAATAGTTTGATTTATGAACAACTTTATTTTATACGGCGTATAAACCCCTTTAAATTTTAATTTCATTCAAAGGGAATATTTTTCTACATAGAATTTTACTAAACTACAAAGGTAATGTTTCTTTTTAATGTACGCGTTGATAATGACTTTTTCATTTCCACGAGCTTTATTTCATACTGGGATTCCTTAAAAAGCCAAAATGTTTTTAAAAGGAAAATAAATACCATATAATATTTTTATGTATTTTGGTATTGATAATGGTTTTGTTAAGACATTGATTATTTTAATATCTTGAAATGATATATTGTGATTTAAATATAGAAATTTTATCTTTCCTTTATGTTTGTTTTATATTATATGAATATGTTATGGTTCTTGGACATAGTTTATGTATATGGCTGGTTCCATGATAAACCTAGGGCGGGTGAGCCCGAGATTGGTATATAATGAATTTGGTAATGGGATAGAGGTAAATGTTAAGGTTTCTCTTAAGAGATTTAAGGAATATACTGCGATGGGTATTCCAAATGTAACTCCCTATGTAGCTATAAAAGCTACAATGTAAGTATGTTATGTATTCCAGAAGTTACCTTAATGATTTATGATTTCTAAGTGTCATTCATAAATATTATCATTTCATGAGGTGGGTTAAAGAGCTTATGTTTTGTATGTATTGATGTAATAATGATTTCTTTCTTTATTTTATGACCCTTACTGAGATTTTTATGCACATCCCAAGATTTTGAAATATTCTTTCATAGTGTAGAAGGCAAGGTAACAGAAAGAAATAATTCAAAAATATTTATATCAAGAAATTAATTCCTGTATTATTTTAAAAGTTTTTATTTTATGAAAAAAAATTGATAATGATTATAAGTGTTTACATTGTAATATTTGAGATGTAATTTAATAGTTATGGCCTAATTATATAAAACACTAAACCTAAAATAATCCTCAATGTGAATTATTAAATTAATTAAATTTTATGTAATATTAAAGGTGGAGTCCTTATAGTTGGTATTAGATTTTATTTTAGATATCCTGAGGAGTTAGTATATTGTTAAATTAATATGCATAAATATATTTATGGTAAGATTGAAATGATATATCATTTACTTGTTACCATGTTGATTTTCCTAAGATATTTTGGTGTTTAGAATGATTTTCTATAGGGGAAACATGGAAGCTATTATGGGACGACATTAGGAGGAAGACAACCTTCCAAATCAGCAACCTGATATGGTTGGAATCATAAAAGAACCAATTTGATTCTGTGATGATACAATTGACTCAGGATATAAATGGTGGTGGTATCCACTCCCAAGATTAGCCCAATCAACCATAGAGGAACATGTCAGTAGTGGAGCATTTCATGAGTAAATATCCCCCATCATTCAGAGGATCATATGACCCCATTCTAGATGAAGGGTGGGTTAAAGAACTGGAAAAGATTTCTTATGTCATGGGCTGTTCATAACATCAAAAGGATAGTCTCACTGTTTACCATTTTGAAGGCAAAGCTGATCAGTGGTGGATAATGGTTAAAAATATCTGGGATAGTGAGGAGATTGATGCTCTTTATTAGGATAAATTCAAAGGTATGTTTCTTGAGAAATATTTTCCTATGGTGGTTTGTATTATGATGGAAAAATAATTCCTAGAATTGATGCCGGAGGATGACTCAGTGGCTGCTTATGAAGCAAAATTCACTCGACTGGAAAGGCATGCTCCAAATTTCATAAGATATCTTGATAGTAAAATCAACCATTTTTACTCAAGAGTAAAGCCAAAGTATCAATGGTCTTTAGCATGTTGTGAGTTCAAAAGTTATGAAAAACACATTCGATGTGTGGAGAAGGTGGAAATTGAGTTTTCTATAATAATGTGTTCTTTAACAAACAACAGAATAAGAGGTTGACGTGGAAGATAAAAGGGAAGAACTTTTCAAAAAAAAAGTATAATGGTATGAAACTTAAGATTACAGTTTTTGAAACTTGTGGTAAAAATAACCATGGAGAATATATTTTGAATTTTGGTAAGTGATACCAATGTGAAAAAATGGGAGATAAGTCTCGTAATTGCACTGAAAAAGATTAAGGAAATGGTAATACAAAATATTATATACAGTTAGTAAAATGTTTTAAGTGAAATGATACGAGTTATTATGAAAATGAGTGTCCAACAATGAACTCAACAAAGGGAAAACATCTTGAATACAAGCAAAAAGGGGTGGTGAAATCATTTGAAACTACTTTAACAGATGTTGGGCCATCAAATGAAGTATTATCAGGTACACTATTTATTTATTGATATTATGTCAATGTGTTGTTTGATTCAGGGTCTGCACATCATTTAATTTCTGAGAAATTTTCTAGTAAATTGGGAATTCCATCTCAAGATATGGGTCCTGAAATTATGGTAAACACATCGGGAATAAATTTTGAGACAAAAAGAAATTATAAGAACATCCTTGTCCCTGTGTGCGGAAATAATTTACCTGCAATCCTTATTGTTTTTTTCTAGTAGAGTTTTATGTTATTTTGGTTATGTATTGGATTTCTGTTTATCATACTGTGATTGAATAAAGATCTTAAGATCTTTCTTTCCAGAAATAATTTCAGTTTTTGTACAATAATTAACCCTTATTTTTTATAACATATTATAAAGCTGAGAAACTAGTAAAAGATGGAAATGAATGTTACCTTGCACATATTGTTGAGAACAAAGAAACTATTCAGATTAATGATGTGCCAGTGATGAATGAATATATTGATATTTTTACTAATGAGTTTCCTTGTATAATACTTGATTGGGAAGTTGAATTTACTGTTGACTTAATTACTAATGCTAAGCCAAATTAAAAACCCTCTTATCGAATGACTCAAATTGAACTTTTAGATTTAATGAAATAATTGTAGGAGTTATTAGATTGTGGTTTCATTCGACCTAGTACATAACCATGGGGTGGTCCTATATTTTTTTGTTAAAAATAAATATGGTTCAATGATACTTTTCATTGATTGTAGAGAATTTAATAACATCAATTTTAGGAACAAGTATCATTTTCCTCATATCGATGATTTATTTGATCCGCTCCAGGGGGATGAGTATTTTTCAAAGATAGAATTGAGGTTGGGGTACCATCAGTTGAATGTAAAGGAAGAATACATTTTGAATAATGCATTTTGTACTAGATATATCCATTATAAATTTGTAGTTCTGTCTTTTGGGTTACCTAATACACCTACTTTATTCATGGATCTTATGAATAAAATTTTCAATGAGTTCTAAGATAAGTTTTTGGTTGTGTTCAATGACGATATTTTGGTTTATTCTAAAAGTAAAGAGAAACATGAAAGTGATTCGAGGGTTGTCTTGAAAACAATAAAAGAAAGTAAATTTTATGGGAAATTCAGAATGTGTGAGTTTTGGTTATAAAAAATATCATTCCTTGGTCACATTGTTTAATAAAATGGCATAACTATTGATCCGGCTAAAACAAAAGTGTTTGAAGAATGACCGAGACCCACAAATATTACTGAGATCTATATTTATCTTGGTTTTTAAGGATATTATCAAAGGTTTGTTGAAAATTTTCCACGTTTATCTACCCCATTGACTAAATTAACTCAAAATGGTGTTAATTTCATCTGGAAAAAAGAATGTGATGATTACTTTTGTGAATTGAAAATAATATTGGTGATTTATCTAGTTTTGGCATTGCTTTCTAGAAATGGAGAGTTTGTTATCAACTATGATTATTATTTAAAAGGACTTGGATGTGTCCTAATACAGAATGATCAGGTAATTTCTTATGCTTCAGGTCAGTTGAAACCTCATGAGTTAAATTACTTTACACATGATTTGGAATTAGCTATTGTTGTTTTTCTTTAAACATTTGGTGGCATCATTTCTATGGGTTAAAGTGTGAAATATATAATTATAACAAAATTTTTAAGTACATATTCACTCATAAATAATTGAATATAAGATAGAGGAGATGGCTGGAATTAATCATCGATTATGATGGCACAATTCATTACCATATAGGAAAGGAAAATAATGTGGTTGATGATTTGAGTCGAAAGTGTAATGCTACATTAACCATGTTATTTTTGGAACAATATAATTTTATTAATAATTTCATTACCTTTTTCAAAGAATTGTTTGGTGCAATAAATTCCTCTTATTTGTTTCAGGTGTTTGTGAAATCATCCCTAGAAGACAAAATAATGAAAGTGCAGAAAAAAGACAATGAGTTGCAAAAAAGATTTATTTGGTTTAGAAAGGAATGTTACCTGAATTTAAAATTGATAAAGATTGTGTTTTGGGGTTTGATAATATAGTATATGTTCCTTGTTATTGATAGTTAAAAATGAGTTATTGTGTGATGCTCATAGTTCTCTGTTTTCAGTTCATCCTGGCAGTACTATTATGTATAGATATCTTCTAAAGTATTGCTGGTGGGATGGAATGAAAATAGATATTGATGATGTTACTATGAAATGATTGACTGGTAAATAGGTTAAAGTAGTGTGGCTGTAAACAAAAGGAATGCTTCAGCCATTACTGGTATCAGAGTTTAAACTGGAATATATATCCATGGACTTCGTTGTGGGGTTACGAAAGACATATAATGAAATCTGTGTTATTGTTGATAGATTGACTAAACATGATCATTTCCTTTCTATTTGACATATGTTGTATCTATATCATCTTTTTCAGTTGTATGTTAAAGAGATAGCCAGGTTTCGTGGAGTTCCGCTCTATATTGTATATGATTGTGATATGCAGTTTACTTCTAACTTTTAGAAATGCCTTCAAAAGTCGTTGGGTATTGAATTAAATTTTAGTACGGCTTTTCATCCTCAATCAGATGGGAAGTCAGACTGAATAATTTAGACAATATATGATATGATACATGATTATTCAATGGATTTCTAGGGAAATTAGGAACATCATATTTTTGTCCTTTAATTTTCTTATAATAACAGTTTTCTGTCTAGTATACAGATAGCTCCATTTGAGGAATTATATGGTATGCTTTGTCAAACACCAGTTTGTTGGGATGAAGTATGTGAAAGGAAGTTGATGGGACTACAATTTGTATAAGAGATGGAAAAAAAGTTTAATTGATTCATAAGAACATGTGAACAACTCAAAGAAGGAAAGAAAGTTATTTGGATAACTACAAAAGAATATTTCTTTCTAGCTATGTGATCATGTCTTTCTCAAAGTTTCTATATGGAAATGTGTGATGAGTTTTGGTAAGAAGAGAATGTTGCGTCCGAGGTTCATTGGACCTTATGAAATCCGAGAGAAAGTTGGATCAGTTGCCTACATAGTGGCTTTACCTTCATGTTTATCCCAAGTACACAAATTTTTAATGTTTCAATGTTGTGAAAGAATATATCTGATCCATATCATGTTTTGAGTCCAGAGGTTGTTTAGTTAGAAGAAAATATTTCATATAAGGAAAAAAAAGTCCAGAATCTTGACCGAAGAGAGAAAGTGCTGCAGAATAAAATAATTCATCAAGTAAAGGTTTTGTGAAAAAACCACATGGTTAAAGATGCAACGTGGGAATTTGAGAATGCTATGAGGGATAAATACCCCCATTTATTTGATAAGGGAATAAAATTTTGAGGATGAAAATTCCAAAAAGAGGGAAGGATGTAACATCCATAGTTAATAAATAATATGACATTTTCATATTTATTAATATTTTTGAATAAAATATTAATTTTATTTTAAATAGGATGAAATGATTGATGGCTTACCCAATATACAACAAATGGTTTCGTTCAAATATTACATTGCACACAACGTTGACTCATACTCAAAATAATAATATAATATTATTATTTTAAATGGTTGTAAATACCTTGCCGTTGTATTAGCAGGAATGAATAGAACTAACTAAAATATTATTATACATGTTTTTTTAAATTGTTTTACATTTATCCATTAAAATTTGGAGGCTTAAAAATATAATGAATCCAATTTTAAGCATAAATACTCTAATATTCATTAAAAGTACGATTTACCAACTTTGGATGGATTACTGTTCTTTTAAATCTAATTTTTGTCACTATTTTATGTTCTATTTGACAAAATAAAGTTATTATTTAGAATCAGGACATTAAAAATTACTTAGGATGAAAGCTTGGTATTTTATGATATTGTTCATTTTTAATGAATAGTGGAAAATACTGCATTTTAATTCAAAACTGCCTTTTAATCTAATATATTTATATGATTAGATTATCTTTTTAATTTCATTTAATGTGTAATTAGATTATCTTTTTCTATGTAATCCAATTTTGGTCATTGGAAGTAATTTCACATTGAAATTGGACATAAGCAAGTGTCAATGTTTTGAGAGTTATTATTTCTTAAAAACGTGCTTTTTGTTTTGACAACGAGAATTAATTATAAATTAATTTCTGAAAATTATTTGTTTTGAATTTGGAAAAATGGATTCCATATTTGGAATCAGGAAGTCAAAATTGTGTAAAAAGATAAATTTTATTTTTAGACATTATAAATAGTAACTTCAGTAAATAATTTATTTACCATGGTTAAAGGGTATATTTAGTAAATAAGGCTAGAAATGTTATATTATTATAAAATTAAATTATCCCACCATGTATCATTACCCTATTTTCTGATACAAGTCTGACCATGGGAATCCTTGAGTCAATTTTGGGACCCCATGGAGTCACTTGTAAGTGAAAATGGGCCATTATAAAAATTTATTTAAATTTATTGAAAATATAACACAAAAAAATATCTCCTAGTAAAACAAATTTTTATGGTGTTATATAAGTTATCATTTATACTATAAATAATCAGTAGAAATATAAAAATGATTTCCAAAATCCTGATAATTTATTTATAATTTTTAGGAATTAAATAATAAATTTTAATTATGACACAATCGTGATGATATAATTGCTTCATTAATAAAGGATTCAAATAAATGATATTATAAATATTAAAATCAATTTATTTTTAAACATTTTATTCCATGAAATTTTTTTATATATTATTATGACATGTTATCATTGAATTAATGAAGTGTTTTCTAAACACTTATGTTGTGATAGATTTTTTAAATGTCCTAATATGAATAGTTTATAAATTTACATAAATAAAATTTTAAAACACATAATATTTTATTAAATGATAAAATAATCCTAAAAATATATGATTTTACCAATTGACATATTTGATGTTAAAAATTTCTTTAATGATCATTTTTGGGTATCTTGGAATTTTATTGTAAATATATAAACCATATACTATAAATGTATAAGAGGACATGGTAAACGTTAAATAAGTTTACAAAGGGTTAAATAAAATAGATAAGAATTCAAAAATATCCAAATCCTATCCAATTCTTATTGAATGATTTTATTTTTACTTATATTCAACTTATATAATAATTAAATATGTTTTGTACCTTTTGAAACTGAAAATAATTTTATAATAAAATAATACTTTCAAACTTTCCTAAAGAGCCCCTCCTCCCTCTTAAAAAAGGCTACCACTTATAACCCATTACTCACACCTCTCAAGCCCCTTGTATTTTCCCAAAACTGTGACAAGAAGATCCCAAAATCCCTACCTTCCAACCTGAAGCATTAATATGGGTATAATGAAATTAAATATAATCATTTGATTCAATCCAAAGGGATTTACCTGATTAAAGGTAACATCTTCTCTCAAGTTATTTTCTTTTATTTTCCGTCTCCAACCCCCCTAAACTATCTTTATTCCATTATTTTATAACAACACCAATATCTTAAATATACTAGGATGTTGTTATGAGAGGGATTAAAACTACACTTACAGACACCTCCATCTAATGGATACAGACATACTATATCTGTGGATGGCGAACTACTGTCTCACGAAACGACGATTGTTAAATTATCTCCTACCACCTCTCATGGTAGCCATTATTATGGAACTGTATTTATATATGATATATATTATGTTTATGTTGCCTCTATGCTTTTGTATGTCTCTTTTATAGCATGACATTATGGTTTCCATAATTGCTAAATACGATAATTTCATTTGAGAAAGTGCATACTACCACACCCTTATGGTGATATGATTCATTCATGCCATACATGGAATGTATAAAGGATAGAATTAATGAAATTATGTAAAATATATATCATATGATATTATAATGGAATTATAATATACCTCTATATCATTATATTTTCATTCCAATAAATATGAAATAGAAATCAAAGTAGTGTTCATGCGTACGTAAAACTGACCACCTCCATGAACGGTGCATTTAATTTCTTATCTCCAAATTTTTTATACTGTCATAAATAAATATATATATATATAAAGGATTAATATGATATATATGATATCTAAATCATAAATATCATTCTTGATATAATGGACTTTTAACCACATAGACAAAATGTAATTATAAGAAGTTCACTTTTGACTCAAGTACCAAATATAAAAAAATGACTGTTATTATCATAAATGATTATGTAATGTTTATAACATTGTAATAAGTGATATAAAAGGAATAATAAAATTGAAAAAGGTTCTAAGGAAAGTAGAAATTAACTTCAGTTAATTATTCCGGCGATTGAAGAACGAAAGAGTCATGTCAGACACGAGGTAAGGGACATCATCTCAATCATAATTCATTGAGTCATATTTTGATTTATGCTGAAATTTATTTTAAATGGTTTATAAACCCCTTTTACTTATAATTTCATTCAAATAGAATCTTTTTATACGTAGAATTTTACTATACGAAAAAGGGAATGTTTCTTTTTAACGTATGTAGTGACATTGACCTTTCTGCTGCCACGAGCATTATTTCATAATTAGCATCCTTAAAAAGCCAAAATGTTTTTAAAAGGAAAATGAATGCCATATAACCCTTTTTATGAATTTTTTCATTTAAGTATTTTTTGGTAAGACATTGATTATTTGAATATCTTGAAATGATTTAATGTGATTGAAATGTGAATATTTTATCTTTCCATTATGTTTGTTTTATGTGACATGAATATGTTATGGTTCTTCGATATAGTTTACGTATACGGGTGGTTATGTGATAAACCTAGGGCTGGTGAACCCAAGATTGATCTCTAATGAATTAGGTAACATAACTGAGGTAAAAGTTAATGTTACTCCTAATAGATTTTAGCGATATACTATAATGGCTATTCCAAACATAACTATCTATGTATCTGTGAAAGATAAAATGTAAGTATGTTTTGTATACCACAAGTTACCTTTACGATTTTAGATTTCCACGTGTCATTCATAAATCTTATGATTTCATGAGGTGGGATAGAGATAATATGTTTTGTAATTATTGATGGACTAAATATTTCATTCTGTATTTTATAACCCTTACTAAGATTTTTATGATCATTCTATGTTTTTGAAATGTTTTCCACACGGTATAAGACAGGGTAAGAGAAAGTAAGAATACAAGAATATTTATATCTAGAAAATAATTCTTGTTTTCATATATGAGTTTTTATTTTATGAAAAAAATGGATACTGAGTATAAGTTCCTTCTTTGTAATATTTGAGATGTAATGTAATAGTTATGGCCTAATTATCTAAAACCCTAAACCTAAAAATATCCTCAATGTGAATAATTAACTTAATTCAAGATTATTTAATGTTTAAGGTAGGGTCCATATACTTTAGGATCGATGGGTTGTGAAAAGGAAGGGGGAGGCTCGGCGGAGATAGCCAAACAACATCTGAGGAAGACGTGCGACTGAAGTGGAAATCCCACAACCATCGAGTCAGAGAGAAGATCCAAGAACCACACCTCCTATCCTCATGCGTACAAGCCACCAAAAAATCCTTTCTAGAAGATAGATGAATAAAAAAATCCACACTAGATAGCTTAGAAAATTGTTCTGGTTATAGAAGACCCCATGAATCCACATAACCTCTGAATCATCCTAGAGAGGGATTGTTGTGGCCAAAATAGGCCACCAGAGATAGGTTATGAAAAGAAGAGACCTCTTGGAGATCTTGAGATGGAAGGTCCACCATAGGGAATCAATCCACCTACTCGGTATTCCTGGGTTTCAGCGTAATTGAAAGGATTCTCAATAGGCCTATATCTGCTGTAGAATCTGGTCCCCCTTCGAGAGATGAGGATGAAAACACACCATAAAGAACATCCATAAAAGAAGCCCTCAGAAGCAGCCCACCAAAATCCCTACCCCACTCCTCCCTCGAAGGGGAAGAGGTCCCCAAAGTTGAAGAAGAGGGGCCACCGAGAGTAGGAGGAGCCCTGGGAAGAGGAGGAGGAGCGAGCGACGATGAAGCCATCCTAGGATGTTACATGTACATATGATTAAATATTTCATTTTTAAATGAATATTATTTAATGAAAGTATGTGATATTATAAACATAAATAATTATTTTTATATCATAAGTATAATATTATTTATTTAAGTACACTTATATATGACATCAAATTTATATGGTAATGAAAAATGAATCACATCACTCCATAGAGGCGGTAATCCAAGTGTATGCATGAACGGCACAATAAGTCATCAATGGATATTGTGCTAAAAATTTATATGAAATATATATTTTTATATTGATAAATTTTTCATTATTATGATATATATAAATTAAATCCACCATTAATACTATATATGAGAAGTGGTTATGGTATCAAATTAGACCAGTTCATGAGGTGTTAGTCCTCCTTACACACGAATGAAAGTATCATTTCCCATGTGATGTAATATGAGATGAATATAAGTTATTCCAATATCATAATAAAATAAAAGTAAATTTAAAACATTTTTTATATAATTTCATAATTAATGATGATTCTTTGATTGACATAAAATCAAAAATAAAATGAAAACACATGGTTATAAACTACACCCCTTCTTCAGACAACCTTTATTGGTTTACACCTATATCCATACTAGGATGGTTTTTGATAAATCCATGAACTCTATTTAGTTTTCATGGATTTAAATAATATAGTTGGGTAGTTATTGGATGATATAGAGTTCTTATATTGTTTGAAAATGAGAGGAGATGGGGTGCCATTTTATAAGTGAGGGGTGGGAACACATGGAATTACATAAAGTATTAAATTAATATAAATTAATTTTCACGAAAAGTGGATCAATATTGATATAATACTAATATATAAATATGAATATTCTAAATCCTCTCATCCAATAAAATTATGATATGTTTAGGTGATCCTTTCACCCTTTTCTCTCTGTTTTAACACATATCACCACTTTGATAATTTCCATTGTATCAAGGGGTTTTTTATAATAAAAGTGTCAATAATGTTTCTATAAATTGAAAATTTACATATAAATGGATCATTATTAATATTATACACCATATCCTATTAATTTAACAAATTATATGTTTTTTAGTAATTTTAAATCATTTAATAAAACCTTATTAATTATAAAATATAATTATTGTCATTTTTTAAATTATTCATTTAATATGACTTTTAAAACAACATGAATGAAGATTAGTTTGAATATAATAAATTTAAACATATCTAATATTTTATATATAACTATAAAATTCTTGGAAAACTATAAATCATCCAAAAAATAATACTTTTAGTTATTTTAAAATTAGCTACTTGATTTTTGTACTGCTTATAGTATCCCCATGTGAGTGTTTAATATTCATATAATTTAATTATATCATTATAAAAACTAAAAAAGCATGATGAAATTAAATCATTCATCTTTCAAATAAAAAATTATAACTGAACATAAATTATTTTTTTCCTATCAAAAAAATTATATATATTAAATGCAAGAGACTATCATTTTATATAGTATATTTGCTTAAAATAATATATAAGTAATATTCTAAGAAAAATAGAACAATATTAATTTCAATTAAAATAAATGTCAGTATGGTTGATATAAGTTAACCAAATATATTAATGTAATATTTTATTCAATTTTAAGCCTTATTGTATAATTTTTAACCATAATTACAAAATTTATTGTTACTGGGGAGAAATTTTTTTTATTGATTACTATTAATATTATACAAAAATATAAGGTAAAATTTAAAAATAGTTTGTAATCCTGATTCCAAATACGGAATACATTGGTCAAGATTTAATTATGAGAAGTGTAGGAAATTAATCATGGATTAACACAAAAAACGAAACGAAAAACGGTTTTTAGATAAATTTGTTTTACACCCAAAAAAAATTATTCCAAAATATGTTATAATGATAACTCCTTTGTAATTAATTATATAATTTCTAATGTTACCTAGGTTGTTACACATTGGTATGTTATTCCCATCGATGGACCATACATGAACATAATCACATCCCAACAAGTGCTCTCATATGACCATGTAATCTAAATAATATTCCTTTATATACATTACTCTATCTAATAAAAATAGCTAGTAAAAAAGATCTTATATCATGACCCTTATCCCTTATATTCTCTCACATGATAGTACACTTTCAATTTAATAATATAAAATTCCTTTTATATTGTTTTTGAACTCAGCTCCTCCAATCTACTTGTAAAGGCCCTGAGCCTAGTATCTTCAATATGGTGGTCAATTTATAACATTGGAACAAGATAAACTAAATAAGTTCCCAAAGAAATACATAATTTATTAGTATAGAAAAATAGATACATGCTTGATTAACATATTACAAAAATACAACAAATTTATTTTCTTCGAGATCATCACTAACCCCCTATAATATCCATGCATATCAGTCATTATACACTTATGGTCATCCTGGGGAAGGAAATATAGGAATTGGTAGAGATTATATGCCCAATATGGGTATGAATACAATAAAAGATAACATAGAATTAATAATAAATGAGTAATATTTTTAAAACAAATTATTACCAAACAATTGAATGTAAAAAATAATGTGAGTTTTATACATAATGAGGGATAATATAACAATTAAAATATTCAAACAAAAATCAATCTGCAGGGGGTTCCAAAACTATCGCCACCTAATGGGAGGCATCTTGATATTTTGGTCCCACCATAGTTGGATGATTGTAGTAGAGAAAAATCCTTTACATAGGTTCCCAGTGCCAAAATGGCTACAAGGAAGATTATTACAATGGAAATGTCTAAATCTTTTCAATCTAAGAACACGTTCACCCATTTTAATATAAAATAGAATTAATAATAAATGTGTAATATTGAAAAAATAAATGATGATCAAATAAATGATTATAAATAATCACACGACTTTTATACATAACTAGGGATAATTTAACAATTCAAATAATCAGATAAACATCAAGCTAGAGTTGGGCCCATGAATACCACCAACTGATGGGTGGAATCATGATATTCCATTCCCACCATACTTGAATGATAGACATAGAGAAAAATCTTTTACACTGGTTACCAGTCCAAAAAATGGCTAGAAGGAATACTTTTTCAATGGAAAATATGAATCTTTTCAATCTAAGAGCACATTCAAACCATCGAGTGGTAAACTTTGGGTAGATGATGAGGACACACATTCCCTTATTAAAGGTATCAAGGGATATCTAGGGGATGATCAGATTACAATTGATAGTGCTGATCCCTAATATTCAAAGAAATAAGGACGAAAAAAGAAAATTAAAGGCCATGAAAAAGTGGCACAAAATGAATGGTCGGTTACCAGGGTATGGACCCTAAACAATGAAGGCATTTTATAAGAATTTGTGAGGGAAAGGGAACCCCCTAATAGCTATAGCTCGTATGAATTTTTTTGATGGCCAAAAAACCAATGCTCATTGGGATTTATTAACAAAAAATTAAATTTAACAGTTGAAATGACTTCAAATGGTATGCTCTGGGATTCAACTTTGTTTCTCAAACTATCACAGTAGTGAAATGGATCATTTATGGATGCTCAAGCATGAGATCACACATTTAGGCTCATTTAGGCCTAGAGAGAAGCGAATTACTACTAATTATGCATCTCAGGATATATATTACAGTTCACCATTGTGTATGCCTCAACTTACTATGTTAGTAGGAAGAAGTTATGGAGGGAACTAGGGTAAAGCTCTATAAATGAAGTCCAAAAGTTGGTTATGATGGGTGAATTTAACATGGTTCTCTCACATAAATAAAATAATGGGTCAATTTTTAACAGGATAGCAGAAAATGAATTACCATAATGTCTTGATCAGTTTATCCTTACTAAGGATCCAATTGATACGGTAGATTTTACATGGAGCGGGTTTGCTTGGAGTGGGAGACAAGAAAGAAAAATTAAAATATATTTTTGAAAATGGAGGATAGAAGCATCAGTATAGGGCTCTCTGGATAAAAACTCCTTAAACATCATTCTAGTTAAACACCTCTCATTGTGGAGATGCATACCATGAGACGGTCGCCACCAATACCTTATCATTTTAATAATGGTTGGGTTTCTATCCCTAGATAAAGTGAAATTTGTTATCAAAGCATGAAATTTCATAACAAATGGATGTCCTCTTCAATTTATTCTAGAGAATCTCAGACACATTAAAAGGATCTTATGGTAATGGAGAAAAACCTCCTTTTCCATGATGGATTTGGAAATTTATCTTGTTGAGAACCACCAAGAAAGTATACAAAACACTGGACAGAATCAGGATTCCCCCTATAGGGAAGATACACTCGTGCATACGAAGCATTGTGATCTTCTAACAATGAATGAAAATTTGGATAGGATCCACCTCAGTGTATAATGTCTTAAGGAAAGTGATTGTAACTCGATGTTCTTTCATAGAATCCATAGGGAGATGAGATCCAAGGCAGGGAACCATGCCATTTGAATAAATAGGAAAATATATACTTCTGAAAATGACATCTCCAAGGTAGTTGTCGATCATTTTAGAAAAATAAATACTGATTATGGGTTTAAAAATACATCTAAGATGATTCATCACAATTTTTATTGTATTGATGATAGGTGAAACCAATGGCCTGTGAGGATGAAATATAGGTAAAAAAAGAAAAATCTCTTTTCCTTTAACACAGAAAGTATGGCTGGGTTTGAGGGATTCTAAAAGAAATTTTTTATGATTTACTGGGATATCATCCATTTGGAATTGATTAATGCAGTTAGGGACTTCTTCATGCATTCTTTCTTACCCTATGTAATTAACTCCAGCATCGTTTACCTACTCCCAAAGAAGGAAAATGCAGTTGATATCAAGTATTTTAGGATTATGTATCTTGGTAAAACCTTTCCTAAAATTATTAGCATGATCCTCATGTCTAGAAATCGTGAAGTTGTCAAAGATTATATCACACCGAATAAATATGGTTTCATTCTAGGAAGGTGTATTTCGAACTATTTGTTTATAGCCTTGGAGAGTATTAATATTATGAGAAATAAGAATAAAGAGGGAAATGTTTCCCCCAACATTGATATATATAAAGTGTTTTACACTCTCAAATTGATATTTATGTTTGACATGTTGAACATGTATGGATTTTAAACCACCATTATTTTATTTATTAGATGTATTATATCCTCATCATGATTGTCCATCTTTATTAATGGAACCCTTAAAGGATATTTATAATGCACTAGGGGTGTACGATAAGGTGATCCACTATCAGGTCTTCTATTTTCTATTGTGGAGGATTACTTGATAAGATGCATCAATGATCTCACACATGTTGGTATCTTTAAACAAATGAAAGATTACAGGAATTTATTTTCTCCTTCATACCTGCTGTATACTGATGATATACTTCCTTTTTTTCAAGCATCAAGAGGAACAATTTCTTGTATTCAGATGATTTTTCAGAATTACAAAGATCGTGTGGGACAAAAAATCAGCTGGGGTAAGTATTTTATTGTCTTTGGTGAAGGCCCAACTATGGGAAAGTACAACTGAGTGGCAAGGAAGATAGTTGTGAAAAGGGGTTCTTTGCCTTTAAAATACCTGGGTGATCCACCTTTCTAGGGCAAGGTTAAGAGTCAATTTCTAATAAAAATCATCGTTGGGATCATTAATCACCTAGCCAATTGGAAAGAAAAATCCTTGTCTCAGGTGGGACACATGTGTCTTGTGAATTTAGTCACCACATCAATGTTTTTTTATTCCTTTAATCTCTACAGTTGTCCTAGGGGACTCCTAATGGTGTTACAAAGTCTAATAAGGAACATTATATAGACTGGCTTCGTGCATGAGAGGAAATTGATTACTATTTATTATAAGGATTGCATGAAGCCTATCGATATGGGAGGACTTGGAATTAATGATCTAAAAATTTTAAATGATGGGATAATTGCAAATTTCACATGGAATATACTCAATAATTGTGAACCCTCCAGTAATTTTATTATTAGTAGGTTCAACGGAAAGTTAATGGATGGTTTTACATATTACCTTGGCTCAGTGGTATGACCTTATCTTAAGTAATATTATCAAATATTATGCATAATTCCAAATGGCTAGTAAGCAGGAACTCTGAACTAAATTACTAGAATATAAATGGTCTTTAACAATGTAGAGACCCGAAGCTTAATGTACATGGACATTACATTACTTTTGCGGAATACTTAGTACATTACAAAAACACACACACAAGGACCGTAATAGTTTAGTGTCTTTGGAAACTTAGAACGTAATCTTCTAATCATGGTGAAAGACCTTCAACATCTCCCATAAAGATCTTCCCTTTTTTTTACCTAAAACCTTTCTTTATATCATGGGGAATAGAAAACATAAAAGGGTGAGCTCAAATGCTCAGTAAGGGTAAACAAAATAAATATCAATCACATCATATTCATAAGAACATAACTTTTTGGAAGTCTTAATCTGCAAAAGAGAGCATAATTTCATAACATGGGATAAATCATAGTAGTGAAATGAAATCCCAATAATCATAACTTAAAACATTAAACTTTGTGGCATACACACACAATCATAGAGAATCATTTATTATTAGTCAAGACTCATTTCCAAGACTATCTTAGTGGACAAAGTCCATTTATGAACCGAGTCACCCTAGTTTCAGTCCTGTTTCACAGAACCGGTATAACCTACCATTCTAGCCATGTCTATCTCATGAGATATAAAATCTTTACCCAATGAATTGGAGGGAGATATAGGTCCCACCCATCTCATAATTATACCATTCTTATGTGTGCCACAAAATCAGAAACCATACATCATAGCATAACCCGTGTAATAAAAATGGGAATCTTAAACATCATGACATCATAAAAAATTCATATAAGATAAAGGAATTCATAAAAATATTTCCATCACAACATAATCAAATCCATGTAATAATAGGGATAGAAACAGAACAATATATTATCTTAGATGGAAAATAATTTTGATAAAACACTTGAACTCCATTCTTGAGGAAAATATCCTTTCTACTTCAAAAACACTTTTCCTTTCTTAACATGTCATACAATTCCAAAATAAAATATGTTGATTAAAAATAAACTTGAAAACTTGTAAAGTAATCCTCTTGGAAATAATGTTTTAAAAATCCATTCATGCCGTATAAGTTAAAAAAACATTCTTCTCGTACTTTTTTCGGAAAAGTCAAAAAGTACCTCGTACGAAAAACGACAAAAGATTCCTTTCATATCTTTTACTATAAACTCACCAAAGGGTAAAAATGGATTTAACCAATTGTAGTTGTATGGAAATAATATTACATATTGAGGAAACATGGATGTGGATGATATAATACACCCTAATAAATGCCAAAGTATAAACAATCTCGGATAAAAATGAGATTGTGATATTTCCCTTACCTTAGGTCTGATATGCTTCGTAAGTGTCCGAACCTCCTGTATAATGATTTAAATAATGTTATTGACTTACTCCAAAATCATACTCATTGCTATGATATCATATATGGTTCACTTATGACTTTATATTACCCATTCTTTTGTAAATTCCATGTTAACGAAGTGTTTTGGGTAAAATCGTTTCATTTATCGTAGGTGTTTGGACTTGTTGTTCTTGAAATTATTATTACTTATATCATGATTTACATACTTTCAGAATATAAAACATGATTTATATATAATATATATTCAGTATATATATATAATAGATAGATAAATGAAATTAAACACACCATTCATGGAGACGGTAGTCCATACGTACGCATGAACTCTGTTTTCCTTTCCTTATTGTCTTGAATGGAAGTAAGTGGATGACATACATATATATATATATATATACATAAATCCAGTAGATTTAACATGTCATATATTTCATTATTATTCATTATATATACTTTATAATCATTCATGAATGGTTAATGTGGAGAATTAATCTCATCGCGTCGTGGAGATGGTAGTCCGTACGTATGCACGAGCAATGATATCGTTCTCATGATCGTGAAATTGTGTTGAAGTGTATGTATAATATTTAATTATCAATATCACTTTATAATAATCATATATAGTTACTCATTACACCATTATACCCATCCAATTAAGGTGGTGGCGGAAAATAGATTACACCACGGTGTGGAGACGATATTTTGTACGTACGCACGCGCGATCATTTCCTTTTTCCATAGGATGGATAGAAGGTTAATTAGAGTTGATTCATATTTATAATAACATATCAGTATATAATAAATATTGATGTTATTACTTTATCATGAAAGAACTAAAGAAGAATAAGTTGAAGAAGAAAGAAATTGAAAATGATCGGTAATGGATATTACATCTTTTTTACGCACCTTTTCTTAACCTCCAATTAAAGAACTAAGGATGGTCTTTGAAGAATACCAGGACCTCTAGGATGATACTAGGTTAGTGGAGAAGAGATTTTTTCAGGGGTTTTCCGAGCCTGAATGCTCAAATTGGTGTGAGGAGGAGAGGGAGGAGGTGCCCTTTTATAAGGGAGGAGAGGGGCACCTTAAGAAAATCTCAAAATATTATTTTATATTACGGTCAAATTCGGTTTATAATGGTTCCAAAGCGTCTTATTTCGAAGCTAAAGTGGGAATGAGTATAAATACTCTCATCCAATAGGATTTAGACAAGTTTAGGTTTTTATTTTAACCTTATCAATTAGATTGAACTCTAAGTTAAATAATTTAACTTTTACCGTGTCTTTTTGTTTTCTTACACTATATGGTTAATGAACTTACCCTAAAAATCCAATCAAACCCCAAGATCTTTATTATTAATATATCAATCCTTATCTAAGTCATTTGGACGAACCATAGCTTTTTAGGAATTAAATAACAATTAATAATATAATATTTGTTTAAAAAACTAATTTATGTCTATTTTGACACTATTTGGTACATGATTTTTATGAAATTTATAACAGAATGATAAGTTCTAACCAAGTTACTTATATCAACAATAACATGTCATATTAACCTAATAAATTAATGTAAGTCATAAAAAGTCTCAAATTACATTTATTTGGGCATTTATAATATCAATTATGTCAATATTTCATTAATTAGACAATTATTGCATCATCTTTGTGTCATAATAAATGATACTTATTTAATCCCTAAAAATTCTAAATAAATTCCTATGATGTAGATAATTGTATTATATTTCTGGATACTATTCATTTTAGAAGTTTCATGAAGTTTATCACTACATTAAAATTATTATACTTATAAGATTTAAGAAAGTGACATGTTGTCACATTCTTTGGTTTTAATAATAATTAAATTATTTTCATTGACAAAATTTAATTAAATTAATCTAATCTGACCCTTAGGTGGTATGGGTCGACTTTTAGTCATCCAATAGGATTTTGACATTTGTTAGGGTAATTTTAAAATATTATATTTACCCTTAATTACCTGATTTACCTTTAACTATGGTAAATAAAATTTACCATAGTTACTATTCACAATTCCCAAAAATAAAAAGTAGCTTATTAACATAATTTGGATCCACTGATTCTAAATATGGAATCCAATTTTCCAAATTCAATACACAAAAGTTTCAGAAATTAAATTAAAATTAATCCCGTTGTCGAAAGAAATTGGGTTTTTCTTTAAAACATTGCAAAAGATTGAATTGATTTAACCTACGAATTCAAGGTAAAATCAATGCTAATGACATAAACTATATTAAATGGTAAAAATATATTCTATTTATACTTTAAAACCATTCAATATTATAATTTAACCACATAATATATTACGATGAAAAAAGTTGTTTTTAATTAAAATATAGCGTGTTTTTACTATTCATTTAAATATGAAAGTTATCGGAAAAATATCAAAACTTTATCTAATGTAAATTTTTATATCCTGATTCAAAAGAAGAATTTTATTTTTTCAAATTGAACTTATAAACATGTCAAAACTAGATTTAAAGTGGGTGTGCCATCAAAAGGCTGTAAAACTGCATTTTTTGAAAAATACTTATTTTACACGAAAAATTTATTTTGTTCATATACCATGTTCTAGAAATGTGTAAGATGAATAATAATGTAATAAAATTCAAAATTTAGTTAACACTATTCATAACGGCTAGTTCATAAAAATATTATAATAATATATCGTTGTTTAATAAAACCCTGTATTGCGTACAACACACACTATTGAGGAAGGTCGCAATTGCGTGTAATGCAAGCCAAGTCAGGGTTGCGTGTTGCGCAAGAATCCTTCGTTGTTTCGTATAACAGAATCCAATCATATTTCATTTATAAATTTAATATATATATATATATACACTCAATTTTTCGTAGAATAACTATTATCAAAATTGTGTGTAACACGATCCAAGAATAGTGTTGCGTATACTACAAGCTAATACGGTGTTGTATATAGCGCAAGGTAATCTTGGTGTAGCACAAGACATTAATTAAATTAAAAGAATATTTTTCATAAAATCTCGGGTTGTTACATTCTACCCCCCTTAAAATGAATTTCTCCCTCGAAATTCGTCGGGGTTATAAATGGTTTACTACTCGAAAGTTTGTTTAATATAAACCCACATCATAAAGAGAAATACCAAAACATGGCTTTTAAAAACTAAAGTATGAAATGTAACGGTTACCCAAATTAACTCATCACGAGTTTTCCACATAGGATAACATAGGTGAAAATATGGATATGGAAGAAAAATATATCCATCAATTCTGATGGAGAGTGGTACAGAACATGGCTATGAAAAATCCAACAATCACAAAGCTATTGATTTGTGATGATATGAGGTACTATATGATTAATCGGATAATAGGGAACTAGGAAAACATTTTTGGTTTTCAAGATCATTTCCCTAAAGTTGATGAGTTAATAGAAATACTTGCATGATTTTGGTACAATCTCACTGTTGTACGTGAATTGAACAATTTCCAGTTCATCCCTTAAAGAAATAAAGTTGAATTTGTTATTCGTGATGTGTTAGCAAATCATGTGATAGAATGATGGGTCATTCCATCTCTTTCAAACAAAAGGTTAGCAAAAGTTATAAGTCCATCTTATGGTTAGATTAGTCGTATATGGTTCCAAAAATGAACTTATACTTCATATATCATACCGCTTAATAAAATAAAACTAGTTTATACTAACCAGGGACTTCCTGTAGGCCAGTGGTAGGCGATAAAGGCCAGTTGCACTTCGATTATGGGATCGATTCCCACGGCCTTGTCCGACGCGATGGGCTGTCACCCGTCCTGCATGTTGTCCTTTTTCTAAAACTATATTACTATAACATCCGATTAATAATATCGAAAAACAAACAATACTAACTTATGTCCAACATAATCCATTCCAATCTTTAGGCTTATCCATAATACTGCAGTCCACTCTCAGAGATTTAATATCATCGTTGATCCCCATATACCATAAGATATATCTTGTTGGTCACATTCAAAACATTCAAAGGCCTTAATCTTGTACTCTCTTGAATATCCATTGAACCTTAGTGAAAACATGAATGTAGTTAACAGTTAACACATTCCACATACCAAAATCATCGAAATTCTATATACTCAAACCATGATATCACTTAGTCCTTATATCAATCATGATCTCATGAATACTGCCAAACATTTCATCTTCTCTTTATCCCTTCATTATGCGCATATCATCTACTTTCCAAAATATTTGAATCACTTTTCATGGTGCCCGGTACCTTAAAATTATTGAAAACCACAATAGAACAATACATAAATATTTCAATACACTATAAAAGTACCTCAACAACATTATTCTTGAATACCAAAACATAAACACTTCAGTCCATCCACTTCAATGATTATCCTGGAATAAGTCCTTCCTTGATTTAGAAGTAACTTTTTAGGTCAGGGCATTGAGTTGGGTAATGCCCTTGTTCTCCGCAAATAAGACATTGAACTCTATAATAGTTTGTCACTCTATGACCCTTTTCTCCACACAGATAACATCGGTCCCTCCATTTGAGGTATTCCTCAAGGTTATTCTTCCCTTCTTTAGAAATCTAAATCTTCTTTTCTTTATGCTCCCCAACATGCGAACATGAATAATAGTTTATCTTCCCCTTCTTTGATGAATTAGGCATACCACTAAATTTCACCTTGTTAATCATATATCGCGATGACTGATTCGGCATAATCAAAATATCTTTCTCTCTAGGAATTACACAATTTTGTTGCTCATAGTCACCAATTTGTCCATTGGATTCAATGTTAACCGAATTCCTTCGGGTTCCCTCCATTAAATAAAACACAAATAGAATCTTGTGAGAGGAAAAAATCATGCTAGAAAAAACAACATATTAAAGAGGGAGTACCCTCAATATCCAACATCTTAGGTTAAATTCTAAGATCGTTACCGTAGTTCTAGGACTATATCCTATACGTATACTTATCCTTAGGGACATCCCTAGACATACCTTAGAAATATCTCTTGGGATCTCACTAACGTTCTCACATCCTAGTTTCAAAAGGATGACTAAACCTTTCCTCTGATACCAAAAGTAGAGACCCGAAGCTTAATGTACATGGACATTACATTATTTTGGCGTAATACTTAGTACATTACAAAAACACACACACAAGGACCAAAATAGTTTAGTGTTTTTGGAAACTCGGAACGTAATCATCTAATCATGGTGAAAGATCTTCAACATCTCCCATAAAGATCTTACCTTTTTTTTCTTACCTAAAACCTTTCTTTATATCCTGGGGAAAAGAAAACATAAAAGGGTGAGATCAAATGCTCAGTAATGGTAAACAAAATAAATATCAATCACATCATATTCATAAGAACATAACATTTTGGAAGTCTTAATCTGCAAAAGAGAGCATAATTTCATAACATGGGATAAATCATAGTAGTGAAATAAAATCCCAATAATCATAACTTAAAACATGAAACTTTGTGGCATACACACACAATCATAGATAATCATTTCTTATTAGTCAAGACTCATTGACAAGACTATCTTAGTGGACAAAGTCCATTTCGGAATCGAGTCACCCTCGTTTCAGTCCTGTTTCACTGAACCTGTATAACCTACCATTCCAGCCATGTCTATCTCATGAGATATAAAATCTTTAGCCAATGCATTGAAGGGATATATAGGTCCCACCCATCTCATAATGATACCATTATTATGTGTGCCACAAAATCAGATACCATACATCATAGCATAACCCATGTAATAAAAATGGGAATCTTAAACATCGTGACATCATAAAAAAATTCATATAAGATAAAGGAATTCATAAAAATATTTCCATCACAACATAATAAAATCTATGTAATAATAGGGATAGAAACAGAACAATATATTATCTTATATGGAAAATAATTTTGATAAAACACTTGAACTTCATTCTTGAGGAAAATATCGTTTCTGCTTCAAAAACACTTTTCCTTTCTTAACATGTCGTACAATTCTAAACTAAAAGAAGTTGATTAAAAATAAGCTTGAAAACATGTAAAGGAATCCTCTTAGAAATAATGTTTTAAAAATCCATTCATGCCGTATAAGTTAAAAAAACATTCTTCTCATACTTTTGTCGGAAAAGTCAAAAAGTACCTCATACGAAAAACGACAAAAGATTCCTTTCATATCTTTTACTATAAACTCACCAAAGGGTAAAAATGGATTTAAAAAATTTTAGGTGGATGGAAATAATATTACATATTGAGGAAACATGGATTTGGATGATAAAATACACCCCAGTAAATTCCAAAGTATAAACAATCTCGGATAAAAATGAGATTGTGATATTTCCCTTACCTTAGGTCTGATATGCTTCGTAAGTGTCCGAACCTCCTGTATAATGATTTAAATAATGTTATTGTCTTATTAAAAAATCATAATCATTGTTATGATATCATATATGGTTCACTTATGACTTTATATTACCCGTTCTTTTGTAAATTCCATGTTAAAGACGAATTTTGGGTAAAATCATTTCATTTATCGTAGGTGTTTGGACTTGTTGTTCTTGACATTATTATTACTTATATCATTATTTACTTACTTACAGAATATAAAACATGATTTATATATCATATATATTCATTATATATATATATATATATATAATATTGATAAATGAAATGAAACACACCGTTCATGGAGACGATAGTCCGTACGTATGCATGAACGCTGTTTTCCTTTCCTTATTGTCTTGAATGGAAGTAAGTAGATGACATACATATATATATATAAATAAATCCAGTAGATTTAACATGTCATATATTTCATTATTATTCATTATATATACTTTATAATCATTCATTAATGTTTAATGTGGAGAATGAATCTCATCGCGTCGTGGAGACGGTAGTCCGTACGTACGCACGAGCGATGATATCGTTCTCATGATCGTGAACTTGTGTTGAAGTGTATGTATACAATTTAAGTATCAATATAAATTTATAATAATCATATATAGTTACTCATTACACCATTATACCCATCCAATTAAGGTGGTGGTGGAAAATAGATTACACCACGGCGTGGAGACGTAATTCCGTACGTACGCATGCGCGGTGATTTCCTTTATCCGTAGGATGTATAGAAGGTTAATTAGAGTTGTTTCATAATTATAATAACATATAAGTATATAAGAAATACTGATGTTATTACTTTATCATGAAACAACTAAATAAGAAGAATTTTAAGAAGAAAGAAATTGAAAACGATCGGTAATGGATATTACCTCTTTTTGACGCGCCTTTTCTTAACCTCCACTTAACGAACTAAGGATGGTCTTTGAAGAAGACCAGGACATCTAGGATGATACTAGGGAAGTGTAGAAGAGATTTTGGCAGGGGTTGTCCGAGCTTGAAAGCTCAAATTGGTGTGAGGAGGAGAGGGAGGAGGTGCCCTTTTATAAGGGAGGAGAGGGGACCTTAGGAAAATCTCAAAATATTATTTTATATTAAGGTCAAATTCGGTTTATAATGGTTCCAAAGGGTCTTATTTCGAAGCTAAAGTGGGTATGGGTAGAAATCCTATCATCCAATAGGATTTAGACAAGTTTAGGTTATTATTTTAACCTTATCAATTAGATTTAACTCTAAGTTAAATAATTTAACTTTTACCGTGTCTTTTTGTTTTATTACACTATATGATTAATAAACTTACCATAACATGGAAAAAGAACCCCAAGTTGTTTATTATTAATATATCTATCCTTATCTAAGTCAATTGGCCGAACCTTAGATTTTTAGGAATTAAATAACAATTAATAATATAATATTTGTTTTAAAAACTAATTTATTTCAATTTTGACACTATTTGGTACATGATTTTTATGAAATTTAAAACAGAATGATATGTTCGAACCAAGTAACTTATATCAACGATAACATTTCATATTAACCTAGAAAATTAATGTAAGTTATAAAAAGTCTCAAATTACATTTATTTGGGCATTTATAACATGAATTATGTCAATATTTCGTTAATAAGAAAATTACTACATCATCTTTGTGTCATAATAAATGATAAATATTTAATCACTAAAAATTATAAATAAATTCCTATGATGTAGATAATTGTATTAGATTTCTGGAGACTATTCATGTTTGAAGTTTCATGATGTTTATCACTAGATTAAAATTATTATACTTATAAGATTTAAGAAAGTGACATGTTGTCACATTCTTTGGGTTTAATAATAAATAAATTATTTTCATTGAAAAAATTTAATTAAATGAATCTAATCCGACCCTTAGGTGATATGGGTCGACTTTTAGTTATCCAATAGAATTTTGACATTTTTTAGGGTATTTTTAAAATATTATATTTACCCTTAATTACCCGAATTACCTTTAACTATGGTAAATAAAATTTACCGTAGTTACTATTCATAATTCCAAAAAATAAAAAGTAGATTATTAACATAATTTGGATCCACTGATTCCAAATATGGAATCCATTTTTCCAAATTCAATACACAAAAGTTGCAGAAATTAAATTAAAATTAATCCCGTTGTCGAAAGAAAACGGGGTTTTCTTTAAACCATTGCAAAAGATTGAATTGATTTAACCTACGAATTCAAGGTAAAATCAATGCTAATGACATACAATATATTAAATGGTAAAAATATATTATATTTATATTTTAAAACCATTAAATATTATAATTTAACCACATAAGATATTACAATGAAAAATGTTTTTTTTAATTAAAATATAGCGTGTTTTTACTATTCATTAAAATATGAAAGTTATCGAAAAAATATCAAAACTTTATCTAATGTAAATTTTTATATCCTGATTCAAAATAAGAATTTTATTTTGTCAAATTGAACTTATAAACATGTCAAAAACTCGATTTAATGTGGATGCACCATCAAAAGGCAGCAAAACTGCATTTTTTTAAAAATACTTATTTTACCCGAAAAATTTATTTTTTTCTTATACCATGTTCTAGAAATGTGTAAGATGAATAATAATTTTATAAAATTCAATATTTAGTTAACACTATTCATAACGGCTAGTTCATAACAATATTATAAAAATATATCTTTGTTTAGTAAAACCCAGTATTGCGTACAACACACACTATCGAGGAAGGTCGCGATTGCGTGTAAAGCAAGCCAAGTCAGGGTTGCGTGTTCCGCAAGAATCCTTCGCTGTTTCGTAGAACAGAATGCAACCATATTTCATTTATACATTTAATATATATATATATATAATCAATGTTGCGTAGAATAACTATTATCAAATTTGTGTGTAACACGATCCAAGAATAGTGTTGCGTATACTGCAAGCTAATACGGTGTTACGTATAGCGCAAGGTAATATTGGTATAGCACAAGACATTAATGAAATTAAAAGAATATTTTTCATAAAATCTAGGGGTGTTACAAACAACCTCTTCAAAGTAGGCTGAACGTTCCTTCGGAATGCATGCAAATAACCATTTCCAATTTCATTAAATACTATCTCACACATGACATTGTCTCACTGTAGATGATTTTGGAGGTGAAATTCACTATCTTCATGGATGTTAATACACTGGTATGGTAGCCTGGTGACAACGATCAATTTAACTCTAAGGTGTATTACAAGTTAATGATTGGAAGCCCCAAAAAAATTACAGCTTGGCTTACCCAATTTACGGTCAATTTTATTCAACTGTCATGGTTTATTCTCATCTAAATGCTCTGGAGAAATAAGCTACCGACCTGTGACCAGTTGCGACGAGCTGGGTTATGCCTTCCTTCGACCTTCCCACTTTTTCTTCAAGAAGGTGAATATATTCAAACTATTTTTTTTGAATGCAGGTTTTCTAGGTAGCTTTGGGAACATGCATAAATTATTTTTCACCTGAATCATCATTCATGATGATTTTTAATGGAGCAGATTGAGTTCATATGAACTTATAGATAAAGAAAGAAGGATTGTCATCTACTCTTTACGGAAGTAGCATCCATTTTCATTGCTATATGGAGGTCCCGAAGCATGAAGATGTTCAAGGATCAGGTACCTTCCTCTCAAGCTGCTATCATGATTCTATATATAGATGTACACGCTGTGGCCAAGTTTTAGATGGGAGCAATGCATATGAAATCACTGACATGAACACCCTCCGATGATATGACGTAGTATGTAAATTAAAGTATCCCACTATCTTGAACTTTGTGAGATGGATACCACCCATTGGAGAGTGGATCAATACTAATGTTTATGGCATGGATGTGGGGGCGCCTGGTCCATCGGGATGTGGGGAAATTTTTTGAATCGCTCATGTGTTTTTCAAAGGGTGTTCTCACTACTATAGTGTCATATGGATTGTGTATGATGTGGGGTTTTTGGGAAAATATGTATTCCATCAAATATGTTGTTCACCATAAGTGGAATACCATATGGATTGAATCAAACTATGAAAATGATGTGGCTTCTATCATGTCAAGAACCAGGACTGTCCCATGGAAGATACAACCCTGATGGATTGAATACATGAACAAAGGTATTTAGATCAACCTATTTGTTTTTCATGTATACAGAGAAGCTAATAAGTTGGAGGAAATTATATCAGATTGGGTGATCCTTAAGGCTAGCTCTATGTGGATGTTTATAATTCCTTATTATTGACTCGTATTTTTGAATGATGAAATCTGGGGAGTGACTCATTCTGGGGTGTGAAAATATCCTTGTACTACCAAACCTTGAGATTTTGTACATTTTGTTTTTTTAATATTTTTTTAGGAAAAGGCTCATCTTGGATTCTAGACTTGTTTGGAATATAAATAAATGGGTAAGGCCTCAAAAAATATGAAAACTATTTTTTCTCATGAGACCTACCAATGCATCGAGGTGATAGAAAATTATAGGGCACATCCATTTAATAGTATGTTCAATGCATTAATTATATGGAAAAAAATTCAACTTGGTCTACATGCAATTGAAATCAATAATTTCCTGTATTAAACGAAATAGAAAAAATATTACAATACATTCCTTGGAAAAAAATATCATAAACCATCTAAATAAATATGATGGTCATTATCTTTAGATTACAACATAATATTTAACAAAGGATGTTTAAATTGATGAAATTCTGTTAAATATGTATATGGAAAATTTCATGAAGAAAATCGTGTATTTACATTAAAATTACTTATTTAATATATAAAAATTTCAAAAAAAAATTATGAAATATTTAGCATTGAAAATATCCTTGTTTATTTTTGAATAAAAAGTTAAATAATTATGTATTCATGATTATGATAAATTCCATTCAAACTATGTCTTTTAAGAAAATGATTCCTTTTACAATTTTAGAAAAAATTACATAGTACATTATTATGGAAATTAAAAGAATATTCCTTTTTCAAAAATTTATATAAATCCAAACATGGGTTAAAGTTTATTTAATAAATCATTTACTAATATTAATACAATTCATAAAATAATTATAAGGAAAATATTTTCATTTAAGAAAACGATTCATGACTGAGTAGAAAAAAAGTCTATCTTCTTAAAAAAAATTATTCTGATATCATTAGTACCTAAAGAGTGGAAAATGAAATGTAATTTTGTAAATTGGAGAAATCACAAGAGAAGAATAAAATATATTTGGTCAAATATATATAGTGTAAATAATTACTGAAGAGTTTTCGATGGTGCCACACTCTCCTCATCGCCCGCTCTGGGTGATTTTGGGTTTCCTCCACCGTAATATCCAGGGAATGTGCTTCCCTTTCCTAGGGTTTGATCTTGTTCTCACTATACAACGTCACCTGGGTTTCTTATCTTGTCTTTTGTGGTGGATTTACTCAAATCATCTATGAAGACTTATCCCACTCTACAATCCCCTTGATTTGTTCATTCTTCTCATCATCAGCTTCTTGTGTGACTATTACATCTATTATCATTCTTATAATTTTTTTAGGTATGAGATATCTCAGTATGATTCAACACCCCTATGTGGATTCAAATGACACGATGGTTCATCTGGTGGATATCATTTGACAAGAGGTGAAGGTCGTCACTTTTGGGCATTATTTGATGTCTCTCCCACAAGAAGTGGTTAGCAATGGTACGGTTTCAATGTTTTTGGATATCGGTTGAGGCTGTGCGGTGGTCTTCGGTGTTTTAGAAAGCTTGATGTTGTAGGAATGAAATTTTTTGTGGATTTATTTTTGTGGGCTAGAGGTGCTGATGGATTTTGCAGTGACATGGTTGAATTTTAGTAGTGGTGTTACAGGAAATTGGTCTAGTTTTACCTTCATATGGTTATTTATTTGTTATTGAATGTGGATCTAGTTCTATTATGGCTAACAACGATCATGTACCTCTTGTGGGTTATCAATGATGTGATTTTTTGGATCTGAATTTCTAATAAGGTGTAGAAATTTTTGTGATAATTTTCCTTCTTCCCATTTTCATTTGGTAGGAGTGTTTCTGTTTCTTGCAATAGGAGTCGAGTTGGAGACCTAAAATGAGGGACGAGTGGGTAGAAAACCATCATTAAACAATTTTTACTTATATTTTGAATATATGGGAACCATGAAAAATTTCTATATAGTGTTTTCTGTCTGATTTTTTGGTGCATTAGGTTGGATGTGTAGCGAGTCCCATACTTGCACCGTCATGTGGTCATCTCGAAAGAGAGATAGGTGTGCTAGAATATATCATTCAACCATATTACCACATTTGAGTGTTGGATGGGAGAGGGATTTTCATTTTTTTGTGTCTCCTGTATGACACAATTCTTGGTAGGTGAATCACATCATCTTTGATATAATTCTCAGTTGCAATATTAGGCATGGGTGACAAGAATTTTGGCATGTTCTTATTATGAATTTTGTTTATTATTTGACATTTGGGTCTATGTAAGGCCATTATTCCTTGTTTTTTTCGATGATTACATATGGTCCTTGTAATGGGTTACACCATTAACAAGTTTTCATATTTTTTTCTTTTTAATGATAAATAAATGAGGATTGGATCTAAATCTTTTGAAAAATAAATAAATAATTATCCTAGTTGATACATAAACATAAACAATCAATAATAATGATGATATTGTGAAATAAACCCTTACCTAATGTCTAAAATACTATGTATGTGTTCAACTATCCTATATAATAAATGTATATTAATTATACATCTATTATATAGACAAAATAATGAATATCATCTTATGTATAATTTAATTATAACACTTTATTCATCATTTATTAATAATTCTTATTAAAATCTCTGTTTTGTGTGATAATGTCTTCAATTTTTTTGTATATTTGGGTTTGGTAGATTTGGTCTTGAAATTTATTCATGGATACGTCCTCAAATGATTTATAATAATTATATAAATAATATAACTTTTAATATATATACATATATATTTAATCATCTATAAAAGGTAGAGATAGAATAATTTATTACACTATTGATGGCAATGGTATGTTTTATGTTCAGAGGATGTCTTCTTTCACCTTTTAACTAATGAACAGAAATAAATTTAAATAAAAAGTTAATTTTATTGAATAATTATTGCAGAATATATATCATACATATTAATTAATAATGTCTATTTACCATCCATGTAAAGAGAAAATGAAAAATGAATCATATTTCTTCATATAGGTGGTAGTTTGCACATATTACTTAGCAACGTTACATTATTCATTTGATGGAAAATATGGTTGATAATATTGGTTTAATACTAATAATAACATTTATGCATATGTAGAATGATTATGTAATTATTTGATGATAAATACACTATATTTAGATAAGGTAAATAAATATATATAAGAAAATTGTTCAGTTAATGAGATTAAACCTAATTTGGAAATACCTATATAGATCACCTCATAAGGATCAAAAGAATTTATTTTAAAAATAAAAAAATATAGAACATTGATAGGTATTTTTAATAGAGATTTTAGCAGGGTTGTTTGATGTAGATAAGTCAATGTTTCATGAATAAACGAGAGAAGGG
Organism: Viscum album; assembly: GCA_963277665.1. Classification (NCBI taxonomy): domain Eukaryota; kingdom Viridiplantae; phylum Streptophyta; class Magnoliopsida; order Santalales; family Viscaceae; genus Viscum; species Viscum album. The sequence continues at coordinate 164,184,095 of OY728149.1, forward strand.
TTTCCACTTATAAGGAGGGGAAATGAAACTCTTGGAAATTCTAAAATCATTATATTTTCACATAGTAATACTCAATAAAAATGAATCCCAACTTATAAGGATTATAATGAACTGAGGATAAGGGTGAAAAAACAGTTGGAAATGAAATATAGATAGGTTTTGGTGTAATTTTAAACCTTATCATTTGGTTTAATCCTTTGGTTAAACAATTTTAATCTTAACAATATAATGTATTGTAAATATTAAAGTTGTATAATTTTACTTATAAGTTAGAAATTTGATGATAAGTGACCAAAAAATTAGATTTATACCATTTATAATCCTAATTGTATAATTTCATTATTTTTATGATTTTTTAATTAATTAATAATATATTTTTATCCTAAAATACTATTAATGTCATTTCAAGAACTATTCACATATTTTGACTTTGAAAACAACAAGAAAATAATTTAATTTGAATCAAAATCTTTGAAAGATATCAAATATATTATTTTTATATAAAAAATTCATGTCTTATAATAATACATAATACTTGAATTACTTTTAATAATTGAAAATTCATTTATTTTATTTTTCTGCAAAATCAATAACTTTTATATCGGTGTTTCATAAAAATTTAAGGTAAATATTTAATCACTAAAAATTATAAATAAATTAATATGATAAATAATAATTTATCATTCAAGTTAATATTTAGAATCAAACATATCAACTTTTCATCCTTATATAAAAATTTTAGAGATATTATATTCAAGGGATAGACATTTGGTATTTAATCTTTCCATAAATTAATATAAGGGAAAGAATCAAATAAACATGGAAAAAATTATGAAATTGATTTAAATGGATGAAGTAATCACATAAAATAATGCAATGGAATGTGTTGGGTTTATTTTTTGACTTATATCATGGTTTAACACTATTTCAACTATTCTACCCTCAATTCAGTAAGAAATGTGTACCAAGGATAGTATTCATAATGACCAAAAATAAAAGGGACCTAATTAAAAAATTTGATCCCATTATTTAAAAATATGTAATAAATTTTTCAATATTAAATATTGGGAAGTGGAATAAATACATTTTAATATAAATATGTAAAACTCAAGGAAAAACAATTTTAAAAATGTTTTTAAGAATAACATGGATTTTCTATTACCCCATATGTTGTAAAAAGTTTATATGGATGTTAAAATATTTAATCTAATATATAATAAATATATTTAATTAATGTAATTCCAAATTTGTGTTTAATTTAATTTATTAACATAACAACACATTCCACGCATAAAAAATGTTTTTCTAGTACACATCTCTATAACATTCAAATGTGTCTTATTTTCCTTTATAATTAAATGATTACCAATTAATTATTTTTTGACCTGTTTAAACTATAACTACTTTCCATAAATCATCTTTTTATATTCATACTCATCAATCTAGTGGTTATGTAACAATTATCATAATAAATAATAATAATTCAATAGTATATCATGGTTCATTTGAACTCAGTGTCTCATGTAAAGAATGATGGAAAAAAATTTATCGAGAACTATATCATAAAATTTAAGGGTGTCACATTCTACCTCCAATCAAATGAATTTTTAACTTCAAATACTATCATTCCGATATAATAAACTAAGGATAATTATGCCTCATCACATCTTCAGTTTCCCACATTGCTTCCTAAAATTTATGGTTTTTTTAGAAAACATTTACCAAGTGAGTGGTATTGATTTGTAGGACATTGTCTCTATAATACTTAATCTCCATTGATTGTCCCTCATAAGATAGATCATGATCTATGGGTAATCCCTATGATTTTAGAACATGTGAAAGATTAGATATATATATATATATATCTTTATGATAGATACCTAGAACACATCTGGACCTTGATAGAGATTCATTAGAAGTGCCAAGCGATATGCTCTCATTATAATATGATCCAGAATCTCTAATGGGATAATATAACTACGGATTATTTTAGAAATCTATTATATTATAAATACCATATTCTATAGTGAAATTCATAGAAATATATTCTTATTAAATTGAAACTATAGAACTCATCAATAACTATCCAAATAATTGTTTTGTTGACTTTCAGCTACCCGTATATGATGTTGAATGGATCTAAACATCTCTGTCAATTATTCATCTATATCAGATACTAATTTATCTATTTTTGAATCTTTATTCTAACATATTGGATTCTAATACTTCCATCTATATAGTCATTCATACGGAGCTATCTAAATACATAAGTGAAAGTTACTTTTATAAGAAATTCCACCAAATTATTGTGTTTATCACAACCAAGTTTTAAATACATTAAGAAGTAACTCAACATGTATTATATAGATTAAATGTTCCCATTAGATTGATAATATCTCTAAGGATAATAATATGCTCTGAAACTCAAATTTGTACCTAGATATTGTTGAAGGATTCCCCATAGCATTGATGTAATGGTGAAATATTGAAGGGATACAATAGAACGTGGTACTCCAGGCATCGTTACAACATGATTAATATATATTAGAAAGTCAAAAAATAGGAAAATATTCTTTATTATCAGAGGATTGTTCTTACTTGTATGTTTAACAACTACAACCCAAATAGAAATATGGACTTTGGATATTTTTGGGATTATAAAAAGAAAATATTAGTAAAATATTATGATATCAATTCTTGTATAGGTAATGGCTATAACAACCCCGTATAATTTAGTATTTCATCCTTAAATTTATAACATAGTAAAAAATGAGTTACTTACTCTTAAATATCCCATTACATTTTACCCCACCAGAAATACTCTTTCAAATCTTAATACATCATCAAATTCCATGATGAATAGACAATGAAAAACTATGAGCATAACCAAATAGTTTCCTCTTTAGGTATGGTATTTATGGGATGCGTACTATTATCCAAAAAATTATATTTCAAACATGATCATGGTCGAACTCAAGAACATTACTCACCTTCTTCTATAATTTAACATATTCCTCCTATAACATTTTAATCATCTAATGGATAGATGATTGAGGATTCATCAGAGAAAGATATGGTGTATCTAATTTCATCATTGTTTGATGATCCATATTTCAAAAATTAATAAATTAGGATAGCTATATATTTTAATCAAGCATAATGTAGAATGGTATTTCTATATCCTAGAATTAGACACCTTATTTTCCTTCCTTGGGTGGTAATGTATTTGGTAATCATAGTCAATGATATTCTCCCACCATCTTGTTTAGTGTATATTCAACTCTTTCTATGTAATGATAAACATTATGTTTTTATGATTGGTATATATTCCATACAATTCAACACATTGAAAATGCATGAAAATCTTCAATTGAAATACATGGTGCAATATTTTTTGATCACTATATATACAACACCATTCACCAAACAGTTAATTCCACCATATCTTCAGTTCAAAAATTTACTATTTCCCACTCCAAATCATGAGTCAGGTAATATTTTCCCCAAATTTTTAATTGGTGAGATCCATGTGATATTACCATGAAATTCTCCACGTGGAATCATACCATTTCATTATTTGATTCATTACATTAGATAATAAACCCATATTTATTTTATTATAGTGCTATCAGAGATCCACTAGCCAACATTATTTTATCTTCTTTGAAACTCTATTCACACTCACATGTCAATAAGAACATAACCCCATTCCAAGTCAACATAGAGAGTGGACTCAATAGTAATTATAAATCTCTCAAAAAGTTTTGGTTGTATCCATTTAACCCAAGAAAACTATGAATCTTATTATCATGGATGGTAAAAACATTTCACAAAAACTTTTTTCTACAAATTATTCACTGATATACCATCACTTAGGATTATATTACCTATAAATGAATGTTTATGAATATGGAATTCACCTTTTTAAATTAATAACAAATTCTCTCCTTCCTCAGGGCCATTAACAAAATTTTAAAAAATTCATTGTTATCCTACTTTCTATTTGAATACATTAGAATATCAACTAAAAATGCTGCCATAAAAGATCACAGTAATATCAAAAAAACTATTCTTTAAGTCCATAAATATCAAAATAGGATTAGTAAGACAAAATGGGATGAATATAAATTGATAATGACCATACCTCATAGGAAAATATTAATTGGGTATATCCACCTTTTTTATTCTTGGACAATGAAATCATGATCAATTAATAATGGTGGAAAAAATATTATTCTCTTTCTAATTGAAAAAATAGATCATTGATAGGGTATATGATACATTTTCATAATAGTGATCTAATTATATTCGTGAAAATGAATAAAATTATACATTGAACCATCATTATTTTTAGATAAATAATCATTTATACCCCATAGAAGAGAACTAAGATGAATAAATCCCTTATGCTGATTCTCATGTAGTTTCTTCTTTAATTTTTTTAACTCAATCTAGGCCATTTTATATAGAGTCTTTGAGATAGGAAAAGAACCAAGTATGAATTTTAGTGAAAAATAAACTTCATTATTTTTTTAATACTCATAATGTCCTTTGTAAATACATCAAAAAATTCATAAAAATTAGTTAAATTTTATATTTTTATTTTTCACCCCAATCATTTGAGTAAAATATCTCTAGTTAATAGGTTGAAATACACATATTATTGAAGTAATTTCTATTAGGTGTTTAGGAACATCCCCGAACAGAAAGATGATTGAAGTTTGATTTAGAAAATCAAATGTAACATTCCTTTCATTAATAATTGATATTATTTCTATAATGAGAGATCGAATCCATACATAATATTACAATTCATTTAAATAATAGAACAAAACAATATTCACAGTAAGAACATTTCAAAAAACATATATCATATAGCATTTTGATATTTAATATGAGTACATATTATAGTTATGAGAACTCACTACCAACTCAATATCTATTCACCACGTTGGTGATTTTATTTCCATCTAAAAGTATTTAGATAAAAAATGAGTTGGTAGAACTATAATCAAATCAATCATTTTCCAATATGAGAATGTTTGATACATGTTCTATTCAATACATTATTAATAACTTCTAATTTATTTGTAGTGATTGCAGAATATTGGTAATATCCTCTTTTATTCTTTTTCTGTAATTTATATTGATGTTTGGGGGAATGTTTGGAATAGTTCACATATTTTTTTGGGTTAATGTATTGTACTTTTATGGCTTATCCATTACTAATTAATTTATTCTCAGGATGGGATTTTATTGAAACATGAATAAGAATCATTTTCCTTTTAATAATGTACAATATAGTTTCTTTCCATAGGTATCACATGTTGTAAAATTAACCATTCCCTTCAACCCTATTTCTATTTTTTTATTTCATCCTCTAATTATCTTTTTTTCCATTGTATCCATATAACATAGCAAATTATTTTAGTTTCATAGTATCACATGTTATTATATCATTATAAAATGATAATGTTTAGGATAGTTTTTTACATTAAATTATTTGATTAATCTTATCAATGAAATGACCAATATTTCCCTTCGAATTATATCTATATTCCAAAACATTCCTTGCTAACCCTATAATGTTTGATTCGTACTTGGAAGAATTTTTATCTTCGTTTTTTCTTAGCCTATGGAATTTCCTCTTTATATCATCTTATTTAATTCAAGGAAAATATTTTCCATTGAACGATGCCTTTAATAATTCCAATCCATGGTCTCTAATTCCTTTTCATCTATAGCAAATTGAATCAATGAACACTATTGATCCAAAAAACTTATGAGTTAATAAAATACCAAGAAATCCATCTCTATATCATTACATCCCAACATATGAAATATCATATATATAGAAATTTTCCATTTCAAACTACAAATGGATAACTTATTTTATGGAATGATGTAGGTTGTTGTAACATTAAATGGTCTGAAATAGTTACACCATGTTTTGGATTAGTGGGATTATCCATACATGCATGTTTATTGGTTACAATTTGAGTCATAAACCCTTATATAGTTTTAATTTTTTTTCAAATATAGCTCCATATCTTGATTCATTGTCTCTATGATATGTGAAATCCCTACATATAATATATGCTTCAATAAAATTTAATTTCCTTCTTCTAGGATTGTTTTCATAATAATGGCATACGCTATAGTAGATTATATCATTATGAAACATGATGAATATTTCTTATAATACTAAAATACTAATATAATTTAATATTTATAAATAAATAACCTCATAATCATAATCTTTATTTATTTAGGAATATTATAAAATTTTAAAATTAAATGAAAATATATATTAATGGATTGTAAATAAAATTTTAATTATCATAAGAATGTTCCTCCGGAGGTTCAAACTTGGTTCTTAAAAAAGAAAACTCATTATGCACTGTTTGATGGTTGAGATATACTCGAGAAAATATTTTTGGTGTAGTTTCCCCTAGATGTATCTATTCCAAAACCACTTTCTATTTTAGTATGTAGATCGAGATATTACTAAGAAAACCAATATATATTTACCATAAAAAACATTAATATTTAATCATAAACTTAGAATTATCCTTCAAGTTGGTCATATAGTAAAGTAATAAAATATATATTGTTCTAAATATCAATACAAATGTTCCTACTAAACATCTTCTGACAACAAAATTAAATACCCCGAATGCATTAGCCTAGAGAGGGTGGGTACTTTATTACATTTTCACATGATACAAATAACACATCCCATTAGACTGAATAGTTTAATAGTTTTAGAAAACTAGATAAATGCTTGAATAACACATAATATAAAACAATAAATATTATTTTATTTTAGAACATTATTATTCCGTATATAATATAATTTCATATCAATTATAATACACTTACTTGTATCATAAGGATAGGAAACATAATAATTGGGTGATATAAGATTCTAAGTACGGGTTTTCAAAAGAAGATGATAACATGGAATAAATATGGAACTAATAATATGGAAGAAATAAATGACAATCATATAATTCCATATATAAAATAACATGATCATGAAATTTATCCATATATGTCATTAATATTAAAACAAATCACATTTACATCAATAAAGTATCTCATAAATATAGAACGTATAATTCCAGACATGTTAAACATACTATCGAGGCCCTGGCCATGACATATACATAAATAGGTAAGGCCCTAGGAAAATATATAACCTATTTTTTCTCATGAGACCAATTAATTCATTAAGTGTCTATGTAATCCTATTCCCCACCCATAACTTGAAAATTATACGACATTAATCATATGAATTAGAAATACAACTAATCAATATTACATAAAAATCAATAATTACCCATATTGGAAGAAAAAGCCTATAGAATATTGAAACATTTCCAACAAAAACAAATACTAAACAATTCATAGAAATATAGTTGATTTTATCATGATATTATATCACAAACTTCAGTAAAGGATATTGGAATATATAGAAAAACCTTAAAAACATCAATGAACAAATTATTTAATAAAATAAAATTTTAAATTAAAAATCAAGTATAAAAAATATAAATTTATTAAAATTATTATTGAGTGAATTTTATTTTAAAAATAATTAGGTAAACATGGAATTCAATACTAAAATCATTTATTGTTCATGATTTTTGGAAATTTTGTTCATGTCATGCGTGTTAAATCAACTCCTCCATTCCTATTTTTAGTAAAAAGTCAACAGTACCCTGTTTGGAAAGCGATAATAAGATCCTTCTAAATAATTTTTAAAAGTATAAAATAGTTACAAATTTAATTAGTAGATCATTGGATAATTGGGAAATCATATTCAAGTCATTTAATGGAAAATATCCACATTAAAGTGAATCATTCTTAACATAGAAGGAAAACAATGTAGATCTTCTATAAAAAATCATTTTAGTAACTTGAAAAAATAAACAGAGTGAAATGAAAGTAAAAAAATAAAATTTATAGAAATAACCATATGAAAAAAACATATTTATGGTTTAATATAGAAATAAAAAATAATTCCCCCATTTGAGACTTAGACATAAACAATATTGAATAATGATGGGATTGTGAAATAAACCCATACATTAGGTCTGAAAATTATCACCGGTATTGAAACCTCCAATGTAATAAATATATATTAATTAAACATTTAATATGGTAACATTATATTATATATCACACTCTATAATTTTTAGTTATAAACCATTATCTCCCATTTATTAAAATTTATTTATTAAAATCATTTTTTATTTTTTCTTTGTTTGTCATGTATGTTTTGGTTTGGTAGTTTTATTCCTTATTATTTTATCATGGTTTCACAATATCTTGAATCTTAATAATGATATAAATATCACATATTTTCATTATACCTATATTTATAATCATCCATAAAAGCAATAGATAGAAAAATGAATTACACCGTTAATAGAGATAGTAGGTCATATATTGTAAGAAACGATGTTTTCACTTTTCGAATGATGTAATGAAGGAAATGAAAAATAATAATTTACCTTCATAGTGTCACAATTATACTATAAATATCATTTATATTTAAAAAATATATCTTTATTACAATCTATTTAAAGAATAAATGAAAAATGAATCACATTGCTTCATAAGGGTGGAAGTCCACATTTATGTATGAGGAACATTATTAATTTTTTAATTTGAGGGAAAATAGAGTTTATAATAGATGTTTCATAGTCATAAAAACATTAATTATATTTATTATACTGAATTTGTTTTTATATGATAAAATAAATATATTAATATGAGGTAACATAAGATGTTAAAACAAAGTGATTGGTTAAGGGTATTACCTCTTCTTTGAAAGAAAAAATTTAGATATCCTTTTAAGGATTGTTGGGTTGGACTATTATTAATAAAAAAGCATACATAATATGGATAATTATGATTGGGATAGATTTTAGAGTTTTTGGGTAGATCTTGATGGCTCAATGTGGTGTGACTAAAAGAGAGAAGTTTATCCTTTAATAAATAATGGAAATAAAAACCTTGGAATGAATAAAATTTATTAAATTATAACTAATTCATTCACATTAAAAATGATTCCAAATTAACGTAGTTAAAAAAATAGGATAAACTCTAATTATAACCATCCAATTAAATTAATATGGGGTTTTGTGTCATTTTAAACATTATCTTTTTATTTAACCCCGGGGTTAACCAATTTTAATTGTAACTACTATATTGAATTTTTAATATAAAAGGGTTATATTTTTAATTATAAGTTATAAATTGGATCATAAATGACCAAGGAACATTTTATAAAATATATCATCTTAATTTACCTTAGTCATTATTTTTATTAATTTCAAATAATTTAATAAAATGTTTTTATCATAAAATATTATTAATGTCATTTTATGAACTATTCAAATAATTTTACTTTGAAAACAACCTAAAAAAATGAATCTAAATAAAACCCATCAGAAATATTTTAAAAGTTATTTTTATCTAAAAAATTCTTGTATCACCAATATTCACCCAAATATTATCACTTTATATATTTTTAAAACCATTTATATTATTTTTCAATTAGTTGAAAAAAATAATATGTCATCATTGAGTAAGAACTAAAAGTAACTAATTAATCACAAAAATTTATAAATAAATTTTCATGAAAAAATAAATAATTTAATTTTCAAATAATTAATTAAAACTTAATAATCCTCTTTTAATCCTTATGGTTTTTTTGAGATATTAAATACAAGAAAATTGAGTTTTTGTATTTATTCATTCCTTAAATTAATATGAAGGTCTTAATCAAAGGAAAATGGAATCAATTGACAATAAGTTCAGTACATGGATAGTAAGGTCTAAAATATACTAGTAAAATATAAAAAAAGAATTTTTTTGGTCTCATTTTGAGACCACATCTCATGGTTTTACCCCAATTTCAACCGTTTTTCCCTCATTGAGGTGAAAAATATTTACCATGTTTGCAATTAACAATGATAAAAACCATAGATTAATGTTAAAAGATTATATTGAACATATAATATATAAATTGATTTAAATTCATTCAATAATAGTGAATAATTTTTTTTATCTTTTAAAGAAACAACAATCCCATAAAATTAGTTTTTCAGAAAAACATCTCTTCTAATACCTAATAATTTTTATTTTTATCTATAATCAATATGTTACCAATGAATTAATTTTAAAAATTTGTAAAAAATACATTATTCATGATTTTGTTAGTCCTATTAATACCCTCTAATAAATTTACTATGATAATAATGGTCACAATAAATAATATTATTTCAATAGTATATCGTTTTTTAATTTAAACAAGGTGTTTCATATAAAGTATGATTAAGAAAAAGATATTTATAGATAAATATATAATAAAATATCTATTTGATACACTCATACTAAGGTAATTTATGAAAACATTCCTCTTACCAGGTACATATTCCATATTGAATTATATATCTACAAGTACTCAACCTAACAACTCTACCATAAGCTCAAGCCATCTTGATAAATGATGTACCAAAGTATTTCATAGATAATGTAGATAAAATATTTCTAACTAATGAAATAGTAGTTAAAAAAATTTAAATCATAATCTATGATCGAAATATCTAGGTCATGATTATGGTATTGTTTCTCATCTGTTCATAACTAACATGATCAGTAAGTGAATACTCGATCTCTTGGAAATAAGAAATTGCATAATCCAACTCATTATGTGAAAAAATATATTGTTTAACTGATGACAATGTTTGGAATAATAAAAAATTTAGGGATCATCAACATTATTTTTAAATAAATAATTCATCCTCATTATATTCTTTCCTTATAAGATTTAACACTTTCCAGGTAAGTATTTTCATAGTTGGTTCTAGGAGTGAAAATATATTTATTACCTTCCATTAATATACATCCAACCTAAGGAAAATTTTAATTTAATGAAAAATCATGGGTCAAGAAAAATACAAAACTTCCTCTACCATATCCAAATCTACATATATTCATTACTCAGAATCTAAGTACCCAAGGAAGCATATCACAATAATACTAATGTTACCATTTTTGAACATGGAATTAATATAGTGAACATAGAGTGTTATTAAAACAATATTAACATTATTTTAATAAAACACTAAGGTTTGAGATTACACTAGAATATCATCAACAAAGACCAAGATGAATAATTCTATATAAGGGTGAAATATGACATTAATGAGTTCCAGGAACACTACTGGAAATGTTTTCACACCGAACGGAATAAGAATATACTCATATAAACTTTACCTAGTACTAAATTATATTTTTGTTATGTACACAGCTTGGAACCGTGGCTGGTGGAAGAAAGATTATAAATCAATATTATAGATTCATTGGTCTCCCCTTAAGTAGTTAAAAAAATTAATGATACTTGGTACTAAATACCTAATTTTCACCATACCATTGTTCCATTTTTATCACTCCATGCACAATTGATGTCTTCCAACAACCTTTCTTATAAAATGAAAAATAATACCCCTTGGACAAGTACTTAGGTTGATAAATCACTTGACCTCCAAGTCAACAAACTACAGATTGGGCTCTTTTAACTAAGTTAGTTCCCTAAGATGTAGGGAATAAATATTGGTCATTCTATCTATACTATTTCAATTATTAACTAAATTACCATGCCAAGATTAAGTCCAAATAAATATTATGGGAAAAATCATTTTGGAAGTCCACCATGGGAGTAAAAATTGCTGGGACCACCACCAGGTCTGCTAAAAGGACCATACTACCACTTATGTTGAAATAATTACAATATGGGTATCGTATGGTCCCACTCTGCCTATAAAAAATCACTATTACCTAATAATTATGTACTCATATCATATATGGTAGGTAAAATAAACCCATATTTGATATTAATTGATAATATCATGAATGTAGGTCAACCAATATATGCCAAAAGTAACATGAAAACTTGTTATCTCTAAAATTAGATAATCCTACAAATATATGTAACTAATAGTAAGTAAGGCATAATTTAGGAATTTCTAAACATGGTCTACCCAAATCCTAAGAGGAGTATCAATTGACAAAAAATCAAGGAAAATAATTTACTAATAACTCTAAATTGATAAAAAAATGGGATGAAATAATTGAATGAGATACCCTAGTATAAAACAATGTAGTGGAAAGCTTCAATATAACTACAATCATAACTCTAACCACCGAAGGTCCCTCTCAACTATCTAATGGGGTATAATCCAATATATAAACTCTATTATCCTTATATCCAAAAACATTCCCCCATTTTCATATTCTTTTTTAGAGGAAGTAAGCTATATATAATTGATAAAAACTATTTCTATAATCTATAGACTGTAACACAGATAAAACCCCTCGTAGAATATCAAATATCAGTATGAAGTTCCCTAACATAGGCCTTGAGGCCTATGTCTACCTCAAACAATTTGACACACTAACGGGGCGAGTCTTCAATTAAAATGTGGAAAATTTCCCGTCCTGCTATAAGAATGATACTCTATCAGTGGATAATTATATATACTATATTGAGGATAAGTTTACCTATAATGGAAACAAAAAAGGGTGTCCCTCCTAAAGTTTGAAGGGATAAAACCCAACCCTACCCCAACTATACATCACCACCATGAATCATTTCCTCAGATATTATCTTCCTACCAATAGAAGAAGTACCTTGAACAACACTGGATAATATTACATGAAAAAATTGTAGAAAATAAATCATAATATCATATATTATATTCTACTCAATGGTAATATCCTTTAAAAACACCTAGAAATAGAATTTTAGGTCAAAATTTTAGACAGAAGGCCTTATCTCTAGATGAAGAGCGATATCAATATTTTATAACCCTCGTTAATAAAAAAAATAACCAATTAGACTAACTATATGAAGCATGTAATATACTAATACATCATCATTCCCCCTGGTGGATTTCTATTAACTAATGAGGCCCATAAACCTCAGCACATGGAGAATGAATTCCTTAATGAAGTTGTTCTTGAAAGCATCTCAAGTGGGAACCTCATGTATCTATGACTAGAAAATCAAACCCAATGATCTATTTAAAGGTATATGTATTCAAAATTCTATAAGAATCACCAAAAAATTAGTTGGTGTTTCTATGTGAGTGGTGATTCCATTAATGTACTCCCTAAATTCTTTAGTATCATGAGCACCACCCATAACTTGAAAAGTTATAGATTTATAAAAATGGATGTCTCAAACATAGTTAACTATCATGATTCCTCCACTATGGGAACCTCCTCCTTCCTTTAAAACCATGTGGAAGACCCCAATATGAAGAGGGATTGCTACAAAACCATCTAGGTATCTATTGGAGCATTATCGGCCACATCCTATAGATCATAAAAAGGTTGTACTGGAGATTCCTACCCGTTATGAATATTCCAACCCTTGTCCCTTATAAGTTACACATGATGTATAAGAGGTTGAATTATCTTATATTCAATGATAGATACTCAAAAGACTTTTAATAGCTTAAATATTCATAAATTTTAAGTTGTTAACATAAACATATAGGAATAAAACAGCCCTAGGAATCACACTCTTTAGCTACCTGAAACCATAAAGATGAACCCCTTAAAACCTACATAGGGATGATGCTCACATTATTGTACATGCACATTAGTCACATTTATAGTGTAAATGTAGTATACATGATCAAAATAATTTTTTTAAATATTATCAATGATATATTTTTGAAAACCTAGAATATATTATTGGTTTAATTTATTAAATTTAACCTATAACTCATAAGAAATCATGGATATTACTTGTGAACATATATGCATATTCACGATTCATGTACTCATGTGCTATTTTCAATCAATCCAATGGAAAATTTCAAAAACCATAACCATAAAATATCTCCCATAAACAACATGAAATTGTATTTTAAAAACCGAGAACTAAAATCCCACTTCCCCAAAAACATGTAGCTACACAACACATATGCTGGTTAAGAAAATTTTAGCTTCCCTACCTTAGTCCTATCAATAATATATCCATTTTCTGAAACCCAAAAATATAAAATTAATCAAAATAAAAAAGGATTTGATGCCATTTTTATAATTCCCCAACCAGAATCATCTAGTATGGGATAAGGTTCCCCAAGACCCCATGTGGACCTCACAATATACAAGATGTTTATGGATTATGGTGAGGGATAAAATTAATCATGGGGATACTATGCCACTGATAATAGGTGTATACTAGAGTAACACAAATCATAGAATATACAATGAAGAATAAAAATAAATAATCACATAGAGAAGACAATAAATCAAAAGCACTAATTCAATCACAACACACTATATCAAAATTAAATACACAATCCAAGTCATGAATTATTCAAAAATGCATCCCCATATGCAGTGGATCAATGTAATAAATAAATAAAAGAAAAACAATAAACAAAGTGGAGTCATTGTACAAGGTTATGGGTTATATTCTAACATCACCTCAATCCAATATGCTCATCCTACTCATCTTCATGATGCATGTCCCTTTAACCTAAATGGATCCATGAACATGAGGTTTTCACATGCATCAAGATTCCCATATAGGGTATGAAAATAATATTAGTTGAAAACCACCAATGATACCTTATCATAAATGGAAAAATTTTAAAAACATGGATTAATTACTATAAAATAAATATATATTTAATGAAACAACCCACTAGGTAATTGTGTGCTAACCTATAAGTGACAAACATTGATATAATTTTCATTGGACCATCATTAGAACAGTTTTTCTATAAAAAAACATAAGATTCAAAAATCACCCATAACCCATTACTATGTATAGGTAACAACCTCAAAGGAACCTTGAACCATCTTACAAATTCTTGATAGGTCATCATATACACTGACCCATCCCATTGATGCCTGGTATGTCTAAGATCCTGAACATTTCTAGAGATGTATTGAGCTTGTTTCTAAGTATTAATTTTCCTTGTATTGATAATATATTATTTTTTTATCTGGGGTTCCTTTGGGTAAATCTTGTATTTTTTGAGGGGGTTTTGGGATTTTACTCTTTGGGAATGATTTTCCCAAACTGTGTACCCTTTCGCCAGCAAACAATGAAACCCAAGGTAGAGGGGGATTTTCCGGTTAGCTCATTGTTTGAAAAAATATGTTCCCTATTAGTAGTAACCATGACTTCCCCATGGAGGATCCTAATATATGGGGATATCTATGTGATTTTTATAGGAAACTACGCATGATGAAAATTAAACCCTCAAAAAATTAAATTGAAAATTTAAAAACCCCTCGAATTTCACCCAAAGTCCACCCAAATCAAACCCCACTCATTCTTATATATTTATAAGTCCTATAAACAAATTCATGGGGCCCTCAAACAGTTTTCATAAGGAATAATAGTCTAGATTATTGAATCTACACCTCTCCTAGTATGTGGATTCTTCCTAATGAGAATCCTTTCACACTTTTCTCTTTTTCTAGGTTAAATGGGATAGTTTTGATCAATTGATGATTTGTATTGATCTAGTTTTGATGGATCTTGACTCAATTGATATTAGATCTAGGTTTTGGATTTAAATGTTGTTATTTATTGTGATCGTCATTATTTTACCTCCAATTGGGATTTCTATATGCAAGCTCTCAACATTAATATTGAGGTAGCTGGTTAAAATTCAAATCTCGTAGTCTTGAAATCCTATTGCATGTATGTGTTTTTTAAATTAAATTGGAACATTTGAAAATTGAATTTTGATTTCAATAAATCAATTGATTAATTAATTTTTGGAACCATGGAATAGATTAATTGAGTTACCATGTAAATATGAGATGAGTTGGACTTGGGAATATTAAATCAGGTAATTATGTTTATGAAATTGGTGGTATCTAATTAATTAAGTAGTTATTTATTTAATTGAATGTTGAGACCGTGGAATTGATATTAAATTGGGATTGTATAATTGGTAAATTAATTTAAATATTAATTAATTTAAAATAGATATTATTATATGGTTATCTTCACCTTAATGGATTATTGGGTTATATGATTATTATATTTGAAAATTGTTTAATGGTGATTTAATCATAGTATTCCATGTTATTTATGTGTTGAACCCTAATTTTATTTGATAGTTAAAATGGTATATTAATTAATTTTAAATTTGATAAGAGGGTTCATATTTATTAACCTTGATTGATGTGATAAATTTCATATTTGTGTGATTGGTTGATGAACATGGGACACATATTGGGGATCCAAATACCTATACGTGACATTGAGGTTTGGGATTGGCACTGAGAATCCAATTATCCATATTTAGTTAATATTTTATTGTACATGAAACGAGTCTCAGAATTTCTATTTATGATAGAAATAAGGATATTGGGATTGAGGCTCCAAATAACCATTTAGCAATGAGTTGTGGGACAAGGACAAAGACTCCAACAACTCATGGGGTGTTAGAAATTTTAATGAACTCCCTAAGATTGGCATTAGAATATAGTACCATGTGGCTGTGTTATGAATTATTATGAAATGGATAATGAAATCCCATGTGTTATAATGAAATGTGAATCGAATGTATCATATGGTTCAGAATCCAAAAAAATATGAAGAAGGTACTGATCGTATCTGTGTCAGTAATATCCTTAGGGATTTATGTGGTTACATAAAGAGTAACGAATTGTAATAATTGTTTTCTTTATGCAATGTGATTTATTATTTATAAAACATGATAAGAACATATTGACTGGATATTTCTTTTGGAAATATTAGTAGTTTCCTACTTAGTTGTAATCACACCACACTTGGGATTCCTTATCTGTAACATAATAGACATTAATTTTACAGGGCATGATTAGGGAAAGATCCCCATGTTAGATGAATTAGTTGGGATGGATAATGGATGAGGGAACCATTAATAGTATCAGTACCCTCTTGAGAGTTTCATCGTGTATTTGTTTTAGTTTTTATTTTGAAACTAGACATTTTTCTAGCATAACGTATCTATTTTTTGGGTTTTAACATTATATTTTTATTTGGGTAATCATGTGGTACTAATATTGTTTAGTCGATGGTTATATCAGTGGGATATTTTTTATTAATTTTTCAAATGAGATACTTTGATAATGAGGGTATATTCTACCCATGATGATATATTAGACCCTCCATACAATTTTTAAGACTCTAGGATATGGGTATAAAGACATAAATTCATCAATCCAACTAGCATGGGGCATCAAATTATGGACCCTCGGTCAGGACCTTACAAATTCATATCAATGAAGTTTTCTATTTCCTTTATTATTTATTTCTATTTGGGAATGATAGACATGATAGTTGGATGAGTCGGTCCTTGTACATAAGGTTGTTCATGGGAGTAGCTATCCCATGTAAGGTAGACAACCCATGTACCAAAGGTTGGATTGATGTTATTGTTGTTTTCTATTATAGTTGGATGTTATTTAACTTTGGGGGATGCACTTGTTATCTGATGTGATATTTCATTATGATTTTTTTGAAATTTGACTCATGTACTAGTATTATACAATAGTTGAGTATGAATTCATCATTCTAGGAACTTAATAATTATTATGACATGAATCATTATTAGGCATGCATGTGAAAATGGGTTTTGCATAAGATGTTGAAATTGAAATGTATTTCTTTTCCTGTGTAATTGAAATGAAAAAGGATCCTAATAATTATTGAATGATTTAATGTTTTTCAAAATATAAATAAATGGATGCCAAATGAGAAACATTAATAATGATAATTACTTTACCCTTTTCAAACCATGACCTAGAAGTAGGATGGTTATCGATGCTGTTAGTTCCTTAGTTTTGGCATTGGGTTGGGGAAAAGGGGGATGATTTTTTATGGATTTATGTGAATCCCTCTTGATAACTGTTTTAATATTGTGATATGTATCCAAATATGTGTGTATTGTATTGGATATATATGACTCTATGATTACACTTATTGATTGTATGACAAGAGTATGTGGTACGAAATTATCCTTCAATAGTGGATCCTAAAGCAATAGTGGTGTCAGGTGAAGGAGTTGGAGAGCTGTTCCATGAGGACATCTCCCACTCCATTTAGTTTATGGAGAGAGACCCAGATAAGGTTATGAAGAGTATTTCTTACTTGAATTATTATTTTTAGTTATATAACCCTTTAACATTAAAAAAAGGTGAACTTTAGCCAGTATAATTTATGATTGAGTCCATGTAGACTACAATTGAGAATTTAGTGATTTATCTTGATAAGAGGGTCATGTTTACTACTTATATATAATTATAATCAGTGAATAAATGGTGGGATATTATGTCTCATACTAGGAATGATGATGGTTAGAAATAGAAATAATTTTTAGAGAAGTTCCTCTAGAACTTTAATCTATATAATGTAAGATAGGAGACAAAAGCTAAGCTCTTTTGGTTGACTAAAGTGAGTATTTCTGTAGTGTACTATGATGGTTACTTTACTCCTCTAATGGCCTGAAGGCCTTCATTTTTTTATTTATTTTTTTTGTAATCCACCTTTCAAGGGGTGAGGTGGAACCCTTACAAGGCCCATAGGTGTAAGTATTACATGGCCCGTAGGCCTTAGAGGAATTCATTGCCCATAGGCTTCAAACATTACATACGACCCAGAATAACTACTTGGAACTTCTCCTCCATAGCATCTTCATCATGAAATCAGTTCTCCACCTTCGCATGGCTGTTCGGATGGGCATTTCCCGTTCATGAATAGGCTTGTCCTAATGGCAGGTGACATACCCTCTCATTCATTCAATCCTTTTAGTTCTAGTAGGGGAAAAGACTATAATATCCATATGTTACAAGGAAGAGATTCACTATAAGATCAATTACCCAGTAAATATATTTATATAGAAATTGTTTTAGAAGTGTTGGGTTATGATCTCATATATGAGGGACCCTGAAGGAAGCTTCAAGTGGATGATAGGTTGTTTCTTCTATGCGATATGGAGGTTCCTCTTCTATGGTTTATAAAGATTAGTTATGAGAATTTTGACAAGAACATGGGAAATAAGTATTTCTATATGAAAGGAAATGTTACTTAGGATATTTCTCTTTTGATTTACCACTGGTTTGGCCAAACATACCACATTAATAAGAAATTCCCCAGACCACTAGAACAGTTCCAATCATTTCACAGGATGTTACATCAATAGAGTTTTTTCATGAACTCGTGATAAATGGGTAATTAAAGAGTAGATATTCATAATTATATTGTGGGAATAGGATCTTATACACTCTATAAGAATGGTATCCATAGTTATACTATCCATGGGGGTATAGGCAGTGGGAATTATGATTCCAAGAAAGTGCATCTATATTAGTGTTTTAGTGCTGCTTAGGGGACTCAAACTCTATCATTGGGGTGAGGGGAAGGAAAATTCCATACTTTTCACCCTACAATAGTGGATAATGAGGCTAGACTATCACTGGGGTTTTAATGATTGAAAAAATGTTGGTAGTATGATTGATAATCATGAATTTTTTTTCAAGGGGTGTTCTCTTGATGTTGGGGAGTATTATTTTCTTTGGGATATTTACATTCTTGATATGTTAGGATTCAACCTAATTATGGAAATTTAATGGTTGGTGGCATACCCTCAACAATATTGATTGATACCAACGGATATTGGATTTTACCTCTCCTGTTGGAGACAATTTTATACATTGTGGGTAGTGTGATATCACGGTGGGTCGTGCTGGGCTAGTTCATGAACAACTGGGGTGGATCACCACCCAGGATGCAAGTCTTTTACTGAATGATTACGGTAAAAATCCTGATGCATTACTACCTTTAGTGGATAAGTTCAATGATATGATTCTTGAGTACTTCTCAAGGCTATGATCTGATACATATTTTGATTTTATGATTGTTCTCATGCCTAGAGACAAGTGACACTATATTCCCCCATTCAAAATGACACCAACAGAACTTCAATACATTAATAATCAACTGAATGTTTTGATGTATAAGGGGATTATATATCTGAGTATATAACCTTAGGGTTCTTTAGTATTGTTTTCAAAGAAGTCTATTGTTATTTTTCACTTATGTGCTGATTACCGAAAGATAAATCAAATGACTTTGAATATTTAGTACCCACTTCCATGTATCAACATTCTTTTTAACCAATTGAGGGGAAATTTTTTATTCTATATGATTGACATGAGAGCAGGGTATCACCAGTTGAGAGTTCGACCTTCCTATATACCAAGGACTAATTTTATAATCGAGTATGGCCTATATTTGTTCTTTTTGTGCCATTCAGGATGAAGAACTAACTAACAGTGTTTATTTCTTTAATAAAAGAAATATTACACCGATAACTGGATCAGTTTATGGATGAAATATTAGTGTACTATAAGAATCATGATGATCATGACCAATATTTTTACATCATCCTGAGTACACTGAGATAGCATCAGATATATACCATGTCATCTATGATTCCTTTTTTATTGATCTATACAGTTATTGGGTTACATCATATCAGAGGATGGTCTGTAAGTGGACATAAAGAATGTTTTCGTTATGGTTCCTTTGGGAAATCCCAAGAACATTTCAGATAACTATAGATTTCATGTGTCAATATGATATTAATTGAAGTTCTTTCAACACAATTTCTATTTGGATTATCAAATTTTATACTTGACCAATAACGGGATAATGTTTTAATGGTATGAATCATGTGAGAATGATTTTGAGGAGTTGACAAATCATTTGAATAAGGAATCAATCTTGATCGAAACTAAATTGGGTGAGGATTAGATGGTATTTTGTGATGCTTATGGGGTCAGCATTGGAGTAGTGTTGATTCAAGGTGATCATGTTTCGGAATATGGTTCATGAAAGTTGAGGATGGATGATGGGAACTTCTCTATAAATGAGCTCATGTATATAGTAGTTTTTTATGATTCAGTGTGTTTGTGGTAATATATTTTGGGATAAATGTTAAATGTCTATATCGATCAAAAGAGCCAGAATTATATATTTTTTAAATTAGATTAGAATCTACGGTGGCATATATGGATTGAGTATATGAATTCATTTGATTTGGATCTTTCACATACTCCAGGTAAAGGAAAAAATGTCATTGATGATCAGAGAAGAAAAAAAATGAGAATTAAGAGATTTATATGTCTAGTTATGAGTGTAAGATGACGACATTGCTGACTGAAATAAATGTTTTGTCTTGGGAGGGTTAGGAGAAAATTACTGTTGTTTGAGATTTAGTGGATTATACACCATTTTTCCAAATAATGGAGAGGTAGTATGAGGATCCCTAATGTTTATCCTTGAGATAAGGCCTTAAATTTTGGGTTTCACCTTTCTATTAGACCACTGATGAGGATATCATCACGTTTTTCACGAATCATGTGTTTGTGGATATGATTATATGGGAGGATTAGATTCATGAATTCATTTCCTCAAAGTGGGATGTGTATCCAGGTTTGACAAAAATATTCCATGACATATGATAATAGTTTTTAAAATTACATTTCATAGTTCGTGACATGATGACACACCTATCAATAGGTGAAGGTTGTGCATCAAAGATTTAATGGTTCAATACAACCACCCCCCATTCCAAATTTGATGTGGGATGATGTTACTATAGAAATTGTGTTGGGTCTTTGGATGATGACTCATAACAATTACACTATTCTAGTGGTGGTCGATAGGATGAATAAATAATTATATTTAATTCCTATGTAGGAGACATTCTCAGTTGAATAGTTGGAAGACATGTATGTCTAGGAAATAGTCTATCTACATGGGGTTCCAGTGAGTATTATTTCCAACCATGACTTCCATTTTATTTCTCTCTCTTGGAATGGTTTAATGAAGGAACTAGATACATAAGATTTAAAAAGAACTCAATTTCTCACAAAAATAGATGGTTAGTCGGAAAAAACTATATATGTGATTAGGGATATTCTTCGAGCGTGTATTCTCGATTTTGGTCGGTCTTGGGAGAATCACTTAGCTATTGTTTATTTAACTTAGAAAAAAATTATTAGGAAAATATATTGATGAATCCATATCACTCTATTTATTGTAGGCCATGTTGATGACCACTATGTTGGATGGAGGCTGGTGAGTCCATGTTTTTAGGATAGATTCACATGTAGGAGACATCCAATCAAGTTCATTGGATTCAAAGGCATATAGAAATGGTTTAGAATATCAAGATTTTATCTGTTTTTAGATATTGATAACCCCTATAGTTTATAGAAGGATATTGTTTTTTCCTTCTAGAATCTCCCAATTTGGGTTGTCGTTGGATTATGAGTCATGAAAATATGGCACTCAGGTATATTGAACCATTTGAGGTTTTCAAGTTAGTCAGTCTTGTGGCATAATGATTGATCTTCTATATAGGTATAGTTTTACACAAGATGTGTTTCATGTGTCATATATTCAATGGTATCACCCCAACTCTTATCATTTGATCAATGTGGATGGTGCTAATCTTAAGACAGATGTGTCCTTTAGGATCATCTGATATGTTTGTTGAATTGTAATGAGAATGTGTTGTGGTTATAGACTGTGCTAGTTTTTCTTGTATTGGGAAATATTTATTTTTTTAGGAGTAAAAATGGGAGAGGTAGTAGAATTTGTGCGATCAGTGTATTGATCTTTTTTACTTCAGAATTACAGTGATTCATTGATGTCTGGCTCAAGGATGATCTATTATAAGGTGGGGATATTGAATGATTCAGAACTTTTTCGGAGATGTATCGAGCTCTTATACAAGTATTGTTTTTTAATTATTTTGATTATATCATTTTTGGGTTTTATACTTAGTGTATTTAGTTGAAATTAAAATGTTTTTTTGGGGTTTTGGGTAGTGCATGGTTGGTGCATAGATTTCCCAAAACCATGCACCCTTCCCTAGTAAATCATGAAACACCAGGAAGAGGGGGATTTCATGTTTTCTTCATGACTTGGAAAAATATGTACACTCTTAGTAGTAACCATGAATCCCCTAAGATGGAGGTGAATATTTAGGAACACAGTTAGTGAAAACAATGCACCTCGTTCTGGAAACTATGCGTGTTGAAAATTAAACAACCAAAATTTAGATTAAAATTTCTAAAACCCCCATGAATTCACCCAAAGGTTACCCAACATTACACTCAATCATTCCTCTCATTTTTTTAAGTTTAAAAACAAATTACTAGGGCTCTAAAAACATTTCTTGAGGAATAAATGTACAAATTGATGAATTTACACCCCTTTCTGTATGTGGTTTATTCTAGATGATATTTATTTATCTCTTATATACCTTTTTTGCTAAAAATTGAATGGTTTTCCTCCGTTGGAGATGGATCCAGGTATAGGTTTGAGGTATTGTGAATATATTAATTTTGTTTCCAAGTATTGGAATTAAATATCTTTCTTCATCATGATCTTGGTTAATCCACTTCAAATTGGTGATTCTAGTTGGAGAGAATTCATAGTCAATATTGATGTGGCTGGTCTAAATTAAATTCCCATAGTCTTAAATTCTAGTTTTCTATAGGTATTTCCCAATTAAAATTTCAATGCATGAATATTTAATCATGAATTGTGAAAATTAATTTTTTATTAATTTCTCGAATCAACGAATTTATTAATTGAGTTTCCATATGAATATGAGATGTTTGGAACTTATGAAAATTAATTTTGTTTATTTTGTTTATTCAAATTTTATATTTAGAGTAATTAATTAGTTAATACATTTATGTAATGTTGTGATTGTGGAGTTGATGGGAATTTGGTACTATATAATTGAATAGTTATTCTGATTATTAATTAATTGAAAATTGATATTATGAGATGGTTAACACAACCTTTATGGGTAATATTTTTTATGAATTGAATATTTAAAAATGGTTTAATGGTGACTTTTTCATATTATTCTATGTGATTAAGATATTGAAGAATGATTTTTTTATGGTTGAAATGGTACATTATTTGGTGTGAAATGTGATACAAGTTGTAATGTTGTTTAGACTTAATTGATGTTATATATGTGATATATGTGTGACTGGTTGATAAGCGTGTGCGGGAAACATACTAAGGCTCAAAATACCCATTTGGAACATTGGGATTTGGAACATGGATTGATGCTCTAAATACCCATATTTGATTTTTATTATATGGGTATTAATTGCGGTTCCAAATACACATTTGTGATAGGATGTATGGAATAGGTACTGAGGCTTCAAATAACCATGTTCCGATGAGGTGCAGGATGGGGATGGAGGCTTCAAATAGCCATTGGGGGTTAGATATGAAATTCTACACCAATGAGATTAGAATTGGACTATGGTTCCATGTATCCATTTTATAAATTTTTATGGAATGGATAATGAAATATAATGTGTTATAATGAATTGTTAATTGAATATGTGATATGTTTAATACTCCGACATGGGCCAAATTTGGTATTGATAGTATGGGTATCCTTAGGATCCAATAGGATTTATGTGGTTAATTAAAGAATAATGAAAATTAATAAGTTTTTAATATATACATTTTAATATATTATTTATAGAAAAAATATAATTTTATTTACTAGATATTGATTTATAAACCGTTGGAAGGGGCCTACTGATTTTTATTCACACCCTACTCGGGTCTCCTAATAAGTGCCTAAATGGAAATCATGTTTGTAGGAAAGTACAAGGGAAAGAGATCCTTGTTGGATGTATGAGTTTTGAGGGATCATGGATGAGGTAACCAGACATGGAGTTTGGAACTTATTGGGATTATAATTTTGTCTTTATTTGTTTTTTCCTTTTCACACATGACATGTTTTTGCTATGACATATTTACTATTATGGTTTGTAAATTATTTTTGAACTTGGTAATAATATGGTACTTGTTACTTATGGATGTTGGTTATATCATTTGTATTTTGTTTATTTCTTCCATTATTGAGCTAATTTGATAAGAGGGTATAGTTTCTCCATGTTGATATATTAAACCCTCACTACTAGTTAGTAGCCTCTGGCGTATAGGGATGTGACCTTGAAGTAATGTGACTAACCAGCTCGGGGCACTGGTATGTTCCACTCAATTTGGGATGTTACATCTAGACATCATAACCACTGATCCATTATACATATTATTGAAAGTTCATCATATCCACCGACCCATCCTGCATGTTATTATGTGGTAATTACAAGAATCATGAAATAAATAACCCCATGAATCAATGGAATAAATTCATATGAAATTGGAAATAACACCCCTATAACATACATCACCTACCATGGTAAAACCAAAACACACTATGCTTGAACCACTGCTACAAAGGCTCTTTTATGGGGAAGAATTACACTGTATTACCAATAAATCCTTGTTTATTTTTCAATTACCATGTTACAAAACCCACCATGATCACTATCAAAAGTCCACAACACATACAAAGACAAACATGAACACTCTATCTTATCTATAATATTTCTGACATGGTTTTGAAAACACTCACATGAAATGAAATTCATGAAAAAAATTCAATCTTCATAAAATGGTAAGGGCATTTATAAATTTGGTGTGGTGCAGTTAAAATATGAAGGACCACCACTAAAATAAATACCAATAAAAATATCCATAATTTTTACACCTAATTTAAACATTATGCTTTCTAGAAATGATAAATATGATGAAACCAAGGGTAACCTGAATTAACTACTTGAGTGGAATTATAATTGCTACAAGAGACCTTCCACAACATGTAATAGATCATTCATTCAAGAAAATAGGAGAAAGGGGATTATAAATACATTAAGGGAGATTCCCAGAGCCAAAATTTCGAGTGAGTATTAGGTTGAAGAAACATGATGGATTTCAAAATGTTCTATGTGAAATTATTTTCCGATACAATTAAAAAAACATCCATGAAGGTGGTCGCAACATTTATATAAGTTCACGTAAATGAAACACAATATATAGAACCCCTTAATGAGACTACAATGATATTTAATGTGTAAAATATAACATTATGATATGAATATTTTCATGTATCATGTCTCAGTAGTAGGTCACCCCCAATGTTTTTGAACCAATTCTTCAACCATATTGAATCCCTGAAGATCCAGAAATGAGAAAAATAAAAATGATTTGGATGAATTTAAACACAGACACAGATTAAATTGAATTGGAATTAAAATTAATTTCATGAGACATACCATCTGATAATATGATAAAAATGGGAAACATAGTTCAAATATGAAACATATATTAGTATAGGGTACATTACTTTTATAATACAGACCCTCATTGCCCATGCTTATGGGTAACTAAAACATACTCAAGAACACATCATAAAGAACCCATGGAATGAAAATTAATTTCAATTATCAAATCATAATTAATAAATATAAATAAAATGAATATCATTACTAACATAAAAAAATAACTAGTGGATGAAAATGGGCTTCATGTCCTTTTAAATGGATTAACATAAGGAAATAATCAACATGTTGAACCCAAGAAAAATAACTTGGTATCCAAAGGTATTCAGTAAAATTCTGGGTATATACCGTCAAATAAATATTACACTTATAGTATTTACACTTTATAGATAAATGACATTCATTTATACAAATAATATTCCTAATAAATCAATGTATAACATCTTGGTGAACTCTTTTGAATCAGAGGAAGGAAATCTCTAGTGCTTATGAAGAAAGGGTAATGAAATTAAGGTTATGTATACTCATGATGTATGATTTTAAAGACAACGGTAGCTAAATATAATGTAATTTATATTAAAAAAAATTAAATATGTGATTAATTAAAATAATGTGGATCATATAATTTTATTTGTATTTGTGATCAAGAATTATATATATCAAAGAATAATTAATTTCATGGAAAATACTTTTTGTAGGTGTTTTAGAAATTTGAATCCAGAAAAAAGAAATATCCATGATCTACAAAAAGGATTATAAAATAAATATTTTATAATTTTTTTGAAAAATTATTTATTTTATAATCCATGAAAACCTATACAAAAACCTTTATACAAAATGATATAATCAGTAGAAATATGTGTTTACACATAAAATGTTAAAAAAATATTCTTTTCACATTTTCATGAAATAACCTATATTGAAAACCTTACTAATTTAATTAAAAAAATTCATGAATTTATATTAGTATAAAATTAACTTAATAATATCTCAATGAATGTATAAGGATGTTAAAAATATAATCTAGTGAATATGGACCTGGAAAAGGGATGTTCCATACTAAAAATAATATAGTTGAGTCCGTTTCCTTATAATAGATAAATAACAAGTCATGGGGGGAATAGAATAGGGAAAAAACAATTAAACCACCAATAGTTACATTAATATTTAAATATATATCCATTAGGATGTAATTGATCTATATTAAATAGATTATAGTGAACCACAATAACATGAATCATGAAATTAAATTTGAGAAAAGAACCCATTACATCCATTGAAATTTTTGAGTTGAATCCCCTTCTGAGGTATTATTTAAAATATGAAAAACAAATTCAATGAATAATGAATGGATAATGATACAAAATATTAATTGGGTAGTTGATAAACATTTTAAAGAATACATGGTGTATAGAAATAATGATTTCTTAATGGGTGAATATTTGGAATAAGAAACTATTATCTTCTTTCCATACAGAGTCGAATTCACTCTGTGATCCTATAGATACAACAAAAATATATTAATAACTAATTTAATAACATAGTTCATATACCAATACCTTTATAATATTAATTTATAAAAATTATCTACATGTATATTAGTTTTTT
Source organism: Viscum album (assembly GCA_963277665.1). NCBI lineage: Eukaryota > Viridiplantae > Streptophyta > Magnoliopsida > Santalales > Viscaceae > Viscum > Viscum album. The sequence continues at coordinate 164,211,977 of OY728149.1, forward strand.
ATTACATATTTTCAATATCAGATGTGAGTAATGTTTAATTTTTTGACATAGATTCATAATAACAATGTTATTCATCATTATTATACCAAATTTAATCTTTTCTATATCATATATTATATTTTAATTCCTATTTTATATTTATTATTTATGTTTTAATTTCATTATATATGGGTTTATGTTATGATTGTTAACAATATTATCAAATATGAGCACATTTCTGTGATTTTTATCTAATGAATTTTGGTATCTCAATTGATGATTTCTATATTAATTTTTCCATTACAGAACCAAAATAATGTATTTATATACATTTATATCATATATTAATAGTAATTAGGTTTTTATAGCTATCCATGGTATTATTTTATAGCATTTTCAAGTAGTTGGTTAGAATGTCCTAAACATGAACATATCATAATTAATAAAGGATTATCATAATAAAAGTTGTTTCTATTTGAAAAATATAATTATTATAGATGAAAAGTTACTTTATTAAGATAAATTTTTCTTGGTGATTAATATTTTAATATCTATTAATATATTATAATTAAATTATATTAAAAAGATACATTTTACTTCATGGATGTCATAGTCCGCCCAACGCATGATTGGGATTTTATATTCTCAATGAATGTGATATAAATAAGGTGGATTATAATTTGTGTCATAATAATAGAATTATATAATTTAAAAATTTCTATAATTGGATCTTAATAAACAATTAATATGGGAAATGGTGGACAATAGAGGATGTCAGTATTTGGAGGTGGTAGTTCCAACAATCCATGAATACTAACTATTTTATTAATTGAAAATATGGAAGTTGGTAAATAGTTATCAAAATAGTATAAAATATTTTAGTTCAAAAACTATCGATTTCATTATATAGTAATTTTGAATTTAAATTAATAAAAGTATTGAATAAAAATAAATATATAAGAAAAAATGTAATCACATCGAGGACTTGGGATTTCCCTTTGAATACTCCAAATAATTTGAGGTTATAATATAATATTCTATAAAAAATAAAAAATATATAAGGAAGAGGATTCAAAAGGAATTAAAAGGGTTTTATTTGGAAGATTGAAAACAATAGTGTTCTTTAATTAGTGGGGAGAGGTACCTTTTATAAGTGGTAGGAATGTAATTTGTTTAAATATTTGAACATAAAATGAAGAGTGCACATGCATCAATGCCAAGAAGTCTCTAAAATGGATGATAATTTTTTCTGACAAGATATAATATCTATAATTTTGTGACCATTATTTTGCACACTTGTATTGAAATGATTTTTCTTTCATTTTCTCTTATAATATTCACTTCTAACATTTATCATAATACAATGCTACATAATTTTTACCAAAGTAATTCAATTTTAATTGCTAAAAATAAAAAGAACATTTTTAAATAATTTAGACGTAAAAATATAAAATTTTAACATACTTTTATTATTAAAAATCTATATATCTAATGAAAATTAATACTATCATTAGTGCGTGTAACGCATAAAAACCTATCTTAAAAAAACTAAATAATAAATCTTAATATTTAGGTGTATGAAAAAAAATTCAACTATTTTTTTAATAATTATATAATTGGGATTATTATTGAAAAAATAATATATATGTTTCTTTTAAAACTATAAAAGCATAATTTCACCAAAATAATATTTAATTAAATGAAAATCCCAAAAACAATTTTATTTGTAATTTTTACATGAGTTGTTACATTTTTTTTAAATCATAACAATATTCTAAAATATATATCTTTTCTCCTGAAATAAATATGTGATGCCTCTGATTTTTTATAAGTATTTAATTTACAATTTCTTCTTGATGTAGTCATTAAAGCTGTGATCTCAGTAAAAAAATGCATTTTTAATTATTTCCCTAAAAATTAGTAATTTTAGAAAAATATAAAAAACTAACAACATAATAATTAAGAAATTATAATTTAAAAATGGATTTTTTTTATAAAATTATTATTATAAAATTATTATATGTTTTATTTAGAAGAAAATATAGAATATAATGAAATTTTTTTTTATTGAAAAACGAATTTTTTATCTTCAAGTGCTTTTAATAATATTTCTTATAAACATGTAAATAATTTAATTATTAAATATTAGTTATTAATATATTTTAATTATTTTTACAAATTTTAACTATGATCGATTTAATTTTTCAAGGAAAAATGCATTATAATGTTCTAAACAGTTCTTCGAATTGAATGATTTTTAATCAAATAATCAATGTCAAAAATGTGACATTTATAATTTTTTATTAGGTTTTTATATAAGAATTATTATATTTTTAATGTCATTTTTATATTTCATTGTTCATTTTAATTGCATGTTGAATTTGTTTGGTGTTTTTTGTGACAAAATCCATTGATGATAATATCAATTCAAGGGTTCCAAAATCTCATGTCAATAAATTCTACCACACATAAAAAATTATTTTATAAAATTGTAAGTATTATTCATTTATTAAAATAGTAAATAGTATTATAAAGAAAATTCATTCAGGATATAGATTCTAATAGGAAATATTCATTACTCTCTTATGATATATTAAGTTACTTATATTTCTTCATGAAGGGGTTATCTTTCATATAGTAATATAACAAAGTATGTATATATCCTAATCGTAGATTAACCAAAATATAACTTTTCCAAATGTATATAAATCTCTATGAAATTAAACCACTGAAAATCCCTCTGCATTATCCTTAACTCTAAAATGGTATTAACCATATTGTTATAATGTCAAACACTGGTAAATATTAATCATAATACAAAAATTTAGATAAAAATTTCAAAAAATATCATGACTCAATTATGATTCTCATGGTTACCAATACTGTGTTAATTGTTTTTGATAAAAATAGAAATCAACCCCAAAATTAATTGTTTTTTAATCCAAAGTGTTATCCATCCTACAATATGGTTTTCCAAGAATAGTTATCCCCTAAAATATAAAATTCCTATGAAATCTATTTTCATGTTTTTTTGGTAACATTTAAATTCTTCCAAACAAATAAAGAAAATTAATAAAAAACAATTCTTTGATGTTTCACATAATCCCCATAAATGTTATAATATACCATACTTTCATCAATATATGTAAATGATTAATTAAAAGATCCAATTGTATCAGGATTTAAGTTTATATATGATATAAAACTCACTAACAAAGGTAAGACTAGGAAACAAATATCTTTCATCATAAAATAAATATACAAATATTCTCAACAATTTAAGGATTCTATCTTATTCGATTACAAGACATAGTTATTTTTAGATACAAACATTTTTAAACATTATTTCCATGATAATGTTTTTTAATAATAGTAAAACCACGTCATTTATGATAATATTCAAAATATTAATATGAAAACATATTTATAATGATTTTATCACATATTACACCTTCATTTTTAACTTATGATACTTTTGATATAACCTATGAATCCCTGTGTTTATTCCTTGGTTATCCATGTTTTTTTCTTCTTATTTTCTATTACATAATTAGATAACATCGTACCTAAATCCTTCATAAAGGCTCATTATAGAGAATGTAAATTAACAATATAATATTCCCTAGGTGTTTCAAGCTATGTATATATTTATTTATCTTTTTCATGCACTAGTTGAAGATTGAGTTGATACCCAATCCACCATTTTCATGGACACTACCCCTATGAAAATTTTTACTAGACTTCAAATTCACCCACATTATCGTTATATTTATGTAATTTTTAGTAGAAACACACATTCACTATGTTACCAAATCTTTATGATTCTATCCTATAAATAGACTTATCTTAATGGTTTTCACAAATGTTCTCTTATCCTAGTCCCTAAAATAACTAATCTAATTATTAATAATAACTATACACATCATTGATTCAAAATTATGAGACTTATAACCTCAGTACCAAATCCAATTCTAGATTAATATTATTTTAAAAATTATCATTGATACCACACGAGATGATAAAACGTAAAATTATAGAATCTGCAAATTACTATTACATCACACAATATCACAAAACTCATTGAACCTTTTGTTATAGTGTATTTGAGGACCAGTAAGATAAGAGTTATATTTCATAAAAGAATTCAACTTTTTCTATAAGCTAACAATTAAATACCCTATTATTTTATTCTAAATAGTGATACTAAACTTTATAATGTGGGACTATGAAAATTTAAGAAAGGGGTCAGCTCAGATACTAATTAATGATAAGAATAGGTGATAATAATCAAATATCATAACAATGAATAAGAATAAAATATAATTACATTCAAGATACATATGAAAGTCACACCTAAATAATTGTATATCCTAAATCATAAAATAATGAAGATGTAATGAAATAGAAGTGTATAGAAACATTATCCCATAAACTTGATTCATGATATCATAACATTATGATACCTTAAAAATATGGTATAAACATTTATATAGGTAATATTATAATACTTAGCCACAAAAATAGATCATAATATAAGAATATCAAATATGTTTCAAATATTTAACCTGAATTAATATGGGGAACATTACTTTCATGACACACAATATTTGTGCCCATGCTTATAAGAAACTGAAACATACTCATGGATACTTTATTTTCTGATATATAAACTTTTAACCAACTAATTTGAATTTTATATATGTATTACCCATATATTCTTGTATTTAACCATTTCCTTTTTATTTTAATATTAATAAATTTTAGGGGTGATGGATGGCAGAGTTTGGAAAACATTAAATAAAATTTTGGGGCTAAATGATAGGTGCACGGTCTGTGCACGATTTTTCCAAACCATGCGGAAATCCTTGGAGAAACCACGCACACTAGACGTTATTGGATAATAGATTTGGTATGGTGACCACATGGTTATATAGACCATGAATGGAGTCTATGTGAGGGTTTACTAAAAGAATTACCTAATTTATGGTTTGTGTACGATTTGTCTAACAGTACCGTCAAACCGTGTGAAAGGTCAAAGTGAGATCCTAAAAAAGAAAATCTCACAAATTTCTCATTTTAAATCATTAATTTTTACTTCTATGTTCCCCTAATTCTCTATATATATATATATAAGGTAGTATATCCTCTCCCAAGTTAATTAGATTCAATATGTACCGTTCCATTGGTGTTTTGAAGCCCAATTATTTTGTTAAGTGTTCGTTTCTCCTCATCCATGTCATGCATTCTTAGATCTACATAACCTCTATTATAATATTCACATATATAGGCCCATTATTGGAAGATATAAGTTTTCAGATGCCAAATAAGTTTTTATTTGGTTAGGATCTTGCTGGGATAATATATCTAAGGTTGTTTTGAAAAGAATTGACTCAGCTTGTTGAGCATTCTTCTTCTATTATCAGTTTTCATCAAATCCACAGGGGTAGGTGGATTTACTCTCTAATCATATTCCTAGTATTGATTAGAATAGTTTAAAATTTGTTTATTTGAATTAATATGATTATTAAAATAAAATAATTACTCTTCTATAGTGATGATTTAGGGTTTTGGGGAAATTATATAATCTTTGTGAATTGTAGTGGAATGTGATTTACTCTCTTGCGTTTAAAATGGTAATTTAGAATTATGGAATGATGGAACTTATAAATGGAATTTTTGGAAATGAGTTTTCATTAAAATGGATGTTTTATTGAAACGGTTTATCTTTAAAATGTTTTTGTTGGAAACTGATATTTTGATAAAGGGTGTTTTTATTGAAAGAGGTTTTGGAAATGGTTTTGGCATAATAGTGGTGTGGGTGTGTGTGATGCATTTATGTGGCATGGTATAAATATGTCCTCGTGATTGATAAAAATGGGGTAATGGAACTTGGGGTATAAATATCATGTGATGTCATGATATATCGATGAGAGACCGCACAGGACTATGGAAATGTCATATTGAAGCATGCATGGTTGAATTTTTGAATATATGGAATGAAATGGTTATGGAAATCCCTTAATGAAGAATGGTTTTAAACCTTATGTGAATGTTTCTTGGAAATATTACTTTTCGTAAACATTGTTTTAATGCAACCTTTTGACATTTGGTTTTAAATGGTTTGGAACTTGTCTATATTTGGTTATAAACTATTTTTCAAAATTGTTTTATATAAACTATTTTATATAAATGTTTCTAACTCTTTTATACAAGTGGATTGAGTAGGGAAGTCATTGGGTAAAGGACTCTGAGTTTTTATACTCACCCATTTTTAGAACCTTGGTTCTTTTGTAGAGTCTATCTTATAAGACCTGGGAAAATGTAATGTATCACACATTTAGAGCACCACCTCATAATACTTGGGATGTTTGGTGATGTTGGAGCCTAAAGTAAGTTGAGCATAGAGTATTGTGGTCATCATGGAGTCCATAGTTTTTCATTCACTATTTACTTTTATTTTGGTTTTTCGTCCACTATGGTACACTTGGGTGGAGTTTTTTTATATAAATGAAATGGTTGAGTTTTCTTTTATTTATTAATGAATCATTTAGTAGTTGTTTGGTTATGGTGGTGACATGGTGTTTTGTATTTCTTAAATTTTAAATCATCCCCTCTTGATTTTGAAATCCATTGGAAATTATTGCTATCCTTTGGTATCTTAGGCATATCGGTTAAGGACTAGTAATGATTCGTTGTGTTATCAAGCCAATGAGAATTAGTGGGTCATTTCAAATGATATCGTCTAGTTCGGTCCATTCCTAACAAGTTGTCTTTAGTTTTCTTAGTCTTACAGTTTAATTCATCCTTTTAAATTATATGGTTTGGAACCTTATAAAAGAGTAGGATTTTCAGAACATGAAATGTATAGCATAAAAGGATGTAACTAACTGTTTTATGTTGAACTTTAAGTTACCATGGTGTTGGGTACATAAGTGTTTTATAGACACTTATATGATAATGATATCTCATCAGCATGGGTTTAGCCAATGATACGGACATACAATGCATTGGTGGACTGAATTCCCAATAGGATTGAGTACATCATTCTGAAGAATGAATTTTTTTTTTGAAAAAAATTATTGACTTTTAAAAAATTCAGAATTGTTTTTCCAATGGAATGTTTTTGAAAAAGAACATGATTATGGTATTTTGAAGATGGTTTGATTTTCAAAAACAAAGTTGAATTTTTTAAAAATGGTTGAACCTGAATATGGTTGGTTTTTGAAATCAATGTTGTGATAGTTTATGTGATAGAATTAGAAATGCTAAGACATCAGTTACAAGAGAGTTATACTTATAGAGTTTTGTTGTTTTTTTAGAAAATAGAACATGGTGGGAATCAAAGGAACCAACCATTAGAAGCTACAAAGAACGTGGTTACACCTAATCCATGAGTGAACCAAGATCTAATTTAGAGTTTCACCCAATCATTCCAAGCTATGGACACAAGGAATCACATGCATGAACCAATACATGTGGATCATACCATCTAGTTCCTAAAATAGAATCCACACAAATTTTGAGGAGATTCTAAAACTAAAAAAACAAAGGTTTAAGTTAGGTAGATGAATCATATTATTGATTTCATCGACACACCATCTGATATGGAAGTCAAACTGGCCCATTATATGCTCAATAATCCCTCACGCTAGTGGTGGGATCTAGTGGTGCGGTATAAACTGGATGAAGGCCACACTTGGGATAATTTTGAGTAACTTTTTAACAAACAATTCTATCCTCACATATTCATTATTGAGAAAACCACAGATTTCTTCACCATGAATCAATAAAATCTCTTTATGATGGAATATGTGGCTAAATTCATCAATTTAGTGTGATTCGTACTATAAGTTGCAGAAATTTTTCCCGTGAAGGAACACATCATTGAATCAGGGATATGGAAGGAGATTCAATCAAAGATTGTAGTGCTATGCATTATGGACTATACAGGGATGGTGAACAATGAGACATTATATGAACATGATATCTCTACTGCTATGGGAGGAGGAGGTATGAAGATACGTACTATAAATGGTGGGAACTCTAATGCTAGGAGAAATTGAAAGAGGGAAACCTATTTCCATGTGGGATAGGAAATAAGAATCAGATGGTTGGATCATTGAACCTTCTTCCACAACCTAAGAGCCAATAGGGATTCTTCTAATGTGGTTCCTTTGACGACATGAAGTGGGAGTGTATAGAACCACCAAGAGCATGTGATAATTGCAACACGATGGAACATCTTAATCATTTTTTTTTCATAGCGCTCGGTGGTCAGGTGCTCGAGACACTTCTCAGGCGTCAGATTAATCCTATGCTTCGACAGGGTGAGGACAAAATAATCAGTTTTTTTTGAAACATAGATCTATCCATGGTGATTCTAGTAATTCCTTGAATCCTGAGCTAGGTAAATCACAGTAGGGGAATAAATAGAACCGTAAAAAACAAAGAAATTGTATGGAGTTGAGAAGATGTTTGTAGATGATCGAGCATGAGAATATATTGTGAGGGGTTTTATTCTTTTGAATTCAACCTTTGTACAAGTACTATTTGATACTGGTGCATTTAATTCGATCATTAATTATCGTGATATTGATTTTTTATGTGTAAAAATAAAAATGAATACTTCTCTAATAAAATTGAAAACTCCCCTTAGTGAAAGATAATGTAGAGACTTCCTATGTAGATAATGTTATATAACTGTTGATGGAGCTCAACTGAAGTGGGAATTATCAGTGTTAGACATGGATTTCTATGGAGTAATCCTATGCATGGATTGGTTGACAATGTTCAAGGCTCAAATTGACTATTATAGAAGGACAATGAATTTCAAGATTGAGGGTGGCATTGAGATTCTCTTCAGATGAGAAAAGTTAGTGATGGAAGGTGTAACAAGCTTGCTGGAACCCGTGGTGGGAATGATATCCTACCAGTTGGTGGCTTTAACATTGGAATCGATATAAGAGATCAATGAAAATCATTTTGCATCAGTTTTGGATGAATTATTATATGTTTTTTCCAATAATTTCTCTGGGTTACCACCTTTATGGGAATTAGATTTTATGATTTATCTCCTTCTAGGGAGTCGTTCTATTTCCCTTCCATCATATATGATAGAACCAACAAAGTTAAGGGTATTTAAAGTGCAGTTGGAGGAGCTATAATAAAATGGTTTCATTCGTCCAAGTATGTCTTTATGGGTAGAACTAATCTTGTTCATGAAGAAAGTAGATGGAACTCTTTAGCTCTGTGTTGATTATAATAATTTTAACCAAGTTAATGTAAAGAACATGTATCCACTCTCATGAATTGATGATTTGTTCGATCAATTGAGGGGATCCTATTGGGTCTCTAAAAATGACACGGCGCCAGGATATCACCAGAGTCCAATAGGAAGATATTACAAAGATATCTTTCATAAAAGGATTTGACCACAACGAATATGTAGTCATGCCTTTTGTTCTACGAATGCACCAGTAGTGTGTATGGAATTGCTAAATCAGACATTTCAGTGATATCTAGATTCTTTTATTATGGTGTTTGTGGATGACATATTGGGGTATTAAAATAAAAGGAATTATCACGGTGATCACCTAGATATAGTGTTACAAATATTGAGAGATCACCTTTTGAATGCCAAATTATTAATGTGTGATTTTTGGATACAAGAGGTACACTTTCATGGCCATGTGATTCTATAAAAAAAGTTATTTCTGTGGATCGAGAGAAGATAAAAGATGTTATCTATTGGAAACTAAAAAATAATATCTTTGAGTTATAATGTTTACTAGGTCTATCCAGTTATTACTGACAATATTTTCATGAATTATCAGTACTATATTTTCTAATTAATGACTTGAAAATGAAGAATACTCCATTCAAAAGGACTGGTGAATTATATAAATCCTTCCAATGGATGAAATTTCACCTTGCATCCGTACCCATATTAATTTTTTGAGAATTAGGACAATGGTACGTGGTCTACTATGGTATTTTGGGATTGGGATATGGTTGTGTTCTCATGAAAGGAGGCCATGTTGTGGATTATGGATCATGGAAGTTGAAGGTGCAACATGAGAATTACCCAACGCACGATTTGGAGTTAATTGTGATCATCCATGATTTAAAGAATTGAGGTCATTATCTCTTTGGTGAGAAATTAGCTATGTTCATGGAAAAAAAGATCTTGAACCATATTTTCTCATAGTGAGATTTGAATCTAAGAAAAACTTTCTTGATAGAGTAACTCCAAATGTTTTCCTTTAACATGATGTATACATTGGGAAAAGGTAATTTAGTGGTAGAGGTATTAAAGAATAAATTCATATGCTGAATTGAAAAAAGAAGCATATGATGAATGGTAGTTGATTTAAGTCCTAGAAAAAATACATTTTAAATTTCAATACTAAGGTGATATTGTTGTTTTCTGTTTCCCTTTAGTGGTTCCTGATTTGGTAAATATGGTTAATGAGGTATAGATATTCAATGAAGTATTCGTACTTATGATCTCAAAAATCAATGGTGGGAAGACCATTGAGGGGCGGAATCTTTATGGGAGCTTGATTTCGGGGTTTAGAGATCAGATAGTTATACCCATGACTTTTCTTTAATAACTTATTCATGATTACCAACATTCGAGATGGGATGTACATTCATTTATACATAATATGTATAAATCATTTAAGATATAGTTTTGGTGGAGTGGGATGAGGAGGAAGGTGGTCAAGTTATTCTCACAGTGATTAAATTGTTAGAAAGTTATGGTAGAGGTACAGATACCAATGGGTATGTTGTAGTTTCTACTGATTTCAGTATGTAAATGTTAGTAGATCACAAGGGATTTTGTAATAGATCTCACAAGAACGGTTCTGAAACATGATTCCATATTGGTGATAGTGCATCATCTTACCAATTCATACCATTTTATCCATATTCATTAAACTCATGCAGTGTATGATCTTTCTAAAATATATATCAATGAATTGGTAAAGAGACATGGCTTATAAGTTTTGATAGTCTCCAAAAGAGATCTCAGGTTCATGTCTTGTTTTTGGAATTCCCTGAGAAAGCCCTTGGGACTCAGTTGACTATGAGTATAGTGTGTCATCCTCATAAAGACATCCAATTTTAAAGAAAGACAAAAAGGTTGGAAGACATGTTTTGGGATTGTGTCATGGATTTTGGTGTCTCATGGGAAGGGCATATAACATTAGTGGAATTACTGTATAATAACAGATATCAGGGTTCAATACACATGGATCCATTTGAAGAATTGTATAGGAGTCCTTATCTTTCTCTACTTTTCTAGGTGGGAACTATTGATACTTTACTATTTGGTCCAAGCCTTATCGAATAAACCTAAAAAAAATCAATTGTTCAGAAAGAGGATGGAGACAAATCATTATTATCGGAAATCTTATGCATATCATCATTGGAAGCCATTTTCTTTCACTTTGAGTGACAAAGTTTTCTTATGAATTTCTACATGGCTTGGACATCATCATTATTGGATGTAGTGAAAGTTATCTCCTCAATTATTAGGCCCTTTTTTACATATTATAATGGGTTGGAGAGGAAAAATAACAGTTTGAATTACAACCACAATTCAATGTGTTGTATAATGTGTTCCGCGTATCTCAGTTGATAATATTTCAACCTGATCCTGATCATGTAATCATATGGGATCATGTTGACCTAGAGCCATAGAATTCATTGGTACATATCCTGGTGTGGATTATGGATAGGAAAGATAAATTCATACATGGAAAAAGCATCAATCTAGTGATGATTTTTGGATACATGGTCAGATCCAAGATGATACATGGGAGCACCAGAAGGAAATGAAATAGAAATGGGAGGAACTCTTTGATGGATATGATGGGTTTCTACTTTTTGATGATGGAAAGTCCAATGGTGAGAAGAATTTAGCACCCTAGTCTCTAGTATGTAACCCATTACTTGTGATTTTAATGTCTATAAGGTTTATGGGTGAAGGATGGGAGAGTTTGGAAAACTCTAATGATTTTTTTGGGGCTAAAGGATTGGTGCACAATTTGTTCATGGTTTGTCCAAACCGTACATAAGTTCTAAGAGAAACCATGCGAGCTCAAAATTTTTGGACAATAGCTTTATCATAGTGTCTGCATGGTTAGGTATACCATGTAAGTAGGAGATGCTAGGGTTTTCTAAAGTTAGTAGCTAATGCATGGTTCATGCACGGGTTGTCAAACCGTGCGGTCACACAATGTGTAGGGTCAAAGTGAGATCTAGAAAAATAGATCTCACTCGTTTTTTGCTCCAACTCCTTCATTTTGTCTTCTATGCACCCCTAATTATAGATTCTTCTCCATTGATGGTAGGGGAACATCTCAAAAGTGAACTGGAGTCAATTTGGAGCCTTCCATAGGTGTTTTCATGCCTGTTTTTTATTGTAATGGTGGGTTTCTTCTAGTTCCGGTCACCTATTCATAGATCTACATAGATCTATTTCAATTATCTTCTTGGTTTCTCATATCTATGACCGTTATGGGTAGATCTCAGATTTTTGATGAAAAATATTATTATATTTGGTCATTATCTTACTCGGAGAAGAGATATATGGTGGTTTCATGGAGAATCGACCAGGTTTCTTGTGGGATCTTCATCCGTTTTTTGTTTCATCAAAACATTCTAGGTATGTGGCTTCAATCATTAATCTTATTGCTTGAATTGATTGTAATAGATTCATATTTGTTTATTTTAATGAAAATTCTTATGAAAATCATGTTGTAAATCTACTTTAGTGATGACTGATGGGTTTGGTGAAATTCTGTAATCTTTGTGAATTTTTATGAAAAGTGATTTAGCCTGTTGATATTTAAACGGTAATTTAAAATGATGGATTACTGGAACATCTAAATGGTTTTATGGATATGGGGTCTTCTATAACAATGGTGTTTTATTGAAAAGGTTTGGATTTAATTTTTTTTAATGAAAAAATGAATTTAAATAGAGGGTGATATTATTAAAAGATGTTTTGGAAATGGTTTTGGAATAATAGTGGTGTTTGTGTGTTGCATTTATGAGGATTGGTTGAAATATGACCTTGTTCTTGGTGGAAAAGGGGTAATGGAACATGGGGTATACTTATCATGTGATGACATGGTAGATCTTTGAGAAACTGATCGTAAGTATGGAACTATCATAATGAATCATGCATGGTTGAATCTTTGAATAAGTGGAGAGGAATGGTTATGCCAAAACATTAATGAGGAATGGTTTTAAAAACTTGTGTGGATGATTCATAGAAATAAATATTTCTAAAAATTGGTTTTAATGTAACTTGATTAATTTTGGATGTAAATGGTTTGTAACTTGTTTATATTTAGTTATAAACTATTTTGGAAAATTGTTATATATAAAATATTTTATATAAATCTTTATAACTCTTCTATCCTAGTGGAATGTGTAAGTATGTCATTGGGGAAAGCCTATTGAGTTTTATAATCACCCCTAATTTGGATCCTTGGTTATTTTGAAGATTCAATCATCTAGGACATGGGAAAATGTAATGTACCACACATTTTTAGAACCACCTCGAGATACATGGGCTATTTAGTGATGTTGGAGATTCTATGTTGTCGATAAAGGAGTGTTGTGGTAATATCAAAGTCTGTAGTTGTTCATCCACTATTTTATATTATGTTTTATTGTCTTCCACTATGGTACACTTGGGTGTGGTTTTTGATATAAATGAAATGCTTGTGTTTTCTTTCATTTATTCTTGAATAATTTAGTAATTGTTAGGTTATGGTGGTGAGATGATGGTTTTTATTTCATAAATGATAAATCATCCCCCAATTTCTTTTAAAAGCCTTCGGCATTTATTGCCATACTTTTTCATCTTGGGGATGTCTCTTGATGCCAAGTAATGATTTGTTGTGTTATGAAGCTAATGAGAATTAGTGGGTCATTACAATATAAGACCCTTCCAATAATTCATAAAAACATGCATGTTCTATATGAAAAAAAATTCATTATAAAATTAAAAACCTATATAAATAAAAAGTATTTTATTTAAAAAATCATAATGAACACATTAAATGAAAATGATTTTTATTCATCACATAATAAATAACCCATGGAATGAAAATAGGTTACATTTATCACATAAAAATACCCATGAATTTCTTTTATTTATATACCTTTTAAATGGATTCAAATAAAGGAACCATTAAAATTATAAACCCATTAAAAATAAATGTGTATGAAAATATATTCATATAATTTCTAGGAAAACATGATTCAATCCAGATAATGCACATGGTATTTACACTATATTGATCAAGGGAATAAGTTTATGTCATTAATTTCTATAAGAAATTAATGTATGTGATCTAGGTAAGCACCCTTTAAAAATGGATGGAAATATAATTTTTTGAAAAATATTACTTATTGAATTCCATTTTATGCCTGTTCAAGGTGGATGGTTCAAAAAACAATGGGAGTGATGAATCATATCATTAATATAATGAAATTTCACAATCCATAGAGAAAAATAATGTGGATTGTAACATTTTATGAATATTATTGATTAATAATAATATATATCAATGATTAATGACTTAGATGAAAAATATTTTTTTGGGTTTTTAAGAAAAATATTTGGAAATGTTAATAACCTTGATATTTTGGAAAAACATTTAATGAAATGTTTTATAAAACAAAAAAAATTCATTTTTATCGAATGAAATTTTTGAGAGAAAAATTAGTAGAAATATGTTTTCACACATATAATGTTAAAAAGTGATGTTTTTTACATTTTGACAAATAATCCCATACAGAAATCATTATAAATTTCCTAAAAACATAATATGAATTTAGTTTACCATAAAATGACCATAATAAATTAATTAAGAATATATAAATAAATTCATAAAATCATCCAATGAATATGGAAATAGAAAAAGGGAGGTTCTCGACTCAAAATAAAATGTATGTTCATTTTTCTTACAATGAGAAAATAATGAGCGGAAGGGGTGATAGAAATTGAGAGAAGTCAAGTAAGAAAATAATAATTACAAAAATATCGTTAAAGATATTCAATAGGAAGTCATCTCATAGTGTTAAAATGACTATTGTGTAAAATAATAAATATGTTTCAAAAAACTAAATTCATGGAAAAAACCCCTTCAAAACATATAAAAATATAATTCAAAACCAATTAAAGTATATTATTTTAGTTAAAACATTAATTATACTAAATATTGAATCGATCAAGATAAAAAAATATTAATTGGGCAGTGTATAAATTATTCGTTATAAAACAAGGTGTTTAATATAAAATATGTCTCAATGGGTGAAGCTTTTAGATAAGAAACACTTACCTTGTTTCCCTACTTAATTAAATGTCATATACAGTATAGTATAACAAACATTAATATCTTAATAAACTATTTAATAACATGTTTTAGATACATTATTTTTTATAAACTTCATTTATTATTATTCTCTATATGTATATTAGTATGTTATCATATATTTTTAATATGAAGTGTCAGTAATCACGACCTTTAGAACTAGTTTTGTAATAGCAGTGTTTTGTTCATTATTATCACACATATCCTCCATAAAAAATAATACAAGGAACATAACCGTATTTTCTATAATTATTCATAATTTGATATTTTCATAATATGGTTGTTTTGGTTACCATCAATAAAGATGAAATTGGCGATGAATGTTTTAATTGATTTGTAACGAACAAATATGGGTATGTTAATTATGGTGTTTCATAGTAACTATATAATTATAGAAACAAAATAAAGTATTTATTTAATTATTTATACCATTAACTATATTTTCATATTCATCCATTATATAATTTTATAGTATCGTTAAAGTACGTGGTAAGACCAACCTCGACATGAACATACCATGATTAATGGATGACTATGAACATGAAAGTTGTTTAAATTGAAATAATTGGAATATTATAGAATAATTGTGATATTTTTTAGATATATTTTATGTGTTTAATAATATTTTATGAAATATTAAAAAATAATAATGATGATTGATGAAAAATGTGATACATTACATCATGGAGGTGGTAGTCCTAAGAAAAAGAAGTTACAATTTCCATTTCATAAATAATGAGTGGAAAAAAAGGTGTCTTAAAATTTCTATCTTAAAAATAATTTTATATATTTCATCCTACTCTCTAATTATATCATTTGAACTAGTTAATATATATGGTTGTAAAAAATGGGAAATTGTTTCATGGAGGTGGTAGTCCGTAGAATTCACAAATGACAAATTTTTTTATTATAAAAAAGGATAAAGGCGGTTAATAATTATTCATTTAGAATAATAAAATAAATTATAAAACCAATAGTATTATAATTATATATCTATTATAAAATTATATTTTGTGAATGTAAGAATGATGTAGAGTAAATAAAGGAAAAAAACTCCTGTTGAAGACTTAGGTTTTCCCTTGGAAGACTCCTGAGAAATGGATATATTATGCCAATATCCTATAACGAGAGACTCAAGGATATAGAAAGTATTATAGGGGAATAAAACATGGTTTGTTTTTTAATAGGATACTGTAATTTTTTGGTGGTTTCTAATAGGTTCTATGAGGTCACATTTAAAAGTGGCGTGAATGAATGTTTGTATATAATTCAACTTGATATAAATAGAGAACATGTTTTACATGTAAAAAAGACACATAAATGGATAGTAATGGATTAGGGGACGGTATAAGGTCAATAATACATAAAATATTCATTTTAAAATAGGGATCAGTCATGTTTTTACATCTTGTACAATTATTATTTTTTCCTTTTCCATTTTTGTTTAACCGTGGTAACTAATTTTTACCTATGTAATTTTTTTAATAAATAAAATAATAAATAGACCTAAAAAAATAATTTTATCCATTATATTTCAAATATTAAATACAATTTAGTAGAAAAATTATAATTATAAGATAAAATATTTGTTACATTAGCGCATGTAATGTGTAAATACTCGGTTATAGAGAAAGTATATTTTATTATTAAAATTTATATGTAGAATAAAATTATCAAAATATTTGGGGTTTTTAAAATAAATTGGTTTATTATAAAAAATATGTGGATATCAAATAAATCTATGAATTATTTTTAGAAAAATATTATATTAAAAAAATACCAAAAATTTAAATTAGAATATTAATTATGTTATAAAAAATAAATTTTAAAAATAATTATATTATATTAAAATATAAATTTTTAACCCTTAAATACATATTTTATCCAAATACCTTTTTATATGTATTTATGTAATACTTAATTCTTGATATAGATATAAATGATATTATTTTAGTAAAAAGTTTATTTTTAACTATTCACTAAAAAACAATTATTTTAGAAAAACATAAAAAATAAAACCAATAATAATTTTGTTATTATAAGTTAAATATTTAATATATTTTTGAAAACTTGAAATATAAAAAATATATATAGATATTAATTCAAAATAAAAAATATAAGGAATAACAATTTTATTGAAAAATTACATTCTAAATATCAATTGTCTTTAATATTATTAAATATAAATTTATATATAACTGAATGTTGATATATTTGTTTATAAATATATATATTATGTAATTGAATAAACTTTATTTTTGTTTAATTTAATTCATTAATGTAATTATTAATATTATTTTTAAAATTTATATTCAAAGGATATCATTTTAAAAATATTAATCAATGAAGATATTTATAATATGAAAATATTTTAATGGGTTAATATCTTCATATTTAAAAATGATTATATTCATTATGTAATTATAATATATATTTGTTTGTTTTAGTTGGATGTTTCATTGGTTTTGTTTTTCCTATGACATAATACACTAAATGTTATATTAATTCAAAGGGTTTGAAAAATCCTGACATTAAAACCATGAAACACGAGAATATCTATGGGAGAGCAGAATAATAAAATCTTTTATTAATAATTCGTATTCCACGAGAACTTTCAAATATTTTAGATATTCATTTTTATTATTTCTCACATTCCAATAATATATGAATAACCTCATACAAAAGAAGTCATATGGAGAAGCTATTTGAGGGAAAATAATATGAAGATATCTAAAATCAATATTAATAAACAATTGTAGTTTTTGAGAATAAGAATTTGATAATCCAATATTGAAAATATTATTTATTTATAATGATATTTGGATGAATTTTTTAAAATACATACATGAAGATTCATTTTTTTGTAAGTGTAATTTCAAATATGTTATATGAATATTTATATAATTACAAAAAATATATTATGAACTTTTTTTGTTCTTAAATCATATTTCGAGTGAAAATTCATGTGGACATATAAGAAAAAAATATACCCTCAAAATTTATCTCATGGTTTATATAAATTACAATAAGATAAATTTATTACAATAAATCCTAAGAAATTGAAAATCAAGTCAGTAGGATCTATGGATATTGAAAATATTCTACCCCAGTACACCTAGAAAAATGGAAAAGGGTGAAGATTATGAAAAATGTGAAATATCTTAGGGAATGGTATGATATTTTTACTGATAATAATATAATAATTAATTAATTTATTTCCCTGACTCTTCATAATATTTTTAACACTAATTTAATTTCAGGATATTCTCTAAAGTATGTCCTTGAGGAGTAAAATGAGTAAAGGAATTTCATACTAGAGAGTGTAAATGATATATTAGTGACAACATTAGTAAATTAACAATTATTGGTTCACGTTAAAATATACGAGGTTAGTGTTTGTCTTAAAAATATAGTGGTCATCCTTGTAATTATTTTTGTGAGTAAGAATTAATGGGCGAAATAAAAAAATCAATAAAAAATATTTTGGAGTTATAATATTTAATAGGAGATATTATTAGATCATTGATGCATTCATTATTTTCCAGCATATAGATATAGTTTTAGCACATATATATCTAACCTTTCCACCTTCTCCATAATCAAACATATTCTATAATATATACATTGAGGATACCTAATATCATATTATAGAATATGAGATCATGAATTATATTTGGAATTCCTTACATGATTAGAAGATTTCATCATATAATATAAGGTATGTGACACATAATATAATAGATTCCCTAGATAATGTGTCATTCCCTAATAATGTTGTGGATATAGTTGGAAAATTCCATACTTTTCATACATTGGATACTGAGTTTTTTTACATCAATGGACAACTTAGGTACATGTATCTTATATTTTTCATTTAATATAATTCATAATTTTTTTATAATAGATATATATATAATGAATACATGAAATAGAAAGACACAATGTAGTATAAAAAATAGCAGTTGAATATTACCCCTTCAGACACTATATTTCATGTATCTAGAGTAATTTTTAATTACTCACATATGAAATTATGTTGGAGGAAGAATATCAACTTCTGAAAATAACTAACAATTTGAGATATAATTATTTTCGAACAAGTTTAATGTAATAATTCATGGATATTGCAGTTGAAAATATATTAGGCATTGGAGTGATGCATTTCATTTCCATGTAAGTAAATTATCCTATTATTAATAATAATGTATATTTAAAATAACATATAACTTAATATTTTTTTGATTATATAGTTATCTTTATACATTTTTCATTCAATATAGAATAATGTCCATGTACGGATTCATATAATCAAAATTTATTTCTCTAGTAGTTGGGACTATGGGTTATGAATAAGGAGTTAAATATGTTTTTTAATTATTTCTAAATTAATTAATAAATTTTTTATGCATTCATATCTATAGATTTGAGAAAAAATATTTAATGATGCTTCCATAATCAAATAAATTTTAAAATATATAATAATTTAAATTAGAATTCTTTTTATATTAGTACCGCTTGGATTTTTTGAATTTTTAACTTTAAGAAATTAATTTTTACTTGTTATTATTCCTATATATTATCATAGGTGGAAATTTTAAACAAGTATTAGAGTAGTGTGTTATATTGATTTAATGTTAACATAATATTAAAAAAACAATTTTATTTTATAATATTTATCATATTTAGAGAGGTGATGGAAGAAATACCACAAATTATTAAATAAAATTATAAGAAAAATCTAATTTGACGTTTCACTGGGGACATTTGTTTTTTTATTAGATTTAATAAAATGTGTTATAATTTTATTTTCAATTCGAATATTTTTCTGAACTACAATATCATTACCTACACTAATATATTTCATGTTGGAAATATGTGTTGATAATTATGTATGAAATAACAAACACTAGAACCAGTAATGTTTCAAACAAGTTTTCTTCTTATCAAAACTAGTCCTTTTATTTATTATATCATTATATTGAGAATAATTGTTAAATATTTTCCTTATGATGTATAGATTATTGACAATTCTAACTATAATAATCCAAATGAGTTAAATCCTTTATGAATAAAATAGTATTCTCATTTTATAAGATTAATTATATTTTAGTTTATTGTTGATTTTTTTGATTATATTTTGTATAATATCAATGAAATTATAATTTTTTATACATATATCAGAGTTACAATACAAATTTTTATTGTTTAATTTTTATTATAAATTATTCTATGAATTTTTTATCAATTATTTGACATATATTTCCTTATAAAATTCATTCTAAATTGTTTTAAAAAACATGTATTTTTTACATTGTTAACGAAAAAATGATATACGAATAACAACTCATATTTTTGTATTGATTCCTCAAAAAATTACATGAATAATTTACATCAATGTTAGTTTTAAATAGAAACTATGTTTGAATATGTGGTTCCTCATTGGTTTTTCAATATCAAACATAATATATATTTTTTATTTTTAAAAATAAAAACATAATCAATATTGGGTGTGTATAAAACCAATAATTATATTTAAATTTTAGGGTTGTTTTATAGAAAAAACAACATCATAAATTGAATTAATTTATAAACTAGGTAACTAAGAATCGTATTTTTTGTTATTTAAAAAATTGTTGAATGTGTTTTAATCATCTATTATTATAAATAATATAAAACATATATTAAATATATTAAATGAAAAACTATTCTTATTAATCAATATCAAAAATAAAAAACAATTTAGAGAACCATTTTAATACTATTAAAATCCTATTAAAACAACTCAAATATATATATATATATATATATATTGATAAAGAAAATTTCATCCTAAGAATGTGTCTATACACATGTTATTCAAAAGAATCTTCATGGACACTTCTAATTGATGTTTATTTTGATTAAGTGATACACAATAGTTATATAGGGACTTATTAATGAGGAATTTCTTCAATAAATTTATTATATAATAAAATATACTAACAAAAAAATGTTAATGGGAATAAAAATATGGGCTTTTAAAAGGGATTCACTATAAAGAGAAGTGATTATGGTAAATATTTTTTTGGAACATTTTTATAATGAGAAGTTAATTTAACTAAACCCTTCAATAATTAATTTTTCATTATCCTATAAATTATATTATAATTAATTATAATCAATTTTTATGTAAATGGACCATATAAAAATGATTGTTCCACAAAAATGAAAAAATCTGAACCATAGTTCATTTCTATTTCATGCATTGTTTACACTCTAACTTGATTATCATTACAAAACTAGATTAATAGAATGTACAACTATAGAATTATCTGTAAATTTAAAAGGATAATTATTGACTTTAGGTGTTATAGTCATACTTTACAAATTGATATTTCTATCAATTTTTATATCACTCTCATGACTCACACTTGCTCGATATCATGAGTAAAATTATTATTATTAGAGTAATTTTGAAATAAAAAAATACAATTCATATATTATAATATGTTAGATTTTATTAATATCACATATAAAAAATACATATATGATTCATTTATGATTTAGACTGACCATTAGATATAACTGCATTCTCATGGGTTATGTGGTCATTATATAAATGATTTATAAAATAAAAACATAAAAATAGAACTGAAAATTCCACTTAGTTGGAAAAACCAATTATCTTTAAACACATCCCATTTTATCCAAATATTTTATGATAAAAAACCCTCAAAATTGTTTCATATTTTATTTATTAGAGTTTACAAAATTATGTTTTTTATGTGATGAATATTTTTACTTTATATGTAGTATACATTCTTGTTGAATTATTTCTTTAGATATTGAAGTTATATATTGAAGTCAAAAAATGTATATAGTCCTTACATTAAAGCGTTATAATCAGTATAAATTCCATGGGAAATTATAGTTTTTAGAATTTTCATATTTCTATAATTAATATGTTTATAAAAATTAAAACACTAAATAATTATGATAAGATAATGATATACATTGATGATTGAAAATATTAATTTCTTACGTTGACGATTTACATCTAGATTGAATTCCACTGATGAATTATTTGGGTAAAGGATTATGATCATAGTAAATTACTAGGTTTAGATATAATCCTTAAGAAAAATAAATTCATATAATCAAAAAAATTAGTGGAAATTTCTAATGTTTATATTATAAATATTCCTTATGATCATAAAATTCATATTCTAAAATAAAGACTAATTATTATAATCCTTACAATATCAAAGACAAAAAACACTCTATATTCTAATGTTAAATTACGATATATTTTTAATAGTTCTGATGAGTTTTTTACCATTATAGTATATCATGGAAAGTATCCTTCACATTATAATTTATAAAAAGTAGACATGTTTGAATATGGAAACAACATATTGTTTTACTCTAATATTAATAATAAAATAAAACATTCATAGAAGATACATGATTCACCAATAAGATACAATGTTATATATATTTATAGAATAATATCACATGAAAAGTAAGAACACATTATCTTCTAAGTATTATAATATTTATTCTTGGATATTTTATGAAATTTGAATGTTCTAATTCAAATGTAATATTTTTATATATTCAAGATATGAGATTAATAATCTAGGTGATACAAACACACACATAAATTATTTATTTCTTCATTATATATCTGTAACTAAAACAAAAAACAACTAATAGATCAATTGGTGGAGTGGGATAGATGATATTTTTTTCCGTGAAGCACTACAAAATTTCTATATTCTTTTCCTTATAATATATTTTTAATATTACACTATTTAATTATTTGTAGTATATTAAAAAATCACATAATATATAAGGGGGTGGTTTTTAGTTGAAGAATATATAATGTCTTAATTTCACTCACCACATGAGTTATTATGAAACGCATACCATAAAATGTTTTTATCAAAGAATGTGACATTCAAGTACACTACATTTTCTAGCTTATTCTAGATGATCATTTTCTATGCTAATTTTATTTAATGATTCTAATGAAGGAATTTATTTTAAAATGTGACCATACAAAAATAGAGAATATTATAGTGTTTGAAAGGTGAGAATGATTATCTATTTGAAGAACCATGTATTAAAATCTTATATAATGTTTGTTAACCCCTATTCAATTCTTAATGGTGTACGATAGACATGGGATGCTATAAAAGATGTTAAATATGGCCTAAAATGTAATGAAATGGATGGTAGAATTAATTTATTAGGTCATGATGTGTTTAATCATGTTTCATAGTGTGTTACATCCCATTAATTGTTGACCACTGTTACTGTTTCATATTAGGGAACTAACAATTTTAGGGAACTAAGGTACAACGCTATCAATCTAAAATTCAAACCCTTAATAATAAAATATTGTGAGAGCATAACTGAAATGAATGGTAGACTAACAATAAAAGTCAATTATGACAATTTTTTGGGAACTTATATTCCTGAACCTGGTCCATCATTGAATGTGCTTAATGTTTTACCTTCATAGACAAGATGAACTAGACAGTACATATACAAATACTATATATATTTAAATTAATATTCAACTCATATCCTTATAACGCATTATAGAACTGTAATGTTTTAGTTTCAATTTAAATTTCAATACATAAATATCAAGTATATAAAATATCTATATAATCTCACATTAAATTCTTTACAACATTCTCAATTTTATTTATATCATACCTAAAAGTTTTCTTGCTGACATGGGGAAAATGAAACATAATAAATAGTGATATTATATTATCAGTAAGGGTAAATATGTTATATTTCAATAAATGATTATTTTATAAACATTTCGTGATCATGAGGGTATAATACTATGAGAAAAACATTTGAAAATCACACCAATAAATTCTTAGAGCATAATTAGGAGTCATGGAATTATTCTTCATAAATAAAAAAAGGATGAATAAAAAAGGTATGAAATGACCTGATAAATGAGAGAATAAAATTTTCACAAGTTAAGGATTCAATATCATAGAATAAAGTGTGTCATAATCAAATCCATATAAATTTTATTTCAAGGATACCCACTTATACATTAATCACATGGTATGCTTAGGCTAACCACCCATGCACTTGCTCTAGGCTTTAGATAACTTCTTGTGTAACATATTTTAGTATCGGGATAACATAATGTGTAACCTTTAAGCTAATAAAACAATAATATATACCCAATTCATTAGTGGTATAAAACCCCCCAATACACAATTGTTATCAATTGATATTTATTCTATAATATTATGAAACCAATTATTATTCCCTCACTCCTTACCCATGGAAGATAAAAATGGTGTTGTCAAATTTTAGTCATTATAAAAAAAACCTTATAAGAAAATAATCATGATTGTATAATAGGATTATATACCTAGGGAAGTATAAGTAACATCAAAGTATGATACCATAGATTCATAATGTCTTCAAAAGACCACTAAAATACCTTTTTAATAAAATTACCTTTTAATATTAAAACCTCTTATTTAAAATGATAAAATTTCAAAAATATAAAGGTATATATTTTTTAGAAACGTGACTTAGAATAATGTAATAGAATATTCAAATCACTCAATGTTCTTAGTAGTGGTAAATGTATTCCATGGAGGAAAAATAAAAAATACATATTGTATTCACATCATCGGTATAAGGTACATCATTTAGAAAATGACTAGAAGAATCCTTTTAAAAATTTTCATAAAAAGTAAAAAATGGTTAAAAATAGATTTATTTGATAATTTTACAATATTAAAATATGTAATGAAACAAATTCAAATATATATATATATAAACATATAAGAAAAAATATTTATAATCGAATAGAAAAACAATCAAGTTTTCTTTACAAATATTCTTTCTGAATTTTGAGTATGTTGAGAGAGAATTATGGAATAAAAACATTTTATTTCAATAAATAACTAGTAGATATAAAGACAAAAAATATTTTTGAGATGTAGATTATATAAATGCATCATCTTAATCCTTAATCGTGAACAATATCAGTAAAAAATGAGATTGTAACATATAACCCTTAATGCTTTGGTAAATTTTGAGTCATAAGTTCCACAAAAAAAACTAAAATGAAATATTTACCACCATTAACATAAGGATATACATGATACAACATATCAAATTGTAATTTTATAACCTTGTAAATGAAGATAGGTTTATAACCCAATATATTTTCCAAAGATGACAACTTGAGATGATAAAATCTTACCTTATTGAAAAATATCAGGTAAAACCCCCCATTTATGAAACAATTTGAATTATAACATTAAATAATAGAAATTAAAAAGGATACATCATATAAAATTTCAAAATATTGTCTTATACACATAATTTATTTTAATATGTGGATAAGATTAAACATGTATCAAAAAAGAAAAATTGTGTTGAAGAAACAATACCTTATGTCTGAAATGATCGGAAACTTCTGTAGCCTCATGTACAATAAATTTAGATTTATTATAATTCTATACCATAACTTATATAAAAACATATAATATCACACATGATTCAATTATAACAGTTAAACACTATAGTATTATTATTTCATTATTGTAATTGAAATTTCTGGGTGTTACATGTTTCTTTTTACATGAGAGTTTCAGTTCTGTGGTTATAGACCATGTACATTGATCTTGTTTTAATCATTTAAAAAAATTTATTTGTGATATTAGTATCATATATTTTCATTATAAATATATATTTATAACCTTCCATAAATGTTATGTAAACAAAAATGAATTACATCGTTCATGGAGACGGTAGTCCTTACATACACATAAATGTTTTTTTCATATTTTCCATGAAAATAATGAATGAAAGATAAAAAATATTTTATAATTATAAGTCCATAATTATATAATAAATATAATATATATTTATTAAATCTTTTATTATATCCATCTATGTGAGAAAGTTATAGAAAATGAATCATATCGCTATGTGGAGGCTGTTGTCAACTCATATGCACAAGTGATACATTCATTTCTGATTTGATTAAAAATAGGTGTAAAATAATTTTAGAATAATCATAATAAAATATATTTAAATTAATGATACTATATTAATATTTTTAAAATGGATACATTTTTTTCTATTCGAAATTAAAAAATAATTAAAACTTAAAGAGTGTGGCTAAGATTTACACTCTTCTTTGAGAGACATCCTTTGACATATATCTCAAGATTTAAAATATTTATAACATAAGAAGAATAAGGGATCTAGTATTATTCGAATTCATATAGTGAGGTTTTGGTATGTTATTTAATACCACATTATTCTAAATAATTTTGAAAAATGGAGGATAATAGTTTCCCTTTTATAGGAAATGGAATGGATACACATGAAATTACCTAAAATATTTCAAGAATATAACAGAACTTTCATGTTAATTGGATTCATATGGTCATGAATTATAATTTTGGATGATTTTAGGTCTAAAAAGATTCATATAATAATAAAAATAATTGTCAATGTGACGCTAATTTGATAACCACTTTGTTTAATACCTCCACTAAACCTTTATAACCTTTATCATAATAACAAAATTTTACTAAAATTACTATTAATTATTAAAAAACATTAAGTATACTATATTAATTTTTTTAATTATTATAAAAAAATTTGAATCTATTTTAAAATATTTTATTTCATCATGTAGAATAAAATAATTATAGTATAAGTGTACAAAATGAAATGAACCCCATTTTTAGGGAAATCCATTTTTAGCATAAAAAGAATCAACATTCATTAATTTACAAGTAAAAACACTAAAATAGATGTTAAGATATTTTAATGAATAATATATATATATATATATCTAATTAAAAAAATAAAATATAATTATTTATTATATATAATTTGATAATAACACATCGCACTAATAAAACATTTTTTCTGAAATTTTTGTTGTTAGGATAGAAATAAACTTATACCCAAATACATATAATTTTGATTAAATTATAATTAATTTTATTATTTATAAATCAATTAGCACTATGTTCCAATAATATAAAATTTAATACTTATTTTTTCTTTTAAATTACTTTATTTTGTGAAAAGAAATGGAAATTTTATAAAAATAAATATTTTTTATATTCAATAAAAAATAACTATTTTTATAAGACGGTAATTGATATTGGTCGATGGAGAAGACAATATAGATTGAAGTGATAAACAAGACAATGGGTGAGCATTACCCTACTTTAGATTCGATATACTTCCCAAATGTGTTTGCTGAATGATCGACCGAGAACTCTAGGCCTTGCTCAAACGATGTCGCAGTTTCAGATCTTCACATTTACCCTAAGAATTTTCATCACTATAGACTACTGGTGATCTATTTTCCAACAAATGAGGCAACCCATCTTTCATTTCATCGATGGTTTTTTCTTGTTGGGATGTTTTTTATTAATAGACCATCATTGAAATTCTTAACAACATCTCTGGAAGACATTGGATTGTCAGGTTTTCATACCCGCTTATTAAACAACCCCAATGTCATTTATCACCTGTCCTTAGTGGATTAATATAATTTTTAATTGGAGAAATGATCACTGTTTTTGGGGGTTATTCAATGAATGTTCTCAAATAGAACCTCGATTTTGAACCCTATTTCGAGTCTCCCATTTTTCCTATTTGGATTAGATTCCCTAGACTTCTAATAAATTTATTTGAACAATATTCCATGTTTCTAATCTCCACACTCATTGGTAATCCATTGAATTACGATTCAGTGATGCAGACCCTTTCAATACCCTTTATCAATGGAATTTGTGACAAAATTAATGTCTCTTAGGATCTTCCATCTCAAATCGAGATCCAGAATGGTGATTATGGATTTTATCGGGAGATTATTTATGAAAGTCTTATAGATTATTTATCTTCTTAGCTCAAGTTTGGACATTCTTCAAAAGAATTTGGCTCTAAGTGTTCATGTTCGGAGTCCAAATAAGCGACTTGGGCAGAAAAAAAGCAAAACCATAATCTATATGGGGCTAATGCTTCTCATATGGTTAATTTTATTCCCACTGTGAAATCTAATAAATGGGAAAGGAATGATATGAATAAGAAGATTTTGGTTAATAATGATTATCCTTATAAAAATAATGATATTCCATACCTTGTTGATACCCATCATACTACCACATGTACCATAATTCCCCTTCCCAAACCAGTGGCAGATCAAGGGAAACAAGTTAAATCACATGATACATGGGACATGGAGCATGGTGACCTCTCTAATTATAGTGATTCTTTACATGAGGAGGATAATAAAACTAGCCAAATTTAGGAAGTATATTTAAAATCTCATGCTATGAATGGGGAAATGCCGATTTTGGATGATGATGGGTACATTACCCCAAATCCTAAAAAGACTAGGTAATGAAGGGGGTATTCTACTGTTAAAAGAATAATGGTTACAAGACCACTCGATGCCTCTAGGAGAGAAAACACTGGCCCTCCAAAACAACTTATATTTGTTGAACATGTTGCACCCACTTCTTTAGTGGAAGAGTATTATGATCCAAATAATGACCCCATATACAAATATGTGTATAAGATTGTGTAGATACATGATGTGAGTGAAGTAGTTAGAGCATGGATGAATGAGTGGGATGAAATTAAATTCCATAAATACAATAGTGATGATATTTCATCTGAGATGTACCTTCAAATCTGGAAAATTATGTTCATCATAATGGTTCATGAATATACGAATATTCCTAATTTCATTTTTACAGACATTCCCTGTGAATAGAGTATTATTTTCATATTTTAAACCCAATTATGGGAAAGATGATTATGCTGTATTATTTTTGGATGAATACACAACTATGTTTGGTTGTGCTGTATAAAAAATGGAAGTGAGTATGCCTGCTGGAATAGAAGTTTTTATGTAATTTAAAACATACATTGTTTTCTCTAAGCTAGATCCTTTCACTTATCATCATATTCTTTGGTAATTTTTTCATTGGAAAATGACATGAAATATGATCACTTTTCTCTCTCATGTAATGATAGTCATCTTACGTGATAGTTTTTTGATCCACACTTTTATTGGTTTTCATTACCAAACGTTGGATTTAGTGCTTTAAGATTACTCTCAGGTTGTAAATTATTGTTTCATATTACAATAAAAATTTTATAGCAGCGTGAATGATAGAAATCATATTGATAGTGAATTAAATTTTTTGATTTAGTCTTTAGATTACCTATAGATCGAATATATGTTTGATTCCATTAGTGGCATCCCCATCGGACAATATATACCTTTATAGAGATCATGGACTAGTTGATGACAAGTTGTTTTGATCATTTTTCCTACTTGAGGTTTTTCTTTCTATTTCATTGTGTTTTTAGTTTCCACTCCTTTCAATCCCTTCTAGTGTAAGTTCGTTACACATAATTGTTTTACTACTACTCTTGTTTTTAATAATGTCATTTAGAGCATGAATTGGGTGACCAATTCATATATCCACTTTTATAAAAACAATATTTTTATAACAATCCTTAAAAGTTACCCTATGTTAATGTTGAAATGATTATTTAAAAAATGATATTAATTCCATAAAATAAAATATATGATAATTTTATAAATAAATTATAATGCACACACACAAAATTCATTAAATAATTTTTTTCAAGAAATTTTATTTTTGTAGAATAAATGACATTACTAAAAATTTATTACATATTAATTTTGGATAAAAAAAAGTTGAATTATTTAAAACCACTGTAAAGGTTTTTTAAAATCATACAATTAATATAAATACCTTCCAATTTAAGGACTATGGTATAATAATCACGTATAACTAATATTATTTTAGTAGTATATCATGGTTCTCATGAACCTTATTATAATATGTTAAACATGATATTGAGAATAGTATTAATTTAAAAAAAATTATTAGGGTGTTATAATATTTCTATATAAATAAATTGAATCCTGAAATTTTTCAACTACGTAATCCGGTTTTCTATTTTTGAAAATACCATTACTGAAAACTTACATCATACAATGAAATAATTAAACATTAATTGAAATGAGGATGTAGGAAACATAGTGATTATTTTAAATAAAAAAAATCAGGTTCCAATATTATGATAACATTAGTGAGAATTGAAAATATGGATACACAGGATCAATAGAAAATCCTAGGAATAAAAATAGAGTGATCATTAACTTGTTCATAAGAATGTTATTGACTACACATTCATAAATTATAAAGGGATGAAAAGACCATCAATTTATCAAAAAATAATACAAGAATAATTTTTTTTAACAAACTATTCTTAGAGTTGGGGAATGGTTTTTAAATTGAAAACGATAAAATATAATTACTTTTTCTTAAAAAATTCATAAAAATAATTTCATCTTTTAGTTTCTGTAAAGCTCTGACCCTAGTTACCCAGAGTTGTGGATTATTAAATAACATTGGCATGATCATAAGAGATCAAGTCTCAAAGGACCGATCAGTTTAGTAGACTTGGAAAATAGATTACATACATGAACTTCACATTATAGATTAAAACATAAAATAAAACATAGATAATACTTTTATAATTCTATTTATCACCTAGCTTAAACCTGCATATAAAACATAATACACATCTTGGCATCCTCAGAAAATAAAAAATAAGAAATGGGTGAGCTTAGATGCTCAGTAAGGATAAAAAATATAGCAGAAGCTATTATTAATTATCATAAACTTTTATGGAAAGGTATAAAATTGAAACACAAGCACTTTAAACAAATAATTCAACATAATATGGAAAAGATAAAACAAATAATTCCATTTACATATTCACATGGATATTATACTAATCGAGTAATCACATTCACCCTTAATAACTAATCTCATAATGATGGAATGCATAATGTCAGACGTCTTAGCCACAATGTGAAGGCCTCGTGCCAAGTCTCTAAGTATAAATATTCTGAAGGCCTTGTGCGAAGACACTGTTTTTTTCATGAGCCCTACCGATGCATTGAGGAGCTATAGCGGGATCCACCCTTCACATACTAAGTCCAATGCATTCCTCCTATGAAAATGTTGAAACATAACATAATCATTCATATTAAAACTAGAATACAAAATGTCAATACATTAACCATAAACCATGAATGGTATAAAAATAGAACATCTGTATTCAAACATACCATAACTCATTCAATACAATATGGAAGATTGTATTATAATAAATCAGCCTCAATCAAGAATAATATCCAGTAAAGGATTTTGAAATAGTTTAAAATGATAAGGAAAACTCTTTACGAAAAATATCCCATTTTCATGAAATCATTTAAAAGTAACACAATTTATAAATGAATACATTTATAATCTATTTTTGAATCAATGTGTCCCATACCACTTTGAATCATTATAATGGAATTAACATTTTAAAATATTCATGTCCACATAAAAAAATCCTTAAACCCATTTTGAAACATGGACATTAATGAAAAATGTTTTAGATAGATAAATATTTAAAACATTTAAAATTATTTTTTAGTTAAAGCATCCCATAGTAATAATCCTTTTGAAAATTCTTTTATGAATCATGTACATGGATGATAAATATGTCCCAGTAAATACTTACACAAAAACAATCTCGGATAATAATGAGTTTGAGGAATTAACCCTTATCTTGTACATTCCTTTAGTCTGGGGTAGTTTAACCTCCTATATAATGGTTAAATCATTTTTATTAAATTATAAAATAATCCAAATATAAAAATATGATATCATAAATGATCCTCTAATATTGCTTTGTTCGTAATATTTCAGTAATGTCATTGCTTCGGGTGTTAACTAATTCATTTTCCATTAAATATTTTGTTACATAAGTTATGTTTTTTATGAATAGTATGTATTTTATTCATATACAGATTGATATTAAGTTCTTAAAAATTATTTTTAATCATCAAATGGGAATTATTCTTGAATGGTTACGATGGGGAACAGAATCTTATCACATCGTGGAGACGGTAAGCTGTATGTATGTACGAGCGAAAATATCATTCTATTATTGGTGAAAAAGTATGTAATTGGATAGTATATTATTTTAAAAGAATCATTAACATGTTATATTTATTATTTAAATCAATTATACTCATTATTGTACCCATCCAAAAATGAAGCGTTGAATGAAAAACTACACTGAGACGTGGATACAGTATGTCGTACGTATGCATGTATGGTGATGTTGTCATTCATAGGAAGGATTTAATAATGAATATGGTTGTACCATATTCATAATAACATCTCTATATGTATAAGGTACTGGGGTTATTATTTTAATATAAAAACAACAAATAAATATAAACTGGAAGAAGAAAAGAATGTTGAAGGATGTAATGAAATAATTACCTCTTCTTCGAGTACTTCCTTTTTTATTTGATCAAAATGGATCCGTAAAATGGCTTTATGATCAAAGTAAGGAATCTAGGTTGAAGTGAGAATATTTTAGAGGATATTTTAGAATGGTTTTTCTGAGCTGAAAGGCTTTGGAGGTGTGAATTTAAGAGAAGGGGAAGTACCATTTTATAAGAGACGTTAGGGTCACTTTAGGAAAAGATTGAAATATTATTTTATTATAAAATAATTTTCGATTTATAATGGCTTTAAATGGATTTATTTTGAGTCTATGGTGGGTATGGGTCTAAAAACACTCAAATAATATGTTTTAGATAAGTTTATTTGACCATATTAACCTTATCTTTGAGATTTAACTCTTCATTAAATAGTTTAACTTTTACCTTGACTTCTTGTTTTTTACATTATATGGTTAATAAACGTACTATAAAATGCCAAGAGAAACTAATGTGGTCAATTAATGACATATTTATGATTATATAAGTTCTTTTTCAGAATATTATATTATTAAGAATTTTATATCATTTAACAAATTAGTTTTTGTTTTTTAAAACCCCATTTATATCAATTTTGACACTATTTAATATTTGATTTTTGTAAAAGTCACAACATATTGATTACTTAGATAAAAATACATTGAATAAACCCTAACATGTAACATTCACCATTAAAATTTTTGTATGTGATAAAATGTTTCAATTTACATTTTTTTTACAATTTATAACATCAATTATTTTAGTCATTCATTAATAAGGTAACAACTACATTATCATTGTGCCATAAATAAATTTAAAATTTTAATGTATAAGTAATAAAAATAAAATTCCATTATGTATAAAATATTTTTATATTTATAATGAATATATATAGTCTAATTTATCTTATGTATAACCCTATATTAAAAAAATCATAGTTATTAAATTTTTAATTTAACACTTTTAACTCTACTATAAATAAAATATAATAAATGTCATAATCAAATCCAAGTGGATAAAAAAGGATCCTATTTTATTCATGATGTTGTTTTTGGTTGAAATAAATTTATCCACTAGAATTAGGACATGTTTTAGGGTAATTATAATATCATTTTTACCTTTAATTACCCTTTTTTACTTTTAACCATTGTAAATAAAATTCAAAAGTTATGATTCATGAAATTTTTGTCAAATTATTGAACCAAATTTTACTTAATTATGTCAACCGTGTATCTAAGATTTTTTAAATTCAATTCACTGAAGTGGTAAAATTATATTTTATACAATTTTGCAAATGTTCCTAGAAGGTAGATAAAAGACGTTAAATAGTTCAATAAACTTTTATGTATATAAACTTGTTATAAATTGACTCCAATGAATTAAATTATACTAATATAGGTATTATGTATCTATTTTGATATTACAATAAATAGAAATGAATAATTATTATTTAAATAAGTAGTTGGTTTTAAACAATAGGGCAGTGTTTTTCACTATTCATCAAAAATTGAATGTTCTTAAAAACCTACATAAAATTCACCCATAGATAATTATGATATTCCAAATACAAAAATGACATCTGTTTTTCAAAATTCCAAACATAGAAGTTGTTTTAATTAATTTTAAATTAATTCCTGTTGTCAAAACCAGAAAGTTGGTTTTTGAGAAGTAAAAACAATAAAAATATTGATATATGTTTATGTCCAATTTAAATGTACAAATACTTCAAATGACCAAAATTTGATTAAATGAAAAAAATATAATCTAATTATACTTCAAAATCATTCCAATTTATAATTTAACACTACAAATTATTATGATTAAAAATGTTGTTTTTAATTAAAATAGATTATTTTTTATTATTCATCAAAATATGAAAGTTATCCGAGAAACACAAAAAAATTTATCCAAACTAAATTTTAATGTCCTTCATCTAAATAAGAAATATATTTTGTCATATTGATATATAAAAGTGTCTAATATTGGATTTAAAAATGATTTTCCATTAAAAGGTGGTAAAATTGCATTTTTTTAAAAATACATCTTTTATCTGAAAAATTGAATTTGTTCTTATATTATTTATAATAAACACATAATATGGATGTTAAAATTATATGGAGTATATAAAATTTAAATTTCAGTTCATACTATTTATAACTGCTTTTTTAACGACATGTTTGGTAAGTCGTGGTGCACTCGAACTGAGTGTTGCGTGTAGCAAAAACTATTAAATTACTTTAAAGAAATAACGTACAATGAAATTCTGGTGTGTTACAATCTCCCATCCTTCAATAAATTTTTTACTCAAAATTTGAAATTTTTCGTCGAAAATAAATGGTTGAAAGTAGAAAATACCTTTGTGGAAACCCCACATCGAAAATAGGGTTACTAAAATTTAGTTTTAATGAGAGGAAAAGGGAAATTAAAAATTCACTTCCAAATTTGGATTTAGAGTATGAGAACATTGGTGGAAATAAAAGACACATAACTGGAGGAAAAACATAAATATTAATAGGGAGCTATTGAGGTCATAAATCATAAAAAAGTGAACAATAAATAGAAAATTTAGGGCCTTAATGCAATAAATCTATGATGATTTAAAATTTCCTCAGTTCAACATAACATAATATATTAGGATAAGAAATTTTTTGATTTAATTTCCTTTCCATAATGTTTAAGAATTAATTTCTTCATAGAATAAGAGAAAAAGTGTAGAGTTCCATCCTTTAAATAATTTATACCACCAACTCATCTTTCACTCTAGAAGATATTTGAACTCAAAAATATTCTATTTAACATAATCATATTGGGTTTTAAAAAAAATGGATTCATAATTAATCTTCCTGGCCATTTAAAAAAAAATCATTATACAAACCTAGACATCACGTAGGCCAATGGTAGGTTATGCACCGCTATAGCCCTTCAGTTTCGGGTTCATGTCTCACGGCCTTTCTGGACACGATGGGTTGTCACCCGACCTCCGGGTTGATCTTATTATAAAAATCCAAAAAAAAAATAATATTAAGAAATGTTTTAACATTAAAAAATAGTATACAATGTCTAACATAATCCATTCCAACCTTTAGTGTTATCAAAAATACTTTTGTCTGAACTCAAAGTCCAAAATTTATAAGGAAGTTCAATATAACATAATGAATATCTATTTTTCCCACGTTATAACATGTGGATACCTTCATCATGTATTCTCCTAAAACATGTTAACACCCTGAATTACCTTAATACCTTCTTGATTACATCCATTCTCCCTTATTCGTTGTAGAATACTAGATATATTCCTTATATCCAAATATTTTGAATACTCCAACAATAATGGAATAAATAAAGCATTAATCAGTTCCAAGGTAGTAAAAATATCCAATATAATTTATCCAAATCAACCATATCGTATTCCAAAATCACTACCTTTGTATCGGGACCATATTTAGGTTTATATTTCATTCCACCATGTATCTCCCAAAAAGTATAACTTGTTGTTGAGTTAATTTTCATACTACCATTAAATCTCAAATCCTCAATGAAATGGTAATACAATACAATCCTTATTTATTTCCATAATTCATATAACCATTATATTGTTGATACAACACTCAAATTACATAATTCATTAATAATAATATAAGAATAATTATTATTTCTCTTTATATGTGGTAGTATCATAACTTTATTATTATCCAATATCATCATTTGGGGTATACGTTGATTTATTAGGACATTGATTCACGTAGTGTCCCAACTCCTTGCAGTTGAATCATTATACATTTGAATCTTTATTCTTAGCCTTTAAATCATGTACTTGGTGTCATCTTTCTCTAAACATATAAAAAAACTCCCATTAACATCATGCATTTACCAAGGAGATTCTTTCCACATTTATCACATATGGGAAAATCCCTTTTCCCTTCTTACCTTTATCCATCTTTCTCTCTACCATCCTTTTCATCTCTTGCTTCCCTTTAATTCCATAGGACTCAGGGAATTATTTACTTTTTTTATTAACACATGATACTATTTCTTATATTATGATATTATGTGGGATACCATTTTTCTTATAAATACTGTCTTAAGACCATGAAAGATATGATCTGGCTTACTTTATGGATCATACGTATTGTTGGAGTTCTCATTCCTACTGTTATGCACCATTTATAAACAATGGCACACACTAGGTTAGCTTATGAATCAAAATTCATAATTCAAAACATGTAGAATACCAAATGTAAATTGAAAATTTTATGCATATAATCTGTAATCATAAAAATATTTTCTTTTAGGAAGTATTTACTCATAAAACCTTTATAATGGTTTGTAATGAAAATGTGATTTATCCTAACCATATCCCACTAGTAGTGTCAACATCAAGAGTGAATCAAGTATCATTTTTGTGTATCAGGATACCTCATGTCAATCCCAAAACTCCTTGTTGGAGTTTTCACTCATAGGTACATCAGTTCTCGAGCCACCTTTACTTTTTTGTATCCGGATAGAGATATATTTTCTTGGAAAACCCACATAATATTTACACTACAAAAGTTTTTCGATGTTCTTCTATACTAATCATCAAAGTATATCTTAGGGTAAGTTACTATAATCAGAGTTTATCTAAATCTAGTTTCTGTGATTTTTACTAAACTTCCTCTAATGCCAACTGTAACACACCAACCCAATTTACCCAGAGTCGGTTCATTATTACATAACATTGGAATGATCACAAGACATCAAGTCCCAAAGGACCGATCAATTTAGTAGCCTTGGAAAATAGATTACATACATGAACTTAAATTTACAATTTCAAACATAAAATAAAACATAGATAATTCATTGAAAAGTCCATTATTTTCCTAGCTTAAACCTACATGTAAAACACAATACACTTTTTGGAATCTTGGTAAAATAAAACAAATGAATAGGTTGAGATCAAATGCTCAGTAAGGATAAAAAATATACCAGAAGCTACCATAAATAATCATAAATTTTATGTAAAGGAAAAAATTGAAATAAAAGACCTTTAAACATAAAATTCACATAATATGGAAAAGAAATATCAGATGATTACAATTAAATATTCACATGGATATTCTACTAGCCGAATAATCCTATGTAACATTAATAACTAATCACATAATGATGAAATGCGTAATGTCATACATAATAACCACAAAGGCCAGGTATCATGCCAAGAATCTAAATATATATTTTTTCAAGGCCTTGTGCTAAGACACTAGTTTCTCTCATGAGACCTACCGATGCATTGAGGAGTTATAGTGGGATCCATTCATCACTTACTAAGTCAAACACATTCCTCATATGAAAATGTTAAAACAGAACATAAACATTCGTATTAAAATCAGAATATGAAATGTCAATACTTTAACCATAAACGTTGAATTATATAAAAATAAAACATCCATAGTCAAACATATCATAACTAATTCAATACTATATGGAAGATTTTATTATAACAAATCAACCTAAATTATGAATAATATCTAATAAAGGATGCTGAAATAGTTGAAAATGATCAGTAAAACTCTTTGATAGAAATATCCCTTTTTTATGAAATCATTTAAATTTTAAAAAATTTATAAAGAAGACATTTAAATGAAATTTTTAATCAAAGTGTCCCATACCACTTTGAAATTTATAAAAGAATTAACATTTTCAAACATACATGTCCATATAAATAAATCCTTAAAACCATTTTGAAAACATGGACATTAATGAGAAATGTTAAGAAGAATAAATATTTAAAAAATTTAAAATGATGTTTCAGATAAATATTCCCTTAAAGATAATCCTTTAAAAAAATCTTTTATGAAACATGGTCATGGATGATAAATAGGTCCCAGTAAATACTTACACAAAAAAAAATCAGATAATAATGAGATTAGGGAATTAACCCTTACAATGTTGTTTCCTTTTTTTGAGGGTAGGGTAACCTCTTGTATACTGGTTAAATCTTTGTTGTTAAATTATAGAATAATCCACATACATAAATATGATATAATACACGATCCTCTAATATTTATTTGTTAATAATATTTTATTAGTATCATTGTTTTGGGTGTTAACTAATTCGTTTTCCTTTATATGTTTTTATACGTAAGTTATGTTTGTCATAGATAAGATGTACTTGATTCATATAAATAATGATATTAAGATATTAAAAATTATTTTTAATCCTAAAATGTAAATTACTCTTGAATTTTTATGATGGGGAATGAAATTTTATCGCGTCGTGGAGACGGTATGCTGTATGTACGCATGAGAGACAGTATCATTCTATTAGTGGTGAAATTGTATGTAATTGGATGGTATATTATATAATCATAATCATTAAAATGTTATATTTATTATTTAAATAAATTACACTTATTATTATACTTATCTAAACAATGAAGTGTAGAATAACAAACTACACCATGATGTGGAGACGGTAAGCCGTACATACACACGTATGAT
This sequence comes from Viscum album, assembly GCA_963277665.1. Lineage (NCBI taxonomy): Eukaryota > Viridiplantae > Streptophyta > Magnoliopsida > Santalales > Viscaceae > Viscum > Viscum album. Next base: position 164,251,214 of record OY728149.1, read on the forward strand.
GACATTGTAATTCAGAGGATGGATAGAATAATGGATTTTGTAGTACAATATTAATAATAACATATAAATTTTTAGAATTTATTGATTTAATATTTTAGTTTGGAAAAAACAGAGAAAGAGGAATTGGAAGAAGAAAAGAACTTCAAAAGAGGTGATGAAATAATAACCACTTCTTCAGATGCATCATTTTTTATTTGGTCAAAAGGGATACGTAGGTTGGATTTATTATCAATGTATTACCTCTAGGTTTATGTGAGGATAGTTGGGAGGATATTTGAGAAGGGTTTTGCTGATCCAACATGCTTTGGAGGTGTGAATTTATGAGACGGGTAAGTACCCTTTTATAAGAGATGTGAGGGGCACTTTAGGAAAAGCTTCAAACTATTATTTTATTATAAACTCATTTTCGGTTTATAATGGATACAAATGGATTAATATAGAGGATAAGTTGGGGATGGGTCCAAAATCACTAAACCAATAGGGTTTACAGAATTTTAGTCCACCATATTAAACTTATCTTTTAGATTTAATTCTTAGTTAAATAGTTTAACTTTTACCATGTCTTCCTGTATTTTTATATTATATGGTTATTAAACATACTATAAAATTCCAGGAGAACCTCAAGTGGTTAATTAATTACATTTATATCATTATGTATTTCCTTTTTATGAATGTTATATTTTTAGGAATATTATATCATTTAATAAAATAGTATTTTTTTAATCACATTTATATCAATTTTGACACTATTTTGTATTTGGTTTTTGTGAAAGTCATAAAATCTTTATTACTCTTAATAAGATACATTTCATCAACCCTACCATGTAAAATGCACCTAGAAAATTCGTTTATGTCATAAAAAGTTTCAATTTAAATTTATTTTTTTATTTATAACATCAATTGTTTTAGTCTTTCATTAATAAGGTAACTACTTCATTACCATTTTGTCATAAATAAATTTAATATTTTAATGTCTAAAAATTTTAAATAAAATACAATGATATAAGAAATATTCTTATATTCTAATGAATATTTATAGTCGAATTTATATTATGTATAACCCTATATTAAAGATGTTTTAGTTATTAAATTTTGAATTTAACACTATTAACTCTACTTTAAATAAAATATAATAAATGTCTTAATATAATTAATGTGGATAAAATGATGATATTTTATTCCTAAGGTTGTATTGGTCGAAATACATTTATCCAATATAATTAGGACATGTGTTAGGTTAATTATAAAATCATTTTTACCTTTATTTACCAATTTAACTTTTTACCGTTGAAAATAAAATTTAAAAGTTACTATTAATTTTTTTTCATCTCATTGAACCACATTTTTCATACTGATGTAAATCATGCCTCTCTTATTTTTTAAATTCAATTCACATAAGCAGTAAAATTACATTTTATGCAAACCTGCAAATGTGCTTAGAAGGTAGGTAAAAGACATTAAATAGTTTAATAAAATTTTATATATGTAAAATTATTATAAAGTGACACCAATGAATTATATTTGGATAATATAGTTTTCATGTATATATTTTTATATTACAAAAAATATAAATTAAAAAAATTATTTAAATAAAAAGTCGGTTTTAAACAATAACACAATGTTTTTTATTATTCATCAAAAATTGAGATGTTCTTATAAAATTATCCAATAATTCACCCGAAGATAATTTTGATATTACAAATTCTAAAATGATTTCTATTTTACTAAATTAAATACATATAAGTTGCATTAATTAATTTATAATTAATTTCCTTTGTCAAAACTAGAAAGCGGATATTTGAGAAGTAAAAACTATCAAAAGATTGATATGTGTTTTTTTCAAATTTAAATGTAAAATTAATTTCAATGACCACCATAAGATTAAATGATAAAAATATAATCTAACATTAATTCAAAACCATTAAAATGTATAACTTAACCCTATAAATTATTTTTATTAACAATGTTTTTTTTTAATTTAAATTTATTATTTTTCATTATTAATCAAAATATTATAGTTATCAAAAAAAACACCCAAAACTTATCGAAACTAAATTTTTATCTCCCTCTTCTAAATATGAAGATTATTTTGTCAAATTGAGTATTTAAAATTGTAAAATATTGGATTTAAAAATGGTTCTCTATTAAACGGCGGTAAAATTTCATTTTTTTAAAAATACTCCTTTCATCTAAAAAATGTAATTTGTACTTATATTATGCCTAATAAATACATAATATGGAAGTTAAATTTATATAGAGTATATAAAATTCAAAATGGAGTTTATATAATTCATAACCACTTTTTGAACGGCTAGTTTTGTATGTCGTGGTGAGATCAAACATGGTGTTGCGTGTTGTGCAAACTATTGAATTAATTTAAAGAGATAACATATAATCAAATCCTAGGGTGTTGAAATTGCATGCTTTAATTAGTTCTCCCCTCTTTTCATCCCATTTTCCAAAGAATAATGAAAAAAATAGAAATTTCATTCATGGATAAGTAAAATAATATTATAATATAAAATAATATGTTTAAAATAATGAAAATAAATTCTCCCTATCTATATTCAGTTAATGAATGAAAAAATGGTTAGTGCTTTCTAAGATAAAAAATATTAATAACCAATAATTTGAACAATTAATCACAATGATTTCAATAATAATTAAAAAATATATACTTAATTCATTCCATAGGAATCTAATTTCCATCACCCCTTAGGGAATTATAAAAAAGTATTCAAAACCCATAAATTTAGAAAAAAATGTCACAATGTGTCCAATGTCAACATAAATATTATCCACAAACAATTTATCGAATATTATAATGTTGCAAATAAAACACATGGATACCTAAATCATATATTCACTTAAATATGTAAAATAACATGAATCACCAATATACATCATTAGAAAAATATTCTTATGAAAAAAACATTGTCCTTATTCCTCAAATAAAATCGTCGACTTCTAATATATTCTGAAAATCCAAAAATGAAATATTATTCATAAAAGATAAAATAAATCACTTTTTCATCAAATAAGTAATTAATTTTATTGTCTCATGTAATATCAAACTTTCATTATCAATATGAATCAAATATTTATTACAAAATAATTATTAAATCATAATAGGTAACATATAAAGGGTTATCAAACCCATCATCATGTGTTTTCCAAAATTATCACATTACCAGTAAATAACTTTTATAGCTGATCGGTACCATTCATTATATACTTGAAAATCCATAATTAAAAACTATATTAGAATAATCCTTAAATGGTTGATGAATTTTATAACCATAATTCTATTTAAAAAATAATTCAATATTATTATTCCTGAATCCTAATAGATAAAAAATTAAATTATTACACTTAATATATTGTCTTAGCATATAACCTTCCATGGTTAATAAGATCTCCCATATATTAGGAAATTTAATATGACAAAATCAAAGTTCTCCACATATAAGATATTGAAAAATATATGATACCATAATATGTACATTATTTCCCTCCATTATACTTGTCATTTTACTTTGAAATTAGTTTTTTTATTCCCTTATTTTTCACATATAAAACATTTTCTCCTTGATTTGAAATATTTTCTCAGGTTCTTCAATCATACATGGTCTTTGTGAAAATATATATTTATATTTTTTGGTTTATTAAAAAACTCTGCCATGTTCACGTTGTCAAAAATATATTAATATAGCTAGTTAGGCACATTCCTAATCTATAAAATTCCATCACCCATTTCATTTGGTTTATCATTAGAAAAATAACTACATCAACTATCACATTCAGTGTTAACATTATCTTCATTATTCCAACCTTTCACTATAACTAAAATCATATTTTGGGAATAAATAATTAGAGTAGGAAATAAGATAATCATTAATATAATATATAAGATGTCTAAATCATTGAAACATCATTTCAATCTGTGAAACAATTGGTTAAAACTAGTCCATCCATGGTCATCATAAATATAAATAATGTTATAATGGTTAATAAATAAAATTTTGAATTAACAATATAATATCTCATAATAGCTTCTAACTTGATGTGAAATATTCGGCCCAATAATAATTTATTGGTGGGGATAGATTGAATACTTAATCCCTTGCTATTATAATTCTTACCCCTAGAATAATATGTGCCACATAATTGTCTTATTAATAGTATCCAAATGAGGAAAATTTTTTAGTCATAAAAAAATTCATTAACTATCAAACCTTATGATTTTATCATATGATTAGGATTATCCTAAGGTCTTTCACTAAAATTCATACTTCCTAGTTTCCAAAAATAACTAAACCATTATTTAATATCGACTAATATGATAAAAAAAATGGCATATAAAAATATTATATATTAGTAGAAGAATATTCATTGAATAATATTATGATATATTTCATAACCATAGAATGTTACTATCTATGGAAACAAGGATGCATAAAAACTGGTACAAATAATATATACATCATCTACAACTATAATATTCACAACTACCACCATACTTTTATGTATCATATTTAATATAATGATACTACTTTCAAAATTACATAATCTAGTTAATTTAAATATAATACACTTATAACATGCAAAAATAACTTCTTAGCTTTCCGTTTTATAGAATTAGTTCATAATTAATACATTAAAACCCACAAGAAAGCAAAATGGATACTACTAAAAAAGTGTCAATTTATTTAAAATAAAAATATTTTCAATAAAAAATGAATTATTTTCATGAAAATTATTCACAACACATAGCTTGGATTCATAATTTATCTTACCAATCCATAAAAACTATGAATTTTTTTAAATATGGGATGGTCACAAAAGATCAATAAGGACATAAAACCATTAGTTACTAAATACATAAAAGCACATGAATAATAAACTTCTCATCCATAAAATTAACAAATACTTACTTTTTAGAAACATGAGGTTTCAATAAAAAAATAGAAAGCACAAAAAACCATTTATGTAACTTAGGGTATCATTATATTACCGTACTTACTTGTGATTGTAACCCTGATATATACTATATTATTTGAAACCCAAAAACTTCCTTCCAACATAACCATTGTGGCAACCTTAGGATTTAATTATCACACTTACACTTGGAATAACCATTATAGTAAACTTCTAGAATACCCAATGCATTGAACATATTTCACAAAAATACACATAAATGGTTTATAATGGATCCACTCATCACAAAAAAATACCCAAGAACCATAATATAAACATGATATTTGAAAAAAATCATCATAAAAACATTCGTGGAGAATAATCACTTATTTTTAGAGAATACATGATACATACAAATGAAAAAAGTTTCTTTGAAAATAATAATGAAATTTTTTAAAGAAATCATCTAAAAAATAAGGATTCCTAAAAATTAGATATTCCCCTCAGGTCGTATAAGTTAAGAAGAATAATTTTTTTAAATTTTGTAAAAATTATCCTTAAAGAGGATTTTAAATGAAAAATCACTTAACTTAGGTTTAACTTTTATAAAACATGATAAATAATCTTACATAATGGTTTAAAGAGTGTTGTTAATTTATCATAGATTTATATTCCTTTTTAAACATTCTATATGATATTTTTATAACTTCATTCTACTCATTTGTTGATAATATTTTGTTATTTTTATTACATTAGGTGCGTTAATGTCATGGTTTTCATGGTTGGTTGATTGTAGATTTTTTGGACGAATTTAAGAAAACTCTAGAAGTGGAAATAAATTTTATTAATTTGTTTCCATAATTTTAAAGGATATCATATATATTTTTTTATATGAGGATAATTATTTATAAGAAACATTAATTAAAATGATTTATTTTATTCTCTTGGATTTTATAATAATCACAAACTTATATCATTTTATTTAATATCATGTTTATATATTAATTAAAAATAATATATAACATATAATATGTATAATAAAACATAATTTAACCGTAATAATGGTTTTATGATCATCCTTTTAGTATTTATTGGAAAAATAGAACACATCATCCCTAAAGATGGTAAATTGACACATCACGGATGATGTCTTCATTTTTTAGAATTAGCGGACATGAGGAGAGGTTTGATAATGGATATTAAATTAAGAAAATAATATGACGGTATATGTATTATAATGGAGTTATATTTTCACTTGGATAATGGGAGGTGAGGAGATATAAGGAAAATAAAATAAATTGAAAAGAAAATATAATAAAATTAAAGAGGATAATACATCTTGAATATTTCTCCTTGAGAACCCTCTTAGGGAACATTGATTTTGAATTCTAGTGATACCATAAGGCCCTGGACATGAGGAAGAGACTTTTTAAATGAATTGTAATGAAATAAAATAATATATAAGGCTTTGAGGGTTTAATGAGAATAGGTGGTGATGGGTTCTATTTATAATGGAGAAGAAAAGTGTTTTTTGATTTTTTTTATAATTTAGTTAATTATTTTCACCCCTCATGGTGAATTAATTTGACTCAAAATAATAAATAAATTAAATAAGGAAGTGCAGTTTAATATTATGGTTCTTACTTTATAAATGACCCAATAAATAGTGTATTTTAACTTAACATCTTCTATACTGTAAAGTACTGTATGCCACTATTCACGACAAATTCAACTATTTTAAGTAAATCCCAAAAATTGAACCTAACCATTTTTTGGACTTCTAGAATTAAAAAATTAACTACATTCTATGAAAATAATTTTATTTATATGAGGAATAATTTTAACTAATATCACCAATTATACGAAAAATACTTATTTTAAAATTATAACTAATATTATGGAACCATAAAAAATCAATAAATGTACCATAAAATTATCTTATAATCGTAATAAACAAAAATATTAATTAACAAGAACGTTTTATGAAGTTAAATTTTCTTTTAAAATATTATATTTATTAGAAAAGTTTGAATAATAATTTTTGTGTCAAAAAATACTGACAATTAATTTATTAATATCAAAACCATTATTTACATGATCGATGATATAAATATGTCATATTTCCAATTATAATAAACATAAATAAAATTTATACATTAATAGGTGAGGTTTTTGTTATATTAGTATAAATTACATAATTTCAGTAAATTTAACTTATTTCATTATACATTCATAATGAATTTAATTATTTTATTCCATATTGAAATTAAAATTTTTTATAAGTAAATGGGTGATTACATTATCCCCCATTATTGAAATTGTGTCCTATATGTTTTCATTAACATAATAAACATGTGAGGATACATTTCCCACCTAGAATTTTCAGATTCCCATGTTACTTCTTCAACCATATGGTTTCTCCAAAAAACCTAAACAAGGTCAATTATCGTATTCCGCAATCATTCTACTCTATGATTGAGAATATAAATAGGGCTTTCCTCATAAGAAATTTTTTTTATAGATGAACTATATTTGGGATAAGAATAATATAGGAATTTGGCACAAACTTTCTTACCATTGAAACATGAAAAACATTGTGTACTTGAGATAAACTCATTAGAAAATCCACTTGGTAAGTAAATAATCCAACTTATCTATGATTTTGTAGGGTCAAATGAACTGTGGAATTAGATTTCCATTATTACCAAAATGCATAACAGCTTTTTATGGATATATTTTTATGGAAAACATGATCTCATAATGTAACATCCCAAGTAAATAAAGAATAATCTATTTTCAAATTTATTATTATTCGTGAATAAAATATTTATTTTACTTTAAAGTGGATTCTATGTTCGATAGAGTACCTGATATATAACAACTGGTTTCTTTGAAATCTTACATTGCACACGAATAATATAATATTATTTCTTTAAATAGTAATTAACACATAGCCGTTTTATTGGTGGGAATGAATAGGACTAACTAAAAGATTATTATACAAGTTTTTTAAATGATTTTAGATTTATCCAATAAAATATAGAGGCTTAAAATGTTAATGAATCTAATTTTAAGCATAAATACTCTAATATTAACTAAAAGGTCGTTTTACCACCTTTTAATGATGAACCATATTTAAATCTAGTTTTTTCATTTTCTTTTATGTTCTATTTGACAAAATATAACTTTTCTTTAGATTCAGAACATCAACATTTACCTTGGGATAATCTTTTGTATTTTTTGATAAAGTCTGTTTTTAATGAATAGTAAAAAATACTGTATTTTAATTAAAAAGTGCCTTTTAATCGAATTTATTTATATGGTTAGATTATATTTTAAACAGCTTTAAATTGTAATTAGAATATATTTTTACCATTTAATACAATTTTGGCTATTGGAATTAATTTCACATCGAAATTGAACATAAAAAGTATCAATCTTTTGAAAATTATTGTTTCTTAAAAACACGCTATTTGTTTTGATGAAAGTAATTAATTTTAAATTAATTAATGAAAATTCTATGTTTTTAAGTTCATAAAATAGACATCATTTTTTAATTTCGAATATAAAATATATATTAGGCTGAATTTTGGTATTTTTCTGAAAAAACTTCATTTTTTGATGAATTGTGAAACCACTTAGTAGTAGTTAAAAAACTGACTTTTCATTTAAATGAAATTTCACCGGTTCTATGAATTTAATTTCAAAAATATACCATTAATGGTTTTTTTATTATCTAAAATGTGGTTCAATAGGATGAAAATATTTTATGGTGAATAATAACTTTTAACTTTTATTTACCATAGTTAAAGGTAAATAGTGTGTTTTACGGTAAACATAATATCATAATGTTACAAAATTACCATAACACTTTTTCTATCTTATTGGATGAGTCATGGATTACAATGGAAATCCTGGGGTCTAATTTGGGACCCCATGGAGCCACATGGGAGTGATAATGACACTTTATATTAATTAACATTAAGTAATGACAAAAATGACAAAAACAAATATCTTTTAGTAAATCAAATTTTACCAAGGGTTATATAAGTTTTTTTTCATCTATAAATATTAATTGGGAAGATAAATAAATTTCCTACATCATGGTAATTTTTTGTAATTTTTAGGCATCATATAAATTAAATTATTTATGACTCAATAATGAGAAAGTATTTACCTCATTAATAAATGATTTAAATAAATAAGATTATAGATATTAAAAAAAATATCCAAAACCTATCAAATTCTTATTGGATGACTTTATTTCAACCATAAGTCATCTTATATTCTACATTAATTTGTTTTTTACCTTTTGAAACTGAAGATAAATTTATAATAAAATAACATTTTCAAACATTCCTATAAAGACCCTCCTCTCTCTTATAAAAGGACACCACTTTTACCCCATTCCTCACACCTCTAAAACCCCTTTTATCATCAAAAATATACCCAATTAATCTCCCCACATCCCTCTCCTACTTCTATAAGCCTTATCTTAGGCAAAAGTGACTTCAAGAATTCCATTTGGATGAGACCAAAGGGAGTTACCGAAATTAAAGGAGATTAAAGAATGACCGAGTCAAGTAAGACACGAGGTAAGGGACTTCGTCTCAATCTCCATTCATTGAGGCATATTTTGTTTTAATACACGATTTTATTATATACTCTGTATAAACACCTATGAATTTTCATTTCATTCAAAAGGTATCTTTTCTATGAAGCGTTTTACAAAAAGACAAAAAAAGAATGTTTCTTTTTTACGTAAACGGTGACAATGACCTTTTCCATCACCATTAGTGTTATTTTATCTTTGGCTTACTTAAAAGTAGTAGTATTTTCTTAAAAGGAAATAAATACCATATACTTTTTACATATTTTTGTATTGAAAGTGGTTTTGATAAGGGATTTGTTATTTCAGTATATTTAAACGATATATTGTGATTGAAATGTGGAAATGTTTTCTTTCTTTTATATTTGTTTTATGTGTTATGAATATTTTATGTTTCATGGGAATTATTTATGCATATGGTTGTTTCCATGATAAACCTAGGGTGGGTGTGTCCGAGATAGCTCTCTAATGCATTGGGTAACGCGATAGAGGTAAACGTGAATGTTTCTCCTAAGAGATTTATGGAATATACTGGGATGAGTATTCCAACATACCTCTATATGTAGCTGGGATAACTACAATGTAAGTATGATATGAATGTCAAAAGTTACCTTTATGATTTCGGATTACTATGTGTTATTCATGAATCATTTGTTTCATGAGGTAAATAAAAGGGTTTATGTTTTTTATGTATTAATGGAGTAATTATTTATTTCTTAATTTTATAACACTTACTGAAATGTTTTATGCTTATACCATTTTTTGAAATTTTTTTCACAGGACATAAAGATGAATTGGGTGAATGATGGGATCAAGGAAAAGTCTTACTATCTAAAACATGGAAATAGACATGACACGTTTTCAAGAGTTTTTATTTTATGAAAAAATGGATACTGAGTAGAATTTTCTACATGTAATATTCATGTTGTTATGTAAATGTTATTACCTAACTCTCTAAAACTCTAAACCTGAAATGATACTCAATGTGAATTATTTATTTAATTAAATATTATGTGATGTTTTACGTCCGGGTCCTTATAGTTGGTATTAGAGGCCAGTTTAGACAACTTTAGGAGTTAGAATATTGTTAAATTAATATCCCTAAATTATTTTTAGTTTATGTTATGATTGAAATGATACAGCATTTACAGATTACCATGTTGCTTTGCCTATGATATTTCTATGTTTAGAATGGTTTTCCATAGAGGAAACAAGGCACCTATATAAGGATGACATCATGAGGAAGATAACCTTCAAATCAGAAACCTGAGATGGCTGGAATCGGAATTGAATAGTTTGATGTAGTGATGGCACAGTTGACTCAGGCTATAAATGGTGGTTCTATCGAAGCATGAGATTAGCCATATCAACCACAGAAGAACATGTTAGTAGTGGAGCATTTCATGAGGCAACATCCCCCCTCATTCAGAGGATCATCTAACCTGGTGCATGCAGAAGTCTGGATTAAAGCACTGAAAAAGATTTTCGATGTCATGGGTTGTTTTGAACATCAAAAGGATAGTCTTGCTGTTTACTATTTTGAAGGTGAAGCTGATCCATGGTGGTCAATGGGAAAAAATTTTGGGATAATGAGGAGGTTAATTCACTTGATTGGGATGACACCAAAGGTATGTTCCTTAAAAATATCTTCCTATGGTGGTTTTACTTAGGATGGAAAAACAAGTCCTGGAATTGAGGTAGGAGGATGACTCAGTGGCTACTTATGAAGAAAAATTCACTTGACTCACAAGGTATGCACCAAATTTTATATGATATCTTGATAGAAAATGAACCATTTTTTACTTAGGATTAAAGACAAATTATCGAAGGGCATTAGATTATGGTGAGTTCAAATGTTATGAAAAACTTGTTCATCATGCGGAGAATGTGGAAAAGTAGTTTTACTATGATCAGGTGTTCTTTAACAAACAACAGAATAAGAGGTCAAGGTGGCAGATGAAAGGGAATAACTCTTCAAAAAATTATGATGGTAAGAAACATAAGTTTAGAGTTTGTGAAACTTTTTTTAAATATCATGTTGGGGAATGTCTTTTAAATTCTTTTAAGTGATAACAATGTGGTAAAATGGGACATAAGGCTCGTAATTGCACTGAAAAAGATCAGGTCAATGGTAATAAAAAATAAGATTTACAGTCAGTAAAATGTTTTATATGCAATGAAATGGGTCATTATCAAAATGAGTGTCCAGCGAAGAAATCAACTGAGGGAAATCAGCCAAACTACAAGAAGAAAGTGGTGGTGAAATCCTTTGCAACTACTTTAACAGATGTTGGGCCATCGAATGAAGTAGTATCATGTACAGTGTTTTTTGTTCAGATTATTCCAATGTGTTGTTTGATTCAGGGTATAAACATTCATTCATTCCTGAGAAGTTTTTTAGTAAATTGGGAATTTCATCTCAAAATATGAATACTAAACTTATGGTAAAAACATCGGGAAAAAATGTTGATACAAAAAGAAATTATAAGAACCTTCTTATCCTTGTGTATAGAAAGAATCGACTTGTAATCCTTATTATTTTGACTCTAGTAGAGATTGATGTTATTTTGGGTATGGATCTGCTTTCTATTTATCATCCTAAGATTGAATTCATAGCTAAAGAGTTTTGTTTTCAGAAATATTTTCAGTTTGTGTACAAGAATGAACCCTTGATTTTCATAACATTTGAGGAAGCTAATAAACTAGTAAAAGATGGAAATGAATGTTACCATGCACATATTAATGAAAATAAAGGAAGTGTTGATATTAATGATGTTATAGTGGTAAATGAGTACCATGATGTTTTTCTTGATGAGTTTCCAGGTATTATACCATATTGGGAAGTTAAATTTACTATTGACTTAGTTCCTGATGTTATGCCAATTTCGAAACCCCCTTATCGAATGGATCAAATCAAACTTTTAGAGTTAAAGAAGAAATTACAGGAGTTATTAGATAAAGGGTTAATTCGACCTAGCACATCACCATGGGGTGATCCTGTCTTACTTTTAAATATAAATATGGATAAATGAGACTTTTCATTGATTATAGAGCATTGAATAACATCACAGTTAAGAAAAAGAATCCTTTGACTCATATCGATGATATATTTGATCAGCTTTAGGGAGCTCAGTATATTTCAACGATTGATTTGAGGTCGGGATACCATCAGTTGAAGTTTTAGTTATGCCTTTTGGTTTAACCAATATACCTTCTATATTCATGGATCTTATGAATAGAATTTTATGTGAGTTCTTAAATGAGTTTTTAGTTGTGTTCATTGATGATATTTTGGTTTATTCTAAAAATAAATATGAGCATGAATTTCATTTAAGGGTTGTCTTGAAAACCTTAAATGAAACTAAACTATATGGTAAATTCTGCAAGTGTTAGTTTTGGTTACAAAAAATTTCTTTCCTTGGTCACATTGTTTAAAAAAAGGCATAACCGTTGATCTTGCTAAAAAAGGCTGTTGAAGAATGGAGAAGACCCACATATATAACTGAGATTCTTAGTTTTCTTGGTTTGGCAGGTTATTATCAAGGGGTTTCTGAAAATTTCTCAAGGTTATCTAGTCCAATGACCAAGTTATCTTGAAAATGTGTTAAGTTAATCTGGACAAAAGAATGTGATGATTGTTTTCAAGAATTTAAAAGAAGATTGGTGAATGCTCCAGTTTTAGAACTGCCTTATAGAAATGGTGTGTTTATTATTTACAATGACGCTTCGTTGAAATGACTTGGTTGTGTCCTTATGTAGAATGATTAGGTAATTTCATATGATTCTCATCAGTTGAAACCTCATGAGTTACATTAACCTACACATGATTTGGAATTAGCTGCTATTTTATTTTATTTAAAAATTTGGAGGCATCATTTGTATGGAGTAAATTGTGAAATATATAATGAGCACAAATTTTTGAAGTATATATTCACTCAAAAATAATTGAACATGAGAGAGAGGAGATGGTTAGAATTAATCAAGGATTATGATTGCACGATTCATTACAATCTATGAAAGGAAAATAAAGTGGCTGATTCTTTGAGCTAAAAAAGTAATGCTTCAATAACAATTATATGTTTGGAATGAGATCCTTTGATTTTTCATTTGATGAACATTGACAGAGATGTTTTTGGTGAAAGAAATTCTTCTGTTTTGTTTCAGGTGTCAGTGAAATCATCTCTATCAGACAGAAAAAAGCAAGCCCAGAAAGAAGACAATGAGTTGCAGAAAAAGGTAGAGTTGGTAAAGAATGGTAAGTTTCCTGAATTTAAAATTGATAATGATTTTTTTAGGTTTGGAAAAATATTATGCATGCCTTGGGATTCATAGTTGAATAATGAGATGTTATGTGAAGCTCATATTTCCCCATTTCCAGTTCATCCTCGAAGTACCATGATGTTCAGAGATCTTCAGGAGTATTACTAGTTGGATGGAATAAAAAAAGAAATTGCTGAATTTACTGTGAAGTGTTTGACTTTTCAGTAGGTTAAAGTAGAGCGGTAGTTACTAAAAGGGATGCATCAGTCTTTACCCATGCCAGGGTGGAAATGGGAAAATATATCAATGGAATTTATTGTAGGATTACCAAAGACATCTCGAGACGACAATGAAATCTGGGTTATTGTTGATCGGTTGACTAAATCTACTCATTTACATCCTATTCAAGATACTTTGACTCTATATCAACTTTTTCATTTGTAAGTTAAAGAGATAGTCAGGTTGCATGGAGTTCCCCTCTCTATTGTATCTGATCATGAACACATGTTTACATCTATCTTTTGGAAAGGCCTTTAGATGTTGTTGGGTACTGTATTAAATTTTATTATAGTTTTTAATCTGTAATCTGATTTCCAGTCAGAACAAACAATTCTGACCTTGGAGGGTATGATACGAGCTTGTTTACTGGATTACCAAGTAACTTAGGACCAACATCATTCTTTGGTTGAATTTTCTTTAATAAAATTTTTCATTCCAGTATAAAGATGACTCCATTTAATGCATTATATGGTAAGTGGTGTCAAAATCTAGCATTTTGGGATGATGTAGGTGAAAGAAATATGGTGGGACTATAATTGGTAGAAGATATGGAAGAAAAGGTTCAGTTGATTCAGAAGAACATGAGAATAACTCAGAGTAGGAAGAAAAGATATTCGGATAACCAGAGGAAGGATATCTCTTTCGAGGTAGGTGATCATGTCTTTCTCAAAGCTTCTCCATGGAAAAGTGTGATTCATATTCATAAGAAGGGAAAATTGAGTCTGAGAGTCATTGGACCATATGAAATCCAGGAGAAAGTTGGATCGGTTGCATATAAAGTGGATTTACCACCATATTTCTCTTTGGTACACAATGTTATTCATGTTTCAATTTTGGGAAAGTATATTCCAGATCCATCTCATGTTTTGAGCCGAGAATTAGTTCAGTTAGAAGAGAATCTCAATTATGAGGAATAACCAGCCCAGATTCTTGACCGTAGAGATAAAGTGTTGTAGAATAAGGTAATTTATTAGGTAAAGGTTTTGTGAAAAAACCATATGGTTGAAGAGGTGATGTGGGAATCTGAAAATGTTATGCGGGATAAATACCCCCACTTATTTGATAAGTGAGTAAAAATTGCGATGATGCAATTCTCAAAAGGGGGAATGATGTAACATCCCAAGTAAATAAAGAATAATATATTTTAATAATTATTAATATTTTTGAATTAAATTTTAATTTTACTTTAATGGGGATGATATGTTCGATAGCATACCCGATACACAACATCAGGTTTCTTTGAAATCTTACGTTACACACAAATAATATAATATAATTTTTTAAAATGTTAGTTAACGCCTAGCCATTTTATTGGTGGGAATAAATATAACTAACAAAAATATGATTATACATGTTTGTTAAATGTTTTTACATTTATTCAAAAAAACTTTAGAGGCATAAAATTTGAATGAATCTAATTTTAAGCATAAATACTCAAATATTTACAAAAAGGTAGATTTACCACCTTTTAATGGAGAACCCTCTTTAAATATAGTTTTTTCTCATTTTTATATGTTCTATTTGACAAAATAAAATTCTTCTTTAGATTCGGGACATCAAAATTTACTTTGGGTAAATGTTTCATATTTTTCTGATAAAGTTCAATTTTAATGAATAGTGAAAACTTCTGTATTTTAATTCAAAAGTGCATTTTAATATAATTTATTTATATGGTTATATTAATATTTAATTAGATTTAAAGTTTAATTAGAATATATTTTTCCCATTTTTTCCAATTTTTGTCATTGGAATTAATTTCACTTGAAATTGAGCATAAGAAAGTACGAATCTTTTGATAGTAATTGTTTCTTGAAAACGCGCTATTTGTTTTGACAATAGGAATTAATTTTAAATTAATTAATGCAAATTCTAGGTTTTTAATTTGGTATAATAGAAACCATTTTTGAATTCGGAATATCAAACATAGATTAGGCTGAATTTTTGGTATTTTTCTGAAAAACATCAATTTTTTATGAATAGTTAAACCACATAATAGTAGTTAAAAATACTGAATTTTTATTTAAATGAAATTTTATCACTTATGTGAATTTAATTTCGAAAATATGACATACATTGTTGTTATTAGTATGTAAAATGTGGTTCAATAAGATGAAAATAATTTTCAGTGAATAGTTATTTTTTACTTTTATTTACCGTGGTTAAAGGTAAATAAAGTAATTTAAGGTAAAAAGAATATCATAATATTACAAATATACCTTCACACTTATCCTAACCTTATTAGATGGGTCATGGCTGATAATGGAAATCCTCAGGTCGAATTGGGGACCCCATGGAGCCACATGGGAGGGATAATGAATCTTTTTATTAATTAACTTAATGTAATGACAAAAATGACATAAACAAATATTTTTTAGTAAATAATTTTTTATATGGGATTATATAGATTATATTTTTAACTATAAATATTAATTAGAAATATAAAAATATTTCATACATCATGGTATTTTTGTTATAATTTTTAGACATCAAATAAATTAAATTATTTAGGACTCAATAATGATACAGTATTTACCTCATTAATAAATGATTTAAATAAATAAGATTATAAATATTAAAACAATATCTAAAACCTATCCAATTCTTATTGGATGATTTTATTTCGAACATGAGTCATCTTATCTTAGACCTTAATCTATTTTGGACCTTTTGAAACCGAAAATATGATTATAATAAAATAACATTTTCAAAGTTTCTTAAAGAGCCCCTACCCTCTATTATAAAAGGACACCACTTCTAACCCATTCATCACACCTCTCAAGCCCCATGGCTCATCCAAACTCTTCCCAATTAAGCTCCCTATATCCCTCTCCTCCTCTTATAAGCCTTACCTTAGACATAAGGCACTTCAATATGTCCTTCGGGATCATACCAAAGGGAGTTACACAAATTAAAGGAGATTAATGAATGATCGAGTCAAGTCAGACACAGGGTAAGGGACTTTATCTCAATCTCCATTCATTGAGGCATATTTTTTTAATACGTGAATTTCTTTTATACTATGTATAAACAACTTTGACTATTCATTTCATTCAGAGGTAATCTCTTTCTACGAAGCGATTTACTAAACGA
The DNA here is from genome assembly GCA_963277665.1 of Viscum album. NCBI lineage: Eukaryota > Viridiplantae > Streptophyta > Magnoliopsida > Santalales > Viscaceae > Viscum > Viscum album. The sequence continues at coordinate 164,268,369 of OY728149.1, forward strand.
CAAAAACAAGAATGTTTATTTTTAACATAATCAGTGAGAACATCCATTTCCTCCGCCATGAGTATTATTTGATATTTTCCTTCCATAACAATCCATAGAGTTTTTTAAAAGGAAAATAAATACCATATAAGTTTTACGTATTTTGGAATTTAAAGTGGTTTTGATAATCGATTTGTTATTTCAATATATTTAAATTATATATTGTGATTGAAATGTGGAAATGTTATCCTTCCATTATGTTTGTATTATGTGTTTTGAATATGTTATGTTTCTTGGGCATTGTTTATGCATTCGGGTGGTTCCATGATAATCCTAGGGCAGTTGAACCCAATATAGCTATCCAATGCATTGGGTAACATCATCGAGGGAAATGTGAATGTTTCTCCAAAGAGATTTAGGGAATATAATGTGTTGGGTATTCCAACATAACTCCCAATGTAGCTGTGATAGGTAAAAAGTAAATATGATATGAATGACACAAGTTACCTTTATGATTTGTAATTACTATATGTTATTCATAAATATTTTGTTTCATGATGTAAGTAAAAGGGTTTATGTTTTTTATGTATTGATGGAATATTTATTTCATTATTTATTTCATAACCCCTACTGAGATTTTTATGCTCATCCCAAGTTTTGAAATGTTTTTCACAGGACTTAAAGTTGAATAGGGTGAAGGATGGGTCAAGGAAAAGTCTTTTTGTCTGAAACATAGAAATAGACATGACTCTTTTTTTCAAGAGTTTATATTTAATCAAAAAAGTGGATACTGGTTAGAATTGTCTACATGTAATTTTCATGTTGTTATGTTAATGTTATGACCAAACTCCCTAAAACTCTAAACCTGAAAAGTTTTTCAATTTGAATTATTTAATTAATTCTAAGATTATGTAATGTTTTAAGGCCTAGTCCTTATACCGACCTCAAAAAATAAATCTTTCCTCATATTACCTTCATATATTGTTTTGTAATTCTCTATGTTTTTCTCATATGTTGCTGGATCATCTTCACTTTCATACCCACTTAGTCTACAAATTCTGATCCCATTGACATCCTTTACCCAACATCATCCCAAAATACTGATGTGCAAGACCAATTAACATATAATGATTTAAATGGAACCACCAGTAAAATTGAATTAAAACTCATTAATTAAGAAAACTCAACTAAGAAAAGATGTATATCCCTACTTCCTATTAATCTATTAATGAAGAACATAAAATTTATTCAAAAGTATGAATTATTTTCTTGGTATATCAATCATATTGGGGATGAATTGTTTCTCTGAAATTTAATTTGGTTCATAATGAATTATGATGACCTTTCCAAATGATAGAGGTGAACCTGGGATAAATTTCATACACAATAGTTGGAGGAACTCATATTAACTAAAAAACGCTTTGAGGTAAAATTGAGAAGTTGATCAAAGGATAAAGTATCAATAATTTGATTTAAATATTTATGTTTAGTCATTCTATTAACAATAATACAAATCACATTATTACCTAGATAAGTCTTATATTATACCACCACAAAATCCATGGATATATTTTCCAATTTTCACTTTTCCACTAGAAATGGAGGAATCATCCCCTTTGGTAGTTTTCAACATTCTTTTACCTATTGAAATATCAAACATTTAATTGTAAAATCAATTATATCTCTTTTAATTCCATCCCACTAGTAATACTCCTAATGTTTTTTCTAAATCGTAGTGCTGCCAAGATGAACTGAAAATAAATATCTATGAGGTTCACGTAATAACTTGTTCTTCAACTGTGACTCCCAGGGAACATATTTATTCCCAATTCTTAAAGCCATAATCTTTATCAATGTAAAATTATGGAAAATTTTCATTTTTAACCAATTATTTATTTTTCTGTATCTCACTGCCTTCCTCATATGCCAGCTTAATTCTGTATGATAGAGATGGTTTTGCAGTCTGCTAAAATAAAATAGAGTAATCTCATACACCAACTACTTCTATCCTAAAATTCATCAAATCATTAATAAACTAGTCATTTTCCAAACACCACATGTTTAACCTGGTATAATGTTTTCGACTCAAGTAATCCACCACCCTATTTTTTTGAAGTTTTTTAACTGATCATGAAATAATAATCCACTATCAGTTCAATCCATCTCTTTTTCCTTGTGTTCAATTCATTTGGAGTAAATTTATAAGTCCATCATTTATGGTCAGAATATATTTCACATCTGGATCCATATAAATGAAGTCTCTAATTTTTTAAATTGAAAACACTAGATACTAATTCCATATCATGTGTGATATAATTTAACTCATGTAGTTTTAGTTTTCTTGATGCATGAGAAATTATATAATGATTATACATTAGAATTGAAATATGTCCCTTTAATGGAGAATCATTGTAGATAAAAAACTCTCCATTTATGGAAGGACAATCCAAAACATTAACACTCCCCAATATTATTTTAAATTCCAAAAAACAACCATCATCACTTTCTATAAAAATTAATTTAACCCCTTTGTGTGTTAACATAGTTAGAAGGCTAGATAGCCGTGATATTTTTTTTAAAAAAAAATTATAGTAATAACCAGATAATAGAAGAAAAATATGTATATTGGTAACACTTTTAGGTCTTCGACATTCATCAATAACTTTTTTTTGGTTGGATCAACTGTTATTTCAACCTTATTTAAATATTCCATAGAAGAGAAATCTATTTCAACCAAAAATCACATTTACTAAATTTCATATATAACATCCTTTAATAAGGGTTTTTAAAAAATTTCCTTATATGTTTATCATGTTCCTCATAAATATTTGAATAAAAAAATTATCAAAAATTAAAAAAAAACAAAAATATATTCAAATCTTTATAAAAGATTCTATTAATAAGATCTATAAATATAGCATGGTCATTTTTCAAACCAAATGGCATGAAAATATAATAAAAATGCTCATTTCTAGTATGAAATCCTATTTTAAGAATTCCATCCTCATAAACCTTTAGATGATAGATCCTAAATCCCATATAAATCATGGAAAAATAATGACTACCCAGGACATAATCAAGGAAGTATCCAACATGAGGCCATTGATACATTTTCTTAACAACAATGTTATTCAAAGATCTATAATTAATGAGAAGTCTCATAGAAACATATTTATTTTTAACAAAAAATTGGATCATCCCATTGAGAAGATTTAGGGATAATGAAACCACTATTTAGAAACTCCTATATCTAATTTTTCAAACCCTATATTTCCACATAAACAATTTAATATAGGGTTTTATTGTTGTCTTAGAATATGGAACTAAGTAACTAGTAAATTCAACTTCATGATTAGGTATAACACAAAGAAACTCATAAAAAATATCAATGTATTCAATTTCCACTGGGACATAATTAATCAAATTAGTTATAATGTTTTCAAGAATATTTGTAAGATAAATTTCATTTCCATCTTTTAAAATCTTCGTAGAATCATGATATGTTACAATGGTATGGGTTCATATTTTTATACAAACTAATTGTTTTAAAAAAACAACATCTATTTCTATAAAATCAATATTAGCATGAAAAAAATAAAGCTATTCCACACAAAGAAAAAAAATTTAACTCTACTAAGAAAAAAACATCATGGATTATAGTTAATGTCTTTCAAAATAAAACTATAAGATGATGATTATTATTACATTTTTCCTCAATATTTCACCATTATGTCTTAACCACAAGCTGTGGTTTCATTTATTAAGTTAAACTTTCAAATTTTCTATAAAATTTTCCTGAAATAATAGAATGTGTAGACAATGTGTCAAACTAGTAATTTTCATAATATGAGTAATCAAACAACACACCTGATACCACTTAATTGGATGGCCCAACATCTACTAAAGCAGTCATAAAGAATTTTGACGAACCTTTCTTCTTATAGTATGGTTGATTCCCATCATTCAAATATTTCTTTGGTATGGTATGTACATAATTCATCAACTTGGCACTTTTAAAAAACATTACAATTTTCATATCAAAATTAAACAAAAAAACACTATGATATTTATCACTACAATATCATGTCATATTTTCAAACATACCACACCAAGAATAGTTACCGTATTTTTAAATGAATTCCCCATAAGCTTTTTAACACACTTTCCATAATTGATTCCTTTGACAATCAATACCCCAAACCAAATTTTAGCATACTGTGCCTATTGAGTGAAGTTTTCTACAGACATAACCACATAATATTCTTAATTTTGTTTTAGTTAAAGTAATTAACTTTATATACTACATCATGGGACCTTACGAAAATATTTTTCAAGAAAAATATTCTTTAATACATCCCACTGAAAGTCATAAATCTATTTTCTTTCTCTGTTATTCCTGGCCATTGGCCACCCATGGTTGAATTAACCTTCAAAAAGTTAAATATAAATAATATAATTTTGATTATATGAACACCCCATGTAATTGAATAACTATTATATGGATTTAATCAACTATGAAGACACCAGAATTTTAGAAGATCCACTGAAAGAAGAAGGGTGATTCCTCATAAAATATTCAATTATTTCCAAGATCTTTTTGATAGATTTGGATATCCTCCTACATCGATGATACCACCATTAATGGACTAAATGAACTGATCCATTATTATCACAAACTGATTATTTCTAATTCTAACCATTCCAGATAGAATATTCAGAAATATATCACCCTCTTAGTGGCTTACAACTTCTTCCTCGATATTTCTTCTATGGAAAACCATTGTGAAAAGTCATATCTAAGGTAAATAAACATGGTAATATTTAAATGTTGTATCATTTAAAAATAAAAAAATGCCAAAATGATATATTTAATTCTATTAACATTATCTGAACCCCAAAATTATCTAAATATTTCTTGGATACTAACTATAAGAACATGACAGTAAACATTACATAAGCTAGTTGATTCAACTAGAATATAAATATTATATTCCTATGTAATTTTTGGTTTAAAATTTTAGGGAATTTAGTAATAATTAATACCTGATAACCTATAATAATAAAAATTTCATACACCTAAACTATTTCTATTTATTCCATAATACAATACTTTTTAATAAAACCTGAATTATTTACATGAAAATTATTCACAACATTAATCTTGGATTTGTTTTTATTGAGTTAAATATTATAATACCCTATGAATTTTTTAAAAAATTGGATGAGAAAAATAATCTTAGTATATGACATCAAAATATGAAAATAAAACCATTTTTCCATGAATAATTACGAAGAAATGAATGTTAAACTCATCACATTTAAAAGTAACAAATACTTTGTGGAAAGATTATGTCTCTATAAAGCATAAATAGCATAAAACAAAAATTTATGTAACTTGGGGAATCATTTTCACATCATAATTACTTTTTATTGTAACCCTCATGGATTCTATATGACTTGTAACCCTCATAAGATCCTTACAATGTAACTATCATGGCAACCTTATGATGTAAGTATCACACTTATACTTAGAATAACCATTATGGTCAAAATCCAACATACCCAATGAATTAGAGGGATATAATATATGAAATAGAATTTGGTTTGTAATGGATCCAACCATCATCATATCTGATTCCCATGTACTAGAACATAAATATAAAACATTAATACTTTCATGATAAAATAATTCATTGAGTAAAATCACTTAATTTAAAATACTTGTTCACACATAAAATATAAAATAATTATTTTAAAATAACCATGTAATAATTTAAATAATGATTTAAAAAATAATACATCATGAAAATGTGATAATCTTCTCATGACATATAATTTATCAAGAAATGTTATTTTTAAATATTTTATAAAAAGTCATTAAAGGGGATTTTAATTCGATAATATCAAACCTTAGGATTGAATTAACTAAAACATATTCAATACTATTATATAATGGTTCAAAGATAGTTATTAATTTGTTACAGAATTATATTCATTTTTATAACATATTATATGATCAATTTATAAAAAATTTCCACCTATTTATTGATCATATTTTTTTTATTTTAATTGATTCTGGTGCGTTTCCAACATGGTGTCCATGATTTGTTCAATATTCATTTTGTTGTCAAATGGAAATTAAACTCCATAAGTGGATAGTAATGGTATTAATATATTTACAAAATTTTAAATGATAAAATATGATATTTATTTATATGATAATGATTCGTTAAATAAAATATAAATGAAAATGATTTAATTTATTCGGTAGGTTTTTACGACCACCATGAACATATATGATTTTCTTAATATCATGTTTAACTATTGGTTAAAAAACAATATATAACTTGTAATATGTATAATAAATCAAAATTTAACTATAGTAATGGTTTTATTAATATATTTAACATGGTAAATCAAAATGAAAACTCATCGACCATGATGACAGTAAATTGACACATCATGAATGATGTTTTCCATGTTTAAAATAAGAGGAGAAGAGCATATATTTGAATATTTATATCCCATTAAAATAATACAATTTTAGTATATGTATGATACTAGAGTTATCATGTGACTTTTATTAAGGGTGGTACAAGAGAATAACAAAATAAAAAAATTGAAAGAAAATAATTGAAAATGAAAGAAAATGAAAGAGGATTTTACCTCTTGAAATATTCTCCTTGAGAACCCCCTTTGGGAACATGGATTTGGCCATATGGTGAGAAAAAAAGGTCTTGGACATCGGTAATATAATTGGTCATATAATTGGGATGAAATTTTACAATTAACATGGCTTTCTAGATATGAGGAAGAGAGGTGATGAGGGGTGGTATTTATACTAGATGAGAGGTGTTATTTTTTCTTATTTTTTTATTCATTAGTTTATTATTTTTGCACAAGAGAATGAATAATTTTGATTAAAAAGAATATATAAATTAAATTGATATAGATAGTTTGATAATATGGTCTTTACATCAGTAATTACTCAAGAGATTATGTAATTTAACATATCAGGTGTAGTACTGTAAATTATAATATCAAACTATTCACTAAAAAAATCGACTATTTTAGAAAAATCCCAAAAAATGAACTTTACCATTATTTGATGTTTTGAATTAAAAAATTAACACAATTTTATTAAAATAATTTTCTAAATATGAGAAATTTAATTATTGATTAAAATTGTTATTTATTGAAAAAATATTGATTTTTGTTTTATAACCGATTTTATAAAACATTGAATAATTAATTAAGGTCTCATAAAATTATGTTATATTCATAAAAGAACAAGATATTGATTTATGTATCTATTTTAGGAATCTATATGTAATTTTATACAAATATTTAATTATAAAATTGAAAATTAAAAAACTTGTTTCAAAAAAATACCAACAAGTAGTTTATCATATTTAAAAATTTTATTTACTTAATCCATGATATAAATGTATCATATTTTCACTTATAAGATACATCAATTATATTAAATCATTAATAAGTTATCTTACTATTCTATTAGTATATATTCCTTAGTTTCTAAAATACCACCTTTTTAATGCATTTATAATGCATTAAAATATTTAATTATAAACTTAAAACAAATTACATTATAATACCTAGGTTGTCACCTTTAGAACATTTATTCAAATCCCAAGGAAAGGAAACACAATATGGGGTAATATATGATTATAAATAATGTTATATAAGGTAGATATCAATCAATGATAATTTTACAGGATAATATGATCATAATAGTACGATAACATGATCTTAATATTTGATAATCACACCCATAAATTTGAAAGTCATAATCACAAGTCATTGAATTAATCATGGTAGTTCATAAGACACGAATCATAAAGAAATAAATAAATATGAGCTATAAGAGTCTATAATTTTCATAAGTTCATGTCATAAATGGGTGTAATAATGTTTGGAATAATCACAATAATTAAAATCATATATCGTGGATACCCACTAATATATTAATCATATATTAGGTGTGGGATAAATAAATGTGTACATGATGTGGGATTATGATAACATCCCCTTTACCATCTTTTTATTTTTCCTTGAAATCACATGTAACTTATAATATAATAAAACATTAATTTTTTCCCAATGAATTAATGGTTTAAAATGGATCCAAACATCATAGAGTCATATTCAATGTTGAATAAACCACTTGATTATAAAAACATTTATCATTTAGTCCCATCGTATCATATAGAAAAAATAAATTTCATAAATATTTAATTATTATAACTCTTAACCATCCATAAAAGGAATAAGGACTGTTTCATAGGATCATATCCCCATGGAAGAATAAGTAACATCAAATAAAGTTATCAAAGATGATAAAGTACTTTACAGTACAACAAGATAATTTCTTCAGCAAAATAGCAATTTCATTTAGAAATATGTTATTTAAAATCAAAAAATTACAAATATATTTTGGGGAAAAACATATTTTTAATAAACCATGGAACCGTTAAATAGAATCATCAAATAATTTATTGATCATTATGATAAGAAATTCTATTCATGCCATAATTGTAAAAAAGAATATATTTTATTCACACATTTGGTAAAAAGTGGGTCATTTCTAAAATGATAAGAAGACAATGTTTTTTACATTTTACGGAAATTAGTATATAACTACAAATGATATTAATAAATTGTTAGAGAATATTAAAAACATTCATAAAAATATTTTAAATAAAATATATACACAGAATAAATATTCCTATCCAAAATAAAAATTAAAGAGATTTTATCATTGGAAATATTACTTCAGACATTTGAGTAATTATATAGAGATGAATAAATAAAAAACATCACATATGAAGAAGTAACCAGTTGAGAAAAATATATAATATCTGTGAGAGTTAGATCATATAGTATCATCATTAGAAACTTTAAGCATAAAAAATCATGATAATAAGTGGGACTGTAACATTTAAACCTTATGTTATTAATATATTTTTATTTATATGTAAAATGAAATAATTATCTAAAAAATACATTAAATATGACACCCCGTACTTTCCCTCTAGATCTAATTCCATAAATATATTCTTTACATACTCTCTTGGATATAATCTATAGAATCCTTGTTATAAACTTTAATAATTACATTCCTTATGAAAAATATTGCATCTTTTATATCACAATAATCCTTTCAGGTTTAGATAATTATATAATGAAGAAACATCATATTATAGTAGATCCCATATCACCCAAAAATTTGTTATTCACTCCCTTATATAAGAATCTAATTATTTCATAAAGACTCTTCATTGTCTCCCATAAATTCTTCCACTTAGGATATCCTTCTAGACATATTATGTGTAATGATTTCAACATAGCCTCGGTAAGGGAAACATAATTAATGGGTGAGATCAAACACTTAGTAAGGAAAACATATAACTAAATTCGTCCACAACAACAGTATGATATTCATAATATGGATGGAATAAATATCTTGAATAATTCCATTATCAAGTACAACTGAGTGCATGTTATATCCATAAGAATAAATAAAAATTGATATCAATAATGTTGATATCATATTGATTGAATGTGTAATACTAGAAATCAAATCCTTGTTATTTAGGCCTTTTCCCAAGAAACTATCATGTTATGGGTAGAGGAACACTCTAAAACACTTCTTGTTTTATCTCATGAGACCTATCAATGTAATGAGAAGATAAAATATTCTGAGTTTCATCCATCACCTGATTAAGACTAATGAAACTACCAAAATATTAAACAAGTCCTCCCATAAAAATCCCTAAAGAACCTTTGATAGAAAAAGAAAATTGATATTCATATAAAAAAGAGTACACAATATTAATACATGACCAACATTGATTATCATACGATAATCATAAATTATATTAATGCTTTATTCCATGTCAATAATTTAATAACATGATCATATAACATCTTGAGAATGAATTTGGATTTACAAGAAATACATAGTTAACTATACGATAATCATATTTAGTAGAATAATACCATATTGTATTCTAATACATTTCACATCTTAGTAAAAGGAATAACAATATCATTACCCAACTGGAGAAATAATTTTAATGGTCAAAAAATACAGAGTCATGTTTCCAAAAATCATCCATATTATCATAAAAATATATATATTACTAATATTTTTCCCATATAATATCAAAATTTCATGGTTAACATCATCCGATCAAAATAATATGAAATGTAAATTTCACACCTTATAGATTGATGAGTATATGACTAATTCAATTTGGGAATAACATGATTCCAATCCATCTATAGAAACGTGGATGGTTGAAATGAACATATCCCATGAAGTGAGAAATATTTTTTAGTGATTTATATGGTATAAATTTATAAACCTAAAAACAATTATAAAACACCACATAATAAAATAAAATGTCAGAGTTTTCGAAAACATAGAAGTTCAACAGATTGATCATAACTCAATTAATGAAATTTGTGTTACAAAAAATCTTTACTATTAGGGAAAAACATAATCAATAGACACTTGAATAAGGGAACATGATTTAGATTTTAAATCCAATGAAATACTATTATTTTGGTAAAAATTTATCCATGTGTTGTGAATACTCCAAACAATGAAAATATGGTGAAAAAATTGTAATATATTCGAATAAATTATAATTGTGAACTTTAAAAACCTTATGTATTTAGTAACTTTTGAATACAACCCCCTTAAAATAGAAGGATTATAATTGGACTCCAAATTCCATGATGAAAATATTATTAATGATATTATATGTCTAGTAGGTATAATATAGAAAAGATAAATGATATTATGTTCATAATACAAATCTTGTCTTAAAGAGAGGAATTTGAGATGAAAACCCATACAAAAAAATGATAATCATAACCTCTTGGAAGAAATTTCATTATGATAAACCTTAATTTCCATTAATTGGAGTTATTTTAGGAAATCTTATCTCAATTTTTAGAATATACAAAATAACGATTGGTAATACAAGACATGTCTAAAGGAGCTGAATTCGAAAGGAAATCATTACAACATGGTGAGAATCAAAACAACATGATAGGGATATAGTTGAGTTAAAATTAAAACACAATGACCAATTTTTATTTAATGATATAAAATATCATTTATTTCTTATATAGACCAAATAATATAATATATGTGAATAAAAGAAAACATATCTCAAAGATATGATTTTTAGATTAAACCCTTACAGTGGCCCTCATTCATGTTTCACATTCACAAAACATGATAAATTAATAAATTAATTTTATTAAAAAACTACAAAGAAAACTATTAATAACTATAAAAGGTTACAATCCACATTTTTATTCATTATATACATATAAATATGAGTGATTTTTTACAAATATTCAACACTGAGTGTACATAATATTTACCATTTTCAAATAGTTTTGTACAAACAATAATGGTATTAATTATTATTACAGGTTCATAATTAAAATATAAATAATTTAATTATAATATATTTTCCATTATATTTTTAATGGTAATAATTTATTCCTATTTGGTTTTGGTTATTAATTATGTAGAATAAATAAGTGATGACCATGTCTCAGTGCTTCTTTAGGAATGAATGGTGTTTTATTATTAAATGAGCTAAATATTAGAATAACATTAAAATGACCAAAAACATTATTTAAATATATATAAAGCTCATATATCATTTATAAACAATTTTCCACATTTATCGATGAAATGCCTGGATCGGTTGTGATCACTGAGAGGGGAGAGGTGATTCAGTGATAACTTTTTCTTTTTATGAATCTTTCGATTATAAATTCAACCTCTGCAGCTGGTTAAAGCCTAGATCTACTCTTTTAGTGGTGTAGTAATAATGAGAGCACAGAACACAGAGATTTACAAGGTTCGGTACAAAGACCTAATCCTTGCCGTGTTGGTTACACCCCCCAACACGGATTCTTCACTATGCCAAAAGATGATTACACAGTAATTGGTTATACCCCCCAATTACAAGTTGGTTAAACCCCCCAACTCCACAGCATCATCTTCATCATGGCTCCACTTCACTTCTTCAAAGGTGTTGTTCAAAACTTCAAGTAGCTTCAACAGTCTTCAAAAGATCTCGTTGGTCTTGCTCACCAAAAACCAATCACTTAGAATGATCAGTTCTTTTGCATTCACACACTTAAATGTGTACTCCTCTTCTTCTTTTGGTTTGTCACTGTTTTTCACTTGTGCACACATACACAACTCATTTTGAATGTACTCAAATGGGTACAAGCCGAACCTCGGCCTCTTCCTTTCTTTGCACACTCACAAGCCTCGGGCTCTTCACTTCACACACACTCACGGTGTGTTCTTCACCTTGCACACAAGGTGCAAGCCTTCTCACGTGCTAAGCACACTCATGAAAGCCTACGGCCTTCTTTTGCTATTCCACCCGAACTCCAAAGGAGGCACGCAAGGGGTGCGGCCTTCCTCTCTTCACAGCCGCGCAGGATCACACTGGACAAGCCGTGCATGGTCCTCGGTGCAAGCGGCTCGGGAGCGCAAGTGTTCTGTCACGCAAGCTCCTCAAAGGTGCAAGGCACCTAGGTCGCGCAAGCCTCAACAAACCACAAGAGCGCGCAAGTGATGCTGCTGCCTCGGGTCTTCCTGCCGCGCAAAGGGAAGGCGCGCAGGGGACTCTTCACCTCCTTTCTTCTTTCGCGCAAGGAGTGCGCAAAAGGAACCTTACGGAGCAAGGGGTGCTCCGGGCTTCACTGCCGCGCAGGGTGCTGCGTAGGCTGTTCTTCTCTAAGCACCGAGGCTTCGTGGGACTCCCGTTTTTCAAAGGATCAGCAAGCAACTATGATGCTCGAGAGCTCCTTTCATAGGCAGAGGAGTGCCTTTGATCATCCGCGTGATCTAACTTCAAAATTCTGAAGAGTTCGGATCTTTTAAAATCTTCAAACGCGTTAAAAATCTTCCGCGTATCTTGATTTTATCTTCTGTCAATCGCGGGTTCATTTATTATTTTCCTCCTTCACGTGCATGCGTTTTAGAATGCATGCATGGACTCTTTAATACCTGTCCATGCAGATCAACAACCCAAATGGCCTTCGGCAGCTTTGCTTGCCTCGGCCTCGACCAAAATCATTGAAACATTGCATGCATGTATATTTTAAGGCATGGTTGTGTTCGGTATGCTCAGACGATCCCAATGTACACTTCGGTTTGATCGGAGATGGCCGGGAACTCGAAAACCAACGTTCGGGAGGCTCTGGTTCATGCGGTGGCTCGCGGGTGGCTTCGGGGTGGCTCGATGAAGGAGACGAGCCGGGAGCCGTCGGATCGGGCGATCAAAAGACATCAGATGGCCGGATTAAATCGTGGCGCGCGGCAGATGAGATGAGCGGCGCCGATCGTCCGCGAGATCAAATGGACGGCCTGGATTCACTCTGGGTGAATTTTCCGTGTCCCACATCGAAACGGCGGCTGATTTTCACGCGGCTTATCAATGTGCCGCTGCCGCAACTCACCAATTGAACTTCCCCCCTCTCGGTGCCGCCCCGCACCGGGTTCTCTCTGCGGGCGCGCTCCGCGCCCACTCTGCTCCCTGCGGGCGCGCTCTGCGCCCACTCTGCTCCCTTCGGGCGCGCCACTGGCGCCCACTATGCATCCTCGGGCACGCTCCTCGCGCCCCTGCTGCGCAGACCTGATCCCCTGCGTGGCCCCGGCTTACACACGGCCGCGGCCTCTCGGGCTGGCCCCATGGGATCCCCCTTGGGCGTGGCGACCTCGAGTCCCACATGTGCCTTGGGGTTGAACCCTTAAGGCTGGCCCTTGGTGGCTAATTTTTTGCTTAAGTATAGAACAAATCCTTTGTGTAAAAACAAAGTGACCAAGTTCAAATGCCAAATGCCACAACTCTTCATCTTCTCCCAAGACATTCTTCTTCTTCTTTATTTCTTCTTCTTCATTAGAATTCCTCCAATTCTTACTCAACATGTATTCATTACATAGGAATGGAATTCCCGAAGGTTCTTCATCAACTCTTCTTCTTCAACTGAACTCTTGAATCACATAAATTCTTCAATAAACTTCATAGACCTAATCAGAGATCATGTTGGATCTTCTTCATGTTCACATGCACTAAGTGATAATGCATGGACTTCAATAATCCACTTCATCCACTTAGAGATTGTGGATGGATCATCTTCAACTCCTCATGCATTGTCAATGCAATGCATGGTCTTCTAACATTGTTGTAACATTGTATCCACTTGATACAAGTTCTTTGAACTTTATGAATAGCTCAACAATCGTCTGATTTAATGCTTCCTCAATCATCAATCTTCAAGATGAACTTCATCAGATGGCACACGAAGACAAGTTATTGACAACAAATGCAATCACTTCACTTGGGCACAACAATCTCCCCCTTTGTATTTGGTTGTCAATACTCCTACGCACACTTAGATAATGTCGTGTGCCTGATGATTTCTCCCCCTTATTGGCCAACAAATGCAAAGGGATGAATGGAAACCATACTCAGAATATAGAGCTTCTGGAACCTGCACATCTTTAACTACCAATGCTCCCCCTCAGGGGATGCACTCATCTCCTTCAATTCCCTGCATGTCAGTACAAGAATACAAAAAGTTAGGGAATAAGGAGGGACCTTCTTCTTCCTCAAGTTATAGGAGAAGGCTGAACATGAAGATTCATCCTTAGCTCAGCAACTTTTTCTGTAGGCATAGCTTGTATCCATTGTTCAACTCCTTCAGCCACTGTGTGAGGTTCAACTTGAGAAACCCGTGCACTCTGATCTTCCAATCTCAACATTCTTCTAGTTCTTACTGAGGAGTGTGGTTCACCTAGGACATTTTCTGTATCAGTATGTTTCTTCAATTGGTTGTATGTCCTTCCACTTTTACTACCTTCCTCTTCATCACTGGTGTATTCAGATTTGATCTCAATTTGAAATAGGTTTCCAGTGGTTCTTCTTCCTTGAGTGATGATCTGTCCATCCTTCGAGCTCTTGATGATGCATGAACCTTTCTTGAACAGTACTTCATGACCATCATCACATAACTGACTTACACTCAGCAGGGTGTGTTTCAATCCTTCGACAAATAGCACATCATTGGATTTTAGATTTGTTGTTTCAACCAGTGCCTTTCCAACTCCCTTGATTTTTAGAGAACAATTATTTCCAACCACCACAGTTCCTCCTTCATGACTTTCTATGTTATTTAGAATTTTTATATCACCAGTCATGTGTGATGAGCATCCACTATCAAGAATCCATGACTTGGTTCTGCTGCTGGATTTTGGAGCAACATCAGCAAAGCATGTGATTTCTTCATTGGTTTCCTGAATGCCTTTCCCTTTCATGTCACTGACTTTTTGTTCGGGAAGAGTAGTCATACATTTATCAGCTCTATGACCTTGTTTGTCACATCTTCCAAAAGCTTCACTTAGGCAGTCAAATGTGTTCTGAATTGGAGGTTTTGATACTTTCTGCACAACACTCTGGGTTTCAGGATGTCTCCCCCTTGACTCATGCCTCATTCTTTGAAGAGACATGTTATACCAGCATGCATAGGCCTTATGACCAAACACACCACAACACCAGCAGTAGCCTCTAAACTTTGACCTTTTCCGCTGATAAGAGTCATGTTGTAATTTCCTATCCAAGATTTGAGTAGTCCTTCCTGAGGATTTCCTTTCTTCCACTGAAGATGATTTTGAACAGGTGTGTTTATGACATGTTTGTCTCAATTTTATCTTCGAACCTGCATAGTTAGAAACAACAGATGTAAATTGAGATTTACTGAGTGGTGAGTCGACCTGCCTCTGAGCACCAGTGTGAGATGATTTTGCCTTGACCTCAATAGCCTTGTTAAAGTCTTCTCTCATCTTTTTCAAGTTATTTTGTGCTTCAACCCACTTGGACTGTGTTACTGATTGTTCTTCTTCTTTGAGGTGAAGTTTCTCCTCAAGATCTTTTGCTATCTTATCCAGCTCAGCTATCTTCAGTTTGTGTCTCTTGATTTCATCAATGTACATTGTCTCTTTCTTCATACATTCTTCCAACTCCTCTGTCATCCTTTTGGTTTCCTTTTGTAACAATCTCTTCTCTTTCTTGAGTTTAGTGTTCTGTTCAAGGCAAGCCACTAGTTCATCTTTCAACATGTGTTCAAGCTCTGTTCGTTCATTTTCATCATCTTCACTGCTGCATGTGTCAAACCCTTTTTCCACATGAGCCATAAAATTCGTTTCTTCTTCTGATTGACTGGCTGAAGTGAAGTCTGATTCTTCCTCTCTGCTAATATAGCTTCTTCTTTCACCTGGAACAAACCTTTTCTTTCTTGCACCATATCTGTTTCTTTCTCTTGGGTATCTACTCCATTTCTTATTTTGTGACTTATCTTCTTCAACTTCCGGAGCACTAGATCTTTTCTCGGGACAGTTAGTAGCAAAGTGTCCGATGTTATTGCAATTGAAACACCTCGATGGTAATTTCCCTTTTCCCTTGAATTTAGTTTTTCCAAACCATTTAGATAAAAGAGAAATAACCTTGTTGAGATCTTCATCCTTTTCTTCATTGTTCGACTCATTTGATCCTAAGACTTCGTCATCTCTTATCTTGAGTTGTCTCATGGCCTCGAAAGCTATCTCATCCTTGATCTTCTTTTTGAATACTGGAATCTTCCTCATTTCATATGTAATGAGAATGTTGTGAAGTTCATCAAGAGAGAGATCATCTCTGTCTTCTAGTGCGGAGACTTTGGGATCAAACCTGTCAGGAAAGTTTCTCATTAGTTTTTTAACAATAGTTGAGTCCTCCAACTTTTCTCCAAAGCCTCGAATGTTACTGATAATTTCATTCACTCTTGTAAAATAATCGTCAATACTTTCTTCTTCTCCCATCTTAATATCTTTAAACCGACTTCTCCAAATTTGTAATTTAGCTTCCTTGAATTTCATGTTGCCTTCATAACTACTCTCCAATTTGTCCCAGATTTCTTTGGCATTCTTGAGTCCCATGACTTTTGTGTAAACCTTTTCTGAGAGAGACATAAGAATGGAATTTTGAGCTTTACCATCAACTTCCATATTTCTTTTCTCAGCAGGTGACATAGCAGCTTCATCAGCATGAGGAGGGAATCCAAATAAGGCTGCATTTCTAACTTCAAGGCCGAGAGATAGAAGGTAGGGTAACATCCAATTCTTCCAGCTGTGGTAATTATTTCCATCGAATGTAGGAACACCCCTACTATTAACAGAATTCCGATTGTCCATCTTCTCAGAAGTAGATCCTTACAGAGGGAACCTGCCTCTGATACCACTTGAAATGCCTGGATCGGTTGTGATCACTGAGAGGGGAGGGGTGAATCAGTGATAAATTTTTCTTTTTATGAATCTTTCGATTATCAATTCAACCTCTGCAGCTGGTTAAAGCCTAGATCTACTCTTTTAGTGGTGCAGTAATAATGAGAGCACAGAACACAGAGATTTACAAGGTTCGGTACAAAGACCTACTCCTTTCCGTGTTAGTTACACCCCCCAACACGGATTCTTCACTATGCCAAAAGATGATTACACAGTAATTGGTTATACCCCCCAATTACAAGTTGGTTAAACCCCCCAACTCCACAGCATCATCTTCATCATGGCTCCACTTCACTTCTTCAAAGGTGTTGTTCAAAACTTCAAGTAGCTTCAAAAGTCTTCAAAAGATCTCGATGGTCTTGCTCACCAAAAACCAATCACTTAGAATGATCAGTTCTTTTGCATTCACACACTTAAGTGTGTACTCCTCTTCTTCTTATGGTTTGTCACTGTTTTTCACTTGTGCACACATACACAACTCATTTTGAATGTACTCAAATGGGTACAAGCCGAACCTCGGCCTCTTCCTTTCTTTGCACACTCACAAGCCTTGGGCTCTTCACTTCACACACACTCACGGTGTGTTCTTTACCTTGCACACAAGGTGCAAGCCTTCTCACGTGCTAAGCACACTCATGCAAGCCTACGGCCTTCTTTTGCTATTCCACCCGAACTCCAAAGGAGGCACGCAAGGGGTGCGGCCTTCCTCTCTTCACAGCCGCGCAGGATCACACTGGACAAGCCGTGCAAGGTCCTCGGTGCAAGCGGCTCGAGAGCGCAAGTGTTCTGTCGCGCAAGCTCCTCAAAGGTGCAAGGCACCTCGGCAGCGCAAGACTCAACAAACCATGAGAGCGCGCAAGTGATGCTGCTGCCTTGGGTCTTCCTGCCGCGCAAAGGGAAGGCGCGCAGGGGACTCTTCACCTCCTTTCTTCTTTCGCGCAAGGAGTGCGCAAAAGGAACCTTACGGAGCAAGGGGTGCTCCGGGCTTCACTGCCGCGCAGGGTGCTGCGCAGGCTGTTCTTCGCTAAGCACCGAGGCTTCGCAGGACTCCCGTTTTTCAAAGGATCAGCAAGCAACTATGATGCTCGAGAGCTCCTTTTATAGGCAGAGTAGTGCCTGTGATCATCCACGTGATCTAAATTCAAAATTCCGAAGAGTTCGGATCTTTTAAAATCATCAAACGCGTTAAAAATCTTCCGCGTATCTTGATTTTATCTTCTATCAATCGCGGGTTCATTTTTTATTTTCCTCCTTCACGTGCATGCGTTTTAGAACGCATGCATGGCCTCTTTAATACCTGTCCATGCAGATCAACAACCCAAATGGCCTTCGGCAGCTTTGCTTGCCTCGGCCTCGACCAAAATCATTGAAACATTGCATGCATGTATATTTTAAGGCATGGTTGTGTTCGGTATGCTCAGACGATCCCAATGGACACTTCGGTTTGATCAGAGATGGCCGGGAACTCGAAAACCAACGTTCGGGAGGCTCTGGTTCATGCGGTGGCTCGCGGGTGGCTTCGGGGTGGCTCGACGAAGGAGACGAGCCGGGAGCCGTCGGATCGGGCGATCAAAAGACATCGGACGGCCGGATTAAATCGCGGCGCGCGGCAGATGAGATGAGCGGCGCCGATCGTCCGCGAGATCAAATGGACGTCCTGGATTCACTCTGGGTGAATTTTCCGCGTCCCACATCGAAACGGCGGCCGATTTTCATGCGGCTTATCAATGTGCCGCTGCCGCAACTCACCAATTGAACTTCCCCCCTCCCGGTGCCGCCCCGCACCGGGTTCTCTCTGCGGGCGCGCTCCGCGCCCACTCTGCTCCCTGCGGGCGCGCTCTGCGCCCACTCTGCTCCCTTCGGGCCTGCCACTGGCGCCCACTATGCTTCCTCGGGCACGCTCCTCACGCCCCTGCTGCGCAGACCTGATCCCCTGCGTGGCCCCGGCTTACACACGGCCGCGACCTCTCGGGCTGGCCCCATGGAATCCCCCTTGGGCGTGGCGACCTCGAGTCCCACATGTGCCTTGGGGTTGAACCCTTAAGGCTGGCCCTTGGTGGCTAATCTTTTGCATAAGTATAGAACAAGTCCTTTGTGTAAAAACAAAGTGACCAAGTTCAAATGCCAAATGCCACAACTCTTCATCTTCTCCCAATCCATTCTTCTTCTTCTTTATTTCTTCTTCTTCATTAGAATTCCTCCAATTCTTACTCAACATGTATTCATTACATAGGAATGGAATTCCCGAAGGTTCTTCATCAACTCTTCTTCTTCAACTGAACTCTTGAATCACATAAATTCTTCAATAAACTTCATAGACCTAATCAGAGATCATGTTGGATCTTCTTCATGTTCACATGCACTAAGTGATAATGCATGGACTTCATTAATCCACTTCATCCACTTAGAGATTGTGGATGGATCATCTTCAACTCCTCATGCATTGTCAATGCAATGCATGGTCTTCTAACATTGTTGTAACATTGTATCCACTTGATACAAGTTCTTTGAACTTTAAGAACAGCTCAACAATCTTCTGATTTAATGCTTCCTCAATCATCAATATTCAAGATGAACTTCATCAGATGGCACACGAAGACAAGTTATTGACAACAAATGCAATCACTTCACTTGGGCACAACAATCGATGATATAAATTCATAGTATTTATCACATAGGTTTTCAAAACGACACTAACATGAACCTACTATGATTAATAGATGATTATGATGTGGTTAAGTTGTAATATCCTTATAATATAAGAATAATGATATTATTTAGTTATTATTATTTTCATATATCTGAATTTGAATGATTTATTAATGTATGATAATTTATATAATGTCATTACATAGAAATAAGGGATTAATTTCCTCTTTGTTCTGTCATTTTAAATGATTTAATTAAAGGTAATATTATATTGATTGTATCCTTCATATGTTCAAGATAAATTTCATAAAAAAATTAATGATATAATAAATATATTATTTATAATTAAATACAATCATCCTAACCATGCATTTAACAAATTGATGAAAAGATTAAGGATAATCAATCGTTCCATCGAGGTGGTAATCTGTATTATGTATAGTTGATAATTTAATTTTCCATATAATCGGAGAAATAAGTAATATGTTTTGTTATTTGTTGATCATAAATATTAAAAAATTATAATCATTATTTAGTATATTACATTTTATACCATCCTTGTATGGTTGTGATGAAAAATTAAATACATTTCTTCATAGAGGCAGTTGTGCACACAAAGAACAAATAATGGTTTAAGTATTCTTAATAGAAAAGGGACATGATGAATAGTTATTTCCCCCATAGTATAATAAAATTCAGAATTTAAACATTACTAATGTAATTAAATTATTATTTTAAAGCTAGAACAAAAATATAAAAAAATGAAATGGAAGGAAATTAGTAAAAATAATTTCACATTTTGAAGAATTTTATATTTCCGTGGAATATCCCTTGAAAGTAGTATAAATATGCTAGTTTTTTGTGCCAACAATATCAAAGTAGCGAAATATTATTCTAGGGGAATAAAAAATGGTTAGGTATTATAAGGAATCAAAATTTTAATAGTTCATTTATAAGGTGGAGAGAGGACCCTTTTATAGGTAGTGAGAATTGATTTTATGTTAATATTTCAGCTTATTATAAAGGGATCACATGTTAAAAATTTCAATTATCTCAAAAACATAAGAAATAATTGAGTGGGTATGATATAAGGGTGATAAATAAATCATAAAATAAATTATAGACTTGGGTTTTTTTGTTTCAAGACCATTACACCGAGATTTATTACTTTTACTATTTTAGATTTTAAAGGGTTTCTAGTTTTTACCTATGGTAAATTAATCATTATGTGTAAAAAATCTATAACCAGGATATAATTTATACCCACTAGTAATAAATATTAAATCCAATTTATTTTATTCAATTTATAAAATTGATAAAATTTAATTTTAAAATAAATATGTTTCATAATTTATATATATATATATAATATATGACTAATGTTCTAAAATATAGAATATGAGAAAGTTAATTAAAAAATAATTTTATAATTTATTCAGTAACATATAAAATACACATATGTCATCATATAATGTTTACATGAATTTAAAATCCCTAATTATATTCTAATAATATCATCAAAGTCATGTTATTTGTGTAAAAGACATTTTCACTATGCACTATAAAATCATTCTGTTTTTTTAAAAAATGAAAAACATTAATCACCAAATTATATTATTATTCCTTATATATTAATTATTTTTAGGTTTTCCAATTAAATTTCTACAATTTGATAATTAATTATTTTTATAAAATCCCAAAATATAGTGGAAATAGTTCATATTGGAAAATTTCTTTTCAAAAAGATAAATATTAATATCATTATATTCATGGAATTAATAATTAATTTATTTATAATTAATAATTCATATTGAAGAAATATTTTTCTATTTTCTAACCCTAATATTCATAGTTTTTTGAAATAAAACATTAATATTAGAATTTTTTTTTACTTTAGGGATAAAATAATTTTAATAGTTGTTTTAGCTATACTAGTTGAATTTCATTCATAATAAAAATGTAAATTAATTTCATTCAATAAATATTTCATACAATTGTAATTCTTCTTTATTAACTCTAATTGAATTACTATTGTTTATCAGATATACTTAATATATCACAATATCATTTTAGTTCGGTGTTTTCTGTGCAAACAAATATCAATTACAATTACTTATTTAAATTTAATCACGTATTAAAATTACGGGGTGTTACATTATACCGACGGTAAATA
The DNA here is from genome assembly GCA_963277665.1 of Viscum album. Lineage (NCBI taxonomy): Eukaryota > Viridiplantae > Streptophyta > Magnoliopsida > Santalales > Viscaceae > Viscum > Viscum album. The sequence continues at coordinate 164,290,556 of OY728149.1, forward strand.
AATTAAAACCTTAGTACTTTAATTTTTACTCATTATTGAAAGTATGTGTGGTAATTCATAGAATATTTATCATTTAGTTTACAACTTATAATATGACATCTACCACACTCTTGTATGCTATACCAAGTTAGTTATATTCCCACAAACAACATTAATCATTTCTATAATCATATACCCAAGTATGTATATACCATAATACTATAATCTCAATAACATGCCTTATATAGATGTATTTTAACCTTCAAGAAACTGAACTATAATATGAGTACATGTTATTAAAAAAATTCAACTCTATATCTAATACTCAAATGTATTAATCAATAGTTTACAATGTTAAAAACTAGTCAATATATATCATAATTCCAAAAATTAGATAAAAATCACATAAAAAATCATGGATCACTTTTATATAAAATTAATAATCAATTATATGGCTTTAAGTACTATATAATTAAATTTTCTGAAAATCATTCAACCCATTATTACCTTAATATCAAGCTTATTTTATTTTAAAGAGTTATCCAAACAAAAATTATGGGTTATACAATAGTAATTCCCAAAAATAGTACCTTGTACTAAAATTACTTTTGAAAATTATTAATACTATTTATTATATGTTTCCAAACCAATAAAGTAGAACTAAAAAAGAAATATCATTATAAGTTTCACAAAAAACCTAATATCATTTATAATATAGGAGAATATCACTTATAATTATCAATACAAAATTAAAATAACCAAGAGTATCCCTATTTAATTTTTCTTATGATATTAAACTCACTACCTTATGTAAGATATGGAAAATCACCTTTTCCAACCATAGCAATCATTTAATGAAATTATTAACCATTTATGTATACTTACTTATATATTTATAATAAATTGTGGTTTTTGGATATATACATTTTCCATAATGTTTTTTTATCCAATTTAACCCAAATTCTAAGACCAAAATATGTATGATAATATCAAAAATTTGAATAAGAAAACGTACATTTGAATACGTATTTCATTATGTCATATTTCCTTTTAAAATATGATATATTGAAATCTACCTATGAATCTCTTTGTTCAATTGATTATTATGTATTTTCAATTATCTGTTAAGTTATCTATCATAATTAGTTTACATCAGTATTATATCATTCATAATAGTCCATAAATAGAATGAAATTAACCAAAGAATATTTCCATGAAGTGTCTCACCTGGTGCTCTGTTTTATTCCTACTCATTTTGTATCAATGTGATTATAGAGTCATGGGTCCACCACCACTTTTCAGGTTTTTTTATAATAAAAACATATTTTTTTTGTAATTTCAACCACTTTACATTATAAAAAAATATTCCTTGTAAAAACAGTTTCTACAGAATTTTATAATATTTCTGGGTATCATCATATACATACAGTCAACTCTAGGGTTTTCACTAAATTTGATTAACAATAATCCATAATTTTTTTTGCATTATTAACATAACATTAAATCGTATAATTAACCCATAAGGAAACATATAACTTTGAAAATTTTATCAAATTAACGTATCAACACTTAAATTTTCCTCAACAACAATCCTAATCTCTAATGTTATGTAAAACGTTTATTTGATACCTACTGTGATGTATTAGATCTGAATTCTAGGACCCTGTGGCACGAATACATAATTTACATGATCTATTTCATACCACCTATAAATGATATTATTTAATCCTTAATATTTTCAAGGACTTATAAAATGCTACCCATTTTACATCTTAAGGATTTAGTCTGGATTGGAGATTTAGATAATTATTAAATATCATAAAATAATAAACCCCGGTTTTTCTCAACTAATCTTCATTTTTTAAATTATATAATAAATTGATTAATTCAGTGAGAGTCTTTATTTTCTCCCTTAAATTAATAATCATAATCTATCCTTATAAACATGTATTGCACTATACTATTCATCACCGTCTGGGGAATGGATACACAAGGGAAGGTTGATTCTTATTTCTCAGTAAGGGTAACATATAACTAAATCTATAAAAAACATGAGCATGTTATATATAATATGATAGGAATAATGAACCATAATAATTACATAATTAATTTAAATTGGGAAAAAGCGATATTTATGAAAATATATGAGACATGGATATTGACAATACTAGTCTCACACTGATGGAATGCATAATGTCGTACATCAAAAACATACTTTATAGGCCTTTATTGAAGAAGTTACCCATTAATGAGAAGAGAAATAAACAAAAAACCAATGGGTTCTTCACATGAGACCTATCGATGTATTTATGGGAAATATAATTCTGGACCCCACCCAACAATTGAATATGTTAAAATAATTTTCTATAATATTTAACATGATCATTCACACAACTCCCTAAGGAACAATTTTATTAATGGAAACTTGAATTTACCAATAATTAATTTTTTGATATATCAATACATGATAAACTTATTTTAGATTATTTATAAATAATTTCAATACTTTTACCTGGGTCAATAAAGGTATAACATACTCATAACCTTTCCTAAGAAAGATGTTGTATGGTCAATCATTACATGTTCACGTTTCACAAAATATTCCTCATTAGAATAAAAATATACAGTACACGAATATGTTATACCATTTCATAAAATTGAGTAACATTATTATAACCAATATATTGATAGAAGGTGAATGGTCGAGAAATACATAATCAATTTTCCAATAATCATTTTTATTATAAAATAATATACAAAATTATAGTACATTAACCCATTTAAATCATACGTTTTAGGTGAATAAAATCCAATAATATTTTATAAAAAAAATTCATTTTCAAAACATATAAAAAATATGTATACAATTAAGTAAATATTGAAATAACATGATTGTAATGAATCTATAGAAAGGAGGTGGATGGTCTCAAAATAGCCTAACTAAATATGTGAAAAATAATTTTCAATGGGTATTTATATTTGGAATCCATATACCCCCATAAAGGGATAATACCATATAATAAAATAAAATTGTATATTATTCCAAACATATATCTTCAAGGGAATGATCATTACCTAGTGAATGAATATTGAGATGCCAAAAATATAAATAATCGGGGAAATGAATCAAAATAAAATTAGATTAGTTAACATGATTGGGAAGGAAATTCCATTAAATTATATGAGTGTCATAAAAATACATACATGGGTAGTGAATACACAATAAAAAGAAGACATGGTGTGAATAATGTATTATGACTAAAAAAAATAGAATTTAGACCAATAAAATCAATCCAACATTAGAAAAAATTGAATCAAACCCCCTTCAAATATAAGGCATGTAATGTAACATGAAATAAAAAATTTAAAATATAGTTCATGAAATTTTATCTTAAATTGTAGTATTTATATAACATAAATTACACTAGGATCATAATACAAAATTTTTTCAAAGAAGGGAAGTGGAGATGGATAGACATTCAACTTTAGTAGTATTTGAAACACTATATAAATAATTTTATATGTTAAACATAAATTTAAATGTTTTATATTTATTTCATGATATAATATCTTAATTATAAATCTTATAACCCACATAAAATAATTTTTGTGAATAATAGTAAACTTGATTCAAATAGGGGAATGTTATATGCCACCCTTAAAACATAAGTAGCATCATATCCCCTTGAAAGAAATATATTTAATTTTAAATTTTATTAAAATGAATAAAATATCTTTCATGATATAATATTTTAATTAGATTGTATGTACACCACTTGAATGATTTTTAGTGCATAATATAAAACATTTCTCAAAGATAGGAATTTGGGTAAAACCCTTACATTGGTTTTGATTCATTACGCACTTGAACTAAATTTTCTAAAAATTAAAATTAAGTTCATTATATTAATTCTGAAAAAACATATTAAAAAACCATTTATACTCCTCATTTACATATATTTTAGTCTTTTAATATTAGTCAGACTTTACCTGTTTTCAGTATTGGGTATAAGTAATATTAATCATATTGATATAGCTTTATAAAATTATGATTGTATTAATTATTTTCATAATGTTCACAATTACATGATAATTAATTGTACTAGAATATATTTTATATAATATATATATATATAAATGGTATAATTAATTTCTTTGTGTTTTTGGTTACAAACCATGATGGTGAAATCGACAATAATCATGATTCAGTGATTCATAGTTAATGAAATGTGTTTTATTAATTATTAAGTTAAATATAGATATAAATTTATGTTAAAACCAAATTATTATTTTATAAATTATATCATATTATACCAATAAATATGTTCTATTAGTCATGCAAGATATAAATGTGTTGTTTTGGTCAAGTAGGTGGTTAAAACGCCCCAAACATGAATCAACCATGATAATGGATGATTATGAGGTGTTTTAATATTAATATAACTATACTAGATGTATAATATCTAGTTTTAGTTCATATTAGTGCGGTTTATCTTAATATTAATTAACTATAAAGATAATATAATTTATTTAAATTCGGTACTTCTATATAGAGGATCATTTTCCTCATAGTTCTCTAAATTTAAATAATGGTATTAAGAATAATTATTTATTGATCATTTAAGTAATAATATCAATAATTTTTCATTCCAAATCATTAATGATATCATAAGAAACATATCTATCCTCTAACACTATCCTCATGACCATACAGGTAAGGAAGTGGTGAAAATATAAAAAACAATCACTCCATGATGCAGTAGTCCACACATATTCATAGTTAAAGATTTCAAATTTTATATAATGGGAAAAATATGTAACATGTTTTATTGTTTTATATAATAAAAGGGAATAATTATCCTAACCACCAATCAAATTCACTATTTATGCTATCTTTTTATGGTAGTGAATGAAAATAAAACATGTTTCGGTGTGGAGGTAGTAGTCTGCACAACACATGAATGATGGTTTCACTATTTGTAATAAAAAATGGGAAACTATATTAATGATAATTAATATAAAATAATAAATTTTAGTATATAGAACGAAAATAACTTTTTATAAAGGTATTCTAAAATTATATTTGGAAAGGAAAAATAGAAATTAATGGAGTAAAGTAAAATAATTACTCCCATTGAGGAATTTGAGATATCCTAGGAAGATCCCATGGAAATAATTAGAATAGAATATTATATATTTACCTGAATACAAGGAGTTTTAAATTTTATTCTAGGGGAAAGAAAAGGTTAAGGATTTATTAAAAATTTCATTTGAGCACTAACCTGAAGTGGTAGAGAGTGGCCACTTTTATAACCAGGGAGAATAGATTTTTCTTAAATATTTCTACATAATTTAAAATGAAAACATGTTAAACATGTCACATGGATCCAAAATTGGGAAATAATTTATTAATGAAGATATAATTTATATAAACACATTACACACCAACTTGTAGACATGTTTTTGTCATGTTTCAATCCCTTTACCCCCTAAATTTCTACCTTTCCATATTTTATTTTATCGTTGTAACTAGTTTCTACATAAGGTAAAATAATCATTCTAGATAAAAATAAATTTACCCATTTAAGATAATTTAGACCCACAAATTATAAATTTCAAATCCTTTTAATTTAATTCGAATTATGAGATTTACAAAAAATAATTTTTTTTAAATTGTATAATTTATTAGAATCACATTTTTAGAAACTATTACTTATGTTCAAATGGGTTGTTAATTAAATAAATTGAAATTATAATTTCATATAAAACATAAATATTGTATCATATTAAAAGTTTTCATGTATTTATAATTTATATATATTTACTAACAATATCATAAAATATTTTCCATTTTTTAAAATTGTATTCTGCACTATTCAATCAAAATCATTTCTTTTAGAACCATTACAATAATTTATATTAATATTATATTGTTATTATTAATCGAAAATTTATGTTTATTATTTAATATTAAGTTTTTAACATTTTAAAAGTCAATATTTAAAGAAAATCCTAAAATATTTTGGAAAACTATTCATATTAGAAAATAGCTTTTTAAAATGTCAAGGATTATTTATTACCGTTTCATATTAAAAAAAATAATTTATTGTTAATATATTACTCATATAATAAATATATTTTATATTATATAACTATGATATAATTATTTTCTCTTAATAAAATAGTATATTTAGAAAAATTTATTTTTAGGGATATAATGATTTTATTTTTTTATTTAGCTCAATAAAATTAATTCCATTCATATTAAAAGTAGACATTATTTACCTTTAATAAATATTTATTAATTTTTTTACTCATATCTATTCCCTCCAATTCAAATTCTATTTTTTAATAATTATGAAAAATATATAATTTTTCATTTTTGTTGAGTGGTTCATGTGGAGAAAACTAAATATCAAATTGCAGTGTTTATTTGTAATCAAATATTAAAATCTTGGGGGTACTAAATTAAATATAATGAACATAAGGATATTCATGTTAAAAACTATAAAAGGGGAAATATATACACCTCATATATAATGATAGGTGTGTGATATAACATATGTCTCAAAGAAGACAATTTGAGAAGATAAACTATAACAAATTCGGTGACATTTGAATTATAACCCATTAGATGAAATAATATGAATTATAAATTTAGAAATTATTACATAATATGTAACATTTCAGTGTATCATTATAAAAACCTCATCATCTTTAATAGGTTCATAACATCAAACATGTCTCAATGAAACAAAATTAAGATTAGAAACACATACCTTATATCCGACATGATTCTCAAGCACTCTAAAAATAGAAATAATAAATTTGAACTTATTATTATTTTATACCAAAACCTATATTGTTACTTATAATACCATATATTATTCACCTATAACATTTTAACATCCATCTATCAAAAAAATATTTAATTAAATTTTTGTTTACAAGTGTTAAAAGTTTCATTTTTCATGACTGGTTCAATTCAGAAGTTCTGATCCATGTACATTGAGCATGGTTCTAAAATATCCTGAATGATAATTATTATAATGGATATATATAAATAATAATATTTTAATATTATTTCACAGTTCTCTAAAATCATGTTGTTGCGTATTAAAGAAGGTATTAAGCATAGTATTTTTATAGACACATTTTTATGGAATTATAGTGGAGGGGTGGATTAATTTTGGCAACATCGTTATATACACTAATTGAAGATATGAAAATAATGACTGTTATAAGATAACTCATGATGTATAAAGAATAAATTAAAGATAATGTAGATTGTCATATAATAGTTTAAATTGAAAATACTTCCTCGAATGTCTCTAATTTTATGGATGAGAATAAATATAAGGAGAAAACAATATCTATATCACCAAATAAAATAAAATTAATGATTCTCATAATTTCATGAAGAAAATTATTACTCATCATGGAATTAGAATAGGTTTTATGATTGGAGAAGGGGGTTCAAGAAACCAATCAATCAATATTAGAAATTTGATTGGAATTGAAATGATGTAAAATTAAATGAATGAAAGTAACTAGGTAATGGTTATCATAACTATTCTAGATACAATGACAGGGGTGTTTAATTAGGGAAAGAAAAATTAAGACAACATCCCCTTAATATATTTGTTCATTGTTAAACAAATCACTATTCTATCCCTTTCTCACAGAAATGAATGAAAAAAAATAAAAGAATAAATTAGGCACAAAAATTTTACATGATTCAGCTGAACATTGATACATCAATGGAGATTACAAATGAAATGTTCCAATACCCCAAATACATTAAAGCACACTAATGTTACAATTATTGGAGCAGACACACTCTCCCATAATGTTTATAACCAACCATAATTAGAAATATCACTCCACTCTCAACTAATGTTTTCTAATTAATACTTCTTAGGATTTCTATTTTGAAGACTTCAATCAATATGTTTTATACATTATTCGGTGCACCATTAAGTTCCACATTCATCCACTTAATGACTAACTGTTTACATCATATTTAATGGTAATTCCATTTTAGTTCACATGATATTTACTTTTAAAAAATCCCTCTTTATAGCTTTCCCAAAACATCCTAGTTATTCCCAATAATATCCACCTTCAATGATAATACAAAAATTAATTAATATCATTACTTTTTCAGAGGTGAAATAGACTTCTCAATCCTCATTCCATCCATGATTCTCACTTATCCTTGTGATGTTAACAACTTTCATGAAGCTATTTTCTTTAAATAATATCACAAAGGATTCACAAAATCAATTTTTAAAAGAAGTAGATGATTTTTTGAAAACGTTTTTAATCAAGGATAGTTTTGGAGTTATATAATAGTTACTAACATGATATATTGATAATGATCAATGAAAAATGAATGTATTCCCTAGAGGTGGAATAAAAAGTTGTATACAAGCTGGTGTCATTTACCAATATTTTTAAACAAATTTAGCTATAGAATTTAGAGGATGAATGAAGAATCACTAAATATTTAATTCAATGAATGACTCAAAAAAACTACAATTTTCCTTTGAGGGATTTTCCTCAATAGTAATATTATACATGATTCGCTTTCATTGAAGGAAAAGTATAAATTATAGAAAAAAATTCACAAATAAATATTATTACCTGAAAAATTATATGAATTAATGGACATCCACTTAGAGTTCTCCTAAATATTCTAGTGGTAATCGATGTTCTCATTCAGATGATGGAAAATAAAACTAGAAATCCAACATGTTTTTATGTCTCAGAAAGATGAAATTAAACCTGTCTATTATTACTCATTATAATATTAATATAGAAATGATTCTTTTTTAATAAATTAGTGAGTACTGATCATGTAACAACCAAATACGTTATGATATATTTAACATTGAAAAAATTATATTTCCTAAATAACTTGCAATACACAAAACCACGAATATAAATTAACTAAAATATTGTATACTATTATGACCAAGTCCTTATAATGGTGGTATGAAAAGGAATAAAAACATTTGGATAATTACTATTAATGGTTTTAGATGGAGGAAATTTATTGATAAATAATTTCACATTTTTCTATAAAGTCTTTATATGCTTTAAAAATACACTACCCAAATAGATTTTATTGCATTCTGTGAAAAAATATTATAATTAATTTCTACTTCTTTAAAAAATATTTTTTAAATAAATAGGAAATTTTGATGAAATCTTAAATTTTAAACTATATTAGTGTGGGGTTTTTATATTATTCTGAAAATATATATTTTCTAATGAATAGTGAAAAATACTATGTTGTAGTAAAAGTTATATTTTTAATTTTAATAATTTTAAAAAACATACATAAATCCAAAAAGAGTTAAAATAAAAATTATTTAATTTTAAATATTAATAATTATAATTATTTCATTTTAATATTATTTTATTTTATTAAAATACATTTTATACAAAAGAAAACATTTTTTTTGAAAAACTGAATTTCGTCATGGAATGGAGGATTAATTTAAATGTTAATGATACATATTCTGTGAATTTAATTTTATAAAATGGATTTCATAACTTTAATTAGAATTCCCAAAATGTATAAAGTGGTCACATTCAATTTTCTCAAAATAAATAGTAAAAGTACTAAAAACAAGTCACCGTAGTTAAAATTAAAATTTGTTTATCAAGGGTTAAACTAATATATAAGGGTTAAATTGAAAATGAAAAATGTCTAAATAGTGTTTTATGTAAATATTTATACAAATAGTATTATTTATATTAATATTTAATCATTCAAAAAAATTTATCTAGTGTATGACATTATTAAATTTTAATATTTTATTAAATTCCAAGTGTATCTTCTCCAACACGTACAAAATAACACACCCCATTATCTTTTTCTCAATACATTGAGACATATTAATTCACATAATAAAGAAATTATATCTTTTAAACGTAAATTTCCATGAAGTATATGTTCATTTATTTTAAAAATACCACTCCAAGGGTCTATAAGATAAAATATAAAGGAAGGAAACCGAATGACTGGGAATCATCATACACTGCCTCCTTCAATTGAGTTGTTATTTTACCTCCTTTAAATCTATGTCATTCATCATAAAAAAAATCAAATAGTATCCTAAATATACTAAAATATTATTAAAATTATGAAACCACCATTATTCACCCATGTGTCTAACAAATGATAATTGAATGTATCACATGTGTCTACATGTAGACTACCACATCTATGTAGAGATACAATTAATTTTACACCACCATCCTTAATGGATGGTTATTATGATGGATTTTATTTTATATATATGATATTCATGAAACTATTATTCTTAATTATTTATAATATTATATAAATAATATTACCTTACTATATGTAAAAAAGATGATAATGTTACTCCTGCCTACGCATGGACTGCAACCTTCACAAAGAGACGCGAGTTGTATTAATTTTATTTTTTACATTGATGGTAATAATGTTATATTTAATTAATAAAAATTATATATATTATATAATAATGATTATTTATATGTGAATTTTTATTTCCCTTTCATTTATTCATTCTCTCAGAAAGTAAAAATTGCATTCACATGTACATATGACCTACCATCTCCATGAATGGTGTAATTAATTTTTTGATCTAAACCATTTATTAATGATTATAAATGTATATATATATATATATATTTAATATATAATATATGTATATAATTATTAACATTATCGATATGATCTAACTATGATCAATGTACAAAGACCAGAACTACCAAACCAAATTTCTCATGAAAAATTAAACAATTAACAAATGGAAACACATATTTTAATAATAAAATAATAATAAATTGGTGTTGGAATGTTATAAGTGTATCATATACAATAACATGACTATTTAATTCATTTTTATATATAATTATAATAAATCTATATTTTTTATAATGTATTTTAGAGATATTTTAAAACAATTCCAAATTGAGGTAATATTTTTCATCTCTATTTAATTTTGATAACGCATATTCCATATTGAACAATTGTTTTATTTGTGTGATGTATTTAATAACCATTAATATTTTTTCATTGCATTTCATATGAAATTTATGGAAATATTAAAATACGTTGAAGGTTCTCTATTTCGTGTTGTTTTGATTCATATATTACAAATATTGCGATAGTTTACTGTAACAAATGATCTTCCTTCTAACATATGTGATATTATATACCTATGCCCAATTATGTGGAGTATTTAAAAAACCATTGAAATTTTATACCATGAATATACAAATTATCATGATATTTCATGTTTCAATTTTAGTTATATTTTGAATGGGATGATTATTCAAATGTTACCAAAGCGATGAGGGTTTTGTGTTTTAATATCATTGTTTATCAGAATTTTTTTCATTATGTTTTCTATAATTAAATTTCATGATCTACCTATAATGAATATATTTATTATTATCATACCATGGGTAATAATGAAATTTCAATGTAATTGTACCATTTTAGTCACATTGGTGCTTAAAATGTTTGATAAATTGTTTTCAAAAATAATATTCTTTATTTCCTCCTTAGGAGGGACTATATATCTTAAATATCTATTTTTTATTTAAAATACTTTCAATAATTCTATTAATATTATAAAATTATTTTAAAAAGTCATTTTACCCATAATTAGCCTTTTTATAAAAATGGTATTGATGGAATCTTCTAGTTATTTTCCAAATGAGGTAGTATTGACCTTTTATGAAAATGGGAATGGAATTAGTATTTTAATAAATGTGGAATGAATGGAATTTCCTGTTTCCATGGCCACTAAATGAATTAAGGATTACATTAAAAAATTTAAATATTATTTTCAATTAAAATGTAATCTTTAATAATTTTAAATATCATTTTTCTCAATGATGTAATTTAAAATGAAAACGATATTTTCCTCAATAAACATTTCATGTGATATTTGAAATGAATATTAATAAATGATAAGATAAGTTTTTGTTAAATATGATTTACTTGTGATTTTATACAAAGATACAATAATTATCCTTTTTCTTTATGGTTTATGATTATGATGATGAGATGTTTATGAAACCTGTTAATTATCTAAGGATTGTATTGTTGTGAAATAATTAATTGTTTATAAAACACATTTCCTTTCCAAGGGTTATGATATATAAGGAATGATTTATGATCTTATGGAACGTGTATGAAAGTATTATGATTATATTATGGGTGGGAAAAAAAGTATATAGACCTCTAATACATTGGGTAATGTTGGATATCTAATGAGATTTTAAGGACTAAAATCAGGAGTAATCCCAATTTATTTTTCTTCATATAAATTTATTTTCTTTGATAGATTGGGATACATGAAACCATGACTCTAAATGAACTATAATAATGTATATTATTATAAAATAGTTTTTAACGTGGTGTGTGGAATGGGAATAACAAAATTTTTAAGATAAGTACTCAGTTTTATGTATAGTTACTATATGCATTAAAAATACTTTTCTTCGTAAAAATGTTATTTATTATCTTTTATAAGAAAAAAATATAAATTAAATTGGGCCACTGTTCTAAATTTTATTTAAATAAATTAAAATTAATTTTTTATTCATTATGTTTAAATTGTCTTTGAGTGAATGTTCAGAATATTTTGGATTGATGATTTTTTTGATGAGTAGTGAGAAATACTGATTTTTTATTGAAAAATGTGTTCCCATTTTAAGAAATAACAATATACCATTTTGTTTTCAAATGTATTTAAGCGAAATATTAGGTAATTTATATTATTATTTATCCATTTTGTATCATTGGAATTACTATTCTATTGGATTTTGGTGTAAAACATTCTATACATATGGAAATATTTTTTCCTAGAAAACTACATTTCATTTTTCTTTGTAGGTATTATTTTTATATTTAATTTTATTACTTAATTTAATTAGATTTTATAAAATGAAATAAATATTTTTAATCATAATTTCCATTTTTTTTAATCATTTCAATTTTTTTCTATAATGAATAGTAAAAACAATAAAAATTTGTCCCCTTAGAAAAGGTTAAAATGTGTTTACTAGGTGGTGGGTGTTAAAACAAGAGAAAATTTTAAAATTGAAACATAAATGTATCAAAATCCTATTTCATAGATATATTTGTGTCTTATAATTACCAATATATGAATATATATCCATTCAAATGTGTTTTTTTACAATGACATTATTATATTTTAATAATTTAAAAAATTCAAAATCTATCCTCTCCAACACTTGTAAAAGGAAACCAATCATTTCATTTATTTAAACCAATTTGAACCTTATTTTTATATCAAACAAATAAAATTATCTTCTATCCTTTGTTAGAGAATATTTAGATCTGATAGTATCCTTAAAATTCAATTCCATAGGAACTTTTGAAATGGTCTAAAAGAGACTACCCAAAGGAGAGGTAATCATACTACTAAACCTCTTTCAATTTATTTACTATTTTAATTAAAATAAATATATTATATTTATATTAAAATAATTAATTCATTAAATCAAAAATATTTATTATTATATAACAAGCATCCTTAACCCTTTTCCCATAAAATTGGAACTAAAAGTGTCGCTTGTGTGTATGTGCAGACTACCCCCACAACGTAGAGATAAATATAATTTTCCATAACCATCCAAAATTTATGGTTATTATTAAATTTTTTAAGTTAATATATTATATTTTTGATCAAGTTATTATTCTATAATAATAATACCATTACAAACTTCTTACCTGCTCTTATATTTTAAGATGATAAAATTAATTTTTGGTATGTAAGGACTACCACATTCAAAAGTTTATAAGTGAAATCAATGTTCATGTATATAATAATTATTCTTTAAAAGAAAATTAATATGTAAACTTTTTTTATTTTATAATTTTTTAACTGAAATCAATGTTCATGTATGTATATCACCACACATCTCCATGAATGGTATAATTAATTTTTCAATGTATACAATTTTTGGATGAATATATATAAATATATATTATGATATATATTATGATTAACATTGTAGATCTTATATTACAATTTTCAAAGTATGAGGATGAGAAATGTGAAAAAAACAATCTTCGGAAAACTGAGCAAATTAACACTAGAAAACAAATATTTTAAAAATTAATTATTAATAAATGGATATTTGAATGATGTAAGTTGAAAATATACCATACTATTAGTATTTAAATGATTATATTATATAATATAATAAATTCTAAGCTATTATTTAGTGGTTTATAGTTTTGTTGAAGTAATTCCTTCTTGAGTTAAGGTTTTCTCATCTAACTTCAATTTCATTAAGACATACACCATATTAACCACTTTTCCCACTTTATAGTGTGTATAAATACCATTAATATATTTAATAATTATTAAAAAAATATTTTTATATAAAAATATATTTATCATTCTATATTTCAGGAGGTTTTGATTCATATACTACTAATTTTATAAGGGTTTATCATCTCATATTGTCTTCTTTGAGACATATATTATATTATATAACTATTATATTTTATGATGTGTATATATAAACCCATTTACATTTAATATCTTTAATATTATTATGATCATCATGTTTATAATTTAATTATAATCATTCTATCATGGTGATGATGATTCAATAGTTACAAAATCATTAAGGGTTTTATGTTACAATCACATTGTTTACTAGAATTTTTTATAATTAAGTTTACGATAATGAAATTCAATAATGAAACATCAAAAAACTGATTAATTTTCTTATTATCTAGTTACTCATTCAATATTAATTTAATAGTTACATTTTATACTCATTTTTACATAAAATTATTGAGAAAATGTTTTGAACAAAAACTGACTTTATTTCGCCTTGGACAGGAACCATTTCCTTCAAATTCCGTATTTTATTTAAAAATGTTTTCACCAATATATTTAATATTCTACTATGATTTATTAAATTCATTTTTAACCATTACTAACATTATTTCAAAATTGTATTAAATTAATCTTCTTATCATTTTCCAAATGATGTACTTTTGAGTTTTTATTGAAAATATGAAATGAATTTTTTGTTTTATCATACATGTAATGAATGGAATTTTGGTTCATCATAAAGGCTCAATTATATTAAAATTCACCTAAACTTTTACAAGGATATTTATAAAATATTTATCTTACAATATTTGGTTTTTTTAATTTAAATTGTTAATTTCTAAATGAAAAGTGTATTTTCCTCATGAAATAGTTCAAGAGATATTTTAAATACATTTTCATTTAGGATAACATACTTTCATGTTGAATATTATATAGCGGGGATATGATCAAATAATACCATAATTATTATTTCTATAGATTGTTTTGATTATGATGTTGAGATATTTATGAAACCAATTTATTTTTAACTTGTTATGTTCTGAAAAAATGATGAAATTTTTGTGAAACCCATTTACTTCACATATAGAATGATATAGGATGATTGATTTATGATATTGTAGAAAACACATGAATGTATAATTATTATTTCAAGAATGGGACCAAAATTATACAAACATCAAATTTATTTTCTAAATATGGATATCTAATTTATTAATAAGGACTGAAGTGGGGATTATACCCAGTTCTGAAGGGACTATATCCTCTTTGATATTCTTGAGAGTGAATCATGAATATGGATATGATGCAATGGGTAGTAAACCCAGGATAATATGATATAATTGGTAGTGAGACTTTCAAAAAGAAATTATTTTCTATGCTTATGTCTATGAAACCAACTTAGTTCTTATGCTAGTTTTATTCTCTTATGATTCATGTTCCATAATTACATTATGATTCATGTCTTATGAACTTCCATGATAAATGTAATAACTCATGATTATAGACTATGATATTCTTGGTATGGTTTAAAAATGAAACACTCATTTTCTCATTACTATATGCATAGGTTATTTTTAAGTGTCCACTGATATTTCCCTAGTTTACCCTTACAAGGCATCTTAGAAAAACCTATAATTTTATTATGTGTGATATGTCCAATTAGGGTAATAATCATGGAGATGTTATTATTATTTGATATATATCTCTTAGAAAAAGTAATTTTTGTATCCATGTTTCAAAATATAGTAAACATAAATGATTAAAACATTGGGCATAATGTTATGTACTAAATATTAATCAAATAATATATATTGTTTATGTATTAAACATTTTTTATACCTATATACCAGTAATAGAATATAATTGGAAATCCCTAAAAAAGGAGTATAAATAATTAAAAAAATGAAATCACATAGTTACAAAAGATAAAATTATATCTAAAGAATTTTTTTAATTAAAATATTAAGTAGGTTGATCTACTTCAAGTTATTTCTTTTATAATAGAAAAATAATAAATCTAATGAATAATGGTAAGGTACTGAAATATGTTTCTAATGTAATAAAAAATAATGAAACATTCCAAAACAAAACAATTTATATTAATAAATAACATAAATCAATACATGAATTTAATAGTAATATTTAAAATCCTCAGGTATATAATAATTATTTGTTGTCTTGTTCCTAAAATTGAAACACGCTTCATGTTACTAGCTTCACTGTGGAATCAATGGTCATTATGAAAATAAATTATCATGAAGAACCTCCATTCTATGGTGTTAATATTGTGTTTATTTCAGACATGATATCAATGTTTTAGACTCTAAATTTTGGAAATAGTTATAATATTTGGGATCCAAAATATTTAGTTGAAAACATTATTGGTCCAAAATGTTTTTTGGTACAGAAAAAACTCCATCTCTAGTTCATTTTTTGGGGAAAATATACCAGGAATAGAATCACTAAATGTTATATTGATAGAGGTTATTTGATATATATGAGTGGTTACATCCATATGTTTCACTCAATCTCAATGGAAAATATAGGATATGACAACTATGTTGAAAATTGCAATGGATAAATAATTCTTGTTGATTCTGTTTGAGATCCATTTTCATTTCTAGCCCGAAAATTATATTTTTTTAAGGGATAAAACAAAATTGGATATATATATCTCAACTATGAGATGTTATATTTTCACTTTATTTTTCTAACAATGCATTATTAGTATTTGAAGCTAAATTGATAATTTTTTTTACACTTAGAACAAAAACATTTACCCCTAGATCTTCACTCTTTGTATTAAATAATGTAAACATTTTGAAAAACAAATTTTATTAATCCTATATTTTGTATGGGATACATGTAAATTATAATTACTATTCATTAATAATATTAAATATTTAAACTTTAATTTATTATTTGACTCAATAACCTTTTAAAAAATAATACACCGTGTGATCCATTCCAAATAGGAAACAAACATTAACAATATTTCTAACAAATTTCATAAGTTTAGAGTTATATACCCCTATAACTAATACATATAGATCTATTTTGTCCATATAAATCATCTAGCATTATAGGAAATAATTTTTTTGTTTTAGAAAATACTTTTTTTCAGATTTATATGGGTTTTTTCTTAAGACGTCAAAGTGAATCATGTATTATTTTTATAAATTTTGTTAAGCTTGTATAAAATATAATAGTTTATAAAAATGTTACATTAATAATTGACCATGGTGTAGTATTTTAAAATCATTAAATGTGTTAATTTTATTCTAAAAATGAGGCCTTAAACAAAATTTATCTTCCCCTATATATATTCAATAAATGGTGTTGTTGAATGGAGGATTAACACTTTTATAAAATTTCTAGGACTATGCTATTTGAATATAGGATTTACACTCATTTATTAAATTATGTGGTTAATAAAATAGTATATGTCATCAATAATGTTCTAATAAATCCTATAATGTAGAAAACTACCTTTTAATTATTTTTTCATTATAACAAATCTAAGGCAAGGTAATTTAATGTATTTGGATGCATAGTGTACATCCTGAACACTAAAAAACAATTTTGTAAGATTAATCCAACAGATGATAAATAAATTTTCCTTTGATATTCAAAAACATTAAATTCTAATTGTTTTTCTAAACATATTTAAGGGTAGTTGAATAACCCACTCTTGTTAAATTTTAGTAATGTGATTCAATTGATCATAAAAAAATAAAATAAATCCCCCATGTGAATTGATGGACAACCCGACATTTAAAAACATCTTTGATGAAAAAAATGAATATAGTGAGGAATGGAATCAAGAATAATCTTATTCAAAGATAAATATTTATGAAGAACATCAAATAGTAGGACCTAGATATCCTAAAACCATTCAAAAAAACTCTTTAGAGAATACATTTGGATCCCTATATGTGGTAGTTATGACTACACATTGTGATGAAACCTTATTTAATTTTATACCATTTTATCGAATATTAAACCTACAAATATAAAATAATATCAAGATGAAGAGTGTTGGTTAAATTCCATGAAATAAGAGTTGTAATAGATCAAAAGGGACAGTGTTTGATAATTAGTTTATTAAACCTATGGTTATATATTTATTTAATAGAAATGAGTATTTTCAATAACCATGATGAATAATTTGTGATGAATATAAATAAGGATACGTTAGTTTATACTGTTTATTACGAATAGGATGGAACAAAATAGGAGGAAAACCTTTAATATTTAACTTAATTATAATACATTAGGATCATTTGAGAATATTCATCATATATGAACATTAGATTATTTAAAGTGTATTTAATACCAAAATATTTAATATATATATATATATTAGAAGATGCTTATATTGAACCTTTTTTGGGTTTTTAATATCCCCATTTTCCTATTTATTTTATACAACATACCAAATATTTATATGTACTTCAAAAAGAACCAAATTTTTGGTTTGAATGGATGATATAATTTCTTTTATAAAATGGATTTTATATCGGTTTTTAAGACCCCATTCCTCTTGATAAAACACCATCAAAGCACACTTAATTAATAAAACGTTTTGTGGATGATGTGTGTTTTGTTTTAGAAATTATAATTTGGGCAATGAATTTTCAAGAAGATGATTATATTGAACATTTTTTGGGAATTTAAGACCCCCATTTTCGAAATTCTATTTTCAAACATACCAAAGATTTATATGTACTTCAAAAAAAACCTAATTGTTGGTTTGAATGGATGATATCATTTCTTTTATCAAATGGATTTTATATAGGTTTTTTAAGACCCCGTTCCTTTCAATAAAACACCATAAAAGGAAACTTTATTAATAAAATGTTATGTTGATGATGTGCGTTTTGTTTTAAAAAATATAATTTAGGCAATGAATTTACAAAACTAATGAAAAAAATAATTTGAAATGCAAAATACGGGTGATTAATAATTTTTTCATGGATATAAAATTTACCAAAACGAATTTTTAAATTTTATAAACTAATGAAGATACCTATAGAATTTACAAAAAAAGTTAGGCTAGAATATCATAATAATTTTTCTACTCCTTTGAGTTTTATGATTAATCTTGATTTTAATGAATCTATGATATCAGTTAAAAAAAAATTTATATAATTGGGATCATTATTTATCTAACTGTAATTATTTCATGCATCTTTTCTTTGTTTGTTGATATGGTATATATCATTAAAATCCTAGAGAGTATCCCTTTCCTTCTATAGAAAGGATATTACGGTATTTCAAAGGAAAAATTTCATTATTATTATGTTTTAAGAAATATATTATTTCAATTAAAATTCACAAAGATTCTATTTTTTATGGATTTATATTAGATATAAAAACTTCATCTATAAATATAAACCTTTTGGGAAAATCATTAGTTTCATGGTCAAGTAAAAATAATGACTCATTTGGGGTTTGAAATGTTGAGGCTAAGTATATTTTATCTGGTAGTTTTTTAACATGTTTTGTGAAAGAAGCACACCTTAATAGATTTTGGAATCAATTTTGATCATGTCATAATAAAATGAAATGAAATTTATGATATAAATATTAATAAAAATTCAGTAGTCCATTATAGAATGAAATAGAATGTTTTGAGGTATCATTTATTAATATATCAATTAGATAAGTGTCATATTTATTTAGAGTTCATTAGTGTTGAACATTACAAAAAATTAATTTTTGAAGTTTTCAAGCTATAAATTATATTTTATTTCATTAATGGTGAATTAAGATTATTTTAATTAAATGATTTTATAATTATTTGAAAATGAATCATAATTTTGTATGTATTGTAAGTTATTTAATTAATATATAATGCTTCTAAATATGATTTTCTATATTTATTATCTGAATATTTATTAGTTAGTTTCCCCTTTAATGGGTTTTTTAATTTATGTCAAGACATTGGACTCTTCATCTTCCATGGTGAAATTAGGGTATATCTTGTTGATAAGACATTACATTTTGAATAGACTCTTTGATCAAACCAATTAATTTTAAAACATTAATTACCACCCTCCATATTTCAGAAGAATCCTAATACTAAAACATTACCTTCCCAACCTATAGAATACATTCTGAGTATGGATAATATCCAAATATCTATTAATGGATCTTTGGTATGTTCATAAAAATCTATGTCAAATTCTAAGGATCTGAGAGAGCTACTAGGATGTGTTATAGATCTTGGATTGAAAAAACAAATGAATTTTATGACAATAATAGTTTTTTTATTTTATAACGAGAAATTTATATTTTATGAGAATAATAATTGATATAAGAATGAAAAATAAGTAAGATAGTTTTATATTAATTCCCAAACTCACTTTGGTGATGATTGATATATTATTCAATTGAAGGTGAATAGAAAAGGCTTTAGTATTAGTTCTGAGGATACTAATGAATAATGCCATTGTCCCATTGGGGGTGGGTATATCTATAGTAATTCTTTGTTTAGTGACGATGATATTAGGAAATTGGTCATGATTAAATCCGTATATTGAGTTCCTACAACTGAAATGAAATATCAAAATAACCTAGAACCATATCTGGGAGTCCTATCCATGTTTATTCATCTTCATAGAGCTTAAAAAACATGATAGTTTGATAAACCTATTTAAATGAAATCAATTTAATGTATCTATTATTGAATGATGTGAATGTTATCTTTATGGGATTTATGATTCACTATAAGAATGATTTATGCCAATCAATATATAGGACAAGATTTTACTAGTATGGAATAATTTTCACCTTAACCATGAAGAAGTATGTTGCAGAGATAAATAATAATGAAGTGACCTCTTGTTAAGGATATCGCACTCTATCATAAGTCCTACTAAAAAAATATATAGTTATTTTAGAATTAATCTTAAAATTTAACTGTAGTAAAAAGTACTGGGGAGAAGGAATTAGAATAGGATCTTAATTTTGAACCCAATAATCATTCTTGGGGGGATTCTCGTGTTTGTACATGAATCTATTATCAGAGTAAGTGCTTAAATAATCATTTTCACCTTATCTAGAGATGAATCTGAAGAGGTTGATATGGGTAGAATAAATTTTAATGATTTGGTATGAGGAATATTGAATTATCTTATGTCATAAGGAATCACCACGATTTTTTAAAGAATATTCCATTAATAGATAATAAAGAACAAGATATTCAGTTTCATTTAACATATAACACTAATATGTTATGATGTTTTCGTAAAAAAAATAAATAATAATTCCCAATCATTGAATTGGAATGAAACTAATTATATTTTCTAATATCATATAATGCATTTTCTTAAAATGTGATTAATTAGTTTGAATTCCCTAATGCATATATAAATGAGCATAAGGATATGTTAAAAATTCAATAGGATAATTAAACCACTAAAAATAAATTTTCTAGTAGGATTGAAATGATGAATGATTAAACAAATATTATATGAAATCTTCAATATACTCAGATATTTGATTCATCTAATTTTTTTGAGGAAATTTAATCATTAAAGTATCAACTAAATGTGTTAAATGGGTGTTCTATTTTTGTAACAAACATTAAAGGGTTTGAAAATTAATAGGTTGGAAAACAATTTTCTATTATGCTTAATGAAATGGTGAAAGAGAAATATGAAATCTCTAAGACTATTCAAAATTTTCAGTCCATCTTAGTATCATATATTCAATATAAATTATAGCCTCTTTTAAATATATAAGGGTAAATTATCATCTAATAAATTGAATAATTAATTATTAATTTTAAATTAAAAATAGTGTTCCATATAAAAAAGAAGATTTATTATATTCTATACCCAATTTCATTGGATCGTGTAAGGAACTGTTTTCAATTACTTCATTATATTTTAATATGTTAAATATAAGGATCTAATCTCTTCCTTTCATGTTGTTTTCATTTGCCATAATAATGCTATTTAAATGATATCATTCTTAATGATTTATTTAAAAAAATAAAATCAATAAAAATTTAAAATTATTAAATGAAATTGAAGTGACTATCAAGGAAAGTTTTAGATTTATAACCACTAATCAGAAGATGAACAATAAGAATCATAAAAAAAGTATTTCCCTCATATGGAGAATAATTTTATGAATATATTCTTAAGTGTTTTGATATTCTATTATATCACAATAATGGAAATGAGATGTTTGTTTCTTAGGAAAAACATTAAATTTATTTACCTATATTATTTCATTCTTAGTTAGAATCTTTTATAAATATTCCAACATATTCTTTTTGTCAAGTTGATTATATCAGGATAAGTATCAAGGCAACTGAAGAAGATGCGAAAAAGTGTTGTATAAATTTACAAGATTTTTTTGAGCGTGATATTTTGTAGAGGATGGAATCACATGAAAAAGATATATTTTAGATCATAGAGATAAAATAAATAGAACTAAAAATTAAAATAAATTATTCTATGTTTCAATAGATGTTGCCGGAATATTTTGATCCATGACACCACCTTATGGAAGCCAGTAGAGCTACTATTATAAATGAAAATGAAGCTATTTCAAAGGCTAATTTATTAGTTTTTCCTTATCATATGTAACTAGTTTGAACCTCTGTCACTCCAATGATTGTTTATTCATCCTCATACCTATCTCATCTTGAAACGTTTATTACATAAGAGAATATTTATTAAGAATTTTTCTATTTAATTAATATGTTACTATAATTTCATGTTTAGATCAGCAAAATAATAAATTACTAAATTGAAACTGTCTAACATTACTCTATGAAAAATTTCAAATCAATTAAAAATACAAAATAATTATTATTTTGGATTAAATAATGTATATAGAGTTCTACTTGATTAATAAAAAGATGATCATATGAACAAATTACACTGGTTTGGAAAATAATTGATTTAAATTAACGATAGAAATTTGATGGGTGAGGTTCCCTAACAATTTCATTTCACCTGTAAAATATTAAATAATTTTTTTATCATATAACTTTATACCCTAATGATGATGATTGAGTTATTGTTCTTACCTAGAGATAGCAGGATACTGTGTTCTAATCAACACATCCTTGACCTAAGATTTTGTACTCTAATAATATTTTGGTTAATGAATATAAGTTAAAGATTATTTTAGATTCCATATTATCTATAAAGACTCTGAGGAATATAGATTAAAATATTAGTGGGGATATAAGATCTAAAAGGATAACTATCACACTTAATATTGGTGTCTTTAAGACTGGCCCACAAGATCCTAGGTTTTAACCGAGCATTGAGGCACATTCGACTTCAAATCCTCACACTGAACTTTCAACTCATCCTCATTATATCCATACAGACTATCATGTCATTATTATTTTGATGGTGTATTTAATTTTTCAATAATTTTATATTTTTAATTTATTTAAAAATTTTCAATTCCCTAAATCTTATTTCTATTGCTTATTTGGAATTTTAATATTACATCTTGTTTGTTCTGTTATGTTTCTATTTGTTAGGTTTCTTTAGTGAAGTGCACTGTGTTGCATTTGTTGTCAATGAGACATGAAGTTGTCTTGGAATGAATGGATGTCAAGGAGTCAAGATGTGAATGTCAAAGGATGTGATGGTGATGGTGATGAAGGAGAATGGCCATGGTACTTTGAGGAATGTCACTTAGGAGATTCACTAAGTGGCATTGGAGAATATGGTTGAAACATTCTCCATGTTAAATCTGACGATTGTTGAGCTGCTCTTTAAGTTCATAGAACTTGTATCCTGATGATACAATGTCACAACAATATTTGAAGACCATGCATTGTATTGACAATGCATGAGGAGTTGCAGAAGATCCATCCACAAGTCCTAAGTGGATGAAGTGAGCTGAAGAAGTCCATGCACTATATCTTAGTGCATGTGAATCAGGAGAAGATCCAACTTGATCTCTGATTGGATCAATAAAGAACTTTGATGAATATGTTTGATTCAAGAGTTCGGTTGATGAAGAAGAACCTTCAAGAATTCACTCCTAAGTAATGAGTATATATTGAGGAGATTTGAGGAATTCTAATGAAGAAGAGAAGGGAAGAAATGAAGAAGAAGAGAAAGGGCATTTGGCATTTTACACTTAAGTACTTTGTATACTTAGTGTATATTCAAGCAAAAAAATATGCCAACATCAAGGGCCAGCCTTAAGGGTTCAACCCAAGGCACATATGGGAACCAGTCACCACGCCCAAGGGGATCCCATGGGGGCAGCCCAAGAGTGGCCGGGGCCGTGTATAAGCCCCGAGGGCACGCGGTGGTGAAGCCCGCGCACCCAAGTGTGCATGGTGGGCGCTTGGAGCGCGCCCGAAGGGAGCATAGTGGGCGCTTGGAGCGCGCCCGCAGGAGCAGAGTGGGCGCAGAGCGCGCCCGCAGAGAGAACCCGGTGCGGGGCGGCACCGGGAGGGGAGAAGTTCAACTGGCGAGTTGAAGGGAGCGGCTGAGTAATAAGCCGCGTGAAATCCGCGGAAGGATTCGATGTGGGACGCGCAAAAAATCCCGGGAGCGAATCTGAGCCGCTCGATCAATCGCGCGCTCGATCTGGACCGCTCATCGCATCCCGCGCGAGATCTTCAGATCCAGGCCGCCCGAGGTATCTCAAACGCCTGATCCGACGGCCGAGAGCTCGTCCTCTTCCCCGAGCTCGGCTGAGGCCTCCCCGAGCATTCCCGCAGCCGCCGCTGAACCAGGCGACTCCCGAAGATGGTTTTTGAGATTCCGGCCATCTCTCTCGAAGCCGAAGATACCCTCGAGCTCGTCTCTCCACACCGAACACGTCCATGCATAAAAAATGGTGTGCATGGAATGTATAGAAAATTTAGTTCGAGGCCGAGGCAAACGAAGTTGCCAAGGCATCAGGGTGTTCGTCCTTTGCATGGATTGGGTTTTAACAGAGGCGAAGGCCGTGCATGCGTTATAAATCGCATGCACGAGGAGGAAAGAAAATTAAGGGAACCCGCGTGAAAACAGAGGAAAGAAATCAAGATTTGGAAAATCTTGATAACCCGAAACTTTCGGGAGTTTAAAGATTTATCACGCGGATGTTTAAAGGCTCTCCTCGCCTATAAAAGGATAGCCCGAGGCTCTCTGATGGTTTGCTGATCCTCTGAAGAAGAGAAGTCCCGTGAGTGCACCTTGTGCCTTGCGAAGCCAAAGCCCCGCGCAAACACCCTTGCGCGGCTGTTGTCCCGGTGCCACCCGAGGCCCGAAGTGTTCCCTGCGCGCCTCTCTTGCGCGACAGGAAGGAGCCGAGCCGCATATTTGCGTGCTCGAGACTCTTGTTCCCTCTCTGCCCGCACCCTTGCGCGGCAGGAGGAAGGAGCCCGCGGCAGTGTTTCACCCTTGCACACTTGAGCCTTGCGCGGCTGCCCCTTGCACCCGAGGCTTGTGCGGCTGTTGAAGAAGAAGAGGTCGCACCCCTTGCGCGCCCTTGGTTGAAGCCCGCGGGTGAGACCCTTGCGCGCCTCCTTTGGCATTTAGGTGGAAGACCCGAGTCTTTGTGCTTGTGTGCCAAGTGAGGAGAACACCCTATGGGATGATTGAATTTGGGCATTGTGTGTGCAAGTGGGTGAAGTGAAGACCACACATTTGTGTGTGTGTGCAAACTTGAAGAACCACCTACGGCTCAAGTGTGTGCAAGAATAAAGGAGTAGTCCAAGATCAAGTGTGTGCTAAAAGAATATTATTTGTGTGTGCTAAGTGAGGAGGAAGAGCACACTTGACCGTGTGTGCATTTGAAGAGGCCGAGGGTTGTGACCTTGTGTGTGAACCAAGTGAAGACACATTTTGTGTGTACAGAATTGAAGAACAACCTACGGGTTAAGGGTGTGAAACAAGAAGAGGGAAGAGGCCAAAGTCAAGTGTGTGAAAAACAAAGAACAATTTAGGTGTACATGAACAAGTGACAAAGAAGGCCGAACCTATGTGTGTTCTCTAAGAGGAGTAGACACACTTAGAAGAAGAAGGAGATTCACACAAAGTATAACACACTTCTATGTGTGTAATCAAAAGGAACTAAACGTGTGAAGTACAAGGAAGAAGGTGTGTGCTATAGTTGACTACACCCTTTGTGGGTTTATTGCACCAAGAGGAGAAGAAGGGAAGTGCATGCTTGCATGCATGCACATGCACACGTGAACAAGTCTGAATCAGTTTGTGTGCAATTTGAGTTGTCCAAGACTAGGAGGTTCTTGAAGAATTGAGAAGGCCATGCAATCATTGCATGAAGAGACAGAGATGCCATGCACTCAGTGCATGAAGTTGTTTTGAACTGAGACTGGACCAGACTAAAGTTAAAGATATCATTTGTCTGAGTATTCAGTAATTGAAGAGAGGCCAGGTCATCCTGAGAAGAAGGAGATAAATCCTGAGCAAGACGAGAAGCCCTGATCAACCACAAGTGATCAGAAGAGAAGAGCAAGGCCAGCAGCCTTTATCCCAGGCTGCTGAAGTTACTTGAAGAACTTAAAGTGAAGAAGAGCTACTCGTGTGACTCGAGGAGCCAGGAGAAGACCCTGTGGGACTCAGGGAGAAGAAGTCTTCAGTGGGATTCTGGAGCAGGCCAGTGGGACTCTGGCAACACTGTGGGACGCAGTATAAAGACCCTCCTGTGGGACTCAGGAGAGATACAGTGGGAAGCTGTATCGACCATTGTAATACTAACAGATTATAATGGAGAATCCATGCTTGGAGAGCATGGCAAGGATGTAGGCCTTTGGTGTCGAACCTTGTAAATCCTTGTGTCCTGTGCCTTTTCATTACTGCATCATTCGGGAAAGGTTGAGAGATACAAGAAGAGTGGATCGAGGCTTTAACCA
Source organism: Viscum album (assembly GCA_963277665.1). Classification (NCBI taxonomy): domain Eukaryota; kingdom Viridiplantae; phylum Streptophyta; class Magnoliopsida; order Santalales; family Viscaceae; genus Viscum; species Viscum album. The sequence continues at coordinate 164,317,784 of OY728149.1, forward strand.
GCCATAGAGGTTTAATTGATAAGAATCAATTAGTAAAAAGTTTTAAGGGATCACTGATTCACCCCCTCCCCCTCTCAGTGATTCACACTGATCTGGGCACTTCAATTGGTATCAAAGGGAGGTTACCTCTAAAAGATCCAAGGGAGTCTTTATGAAGTGCAGATTTGAGGAAACGATCAACCAGCCTCAAATGGAGATATCTGCCAAGACTCAGAAAAACAGAAAGAAGAAACAGGCCAAGAAGATGAAGAAAGCATGTCCTAGCTGTGATGAAGTTGAAACAATGAATGATCTTCAGAGTGCACTCAAATATCTTCAGAAGACAGTTCCCATGGAAGTGGCAATGTGTATAGCTACAGGCATCCTTTATCTTCAAGAAGAAAAATCACAGTTAGAAGAAGAAGCCAATGCAATGGAAGATCAATTGGCTAAAAGGGTTGGCATAACCAACACTCTCAGAAAGCTGGTAAATGCCAAAGATGAAACAGTATCTCTTTGCAATGAAAGATATGAAGACACTGCTGAAGAATTGCAGAGAATCCTTTCTGAGAAAGAATTCTTTATAGTAATAATCAAAGAAGTTTTCCATGCACTGGAAAAGAGGCACAAAGTGTCAATGAATGTCAGAGATGCTCAACTCGAAGAAAAAGTCAAATTGGTGAAGGAGCTGGACAATTCATTGCAAGAATTAAAGAAGGTGCATGAAGACCAGATAAAACAGCTGGAAGAGAAATGGGAAGGAAGGCTAAGAACTGTTGAGGATGAGAAGAACTCCCTCAATATGAAATTCTTAGAACTAGAGGTGATATTGAAAAATCTGCAATCACCCAAAGCTGAAGCCTCCCAGTCAGCTGAAAGAAGACATGTTGCTACTCAAGTATGCTTTGAGCAGGATGATTCTAAGAGAAAGACATCCTCTAATAAAAGTGCAACATCTTCTAGAAAGAAGGTACCATCCATACCATCTTGTACTGATGCTTCTAATTGTGTTTCCACAAAAAGTGCAGGATGGAAAAATAATTCCAAACCAGTATGGATGAAGGCAGTAAAGAATCATAGCTCTCCTGAAACAGCACAACAGGTCAAGAAAAGTACCCTACAATCAGAAGGACTGAAGAGGTCAAGATTCGTGGGACAATGCTGGTGTTGTAACAAGTATGTGCATTGTGCAAAGGATTGTTGGTACAATCCACTAAATTCCAAAGCATAGAGGAAGCCTATGCCAAGGGGGAGCAAGCCAGAAGGAAGGAAGCAACATCCACAGGTCCAGAGACATCTGTTTACTGCTAACAGATTTGGATTGCTTGACAACATCTGGGATGTTTGCAAAAGTGGTCAAAAAGATACATGTCAATCTCCAACTGTATCCAGAGCTCAAAAGAAGAAAAGATCACAGAACCTGGCTCAGAAAGAATCCTTGGGAAGCAATCATAAGAAAGTGGAAGAAGCTCCCAAGAAGATGTTGAAAACGGAAGAGAAGTCCTTGGAGTCTAAATCCAAGAAGGGTGAGTCATCTAGAAGGACCACCAAGAAGACATGCTTCTACTGTGGGAAGAAAGGACATATCATGGATCTTTGCAAACAAGCCATGGAAATCAATAGAAGCCAACTGAACTCAAACAGACAATCAATCCAAAAGAAGCAGAAGGGATTGATTGAAAATAAGTTGCCGAAGAGAGGTAGCTTAGCAGCATCTAAGCAACCACGTGGAACTTCCAGAACTGGGGCCACTCTTCCAAATGATTTACTTGTCATATGGCCACATCAGTTGCAACTTGCCAGAGATCTACAAGGAGCTGAAGAGGAAGTTCTGGCAATTGCTAAAGCAAAAGAGAAGAAGAAGATTTCACATGAAGATGTTTTGAGAACCACACCAGCACAATCATCAATGAAGATAAAATGTGCAAGTGTGAAGAATGGTGAAAATGGGACATCTCGGTTGAGAGAATCTTCTCAACCTTGTTGTTCACATTGATGAACCAAGGAGGTTCCATCTTATTCCCTTATACTCTTGGTGTATACATGTGCTAACATTGCAGGGAATTGAAGATGATGATCATTCTCAGCTGGAGGATGGTTTGGACAGAATGGAGTGCACCCCTTGAGGGGGAGCCAATCTGAAGAAGATGAGATTCTTAGATTAATACCATCTTGAGAAAAGCTGAAGGTATTCCAATCATACTTTCATCCCTTGTTTCTTAATTGTATTCATCATGTCAATTAAGGGGGAGTATGGATTGAAGACAAATGGATGAAAGGGGGAGCTTTATCTTTGCACTGAACTTTCTAATAAGTTTTGTGAAGTGTGTGCAGGATTTAGCAATTCATTGTTATATCTGAAAAATTTCAAACCCCTGGAGCATGATTTCACATGTACAGTGAATGTTGGACAACATTGAGTTCCTTGGTTACATCACTCTTGTTTTCTACACCGGGTTAGCCCAAGTAGACTTAGAGTTGATTTACTAAAGGTTCTTTGCTAAAGAAGAACATGTGACATCATCCCTCTCTCAGTGTTTTTCAAGAAAATACTTTTCAAAGGGAGGAAGAGATTTTTGAAAGAGAACCACACCACACCTTTGCATTTGATTGCCAATAAGGGGGAGAAATATTGGCACACATATTGACCCATTCATCTGTGCTGAAGGAGTGTATTGACAACAAATACAAAGGGGGAGATTGAAGTGCACTGTGTTGCATTTGTTGTCAATGAGACATGAATTTGTCTTGGAATGAATGGATGTCAAGGAGTCAAGATGTGATTGTCAAAGGATGTGATGGTGATGGTGATGAAGGAGAATGGCCATGGTACTTTGAGGAATGTCACTTAGGAGATTCACTAAGTGGCATTGGAGAATATGGTTGAAACATTCTCCATGTTAAATCTGACGATTGTTGAGCTGCTCTTTAAGTTCATAGAACTTGTATCCTGATGATACAATGTCACAACAATATTTGAAGACCATGCATTGTATTGAAAATGCATGAGGAGTTGCAGAAGATCCATCCACAAGTCCTAAGTGGATGAAGTGAGCTGAAGAAGTCCATGCACTATATCTTAGTGCATGTGAATCAGAAGAAGATCCAACTTGATCTCTGATTGGATCAATAAAGAACTTTGATGAATATGTTTGATTCAAGAGTTCGGTTGATGAAGAAGAACCTTCAAGAATTCACTCCTAAGTAATGAGTATATGTTGAGGAGATTTGAGGAATTCTAATGAAGAAGAGAAGGGAAGAAATGAAGAAGAAGAGAAAGGGCATTTGGCATTTTACACTTAAGTACTTTGTATACTTAGTGTATATTCAAGCAAAAAAATATGCCAACATCAAGGGCCAGCCTTAAGGGTTCAACCCAAGGCACATATGGGAACCAGTCACCACGCCCAAGGGGATCCCATGGGGCCAGCCCAAGAGTGGCCGGGGCCGTGTATAAGCCCCGAGGGCACGTGGTGGTGAAGCCCGCGCACCCAAGTGTGCATGGTGGGCGCTTGGAGCGCGCCCGAAGGGAGCATAGTGGGCGCTTGGAGCGCGCCCGCAGGAGCAGAGTGGGCGCAGAGCGCGCCCGCAGAGAGAACCCGGTGCGGGGCGGCACCGGGAGGGGAGAAGTTCAACTGGAGAGTTGAAGGGAGCGGCTGAGTAATAAGCCGCATGAAATCCGCGGAAGGATTCGATGTGGGACGCGCAAAAAATCCCGGGAGCGAATCTGAGCCGCTCGATCAATCGCGCGCTCGATCTGGACCGCTCATCGCATCCCGCGCGAGATCTTCAGATCCAGGCCGCCCGAGGTATCTCAAACGCCTGATCCGACGGCCGAGAGCTCGTCCTCTTCCCCGAGCTCGGCTGAGGCCTCCCCGAGCATTCCCGCAGCCGCCGCTGAACCAGGCGACTCCCGAAGATGGTTTTTGAGATTCCGGCCATCTCTCTCGAAGCCGAAGATACCCTCGAGCTCGTCTCTCCACACCGAACACGTCCATGCATAAAAAATGGTGTGCATGCAATGTATGGAAAATTTCGTTCGAGGCCGAGGCAAACGAAGTTGCCAAGGCATCAGGGTGTTCGTCCTTTGCATGGATTGGGTTTTAACAGAGGTGAAGGCCGTCCATGCGTTATAAATCGCATGCACGAGGAGGAAAGAAAATTAAGGGAACCCACGTGAAAACAGAGGAAAGAAATCAAGATTTAGAAAATCTTGATAACCCGAAACTTTCGGGAGTTCAAAGATTTATCACGCGGATGTTTAAAGGCTCTCCTCGCCTATAAAAGGATAGCCCGAGGCTCTCTGATGGTTTGCTGATCCTCTGAAGAAGAGAAGTCCCGTGAGTGCACCTTGTGCCTTGCGAAGCCAAAGCCCCGCGCAAACACCCTTGCGCGACTGTTGTCCCGGTGCCACCGGAGGCCCGAAGTGTTCCCTGCGCGCCTCTCTTGCGCGACAGGAAGGAGCCGAGCCGCATATTTGCACGCTCGAGACTCTTGTTCTCTCTCTTCCCGCACCCTTGCGCGGCAGGAGGAAGGAGCCCGCGGCAGTGTTGCACCCTTGCACACTTGAGCCTTGCGCGGCTGCCCCTTGCACCCGAGGCTTGTGCGGCTGTTGAAGAAGAAGAGGCCGCACCCCTTGCGCGCCCTTGGTTGAAGCCCGCGGGTGAGACCCTTGCGCGCCTCCTTTGGCATTTAGGTGGAAGACCCGAGTCTTTGTGCTTGTGTGCCAAGTGAGGAGAACACCCTATGGGATGATTGAATTTGGGCATTGTGTGTGCAAGTGGGTGAAGTGAAGACCACACATTTGTGTGTGTGTGCAAACTTGAAGAACCACCTACGGCTCAAGTGTGTGCAAGAATAAAGGAGTAGGCCAAGATCAAGTGTGTGCTAAAAGAATATTATTTGTGTCTGCTAAGTGAGGAGGAAGAGCACACTTGACCGTGTGTGCATTTGAAGAGGCCGAGGGTTGTGACCTTGTGTGTGCACCAAGTGAAGACACATTTTGTGTGTACAGAATTGAAGAACAACCTACGGGTTAAGGGTGTGCAACAAGAAGAGGGAAGAGGCCAAAGTCAAGTGTGTTCAAAACAAAGAACAATTTAGGTGTACATGAACAAGTGACAAAGAAGGCCGAACCTATGTGTGTGCTCTAAGAGGAGTAGACACACTTAGAAGAAGAAGGAGATTCACACAAAGTATAACACACTTCTATGTGTGTAATCAAAAGGAACTAAACGTGTGAAGTACAAGGAAGAAGGTGTGTGCTATAGTTGACTACACCCTTTGTGGGTTTATTGCACCAAGAGGAGAAGAAGGGAAGTGCATGCTTGCATGCATGCACATGCACACGTGAACAAGTCTGAATCAGTTTGTGTGCAATTTGAGTTGTCCAAGACTAGGAGGTTCTTGAAGAATTGAGAAGGCCATGCAATCATTGCATGAAGAGACAGAGATGCCATGCACTCAGTGCATGAAGTTGTTTTGAACTGAGACTGGACCAGACTAAAGTTAAAGATATCATTTGTCTGAGTATTCAGTAATTGAAGAGAGGCCAGGTCATCCTGAGAAGAAGGAGATAAATCCTGAGCAAGACGAGAAGCCCTGATCAACCACAAGTGATCAGAAGAGAAGAGCAAGGCCAGCAGCCTTTATCCCAGGCTGCTGAAGTGACTTGAAGAACTTAAAGTGAAGAAGAGCTACTCGTGTGACTCGAGGAGCCAGGAGAAGACCCTGTGGGACTCAGGGAGAAGAAGTCTTCAGTGGGATTCTGGAGCAGGCCAGTGGGACTCTGGCAACACTGTGGGACGCAGTATAAAGACCCTCCTGTGGGACTCAGGAGAGATACAGTGGGAAGCTGTATCGACCATTGTAATACTAACAGATTATAATGGAGAATCCATGCTTGGAGAGCATGGCAAGGATGTAGGCCTTTGGTGCCGAACCTTGTAAATCCTTGTGTCCTGTGCCTTTTCATTACTGCATCATTCGGGAAAGGTTGAGAGATACAAGAAGAGTGGATCGAGGCTTTAACTAGCCATAGAGGTTTAATTGATAAGAATCAATTAGTAAAAAGTTTTAAGGGATCACTGATTCACCCCCTCCCCCTCTCAGTGATTCACACTGATCTGGGCACTTCATTTATTAAATTCCAAACTTTAATACATTTTAAAAATATATTCCCTTAACTATAAAATTCAATGTTTCATATTGAATATGTTACAACAATTCTGATATCCATTTTATGATCTAATTATGTGATGGAGAAGAAAGTATACTAACAATAAAAATTTAATCATTTAATTATTATAAAGTGATCTAATTGTTATCTTATTACAATATCGATATTTAAAATATTCTATAATGAAAATATAATTTTTTTATGTTAATATATTTATTTTTTATTTTCTCGTTAAACAAGACATGATTATTAGACACAATAATGTTGTTCCAACATATCATATTGTATTCAATTCTTTTAAGGTCCCAAAATCCACAATATTGTTTCTAATGATTTTTTAAATGCATGAAAATCAATGTTTTCTATTATATAAATTTTTTTATTATATTTTTATATTATTTTTGAATAATTTCCTTATTTTTTGAAATTATACATTCAAGTGTGACGAAGTACTGAAGCCTTACATTGAATCCTTATGGACAGTTCATTTATTGAGGGAAATTTATTGTTTTAAAATTATTTCTGTGTATATAATTCATACAACCATGGAAATTATTATGCTCATGAATACTAACTAGATAATTAATAACAATGAATAATGATTCTCATATATCTTATGAGGAATACTTATGATTAGAAATATGTCTTGTGATGAAGTCATATTTTAAATTCTTATGATCAGTGTAATTTTTTTACTCTATAAATGTATATAACCGGTCTTAAATATTTCTTATTATAGAGATTATAGAAACTAAAAATCACATTATTTTCCCAAATATATTTTAGTTTTAGAGTTCTAGTGAATTACGACAAACTCTTATATATTAATCTTGTACATTACAAGTATAAACATAAACAAAGTATTCATTTTGTTCATTTAAAAATATCTAATATAAAACATGGTTTCTTATACGGATATATTTTTAACATTTTACCTTCATCTCATCTTTGTCCCAACTCTTCCTTAAACTGTATGAAAGGAATTTCACAACATGGGATGAGTACAAAAGAACAATAAGGGACTTAATGGAATGTGATCATTATTGCAGAAAACCCATAAAATGTTTTGTTAAGAACATTCAATTTCACCTAGAATAGTTATCATCATTTCAAAAAGATAATTATATTACCTTTAGAAATTTAAGCAATTTTTATAAAAACACAGAAGCAATAATATAAATGATAACTATGTCAGTTAGAACATTATCAAACGAAAATAGAATAACCATGTTTTCAATATCCATATATGTCACTCTTTAAAATGGAATAACCATATTTTCTAATTCCATATATTTCACTCTTACAAATGGAATAGCCATAAAGCAGACTTTCATACCCAATGAATTGGATGTTATAACGTAACCACCCATTGTTGGATTATCATAGAACCATTGATCATTTGGTTATTGTGTAGCCACCCATAAAAATTCCAATTACAATTAAATAATCATAAACCATAAAATCATATAACACTAAATATGTCACTCTTATAATTATTTCATTTATAAGAAAACATTTCATGTTATGAAAAAATTAATCCATTTTAAATAAACAATATAAACATTTAAAAAATATTTTTAAATCTGAGTGTCCCTTACCAATTTGTAACATTTAGAAAAAACTAAAAAATTACTATTTCAATACATTAATATCCTTATAATGAATTTCATAAAAATATTTTCTAAACATGGACATGAATGTGAAACTCTTAGAATAATAAATATTTGAAATATTTTAAATGATTTTTTAGTTAATAAGTCCCTTAACATGAGTCTTGTTCACCACGTATGTCATTTTTCATCCAGAATAACCTACTTATATTAATTATTTACTTGATTTAGAACCTTTTAAAGTTTATTATTCCTTTTATATTACATATTCTAATTTATAATGTTATAATAATTAATTATTTATTTATGTTCATGTTGGATGTTTTGACTATATTCAATGCCTGAGTACAAAATGACTTTGGTATGTTGTCAATAGTTAAAGTGGTCATGAGTCCATAATATCTAGAATAATATTCACGATATAATACTAAATTTTATACATAAATTATACTTTTAAATCTATCCATTCTGTATAGATATTAAAAATTAATTGTGTCAAAATCATAGAGACGGTAGGCCATACCTATGCATGAATAATATTTCAATTTTTCAATGTTAATTATGAAAAGAAGGTAATTATTATAATCTATTTCGGAGTTGTCCTAATATAATTAAAATCCTATTAATCATTTAAATATACATATATATTTCCTCCATGGAAACAAGGTAATTATTATTATAATTTATTTCAATGTTCACACATATGCACGTATGATGTTATCATTTTTACATGCATTGAAAAGTAATAAAATAGATGATATATTATTCATTAATAATGATAAATATGTCATTAAAATAATATATAAAGATTAATTCTATTATTAAAACTATTCTTTTGATATAGTGATGGAAAATGAATAATATCATTCCACAAGGTGGTAGTTCGTCGTATACAGGAACAATAATTATTTTCCAATTTTAAGGATGTGAAAATGGATTTCTATAGAAATTTCAAAATAAAAACATATCATTATATTGAGGATACTTAATTTATTATTTCATCACGGTTTAAATTTTTTTTAATGAATTTGAAGAACAAATAAATAAAATATTAGACTAAAAATGATACCTCCTCCTCAAACCGCCTATTTTACTTACAACATTAAGACCTAAAAGGATGGTTTTCTACATAAACTGTGATCCCTAGAATTTTGGGAGGTTTTATATGATGTTATTTGGTAAGACATTTGATGAAACAAATAGGTTTTGAATTCTGATAAATAGATAGAAGTGGTGGCCTTTTATAAGAGATATAAGGGGCACTCTTAGAAATCATCATATTATTAAATTAATATATATTACTCTTATAATCCAAAAAGATAAAAACATATTAATTTAGAATATAAGTTGCTTTTGGGAATAAATAACTTCATCAAAAAATAATTATTTTAGTTTTTAATATTTTTATTCCTCATAATTTAGGTTTTACTCTTATTTAACCATTTTAATTCTTACAGTGATATCACGTAATTTACAATTTGAGGGTTAATATAATTATTAACAAATTAGAAAAGGCATAAATGATATATTAAGGATATATAAAGACATATAACACTTAGTTTCTGGATTTTTTAGAATTTTATATAATTTAATAAAATATTATTTTTTAAAAATATCATTAATGACAATTTTGTCATCATTCATCACATGAATTTTTTAAAATATCCTAAAAATATAATATATTTTAAAAATAATCTTTAAAATTATTACTAAAATCTCAAATTAATCCATAAAATTTATGTATGGCATTAATTATATGAAATAATATTTATTTTAATATTTTTAATATCATTTATTTGATTCTTCCATTAAATAGACAATTACCACATCATCATTATGTCACCATTTAAGGTAGTTATTTTATTACTAGAAATAATAAATAAATTATGATTATTAAGATAAACATTCTCGTTTTCTAAATACTACTTATAGTTATAAATATACAATATATAACAACATGTTAAAAATATCTTTCTTCCTATAAATAAATGTATGAACATATTGAGTTTCCTTTGAATATAATATTATAAAGCTTACATTCTCATCCAATGGATATAAATTGTCTCATAATTTATACACTAATTTATAAGGATTAAAAATAATAATACAATAAAATTAGGGCTTGTGTTAGGGTATTTTTATAATATTTATAATATTATTTTTTACCCTTATTTATATGATTTACACTTGACCATTGAAATAAAAATTACTATAGTTACTATTCATATTTTGTCCAAAAATAAAAGGGAAATATTTACTAAATTTATACCTTATTAATAAAAATATTGATTAAATTTTTTAAAATTAAAAACAACGAAATTGAAGAAATTATTTACAATTAATCTCTTTGACGAAAGGATAAAACAAATATTTAAAGTAAAAACCTCAAAAATATTGAAGTGTTTTTATATCCAAATTCAATATGAAATTTATTCCAATGAACTTAATTGTATTAAATTATAAGTTAATTATATGATTATACATAAACCTAGACTAATGTATATTCTAAAAATATAAATAAATTAGATGAAAAATCAGTTTTCTATTAAATTACATTATTTTTTCAATATTCATCCAAAAATTAATCTTATCAGAAAAACCAAATAAACTAAACCATGGGAAAATTTGATACTATTATCCAATAGAATAAGTTTATTACTTAATTTATACTTTATAAATGTGTTTAAAACTAGATTGAAAATAATTATACTATCAAATGGTGTTAAATATGACTTTGAGGGGAAAATGTTATTTTATCCATTCAATTGGATTTTTTCTTATATCATGAATTTAAAACACATAATATCAATTTTAGAAAATATATTTAATATATAATAAATAGTTTTTTTAATATAATCAAAAAAGTGGTTTTTTTATTTATTGGTATAAAACATACTAGTGCACATGTAAATAGTTCTTTGGAAAAACATTTCCTTTTATTTTAAATTATTTTACGTTATTTAATAATTAGTTGATAAAATAATTTTTTATACATGTGAAAATCAGATATTCATAATTTATTTATTCTTACACATACCTGCAATTCAAATGTCTAGATTATAATAGTAACATTAAAAGAAAAATATTTTGTTGTTCACGTAAGAATGATGTAGAATATTATTTATGCTATAAAGCATAGTGTTTCCTCTAAAAAATTAAGGATGTTATATTCCCCCCACACTTTTAGTAAATCGAGTCTTCATAAATTTGAAATTTGTCTCGGTAACTATTATTTTTCTTTCAAAATACCTGTATTGAAATGTTATATTGAAAATTGTATTAATAAAATATGTACTATAAAATAAAGAAATGTAAGTAATTTGGTCACCCGAGATAACACATATTATAGTTTCATAGAGGAAAACATGGATGTGGATTACAAAACTAACAATAATGTTTTGGTTGTGAGTGATATAGAACATGGTTCAGAGGAAGTCAACAATCACAAAACCATGAATCTGTGATGGGTGAAATGATAATTGATTCCTTAGTAAGAGAAATAAATAGATAATATTTTTTATTTAAGATTCTTTCCATAGTGTGGAGGAATTATTTTACTTCCTAGACATGGAACATTTGGATTTATACTTACATTAAATGTATTGTTTCATCCACTAATGAATTTCCACCTCAAAATCATATTTTTCTCTAAATGATGAGTATTGATGATGATTTTTTCACTCATGGGGAACGAGAATTATATTCTTGATAACAAAACATTAAAAAATTATTAGTTATCTTTTTATCTTACCATTATACATTAATATAAAACAATAATTGTTTGTACAATATATGATAACTCTAGAAAAATAATAAACCTTATATAAAATAATTCTTCCATCTCCAAAATTTAATAGTGACACCCAATGTTCAACACAGACAAATAACTATAACTAAAATTCCTCAAAAATACACTAGACTAAGATTAAAACCCAAAAATGATTTGATAACATAATCATCCAAGATAAATGTAACATTTACCTCCAAATAATATCAATCACTCTTCATATCAAATACAAAAAAATGTAATTTCCAATGTCATATAATCTCTATGTGTGCAATATATTTTAATAAATAACTACACTAAACATAAATTTTGATTTTCCGCTTAAATATAATTAAAATTCTATTTCTCCAATAAAATCCTTAAGTATTCTATTTAACATAATCATATAATGTTCCCAAAAATAGTGAACATCGTCCAAAAGACCATTCATCAATTAATCAACAAATAATTTTCCTATACCATGGTTATCTATTCGTCAATTATATGTTTTAAAAAACCACATAATCATCATCAGCCAAATAATTTAAGTAAAAGGAAAAATGCCATTAAAAAAACAACTTCTTATTTTCCAGTGGGATGTGAAGCACCCTTGTTTCCCTTCTCTTGGGGGCTTGATTCACACACCCTTGCTGAACACAGTGGGTTGTCACTCACCCCGCATGTTATACATTTTAAAAAATTATATAATTATTTTAACATTCCAAAAATATGATTACTTCATAAAAAAAGACCATTACATGGTTGAAAAAAAATTATATCATACCTTATGTTTTTCAACCTAAAACGTTATAACCAATAATTACCAGAAAAATGAATATATCCAAAAATACAATTATTCACCTTAAAATTTCAAAACATAAAGCCTAAAAAAAGTTTTTATGTCACTAAACTTATGATAAACTTTAAAATTGAAAAACCAGGATGAAATCCTCACCTCTAAGGAAATATTCATTATCTCAAATATTGTTGACACCCTACACTGATTACAAATGTATAGACCTAACTATAAACATTACATATTTTAGTTATTTTAAAAACTATAAATCACATTATTTTTCCAAAGATCCTTTAGGTTTTGTTTTTTAGATTATATATAAATATTATTACATAGTAAATCCATACATTATAAAGAGAAAATTATAAGACGTATAAGTTAATTTCATAAAACATAAATCCGTAAAATAAAACATGATTTCTTATGTTGATATATCATTACAATTTTCCAATGACCTTGTCCATAATTGAAATATTCCTCAGACCCTGTGGTTTTTTAACTTGTAATGAGCACAAAAATTAAATATGGGAATTAATGAAAGCGACTTGTTGTCCTATTGAAAACGAATAAAACATTTCCTAAAAAATACCTTTTTATCTTGAAAAAGGGATCATAATTTTCAAAAATATCATTATCATATATTTTTAAAATAAAATGATTTTAATGAAAACTCATAAGAAGGAATATAAAAGATAATTTGGTAACTATTGACATAATTAAAATAGTATAGTATAAACATTAAGTTGAAATCCATTCATGTCACCCTTATGTGTGAAATAAATAGATAGTCAACTTATATTCATGTAACTCTTACAAATAGAATATTCATATGGTTATCTACAATACCCAATGCATTAGAGGTTATAATATAACCAATCATCAATGGTTTATTATAGAACCACCCATCATTGGATTATCACATAACCACCCATAAAATGTCCAACTGCCATTATATAATCCTACATATAAAATATTGTAAAATTCAACATTTCACTCTTAAAATTGATATTTCACTCATAATAAGATTTTTCATATTATATATATAATCAATCCATTTTCAAAAACCATTTTAAACATTGAAAAATGGATTTTTATTTGAATGTATCACATACCACATTGAAACAATTGATTGAAACTCAGAAATTACCATTTCAAAAAATTTATGTCCATATAAATACATTCATAAAAAAATTCTAAAAACATTACATGAAACAAAATAATTTACAAGAATAGATCTTTAAAATAATTAAAACAATATATTAATTAAAGCATCCCTTACCTTGAGTCTAATTCATCATGTCTTTTCTTTTTCTTCTTCAATAATAAACATATGTTAATAAAATACTTTCCTAATAACCTTTTCATGTTTATTATTCAATTTATATCCCATATTACTATGTTATCATGCTATGAAAATTAGTTAATTATTTAAGTTCATTTTAGACGTTTTTGAAAATATTCCATGCTTGAATTATAAATGAATTTGGTATGATGTCAATAGTCAGAGTGGTAATTAGTACATCATATATAAAATAATATTTGTGACATAATAGTCACATTTCTAAATCGGTTATACTTTAAATACATACATTATATATAGATATGAAAATGAATTATGTATTAATCATGGAGACGATAATTCGTGTGTATGCATTATTAAGGTTTCCATTTTTCAATGATAATTATTCAAGGAAGGTAAGTATTATTTTATATTTTAGGAATTATAATAAAATAATTAATACCATATTAATCATTCAAATGTTATTATAAATATCATCCAAGTGGTGTGGTGCTGAAAAATTAATCACATGGATTTGTGGATATGATAGTTCACACGTACGCATAAACGACATTATAATTCTTATGTACATGGAAAAGGAATATCATAAATGATAAATTATTCTTTAATAAGGATAAATATGTCATTATTTTCATCTAAAAACAATAATTACTTCATTATAAATAGTCTTCAGAAATGGTAATGGAAAAATAATTATATTTGTCTACAAGGCAATTGTTTTCCATATACCTGAGCGACAATTAATTTCCCAATTGATGGATATGAAGATGTATTTAGGTGGTCATATAAACATAATAACTTCTAGGACTAATTGGGCTACCAAATTAGTTATTTCATCATGGTAGAATAATATTGTATTGATGTGGAAGAATAAATAAAAGAAGAATATTGGATTAGAAATGATACCTCTTCCTTGGACTACCTCCTTTTCATAACACCTTAAGACCTATAAGGAGTGTTTTTTACCTAAAATAAGATATATTTAATGTGTTTATGGATAAAAGGAATGTATGTGGGAAGATATTTTTCCAGAAAAATATTTTTGTATGTGTGAGGACTATAGGATATGGTATTCCACCTCTTTATTTCATAACATTACATATCATTTTACAAACAGAGGATCTTTAAATGTTTAGTGTTTTGGAAATTGGGTACATAATACATGAAAAAATAAACCATTATTCTAATCCACTTGTAAGGTTTCATCCTAGGTTCATCCTAAGTTCAATTACTGAATCTCATAACTTAGGGAGACATATCAACGAAATGGTTGATCAGAAGGCCCAGTAAGGGTGAACAAGGGAATCCGTTTACGTGTGATATCAATAAGAACATGATGAAATACATATAGAAATAACCAATGTAAAAGAGGCATATCATAATAAAAATAACATGAACAATAAAATGAATATGTGGCTACAATATTTAATTTATATATTCATAATCATATCACCATGGTTCATCCCAAAGGTTCCATTAAAATTACCGAGGTCATTCACCAAAGTATCGTAAAAATTGTCATATCTATAGTTTTATTTATTTAGCCAATGCATTAGAGAGGTATCAGGAAAAACCACTAATAATTAATTATTTTCATGTGATCCATTATGATTATAATCAAACATTCTATTAATATCCATATGTGAATAAAATAAATGGGTTTTGTATAAAACTTGGTATGTTTTTAAAAAATCACTTAAAAACATGATCATTATGTAATTTGTAACACACCGAAAGGGAATGAGAGGTTTATGTATGTCAATTACAGAAAAAAATATATCAATTTTATGTATTTATGAATACCCTAGAAATGAAATATTTTTGGGTATTCACATAAATAAAATAAGAGAATTTCGTGATAAAGAGAGAGAGATTTTAATACACAAATTCTGCAGCATAAGGACTGTACAACATGGTTTTAGAAAACAATAAAAATAGAGAGGACACAGATCACCCATTCATAAAAGACTAATAATATATTATATTTAAATAATAAAATTAAAATAATAAAATGGTATGGAAACTATAAAGACATACCACATAAAAAAGAACATGAAAAGATAAAAAGTGGTGAATTCCCATACGAAAATTCGGCAGCTTAATAGCATCACATAAATATTGAAATAAAGCTTTGATGAGAGAAAAAATGGTCTCTCATAACTTGGAAATAAATTGGATAGAAATAAGGATATATAATAACATACCCCAACATAATAAAATGTAATTTAGAAGACATAACAACAAATAAGTCTCTAACAAAAAGACGAGGGTGAAAGGTTCTCTTACCTGGAAGAGTAACTTCTAAAACTCTATTATCGGGACCATGGGGGGATTTATAAGACCATGGGGGGACTCCCTGGGAGGTAATTAAACCATAAAATATGGTATAATGATTTTGGAATGAATATTAATGAAGGAATGTGTGGTTATTTATAGAAAAAGTGATGGAATATTGTATTAATTTCAATGGACACCTCATTAGTGGTATTTGGAAAAAAATGGGCTTGCCCATGGAATTTTCCCTTGTTATTGGACACTTGGGACACCTCATATCATATGTAATTCCTTAAGAGTCTAACAACATTATTACAACATTATTACATAACTATGATATCGTTAAACATACTGAAAATCGAAAACTATAATCTTACTATTCACCAAAAGACAAAGTATTTTATAAAAATCTCATAAATTCATTGTAACCTAATATTGACATTCTGAATTAAAATATTTTATTTATTTTATTTTAGTAAATATATACAACTGAAAAATTTTACTTTACAATATAAAATTAATTTTTTTTAAAAATAACAGCGGACAGAAATTCATAGGGACATGCATAGTAAAAATGTTCAAATTTTAAAAAATTATTTTCACATTTTTAAATAAAAATGAGCCATATTATAACACAAATATATTATAATAACCATTATTCATAACTACAAATTTTAATATATTATTAAAAAAAAATTATAGTTAAAAATTCAATTTATCAAATTCAACCATAATTTTTAAGAAAAACTATTCTTAAAATGGTGATAATGAAATAAATGTTTTATTAAAAAATTTGGATTAAATTTTAAGTAACTAGCAACTTGAAACATAACTCCAAAAAACACCCACATACAACATAAGGGAAAGGTGTGAGATGATGATGGACTCTTGGGGTGGCTCAGATAATATCACTTGAGTGGTAATATTCACTAATTAGAACTTATCCTATAAGTGATTACATTCAAGCTTACCGTATTGAAGTTCAATTTCGGTTGGGTCTAAAACAAAGCCCATCAACACCACCTCCTTACCAATCTCTAACAAATTGTCTTTGTATGACCCGATTCATCTAGATCAGGACATAGACTCTTCTTTCTGCAATAATAACCTTTATCATTTCTATTTATAATCACTAATCCTAACATTAACAATATAGTTTCCAACTTTCATATTGACCATTGATGATATAACTATCAAAACCCAACGGTCTTAATTTAATTGTACTCACGCAATTAATAAAGGGTTAGAGTTTTATTCAGTACAAAATAATATAACATGAAATTTCAAGAAACAATTATTGTTCAAGAAGTTCGGGTCATTACAGTGTCTCCCCCATAAGATATTTCATACTTGAAATTTTAACTCTTTCCCTTATAAGAGAAAAGGTGTGGGTACTTCTGCCTAATAGTATCCTCTAGTTCCCACATGTCCTCTTCATATTTTTGGTTCCTCCATAACACATTAACAAGGTGGGTAGTCATTTTTACCAAAACCTTATCCCTATGGTTCAAATATCCACTAGATGCTCCTCATAAGAGAGGTCATGTTCCAGTAGCACCACCTCAGGGTTCAGTAAATGTGAAGGGACGGTTATGTACTTCCTCAAAATGGATATGTTGAATACACCATGAACTTGATCTCTATTTGGAGGAAGTGGAAGTCAATATTCCACATCTCCTATGTGATGAGGGATTTTATAGGGGCTAATGTACCTAGGAATGAGATTCCATTTATTTCCCAACTGCATGACTCTATTGCATGGAGAAATTCAAAGGATGACTATTTTTCACAAAAAGAAAACTCCAAGTTCCTTCAATGGTTGTCGTTAGAGCCCTTTTAATGACTTTGAGATGCCTTAATGTGTTTATGGATGACAGGAACCTTTTATATTTTCTTTTGCAAAAAATCAGTCCTAATAAGATTTCTTTCACCCACTTCATCAAATCAAGTAGGAGTTCTACATCACTTCCCATATAGAGCTTCATAGAGTGCCATATGAAAGTTTGAGTAAATATTTTATTGTAAGAGAACTCACTAATGAGATATTTTGATTTCATCCAACTTTAAATTCCATTGAGAATGTTCTTAACATGTACTCAAGTGTTTCAATACCACCCTGATATTAGCCATCAGTTTGGGGGTGATAGGCTGTACTGAAATTCAATTTGGTACATAGATCATGTTGAAGACTTCTCTAAAGTTTTGATGTCAACCATGGGTCAAAGTCAGATACAATAGAGATTGGTACCCCTTGTAGGCTTACCACATGCATCATGTAAATCTGGACAAGTTACTCAAGGTATAAATCTACCCTAATAGAGATAAAATGGGAAGTCATGGTGAGACAGTCCACAATAACCCATATCTCAATGTTTCTTTTGGATGCTATCGGAAGACCAGTGACAAAGTCCATAATAATATTGTCACACTTCCATGTCATTATGAGTAGTGTTTATAATACCCCTTAAGGATTTTGTCACTCTACCTTCCCTTGCAGACACACTAAGCACCATGTTGTGTATATAATAATCTCCATTTCTTTGTTATCCCACTAATATTGATCAAAACCGTACATATACATTTTCATGCTTCTAAGATGTATAGAGAATGTAGAGAAATGTGCTTCATCCATCTTCTCCTTCATTAATTTTGTATTATATGGAACACATAGTCTTTTAAGAAATTTATTACACATTATTTATCAATATTGATCTTCAGATACTTCCATATCTTCGTAGACTCAAACTTCTTCTATAACAAAGATCTTTTTTTATCTTTCTTGATCTTATCTATTAATGATGTTTGGAAAATCATTTGGGATATGTTTAATGATATCCCTTCCCTTATGAGTACCATGTCCAGTTTTACTAGGCCATTAATCAAAGGATATCTTTGGATCCTCATCATTTTCAGCATAATAGGGTCTTTTCTACTTAATGCTTCAGCGAATTTGTTTCCTCTTTTGGGATGATAATGAATTGAAAAATCACAGTCTTTAAGAAGTTCCAACCATATCTTATTTATCATGTTCAATTCCCTTTATGGGAAAATATAATTCAAACATTTATGGTCTATGTATATATCATATTTCTCCCATTAAAGATAGTACCTCCATATCTTTAGAGAAAAAACAACCGCAACCAGCTCCAGATCATGTGTAGGATAATTCTGCTCAGGAGTCTTTTTCTATAGAAATGCCTAACAAATCAATTTGTAATTTTTAATGAGGACACTCCCAATACCTTTTAATAATTCATCACAAAAAATAATGAATCCTTATCCAATTGAGGGCAGATTTAAGATGATTTCAGTAACCAATCACTTCTTCAGCTATTTGAAATGTTCCTCACATTCCTTTGTCAAGATGAACTCGACCCCTTTTTGAGTTAACATTGTTGATGTATTAGAAATTTGGGAAATGTTTTTTCACAAAACTCTTACAATATCATATAAAACCAAGGAAACTATGAATCTTAGTTATTTTTGTATGTTGATGCCACTCCTCTACAACCATTGTATTTGTAGGGGAAACTAACATTACTTTATTGGTTACAATGTGCACCATGAAAGAAACTTTTTGTAAAAAAAATTCACAATTTCTGAACTTTACATAAAGCCTCTCCTTCCGTAGAGTTTGCAAAATAACCCTTCGATGATCCTCATGATCCACACGACATTTGGAATATATAAGAATATCGTCAATAAAAACTACTACAAATATATCAAGGTAGTACATAAATACTTTATTCATAAAATCCATAAAAATAGCATAAGCATTAGTGAAACTTAATGGCATAACAAAAAACTCATAATTTCCCTATATTGATCAGAAGGTAATTTTTGGAATATCTTCTTTCTTCACCCTCAATTGATGATAGCTAGATAGAATATCAATCTTGGAGAAGAATTGATCCCCATTGAGTTGGTCAAATAAGTCATCAATTATTGGAATATTGTACTTGTTCTTTACTGTGATCCCATTCAGTTCTCTAAAATAGATTCATAACTGCATTGATCCATCTTTCTTCTCTATAAAGAAAACAAGTGCTCCACAAGGAGACATAGTTGGATGATTAATCCCCTTTCCCAAAAGATCTTGGAGTATATTATTTAATTCATCCGACTCCACATTCTCCATTCTATACTGGGTTTTTTAAATCAAATTTCAATAAGGATTGAGTTCAATTGATATCTCAATTTCTCTTTCTGGGGGAGGTTCCAGGTAACTCCTCGTGAAATTTGTCATTGTATTCATGGTTGATAGGTACATTATCTATCCTTATACTCTCATTCCCTTCTTCTTCTTCACTGATCAGATCCATAAAGAAGGCTATATGATCTCCTTATAGAAAAATACTAGTTCGATATATCTCTCCTTAGAAGATATCTATAGGTTTTCCATTCAAGACTAATGGGATTTCCTTTCCTTTGCATTTGATATTAACATTATTCTTTTAGAGTGAGTCCATCCCTTGTATAATGTTGAATTTGAACATGGGAGTGACTATTAGATTTTCAATAAGATTATGCTCACTAAATTAAATACTAGTTATTATAAACACTGTTGATGCTCAGATAATCCCTTAAGGAGGCTTGACCAATAACCCTACTTTTAGCAGTTTAGGAATTAATTCTATATTCTTTCTAAACATAGAGGAAATAAAATAATGTCTAATACCAAAATTAAACAAATTACATTCTATCTTTCATAGAACAATAAGTGTACCTTCCACTACTTAATTTAGAGCTTCAACTTTAGCTATCATGATAGAAAAGGCACAACCTTTCTCCCTTGGACTTTGATGAGGCTAATGGTGATTCCTCTCCACTGCCCTCATATTCAGACAATGATTGGAAATGTGGCCAAGATGTACATAAATAAAGCATTGGAAATCAGTTAGGGCATGTATCATCCTCCCCTTCTTGTTGTATTTGGGAAGTTGGTGATTCATCTCACTACAACATATCCGAGCGATATTACCATATCTTCCACACATGTAAAACTTCCCACTCCCAATAAGGTAGTTCCTTGAATTCTTCTACCAACATTTATTACATATGGGGAGTTTCACTTTCATTCCTACTATTCCCTACCCAATGATACTCCCCAATATTGGCTCTATTTTTGTATTATTTTCATTGGATTTTTTAGACCACTTTATCTCACCGAACTCCAGTTCGACTTTCACAGCCCTCCACATGATCTCATCACAGTTTTCATAGTATTGGTTGGATAGATTATTTTTAGAGGAGTTTTTATTCCACCAAAGAATATATCAACCTTCCAATTAGGATCCATGATGATGATTTTTGTGTAATGGTAAAGTGTTATGATGTTCATATCGTAGCTTCCCACAAATTCATTCCCCTTCTTCTTCAGCTCAAGATATTCCTTCTCCATTTTTATCTCATTAAATGAAGGAAATACTTATTAAATAAGATCCCCTGAACACATCCCACTCCACATAATTAATCTCTACTATTGGCCCCATGTTTTTAATTAGTTCCCACCACTGATCAGATTCTACCTCTATACAGTAAATAGCCAAGGTGACATTCTCTTACTAAGAACTACGAAGTATAGAAAAGTTATTTTATACTGAGCTTATCCACTGTTCTACAATCAATGGGTCAGTAGGACCACTAAACTTTTGTGGTCACTGACGCATAATGGACTCAATGGAATGTTGTTCTGTTCTTGGTGAAATTGGTCTCTCAGTTTAAATCATGTTATTTCTGATAACTTGAGTCATTTTACTCATCATTCTCATGAAATCTTCTATCACAACATCCATCAGGGGGTCATTAGTGCACGGATAATTGCACTCACCATTTTAATTTTTCCTCATATTTCTATCTATTTTCTTAAATAATAAAACCTTAGTGAGAATAATGTTTCATTTAGGAATATTATAACTCTAAAATATTTTTATGTCTTAAAATGTTACTCTTAAACTCATTATTCATTACCAACAACTACATTTCTGATAAATATTTCACAATCATTCATAAAAATCTTGTGATTAACCAAACATATCCTCTGTTAGTGTTAAAAAAAGTGTGAATAAATTAATGTTCTCATGCACTAGTTCCCATTTGAGTCTATCTCAATGTGGTGTTTTTGGATTTTATCCCTATATACATTTATACTAGAGCCACATCCACTTGTTTGTATCTAGACAAGGATTTATTTGTTCAGAAACCAATTACTTAATATGTCACCCAAATACCAAGAAATTGTCTTGTATTTATAAATTTCTAAAGGGTTATATCTAAATATTTTTAAAATCCTAATTTTCACAAATAACTAAAATATCTGTTCATACCAACTATGGAATCTCTATTTTTTATTACTTAACTATACATATCATTTTACTAACAGAGGATATTTAAAATTATATTGTCTTGAAAATTATGTACAAATTCATGAAAACATAAAAATTATTCTAATACAGTTGTAAGGCTTCATAATAGGTTCATCCTAAGTATAATTATTACATCTAATAACCTAGGGACAGACATCAAAGAAATGGGTGAGTAGAAATCCCAGTAAGGGTAAACAAGGGAATCAGTTTACTTTTGATATCAATAAGAACTAGATGAAATACATAAATACTTATAAATGGAAAAAGTCGCATAACATAATAAAAATAACATGATTCATAACTTGAATATATAGATAAAAAAATTTAATTTAGACATTCATAATAATGTCACCAAGGTTCATCCCCAAGGTGTCACAGAAATTACCAAGCTTATTCACCAAGGTATCATAAAACTTATCATCTCTAGAGATTTGTTTTCTTACCCAATACATTGGAGTGATATCAGGGAACACCCTTAATATTTCATTATTTTTATGTTATCCACATAGATAATAATAAATAACATCATAAATAACCCAAATAGAATAAAATAAATGGGTCTTATATAAAAATCGTGGATTTTAAAAAAAGAGATTAAAAACATGATCATTGTGTCTTTTATAACCCACAGAAAGGGATGGGTTTTAGGTATGTTAATTCTAGAATCGAATATATAATTTTTATGTTTCGATTAATACCCCTGAAAAAGAATGTGGATTAGGTATTAATAGAAATAAAAAAAAATTCTTGAGAAAAATAGATAGATTTTGAGAAGAAAATTATACAGCATAACAGATGTGCAACATCATTTTAGAAAACATTAAAAATAGATAATACATGCATATACCATTCCCAATAGACTCATAATATATTAGGGGACATAATAAAATTTAAATAAGAACATGATATGGAAACATGAATGATATTCCACATAAAAGAGAACATGAAACGAAACTAAAAGTGCATAATTACCTTAAGAAAATTTGTCACCCTAACAGTGTCACTAAAAAGTTCAGAAAAATGATTTGATGAGAGAAAAAAGGGTCTCTCATAACATGGAAACAAAATGGATAGGAATAGGGATGCATATAAAAAAACCAACATAAGAAATTGTAATTTAAAATACATGACATAAAAGAGGTCTTTGACTAAAGGAGTAGGGTGAAAGGTTTCATAACCTTGAAAAGTTTCTTCTAAAACCCTAATATTGGGCCCTTGAGGGATTGAGGTCACCTTGGGAGGTAAAACAACTATAACATCTTGTATAAGGATTTTTAAATGAAGGGAGGTGATGAAATGGGTCTGTATTTATAGAAAAAGTAAGGGAATGTTTTATAATATTTGTAATATTATTTTATCCCTTAATTACCTAATTTACCCCTAAATGTGTTAATAAATATTACAAAAGCTAATATTAATATTATTTCAAAAAATAAAACGGGATTTTTTTATAAACTTTGCAATTATTATTCAATATATGGAATCCATTTTTTAGAACTAAAACCATAGAAACTGTAGAAATTCATTAAAATTAATCTCATTAACCGAACAATAATCCATTTTTAGAGGTCAAAACATTCAAATTAATGAAATGCTTTTATAAAAAAATTCATTGTAAATTTGATTCAATTGAAAATAATTGGATTAACTTATAAAATATTGATATATTTATACTTTCAAAAAAGTATAAAATAAAATCTAAACATTTAAATGAATTAGATGAAAAATTAGATGTCAATTAAAATACATTATTTTTTAACTATTCATCAAAAATATGAATCTTATCAGAAAAATAAAAAGACAACAAAAAATAATATTGATACACCTACTTAAAATAAGATGTTAATTTTCTCAAATATAATTTATAAATTTGTTAAAAACTATATTTAAATCATTTGTTCCATTAAAAGGCGATAAATATTGCTTTTTAGAAAAATACTTCTTTAATAAATAAAATTGGTTTTTTTTCATATCATATCTAGAATAAATAAAATAAGTATTTTAAAAATTGGATTATATATTATATATATAAATATATATTTCCTTAATATAATTGAATAAGTGTGTTTTTTTATTTGATTCTATAAAAAACTTGTTCAAATATAAATGGTTTGTTATAAAAACATTTTCATTATATTTAAAAATGGTTTTCCAATCATATAAAATTAATTAGTCAAAGAATTATATATAAATTTTTAAATAATAATTTCAGAATTCAGATATTCTTGTTAATACCCACAATTCCAATGTCTAGGTTATAATGGAAACATTTAGAAAATAATATTTACAAGTTCACTGAAGCTCGATGTAAACTATCATGTATCCAATAATACATAATGATTCCTTTTAAAAACTTAGAATGATATAATAATTAAGACATTCAATCCCAAATGGAATACATTCAAAAATGATGATGATAAAATTTAATTTTCATACGCTATGTCCTTTCAATGATCAATGACTTCTTATGATCAGAAAAATAGTTACCATCAAATATGTTATAATACTTCAGGCATAAAATATTGAATATTATTATGTATAAGACATTTAATTAAAATTAAAGACAAGTTTATTAAAAATTATGTAAATCAAGTAAATTAATGTGTAACTTTTATTTTTAAAAGTTAATGATGTATGAATATGTAAAATCAAGTGTAATTAATTTATTCATTTCCATGAAGTGAATGTTTTCAAGAATGATGAAATGTATAAAAAAAGGATACTATATTTTATTTACTTGTAGTATAAAAACGCATAAAATATAAAGAAAGAACGAAAGTATAATTAATATATTATTTACTCATGAAAATTTTAATTAAATGAGATATTCAAAATCAAAAAAAATGAATCATATATTTAATAAATACCTTTGAGTTGCTCAGAGATGAAAACATGTGAATAAAATATATTAATGCTAATTATAATTTTTCCACTAAAAACTAAATTCTCCTACTAGTTTTTTCATTCAGGATACTATTAAAAAAGTATATTCTTATAGGATACTTTGCATGTCTACTAAATTTATATATAGGCTTGATTATTTTATAATTATTGTTTACAACTATGTATCGAACCTGTAATATTATATTCTTCACATTGTTTTTAAAAATGACACTTGTTTTATTGAGTGTGTGTTAAATAAGGATATGTCTTAAAAATGGGATATCCAAGTTAAAATCGCATGGTATATTTTAAAAAAATCATCCATTACATTAACCAAACTATCAATGTCCCTAGGAAAATTACTTATTTACTGTAAATCACCAAGATCATGGAGATATTGATTGGTTGAGTTGAATAAATGATCTTTGTTCCCCAAACCACGACATATTAATTTTGATATTCTCATTCTCATATATTTTTAACATTATTCAACAAATTGGTTTTAAAGTAGGTGATATAATCATTTATGTTTCAAAGATTGAGGTTTTAAATTTATGAAAAATTTAAGAACTCAATTTAAAACACCACAATCATGAGTCCTTGTAAAACATCAATTGGGAAAAAACTAAAAATATTATATTCCAAACCAGTGAAGATAATAGAGAATTATATAAATAAAATTAAAAAAGGCAAATAAAAGGCAAAGGGATAATTTTATTTAAAGAAACAACACAACAATAAAGAAGAAGATTGGGAAAAATCATGGGAGGTATCCTAACATAAATAATAGTATTCTTCCAATTACTTATATAAATAAAAGAAAACCAATTTTATTATGTTATCCATTTCTATATATATTAATAACCCCAACCAAATATGAGAAAAACAATTTCTATAGTGAATGGTGGGGGGATAGTATAGTGACTCACATTGTTTTCTTGATAGTCATACATAATAATACACAACCAAAAAGCGAAAATTTTAGTATTTTTATAATTTAGGTTCATATGAAATTAATATAGATAAATTTATAAACTATATAAAAATATTCCTCATATTCAACATAAAAACCTTCATTATATTTAAAATACATATGATTATCTACGGTATATATCAAAGAAACTATGAGCTAAAAATCTATATAAGGGGTGGAATTTTTTTAAATAATAAATAATACATGAATCAACATTAGTACATATGTGAGAATTCCATTAATTATAATAATCCAATAATAAGATCATATTCATTAAAACATGGGATTTATAATATTAAAACATGGAATTCTACATAATCTAAATAATGAAATAACATATGTGTAATTCAAAAAAACTTCCACGAAATCATAATATAGTAGACGAAGCTAGAAATATCATTCCTCTATGTGACATATAGAAGAAAATTATGTAAATTATGTCCACATATAATTATATCATTATATACAAATATTTCACAAATATATTAGAGGGATAAATGATTCTAGGGTCCCCTTCCACATTATAATATTCTCAAACTCATGTGTTCTATATAGAGAATAATGATATATTGGTCATTCACCAAGTATTAGAAAAATAGGGATAACCTGTAATAAAAAGGTAATGTGTTGTATATAAACCATATAAATAAATTCATTGTTTTAAAAATGAATAAAATGATATGGATAAATAGAAGAAATAATTTAATAATGAAGTTAAGATTGTGGTTTTTATCATATTCTAAAATATAAATAATTCTTTTACTATAATTACAAGAGAGTAATTGAAATATTGATGTGAGATAAAATCAAACGAATGATTTGGAAATATCACCATATAATTAGTATAATCATTAATAGAAAAATAAGTCATTTTGAGTATTTTATGTTGATATATAAATCCCCATAGAGTTATTTTTAAATAGAAAGGTGTTAAGGGATAGAAATTTCATTTGTTGCTTCTGAATGAATATAATGTGTAAGAGATATTTTCACAGAGAGAATGGGAAGCTCTATAAAATTTTATAATGACATATAAATGATATTGGAAATGATTTCTATATCAAAATATTGAAGGAATAAGTTATTATACATAAACAAGGATAAACATAATGTATTAAATACATAATTTAATTAAGATAGAATTTCAAAACAAAGAAAGATATAATCGTTGAGAAATCCCCTTACCTTGGGTCACATTTATCATAGTCATTCACATATATCCAATATAAAAAAATTGTGTTTTTAAAAATATTATTTCATAATTATTTCATAATTATTTATGTTTTTTTATCATTTTTACCATAGAAGACTACATATTCATTTGTTTTTAATGATATGATGGTGTGAAGGAATGTTTCTTCAAATTATTATATTTTTCTTTCAATGTTATTATTTATATCATTGTAATTTATTAATTAGTTATGTTATAAAAATAATCTTAAAAATAAATTGAAATATACATTAATACACTAAAAAATATATCCTATATAAGATATACTATCCAACCATTACTGTGGTTTTAAATAAATAATTTAATATATCCATGAATATTTAAAAACAAATCATTAATAGTAAATTTCAATGAGTAATAGAGAAAATATATATTATAAAGTTTTTAAATAACTATATAATATAAAACTAATATTTACATTATGTATAATTACTACTTAATTACATTAGAAAGGTAAAAAATAGAATTATAATAAAATATTGTAATCTAAAAAATGAATAGAAGGGGAGGGAATGGTACATAATCATTTAATATTAATCCATTTATATAGGCATAACACCTTGATGGATTTGAGTGGGGTGATATGAAAATGTATACACTGATCTTATGATTATTTATAAGAAAGATATAGTCATAAATTACATTGTGAGATAAATTTTGAAATTTATTTTCAATGGGGATGATAAGTGGTCTTTACAAAAGAAAGGGATGAGTATTTTCTATTATAATATTGAATATAAAATTAATAAATGGTCATGTATTGCAAAATTAGTCTTTTTTATACACAATATTAATATTCCACACAATACTAAAATGTCATAACCATTCATGAACTTATGTGTGATGTTTTATGATTATTCCATCATTACACCATTATAATATCATATTTACCAATATACTTATTTAAATATTACTTTGAAAAATTTATAAATTTCTCCCATACCTAATTTTTAAATCTGGATTACAAATATCGAACGTATTTTTTGAAAATAAATGTATATCTATGAGAAAATAATTTTTCAAATCACTTTAATATATTAAAAATGTAATATTTATTATATTAAACATTTCCTAACCTCTTAAGAATATTATACTATACTTAATAAATTACCTAATAGATTTAAAAAATAAAATAATAAATTTCAAATAAGTCATTTATATAATAAATCATATTTTTAGAAGATATTATTGAAAAAACATGATTAATTTTTTTTTCAATTCTTATAAATATTTTACTATTAAAGAAAATTAAAAAAACAACACTTGACTAATTTTGATATTTTTATTAACAATTTAATATATTTTTCATCAAAATAAATTTCAAAATTCGGTAAATTTAATATTTATATAGATTTTATGACACTAACATTTTATTTTTAAATATAAATCACAATGAAATAAATGTTTCTTTAATTTTATTCAATGAATTAAATAATTTTATTTAAATTTAAAAATATTCATGTATGATATTTTTATTTTTATATATTAATATATTAATTAATTCATATATTTTATTATTCCAATTAAATTTCGAGCAATGAGGTTACCATTATAACTTGAAAATTTACAATGATCATTTTTGTTCAATCCCTTACACGTACATATTCAATAAATCATATTGGATTAACTTAGTTTATCAAAAGGTTTAATAATTTTACTTCATAACATGTCAATGATATTTATAATTTTTCCATATTATTGTTGGGTTTATGGATGTTCAATTTATGAAGGACCATGACTCTATGGATTTCAAAATTATACTCTTATTATTTATTTATCTTAATTAGCATGTTATAATATTTTTAATTTTATGGAAATAATTATCCTTTTATGTTGTAGTCAATTTCGATAAAATAGAGTAGTGTAATTTTTATTTTGTGCCTGAAATTTATTTATATTATACCACATATATATTTGACGAATGAAAATATTATATTGAAAAGTCAAATTCATAAAATTCACCACCCTTTATAAATTTATTCATTGATATTTCAATTCATAACTTTATTGATAATAAAGTGGAGTAATTCTTGTTTTATTATTTACTTATTTCTTTATGATGATTTTTCATATTTACGATTAAACCAAATGGCTTAAAAAGATGAGTTATCATGTTGCATAGATAATTGTCTCTATGATCTAAAATATCTACTAGTTTATCCCCATAATAGTGGTCATGATAGAGTTTTACCACCTATAGATTAAGTATATTTTAGGTATAGGGTATGTACATCCCCAAGAGAGACACATGGAAGATGTTATATGCATGATCTAGGATTATTGGAAGTGTTTGATGATAAAATACATCTTTTATATGATCAAGATTCTCAAAGGCTTCAGTATACATAAGGCTATGGATTATCTTATTTTAAGCCTCATTATTCTCATTTATAGATTTGTAAAAAGGAATCATATATCTCAAACATCAAACACCATTTCAATTTGACTATTATAAACATATCTTTTTTGATGACTATGTGTAACATTACAGTATTGTTGAATGCATTAAAACATTTATATGATATATTACAAATGATTAGGTTCTATATATGATAATTAATAAAATATTTCCCAAAAATATTTTCTTCTAAATATATTTCTTTAAAGAGATTCATATTTGGCTATTAGTATACATAATTAAAAACTATTGTTGTCTGAGAAATAAAATAGTGGAAAGTAACGATCATACCCTATTTTAATGTCCATTGTGCTATCTCTTAATTTGTATTAAAGTGATTAGATTTTACTTAATGCTTAGATATTTTTCTATGAGTTTTAGGTTATACTAAAGTTCTACATCATGTTAAAGGAACTTTGATGACTGTTCTATATACATGAGGAGAACCTTTTATCTCAATCAGGTATAATAAAATATGTTTCTGAATACAGCCACAATACTTCCCAAGAATATAACATAATTATTTGAATTAGAAATAAATATTCTAGTAATGAATTAATAAATTTTGGATGGTCGATACACTACAAAATGTATTTCATTTTTTATTTTAGACCTCTTCAGAATACCCATGTCAACGTTTATAGTGATATTATCCCATTTTCACATTTGTATGGATAATGATTATATCATCCCATTGTACATATAAATATTGTAATTAAAATAATTTCATAACATGAATATTGAGGTGTACTCTAAAATATAATTCTTCATATTAACCCACTAGAAGCATTCTCCACTGTCTTGATACATCTTGATACCACTATGGCGGACTGTGAAAGATGAGTTCTGTGAAATATTCAATGGTTCCTTTGAAATATTTAATATATTAAGTGCACAATGTATAGGAATAAAAAATTAAAAACCTTGAAAATATACCATTTACTATCATTGTGCTAGATTATTGAAAGTTAAGACTCATTCCAGAAGAGGAGGAAATATTCTAGGCCATTAAAGAACTTAATCCTGAGTGCCCCTAGGTCTAGATGGGTTCACTAGATCCTTTTACACTGATTCATAGAACATTAAAAGGGACTATTTGCGGGTTTTATATGGGAATACATCAAGATTTTTATATTACTAAGGGTAACCATGCCTATAATTTTGGATCACATTACTAAGGTGAAAAAACACAACTAATTTGGGAATATTTGTACCATAAGAATTTGTATCTTCTGTTATAAAATAATAGCAAGAATCCTAAATAATATAATGTATACTAACCTTATGATCCTGGTATCATATGAATAAAATGGTTTTATTAAATGTAGAATTATTAAGGATTCCATTTGAATTTCCCCTGAAAATATTGATGATATTGATGATAATGAGTTAGGATCCAATGTGATGGCCAAAATATTTATAAAAAAGTCTTATAAATGGAAGTAATGGATTATAATCCTAAAAGATATCATAATATGTGGTTTTTTAGGGTGGGATTTTGATACTATTTATTTAAATTGTTTCTCATATCTATGATTCAAAAATTTACTTGTGTGGAAAAGAATCAGTTTTTTCAAATCAGCCAGGGAGTTTTAATAAGGGGACCATATATCCCCAAACCTATCTATCCTCACTATGTTATTTCATTATAGAAATATCAGCTTGTATATTGATAATGGTTGGGTTTTCCAAATCAATATCCTGTATGGATTCTGTGGAATTTCTAAATTTTTTGCGATGTCATGATCATTTTTATCGAAGGTAGTTCTAATTCAATTAGGAACATCATGATGTTAATCCCTCATTAATGCAAACAAATTGGTCAATTTATCAGTACCAAGAAAATATATATTTAAATATCTAATTTTTTCGATAATAGATACATGATAATTCATGATATACTTGATATAGCAATACATATCCGTCAAATATAATACATGTGTGCTCAATTACACAATGGATTAGTTTACATTCATATTTAAGAAATCATTTTCAATTGGATTATGGGTAGGATCATAAAATGGAAATGTCACATCCTTTCATTTGTAGGAAAACTTAAATAGTATGAAAATATTATTTATTTTATTACCCTACATGTGTTATCATTCTATTCACTTCCCAATGTAGTGATTAGAAGCCTCAAATGAATCCACATCAACATTGTCTAGGACTCAAACTAAGAAGTTATCCATAGGTGTGATTACATATATAGACATTCTAGACCATTAAAAAAAGTAGTTAATCAACCGAAGAAGAATTGAAGAGAGTATATGGGTTTTTTAGGATTTGCTCATACCATAATATATCTATGGATACTTCAACTATTCTATGTCCACTAAAAGAAAATAAGGTAGTTACCCCAATTAGTGGCATAAAAATTCTTATAGTTTTAATATATGGTGTAGTATTTATGGTCGTTCTCTATGAATCTTAGACAATTATCAATTGATTACAGTGTAAAAAATGTATATATATATAGATGTCTAATTAGTGCATCCAACACAAGTACTTTCAATGTGACCATGTTTCAGGTATTACATTTGAACAAGACTTATCTTTTCCTCAATTCACATATGATTTGATAATTGAGGTAAATAATTCCCTATTATGCATCATTTAATTTAGTAATTTTGATCAGTGATTCATTACTTCCTTTCCTTGTATGAAGTCAATCTACATTTTGAATTTCAATATGATTCAACCAACTCAAAATCATGATATGATTAGACCCAAAATATGGTATAAGGATATTTCACACAAATTAAATTTCCACATTTAGAGGATTAACAAGAGAGTTATTCCCACTAACGATGAACTCTAATAGATAAAATTTCCTCGTAACTCAAAATGATAGTGTTTTATAAATTCTAATCCTAAAACCATGTTTTCACTTATCTTCAAGAGTGACTATGAATTGTATTCATAGAATATACATTGAGGAATTATAGGATCCTATGGAAACATTTTCACAATATATGACTTTATTCTCTTGATATACGATTTTAATGATGAATTGATATATTATGCATGAGGATGTAATTTATTCAACCCAACTTGTTGTTGGCCACTATTGGATACTCACAATTCCTTCTATCACAAGGATTACAACCCAAAAAATAGTCATCTGTAATATATTTATATAACGTTAGGAATATCTATTTATATGATATAATTATTCTATAATAACTCAATATATGGATTGAATAATTTTATCCATAACATTCCTATCAATAACTTCTTTTCATAGGATAGGGTAGATAGGATAATTATTATATGGAGGGTTTTCTATCAGTGATAGAAAATTAATACGGATAGAAAAATTTTATATAAGGGATAGTGTGAGCTCATTGTGCCATAGAATACACATAGGTATATATCATTAAATCCATATATTCCTTCATTGGAGAGGGATAACTAGTTGAGGATGATTCCCACATAATGTTCAGGGGATCAACCTATGCAAGTCCCATAACAGGCACTTATCTAAGGTTAAATTAGACTCATCGATTATTATAAATTCTTGAAATAATTTATCATAATGTATTTTTAATTACATTCACGTATTGGATTTCATCTAGTTGATTATGTTGAATGAGTTTGTTGTGTTCCCTTGACATTAGTTAATTTCACCCACTGCGAAGTCTGTTCATCTTCATATTTATGTTCTTTTGTTTAATAAAATTTCCAATTTTAGTCACAATCACTTTGACTAATCAACCAAGTAGATAACTAATTAAATGTGATCTCAATATCATTAAAAAATTTGTATAATTATGACCACCCACATATATTATTTCCCACCCAATTATTAGGTAGAACTAACTTTTAAAAATCAATAATGTCCCTCCATTAATGAATGTGATTATCAATCGCCATTAACAAGTCTAGATACAATGTATAACATTCAGTTTATAGAAAGAGATACTCTTACATTCCATTGAATCAATCTTATGTATGAAATATTATTCTTAAAATTATATGTGAAATTTCTTCCATGTATCCGAATTAAAAATTTCTAACATAAACCTATAACAGTAATTCAAATCTATAGGAAAAGTGCCCAACACACTTTTCAAAAGTGGAAATTCTGAATAACCTCCTCCATTTGAGTCTATAAGCTACTGATGTCTTTTTGAATCCTGAGGTGACCTAGGAATTAAATACCCAAATATTACATCATTTTAGATGAATATTAAAAAGATATCACATTAATAAAGTCTTATAAATATAAATTATTAGTTCTTTTTGAGACTAGGTACTTACTCGAAATATTTTATAAATGATCTTGATTATCTCCCACAACATTAATCACAGATTGTACCCTTATTATAAATAACTTTTTTAACTAATATTTAATAACATGAGAATAAATAATAAAAATGAAAGGATGGGGTTAGATTCATAGTAGAAGTAGAAATTGGAGATTTCAATCAATGATCATAAATGATTATAATATAAATAAAAATTTATGATAACTTGATCATAATTTATTAGTGTTACACAAAATCATTAAATGATAATTAATCATGAATCGAGGATGAATTATTTGTTACAGAAAATGAAATAATTCATAGGAGTTTAGAATCATAAATATTCATTAATGATCCATCAGAACATATATTAATCATAATATATATGTTTTTGGGATAAATATATGTAATAAAAATCATTTCCTTAGTCAAATATCACTATCAAAACTATCATAGTGCATAAATTCCCACACAGGAATGATTACACAGACTATTCAATTATTTCCCTATTCATGGATCACTAATAATTAAATAATAGTGTAAAAGTTCCTTAATAAAGTGGATTCACTCCCCATTCTTTTCTGTAATATCACATTAGATGTCAATCTTTACCCAATGCATTGGAGTGAAACATAATTCCAGGCCCACCCAACACAAAATGAAAACAATACATATGTGTGAAAAAATATTATAATAACATTCATAATACCATCATATAATAACCCATATAAATTAAAATGGTTTTATAAACACCTCATCATCACATAGTCATAATCCATCAAGATAATGGTTTAGAATTATATCATAATTATATTAATTACTTCATCAAAAATAAAATTACAAATAAAAATATACCAGGTGTGATGAATTTGTCCAAGGAAAATAATCTTCATAAATATACATATAGATTGAATTATAATATTATATATTAATTTTAGAATAATGAACATCAATAGATGTTGACATAGATTAAAAATATTCTTAAAAGAACATAGAAACTATTCATTAAAAACATAATAAATAATTTCATTCCCTAGAGTTATAATATTAATTAAAAATTTATATGAACATTGAGAAATCCATTTCAGTTAAAAATAACCATGAATAAATTTAAATGATTATTTTATTTAAAAAAAGTATGATATTATTAAATTATCTTCATTTAATATATGTCATAATAGAATATTCTTTTTGAAATTTATTAAAAAATTATTTATTCTGATAACTTTTT
Organism: Viscum album; assembly: GCA_963277665.1. NCBI lineage: Eukaryota > Viridiplantae > Streptophyta > Magnoliopsida > Santalales > Viscaceae > Viscum > Viscum album. Next base: position 164,353,018 of record OY728149.1, read on the forward strand.
AAAAACATGATAGATAAACCCATGTAAATAAATAATAGGTATTTGAAATTACCTTTTTAAAAATAAAATTATTTTTAATATATTTATGAATGTTTTTCAATAACATTGATATGGCAGGAAAATATTTTGAATCTAAAAATGATAAATTTGGTCATCTTTGTTGCAAACATTTTCTTGATCAGTTTATGTTTAAGATAAAATGTTTATAATATTATTAAATTATAATAATAAATAGATGGGAAGAAATTATTTTGGTTTTAAATGATAATGACTATTTAAGTTTACTCAATATTAATTTAATATACTTAATCCCAAAGAGAATTATTATTTTAATATGAACTATTTCTTAAATTCATGACTTACATCACACGCATTCTTAAATAAATTATAAAAAATTTATATTTATTATAAATAAATATTAAAATCATATTAATATATAAAAAACAAAATATAATTATATTATAATTATTAATTACCCTTTTAATAATTAATATTTATTAAACTGTACATTTTAGTGAAAACTGGTCTCTTTTCCATGCATGTTTTGATTTTATGGTTCTAGTACTTTAACCTTGGTAATGGTTTCATCATATATAAATTATTAATAATGAAAAATTAATCATATTTATTCATTAAATAAATTTATATATCATTCCATATAATGATTTTATTATAAATGACTTTTATTAGTTCCATGCAACATTAGTCTATATGCAAAAAAGTGTCAAGTTTCCAATTTTAAATTTTTGTAATGAAAGAAAGGTAAAGAAAAATTCACATTTTAACTTCAATTATATCATAAATTTCATATATATTCATTAAATATATCCTTATTTTCATCCATGTAATGTGGGAATAAAATAAATCACATCACTTTATGGAGGTGGTAGTCCACTTGAACATATTATCAATGTTATCATTTTCTAATGGATAGTAATGTGAAATAAAATTTCTATAAAAATTACATTAAAAAATATCATTATAGTTATTATACTAATTACTTAATATTATGATCATTATAGAGTATTTTGATGTGTTTTATGAAAACTGAAACATGGAACAAACTAGTAAGAACATAAAACTATTCTTCAAGTATTGGCCTTTGAAAAGAACTATATACCATAATGGATGGGAATTTGGGAAATAAATGTATCACAAGGTCATGGATAATTATTTTTAGAGAGTACATCAATAAATATTTTTCATTATATGTTTCTTAAGTGGGTTAGATAATTAAGGAGAGGAAGTTCCATTTTATAAGTGGGGTGGGTGGAAAACATTAAAATACCTGCGACATTGTTATATAATATATGTCTTACTCAAGTATATATGATAAAAAATTGTAAAACCTAGAATATAAGAATTATAACACCTAATTAATATAATAAATTAAAATTAAATATAGTTTTTGGGGATATTTTAAGCCATTTTCTCTTAAGATAACCCCTATTTTAATTCTTTTGACCCTTACTTCTATAAAAACATTTTTCCTTAGTAACTATTCATTATGGGAAAATATAAGATCATATTACTACATTACATTAATTATGTTTCTACTATAAATGGAATAAATTTTGAAAACTTAAATTTATAAAATTTCCCATATCTTTTTCTAATATCTGGAAAAAATGTGCGGGGAACATTTTTTTTGAAAAAATGTATTTTAAGTCTGAAAATATTATAATCACATTAATTTCATTGTAAATTTTTTATATAAATTTTAATATAGTTTATTGAATATATTATTTATATATTTCACTAAAATAATTCATCTATAGTGATTAATTGAATTTATTAAGATAAAAATACATTATACACAATAAAACACATTTTTTAAAAATAACACTTTTTAAACACCATATGATATTATCATCACATATAAGAAATTGAAATAAAATGAATGAATAATTATTAATTTATTAACATTAAATACCATAAAAACCCTAGTTCAATAGATATAAATAATTCACAATAAATAAAAAATTGATATGTTAGCGTAAAATGAATTTGTTTATGTATTTTAAATTGAGTACTTATTTATTAGTAATTAATCAATAATTATTCATTATGAAACCGTTTATACATATTTTTAATATATAATATACTCTTATTAAATGATTCAAAACCAAATTCTAGGTGATAACTATATCTTATAATAGTGGTGTATCTTGGTTCTATTGAAGGCATTATTGTTTGTAAAGAAAGCTATCAAACACATAAAATTTATTTAAAGATAAATATATCATAAAATTTCGAGTTATTAAATTATATACACATATAAAAATTTATACCATGAAATTAAAAATCTATGATATAATCACCAGAGGATACATCTACCTCAACACATCCTTGGGTTCCCATATAGCTTCCTCAAATTAATATTTCGTTTAGAAAACATTAAAAAATATTAGTAGTCTTATTCCATAGAACATTATCTATATAACCCATGTTTTCCTCCCATTGTTCCATATAATAAAGATCACCATCCATCTATACAACCATTTAGTACAATATATATGAAGTGTCACACATGTACTTCCAAAAATTAGATACATGAAACTTATCTACTACTCAAGAGAGTTTTGATGGAAGATCCAAGTGATATGCAACTTTGTGAATATGTCCATGGTTATAAAAGATGTTAATGGATCTTGGAATAAACTTTCACATAATTCCAAATACCATACCTATATTTAATGTATATATTCATAGGAATACCTTATCACTACCTTCTAACTCTACATATCACATATAATTATCAGCACAACACATATTTCAACTCCGTACAATAATGATATATTTTTTAATAGATCATACTATTTCAAATAAAATATCATCTAGCTCAATCCCCAATAACATTTGTTCTATAACATCATCCCAACATGTTGGATTCTTTCACTTATTTTTCTAGAGGGGATCATGAGGATCCATCCAAATTATAATGTGAAAGCTATTATTTTAACAAAATTAGACCATAGGAAGGTGTTGATCCCAAAAACCTTTGAAATATAAGGAATAAGAACTCAAAATATCTTCTTTGTTTTGATTAGTTCTCTCAAATGGATGACTTTTATGATGAATATATGTTGTTCTAAACATAAATTATATATTCAAATATTTCAAAAGTCTTATTCCAAGCATCTAGTTCAAACTATAATACTAATTACATAAAATTAAATTCAAAACCCCAAAGAATCAAACAAATTTACAAATTATGATATTGAAAAACTCATCAAAGGATAAATTCTATTTGTTATAAATTCAATGTATTAAAATTTTAAGGAGTTCAATTTCACCAAAAATTGTATTATGACCTTTAGATGTTTGGGGGAATATGATGTAAAAATCCATTCTGATGTTTTCACATTTTCATTATGGTACGGGTCATGTTTATAACACACATTATACTCATATGACTCATAAGTTTCGTGAAGACATACAAATAAATTATATATATATATATATACTATGAAATTTCCATTTTCATATGTTTCCACAAAATTTCACCATACATATATTTATACATATTTTTACACCCAAGATGAATTGTGAATATTGAACTATGAGATTTATCGAAAAAATCATTATTCATGTATGGTATTTATGAAAAACCTACTCAGTTCATGAGTATTATCATTCCATAAAAATCATGGGTTGACTTTGGAACATTCTTCACCTTCATCAACATCTCCACATATTCCTTATATGAAATTTTAACCCTAACATTGATATATGTATGAACAATAATATGAGATGTATATTGAATGTTACCATTCATAATTATTTCAAGATCCATATTCTTAAAATCTATAAGTATTGGATCTCTTTAAATCCTAATAACATTAAAAATAACATATTACAATAAAATTAGATATTTGTCCACCTTTTCACCCTTCCATGGTGGTAATGTATTTAGTAGACATAATCTATATACAACTCAACCCATCTCATTTAGAACATATTCAACCTTTATTTTGTGAATATATAATTTAAGATTTCATGATTATTATATATATCATACTGTTCATCATAGGTATATTCTCTTCATATATTTAATTTAAAAACCACCACTTCCTCCTCCAATTCATGATTCATAAAACGTTTTTCCAATATTATCAAATTAAAAAAAGGAATAAGATATCCCTAAATCATTCTACATGATGATGGATCACATTACCTTATTTGATAAATCTTTATATATTACAAACACATCACCATAGTAGAGTAGTGTGATCATAGGTTCCAAAATTATCGCTCTTTTTGATTCATTGAAATTTTCCTTGCATTCATTTGTCCATTGGAACATGGATCCATTCAATGTGATCTTTCATAGAAGATTTTATAGATGTGAATATACAATAAATCTAAGAAAAAAGGGAATATCATTTATTTTGGTTGGCCTTTCCATTTCATAATATCTTTATTATTTGAATGACCCAATAATATATCCTTTAATAAGATTATATGACACAAAATTTAAACATTATTTAGCCATAATTCACACGTGATAAACCTAGAATACAACTTCTCCTTCTTCATGCTCATGAATAAAATCCTCAATTTTTTTCTATTCTCTTCCTTGAAAAAATAATATAGAATAATACAATCAATATAGACAACCATAAGCTGATCTAGGTAATATATAAATCCACTATTCATTAAATAAATAATCACAATATCATCATTGTTTGGAAAAAATGGAATCACTATAAATTCATAATGATTATACCTCGTATAGAAGGTTGTATTGGGGGTATATATACCTATTTGAAATTTAAATTATGATATAAAGATTGATGATATGTATTGAAAAAATATATACTTCCTCATAATTAATCAACGAGATATTTTATATAGGGTATATTATTAATTTTATTAATATAGATCTTATTAATTTTTTGATAAACAGTGCAAAGGCACAATGACACAAACTTTTTCTTAATAAGTAGAACATGTTCACCCCATGGCGATCCACTATAGAGTATTAATCCCTTATCAATACAGTCATATATTTATTCTTTAATTCCTAAAAATCAATCATATCCATTCAATATAGAGAATTTTTAATACGTGTAACACACGGTATAACTTTAATTTTAAATGTAAATTCATGAGTTGTGGGGTGAATTTTTTTCTTCAAGATATATATAAATATATTGCCATAAAATAGGAATATATTCAATATGGATTTTCTCCATAACTATTTAGGATAAATATACCTCATGAATCAGTTATATTAACCTTTCAACAGACTTACGTTCTACTAAAATTTCATGGTTATCCTTGCACCAATAAACAGTAATTTGATGATTTAAAATCTAAAATTTAAAATCTATTCATAAAAATTGTTATGGTATCTATATAAAGAGATAAAATAATGTTCCATAATAACATCAAATCCATCAAAATTGTGAGTAACCAAATTTACATTATGCACATTATTTCAAATTTATATCATAAAGTAGATATAATCAATTAACACAATCATGATTCCAGTTGATTTTTTTATAAATATCTAAACAGATACTCAATTTGGTGGAGCTATTATACCCTAGTAAAATTTATTTTATATAAAATTGTAGAAAATTATATAATAAAATATAAAATTTTAACTTCTAGAGTATATGATAAGTGTACGGTATCATTCTCATGATCCTCTTTAGTAGTTGTGATCACAAGATATTTTCCTTTTTATCTTATTAGAAGAGTTTGTTTATGTATAGTTTCATCATTAGGCCACATATTTATCCACTTATTAGTGTAATTTCTATACTCCTTGTACTTATAATGTTAGAGTGTGTATTTCACATTCATTGGATCATTTTATCCATTCATATAATTTATTAGCCTCTTCACATTACTTAAATATTTGTTTAATAAATAGATTTATTTTACACACAAAAAATATTTACCACAAACCTTAAGGAAATTCTCACCATGATTCATTCCACACATTTTTCTTGAAGGAATATTAAAATTATTTCCTCTGTTTGTTTTATTTACAATTTCTTAAAAAATCATTCTTTATCTTCTTGTAACAAATACTCTGAGAATAACAAGGGTATCCTATATCCATTTCTTAGTTGAGGGATTAAAAACATTCTTCATAACTATAAAATTTTCTTACGGAAAATGAATTTTGGAAACTTTTTTATAAACCAATGTAGAATCGAATTACTATTCATTCATTTTTTATGGTGAAACATGAATCTTTCCTTGCATGTTTGGTGAAAACTTCCCCAAATATAGAAATTGATTCACCATCCCTAAGATTTAGTTTAATAAATCACAACTCTATTTTAGTGAGAATAGTTCATCGAAGATAATTATAGGAAAATATATTCTAAAACACTTCCCATGTTAGGGAATCAATTTCCTCCCCATTCTATGTATTCTTTATAAGAGTATACCATTAACTGACTTAACCTTCCAAATGATACCCAAAAAAATAATTTTATCATATTATTTGAATTATATAATGGAAAATATATTTTATACAAAATTCATCCATTTCAGATAAATAATATGATAAGAATAATAATTGATGGATAAAATATGATTCTATATAAAAGAAAAGTGGTTAATATATTCATTACATTGGCCATTTGTATGTTTAATGTGCTTAATTTTATTTTTCATAGCTTGAGATAGTTGGGTGAGTATAAGAACATGATTTAACATCCCAACTACCATTTTATCTCGTTTTTATGAGGTTGGTCATTTCATTATCTATCACATTAGTTATTCACCTGATTTCCCTAGGTTACATCTATTTTTAAAAACCAAAAGGTTTGATAAGTCATAAAGCTATAAAAATTAGAGTTAGAAATCATATAATCATTTAACTAATTCTAGATATTTCCTGAATTATGACACCTTTTTATGAGTCTATGACACTTTTATGCTAGCCATATATCAGTATCAATTATTTATATGTTTTATAAAGTTAAATACATATATTTTTCATAAGTTATTCTATAAAAATAAATAAACTTCTATCTAATACATACCGAGGTGATCCAATCAGTGAATACATAAACATTTTACCATTTTAGACAAATATTGAATCCATATACTAATAAAACATGACCCAAAACCATAAAGGTTTCAATTTTTCATAGACTAGAAGTATAAGGGTAAACATATAAGAATTCAAATAATGATCACAACTAATAATAATATAGGTATAAGGGTATGTGAACCTAATCATGACTTATAAAATTGACACTAAATAAGAAAAAGATCATTAATAATGAGTCATGTAATAAGTTTTTTAATACAAAATTCATAACTCCTTATATTGTAAAGCCATAATTAGTAAATCATGAGTCATGAGGACATATCATAGGAAAGATACATTAGTTTTTTGAATACATATATGTATTAATAATTATTTCCTTAATCATAGATCACAGCCATTACTATCATAGTACATAGAGTCCCTTATTGAACTAGGATTATTCCACATTCCTTTCAATATTTTCTAATGAGATTTCAATATCTACCAAATTAATTTGTCGGATATATAATTATTGGACCACCCATCACATAATGTAAACCATACATATTTTTTTATGATATCATGATATCATTAATCATATCATTATATATTAAACCCTTGAAAGGAAATGGGTTTCATAAAAATATCATGGTTACATAATCGTAAAAAATCATGATAATTAAATTTTACTACCTCATAAAAACATTAATTATCTCATCATGGATTAATTAACATGTGTGTAGAAATAGTTTCCAAAAAATCATCCAAATAATGTAATTGTTATAATTCATCTTGAAATGTGTATGGTATCATAATAGAAAATCCCTTATATAGAATAATAAAAGTCAAATGATGTTACCAAAGATTAAAAATACCTTTAAAATAATATTCAAGCCTTTATTTTATAAAATAATAAAAATATCATTTTAATTTGATCAAATTTAAAATAAAAAGTAGTAGAATATTGAGAAATTCATTTTCTTTTAAAACAACCATATAAAATTGGTAATAAATATTCATATTAAATAATTCTCATGATGGTGGGAAGATATTTTCATATCATATATGTTTAAATAAAACATTATTTTTACACCATTGTAAAAAAATTGTCTGGAAAAAAATTGTAAGAAGAATCATTTTAATAATTTTTAAAAAAGTTAATTTTCTATAAATATGACCTTTTAAAAAATTTATTTATATTTTAAAATGTCAATAAATAATATACAGAGCATGGAATTAGGTGAAAATGATACCAAACCTAAAAAATAATCCATAATGGGAACTTTTCATAAAGACAATTCATGATCATTTTAAGTACGAATGCAGGTAAAATATTAATAATACTTTAAAATTCTATATGTATCCATAGGATAATTTAATATATTTTTCTTATAATAAATTTGACATATAATTTAAATTAATTTAAATTTAATATAAACAATTTCAAAAAGAAAGTATATTATAATAGAAACCCTTACCTAAAGTCCCATATTGATCCATATCCATTCAAACCTCATATATAATAAATATATATTTATTATAAAATAATTATATATTCAAATTAATTAATAACATAATATAAATTATCCCATTAAATTTCCCAATTACATTTTTATTAGTAAATCTTAATTAAAATGAACATGCATATAAATGATTTTCTGTTTTTGATGAATGATTTAGTTCAAAAGTTCCCTACATTTAACTAAGTAATTGTTTTCATCATATCAATAATAATAATAATAATAATTTCATAATTATATTATTTTTTAATTATATAAAATATTATATCCATCTTTATAAAATTATGAGTAAAACTTACTGACATCAATTTGTAGAGATGGTAGTCTGTATGTGTGCACGAGTGATATTTCCACTTTTTGGTGGTTGGAAAAAAGAAACTTATGTAATAATTAAAAATTAATGAATCATAATTATATAATAAATATATAATCTATTCTTTTAATATATATGTGACAATATCCATGTAAATAGTAAATGATAAACAAATCACATCACTTCCTGGAGGTTGTAGTCTACATGCAGGTAGAAGAAACATTATCATTTACAAATGGATTGTAAATGGATATAAAAATGATGTAAAATTAACATAAAAAGGTATATTTATGAAAACTATACTTGTATAATATTGTTAAGATAATTATTGAACATATTATTGATGTTTTAGATGAATGTATTAGGAAACATATTGGTAAGAATATAAAATTCTTCTTCATGAATCCCCCTTTGAAAAGAACCTTAAGGATTATTGGTTGGGTATTTTCTAAAGAAAAGAAAATCAAGAACATTAATACATATAGTGGGATAGTATTTGGTTAAAAATTGGTCAAGCTAAAAAGATAACATCCAGTGGAAAAGGTAGAGTAGGAGGTTCCTTTTATATGTGAGGTGGGTGGAAAACATGTAAATAAAAGAAACATTGTTATATGATATATGTATTACTCACGTCTTATGGCTACAAAATGACAGGTATCAATATATAAGAAGGATATGTTAAAAATTACCTAAAACATTATATGAAATAATGAATGTTGTGATATTCTAAACATCATCTTCTATTCTATAACAAATTTTAACTCTTTTAACCCTTACTATGGTAAAAGATTTTTAATATTGCAACTATTCATTGTATTAAAACAAAATTTGACCACATTACCTAATATTAATTATAAAAATTTAAAATATGGAATAAAATTTTCAATATTTAATTCCAATAAATAGTTTAAATTAATTATTATATCTATGAACAAAATTCATAAAACCCATTTTAGGGAAATTGTATTTTTAAGCATAAAAATTAATTTATTCTCATTCAGTGTCTATTAACATCAACTACATGAATTTTAATAAGTTCGATTGAATAATATACCAATAAAATTTGTTAAAATTATTCATAGACAGTGAATTATTCAAATTTATTAATACAAAAATGCATTTATCTCAATAAAAACATTTTCCAAAGAAATAAATCTTTGTACCTTCGTATGATTTTCTCTTCAATTCTAAACAATTATTAATCAATTTATGAATAATTATTAAATATATTTTCAGAAATTCCATTAAATTTATTCAAAGTTATAATTTTCTTAATATTAATAGAAATAAATTACCCAATACAAAATTTATAATTAACATATAATGATATTACTTTTAACACTTAAAATTTTGTACTTATTTCCTCGCCACAAATCAATAATTTTTCATGGAAAATTAATTTTATAGATATTTTTTATAATTTTGTTAGTCATATTCATAACTTCTAATATAGAAAATATATGATAATAATATCTTTTAAAAATAGTGTTCCCCTATTCATTTCATCTACGATTTTTTTTAATGAAATCTATGAAAGAGTTCAAAATTATTTAACGATAAATATAAAATAAAATAATAGCTTTATAGAATTTAGAGTAATATTTTTATTGTTTATATTGACTATTTCATTGTTAAACAAATAAATAGATAGTTTTTTTTACAAGTTTTTCCCTTTATTATTATGCGAGGATCATTTCCGCTTATAGTTTTATAAAATTGAGTAAAAATTACATATCAAAGTAAAGATTTCCACATATATCCCTTTTTCCCAATTGACTTGTTATTTATTAAGACAAACTTGGTTTATTCAAAGTAATTACCATGATTGGAAATTTGAATTTATTAACATTTTTACTCATCCTTCTATCTTATAAACAATCATTAAAAATTATAAGAAGATTAAAAATACATAGTAAGGTATAGAAAAAATTAATGAATCATTTTTGTCTTGTTAAAACATCAAAACCCATCAGTATGTTTGTTTTTATATAAAACATGACCTCATAAATAAAACATGAAAACATATAAAAAGAAACTATTTCTCAAATGAAAAAATTGTAAGCCTGTTATTATTTATTGAAAACCCATGAAGAGTTTTTAATACATGTGGAAACTCATTAAAAAATTTCAAAAACTATCACCTTTAAAAATACATAATTATTATGTTCCCGTTGAAATTTATATATTTACAAAAAAAATCATTTTTTCAATAATAATATATACATAATGAAAAAATAAAAAATCACGAGTCCCTTTTCTTGAAGAACAATCCTTTCACCTTTAAAAATTTTATAAACATTCCTTATAAAATTAATCTCATTTTTATTCCATTTCAAAAAAAATATCTTTAAATCATTTGAGAGAGGATCATGTAGGTTCCATGTGGAAATATCCACGAATTGACCCTAATTGAAAAACATACTATAGAATCACAAATCAATATAATTCCCATATCACTTATGTATAACATATCAATGGTACACTCCATAAATTAACCCAATGAATAAGAGAGTAATTGTGATCTCACATGTCATCTGTGCTATATCATCCTCAGCCATCATTCATATAAAATATACAAGATCCATATAATGAATAAAATAATTTTAGGGGATGTATTGACCTTAAAAACATTTTAATTGGATTATTGAACATAGAAATAACACATTCAAGTATGTCATATAATTTAGATGAAATATTTGTTTCCATAAAAAACCCTTTTAAAACGAAACATTTCTTGCATATTGAAAACAAATGTTTTATATTGAATCAATCATGGATTATTATAAAGTAAACATCAATGAAAAAAATAATATTGATGGTGTCAAATTATATTCATTCATTAATCATTAAAAATTAGTTTATTTTTAATTTTTTTTTGAAGAAATTCATAAAACAATTATATGGGAAACGTTCAACAGATGACTTCTTAATCTAACAAAAAAATCAAAAGTATTTAAAAAATAATATTAAAAATGTTTTTGGTAAAAATTATAATATTATTTGAATACTTATAAGAACATTAATATGGAGGAGAATGATTTAAATGGAATACATTAAAACAATGATTGAATGATAAATCATTTACCTTAAGTTCTCTCAAGATTCAAACATTCTCAAAAGCTTAAATAATAAAATTATATTACCTTCCTACATAATTAATAACATTTTCCATGTTAATTTAATTATATTTAATTAGTTTTATTAATTTATTGTAATGAATTATTTATTTAGTATTTTTGTGTTTATAATGAATTTTTAATGCTTGTTCGGTTTATAACATCAAAAAAACATTACTTCGTTGATAGTGGTAAAAGGGGTCATGGATCCATTACCTATAGATCATAAATTTTTTATAATTATAATATGTATACATTAAATATAATTATAAATAAAATAATATTATGTTTTCCTAAAAAAATAACCATTTAGTATCATGGAGATGTTAGTCCATATGTACACATGAATGTAATTTTAATTTTTCTAATGTGTGGAAAATGATTCACATCGTTTGACGGAGGTGGTATTCCACAGGTACACACAGGTGATGTTATCAATTAAAAATGGATAGAACTAGTAAAAGTTATGTAATATATTATATTTATATAATATTAACAATGTCATAAAAATAATATATATTCACCAATTATATCATTATAACCATTCACTTGAGGCAGTAATGGAAAATTAAATAGATCACTTTATTGATTTTGTATTCCATACATACTCAAAATAATTTCATTCATTTAGAAAAGTATGGATAAGATATATAAATTAAATTTTACAGAATATAATATAAATTTATAATATATAAGTTACAAATCTCATTACATTTTATATATTGAAATAGATTTGAAGGAGATAGATAGAGAAGTGACTTGAAATTGTTTGTTAGAACTTATACCGTATCATTGAATATCTATCTTTAGATTTCAATATAATCCTTCTTGGATTGGTCATTCAAGAATATAAGTAACTCTATGTAATGTCTAGGGATTTTGAGTAGTAGTTTTGTTTTCGATTGTCTGATATATATTTTCCAAAAGATGCGAGGAAGGGAGGAGAGGAGACACCACTAAATAAGTGAAGTGATGGGAACATTTGTAATCTTTATATAAATTAAAATACAATAAACTTATTACACATGGTCATGTGGATCAAGTAATATAAAATTTTAAAAATATGGTAAAATTTTTTACAATACCATCATCCCTTAAGAATAATGATACAGTTTTGTGGCATTATCAATTATATGTTATCTTAATTAACATGATTTATCATTTATTATGGAGGCACATTTTTACCATGGTTACTATTCACAATGAGAAAAAATATAATTATCCTCAATAATAAATTTGAACCTATTTATTATAGACATTAAATCCATTATTAATGATTTAATTTTTATAAATTAAAATTAATTTTAAAACATGTGTGCAAAACATAATAATTTTTTTTGAACATTTCTTTTTAAACCATAAAAATGAAAACATAGAAAAATAAAATTAATATTGAATCATAAAGAAATATTTCGATTTTTTTTCAAAAATGATCCAATGTTAATTTAAATTAATATCCAACAAATAATAGTAATACGATTTTTCTTGATTTATATAAAATAAATGCGTGTTTTATAAAAAATTTCGTTTTCACTATTAGAAAAAATAATTTCCTAAAAAAACCCAATAAATCATCGTAATATATAATTCATATTTTTATTTGAAAAAATATATATATTTTTTCAAACATATTTTATAATATTTTTATAAGTTAATTATAATATCCCTGATCATAATGTATAAAAATAATTTTTGTTAAATTTATTTTTTTATGAAAAAATGAAATTATTCTTTTTACTTGTCTAATAAGATTTATTAAATAAATTTTAATTAACCCAGTTGGATAGATAATATAATAATTTTATTTCAATATTTTATAAATATTGATTAGTTCAATATATTATGATAAAAATTAATTGTATATATAAAAATAATTATATGAAAATTATATTTTTTCTGTTGAAATATTTTACCTTCATTTATAACCAATTGATATTCAAAGTATGAGTGACTATTAATTTTATGCAGGAAAAACTTCATAAATATATTTCAAAAAATGGTTTCTCAAATTTATACCTACAAAAATAATGACTAGGTCATTATAGTCAACATTAAATAACAGTATATCATTATTTAGTTAAGATTGGTGTTGTGTATACTAACTTCTATAAGTTATATTTGTTAGTTAAATAAAACCATAAAATATTATGATGTTATAGAGTTCCTTATTCTGATCTTATTGAATAAAATTATATTATAAATAAAATTCCCAATAGGTTTCCCATTGAAGACTATAATAAATAAACCGTATAAACCTCAAACACATAGAAAAAACCTTCTACTTATGTTGGAAATTGTGTTTTTAACACCATTTGATCGCCCTTATCACATAGAGGAATAATGAAAACTATGAATTTCATAGACTATAAATTTTTTTATTATTTTCATCAAAAACATTTTTTTTCTATATTATAAAATTCAAACACTCAATCCTTCAACAACTTTTGTATAATGTGATATTTTAGGTTGATGTATATCATTCGATCATGAAAGAGTTTGTTTTGATCCAAATATATTTTATACTGAATATCATATAAGAGTAGAATGACTTTGTAACTTCAAATGATCTTATCCAAAAAACAACATAACCATATGAGTTCTTTCATCTCCACCATTTCATCCTCATACACTACTACCATTGTGGAAGGGGCTACCACTGGTTATAACATTTATATCCAACTAAATATCATTCTTGAAATTGTAAAGACAAATCTTTTAGTAATCATATATGTATCTAAATCTCCTTGAAAATCTGCATTTTTCTTTCCCAGGATGTAGATCATATATCATAAAACTTAATGATATATCCTCAAATCCATTAAAAATCAAGATTATCCATTTCCTAAATTCATAGTTTTATTTCTTCATATTTTTCATAAACTGACTAAAAAATCCCATTATAAATTAAACGACTCTGAAATTTTGTACCATACAATACATTAAACTACATACCAATAATGGAAAAAACCATCACCATGTACTTTACCACGTCTTCAATTTTTTATTTTTTTTTCTTATAAAGGTTGAAGTTTCTAACATGTGGTGTTGGGGTTGGCTTCCATTCGAACATTAAAAACATTTATATTTACAAAGGATGTATACCCTTAGAGACCAAACCTATCTTTTTTTATTTCCTTTCTCACTTAATACTCATCAATAATAGTTTATTGGAATCCGTGGGATATTTTATATCTAATATCAATGATATATCATATTTTAGATCTTAAATCTAAACAATTTAGAGACGTAATTTTTTTATTCATTTATTTACAAATTCAAGTGGATAAAGTCCCCATACTCAAATGTCATCTTGTAAAAAGTGTAATCTATATATCTCTACATTAAATCTTTCTCTAACTAAAACATGTGGAAGTATCATTTAAATTATTAAAGTTCACAATTCTTGTAAAAAATAATAATTTTATTATTACACACTAATTTATACTTTCATTTTTCCTGGAAACAATTTGGTTTCGTAATTTAAATTTCATACTCCAAATCACCATAGAGAAAATACATTTTTTCTAAGTGCAAACTATAAATAGTGACCATAATAAAAAATGTTCATATAACAGTGTTATTAAAAATTAATTATATTTTTTGAATAATAAAATCCATTCCATCTTCGAAAATCATTTCAATAATCACTATTTTGTTAACCTTTCGAAAACATCATCCACTTTGTAGTTGGTATATCAATTTTTCTCTTGTGATTTCTTTTTGGGTGGTAGTTTGGCTAGATCCCAAGTTTCATTCATATGCAATTAATTGAACTCAAAATTTATAGATAATTCCCAATTTCTAGAATAATGAATACTTTATTAGTATTTATACATATTGGGATCCCCTATATATATATATATTAAAAGTTAGAATAATATTATGTTTTCCTAAAACAATAACCATTTAATATCATGGAGATGTTAGTCCATATGTACACATGAATGAAATTTTAATTTTTCTAATGGGTGGAAAATGATTCACATCGTTTTACGGAGGTGGTATTCCACAGGTACACACAGGTGATGTTATCAATTAAAAATGGATAGAACTAGTAAAAGTTAAGTAATATATTATATTTATATAATCTTAACAATGTCATAAAAATAATATATATTCACCAATTATATCATTATAACCATTCACTTGAGGCAGTGATGGAAAATTAAATAGATCACTTTATGGATTTTGTATTCCATACGTACTCAAAATAATTTCTTTCATTTAAAAAAGTATGGATAAGATATATAAATTCATTTTTACTGAATATAATAAAAATTTATTATATATAAGTTACAAATCTCATTACATTTTATATATTGGAATAGATTTGAAGGAGATGGATGGAGAACTGACTTGAAATGGTTTGGTTAGAACATATACCATATCATTAAATATATATCTTTACATTTCAATATAATCCTTCTTGGATTGGTCATTCAAGAATATAAGTAACTCTATGTAATGTCTAGGGATTTTGAATATTAGTTTGGGTATGGATTGTCTGATATATATTTTCCAAAATATGTGAGGAAGGGAGGAGAGGAGACACCACTAAATAATTGAAGTGATGGGAACATTTGTAATCTTCATAAAAATAAAAATACAATAAATTTATTACACATGGTCATGTGGATCATGTAATATAAAATTTTAAAAATATGGGTAAAATTTTTACAATACCATCATCCCTTAAGAATAAAGATACAGTTTTGTGGCATTATCAATTATATTTTATCTTAATTAACATGATTTATCATTTATTATGGAGGCACATTTTTACCATGGTTACTATTCACAATGAGAAAAAATATAATTATCCTCAATAATAAATTTGAACCTATTTATTATAGACATTTAATCTATTATTAATGATTTAATTTTTATAAATTAAAATTTATTTTAAAACATGTGTGCAAAACATAATAATTTTTTTGAACATTTATTTTTAAACCATAAAAATGAACATATAGAAAAATAAAATTAATATTGAATCATAAAGAAATATTTTGATTTTTTTTTCAAAAATGATCCAATGTTAATTTAAATTAATATCCATCAAATAATAGTAATATGATTTTTCTTGATTTATATAAAATTAATGGGTGTTTCATAAAAATTGGCCTTTTCACTATTAGAAAAAATAATTTCCTAAAAAACCCAATAAATCCTCGTAATATATAATTCATATTTTTATTTGAAAAAATATTTATATTTTTCAGACATATTTTATAATATTTTATTAAGTTAATTATAATAACTCTGATCATAATGTATTCAAATAATTTTTGTTAAATTGCTTTTTTTATGAAAAAATGAAATGATTCTTTTTACTTGTCTAATAAGATTGATTAAATAAATTTTAATTTACCCAATTGGATATATAATATAATAATTTTATTTGAATATTTTATAAATATTTATTAGTTCAATATATTATGATAAAAATTAATTGTGTATATAAAAACAATTATATGAAAAATATATTTTTTCTATTAAAATATTTTACCTTCATTTATAACCAATTGATATTCAAAGTATGAGTGACTATTAATTTTATGCTGGAAAAACTTCATAAATATATTTCAAAAAATGGCTTCTCAAATTTATACCTATAAAAATAATGACTAGGTCATTATAGTCAACTTTAAATAAAAGTATATCATTATTTAGTTAAGATTGGTGTTGTGTATACTAACTTCTATAAGTTATATTTGTTAGTTAAATAAAAACATAAAATATTGGAATGTTATAGAGTTCCTTATTCTGATCTTCTTGAATAAAATTATATTATAAATAAAATTCCCAATAGGTTTCCCATTGAAGGCTATAATAAATAAACCGTATAAACCTCAAACACATTGAAAAAAACCTTCTACTTATGTTGGAAATCTTGTTTTTAGAACCATTTGATCACCCTTCTCACATTGAGGTATAATGAAAACTATGAATTTCATAGACTAGAAACATTTTTATTATTTTCGTCCAAAACATTATTTTTCCTATATTATAAAATTCAAACACTCTATCCTTCAACAACTTCTGTATAATGTGATATTTTAGGTTGATGTATATCATTCGATCATGAAATTGTTTATTTTGATCCAAATATATTTTATACTGAATATCATATAAGAGTATAATGCCTTTGTAACTTCAAATGATCTTATCCCAAAAACAACATAACCATATGAGTTCTTTCATCTCCACCATTTCATTCTCATACACTACTACCATTGTGGAATGGGCTACCACTGGTTATAACATTTATATCCAACTAAATATCATTCTTGAAATTGTAAAGACAAATCTTGTAGTAATCATATGAGTATCTAAATCTCCTTGGAAATATGCATTTTCCTTCCTAGGATGTAGATAATATATATGATAAAACATAATGATATATCATCAAATCCATTAAAAATCTAGATTATCCATTTCTTAAATTCATAGTTTTATTTCTTCATATTTTTCATAAACTGACTAACAAATCCCATTATAAATTAAACGACTGAGAAATTGTGTACCATACAATACATTAAACTACATACTAGTGATGAAAAAAACCATCACCATGTACTTTACCACAACTTCCATTTTTTGTTTTTTTCTTAGAAAGGTTGAAGTTTCTAACATGTGGTGTTGGGGTTGGCTTCAATACGAACATTAAAAACATTTATATTTACAAAGTATGTATACCCTCAGAGACCAAACCTAACTTTTTTAATTTCCTTTCTCACTTAATACTCATCAATATTAGTTTCTTGGAATCCGTGGGATATTGTATATCCAATATCAATGACATATAATATTTTAGATTATAAATCTAAATAATTTAGAGACCAAATTTTTGTTATTCATTTATTTACAAATTCAAGTGGATAAAGTCCCCATACTCAAATGTCATCTTGTAAAAATTGTAATCTATATATCTCTACATTAAATCTTTCTCTAACTAAAACATGTGGAAGTATCATTTAAATTATTATAGTTCACAATTCATGTAAAAAATAATAATTTTATTATTACACACTAATTTATACTTTCATTGTTCCTTGAAACAATTTGGTTTCTTAATTTAAATTTCATACTCCAAATCACCATAGAGAAAATACAATTTTTTAGTGCAAACTATCAATAGTAACCATAATAAAAAATGTTCATATAACAGTGTTATTAAATATTAATTATATTTTTTGAATAATAAAATCCATTCCTTCTTCTAAAATCATTTCAATAATCACCATTTTGTGAACCTTTAGAAAACATCATCCACTTTGTAATTGGTATATCAATTTTTCTCTTGTGATTTCTTTTTGGGTGGTAGTTTGGCTATATCCCAAGTTTCATTCATATGCAATTAATTGAACTCAAAATTTATAGATAATTCCCAATTTCTAGAATAACGAATACTTTATTAGTATTTAGAGATATTGGGATCCCCTATATATTTCATATTAATAATTTTTTAGAATTATAATTATCCTCATTTTCAAAATCCATATCATTGTAAAATAATGGTTTTGAATATAAATAAAATATTTTAATCTTAGTTGTTAAATCGTCTTTAGAAAAAAAGTATTATTTTTTTATAAAGTTACATTTTTGGTAATTATTGTATATTTATTTCAAATAGATGAAATAAAACATTGTTAATATATTATTTTACATCAAATAATATATAATTCTATTTTAATTTATCAATTAATAAGGAATAATAATATGAACAAGAAATGCTTAAAAACATAATTTTTTAATACGAGCTGTTGTTCATTATATTATTCATTTCAAATTAAAAAATAAATTTTATAATTTTAGTATTTGAATCGTATAAAATTAACTTGAAATTTTATATAGAATATCAAAATTTACATAGAAATAATTTTTTTATTTTTTAAAAAGGTCGGTTTTTAGTTAAAAAATAATTTTTTATGATGCTTATAATTTTTATGACTATACCATTAAGGCCTATAATATTATATAAAATTTTGAGTGTCAAATATGAAATTACTCTATAAAAGTTTTCATTTTAAATTATTATTTGAACTTATAAATCCCTTTTCAGACATTTTTAGAACTAAATTAACATGTTTTATTAATAAATATTGTTTTCGATATTTTCATTGAATGAAGCACTTTCAATGTGAGATTATGTTTTTATTGCATTAAATGCTTAATAAATTCAATATGATTAATTATAAATCAATTTAGGTCATAAAAATTAATAAAATTGTAAAATTGCATCCCACATGAATATTTTAAGCTATAAAAGATAATTTTATAAAAAATATTTTTTTTTTGTATTTGAGTGTTCTTATATTAAAATTATGTTTTTTCACCATTGGATATTTTATTTGATAAAATTATTTCATTGTTTTAGATTAAAAAGTTAAATTTTTTAATGACATCATTACTAATTATTTCCATTAGAATTAACTATTAAATTCTAAATTAAATTAATAATGTAATAATAAATTAGGTTAATAGTAAAAAATATAATGTGAAATGATAAAAAACACTGAAGGTTATCTCCCAAATGATTTGTTTATGTGATTATATAATGACAATTACTTTACACTTTAATTTTGTAAATTTGTTTCATCGACCCTTGAATAGTAACAAAACATTATTGAAAATGTAAGAGTAACTCCCAAAACCTCTTTTCTCTTTATATATAAATGAGTAACATCTAAACCACATGATAAATCACATTCACTTATAGTTACTCCTTTATGATCTTATAATATTATCCACCTAGAACTATCACACACTTCCATAATCTTATTTTCACCCATAGTTTTAAAATTTAATTAATCTCAATGATGTTTTATAGAGAAAAATCACACTTCCAACAATATCAGGCACATCAGAAAAATGAATCTTGCACTATGTAAGCGTTTTAGTGTTAATTTTCATTCATCAATGCATGTTTATGTTATACACCATGTTTACATTTTTAGTGTTTAATTACTACCAAATTGAAATATTTATATCACAAGTCTATTATATTTCATTATATTCAATGTATCATTTGATGTTATCATTATCATGGTTTTTTTGTTTCAAATTTTCCAAATGTTTTAAGGGATTCCTCTCAAAATATCCTTCATAGAGACACAGTTTCTTTGTGTCACCTAATATCATTAAAAGGGTTTTTATATTTCCTATTAGATATATAGTATGATGTATTATGTTTATTTTTATCATTTACCTTAAACTCAATGGTCTCTCTAATTTAAGGGATATTTTGTATTAGAATGTTTCTTAAGGTATAAGGGTTTCATCTAAAATTTCTTTATTTGAGAAATATTTTCATTTGGAAAAATAATTTATTTCAATTTGTCTTTATACTTCTAATTGGATATATAATATATTGGATAATAATAATTTTTTATTTTGGATATCAACTTCAAATATATCTATTTCAAGGGATTTTTATTCTAATGAATATTATGCCACGTGGGTTTTCATCTAAATCACCCTACATTGAGGAATACAATTATATTATGTTCAAGTAACAATTTTTATGGTCTAACTACTTCCACCTTGACTTATATTATCATAAATTATAATTTAAATTGGAAAAATAAAAACAATTCATTATTTCATTTGTTTTGTGATATGATTTATGTCTTCATATAACTATAAGTGTTGTTCATAACTCATTATATATTCTGGAGTTATAATTTTTCCCTTTTAGATTTCCTTTAATTTAATATAATATACACTATTTATATGGTGGTCGAATAATTTTTAATTAAAATAATTTTTACGTAAGATCTAAATTCTTTCATTAAAATGGAACTTTGTAAATAATAAATCCAATCATATTAAATAAAAGTTTTACCACCATGTCTATATTTACCCTTCCCACCAATGTTAAAAATTTTAATTGGAATCCAAATTATGGGTTCCTCATGTTGAATTAATAATTATTTTAATATGTTTTTGAAATAAAATTTCCTAATCCCTATTACAAGGTGGCAGTTCAAGATATTTATTTTAATTTTTTTCTATCCATGATTATTCACTCGATCTTATAAACCACTCTCAGATGTCATATTCTCTTTCATTTTATCTATTTCAAAAATCATATACTCATTTACTCCTTCTAATTATTTATATATTTACCTTAAGCACATGCCTATTAAATTAAATTTTTTATTTCTAGGTTTATATATGTTTCATGTTACCTTCAAAATTCTATCTTCTTATACAAATCAAATTTAAATGATCATTTTTATTTCATGTCTCCTGTTAAGAATCACACATATGAATTTTTTAATCTGTTAAATATTTATAAAAATATTCATTTTTTTATAGATAACTCTTTTTGTTCAATTATATATTAATGAAAAACATAATGTGGTTTCATTATTCTCTTGGAAATAATAAATATTTAAACTTATATTACAAATTAAATTACATATATAAAATCCAACTCCTTTTAATTTGGTTGGATATTCTTATGATATATTTTTATGTCTCTTTTCATCATGTTGAATGAAATTGTTTGATTTTCATTATGTGATTGGTGGCCTCATAATTATATAGAGCTTTAATTCATTCGACCATGATTTAAATATCATTAGACAATGATGTTGACAATGAATCTGATCTAGTTTATCTATGTTTATAATATTGAGAGTGAAACAACTGATATTTAGATAGGTTCACTGTATTGAGTTAGAAAATTATGCAGTTTCACTAAGTTACAAATATTATTAATGCCCCAAATTTAGTTAACAGGGTTCTCAATTTTATTATTTATCAATTCTTATGATTACTCCACATACCAATTTTTATCTAAAATACACAATTTATTTTGATTTAGGTCTTATGATCAATATTTTTTAATACTATTTTTAACTAATTTTATTTTTTTAGGTAATGATGATTCTCTCATACAAACATTATTATCCTCTGATCACTTGTGATCATGATTAGACATATCTTTTGTTTCCCTTATGGAGAATATAAGGCCACCCCTTTCTTATGTGTTTCCCAACATTATAACTATTATTATCGCAAATGATATTTTTTGAGGAGAGTTTAGAGGAACACACCTATGGGTAAATGGTATCATGTGTTGAAAAATAAGTAGTTTTCATAGAAAATATCCAAGACATTAATCCATTTCCCTTAGGCTGTGTAACTTTTTTAGGAGATATATTATTTATATAATTTTTTCAATGTACAATTAATGTTTTTTGATTGATTATCTATATTTTTCAAGAAAGAGATGGAATATTTATTTATGGAAATTAGTTTAGTTACTTTTTGTGTTTATCTTATAGAACCATAGGGAGAACCACTGAGATGAGTCTAAGTATTGGATAACCCTAAAATATTTGTAATGTATACATAAGTGTTTTATTAGCAATAAATCTCTATTTTTATGCTAAAAATTGGATGTTTCTATGGCACGTATACACATAGGGGTAATAACCTTGAAAGGTTTTGGTTGAGCATTTACTCGATCGTCGACCTAATGTTTGATGACGGGGCCTAATATGACATATCTGGGTAGATAATTATCAAAGATATTATTTGATTCATAATATAATCTTTACGATCCATAATGAAGATTTCATTTCCTAGTTACTTTATTGAATTTGGTTGATAAGTATAAGATAACCTAATTGAGTAACCTATGATAAACCATGATTGATATAGGTTAAAATAATTGAATAATATTATCACATGATGATAAAAATAGGAAAAGGTTTTATGGATGAATTTATTTTATGTTAAAAATGACTAGAAATCCCTATGATGTAAATTTTTTTCCAATCATGTTGTCCCCTTTTGATTTTAAAGGTGGATGGAACTAGAGGAACTAAATTAACAATGGGTGTGGGGGACAGTGAAACATGGAATCCAACTGACAACCTAGTGGAATGTGGTATGGAGTACGAAAACACTATACATCCTCACTATACTTTCAGAAACTATAAATAATAATAGAAACCACATTATGCCCCCAAACACCCCATGGAGGAGGAATCTTGGTATTGATTATTTCATGTGGAAATTCCTATCCACTTTTAGGGTCTCCCCTAATCCACATGTTCCTTTTTAATGGATCAATGTGAATGAATATTTATTTGATTTTCTCTAATGATAATAACATGGGAAGGGTGTTTTTGTTGTTTATTAGTTATAAGTAAAGACCAACCAATGGTGAAATCTCATTTAGAATACAGAAAACAAGTGAAGAAATTGAATCTATATAGTAGAAGTATTTCATGAAAGTATTATTCACTATATATAATCCAAAAAATAATTACATGGTAATAGAAATAAAAATTATGTATTTTAAACAAAATTTGGATGAACGGGTGACTACTTGTGATGAAAACTTCTTGAGACTCTAAGAGTATGCAACCAATTTTTTATGGACACCAACTACAAGACCATGTGATTATTTAGTGTCATTAAACCATGTCATGGAATAAATTAGATATATAATACATTTTCATATCTAACAAAATTATTTTATGTGATACTATCATGGAAATTAATGTTGGGTACAGTGATTATGTCAATGTCAAGAAAATGAAGATTGAGTTTCAAATAAAATTCAGTGAAATATAATATAGAGGAATGAAATTAAAATTACCCACATGTCAACAATACAGAATGAATCACATAGTAAACTTAATGGAATAAACCTTGAAATGTTTTAAGTGTGGGAAGAAGAACCATCAAGATTTGTTTTATAATTGAGGGAAAACAATTTCAGACAACGCAATGTTGGAAAACAAATTCCTATGATATAATTTTATGGAGTTATTGAATTATAAAAATTGATTCAGTATCAAAAATCTAAAGGATTATAACCCACATGATCGAACATAAAGACCTTGGTAAAATTGAAGACCCTGTATAGTGACTACTAGTAATGTTTATGGTGATAATTATTGAAACCATAGCCTCTAGTCTAAATTTTTTGAGGAATTATTGGATTCTAAACTAGTGTATAAAGGATATTTTATAAGATTAATTTATCAATACCCCATTGATTCCACTAAAAATTAAACTTATAGGTTTATTAGTATTTAATTCCTTGATGATGTTTGAAAAAATATGCTTCACGTAAATATAATTATTCTTTATTTGGACATATTTATTGTTATTTTAGAAAATGATTTATTCAAAACACTTATAGATAAAATTGTTTCAAAAAATAACATCATAATTAATATCAACCATTTATATTATACTATTGAAGGGATTGTTATGAATACCAATTAGAGGGTAATCCTATAATATGAGTCCTTAAATGGTATACGAATAGTCTCTTGGGCCAAATAGTTGGATAAAAACAAATTATTAAGGATAAGAATTTTAATGAATGAGATATGTTTTCAATGTTTTATGGTTGATATATCTATATAAATTTTATGATGAGGAATATATCTAATTTAAATTCCTCTACCAATTTTTTTTTTGTATGTATTAATTAAAATTATAAGAATGTAATTTATTTAAGAGGTGTAGAATGTAACACCCTAGGTTTTTATGAATTATATTATTTTTATAAGCCATATGTTTATAATTATAATCATTTTAGTTATTCTATTCTTTTAATGAAATCAAAATTTATTAGAAAATAAGTCATTGGAAATTTGAATTAAACCTAAAAACACCCTTTTTATTTGTAAGAGGAATGTTGGAACAAAATAGATTAAACAATGTATTTTTTCCATGATTTATTACTCTCCAGGGATAAAATACATCCATTAAAATCACGTAAATCAATCGGGGACTATTGATAGGGATGATTAAACTCCTTAAAACTAGAAAATATCTAGAATCATCACCAACCAAAATTTTCATTAATAGAAAAAAACTACTAATGTGGAAGATCACCAAAATATTAAAAATCATTTTCATAAATATATAGCATGAATTATGGGCTAAACATTTTGAAGTGATAGTGGAATGAATAAACGATTTATTAAGTATATATATTGGAATAAAATTAATAATTTAAAATTTGTTCATTTAATATATGGTCATGAAGGATATTTTAATTAGTCATATGTCCAATAGGTATACCATATATGTGTATTTTTTTAGTATGTATTTTGAAATTCCCAATGAAATATAAATGTAATATTATAATATTACATATATATATATATATATTATGTGTTTATGTGTTATGTTTCAATATTATTTTTATTATTATTTTAATATATTATGATATTTATATAATTCAAGTATTTTTTTTAAAATCAATGGTGTGGTGAAATAAAATTTTAGAATATAAATAATAAATTTAAATGGTATTGGTTCAAGCGTATTTATTATAAAAGAAATGTTTTTTATAGAAGAAATTTGTTAAATTTTATATATAATTTTCAAATATATTAAATTGAAAACTAATAAAATGTAATTATATTTGAAATAATATATTAACATATTAGAAATTAGAAATTAATATGAAATAATATTAAGAGTAGTTAATGCATAAAATTTACTTTTCTCAATAAACATATTTCTGTTTATATATTTCATATTCATTAAAAAAAATTATAATCTGGATGATATATAAATTACTTTGTAGACGCCGAAAAAGTCCGTTATTCCCAAACGAAGCTCCGGATGCGGGAAGCGAGATCATATTTGCAGTCGGAAGCCCGTTTCGGAGGGCCCGGAAGCCTTGCGCGGAATTTTGGAGACCCGCACGCAAAGTTGATGAGCCGCGCGCAAACCTCCCGGGATGCGCGCAATGCGCTGGGCCGGCGCGCAATTTTGCGCGCCCGTGGCCCGCGCGGCTCCCTTGCGCGCCGGGCCCGATTCCGCGCCCGCGAAGGGAATTCCACGCCTGAAGACCGGATTCCGCGCCCGGGGTTGCCTATAAATATAAGGCGACCCCCGACGTTTTGAAGGTTGCCAGAATTCGAAAGGTCTCTCGTGCGCGCAATCCAACCCCCTCCGCGCGAAATGCCGATCTTCAGGTAACCTCCTTTCTTTCGCGCAAGAAAGCCTCGGGGTTCGCCTTCGCGCGCAATCCCTTGGGCTCCTCTCCTTTGAATAATTCTTCACCCTAAGGCCTTCGCGCGCAAAAGAAGCCTCTTGCGCGCAATTGCCCCCGGGGTGCGCGCAATCCAGCCCGATTGCGCGCACCCCCCCCCTTTTCAAAGTGGCCATTCGATTAAAGAATGAGCCGTTGCCCCCACGCGCTATCCGAAGCCCGGTGCGCGCAATCTCTACCTTCCGCGCGCAAAGCGCTGGCCCAATTGTGCGCCAGCCCGCCCATTTGCGCGCCGACCTGCGGTATTGCGCGCAAAGCTCCTCTTTTGCACGCAAACCGCCAGGGTCGCCCCCTTTGACCCCCTGAGGGTACCCGCCTGCGTGGCGCCCGATGACCCTCATCCAGGGTGCCCGCACTGTGCGTCGTCTTCCAGTGCGGCCCCCCTAGGCTTGCGCGAAGTGACACGGACCTATCGGCGGCTCATACGTCCTGCACAACGTTAAACTGCATACGTCCTGCACGATGTTAAACTGCATACGTCCTGCACGACGTTAAACTGCATACGTCCCGCACGACGTTAAACTGCACTTCGTCCGAGCTACAAGACGTTAAACTGTTCAGCATACGTCCAAGCTGCACGACGTTATACTGCCTAGCATATCGTCCGAGCTACAAGACGTTAAACTGTTCAGCATTCGTCCTGCAGGACGTTAAACTGTACTTCGTCCGCGCGACAAGACGTTAAACTGCCAAGCACCTTCGTCCTCAACACACGACGTTAAACTTTACTTCGTCCGGCAAGACTTTAAACCGTCCGCTTCGTCCTCAACACACGACGTTAAACTGTACTTCGTCCGGCAAGACGTTAAACCGTCCGCATCACCCGATCCCGTGTCTCGCACGCAGTATCCCCACGGTTTGGATGTGGCCCCCACCCGCGCGTCTCTGCAGGGATGTCGGGATTGGAGTGGGCTTCGCCCACGGGGGTAGAGTGTCACAGACAGAACGAACTACGTGGACTTTGATCCCTGTCTTCTAAACAGGGTATGTAGGAAGCCTCTCTGAGGTTCAAGCCCACCACCTGGTCGTCCCGGTCGTATTCACGTCGGTTCGTCCATCAGTGGACCCCTCCTGGGTTCACACTTGCGTCGATTCACCTATGAATCCGCCCCTGTGGGAGACTGCACTTGTGTATCTCCATTGTGATTCCCCACTTCCCTTTTCTTCCTTCAACGTCCAGCATGACGTTAAACTATGATCCACCCGGCCGTTCCATCCCCCTCTGTGCGAGGTGGTTCGGTTCAATCCTCCGTTCAGCAGCCTCGATCTCCTCGTGAGTCGGCTTTCCAACGTCCAGCATGACGTTAAACTGTGATCCACCCGACCGTTCCATCCCCCTCTGTGCGAGGTGGTTTGGTTCGATCCTCCATCCGGTGGCCTCGATCTCTTTGTGAGTCGGCTTGCCAACGTCCAGCATGACGTTAAACTGTGATCCACCCGGCCGTTCCATCCCCCTCTGTGCGAGGTGGTTCGGTTCACTCCTCCGCCCGGCGGCCTCGATCTCTTCGTGAGTCGGCTTGCCGACGTCCATCATGACGTTGAACTGTATATTCGAACTACGCTGACTTTGATCCGCGCTAACGCGTGGTACGTAGGAAGCCCCTACGGGGTCCAAGCTCTTCACTCCATCATCCACCCTGACCCTTACCCGGGCCGCCACATCCTGGTGGGGTCATGCCACTTCATTCCACTCCACTTCACTCGGGAAGCCGCCCATGTGCTGGCCCCAGCGTCGGAGGTTCCCCGCAAGGGGTTCTGTCATCTGATCCACTCCTTGTGTTGATCAGTCTGATTCCGTCCCCGCTGGACGTTAAACTCGCGGCATACCCCGTGTTAAACATGGGAAGCTAAGGAAAACCTCAGGCAACGCAGTTCCCCGCGCCCAGCGCGGGATGCCTCGGGCCATCACGCCTTCGAGAAGCCCTATTAGGGATGGAAGGCAGACATGCAGAGTCGCAGTGTTAAGACACGCCCCCGACACCCAGAGCCACCCGGTCTCCTCACCGCAGGTTGCTACCCCGACCAGACCCCTTGGAGCGTCCGGGCGGAAGCAGCGTAATTAACCGGTCTCCATGGAGACATGGCGCCGGGAACGAGATTCACGAACATTCTTAAATCTATGAGGGAGACCCGGATTAGGCGACGAGTTCCGAGGAGACGTCCACGGAAGGAGGAGCCGACATCCCATCATCCCGGTTTCGATCAAGGAGCAGACGCCCCTGAATAAGGGACGGATGCCGCCCGCCCTTGGAAAGCGGGACTGCGGGACCACAAGCCGCGCGCCCATCCCCTCGGGTCGACGGGTGCACGCGCGAACGCGTCCTGGCGGAACAGCGTAACCCGACGCACATCCGCATCGAAACAGAAAAATGGTGAACCCGACGTGAATCTCTTCTCCTCGATACGAAGACCGATGGCTTTCAGAGGTGTTGTAAGACCAGCATGCTGCTCGACCAAGCATTCAACACCGGAGCACGGAACCTGCCAGGGGCTGGGAAAGGGAAATCGGGCACTCCGTCTCACGACGTCGATGGCCTGGGGGGTCCCTCCCCGGATCCGCCCGGTGATGGATGATTCGTCCGATGACAGTATTGGGTACGCTTCGGTTAATACCGTCGAGCTGGTAAATCTCTTTTCAGTTCCCGACGTTGAAGAACACCAGGTGGACCTCCCTAGTGTCCCCGGTCGTCGCCACTGTCGGAAGAACCGCAGCAACAGGAGTCGCTGGGGCACAGCAGTTGGTACCTCCAGCCAGGACGTGCACGCCACTGAGACTAGGCAGCAGGCTCAAAACCGAGCTCAGCGTGCGCAGCCCCCCATCCGGGGATGACGGATTCGCCTCCGCCACTGTTTGTGGTGTGGGACCAGGCAGAACCGCCTCAGCCACGTCGCGATCAGCTCCGCCCTGCCACAAGTCCGTCCCGGCCTCCTGACCCCAGTACGGTGACTACTTCCCGGGCTTCAACCAATGAACAGCGGGATGCGCCAAGCACCAGTCGGCCGCCGGCCCATCCGGCAAGGCCCATCATGCCTCCAACCGCAGAGCAACCTCCTGCAACCAGGGGCTCGCGCTTGGCCAAAAAGTATGATGTCCTGAAGCACTTGGCCGACATCCCAGCAAGGATCTCTATCCTTGAGGCTCTGCGCATGTCACCTGAGATGCGCGAGGCACTCGCTGAAGCCCTGAAGATCCCCCTCCAGTTTGTGACAGAGGTTGCGGCTGCAGAGGCCTTTCACGCCGAAACGATCGAGGATGCCAAATGTCAGGAAGTTATCTCGTTCTCTGGTAAGGATGAAGACCCTCCTATACAGGGGCACATTCGTCCGCTGTATGTCACTGGCCAGTTCAATGGCCTTGAAGTCCGACGCTGTCTTGTCGACATGGGGTCCGGGATTAACCTGATTCCAACTCGGACGCTCCGGAGATTGGGGTTGTATGAGGATGACTTGATCCCCTCCGACCTCAGGATCCAGGGGTACGACTGCACCGAGCAAACCCCGGTCGGCAAGATACGCTTGAATACCCAGTTCGGTGACTTGGTTGCCAACACCGAATTCATGGTAGTCTCTCAAGACACCGCATACAACGCATTGATGGGCAGGCCATGGATCCACCTTCATGCGGCGGTTCCCTCATCATACCACCAATGCCTCAAATACTCCCTTAACGGTCGAGTAGGCGTGCTTCAGGGAGATGCCTCTCCTTTTTCCTCATGTGAAGCCCGTTATCTGGACGCGGACTATTACAAGAGCAAGGATAAGCAGATCCTGGCAGGTGAGGTTGAGCCTGTCGCTGTTGCAAGTGATCCCTGGGCAAGCTTGGATGACGCTTACGTCCTCCCGATTCAACGGCTGGACGTAGCCATGGTCTCGATGGCCTGTGAGTCTCCTGATGAGATAACCGCAACCGCCCGTGCCAGCACCAGCGGCCCAGCAGGATCTGGTAGCCCCAATGCAGTTTCCAACACAGTCTCTCCCGTGGACGATCCCTCCCCGAGTGGAGAGGACGTGGAAGACACAACCCCAGCCTTTGAAGAGGGCGTCCCCGCCACGGTCGATGAGTTAGTACAGGTGAACCTTGAAACCGAAGCAGATCCAAGACCCACATTGGTCTGTGCCGCCATGCCCTCTGAGGAGCGGCAGCAGTACGTGGACTTTCTCAGGCAGCACCGTGATGTGTTCGCTTGGGGCTACGACGAGATGTCGGGGCTAGATCCTCAGGTAGCCATCCACCGCCTTGGTCTCCCGGCGAACCATCGCGGGTTCAAGCAGCCTCCCAGGAAGATGCACCCATTCCACGGTGCCATGGTTGAGGCCGATGTTGACAAGCTTATCACAGCCAACTTCGTGAGGGAAGTTCAGTACCCCAAATGGCTGGCCAACATTGTGCCGGTCAGGAAGAAGAATGGGCAGATCAGAGTCTGTATCGACTTCCGCGATCTCAACCGCCACTGCTCGAAGGATGATTTTCCCCTTTCGGTGACAGAGCTGTTGATTGACGCCACGGCAGGGTTCCAAGCCCTCTCCTTCATGGATGGATACTCCGGATACAACCAAATCCAGATGGCCCCTGAGGATGAGGAGTTCACTGCCTTCAGGGCCCCCCAGGGTATCTTCTGTTACCAGGTCATGCCCTTCGGCCTGAAGAATGCAGGTGCCACCTATCAACGGGCGATGCACCGCATATTCAAGCCAATCCTCGGCACACTGGTGGAATGCTACGTCGACGACTTTGTGGTCAAATCGCGCTAGCGTCAGAACCATCTCAAAGATCTTGAGAAAGTGTTCGGCTTCCTCCGGTCTCGCTGCCTGAAGATGAACCCGTTGAAGTGTGCCTTCGGGGTCACCTCCGGAAAGTTCCTTGGATTTGTGGTAAGATACCGGGGTATTGAGATCGACCCGGAGAAGATCAGGGCGATTAGCCAGATGCCTCCCCCAGGTAACATCCGGGAACTGCAAGGGTTCCAAGGCCACTTAGCCTATATACGCCGATTCATCGCGAATCTGGCAGGCAAGTGTAAGCCCTTTTCTCGGCTCATGAAGAAAGGTGCCACCTATGTATGGGATAAAGAGTGTCAGACCACTTTCGAGGAAATCAAGCAGTACCTGCTTCAACCTCGGGTTCTGATGCCACCTGTATCCGGAAAGCCGCTGGTCCTCTATGTGACCGCCCTGGAACGGTCCCTGGGTGCCCTTCTCGCCCAGAAGAACAATGAGGGAACAGAGAATAGCCTCTATTACCTCAGTCGCATGCTCCTCGATGCGAAAGTTAGGTATTCCCCCATCGAGAAGAGCTGCCTGGCGCTCGTATTTGCCGTACAGAAATTACGGCACTACTTGCAGCACCATGAGGTACAGTTGGTTTCTCGGGTAGACCCGTTGAAATATATCCTGAGCCGGCCTATGTTGACTGGCCATCTAGCGCAGTGGGCTGTGATTCTCCAGCAGTTCGACATCAGGTATGTGTCTTAGAAGGCCATCAAAGGGAAAACATTGGCAGACTTTCTGGCTGCTCACCCGACCTCCGCGGATCAGCCGCTGGATCTAGGCTTTCCTGATGAGGTCATTCTCTCGGTCGATCATGCCGATCCATGCTGGCAGATGCACTTTGACGGTGCCTCCCGGAGCCCCACCGGTAGAAGGCTCGATAATCCTAAGCTCAACAGGGTGGGCTTGGGTATCGTCTTCATTACCCCGGAGCAAGCCGTGCTTCCATACTCTTTCCTGTTGTCAGAGGGCTGTACCAACAATGAGGCGGAATACCATGCCCTCATCACCGGCCTCGAGTTAGCTCTCGAGATCGACGTGCCCCATCTGTGCGTGAAAGGGGACTCCGAGCTAGTTGTTATGCAGATCAATGGAGACTATGTTGTCAGGAAGCCGGAACTTGTGCCGTTGCTGGAGTGCATCCTCCTTCTGATGGCCCAGTTCCCTTCTCGGCCAGAAATTGTCCATATTCCCCGGTCGCAGAACGGTCGAGCAGATGCTTTGGCCAGCCTTGCTGCGTCACTTGCAGAGCCTGAATAGGATAACCTGATCGTCCGCGTGACGCACCGCAGGCTCATCGCTCTCGTTATCCCGGAGGGAGATCGCGGCCCGTCGGTAAGTAATCTCACCACGGTTGCCCCTATGCCCGGAGCCCCGAGTACCCCAGATATGGCAGTCGAACCAGCCCCTGATTGGAGGACGCCTTTGGTTGAGTACCTCCAACATGGCATTCTCCCGTCAGATCGGGCCGAGCGCGAGCGAGTTCGATGTCGCGCATCGCAGTTTGTCCTCCAGAGCAGTCCCGGCCTAGAGCAGATCCTCTATAGACGCGGATTTGATGGTGTTCTCCTCTGTTTCCTTCATGGAGTTGAGATCCCGCGAGTCATGCAAGATGTTCATGCTGGTTCATGCGGTGCCCATCAGACTGGGCCGAAGCTGTCCCACCAGATTCGAAGGTTGGGATACTTCTGGCCCTCCATGATCCATGACTGCATCGAGTATGCCAGGAGGTGCCATGCGTGCCAGGTTCATGCGAACTTTGTGCATCGGCCGCCGGAGCCTCTCCATACCACCAGGTATTCTTGGCCCTTTGCAGTCTGGGGGATGGACGTTGTGGGACCTTACCCGCCGGCGACGGCTCGCCAGTGCCGGTTCATTCTGACCGCCACGGACTTCTTCTCCAAATGGGCAGAGGCGATTCCGCTCAGAGAGGTCAAATCATGTTCGATCGCTGACTTCGTGACCTCCAACATCATTCATCGATTTGGAGTGCCTCACGCTATCCTCACGGATAACGGAGCCAATTTCCGAGAAGCCGAGTTGATGAAGTTGTACGCCAAGTACAACATTCGCTCGAACCATACATCTCGCTATCATGCGCAGGCGAATGGACAGATTGAGGCGTTTAACAAGACCCTCTCTAACATTCTGCAAAAGATGGTTGGTCAGAACAAGAAGAGTTGGCCGGACAAGCTCCCCAACGCCCTCTGGGCTTATCGGACGACGACTCGCAATTCTACCCAGCTGACCCCTTATTCCCTGGTGTATGGAGCTGAGGCCGTCCTGCCCATCGAGATCTAGTTACCGTCCTTGCGCACTACGGACTACGACCAGCAAGCGCCGGACAGAGCTGCTGAAGCCCGTCTAGTCGAGTTGGAAGCACTGGATGAGAATAGACTTCGCGCCTTGCACAACTTGGAGAGGCATCAAAGCAGAATGGCTCGAGCTTTCAATAATAAGGTTCGCCTCCGCTCCTTCTTGCAGGGTGACCTAGTGCTAGCCCTAAGAGCGCCAATGATCCCCGGCAGGAAGCCACCGAAGTTGGAGCCCAAGTGGTAGGGACCTCTTGTCGTCCACAAGGTCTATCCCAATGGCGCGTACTCCCTAGCGACTATGGATGGTGAGTGTGTCACTCCTACCACCAACGCTAGGTTCCTCAAGAAGTACTTTGTCTGAGTGTACCATGCCCTGCACGACGTTAAACTGCATATGTCCAAGCTGCACGACGTTAAACTGCCCAGCATATCGTCCGCGCGGCAAGACGTTAAACTGCCAAGCATCTTCGTCCAAGCTACAAGACGTTAAACTGTTTAGCATTCGTCCAACACGACGTTAAACTGTACTACGTCCGAGCTACAAGACGTTAAACTGTTCAGCTTTCGTCCTGCATGACATTAAACTGCCTTTCAAGAACTACGTGCGGCTTGATTCCCATCCTTATGGGATACGTAGGACCGCCGGAACATTCATGTTTCAGGCCCAGCCCCATCCTTCGGGAATTTCCATCCCATCTCGGGCCCTTGGCCCAGTTTCCTCTGGGTATGCGGCGTATGGTGTGAACGCGGGACTATGCCCTCATTCACGTCGGTTTGCCCGTCACGTTGTACGCCCCCCACGTTTGGGGATGCCTTCTGCTCCCCCCTTTCTCTCATCGTCCCGCATGACGTTAAACTGCACTTCAAGAACTACGTACGGCTTGATTCCCATCCTTATGGGATACGTAGGACCGCCTGAACATTCATGTGTCAGGCCCAGCCCCATTTCCCGGGAATCTCTATCCCGCGCTGGGCCTCTGGCCCAAGTTCCCCGCCTTTTTGTGCGAGGCGTGTGGCGTGAGCGGGGGATTATGTCCTCATTCACGTCGGTCTACTGGCCGCGTCGTACGCCTACCCCGTGTGTGGGACTACCTCACACCCCTCATCGTCCTGCATGACGTTAAACTGCCTCTCAAGAACTACGTACGGCTTGATTCCCATCCTTATGGGATACGTAGGACCGCCTGGACGCTTGTGTCTCAGGTCCAGCCCCGTCTCTTGGTTGATCACGGGAACCTGCTGTCTTTTGGTTGCTCTCAGGATGAGTCCTCCGACCCTTTCCGGTGATCTGTTGACATGTTTTGGGTACTTCGGTCTATGACCAGTGGTGTCAGATTCAATCCCGACAAGTCCTGTGTTGCTTGTCAGGCCGCGCGCTTCCTCTTGTTCGAGCCTTCACTCAAAGGGATCCTCGTTAGTGGTTTGGGTACGATGCCTCAGTTCTCTCCTACCGCTCCGGGTCGATTTACCGGCGGGTCCTGGGCCGCAAATAGATATGAATCCTGCGCTTGAGCGGTTGATACTCGTTTGCTTTCCCCGTCCTAGGCTGACGCGATCAGATGTTGTGTTGCGAATATGGTCAGCGACATCCTTGATCGCCATGTCGGCTCTTTCAGGCTCTGAACATTGGTTGCGCAGTCCTCATCACACTCCGCCTTTGTGCGTTGTAGTGGAATCTCGACACTCTCTTCATACTGACCTTCAGTACATCTTTACACGTTAGGTAGGCCAACCAGGGTAATGGTGTCTGTCGAGGCTCCCACGATCTGAGCACCAAGGATATATGCTGATTTCCTCCCTAAGGGCCATGTGTAGCTGGACCCTCGTCCCCATAAGGAGGAAGGAGTCTCCCGAACAATCGCGTTTTGGGCCCAGTATATCTGGAGGCTAGCATCTCTGCCCCTCGGGTGATGGACATACGCAGGCCCCTATCCCAGGATTCTTCTCCTGGAATCGTGAGTGACCGCAGGGCTGGGTACGTTCCCACCTCCGCTGAGTCCGCCATATCGCAATAAGCGGATTCCTCCATGGTCCAAACCACATGACCTTAAACTGTGTTGTCTGGTCCTACCACATGACCATAAACTGTGATCGTCTTGGCCACCCGACGAGAAATGGCACTGCATTGTGATGTTCTCTTCAGAGGACACTCACGTTGGGCGCTGGTTAATAACCACGCCATTCATCAATGCCTTTCATGGCCTGATTATTGTGGCGATGCCAGGGATTCCTTAATCACAGGCATGTCGCTTCACGAAGAAAAACCATCCATCTTTAAGGACAAACAAGAAATATCAAATGCCGCTTCTTCTGGGTGCGAGGGTCAGACCCACACCCTCCCCCGCGCTGGTGCCAGATTGTGTTGCGCCGCACTTCCAGAACTACGTATGGCTTGATTCCCATCCTTATGGGATACGTAGGAATGCCCGGATGTTTGAAACTTCGGGTCCAGCCCACACCTCTTAGAGATTCCCCCTTCTCTGGGGAATCCGCCGCCTTCGGGTCACCCTCAAGGCGTGTCCCTCGACCCCTTGCAGTGGTCCACCGGTGTCAAGAGTACTCTGGTTTATTGCCAGGAGGGTCAGGTTCAGCTTGGTCAGGTTCCTTCCACTTTTCAGGCTTCGTGCTCCCTTTCATTCGGACCCATCGCCTACGCCCTGGGTGGAGCCCCCGTGAACGGTTTGGACACAATGCCTCAGTGCTCTCCCACCGACTCGGGCTGGTGCCCCCAATGGCCTCGGGCAGCAAATCGATATGATTCCTGCGATTGAGCGGTCGATGCTCGTTTTTTGCCTCATTCCATCAACGGTTAGTGCGATATTGATGCTGCTTTTCCGCCACGGTCGGCAGTACTCCCATATCGTTATGCTGGTGCCCCCAGTCCTTGAGTGAATGGCCGCATGATTCACATTTTTCACCTCCCGTTCTGACCAGGCGAAACCTCGACACTCTTGACACTATCCCTCAGTGCATCTTTGCATATCCAGGGGATAGGACTACGATGTGGCGTACTTTGAGATCCCTATGGTCCGAGCTCTAAGACCTTAAACTAAGATATGCCCTTATGGTCCGAGCTCTAAGACCTTAAACTAAGATCTCCCCTTATGGTCCGAGCTCTAAGACCTTAAACGAAGATCTACCCCTATGGTCCGAGCTCTAAGACCTTAAACTAAGATCTCCCCTTATGGTCCGAGCTCTAAGACTTTAAACTAAGATCTGCCCTTATGGTCCGAGCTCTAAGACTTTAAACTAAGATCTGCCCTTATGGTCCGAGCTCTATGACCTTAAACTAAGATATGCCCCTTTGGTCCAAGCTCTACGACCTTAAACTAATATCTCCCCAAACGGGGTTCTACGTCCTGCATGACGCTAAACTGCACTTTCAGAACTACGTGTGGCTTGATCTCCAGCCTGATGGAGTACGTCGGAATGCCCGGGCATTTCGACTCGGGTCCAGCCTCAGGGATCGCTAAGTCCCGCCCCTCCTCGTCGCCGGTCGTCTGGCCTGACTTCGGGTAGAGTGGTGCAGTTGTGATATTCTCCCCGATGACGGGAAGCGACAGTTTCCTCGTCAAAGAGGTTCTGTCTGAGAATTGGGGTGATTCACAGCCAGATTAGTGCATCCGCCTAATACGCTTTCCCCACGGTGGCGCAATTGTGGGAGCGTTGGATTCTGTCCGAACAAATCATCACTTCACCCCACGCTTCGCATGCCCTGTTGATCTGGATTTCCACCCTCGTGCCTGAAGGGACCCCTAAAGCAGCATTGACGATGACATGTGATCCACCTCCTGCGATATGAATGACGACCTTCGGTCCGTCTATTGCGGTAGTATGGTCGATTGATCCATTGTCCGCTTGCCGTCTTGGGCATTTCCTGGGAGGCCGACCGTTGTGGATATCTGAATTCGGGACACGCGATTCACCCTTTCTCATCTCCCTATGTTCGGATAAAATCTCAACGCCCCTAGCGTTGTCCCGCTCGTGTGTCGGAACAAGTTGGGGGATGATACATTGATTAGGTCTGAGGTCTCCTTTCCTAGGAATGATCTCCCTCTTTTCTTTAGAAATCCAGGCCCAATTACGGATGCCTGAAGCTTGGTTAATGCTCCCGCAAGACAATGAATTGTGGTTGAGCACGTTAAGCCAAAAGTCCCGCGCCACCCAGGACTTCGGCATTCCGGCGTCTCCCTCGGAACCCGATCGTTGCGACCTCTCGCCGATCAGATTCTGAGGGGGGGCTTTTGTAGACGCCGGAAAAGTCCGTTGTTCCCAAACGAAGCTCCGGATGCGGGAAGCGAGGTCATATTTGGAGTCGGAAGCCCGTTTCGGAGGGCCCGGAAGCCTTGCGCGGAATTTTGGAGACCCGCGCGCAAAGTTGATGAGCCGCACACAAACCTCCCGGGATGCGCGCAATGCGCTGGGCGGGCGCGCAATTTTGCGCGCCCGTGGCCCGCGCGGCTCCCTTGCGCGCCGGGCCCGATTCCGCTCCCGCGAAGGGAATTCCGCGCCCGCGGACCAGATTCCGCGCCCGGGGTTGCCTATAAATATAAGGCGACCCCCGACGTTTTGAAGGTTGCCAGAATTCGAAAGGTCTCTCGTGCGCGCAATCCAACCCCCTCCGCGCGAAATGCCGATCTTCAGGTAACCTTCTTTCTTTCGCGCAAGAAAGCCTCGGGGTTCGCCTTCGCGCGCAATCCCTTGGGCTCCTCTCCTTTGAATAATTCTTCACCCTAAGGCCTTCGCGTGCAAAAGAAGCCTCTTGCGCGCAATTTCCCCCGGGGTGCGCGCAATCCAGCCCGATTGCGCGCACCCCCCCCCCCCCCTTTCAAAGTGGCCATTCGATTAAAGAATGAGTCGTTGCCCCCGCGCGCTATCTGAAGCCCGGTGCGCGCAATCTCTACCTTCCGCGCGCAAAGCGCTGGCCCAATTGTGCGCCAGCCCGCCCATTTGCGCGCCGACCTGCGGTATTGCGCGCAAAGCTCCTCTTTTGCTAGCAAACCGCCAGGGTCGCCCCCTTTGACCCCCTGAGGGTACCCGCCTGCGTGGCGCCCGATGACCCTCATCCCGGGTGCCCGCACCGTGCGTCGTCTTCCCGTGCGGCCCCCCCTAGGCTTGCGCGAAGTGACACGGACCTATCGGCGGCTCATACGTCCTGCACGACGTTAAACTGCATACGTCCAGTACGACATTAAACTGTATACGTCCTGCACGACGTTAAACTGCATACGTCCCGCACGACGTTAAACTGCACTTCGTCCGAGCTACAAGACGTTAAACTGTTCAGCATACGTCCAAGATGCACGACGTTAAACTGCCTAGCATATCGTCCGAGCTACAAGATGTTAAACTGTTCAGCATTCGTCCTGCAGGACGTTAAACTGTACTTCGTCCACGCGACAAGACGTTAAACTGCCAAGCACCTTCGTCCTCAACACACGACGTTAAACTGTACTTCGTCCGGCAAGACGTTAAACCGTCCGCTTCGTCCTCAACACACGACGTTAAACTGTACTTCGTCCGGCAAGACGTTAAACCGTCCGCATCACCCGATCCCGTGTCTCGCACGCAGGATCCCCCCGGTTTGGATGTGGCCCCCACCCGCGCGTCTCTGCAGGGATGTCGGGATTGGAGTGGCCTTCGCCCACGGGGGTAGAGTGTCACAGACAGAACGAACTACGTGGACTTTGATCCCTGTCTTCTAAACAGGGTACGTAGGAAGCCTCTCCGAGGTTCAAGCCCACCACCTGGTCGTCCCGGTCGTATTCACGTCGGTTCGTCCATCAGTGGACCCCTCCTGGGTTCACACTTGCATCGATTCACCTATGAATCCGCCCCTATGGGAGACTGCAGTTGTGTATCTCCATTGTGCTTCCCCACTTCCCTTTTCTTCCTTCAATGTCCAGCATGACGTTAAACTGTGATCCACCCGGCCGTTCCATCCCCCTCTGTGCGAGGTGGTTCGGTTCAATCCTCCGTTCAGCAACCTCGATCTCCTCGTGAGTCGGCTTGCCAACGTCCAGCATGACGTTAAACTGTGATCCACCCGGCCGTTCCATCCCCCTCTGTGCGAGGTGGTTCGGTTCGATCCTCCATCCGGTGGCCTCGATCTCTTTGTGAGTCGGCTTGCCAAC
Source organism: Viscum album (assembly GCA_963277665.1). Taxonomy (NCBI): domain Eukaryota; kingdom Viridiplantae; phylum Streptophyta; class Magnoliopsida; order Santalales; family Viscaceae; genus Viscum; species Viscum album. The sequence continues at coordinate 164,393,229 of OY728149.1, forward strand.
GTCCAGCATGACGTTAAACTGTGATCCACCCGGCCGTTCCATCCCCCTCTGTGCGAGGTAGTTCGGTTCACTCCTCCGCCCGGCGGCCTCGATCTCTTCGTGAGTCGGCTTGACGACGTCCAGCATGACGTTAAACTGTATATTCGAACTACGCTGACTTTGATCCGCGCTAACGCGCGGTACGTAGGAAGCCCCTACGGGGTCCAAGCTCTTCACTCCATCATCCACCCTGACCCTTACCCGGGCCGCCACATCCCGGTGGGGTCATGCCACTTCATTCCACTCCACTTCACTCGGGAAGCCGCCCATGTGCTGGCCCCAGCGTCGGAGGTTCCCCGCAAGGGGTTCTGTTATCTGATCCACTCCTTGTGTTGATCAGTCCGATGCCGTCCCCGCTGGACGTTAAACTCGCGGCATACCCCGTGTTAAACATGGGAAGCTGAGGAAAACCTCAGGCAACGCAGTTCCCCGTGCCCAGCGCGGGATGCCTCAGGCCATCACGCCTTCGAGAAGCCCTATTAGGGACGGAAGGAAGACATGCAGAGTCGCAGTGTTAAGACACGCCCCCGACACCCAGAGCCACCCGGTCTCCTCACCGCAGGTTGCTGCCCCGACCAGACCCCTTGGAGCGTCCGGGCGGAAGCAGCGTAATTAACCGGTCTCCATGGAGACATGGCGCCAGGAACGAGATTCACGAACATTCTTAAATCTATGAGGGAGACTCGGATTAGGCGACGAGTTCCGAGGAGACGTCCACGGAAGTAGGAGCCGACATCCCATCATCCCGGTTTCGATCAAGGAGCAGACGCCCCTGAATAAGGGACGGATGCCGCCCGCCCTTGGAAAGCGGGACTACGGGACCACAAGCCGCGCGCCCATCCCCTCGGGTCGACGGGTGCACGCGCGAACGCGTCCTAGCGGAACAGCGTAACCCGACGCACATCCGCACCGAAACATACTTCATTTTTTTATTTATAATATAAATATTTAATAATAATTAAATTTTGGTCCTTTTCTAAAATGGATGATTTTTAATCAGAAAAATAATTTTTTATGAAACTTATATTTACTATAGAAATATGAATATGTAAAATAAGTTTATAAAAAAATTTCGGTCACTAATTTGAATTTATGGAATAATCTTATTAACATAAAACTATTCTTTCGTCTTATAAAACCTATATCCAATATCATTGGGACTAAATAAATTTTTTTACATTAAAAAATGTTATTTTTTATCGTTTGATTGAATAAATAATTTTAATGGTAAGATTAGATTATTTATTTCTTTGAAATACTCAAAAAAATTATTTTAATTACAATAAATCAATTTATTTCTTAATAATTATTGACATTGGTAAATCTTAGTCTATATATATATTGATAGATCCTTAAACAATACATAATCTTGAGTTAAGTCAAGAGTTCACATTGAGGATCTTTTAAGGTTTATAGATTTAGTGAATTAGGCTATAACAATTATATTTTATCTCAAATAGTATGAGTAGATCCATATACTCTATCCAATTTATTCAGAATAATAAAACTCTTTAAATAGAACAATAATTATTTTATTGATAAAAATATTCTTTAATTCTTCCATTCTCTTACCATTCCTTGTACCCTATGAAAAACATTTCATAAACATGGGATGAGCATAAAAAGCCCAATAAGGGAATATAAAATAAGGAATGAAAACATTATTCTACGAATAAATACAAATCAATGAAATCATAATTTGCAATCATAAAACATAATCTCTTTAACATACCTCACGAAATCATATGATTTTTGAGTAACACATAAAAGTCATAAATCATAAAGGTAACTTGTGTCATCTATAACATACTTACATTGTAACATTCATAGCTATATAAGGACATATGTTAGCAATTCTCATAATAGTATATAACCTATATCTCTTTAGAGAAACATTAAAATTTACCTCTATCATGTTATCCAATTCTTTGGAGAGCTATCATGGGCTCACCTTACCTAGGATTATCACAAAACCATCTATATTTGGTTTATCACATAACCTCATGTCAATGGTCCAAGTACCATTTCATAGTCATAACACATAAAATATTTAAATTATCAATACTTCATTCATCATTAAGAAGAAATCAATTCATGATATTGAAATATTCAATCCCTTTCGAAAACCATTTTAAACATTTAATAAAGAAATTTTTTAATCAAAGTGTCCCATTCAATTTTGAACCTTTTAAAGGAATTACAATTTTAAAACAAAAATGTCCATATAAATAAATAATTAAACCCATTTTGAAAACATGGACATTAATGAAAAATATTTAGAATATTAAATCGTTAAAACATTTAAAACAATGTTTTAGTTAAAGAGGTTTTCACCACATGAGAAAATAATTGCATAACATTAAATAAAGAATAACATTAAAAAAAACTATGATATCATGAGAATAATTATACTCATGATATAATATGTAAAAGTGTGGTATATACAACTTGTAAGATACTAACGGTTCATAGTATCAAGATATGCCTCAATGAAAGGAGATTAAGACGTAGTCCCTTACAAAGATTATATCATTAAATTAAGGATAAATCAATGACATAATTATGTGTAACAAATATAAATACACAAAATATAAGTGGAAATTTAGTGTAAACCAAGCATAGTTCATTAACACATATTATTGGAAAAAAAAACAATGACATGAATATTAAACTCAATGAATGGAGATTGAGTTAATATTTACCTAAAAAAGTTTGTATAAATGATGTAAGAATTTATAAATGGGGTGATTATATGTAGAAATATTATATCCAAAAACAATTAAGTGGAAAAATATGACATAAATAAATAAACAGTGATTTCACACATATTCTTGGCATAATCTAATCAATGAAGTATGCATAAAGCTAAAAGAGAGGAAAGTGAGTTTATAAATTCCCTTACATAGATCATTTTGTAAATAAAATAGTTTTATTATGTGTATTAACAATAATTAGATATAAATAAGGTAAAAATACATGATAGTACATAAAATTTTATTTCTCACAAAATAGTAGAATGATATAATAAAGAATTATAAATGTAACCCAATGAATGAAGATTGGGTTAAAAAGTTTCGTTACCTAGAGCCCGACTTGTCTCGTTCGTTCATTATATTCCTGAATAATAAGCATAGATTAATTTATAATTAATTCAGAAAACTTTTTCAAATTTATTATTCATTTTATATTACTTATCATCATGTTATAAAAATTATATAATTATTTATGTTTATATCGGTCGATTTGTCGATATTCCATACTTGAGTCGAAAATAAACATGTTTTGATGTAAATTGTCCGAGTAGTCAAAATTCATTCATAAAAATAATATAATTCAAGATTTAAGTATGTTTTATATCCATTATATATGTATTTAGGTCAAGTATATATGTATTTATAATATTCTAGAACATTTGGAGATAAGAAATGAAATACTCTGTTCATAGAGAGGGTAAGCCTTACATACACATGAATGCTACTTTCGCTTATTTTTCATATTTAAATGAATGAAAACTAAATTATAAATAGTTATATTATAATTAAAGTATAATATAATATTTTATATACATTACATATGTTCATTAACACCATCCTTTATATGTTCGACGTATTGCATGAATGAGGCATATCACTTTATGGGGGTGGTACTCCGCACTTCCTCAAATGAAATTATTGTATTTACATATTATGAAAAACATAAAGGTATATTGTAAATTAAATATACATAAGCATAGAGAAAATATAAATATAATATCTATCATATATAAATATAGTTCCATAATAATGGCCACCATGAGAGGTGGGAGAAGAAAATTGAACAATCATTGTTTTGTGAGGCAGTAGTTCATCGTCCACAGAAACAATATGTTCATATCCATTAGATGGAGGTGTCTATAAGTTTAGTTTGAATAATTACCATAAAACAACCTAGTATATTAAAGATACTGGTGTTGTTATGTAATCAAATAATAAGAACAACATAGGGAGTAGAGAAGGAAAATAAAATAAAAGAACTTGAGAGAACGTGTTACATCTAAATTGGGTAACCTCTATTGATTTGAGCCAAAAGGCTTTCTAGAATTACCTTCGGGCCAAGGTATGGATTTTATGAGGAACTTATGAATGTTGGTAGATTATTTGGGTAGCATTTATCTGAACCAAGGGGCCTGAGAGGTGTGGGTAAGTGGGTAGAGGTGGTGGAATTTTATAAGAGGGAGGAGGGGCACTTTAAGAAGGTCTTGAAATATTATTTTACTATAAATTGATTTTCTATTTAAAATGGTCCAAAACTAATTTATTGAAAATATAATAAGTTTTTGGGTCTAAAACATATCAAAATAGAGTTTTTTTACAAGTTTAGGTTGTAAAAGTATCTTTATCTTTTAACTTTAACCCTTAGTTAAAAAAACTTACTCTACCAATGTCTTCATGAATTTTCATAATATATGGTAACTCTATTTAGTATAAAATTCCAATAGAACCATAAGTGGAGCCATAATTACATTTTAAACATTATAAAATTAATTTTGTTGAGTCTTATATTTTTATTACTATTATATCATTTAATAAAATAGTATTTGTTTTAGAAACTCATTTTTTTCAATTTTGACATTATAAATTTATTGCTTTTTATTAAATTCATAACAACGAGATTCCTTTGACCAAAAGGCATTAACTCAAAGATAAGTTTCGATTATCTTCCTGAAAATTCTTCGATGTCATAAAAATATTCAAATTAAATTTATTTTAGTATTTTTATTATCATTTATTTGAATCTTTCATTAACGAAGCAATCATTGCATCATCATACTACCATAATGAAATTTCTTTATATAATGTATAAAAATTATAAATAAAATTCCATAATTTAGGAGATATTATAAAATTTATAATTACTATTAATAGTAAAATATATCATCTATATAACCACATATTAAAATAGTTTTAGTAAAAGATACATGTTTATGTAATATTTCTCTTTACTTTAAATTATTTCTTATAAAATATTATTTTCACATCCAAGTGGCTCTATGGTGTCCCAAAATATACCCAAGGATTCATGTGGTCGTAAATATCTCATAAATTAGGATTATGATACATTTTAGTGTATTTTTATATTATTATAATATTATTTTTTACTCGTATTTACCTTATTTAATCTTTAACCTTGGTAAATAAAATAATTACTGAAGTTACCATTCATAATATCCAAGAATAAAAGTATCCTATTCACTCAATTTTAACATTCTGATTCAAAATATGGAATCCATTTTTTCAAAATTGAAAACTCAAAAGTTGCAGTAATTAATTTAAAATTAATTATTATTGTCAAATCCCAAAATTAGATTCTTAAGAAGTAATAACTATCAAAAGATTGACATGTGTTTATGTTCAATTTTAGAGTAAATTTACATCCAATGACCAAAATTGGATTAAATGATAAAAATATATTCCATTTATAATTTAAAACCATTAAATAATATTATTTAACAATATTAATTATATCGATGGAAATATTTGTTCTCAAATAAAATTTAGCGTTTTTTTACTATTTATCAAAACATGATATTTATCTGAAAAATATAAACAATTCATCAAAAATAAATTTTTATGTCTCTCTTATAAATAATAAGTTTATTTTTTCAAATAAAACTTATATAAGTGAAAAAAAACAAGATTTAAAAATCTTTCACCATCAAAATCCTGTGAAACTGAATTTTTAGAAAAATACTTCTTTTATTAGAAAAATCTAATTTGTTCTTATATCATATGTATAAAACATATAAAATGAATTTAAAACATTACATATAATATAAAACATATATTTTTAATTAAATAAAAAACCATATATAGTTATATGATTTAATAAACACAATTATTCTCTTTTATATAGGTTTTAATAATAATGCATCCTTTATATTCAATTGGTTTTTATTTTGATTTATAAATAATTTGGTAACAAATTGAATCATATTTAAATGTTTCTAAACAATAATTTAAAATTAATTTTATACTATTCATTCAAACAATTCCAATTTCTAGGTGTTAACTACCATTTAAAGTAATAATATTATTATTGTATTGTATTTTTGTATCACTCAATGTTGTGTGCCACAAAAGATTTCGGAGAAACCTCTTGTTTCATGTCGAGTACATTGTTAGAAAAATAATCCCATTTAAAATAAAATTAATATATTATTCATAAATATTAATTGTAAAGAAAAAGGTTTTATTCTATAAATAATTGGGTCTTTATAATATTCCCCCATTATAAAAATTGCAACCTCACAATTTTAAAATTGGGCTCAGAAACATTATTGAAAATCCCACATTGGAAAAATATTAAATAAAACTATCACTTTAAATGAAATAAAGATAAGTAAAAGGATCACCTAAGATAGCACATACTTGTATTCCATGTAAGAAATCATAGATATGTCAGAAAAACTAATCATCATGTTCTGATAGAGAGTGATAGAAAATATGATCAGGAGAAAGTTAAATACTAGAATAGTATAAAATTGGGATGGGTCAAATGGTACTTGTTTTTCCAATAAAAAAACTAAATGGAATAATTTTTGGTATAAGGTACATTTAATATTGTTTTGGAATTACTTTACTAATTAGAATAAGAACATAATGAAACATTATAACTTCTCAAGTAGAGTTTAATTATTTAATAAATATCTACCATATACTCATCTTTTCAACAAATGATGACTATTTGAGATGACTTGGTCACACCTAAAGTTCAAGAATCAAAATCAAGAAAACCACATAATCCATAAAAGATGAACTATATATTCATACATTTTTAAAAAATTAACCAGAACCAATATCTTTAGTAAAAGATTGGATAATCCAAAAAAATGATATTCCTTTATAAAAACAATAATTTTCTTAATCGCCGAAATTTGACAAAAAATACCGAAAGTTCAACAAAGGCCAATAAATACACAATTTCCCTTAAAATTCTTCAAAATAATCCAATATAATATGGAAATAAAAATCATATAATAATTTGATCATTGTAACATTTATCTCTAAATAACATTGACTAGTCTTAAAGTCTCATACTAAAAAGTAATTAACCAGATCACATATTATCCCTGATAGTTTAATTACTTCCATAGATAAAAACATCTTCATATATCCACGAAAAATATAGATTCTTCCAAAATAAAATTCCACAATTACTCCTCAATGTAAATCTCATAGTATTCTATTTTTATTTAGGTATATAGTGTTCTCCAAAGAGTGAACATCTTCCAAAATAACATTTATAACCAAATCACCAAATCATTTTCCTATACTAAGGATATGCATTTTATAAAACCTCATTTCTTAAAATCAATGTATTCTAGATCTATAAAATAATTTACCTAAAAATAATAATCTTTACTAACAAGGCACTTCATGTAGGCTATTGGTAGGCAATAAATCAATTCGCACTTTGGTTGTGGGTTTGATTGATGCGGCCTTGCTATACATGATGGGTTGTCACCCATATTACGGGGTTTACCTTTCTATAAAACTCAAAACCAACCCTACCATGTTTTAACCTCAATGGTTGTATTATACAACTCATTTTCATCCCAACTCATAATGACTTCAACATCTTAATTCATGATTTTTTATATATATTAAAATTTTTCCACATAAATATGATAAAATAACACTATTAACAAAGAAAGAACTGCATACCTTGATCATGGTGTCCACCTATTTTTATCATCATCTTGTTCACATAGATCGAATGTCCATTCACTACAACAATGGTTTAGAGATCATTCAAAATCATTTTTTCATTTATCCAAATACACCTTGTAAAACTTGGGTTATATGGGTGTTAACGGAAAATTAGTTTTGTAAATTAATCATGTATGAAATATACTTTCAAAACATCTGATAAAACACTATTTTTATTAAATATTAAAACCGAGTTAGAGTTGAAACTTATAATTAATGGTATTTTTAAAATACAACAATTATTTAATGAAATAATATATTTTAAAATAAAATATAAATAGGTTGTGCAAGTTTCTCATTCTTTAAAACCTTTTTAAAAATCATAATATGCTTTACATTATTGTGATAAGGTAAAATATTGGAAAATTCCTTGATAATATTAATGTTTCTTGAAAATATGATAATATTAATAAAATATGATTTCACTAAATAAAACCCATGATCAATCATGGTATCAAGGTATAGTAGAGGTGTTTGATATCTCAAACACTTTATTTCAAATTATTTTTATGCTAGAAATTTTTTCATAATCTTCTAAACAAGACTTTGCAATAATTATTCCAAGCATGTCATCAGGAAGAGAAAATAATATTGTTTGAGATCCTCCTCCTTCCATCTGTAACCAACTTCCACTGAACAAAAAATTTTATCAAATAAGGATTTAACTAGAATAATAGACATAAACACTAACCATTTGTTTCAAAAAACTCATAATCCCTAAATTTGTCTAAACCTTTCCTATAATACAAACTATAAGGCCCGAGCCTTAAAAATTACATAATCTTGAGTTATGTTAAGAATTCACATTGAGGATCTTTTTAGGATTATAGTTTCAAAGAAATATTCCATAACTATTTCATTACATATCAAATATTAAAAGTTAGAAACTTCTACTCAATCTAATTTATTCAGAATAATAAAACTCTTTATATAAATAGAAAACTCTTTTCTTGATAAAAATATTTTCAAATTCTTCCTTTCTCTTATGATTACTTATAACCTATGAAAAACATTACAAAAACATGGGATGAACATATAATGCTAAGTACGTGATTATAATATAAGTAAAGAAAACATTAGTCCGTGAATATCTACAAATCAATGGAATCATACATATTAGTAATAAAACACAAGCACATTGACATAGTTCATGAAATCATAAGATTTATGAATAACACATAGAATTCATCAATCATTAAGGTAACTTCTGGAATCCATAACATAATTACATTGTATCATTCATAGCTATATAGGGAGTTACATTTGGAATAACCATCATACTATATTCCATAATACTCTTAGGAGAAACATTAACATTTACCTTTGTCACGTTACCCAATGTATTAGAGAGATATCACGGGCTTACCCACCCTAGGTTTATCACAGAACCACCCGTATCTAGTTTATCACGTAACCAACCATCAAATGTCCATGTACCAGTATCGAATAATAATACATAAAAGATTTAAATTTTCAACATTCCACTCATCAATGAGAAGAAATCAATTCAAGATAATTAAATATTGAACCCATTTCCAAAACTATTTAAAATATTTAACGTAGATATTTTTGAGTCAAATTGTCCCAATCCACATTGAATATTTTAATGGAATTAAATTTTAAAAAAATAAATTACATATAAATATATCCTTAAAACCATTTTGAAAACATGGATATTAATGATAATAATTTATAATATTAAATATTTAAAACATTTAAAATAATTTTTTAGTTAAAGAGTCCCTTACCACTTGAGAAAATACATGAATAAAAATAATTGAAGATAAAAATTAAACAAAGCCAATAATATTATGATATTAAGTGGAATCATGATTTAATATTTAAAAAGGTAGTATATACACCATATATTATAATAAAGGTGCACAATATCAAGATATTCCTCAATGAAGGGAGATTGAGACATAGTACTTTACAAAGATTGTATCCTTAGACTAAGGATAAACAAAATACATATTTATGTGTGGAAAATATAAATAAACAAACTATATATGGATGTTAAGTGTAAAACAATAATATTTTATTCACACATATTCTTGGAAAAATAAAACCAATGACATGGATATTTAACTAAATCAATAGAGATTGAGTAAATATTTCCCTTAAAAAGTTCATATAAATGATGTAAGAATTTAGAAATGGGGTGGTAATGTGTAGAAAAATTATATCCACATAAAATTAATTTTATATAAAAACTTAAATAAATAAATAGTGATTCCACACATAATATTGGAATAATATAATCCAACAAAGGATGCATAAAACCACAAGAGTGGAAAGTGAGTTTAGAAATTACCTTGCCAATATCATTTTGTAAAAAAAATTGATTGATTATGATTATTAACTACAATTACAGATAAATAAAGTATAAATACATGATATTAAATCAAAATTTATCTCTCGCATAATCATATCATGATATAATCAATAATTAGAAGATTAACCCAATGAAAGGAAATGTGTTAAGAAGTTCCATTGTCTTGAGTCCGACTTGTCTAATTCATTATTTATATTACTGAATAATAAAATTAGGTTAATTTATACATGATTCAGAAAAATTTTCAATTTTATTATTCATTTTATATTACTTATAATCATTTTACAAAAATTACCTATCTATTTAAGTTCATATCATTCATTTTGTTGATATTCAGTACTTGAGTCGAAAATGTACTTATTTTGATATAAATTGTCCAAGTAGTCAAAAGTCCAAAATCACCTCAATATTATTCATTATTAAAGTATCATATATATATATATAGTATATATGTATTCATAATAGTCTATAACATTTTGAGATAAGAAATGAAATGCACTGTTCTTGTAGGAGATAAGCCGTACGTACGCATGAATGCTACTTTCACTTATTTTTCATATTTAAAGGAATGGAAATTAAATTATAAATAGGTATGTTATAATTAAATTATAAAATAATATTTTTTACATGTGACATAATTTCATCAACTCTATCCTTAATACGTTCTATGTATGACATGAATGAGTCATATCACTTTGAGGGGGCGGTAGTCATCACTTCTTCAAAGAAATTATCGTATTTACTCATTATGGAAGCCATAAAGGTATATTTTAAATTAAATATATAGAAGCATAGAGAAAATATAAATATAATATTTATCATATATTAATACATTTCCCTCATAATGTCCACCATGATATTTTGGAGGGGAAAATTTAACAATCATCGTTTCGTGAGGAAGTAGTTCGTCATCCTCAGAAAGAGTATGTTCATATCCATTATATGGAGGTGTATGTGTGTGTAGTCATAAAGCATTTCATAATGACATAATATTATATTAAGGATACTTTTTGTGTTATTTAATCAATAAATAATAAGATAATAGGGAGTGGAGAAAGAAAATAAAAGAAAAGAACGTGAGAGAAGACATTACCTCTAAATCAGGTAACTTCTTTTGATTTGAACCAAAAGGCTTTCTTGAATTGTCTTATTCCCAAGGTAAAGCATATAGGAGGAGTTTAGAGATGCTGGGATCTTATTTTATTTGAAGTTAAAAGATCCAAGAGCCTTGATAGGTGTGACTATACGGGTAGAGTTGGTGGCCTTTTATATGAGGGAGGAGGGGCACTTTAGGAGGGTCTTGAAATATTATTTTATTATAAATTTATTTTCGGTTTAAAATGGTCCCAAACTAATTTATTTAATTTTAATATGATTTTGGTTCGATACCATCTCATAGAATTGGTTTTATACATGTTCTGGTCACAAAATAAACTCATCTTTTAGCTTTAACACTTAGCTAAAAACATTAACTCTTACCATGTCTTCTGAAATTTTCATAATATATGGTAACTATATTTACTAAAAAAATTCAATAGAACCATAAGTAGATAATTAATAAAATTTCTAATATTATATAATTTAGTTGGCCAAATCATAGATTTTTATGATTATTATATCATTTAATAAAATAGTATTTGTTTTAGAAACTCATTAATGTCAATTTTGACACTCTAAAGTAATTGATTTTTTTTCTAAAGTCATGAAAACTTTATTCCTTAGACCCAAATGAATTAAATCAAAGATAATATGTTAATAATATCCTAAAAATTCGTGTATAACCTCAAAAAATTCAAATTACATTTATTTTAATATTTATAATAACATTTATTTTAATCTTCCATTAATGAAGCAATCAATACATCATGATTTTTTCATAATTAATTTTATTTATTCAATGTCTAAAAATTTTAAATAAAATACCATGATTTAAAAAATATTAATATTTTTTAATTACTATTTATAGTAAATTATATTAATTATAGAACCCCATATTAAAATTATTTTAGTAAAAGATACATTTTTATGTTATATTTTTCATTACATTAAATTAATTTTTATAAAATGACATTTTCAAATCCAAGTGGCTCCATGGGGTCCCAAAATCCACCCAAGAATATCCATGGTCAAAAATATATCATCCAATAGGATTAGGAAACATGTTAGGGTAGTTTTATATTATTATAATATTATTTGTTCCCCTTATATACCTTATTTTCCCTTTAACTAAGGTAAATGAAATATTTAAAAAAATTACTATTTATAATTTCTAAAAAAAAGGTACTTATTCAAAAAATATTAAACTTAAGATTAAAAATATGGAATCCATTTTTAAAAGATAAAATCACAGAATTTGTATTATTTAATTGAAAATTAATTCTTTTTGTCAGAACCAATAAGTGTGTTTTTAAGAAGTAATAACTATCAATATATTCACATGTGTTTATGTAACTTTCCAAAGTGAAATTAAAAACAATTACCAAAATTGGATTAAATTATAAAAATATATTCCATTTTTTACCTTTAAACCATTAAATAATATTTTTTAAACATATTAAATATCTCAATAGAAAAAGTTGTTTTCAATTAAAATTTTGCATATTTTTACTATTCATCAAAACATGATAGTAATCAGAAAAAACAATAAATCATCCAGATTAAATTTTTATAAATTACTTATAAATAATAAGTTTTTTTTCAAATAGAACATATTAAAGTGAAAAAAACCAGATTTAAAAAAGGTTCTCCATCAAAATGCGATAAAACAACATTTTTAAAAAAATACTTGTTTTATCAAAAAAATTGAATTAGTTATTATATAATATCTAAAATACATATATGTTAGATTTAAAACATTAGGTTGAATATATAAATTATATTTTTATTAAATATAAATCCATAAAGAGTGATATGATATTATAAACAGAATTATTCTCATTTAAATAGGTTTTTATAAAAACACATCCTTTATATTAAATTGGTTTTTATTTCAATTTCTAATTAATTTGGTAAACAATTGAATAATTATTTAAACATGTGTAAACCATATTTTTAAATTTAGTTGATACTATTCATTCCCACAATTCCAACAACTTGCTGTTATCTAACATTTAAAATAATAATAATATTATTGTATTATATTTCGGTATGACTAAATGTTTTGTGGAACATAAGTTTCAAAGAAACCCATTGTTGTATGTTGAGTAAGATATCAGAAAAAGAGTCCCCTTTAACATAAATTTAATATGTTATTCATAAATATTAATTTAAATGAAATCAGTATTAATATATAACAAATTGGGTCATTAAATCATTCTCCCTTTTGGAAATTGCATCCTCGCAAGATTAAAATTGGGTTCTAAAACTACATTGAAAATCCAACATCTCAAAAGGGGACAATAAAACTATCTCATTAAAATAAATAAAGGGAAGTACATTGGTCACCCTATATAACACATAATAAGATTCCATGTATGAAACCATGGATATGGAATAAAAACTAACCATCACGTTCTGATGTAGAGTGTTAGAAAACATGATCATGAGAAAGTTAAGTTCCAGAATACTATAGAATTATGATGGGTTAAATTATCTTTGATTTCTCAGTAAGAAAAGTAAAGAGAAAAATTTTCTTTTTTAAGGTCTATTCATAATTTTTTGGAATTAGTTTACTACTTATAGTAAGAACATAAGGAGACTGACTTACTTGTAAAGTAGAGTTTTATTCATTAATAAATATCTTCCATAGACCCATCATTTCTCAAAATGATGAGTATTCAAAATGAGTTGGTCACACCCAATGTTCTAGAAAAAACTTCTATAAAATATCATGATACACAAAAGATAAACTATATATTCATCCTATTTTGAAACATTAACCATAACCAAAATGGTTATTTCAAGAACCGATAATCCCCAAAAATGATGATCCTTTATAAAAAAAATACTACAACTAATCTCCAAAATTCAACAAGCAATACCCCATGTTCAACAATGACCATTAAATACACAAATGTCATAATTTTTTTTAAAATAATCCAAAATAGTATTGTAATATAAAACTCACATGGATTTGATCAACGTTACATTTATCTCCAAATAACATCGACTACTCTTAAAGTGTCCTACTGAAAGGTAATTAACCTTATAACATATTCTCTATGATAGGTTAATTATTTCCATAAATAACCCAAATCTCTATATTTCCAAAAAAAATATTCTTTCATAATATAATTCCACCATTACTCCTAAAATGAAATCCAATAGTATTCTATTTTTCATAGGAATATAGTGTTACCAAAAGAGAGAACGTCTTCTAAAATAACATTTATATCCTAATCACCAAATAATTTTCCTATACTAAGGATATCTATTTGATAAAACATAAGTTTCAAAAATCAACGTAATATTGATACATATAATAATTTAACTAAAAGTAATAAGTCATAATAACCAGGGACATCACATAGTCTAGTTTTATGCAATAAATCCTAGGCGCACTTTGGATGTGGGCTCAATTCCCTTAGCCCTACCAGATATGATGGGTCGTCACCCATCTTATGGGTTCTTCCTTTTTATAAAACTCAAAAAATATTTGTAACATGTTTTAACCTGAATGACTATCTTATAACTCTCATTTTCATCCCAACTCATAATGACATCAAAATATTAATTCATGAAGTCTTATTTATATTGACATTTTTTACACCTCCATGTCATAAAATAACACTATTACCAAAGAAATAACATCATACCTTTATCATGGTTTCCACCTAGTTTCCTTATCATTGTGTTCATGTAGATAGATGGTCCATGCATTGCAACAATGATTTGGATATCCTTCAAAAATAATTTTATTTCTTCATCCAAATACACCTTGTGCCAAATGGATCATATGGGTGTTCATAGAAAAATTGTTTCAGAAAATAATCTTGTATGACATATAATTTCAAAACATCTGATAAAACATGCTTAATATAAAATTGTCATACTGAGTTTGAGTTGAAACTTTCAATCAATGGTCCATTAAAAATACCCAAAGTATTTTCTGAAACACAATTTTTTAAAATCAAATATCAATAGGTTATGTCAGGGTCTCCATCTTCATAACCTTTTCAAAATCATAATATTCTTCAAAAGATTATAATAAGGTAAAATATTTGAAAATTCCTTGATAAAATTTTACCTTTCTTAAAAATATGAGAATATCGAGAAAATTGATTTGATTAAATACAACCCATGATCCATGATGGTATCAAAGTATATTGGAGGTGTTTGATATCTCAAAAAAGTTCTCTAATGTGAGTTTTACACTAGTGCAGAAATCGTTTTTTACGACAGCATTTTTTACGTCGGTTATATATAACCGACGTAACAATGCGGCGAGTAGATTTTTTACGTCGTTTATTTTAATAACCGACGTTACAAATCGCGCCTGTTGGGTTTTTACGTCGGTTATCAAATAACCGACGTAAAAAACCAATGCGCGGGGGGTTTTTTTACGTCGGTTATTTGATAACCGACGTAAAAAACACGTCAATATCGGGTTTTTTACGTCGTTTATTTTATAACCGACGTAAAAAACCCCCGAGGGCTTTGGTTTTTTTACGTCGGTTATTTGATAACCGACGTAAAAAACGCGTCAATATCGGGTTTTCTACGTCGGTTATTTTATAACCGACGTAAAAAACGCGTAGATATCAGGTTTTTTTACGTTGGTTATTTTGAAACCGACATAAAAAACCAAAGCCCCGGGGGGGTTTTTACATCAGTTTCCAAATAACCGACGTAAAAAAGCTAAAAAATAGTTTATAACGTCGGTTATATAATAACAGACGTTAAAAATCATTTAAAAAAAATTAAAGCCCGTGTTCTGTCATTTACGATTTTTTCGATTGACAGTCGCCGGCTCGTCTCTCTCTCTAGCGGTAAACCGTAATCGGCTCGTCGATCGCCTGCATTACACTCATTTTGGCTGCATTGTTTATCTTATTCACTGCTCTCGGATCTATCATCTCAACTCGCGACATTCAAGTAAGCCTTACACGAATTTATTTCGTTCGTTTTTGTTTCGATTCATGATGTGCTTTTCGTTTGTTTTTGAATCTCGTGGAATTTTTTTTATTGAAAATGGTTATTATGTTCATTCAACTCGCAACATTCAACTCGCAAATGATTATTAAAACATTGTGGATTAGCTTCAGCAAAATCTGAAAAATAATGGGTGGTACTATAACGTTCCATTCTTCAAGCAACATTATTATTTCATACTTAGCTGGAATGTGTCTTTCTGGATGAAGATTGGTAGTACTTATTTTCTTAAAATCATATTTTTAATATGATTGTCCAGAAAATTATTTTCATGAATTAAATTGGACCAGGTACAATCGGTAATACCTATCCTTAAAATTTCATTCAACATTGTTACATCATAATATTTTTTCAAAAAATTATGATTTTTAGAACTCCTAGATCAGAAAACCATCATCTGTTTTCATCTGCATTCATAAAAATATCAATTCATATTTATTATGTTTTGTAAAAACAATTATGACCCCCATTTCATTTTTGTTAGTTAATTGATCTATGAAAGTGTTATAAATGATTTGATGATCATGATTCACCCATATATATGGTTAGTCATTATGTGACATTTGGGTCAATAATATCCTTCTAATGCATTCGACAATGCATTATATATCATATATCAATATGGGATACAGATGGTTATACCATGTCCAATGTGTTATGTGATGTGCCTGGTAAGAAATATTATAATAAATTATAGGAAAGCTGATTAACATATCCCAATATGAGGTGAATGAAACTATGTTTTCCCTTGACATATGTTATGACTTATATGATTATGTTTGTGCCACACTCTTATGTTATTCCACATACCAATGTTGTGATCTTGTGAATAAGGTTTTTTAAATCATGTTCCCACTATCATATAATTCATGTCTTATGTTATGCTAAAATTGTTATACTTGGACTCAGGTTTTATGATCTATGATTATATAGAAATGTTTCACTTAACTTTTTGATCATGTGCTTTGTGTATACATGCTCTTATACCCCCATGGATATCATTTTATGAGATTAGATATTTTATTTATATATATCATGTTTACCCATAATGAGTATCATAAATCAAAACTTTTATTATTTTCATTCCCTAAGTTATAAAAATAAGTATTATGTAGGATGATTCAAAAATTTAATTTGTGAGATGAGTTGATTTATGTGTGAAACCCAGGCCAAACACATATGTATTTTTTTATTGGTATTACATATATATAGTTCGTCATATACTTTTTTTTACATTACCATGATATTAACATTACTTTTTCTAAAGAAATATTAATGTCCTTAGATTATATATCAGATCAAAAGGATATAGTAATTCTAATATATAATCAGAATGATCAGATAATATGACAATATTATTAAACATAAAACAAATGGTCTATATTCATATTTTTAACATGACACTTACGATGTATAGCTATTTGGTGTTGGGTACTTATGAAAACTACTACTACTTTCAAGATTTGTTTTATATTTTAAATTGTTTTACATTCAAATTATGATTTTTTTCATATAAACATGTTTTGTCTTATCTTTAAAATATATATTTTTTGTTGATATTTGTTATAGGTAATAATGAGTCGAAGTTGGATTATGGCACATCGAATGAGCAATGAATTTGAGGAAGGTGTTGATGCCTTTTTGGAATTTTCAAAACGAAATGTTCCAAGTAGTGAAATTTTTTTCTGTCCATGCCTGAAATGTTTGAATATGAAGAAGTTGAAAATTAGAGAGATAAAAGATCATCTGATATGTCATGGTTTTAATCCGAGTTACAGCCCTTGGATTTGGCATGGTGAAACTGGACGGAATGTCACTGATGATGATGATTCGCAAGATGGTAACTCCGATGGAATTGAAGAAATGATTCGCGATATTGTAGCAGAACAAATTGAGATAGAACCGACAGTTGCACGTCTATACGGTGATGCTGAAAAACCATTATATCCCGGTTGTACAAATTTTACGGTTCTGTCGGCGGTGTTAAGATTGATTAACCTAAAGGCGAAGCATGGATGGAGTGACATAAGTTTTACAGAGCTGCTACAATTGATGAAAGACATTCTCCCAAAAGATAACGATCTTCCAGATTCACATTACAAAGCCAAGAAAATATTATGCCCGATGGGATTGGGATACAAGAAAATACATGCCTGTCCGAATGACTGCATTATATATAGGAAGGAATATGAATTTCTTTCAGAGTGTCCAAAATGTGGGACATCACGGTATAAGGTGAAAGAAAAATCACAGGGTGATGTAGAGATTACAAAGCTCCCTTCAAAGGTATTTTGGTATCTTCCTATAATTAATCGTTTCAAACGTTTATTTGATAATTCACATGATGCAGAAAGGTTAAGATGGCATGCTGAAGAGCGGGTATGTGATGGAAAAATACGTCATCCAGCTGATTGTCCACAATGGAAGAAAATTGATGCGCAGTATTCTACATTTGGAAATGAAATAAGAAATCTCAGACTAGGGTTGTGAACAGATGGAATGAATCCATACCGAACACTCAGTAGCACACATAGTTCATGGCCTGTTTTATTGGTAATTTACAACCTCTCTCCTGAAGTTTGTATGAAGCGCAAATATGTCATGTTGAGTACAATGATCTCTGGTCCGAAGCAACCCAGTAATTATATTTATGTTTACTTGTCACCGTTGATTGATGATTCGAAACTGTTATGGGCTGATGGTATTTGGGTGTATGA
Source organism: Viscum album (assembly GCA_963277665.1). Classification (NCBI taxonomy): domain Eukaryota; kingdom Viridiplantae; phylum Streptophyta; class Magnoliopsida; order Santalales; family Viscaceae; genus Viscum; species Viscum album. Next base: position 164,412,158 of record OY728149.1, read on the forward strand.
TTATTATAAAATGGAATATTTTCAACTGCATGCAGTGCTTCTGTTCACTATAAATGACTTCCCAGCGTATGGAAATTTGTCTGGATACAGTGTTAAAGGGAATAAGGCATGTCCAATTTGCGAACAACAGACGTCCTATTGTCAATTGCATCATGGGAGGAAAACAGTGTACATGGGTCATCGAAAGTTTTTGCCTATGGAACACCCTTATAGATGACTGAAAAAGGCATTTAATGACTCACAAGAATTTGATACTGCTCCAAAACCTTTATCCCATGATCTGTATTTTGAGAGGGTGAAAAACCGTGACGTGACATTGGGAAAGACACAAAAATCTGGTAATGATAGACATATTTGGAAGAAAAGGTCAATATTTTTTGAGCTACCATATTGGAGGTATCATGAAGTTAAACATAATATTGATGTCATGCACGTGGAGAAGAATATCTGTGATTCCTTGATTGGAACATTGTTAGACATTAAAGGAAAGACTAAAGATGGTTTGAATGCAAGATTAGACTTAATATCAATGGGAATACGTTTGGAGTTAGCTCCCACTCCTAAAGGAAGACGAACATTTCTTCCCCCGGCTTGTTATACATTATCGAAGAGGGAGAAAATTAGCTTCTGTCAGTGTCTTCATGATACCAAAGTGCCTCAAGGTTATTCTTCTAATGTAAAAAATTTTGTCTCAATGAAGGACTTGAATTTGATAGGTATGAAATCACATGATTGTCACGTCATGATGCAACTAATTCTACCAGTTGCATTGCATGGAATATTGCCCATTCGTGTCAGAAAGACTATAATGAACTTGTGTTATTTTTTCAATTCAATTTGTAACAAGGCGATTGATGTGAATGATTTGAAAATTTTGGAAAAGGATGAAATTTTAATACTTTGTCAATTGGAAATGTATTTTCCTCCAACTTTTTTTGATATAATGGTGCATTTAATGAATCATCTGGTTCGAGAAATAAAGATTTGTGGACCTGTATATCATCGTTGGATGTATCCTTTTGAATGGTATATGAAAATATTAAAGGGGTATGTTAAAAATCTATATCGACCTGAGGCCTCCATTATTGAAAAGTTTATTTCTGAGGAGGTAGCAGAGTTTTGTACGAGCTACTTGGCTGCGGCGCAACACATAGGTTTGCCTCCATCTCTCCATGAACGAGTTAATAATGAGGGAAAGGGGATTCGCGGCGTGAAAGTCAAATCATTGTCAGCTGAACAGACGAAGAAATTAGAATCATACATCTTGAAGAACATAGCTGATGCTCAACCATATATCACATTGCACATTAATGAGTTGAAACAATGTCATCCAAAGAAGAAAGAAATGTGGATTTTGAATGAGCACAACAAAACTTTTTTGTCATGGATTAAAAAGACTTTGCTTGGTAGATCAGATGTATCAGAGACATTAAAATGGATAGTGGGTGGTCCATGTTTAAATGTGATAACATGGTCTGGTTATGACATTAATGGTTATACAATTTCATACAAAAGCTCAGGACAACAGAAGTAATGTTCAGAATAGTTGTGTATTGGTGTTTGCAGAAGCAATGAATTTTTCGAGTGCTAAGGACAAAAACCCAATTTCTGCATCAAATGCATATTATGGAGTGATTGAAGACATATGGGAGGTTGATTACTTTAAAATTAAAGTTCCCGTTTTTAATTGTAAATGGTTTAACGGTAACAACAGTGTCAGACACGATGAATTTGGAATGACACTTGTTAATCTGAATAGATTGGAAGACACAGCTGATTCTTTTATAATGGCAACACATGCAAAACAAATGTTTTATGTAGTAGATCAATCAGATATGCAGTGGGCTGTTGTTTTACAAGGGAAAAAACAATATGTTGGTGAGGATGAACTTGATGAATAGGCTGATTTATGTGACATCCCTACTTCAATGGAAATATTAACAGAACATAATGACGATCATGTTGAAGACATAGTTTGTGCCATAAGGAACGATCATGACGAAGGAATTTGGGAAAACAATCCATCTGTACATTCCTAAAATTACAGGTAACATGTGTTTATTTCGTGTTTACATTTCTTTTTTCCATAAATGTTAGATATTTTAAGTTTTTTATTTATTAAAACATGTTTTAAAAAAAATAAGTATATTTCTGAGTCTACCGGCCAACCGGTGGATTCCCACCGGCCAGCCGGTATGGGCACCGGCCAACCGGTTCTTGCCCACCGGCCAGCCGGAGGCCCCAGGAAGTAGGCTTGCCCACTGCCTGGTGACACCGGCCAGCCGGTGTTAGCGCACCGGCCAGCCGGTATGGGCACCGGCCAACCGGTGGTCTCTGGCAGAAGCATTGATTTCTGCCAGAGCCACCGGCCAACCGGTTCTTGCCCACCGGCCAGCCAGAGGACCCAGTTTTACCATTTTTTCCATTTTTTACCATCTTGACCATCTTGACCATCTTGAACATCTTTTCCATCTTTACCATTGCTTAACATGCTTACCATATTACCAATGTTTACTATTATGTAACCTAGTAAACTTTTCTATTTTCTGATTACAGTAGTATTAAAATATTTGAATTTGTATATTTGTGAACTGACGTTTGGTTTTTTGATTTGAAGGATAATTACAGATCATTCAGATGATCAACCACATGATTCTGGGGAGGAACATTTTTCTGGTCATACCTCTGGGGATGAACATTCACATGCTCCTATTACGACAAAGAGTTCAAAGGTTGGTAAACGTGGTTGCACACGTTTACCAAATTTATCACTTGCCCGTACGCAGGATCAGAGGATAGTAGTTGAGTTTGATGATGATGATATTCCTAGAGGTCCGAATGCCAAAGATTTTAAGAGTTTTGTTGCAACTCAGGCTAAGACCAAATTAAGAATTTTGTATGATGATTGGAGAGGTGTGGATAAAGCGATTATCTCTCAGTTGTGGGAGACGATTTTGGTAAGATCTTTTGTCATTGTTTGAGCATTATTTTAATATTTCTGGTATATATAATATGTTTAACCTCTTTATCAGATGACATTTGATATTCCTGACACTGGAGGAGTCAGGAATAAATGCTTATCGTTGGCTTCCAGGAGATGGAGGGATTTCAAATCAACCCTCACATCTGATTTCATTTATGGTCATAGGATTCATGACAATCCATGTCGTATATATCCTTTTATAGATGAGGACACATGGAGACAGTTTTTTGAAAGTAGAAAAAAAGAGTCATTTCTGGTAAGGGCAATGTAAACTTTTATATACTTTCTTATATAAATGATTTTATTAATGTTTTGCTAATGATTTCTTATTCTTAAATTACAGTAAACAAGGAAAGCTCATCAGGAGATCTAATCTAAAAATGTATACCCTCATAGTTTATCTCGCGGAGGGTATACATTATTGGAAGAAAAAATGATAGCGGAAAAATTTCAACAACTAAGAGCTGAGTCTTCAAGCTCTGGAGAGGTGGCCCCTCCACCCCCTCCATCTAGACATGAAAAATGGAAGAGAGCTCAGAAGGGAAAAAAGGGCAATATCTTTTGGAAGAATCGAGAATCGTAGCTGAGAGGATTATAAGATATCTATTTAATTTATTTAAGTTAACTTTTTTCTTCATATAAGTTTCAATCATTACAGAAATGTTCAATTAATTAATACAGGACTCTCTTGAGGAGAAAAGTTCAGAGGGGACATTTACAACTACTGGGAGGGAAGATATTTTATTTGCAGCATTGGGAAGGCCAGAACATCCTGGTCGTGTAAGAGGATATCCGACAGGTGTATCGGTAAGAAAAGTGTTTCCACGTTCTTCAACTTCTAAAATTGAGGGGGTTTATAAAAAAAATAGAATCCTTGGAGGCTGAAGTTCAAAATATTAATGCGACAATGGAAGACAAGATTAGAGATTCGGTGCAGTCTATGTTTGCAGAAATGCAAAGACAATTTCAGACTGCATCTCCCACTCCTCCACCTCCCCCTGCAGACCCCATTATTTATCCTCCACCTCCGCCAGTAGCTCCCACTCCCCCACGTCAGCCTGCGGACCCCATTCTTTATCCTACGCCTCCGCCGCAGCTTCTAACATATTGCGAGTTGTATGTTGATGATTCTAAACATCATATAGTATCATACAGGTTGGTATATTGTATAGGAGATATAGTTCATCATCAACAATTAGAGGTAGATAATCAGAGGGTCACTGTACTGGATATTATAGATAGATCAGCTAGGGTACCAATACCTACAGATGAGGTGGTGATAGTTGGACAGAGTATCGACCATTTTTTAGTTTGGCCATCCAGACTTCTTCGACTCATTACCATAGAGGTATGAATCTTATATCTTTTATTTTATTTTTTTATTAAAGTTGTTTTATCATTTGAAAACTACAATAATTCTCAATTTTTTTTCACAGGAATACTTCAAAGGTAAATAAATACTGTATAGACAACAACAAAGACAACAGGCTATGACATCAGATACAGATTCCAGTGGTCTTGGTAGATTGTCAAGATATTCACATTTGTTGTTGGGTTTTTATGAGTTTCCAATGGAATATCATGTTTGTGGACGTGAAATAAGTGTGGGGATTACAAAATCTGATATCATGGAGCTTGTTACTGGAGATAAGTTGGGCATCAACGTGGTGCAAATTTTTTCCATGTAAGTCTTAACACCTTTTCCCTGCGTTATATTTATTAAAAATGTATACTTATATATGTTTTGTATTAGGTATCTTTATAAAATTTGTGAGAGGAATGAACTGACAGAAGTATATGGATTCATGGACCCGCAATTGATTTCCCCTGAAGCATGTGCATTGACTGAGGAACAAAGAATGGTTTATATTGCTGAAAGATTTGAAAAGAATATAATCCAACAATGTTGGATGATGCCTTTTTGTGAGAGGTATGAAACACATTTCTCTCAAAGAGTTAATTATCTTTTAACATAAAAAACCACTAACATTAAATTTCCTTTTATCAGTAATCATTGGATGTTAGGGATTTTTTGCCCAAGGGAGAAAGCTCTTTATTGGATATGCTCTGTTCATGGTGATGTGCGGGCAAGTTTTAAGAATATATTGGAAAACTAAGTTTTAATTTCTCAATAGTTTTATATATTATAATGAATTTTAAATTTACCCCATTCGTATTATTTTTCTAACAGTGCATGGGCCTACTTTCGAAAAAACACAAAGAAAAGAAATGCAAAGATCAAATATGTAAAGGCGAAGGTAAATTTCCATTTATAATTTGTACTTTTTGATTTATTACATAAAAACAATATATTGAATTTACACTCATTCAAAAAAAATTGTCATGAACAACAAGGCCTCATCGAATGCGGCTATTATATGTTAAGATTTATGTATGAAATAATAACAACTGGGACAGTTGTGAATTTTGACCTGGTACGATTTCCACTTAAACATTTCCATCATATTTCAATTTGATTTATTCATTATACACGTTAACTATCTTCTTTTTCATTTGTAGCTTTTTGATGACCCTCAACCCTATACTGCTGAAGACATCAAACACGTACAAGTGGAGTGGTCAAATTATTTTACAGGTTTGATGGAATTTTAGTTGTTTGTAATGTAAAATGTAATTTTGAATATTGTCGTTTTAATTGTGTATTTGGTAGTTGTTTAGGATTGATTTAGTTTTTTTTTGAAGTTGACAGTGTAAGTATTGAATGTTATATAAGTGAATGTTTAGTTTTGCTATAATTCTTGTTTTGGTCTACTTTTGATGGTTCTTCCGGTATGGATTTGGGTCTGTGGGGGAGGGGTTCCAAGGGTGTGGGGGTGTGTTCAGTGGGGTTGGGGGTGTCCAGCGGTCTGGGAGGGCTGTCCGGTGGGGTGGGGGCAGTCCTGGGGGGTGGCAGGGATGTTCAGGGGTGTGAGAAGCTGGTCCAGTGGTGTGGGAGTGCTGTCCAGGGGTGGGGGGTTTGTCCAGGGGTGTGGTGGGGGCTGTCAAGTGGGGTGAGGGGGTGAGGAGGTGTTGTTCAGATGGGTGGGGGGTTGTCGAGGGGTCGGGGGGCAGTCCAGGAGTGTGGTGGGTGCTCCAATGGGGTTGGGGAGGGTTGTCCAAGGGGTATTCATAAGGGTGGGAGCTCCAAAGGGGTGGGGGAGGGCTGTCCAGGGGGTATACATGAGGGTGAGGGCTCCAACGGGGTGGGGGAGGGCTGTCCATGGGGTATAAATGAGGGTGGATTCTGTCTAGTGGGTAAGTTTTATATGTTATCTATGTACATGCTTAATTTTGATGTACTTCTGTTTTTGTGGTACGATTTCTTGATTTATTTTCTGGTTGATTTTGGTGGAGATAAGATCACTGCATTCTGCTTAAAAAAAATTGGGTTTATCACGTCGGTTATTAAATAACCGACGTGATAAAAGGCCTGTAGAATTGTTTATCACGTCGGTTATTTCATAACTGACGTGATAAAAGGCCTGGAGTATGGTTTATCACGTCGGTTATTAAATAACCGACGTGATAAAAGGCCTGGAGAATGGTTTATCACGTCGGTTATTAAATAACCGACGTGATAAAAGGCCTGGAGAATGGTTTATCACGTCGGTTATTTAATAACCGTCGTGATAAAAGTCCTGGAGAATGGTTTATCACGTCGGTTATTCAATAACCGACGTGATAAACCCCCCCCCCCCCTCCGGTTTATCACGGCGGTTATACAATAACCGACGTGATAAACCCCCCTCCCCCGGTTTTTCACGTCGGTTAATTATGAACCGACGTGATAAAGCACGCTCAGCCCGGTTTATCACGTCGGTTATTCAATAACCGATGTGATAACCCCCCCCCCCCCTCCGGTTTATCATGGCGGTTATACAATAACCGACGTGATAAACCCCCCTCCCCCGGTTTTTCACGTCGGTTAATTATGAACCGACGTGATAAACCACGCTCAGCCCGGTTTATCACATCGGTTCTTCGATAACCGGCGTGATAAACCATTCTCCAGGCCCTTTATCACGTCGGTTCTAAAATAACCGACGTGATAAACCATTCTCCAGTCCCCTTTATCACGTCGGTTCTAAAATAACCGACGTGATAAACATCGCAATTTTATGTTTTTTACGTCGGTTTTTAAATAACCGACGTGAAAAACCATATTTATAACGTCGCACGTATTAACGTCGGCTAGAAACCGACGTAAAAAATTAAAAATAACCGACGTAAAAAACGTTTTCTCCACTAGTGTTATGGTAGAAAAGGTTTCATAATCACCCAAACATGAATTTTCAAAAATTATTACAAACACAGCAATGGAAAGATATATGAATGTTGTTTAAGATCCTCCTCCATCCAATTATAACCAAATTTCTTTGATCTAAAAAGTTATAAAATAAGGATTTAACTGAAATAATAGACGTAGGGACTAACCATGTGTTTCACGAAATCTCATAATCCCTAAAGTTGTCGAAACATTTTCTCTGATACCAACTATAAGGCCTAATCCTTAAACATTACATTATCTTGAGTTATGTCAATAATTCTCATTGAGTATCTTTTCAAGTTTATTGTTCTCAGTAATTAAGAAATAACTATTAAATTACATCTCAAATATTACAAAGAAGACACTTCTACTCTATCAATTTTTTTCAGAATAATAAAACTATTTAAATAAAATAAGAATTATTTTCTAGATAAAAATAATCATGAAATAATCATTTTTATTACCCTTTCTTATACCCTATGAGAAAATTTTCAATAACATGGGATGAGTATAGAAATTATAGTAAGTGATTACAAAATAATGAAGGAAAACATTAGTCTGTGAATATATGAAAATAAAATAAATAATACTTTTTAATCACAAAACATAATCTATTTAATATACCTCATGAAATAATTAGATTTATTAATAACACATTGAAGTCATAAATCAAAAAGGTGTCTTGTGGAAACTATAACATACTTACATTTTATCTTTCACAGCTATACAGGGAGGTACGTTTTCAATACCCATAGAAGTATATTCCCTAAATCTCTTAAGAGAAACATTAATGTTTACCTCTATCATGTTACCCAATGCATTGAAGATCTATCACAGGCTCACCCACCCCAGGATTTTCATGAAACCAACCATATTTGGTTTATCACATACCAAATTGTCAAATGTTCATGTACTATTACATAATCATAACACATAAAAGATTGAAATTATCAACATTTCACTCATCAATAAGAAGAAATAAATTCAAGATATTTAAATATTTAATCAATTTACAAATACATTTTACACAATTAATAAAGAGATTTTTGAATCAAAGTGTTTGATACCAATTTTAATGTTTTAAATGAATTAACATTTTAAATAACTAATGTCCATATAAATAAATCTTTTATACCATTTTTAAATATGTAAATTAATAATAAATATATATAATATTAAATCTTTATAACATTTAAACTAATGCTTTAGTTAAAGAATCGCATACAACTTGAGAAAATAATTGAACAAAAATAATTAATTAATAACATTAAATGAAACCTATAATAACTTATGAATAAGTAGATTCATGATATAATATGTCAAATGGTGATATATAAACTTTTTATGATAATAAGTGTGTATAATATCAAGATATACCTTGATGAAATGAGATTGATACCTAGTCACTTACAAAGATAGTATCATTAGATGAAAGATAAATAAATGACATAATTATGTGTGAAAAAAATAAATATACCAAAAATAAGTGGATATTATGTTTAAAAAAATCATACGTCATTCACACATATTCCTGAAAAAAACCAATGACATGGATATTTAACTCAACGAATGGAGACTGAGTGAAGAGTTTCCTTAAAAAGTTTGTATAAATGACGTAAGACTTTATCAATGGGGTGATTATTTTTAGAAATAGTATATACAATAAAAAGGAAGTATAAATTAAAATATAAATAAAAAAAAGTTATTTGACACATAATCTTGGCATAATATAATCAAATAAGTATGCGTAAAACACAACGAGTGGAAAGTGAGTATAGATATTCCCTTACAAAGATCATTTTTTAAATAAAATATATTTATTATTTGTATTTAATATAAGTAAAAATTAATCAAGTATAAATACCTGATAGGGCATAAAAATTTATTTCTCAAATAATCAGAGCATGACATAATCAATAATTTGAAGATTAACCCAATGAATGGAAATTGGGTTAAGAATTTCTCTTACCTTGAGTACGACTTGTCTTGTTCATTCTCTATATTCCTCAGTAATAAATTTAGGTTAATTTATACGTGAATTAAAACCTTTTTCTAGTTTATAATTAATTTTATATTACTTATCATCATTTTATAAAAATTACATAATTATTTTTTTTCATATCGGTTGTTTTGTCGATATTTGGTACATGAGTAGAAAATGAACTTATTTTGATGTAAATTGTCCATGCAGTCAAAATTCCATCATCACCATAATATTGTTCATAATTTAATTATCATTTATATCTATTATATTACTATTTATATAAATTATATATGTATTTAGTATAGTCCAAGACATTTGGAGATAAGAAATGAAGTGCACCGTTTATAGAGATGGTAAGCCGTACATACGCATGAACGCTATTTTAACTTATGTTTTATATTTAAAAGAATGAAAAATAAATTATACAGAGGTATATTATAATTAAAATATAATATATTATTTTATATTCATTACATAAGTTCATTAACACTATCCATTATATGTTCCATGTATGGCATGAATGAGTCATATCACTTTAAGGGGACGATAGTCTACACTTCATTAAATAAAATAATCATTTTTACATAATATGCTAAGCATAATGGTATATGTTAAATGAAATATACAAAAGTATAAATATAATATAAATATAATATCTATCATATATAAATATTTTTCCATCATAATGGACCCCATGAGAGGTGGTAGGGGAAAACTGAACAATCATCGTTTCGTGAGGCAACAGTTCATCATCCATAGAAATAGTATGTTCATATACATTAGATAGAGGTGTGTGTAAGTGTAATTAGAAACCATTTCAGAAAAACATCATAGTATATTAAGGATACAAGGTTTATTATGTAATCAATGAATAATAAGATCATAGGGTGTGGAAAAGGGAAAATAAAAGAAAATAACTTGAGAGAAGACATTACCTATAAATCGGGTAACTTCTTTTGATTTGAGCCAAAGTCTTTATAGAATTTCCTTTTGCTGAAGTTAGGTATTTTAAGAGAATGTGAGGGATGTTGGAAGATTATTTTAGTAGAATTTTTATGGTCGAAGGGGATTGAGTGGTATGAGTAAGTGGGTAGAAGTGATGACCTTTTATAAGAGAGAGGAGGGGACCCTTAGGAATGTCTTGAAATATAATTTTATTATAATTTTATTTTGGGTTTCAAATGGTGAAAAACTAATTTATTTAAAATATAATATGTTTTGGTCAAAAACCTCTAAAAGATTGTTTTTAGACAAGTTTAGGTCACAAAATTAACCATATCTTTTATCTTTAACCCTTAGTTTAAAACATTAACTCTTAGTATGTCTTCATGAATTTTCATAATATATGGTAACTATATTTACTATAAAATGACAAGATATCCAAAAGTTGATCATTAAGGACATTTTTAATATTATATAAGTTATTATTCTTAATCATAATTTTTTAGGACTATTATATCATTTAATAAAATATTATTTGTTTTAAAAATCTTATAATATCAATTTTGACTCTATAAACTAATTGATTTTTGTTAAAGTCATAAGAACTTGATTCCTTAGAGAAAAATGAATTAACTAAATTATAATATTTCAATAAAATCTCTAAAATTTATATACGACTTAAAAATATTAAAATTAATTTTATTCTAATATTCATGATATCATTTATTTTAATCTTTCATTAATAAAGAAATCATTACATCATCATTCTGTCATAATTAAATTTATTTATTTAATCTCTAAATATTATAAATAAAATTCCATGATGTATGAAATCTTATTATATTTATAATTTCTATTCATAGTCAATGAGATCATTTATATGACCACATATTAAATTTTTTTTAGTAAAAGATAGATGTTTATGTTATATTTTACTTTACTATGAATTAATTATTTTTAAATTTTATTTTCACATCCAAGTGGCTCCATGGGGTCCCAAAATTGACCCAAGGATGCCCATGGTCTGATATATCTCATAAAATAGGATTAAGATGCATGTTATTGTACTTTTATATTGTAATAATATTATTAATTGACCCCTATTTAACTTATTTACCATTTAACCATGGTAAATAAAATAATTACTGAATTACTATTCATAATAGAAAAAATAAAATGGTACCTATTCACAGAATTCGAAACTTCTGATTCCAATTATGGAATCCATTTCTAAAAATTCAAAATATAGAAGTTTTAGTAATTAATTTAAAATTAATTCCCATTGTCAAAACCATAAAGCAAGGTTTTGAGAAGTAATAACTATTAATATATTGACATGTGTTTATGTCCAAATTCAAAGTGAAATTATATCCAATTACAAAATTTGGATAAAATGATATAAATATATTCTATTTATACTTGAAAACAATTAAATTATATGATTTTACTATATTAATTATCTCGATGGAAAAAATTGTTTCCAATTAAAATTTAGCGTATTTTTACTGTTCATCAAAACATGAGAGTTATCATAAGAAAATCATAAACTCATCCAAATTAAATTTTTATTTATTTCATATAAATAAAAAGATTATTTTGCCAAATAGAACATATAAATTTAACAAAAATATAGATTTAAATGGGGTCTCCATCAAAAGGTGGTAAAACTTCATTTTTAGAAAAATACTAATTTTATTTGAAATATAAAATATGTTCTTATATTATATCTATAAAACATATAAGATGAATTTAAAACATTACATTGAATATAAAAAATATATTTTTCAATAAATAGTAACCCATAAAGAGTGATATGATTTTTAAACACAATTAATCATTTTTAAATAGTTTTTCATAAAAAACCCTCCTTTATATTCAATTGGATTTTATTTCCATTTATCATAAATTTGGTAATCAATTGAATCATTAATTAAACATGTGTTAACCATATTTCAATATTTTGTTGATAATATTCATTACCATAATTCCAATGGATAGGTGTTAACTACCATTTAAAATGATAATATTATTATTGTTTAATATTTCAGTGTAACTCAATGTTGGGTGAAATGTAAGATTTCACAGCAACCCGTTGTTGGATGTAGAGTAAGCTATTAGTAAAAGCATCCCATATAACGTAAAATTAATATCTTATTCATAAATATTTATTGAAAGGAAAGAAATATTATTCTATAAATACATGTTTCAATACAGTATATATTTTTAATCATAATAACACACTACTCATTAAATCTATTTTATGTGATTAAGTGTGTTTATTTTATAATTATCTTTTCAAACCATTAGAAAAATAATTATACATTTTTTCAAATTTAGAATATAAAGAAAAAAATTAGTTATAAATTTAAATCATAATCTGGTTAATAATTTTTTTACTAAGGATGAAAAGTAATTACCAATGTATTATAAATTTCAGTAACAGTTATGGAGTTAGCAGATGAAAACCCCCCAAAAAGTTGGTAGGACTAAAAATTGACTGAATCACGTGATTTTAGGCCCTCACTCTCTCTCTCTCATCGGCTATTCCCCTTTTTTTATATTTTACCGTTAATAGTAATAAAAAATTATTTACAATGTAGGGTTTACTCACAAAACTGCCTTTCTCACCAATTATAAAAGGGTGATATCCTCACCACATAGAGACTAAATATACATTCATGTTTCTCCTTGAAACACTATATGTTTTGTACTCTTATATTCCTCTCCCACATACATAAGAATCTGTTAACACTTATTTTTAATTTTTCTGTCATCTATAAGATTATTTTCTAAGATAAAACTTAATATTAAAGAAACTTTTGATGCATGTGAAGAAAAAATCTAGAACAGGGTAAGGGTTCAAGTATTAATTTTTTCATTGAGACATGATTATGAAATAAACCTTATTTTATTTCATTTAGTGTTTTTACAAACTGACTGTAATATTTACACCATGATTATCTTATATTTCCTAATATTCAATTCTCCATTTCAAGTTAACTTTATTATGGGGTTTTTGTTCAATTATTATATAGGTTATAAGGGTTTCAGATAAAAATTTATTTCATTGATAGTCATTTTATTTTATACACATAATTACATTTAAATTTTGTGTATATGACTTATTATATATATAATATAGAGAATTATCTTTGTATAAGGTATTTTAACTTAAACATTAATCTTTCACTCACCCCCTTTCATTCAATGAGTTTGTTATTATAATATTTCTTAATCTGTAAGAGTTTCATCTACTTTTTTTACTTTGAGACACTCTTTCTTTTTTGTACCTAATTTCATAAAAAAAATTTATATTACCAATATGAAATATAATATAGTTTATTACAATTATTAATGGTATTTCAAATATAACATTAATCACTCTCCTTTTAAAGCTGTTTTTATTTAAATATTTCATAATCAATATTGGTTTCTTTCTTAATCACCCTTTATTGGTGTCCTACTTTAATAGTATGAAGCAATATTCATTTTTATAGTGGAACTTCTGACCCCTTGAAATACAATATCATTGATTATCTTTGAGCTAATTAATATCACTTACATTCATTACCTTCATTATTATGGGATATGATTGATGACTCCCATAAAATATATTGGTATTTCATAAGTAAATTTTCTTTGTTGAGTTATATTACTTGTCAGTTTCAACATTCATTTATTATGGTCTTCAATATTTCTATCATTTGAGAATAACTTTTGACACTAATATCCTTCATTTTGGGTTTCTAATCCTTCATTAAAATAAAACTATGTTTAGAATAATTTCCTTCCTCATAAACGATGGCTTCTACATATTATATATATTTATACTTCGTATTAGTGTTCTGTTTTTTAATTGGAAACCAAATTATTAGTCATCACATATGGCCTTCATATTTATATTTTTCATATCTCGAGGTGATTTTTCCCTTTTTCCATTAATATTTGAATATATGATGGTGGATTTTTGGCATCAAAGTTGTAAAAGTGACCCTACCCCTCCTCGCTGGTTTGTTTCACTCCCTGTGGTTTTCTTGATGTGGATTCCAGGGAGGGTACCTCCATGGTTCATATCTGACCAGATCCATGCCCAAAAAAGTATTTCTGTTTCAGATCATCTTGTACCCTCCTCATCAGCGATGCTCCCACGGTGTGGTGTTGGACTATCCAGTATTGGTTGACGATTGGTCAGCTTTGAATTCCATGTAAATCCTTCCTCTATAGGTAGTTTGCAGTTGTGATATCAGAGGAAGTATAATGGTTTTGGAAGGGTTTTCTTTTGGCTATGGTTCCAATGAATGGGTTGCTAAAAACAAGAGGGGTTCGAATGTGAAGCATTCAAGGTGAAGGAGGAATTGATTTTCTGGTATGTGAAGTAATTACTCTATTTTGGTGATGAATTTTTTATTTTGGTTTCTTGGTTTTTTTATTGGTGATTTTTTTGCTTTGTGGAATTTCGGTATGCAGTTTATGCGACAATGTACCCAATTCACCAACTAGGGGATATTTCAAGGGAGGATCAGAGTGGAGAGTTTCCACCAAAAAAATTTTACACATGTTTAGAACTTTGAGAAGGTATGGAAATAAAAATTGGTACTAGGCTCGGGCATCCATGCCCTGGACAGCTAGCCAAGAAGCGATGAGAGGCTCGAAGATGGTGATAACATGTTTTACGATTGAGAGGGGATTTTATTTATATATTTTAATTTTGTTAGTTTTTTCCATGGTATTTTTGACCGTTGTTCATGGTTTTGGTTTTATTTCATTGAGGTCATGATTTGGTTCCCTGTCGGCCTTTAAAAGGGGGTTTATTTTAATTAAAAATTAATTTTCAGTCATTTATTTATTTTCTCAATAATATCCTAATTAAATTCTTATATTTTTTATATTTCCCTTATATATATACCTAGTTAAATAGGATTTCTATATCTTGGTTGAAAATGTTTTTAGTTCAATTCAAAATTCCATCTTCTACTTAAACTAGATATAATGGATGTATCACATGTCATGTCTAATTTAAATAATCACAACCATAAATTATTTTTAAATAATGAATAGTTTCTAAAATACCTTATTATTTTATAGAGATCCCCCTTTGATAAATTATTGATTTATGTAAAATTATATGCACTTCCCTTCAACTCTTGGAAATATTTATGATTTAGACATCGATTGTGTATTAAACCAAAATTATGAAACCCAATTATTTTTCATGAGTTTAATCATTATTATGATATATGTATGGTTTCATTTCATTATTTTAATTCAATGTGTATGATTTTTCTTATGTTATGGGTGGTCCACGAATTATACATTACTCCAATTCATTGGATAAATCCTTATATCACAAGAGATAATGAAAAAAATGTCAGTCTGATGTGGTTTATCTAGGTTCCCAAGACTAAACTTGATCCCTATAGAGATTAAAAGGGTTCAAAATAATGACTATGAAATTGATGTGGTTTATCAAGGTTCATAAAATTGATCATAAACCTGATTTAGTTTCGATAGGTACCCAATATTGAGTGTGGAACAAATATAGATTGCTAGGTTTACAATGTAATGATTTTCCTACGATTATGTTTTCATAATATTCTAATGTTTTCTTTAAAATATACTCATTTAAGTTTGGATAATTTATTATAATCTATGTTTTTTCGTTATTTTTTCTTAATACTATGTTCATGTATCCTTATTATACTTTATTTGTACCATGTTTATCAATTTATCACTTATGATCATCATTGGGATCCTCTTATGTTTCCCTTAATTAGAATCTAATATCACTACTTCTTGTACATTCATTACTATAGTTAGAAAGATGATTATATTATAAGAGTTATCTAGAAGAGATTCTATGGGAGAATTGATATGGGGAAATGTGAATAAGTTGTTGTAAAATAAATTTTCTATACAGCTAGTGTCCAAGGAACTAACCCTTTTGGTCCTCAAGTTGGGTCAGGATTTTTAGATGTACTAATTAAATCATGTTATAAAATTATTATCTATATATTTTGATCATGGGTCTCCATTAAATTACACATGAACGCTCTATAACTCTATTCATTGCAAATAACCCATTCAAGTCATCATAAAATGGTGTGTTAATTCTCTGATAAAAAGATCCATTTTTTCAAGATATAGACATTCTATAAGAAATTATCATTGAAAAAACATTCAAGATTCTTATGTATTTTCATTAATAATCATCAAATATCTGAAAAACAAATTTTTCAACACTATATCCCATATATAATGATTCATGATACTTAGCATTTATTTTACCCATAAGCTTTTCATCAACATGTATATAGAAATTGTTATCTACAACATTCAGGTCGTTAACGTCAATAGGTTTTTTATTCAAAAAATTATGTGTAATATACTACACAATTGGTTATAATATAATTATATTAACTATGTGTGACACATAGATTAACACACCTACAAAAATATCCTTTTAGATTTTTGAATTTAATATCATTATTTGAATATCCTCTTTTAATGTTTTGTCCATTCGATTAGAAACACAATTCTACTCCAATATCCCCGGATTAGTCTCTCCCATTCTAATTCCTTTCTTACAACATGATCTATGGAAATGAAATTCAGTGTACTTTCCTCCATTGTCATACATTAATCATGTAATCTCCCATCATGATTCCCTTTTGATTATTTCATTCCATTCAATAATCTTTTTCAATACATCATATTTCTGTTTCGGGATGTAAACCCATACATTCCTTATTCAATTATCAATAACAGTGACTTATTATAAGTATCCTCCATGAGAAAAAGTCGAGTAAGGTCCCAAAACATCCATGTGAATAAAATTAAACACCTAAGATGAAGTATACCTTCTATTGAAATGAAATTACAACATTCTCAACTTCTCAGGTATAAAAATATCAAAACATTAAATTTCTATCTGATTGAGTTTCAATACACCCTTTATAGATAGAAATGTATTGTTATTATCACTAAGAATTAAAAGGATATAATTCCACAACTTAGGAATTTTATAATTTCATGCATCGGTAATTATTTCTTCACCAAATAATTGATTCGAATATAGTTTTATATCCTTTACTACCATCGCCTCTACCATGGAACCCTGAATAACATTTCGTACTCCATTTTTGTATCATGTTATGTATCCTTCTTCATCTATATGACCAATAAAAATTAAATACATACATATACTATTTATGGTCTAGAAATAATTAATCTATATGAAGATTCAATTCAACATCTAGATGTTAACATCTCAATAACACATAATTGCAATATCCATATCTTCATCATGGTGTACCTTTCTATACAATCCTAAAATATATTTCACTATGAATCATTTCTATACTATATAATGGAATGATACTATATAATAAACCACAAATGGTTCCACATGAATATCACCACCCAAATTTCTACAATTTATCCCTTCAACTAAGTTAATAAATCATATAGTTTTCACTAATAAATTCTAGAGAAGACCCAATGATATATAAAGTACATTATGATATTCCATCTCTTCTTATCATTCCAATATATGGGACTGGGGTTTTTTAATTAAATAAGCTAATATATGATGATTTATCATCCCATTTCCATCAAAAATTACTTCCCATTGGGTGGAAAACCATTACATCCTAGATTCAGTTCAATTCTACTATGTTCACAGAAATTCCTCTATCATATCTCTATATTTGGGACTATGATTTTGTATTCCCAAACACCAACATATTTCTCTCCAAAGAGGTAACTATAGATATTATTATTTGATCACCATGACATAATAAGTGTTAATAGATCAGTAATTCCCACATATATTCTGTGAAATGAAATTAATGAATTTGAGATTCCCTCTGATTATAATAAAGTAATTTACATTTTTGGTTATATATCAACCTTATGAAAAACAATTAACATTAAAACTCCACATCATGATTACATTATTCAATAATGTTTCCTTCCTATGCATGTCTTTCAGAGTTTTCATAATCTCAACCAGAGTAAACACCTTTGAGAAGTTAAAGGATTCATTTTTTGGAAAATAACATCAAAAAAAGACCATGTGCCTTTCTTTCTAGACATTCTCATTACACTTTATCTGTATTTATATACTCTATTACCATTAAGGAAAAATTTAGGACCTTTTGAAAGAGGTATTTCTCCACTATATTATTTTTAATCATAAGTAAATCCAATTTAATTAACTATTCATACCGTTATTTCATCCAAAACCTTAACATTTAATATTTTATTGACCTAATAATTTTTAAATATAATCCCCTTTTAGATGAATTAATTAATAATTATATAATGTTAATATAGATAACACATTCAATATATTTTATTTTGTTATTTTTTACCATTATAAAATTTAGTAATACCTTGTCTTTAGGGATTGAAAGATCACTACAAATTATAACAATTGTTAATATATATACATCATACACTGACCATTAAGAATAGTGTAAATTAAGTATTCTAGTAAAATCTAATTGACATGGAATGAAAAAGTGATGTCCCTGACCAATATGATTGTATCGTATGAATCCTAATAGTTAGATCTTCAAAGGGAGATGGAATCACATGGATTTTCACATAACTAAACCCAATAAAAAAATTAAACAACTAAAACTAATAGAAACCCATTTATAAGATAATTTTATCATTTTTTAGATCACTTACCAAACCATTTTTCCAAACCTCCCAACAAAAGTACTATTATCATACGCAATACCCTTATATTGTACACTATTGTATTTAAGTCCTCTATAATTATACCCTAGTAGTATGATTTTTTAAATTTTATTTTCTATAAAATGATGAAAAAATAGATCCTTTTTAATTATTACCTTATATGTATACATTATTATATAATGAGATTAATAAAACTTCAAATTTCATACAACAAAACCCAAATTATATTATTAGAAAATATTTACTTTAAATTAAAAAATGTATTTAATAATACATGAGTGTTTAAATAAATATTATTTTCATTAAATATTATAATTAAATAATATTTACTTAAATATAAATGTTAATATAATATAATCAAGCCCCATGTAATTTTTATAAGGATCAAAATATTTCTGATGTAATAAAAATGATAACTATTAAAAAAATAAGGATTTTTCATTAGAATTGAAAATTACTATATTTACATGAATATTTTTGTAACATAAATTTCTTTTTTTTAAATTCACATGTTGAATCATTATTGTGATGAATTTATTTTTTTATTTTCTAGGATAATATAATTTTTTGGTCAGAATTAAATAATATATAAATATGGGGAATGTAAAATTACAACATAGTTTTCGATAAGATATGTAATAAATATTAAAAATGTACACAATGAATTAATAGTGTTTACCTTTAAAATAACGTGTTTTTGAATTTTTTGGATTGATTCTAGAAACATATAATGAGTACTTCAGAACCTATATTATATATTAAGGTTATTACAATTATTTTTTATGATCATGAATCACTTCCACATCAGGAATGGTTTTATTTTAAATATTTTTGTTCTCAACCTAATATAGTATTTAAAACATATCTTATTTGGAATAAACCTTCAAAAATATTCTTGGATAGATTTTGTTTATGATTTTTTAAAAAGTGTCAAAGACCTATTTTTAGAAATTAATAAATAATTCCCATAAATTGTTACAAAAATAATCATCAATCGTGTCATTCCTATATACTAAAAACTCATTTATCATGAATTTCCTCTATCACTCATTCTCAATGTAATTCCCAGGGAGTTACTATGATCTTAAGAATTACCTACAAATATTTTTGAATCTACCTCTAATGTAAGGGATTCTACTCCTCCTCCTATTTTTCAGGTACTTTTTATGTATTAAGACTTTTAATTTCTAATTTTTCATATTCTCATGTGTATTTTCACATCTCATTATAGTCCATATGATTTCCAAGGAATTAGAGACGACCTTTAACTTTCATTAATATCTTCAAAGAAATATTATGTACACCAGTTAGGATGATGAAGTTATTAATTGATTGTTAATGGAAAAAAATTTAGAGAACACCCATCCAAAATTTACACTCCATTATATTAACCTAGATATACCAATCCATATTTGAGTTGGTACATCAATTTATTCAACCTATACTCCTTATTCATAAGATTAGATGTAATGAAACATGTTCTTATGTAGTATGATAAATGTGATATACAACATTATGAAAACGATGTAAATATGATAGGTGGGAAACAAATTATATATCCCGTTAAAGATTTGAGTAATGCTTTTAACTCATAATATTCCATGTATGGTTCATAGGTGGATAACCTATATACAAAATATTATTATTTCTATGTTTTTTATCCTCAACATATCCTTATGATGTCAGGATTTATGTTTTTCCCACATTCCATTGATTCCTTGATGTTATCATCTTATTGAATTATTTGATGTTGATGATTATTATTCTCACCATTATATGTCACCATGTTATACCTATGAACTCACATTCACTGCTTTAATTTTAATTATACATTGATTATTCTATTACTGGGCTTTATAGAACCCTCTTTTATCATGTACATCCTCAGGTCATCCCATGTAGTATTAGAAGTTAAAATGAAATTAGGGACATTTTATGTAGTTTATAAATAATGAATTACATTACAATTTAAAAATAATGTTTCATGAAACTAATGATTCTATGACTCTAGAATTCTCTATTTTATAGAGTTTTATATTATTTATCTTGATGAAAATAATCTTGAAATAACATGAATAATATATATGGGTTTTCGTACTTGATTTCATAGAAATGTCTAGTTTTTAGGGATTAGTATTCGAAAAAATTTATTAAATCGTTATGATAAAAATTAAACTTATAAAAACAAAAATTAATTTTTTTTTCAAGTATAGATTGGTTTTTTAAGGAAATACAACCCTCTTTTGGTTTATGAATGTAGACTCAAATATTAAAAATATGTACCTAGGTATAATAACACTGAATGTGTGTGTTCTATGTTAAAAATGCATGTACCTAGTGCCTGAAAAAGTTCCAAATGATGAAATCATATCTATACCCTCTTGATGGATTTTCCCTGGTCAATCATATACTTTTTATAAATCATTTTTTGGGAGAACAAAAATTAAAATATAATTTCATGGTATGAAATATATCATAGATTACATAGTCTGAAACCATTAAAATTAATGTTTAATGAATACCTGAATGTTGTGGGTTATCCCTGAAATTTTTATTATTTTCCTTTTTTAGTATTAATATTTTTACATTGATCATCCATAATTTTCCATTATTTTATAAAATTGTTTAAAATAAGAGGATTCATTTCAAAAATTAGTGTGATAATAAATGCCATATCTATTCAAATGATATTCCAATATTGATGAATGTATGAGTGAAGAACATCATGAAAATGCATACTCACTATACTCAATTTTTGAAAAAAAAATATGTATTAGGATTAATACTGACATCCCCATAATAAAGAGAATGTTTAAATTGAGACCATCATGTGATTAAATTATTTTAATTTCGATGAATCTTCTGATCCTTTAATCATAAGAAAATTTATAAAACCTATCAAAATTATATTACCAATCCTTCAATGATCCACAAAAAGAATTTTGTACTAGTTGTTAATTTCATAGATGGAGAAGCTAGTCAACAGTGGATACTTTTTAAGAATATGATACTAAAGGAAGAAATCAATATAAAGGAATTTAAATAATATGGAAATATGATTTCAATAAATAATTTTTCCACTCTCTGAAATAAAATGGATATGTATTTCCTTGATGACAAGAAAAAAATGTGAAAGAATCAATCATTCCATATATAGAAAACGTCCCAAGAAATTCACATTGCACCATAATATTTATCATTTACTATATAAGTAATGTTTACCACATTATTAGTGAGATAAATCTAAATATATAACAATATTTAGTGATTCAAGAAATTAAAATTTAAAACTAAATTTTTTGATATTCCCTCAATGCTGAAATAACGATCATAGAATATAAGGGGTCTAATGAGACAGAGATAGAAAAAGGTAAATGGATTTTAATTTTTGGGGAGAAATGGGGAAATATCATGGTGGTAAGAAATTCCAAATTCTTACTTAAATGAAGTGTAAGAAGAATATTGTTATAAACTTCAGGAAGGGGACATAGAAATGCTTCAAGTGTGTGAAAGAGTGGTTTAAATCAAGAGAATTCAAATTGGATAAACCGAAAATTATTATAGAATAATGGAAAGTTATAGTCAAACCTTAGCCTATTCAATAATGTTTCTACTTCACCGAACTATGACACTATAAAAACCAATAAACTAATCCTAGGTTTTTCGAATTTAATTGAGGATAACAAACACCACGATATTTTGAAAAAGAATGAGAGAATTATATCACAACTAGTGAGGTTGGTCCTAATAATGATGTGGTGAAAATTAGGCTGGTTATCCATTCAGGAATAGTGAATAAACTCTTTAATTAATGCTCTAAGAATTATTTCATACCACCCAAGTTTACTGTAACTATTCAATCACCACCTCTAACCATAGAAAAAATGTTATTGGTTAAAATGAAAAATGGTTCAGTTTATTTATCTAATGTGAGTAGCATCTCCCACATAAATATTTGTTTATTGAATTTCCAAGTGAACCTTGTGATATACCCTTACTGTAATTCTATGCTAGTCTGGGTATGGATTAAATTTCTATGTATATAGATAAAATACATTTTCGGTGAACGAAATCTCTAATCATATCATGAATCCCACTATGGTTTTATACTTTCCATAAGGAGGTGTATAGATCTAGTTAAAAATTGTCATTATAAGCATGGATTTTATTTCCTTATGCAAAAAAAGGGAATCAAGATCAATTGATATATTCCAAGGAAAGGATTATACATGATGACATTCCCACTATTAGAGAATATGTTAACATGTTCGCCATGGAATTTTGTGTTCTTCCTTCTAGCTGAGAGACATATTTCTCAATAAAAATTATACCCAATGATTTTCCAATATTCAAGCTTCCATATAGAATGTCCACTGTTTAACTTGAAGTGCTGATGAAGAAAACTAATGGGAATCTTGATAAAGATTTTATATGCCGAAGTGATTCACCATGGGTTGAAACTATCCTTTTAATCAGGAATAAGGGAAATTAAATGTGCCTCAACATTGATTATAATGATTCAACAATATTTTGATAAAGAAAAAGTATCTGGTAGCACAAATTAAGAACCTTTTTATCATAAATATGAACCATAAATATTTTATATGGTGTATATTCAGTGAGGATACTGTCAAGAAAAGGTCATGAAGTAGTATATCCACTATAATAAATTTTGTATAAGGTATGGGAACTATAGTTTTATAGTTATTCCATTTGGAAACATACAATATCCAGATATATTCATTTATATTATCAATATAGTCTTGTAGGAATACCCCAATAAATTTATTATGGTGTTGATAGATGATATTGTTATTTACTCCAAATGTTAGGAGGAATATGATGAGAATTTTAATATTTTGTTGATACCCTTTTGAATTAAAATTCATATGTTAAATAAAATAAATGCATTTTTTGGATTGATAATGTGACATTCCTAGGTCATATTATCACTAGTAAAGGGATATATATGGATCCTTCTAGGATAGAGGCAATTTAAGGGTGTCCCATACAAAAATATATGACTGAGATTTGTAGTATCCGTGGATTATTTTGATACAATGTTTTATTGGTGATAAACTTTTCATGAATATAGAACCCACAAACTATGATGCCTTATAATGGAGGGATGTTTTTCTATAATCCATTATGCAAGGAGAGTTTAAAAGAGTAAAAGAAGAGGATAATTACCTCTCTTAGTCTCACATTACCCTCCATCACGGATGGTATTGTGACATTTAAACATTCAACAAAAAAGTCTTGGGTTATGTACTCATGGAAAATGAAAAATTTATAGTATATGACTCCCTCCAATTAAGTAAAAATAAGATGAACTACCTAAGGGATGATCTATTATTGGAATCACTAATCATAAAAATTATTATTTTGTAATATTATCTATATATGGATATGTGTGACATATATTTGAATCATAAAATCATTAAGTATATATTCACACACAAAATAGATCCATATTCACTAATGAAGGTGGTTAGAGATAATCAAGGATTTTGACTATTCAGTCCATTACAATCTTGGGAAGGAAAATAATGTTAGAGATGCATTGAGTCGATTGGATCTCATAATCGTATCCATGATGAGGATTTAATAGGATCCAATATTTCTAGACATGAAATGAATAGAGATAAAAATCATAAAATTGATTTCAATATACCATTCACAAATAACGATTAAACAACTAGTATTGAAGGGTTTAAGGTGGCCTACCATAATGATTATGAGGTATGGAGAAAGGAAACAAACATTCCAGAGTTATATAGTGATATGTGTTGAGTTATAAAGTTATGAACATGAATATAGATTCTATTAAAACCATAATAGAAGACAAAGCTTGTTTATGATTCCCATACATCATCTTTCTCTATTCATCTAAGAATCACAATGATATATAGAGATCTGATGAAAAAAAATCTAATTGAATATTATAAATTGGTATATTCTATAATTTGTACCATGTTGCATAATATTTCATCAAATCAATTCTTAATGGAATAAGTCTAAGGGTATGAGGAAATAAATGACCATACAAGTGTGGAAATGGGAACACATAACCATGGAATATTTATTGAACATCCTAGGAAAACTAACTCCCATGATTTCATTGTAGTTTTTTTCAATCACATTAAAAAATTAGTATATTTCATTACTATAAATGAATATTTCAATATTGAACAAATCACAATGTTATGAGTTAAAAGGAGTTGTAAGAAATTAATGAATATCACGATCCACTATATCTAATCAATAATTTACATTTAGCCTAATGTTATAGAGAATCCTTCAACAATAATTGGATATAGGAATAAGTTTCAATGATTCTTATCACCACCATATGGATAGTTATTCAAAGGGAAACATTCCAAATATTGATGATATATTGAGATATTTTTTAGAATCATTCCAAGGAACATGGGATCAACACCTTCCTCTCATGGATTTTTCATATAATAATAGTTTCCATTATAGAATTGAAATGGAACCTTATGAGGAACTATAAGAGAAGAGGTGTCAGAATCCAATATACTAGTATGGAGTAGGATGATTGAAGATAATGGGACCTAATATTATCCTATAGATTATATATAACGATCAAACTATTCAACATATTATTAAATTTAATAAAATTAGACAAAAAAACTATACTAAAAATCATTTATGAGGCCTAAAGGTTGGTTTGGTAGATAAGGTGTTCTATAATATATTACCACCGATAAATATAGTGTGGTTTGGGAAGAAAGGAATGTTTATTCCCTGATAAATTTGACCATTTTAGAACCATTATATCATCAAAACTATGGCCTAACAACTACCTCTCCAATCTAAACTATCTAAACTACATGATGTGTTCCTCGTATCCCACATAAGTATGTACATATCAGTCCCATCATATATATTAAATGTAGTGGTAGAACCATTGGAGAACAATATTTTCATCAAGGAGTATTTGTTGAAGATCCTAGATCATATTGAAAAATTGTTCTAAAACATGAAAACACACATGGTCAATGTGTTGTGTAAAACCATCATTTTTTAGGAAACATGGTAAATATAAAATGAAATAAAAATGATATACCCTCGTCTATTTTAGTATACAAAAGAATGTTTAACAAGATTAATTTTTTAAGGGGGATGAATATAAATACAAATAATTCTACAAATTAAATTCAATTATGAATAAATAAATTCTTTATTATGTAATGTATTTATAGAAAAACATGCACTACATTTCATTTTTTATTTGGGACTATTATTAAATATAGCCATAATTTTTCTATCTCAATGGATAGATTATTAAGAGTCGTAATAATTTATAATATTGCAATTCTATAATTACCATTAATTTTATAACATATGATGGTTTGTTATAAATCTAATTAAAACAAAAGGAAAAAAGAAATGGCCTTAACCAATATGATTGTACCCTATAAAGAAGATTTGGTAGTTCTTCTAAGTGGGTGGCATCACTAAAGTTTTCCTTTGACCATGTCCAATCTAAAATTCAAAAAATGCTACTCAATTCATATTATTTATAGGATATATTCAATGTTATATAGATCACCAACCAACCGATGTTTTTCAACCCACCCCAATAATTTACTACTATTATACACCAAATACATATAGAATAATATAGTCTAAAATGGGATATATATATATATATATATTTATATATCTCTAGTCCCTAGTAGTGTAAATGTTTACTTTTTATTTTTTATAAAATAATTATTATATTTATCCAGTTTCATTATGACTTTATATATACACATGATTATATAATGAGTTTGATAAAAAATTGATTTTCTTATGGAGAAACCAAAATTATATTTTTTAGAAATATATGTTTTCAAATAAAAAAAACTTTAAATAAAAAAAGTATACTTAAAATAAATTTTAATTCCATAAACTAGTCTTAATAAATAAAATTAATTTCAATATAAATGGAATTACATTTTGATGAATCCCTATAAATTATTTATAAGGGTTGGGGTATTGTTTCTGTCATAAAAAAAGTAGTTTTATATAAAAAATGGTTTTTCATTAAGATTGGAAATTAATATATTTATACAATTATTTTGGAAAAATAGATATCATTTTGAAATCATCAAATAAATAATTTTCAATTGTTATTTTTAATAATTTTATGATATAGATAAATTTTTTGGTAAAAAACAAAATATAGTTTAATTATACCATATGTATTGTGATATCATAATATCAAAAAAGTTATGTAATAAATACTAAAAATGTAGTCCCTGACAAAAAAATAAGTTCTTAATTTATTTTTTTTCATTTATATTATTATTTTTTCAAACCAATAATGAATCCTCCAAAACTCATATCATATTTTAAGGTTCTAAGAACAATTATTTATGATCCGAACCCAATTCCACAACATGAATGGTATTATTTTAATGATTTCAGTTATTAATCTAATAACATATTATAACCCACTTTTATTTGGTAGAAAACATGTTAAAACCCATGGGATGGTTTTTGGTTGTATAATTTTATTACATAGAGTCTAAAACGTAAATTATCAAATTAATAAAAAATTCACCTATCATTTAATATAAATAAAAATAGAACCTCCCTTCCCCTTATGTATCAAACGCTATACCCAGAAACCTACTATGAATGAATTTCACATATCACCCTTAAGAAGCCCCAATTTAAACTCATAACATCCCTTAACATATGTTATACCACTAACTAATGCACCATCTTGATGTATAATTTCCCTGAAAACATATTTGTTGTAGTTTTTATAATAACTCTATAATTACTAAGATAATTTAATCTTATATATTTCCTCAATTTGGCATTCTGGAATTTAAATTAGTTCATAATTCTCATGTTATGCCATCTTTTGTATTGTAGACCCCAATTGAAATCATTAGGGTGTCAAAATGACTTTATAGATTACTATTTAATTCCTTGCAAGATATTAGGTCCACTATATATGGGATATTTCATATATCTATCACACCATGTAAAATTTATATTTATAACACTACATCAAAATTCATGGAAAGATGACACAATGTTTTGGAAAACAAATCAATATGTTCCATACCAATATACACATCTTCATGGTTGAAATTTTTCATTGTCTTGAACAATTGATTATATTATGTTTCTACATTTGGTATCAAGATCTATACATTCAAGGGATTTTAAAAAGGTGGTTAATAATCCACCATTCAATTCTATAGAAGCATGGAATGATTTTCGATAAGAAAATATATCTCCATTTCTTCAATTTTTATGTAAACACTATATAAATTTAGTTAGTCCATTCCCATTATAATGTTAAATTATACTAAATGAGGTAATATATTATTTTGAGGAAGAATATCCCCAAAAATGTAACTAGGAAATATTTATATACTTGGGATGACACAATTTCATTACTTCATAGATTAATGGATATCTCAACTTCGTGGTATTCTATATTTTAATAAATCATACAAGATATAAAGGGATGTGTTGATCCAAAATCATATAAGTCTTCTTTATATCTTTAATAAATATTGTGTACACCTTCCACCTCCAAATTTTATTTCTATTCCATAATTTTGGAAATAGTTTAGGCCTTTACTTACCCAATTGACGGTATAAGGCATTGATTATCAATGTTGATCCTTAGTTTGGTTCACATGATTGTATAGTTCACAAGTTTTTTTATAGTTGATGAAATGATCCATGAGTTGTGAATTTAATGGAACCTTCCATTACTCTATTATCTCATGGGGCCCTTTCATGTCCATTAAAAAATCATGTGCATGATGGCCTCCTTTTCTACAATTGAATCTGGTCCATGTTACCTTAATAAAGTTCATCGGCTTATTATTTACACATTTTCACATACAGTTAGTTGGACGTTTATACTTGTATTTCCAATGTCATATGATCCTTATATATAAAACTTCATCGTATTTTATTATATCTCTATCAACGACATTGTCCCCCAAACTCCATTTATACATAAATATCACAATGAATGAAATATTCATAACTCAAAATATCTTAAATAACTAGTTCTTTATATTGATATGCTTTTAAGACACTAAAGACGTATCAGTTTTTTAAAAATGGTTGATACAAAAAACAAGAGGCATATATTGGAAGATTTTTTAATTCAACTTATGAACCAAAATAATATCATTCTCCTTTTTCTTATGACCTAGTCATTCTCTCCCTATTTTAGTACAAATTTGTTGAGAAAATAATTGTTATGAAATGTCTTCTTCAAGCTTCTCACTCTATTTGTTCAACTTTATCCTACTTATTTATATCATTTATCAATGTATACCACTAATATCTTATCCATATAAATT
Organism: Viscum album; assembly: GCA_963277665.1. NCBI lineage: Eukaryota > Viridiplantae > Streptophyta > Magnoliopsida > Santalales > Viscaceae > Viscum > Viscum album. Next base: position 164,441,398 of record OY728149.1, read on the forward strand.
ATAGATAACCAAAGAAACTATCTCTTTATTTGAGAAATAATAAAAAAAATTCATTTTAATAGAGTAGACATATTCTTCTATAATAAATGGATCTAGAGATACATCAAATAAAGGTTTCTATTCTCTTTTGAAAGAATCAAATGATAATTACCCTATATTGGGTTATGTGGGATGATCAATTTCATTCAGATTATTATTCATAACATTGTTAATGTGGTTATTTATAACTATTATGTTCTAAACTCCATCTTTACTACATTATAAATGTCATTCAAAATATAATCACATTGTTCCACACATATTATGTTTCATTGATTTCTTCTAGTTTTCATTATTTTATAAGTACGAAAAATTTCATGATAATTGTTTTAACAAATCTAGGATCAATAATTTATTCATATAAAGAGTTAAATTCATCGCTATAAGGCACTTTACTTATTAAATCCCTTAATCCATCCATGTTTCTATTACACTATATACCATAATTCATAAATCAACTAAACCTTTATCTGATACTAAATATAGTGTCCCAGGCATCAATTGCCTAATTATTACATAATTTATTATATAAACATACAAAATAATACATATAGAAAACATTCAGGTTTAGTGTCCTAGAAAATTAGGTTCATGTAACATTAATACACAAAAAATTCTACAATTTAATTAAAGTATTTATTAAAATTTTTCTAATTATATTTATCATCTTCTTATTATATTTGATCACCTTTGAATATAAATTAATTAAAGGGAAAGTTAAAAATACAATTAATGGGAGGAATAATAAGAATTAATGTTGAGACATGAATCAAAAAAAGTACATTGTTGAGAATAATAGTCATTATCACATTTGAAACATGATGTCATTATTAAAAGTGGAAGGGAGTCCTTTAATGAAGACTTGTAATGTGTCACATGCATAATAATAAAAATATAATAATCATTATCCTAGGTTTACTACCATGACATAATATTATAGTGGAAAAATATATCAACACCATGTTAATGAATAAAACAGTGATCATAGCTAACCACATCATGTACACAGATAATGATATCATGAGATAAAAATGCATAAAAAATTATTCGGATTGATATATATTGTTTAATCCACCAATAACATAGTAATATATTCAAAATATTTTTTTACATATAAATAATATGGATATAGTGATTATTCATCAACCAATAAGTATAACATTGATAACCCATGTTAAAAAGAATACGGGTTTCATATAAACCACATTCATTAATTTATAGAATTAATCTTGATGAATGTGAATAAATATAGGTAATTTCTTATGAAATAAATTAGGTGGATTAATGGTATTTTATTTATCAAAAAATGTATAATTACAATGTTAAATAAAAATAATGTGACTCAGAAGATGAAGTGAGATGAAATTTATGGAATACATGGGAAAAATACACTCAAATGTGTTATAAAATTTAAAATATGAATAATTACAATAAAACATTGATAAGTATATATATATCCAAAAAAATAATAATAATGTGAAAGTAATTGTTTTGTATAATTGAACTTTCATTCAATTATTTAGAAATAATATAGAGGATACGATACATTTTCAATGAGTGGAGACATACGATATATAAAATTTATTGAAAATATAAAAGGGATATTACCAATGGGTGTTATATAAAAATATATAAGGAATATATAATTTAATGTAATCAAGAAACAATGAAAGTCATTAAATAAGAAATGGTAAGATATAATTATTTCAAACCCAAGAAACACATAATCAATGAGGAATCCCTTTACCTTGAGTCTCATTCCATTGTTTCACACATACACATCCTATATAACCACCATGTCTTTATTAAAACATTATTTGAGAACTATATTACATTAATTTATGTTTTCTTGATAATTCATTACAAATAGAAATTAATTTTTATATCAATGATAAAATGGCATAATGATAAGTTTTTATTTAATTATTCTATTTTTATTTCAATATTTTTTTGATAATAATTATTTATTAATTAGTTACATCACCTCCGAAATCATTACAAGTACATGAAAATACATAAAAACATACATATACACATACATACATATATACAAACATTCATACAGACAAACAGACATACATATATACATATAGGAACGAATAACACATCATATATATAATACACTATGCATCCATAAATGTTGTGATAAATAATGAATTGATAATATCCTTGTATGTAGGAAAAGGGACCATTAATGAGACATTATATAATACAGAGATAGATGGATATAATATATATATATTATAAACATTTTATAACAACATTATAGTATAAGAAAATCATTTATATTATTTTTAATTATTATGTAATTAGTTTCTAAGGGTAAAAAATGGAATGAGAATAAAAGAATATCAGGGTAAAAGTAAAAGGGAGAGGAATGAATAAAACCTCTTCATTGATGATTAATACATTTCTATATACCTAATTCCTAAATGTCTTAGAGTGTGATGGGATCCAAAAATCTCAAAGGATCATTGGAGACAATAGAAGTTGTATATGGGTAGTGTTTATGAAATAGGATGAATTTTAGATAGGATTTTTCATCACGATGAGAATGGTTATTTATACTTGAAGGGGATTCATATTTTGAGTTAAAATATAAAATATAAAATTAATTAATGATAATTACATGAAATAATGGCCTTCCATATCTCTAATAACTGTATTCCATGATTCTTTATATGAACCTAAATATGGAATACATCATATATATATATTTTTATGATGATGTCATTGTTGGACCACTAGTGCATCATATTTACCCATTATTGGCATCAAAATCTATTACACTAGAAATGTTAAGGAAATCCATAGCCGTAGTAGAAGGAATCCAAGCCCGAAAGACCCAAAAATCATCAAAATGGTCTACCTCATGAAGATCCTTCATGAAGACCCCTAACTACCATGACCGTCCGAGGTGCTGAAGGAACCACCGTGAGTCTAAAACCATCTATGACCACACTAAGGTAGTCAGTAAGTGAATTTATGGAACCCCTTTCCCTTATTGTTAAATTTTTCCTAAATAAGTTAGAGATTCCTTTCATGATGTGATATACCCTTCATGGAGGAAGAACACCCTTTAGGGTACATATGGTTTCATGCAGTTTCTAGCCTTCACATGAAGAACTCATTTTCTATCTTCTAACTTCATTCTAAGGAAGGGTCACCATACTTTATGAATCTACATCCTTATCGAAGCCCATGCATTCTACAAAAAAACCACTTAGTGAGGACCCTTGCATTTGTAGCCAATCCTCTATGTGGGCCTCTAGGCTTTTGCATCATGATTTATTGGTCCCTCATAATGTTTACCCTATTACATTTCCCTACCATTTACTTTTTTGCAAAGGCACGCTAATCGATTTTACTTTTCAGTATATCCATGCTACTAAGGACCCCACGAATGAAGACTCCTACACATTTCTCCAACCAAGAATTGCATATTACTTCCCTCCGATATGGTTTGGTGAGAATAAGTTACAAAAACCAATGGTGTTGGGAGTGATTTTCCCCGATTTGTGTTGCATTAGGTAAATCTTCTGACCTCCATCATCCCCAATACATCATGATAAACTGTAGTATCACCCCGTTCAATGTGCATGGGGTTCCATGCCTTGGGAATTTTTAATGCCCACTCATCTTCATGGGACTGAGACCTTCCTTGTATGTAATGTGATATTACCCTATATCGAATGGTATCTTCCTATCACATAATTAGATCATCTTCAAATATAATGAGATCCTCCTTGGGTAGATCCTACGTGTAAGCCATCCAAAATATCTCACTAATGCATCTTTCATGAAATGACTTTCTGGTATATTGTTTCCTCTTGTTTCTCAAACTGATAATGACTCTCATAGGTTTAGGGGTTAGTAGTGACTATGACACACTCCACCATCCTAATGGGCATCCCTCCTGGTGTAAACCCTAGTTTCCACCTACATGGGACACTTCTATATGTATGCCCCACACTACGTCAAACTATGTGGACATTGATTCCCAACTAGTTGGGATGCATAAGAAGCCTCCATGATGTTTAGTAAGATCATCCAAATCTATCCTGGTCTTGTTTGAGACCCATTCCATGAAGACCATACCCCTCACATGGGAGACCTTATCTTCTCTAGGACCATTGGGTAGCTAACCATGAGTAAACCCCATACTGTATACATACATTAATAACAATATGGACCATCATTCCCAACCACCTAGGATATATAGACTGTTTACTCAGTGTTTTAGCCCAATTCTCTCATACTCTCCCATTCCATCTATTCCAGCACAATAATTCATATGTGTCCATTTTAATTCTTACACGGGAAACCACGTCATGGTGAGATCATTCCATCCATCTGGGTTTTTTCTATACATATTCCCTACCACATCATTTACACTCCCAGTAGTACCTAGGTAGCTTACCATGTGTCAGACCCATATCACTCATCATCAAACCAAGAGAAACCCTCTTATGAAAGGTTGTTCCAATACACAATTCCCACAAATTCCCTCCCATACTACATATGTTTTGATCGTAGTTTTATAAATAGAGTAAGTAAGAAGTCTTCCTATGCTTCAATACCCATAAATGGTAAAACACGGTGCTTCCCCCAACAGATTTATGAAATCATAGTGTGACATATTCCATTTGTGGGACACACCACTCAGGGTTCATAATCATTGGGAATTTTGAACCATCCATCTAGTAAACCATGGTAAACACTTGTTGGTGTGCACATCTATGATCCACCATCAGTGGGGTCTAGACTACCCTTCACCATGTGACATATTCCCTTTATGGGATATTATATTTGTGGTCCACCTCTAAATGTGTTATGATCCATCCAACGGTAGACAAATTTAGGTGTTCTTTCCTAGGAATGCACCTTCCCAATCCTCCTCCATGGGGTATTCTGATCGTCCCCACTCCATCCCCGTAGAATGTTAAAATTGCCACATGTTACTATCCCCTAAGCTAATGATGGGATACCTGAGGAAAACCTCAGAAAACATGCCTATAGAATAAGATTCCCCATGATCGATGTGGGTGGCCTCAATTTCCGCAACCTTGAGAGGGCCTCCTATGAAGAAGAAGATATGTGACCAATGATCCAACATCAAAACATGCTAGTGATTCCCAACATGGAAAATATCTGGTATTATGGTCGACTCCTAGTCAAGATCCTATATAATATATGAAAAGAAGAATCTTAATTAACCATTATCCACAAAGATATGAAACCAAGAATGTTTTTCACAAACCACATCTAAATTTATGAGGGATACCCAGGCTAGGAAATGAATTCATAGGAAGAATCCAAAAATTGGAGAGCTGACATCCCGTCATCTTATATTGATCAAAGAGTAGACATCACTAAGAAAGTAATGAATGCTACCCATATTTTGAAATAATGAATGTGGCGCAACACAACGTCCGCTAGTGAATAATAACAGAAGAGGCATAGCACCATAGAAAAAGTGTCTGAAACATAAATGGTGAACCTGATGTGAAACTATTCTCCTTAACATGGGGGCTAGTACAGTTTGATACATCCATAGGTAATCATGTAACCAGATCCATCTATCTATCACCGAGACCAGACAATCAAAGAGTGGGAATGTCATGGAACTCATAAGAATTTCATTTTGTTAATAGTTGGTTATTCTGTTCATTGATATCATCAGTGTGGATCAATTTTTCTATCCATGGAAGAGAGGACGACATTGGGGAATTGGGCGTTTCTTTCCATGATTCTATATTGACACCTGAATCACAATGTATTTCAAGACCCAAGATATATTAAACCAATAAACCCTCTCCAATAGAATTAGGGGTAGAAGTAATTCCACTACCGTAATCCTACATGACTCCACCGCTGCCACAACATCAGTCATCACCACGAATATTGGGTGTTGATGCCTTATATCAACCTCGATGATAATTCAAATGACTGTGATAGATTCCCTCATATTATGGTAAGAACTGGAGGGGTCATTCCCATGGGGTATATGGCCTACCATGACTTGGAGCCTCCTACGCATCACTACCACCTCTGCCACCAAGGCTCATGCAGGGAGTCACAATTCCCAACTCTTACATCCAACCATTAAGGAGCCTATCCCCAGAACGTTTCTATGACTCGCTCCAATATGTCATGCTGATATGTGATGTTGGGTTCATCCATACTATGATTACTGACTGGTATATGACAAGGAGGGATCCCACCTGGCCTTACCAATGCCACCAATGGCTGCTCTCTTAGGTCAAAGAAAAGGTGCTCTACTCCCATGATCTACCTGCCCCAGTCTGGATCACCCGACGCCAAAATTGGGCATACCATCAGGAGAATTCCCATCATGGGGACTCATATTATACAAAATTAGTGGCTCATTCCACCCATGGTTCATTCTATGAGATCCCTACAAATATAGATCAGTGACTCATTAGTTCCCAATTAGAATGAATAACTTATTCGCTCCATAGAAGGGCTAGGTTGACTCTTCCAGTCGTCGGTGTAACTAGAAACCGTCTCTGGACAACCCATGATGAGGAGATTCAGTACGGAGGTCATACTATTACAATAACTATGCAATGTTGAGGTTCATTCCACCCTCCCTATTAACATGGGGATCCTCCTCATCTTCCCAACATCAGCCCAATCAGATTTCCTCCTAGCCTTGGTTACATATGGCATGGTGGTACTCCATGGGCCTATAATTATCGATACAGAGGTCATAAACATTCCATAAATCCAAAAAAATTACGGTCCTCTTCACATTATTTATAATATATTTCCTCTCTAAATTATTGTTAGTGAACACGAAGGTCCTCTCCATTTCTAGTTCAATCCGTATGAAGGTCCTCCACATGATACAACTACTAACCAGTATAGAGTTCCTCCCTGTGCCATAAGAAATCAGCATTGTGGTCATCCCCATGTTCCCATTATCTCATGTAGAGGTCCTCCCTACTCTCACACTCACAACCAGAGAGGCTTTCCCCATGAATCAAGTAGCCAATACAAATTTTCTCCCCGAACTCATGCATCACAACACGAGGGTCCTCACATTCTCCTATGTGCTCCTCACAACCCATTTCACCAAAGTACAGGACCAACCATCTCTCCAAGACATCATGTATTTCCATAACATGTTCTCAATGTCCCAACTAGAGTTCCTCTCTACTACATCATCATATAGAATGGCAAGCCTTCTCGCTCTCATAACAATCCCACCAGAGGTCCTCTCAGCTCCGACATCAACAAGTACAGAGGACCTCCTCTTATCCCAACCATCTCAAGAAGAGGTCCTCCGGAATCCATCACCAACCCACATGATATTACTCCTTCAGATGAAGCACCTCCATAACCCGAAAAGTTTTACTGGGGTAGAAAAGTCAACCATCACCGCCAAAGTATGAACTTTTAGAAGCCCCACGTTATTGTCAATCTGTTCCACATATTCAATTCTTAAGTATAATGAAACTCCATTATAAAGGCTTCACCTAGATCCACAACGTCAGATTCTAGATTAGTATCCATACATGTGAGATTCTTCATCCTGAAGGGTGGTATGCACAAGATTCTCAAATCCCATAACAAGTACATTCTAATGCAGGATGAATGGGATCCTTTCTAAGGTCTCATGGTGAAATAATACCTATAATCACCAGCTTCATTCTCATCATGTACTTGTGATCATATAGAGTTATTATGGGGCTTGGTATATGATGATATCCCTCTAGATTCACCACTATTTGTTATTTCCCTCAGACATAATGCAGTGGTAAATACCTCACCATGTACCTCCCTTTGGAATAATTTTCTCCCACAATGTCTGATTTTCATGACGATAATTTCAACTTTATTTTTCATCTCAAGCACATGAAGTTAAACTGAGCACATGATTTCATGAATTATGACATTAAAATATATGCAGGATTCCATTCATATTGTTTTGGGTGGTGTTGAGGCCTCCTAGATTCCCATTCATGTCGGGTTCCCCATTCTACTATGCTACACATATCTAGTTGAATAAGTTTTCCCATTTTCCAAAATAAATGACCTTAAACTAAGAGCCTATGGTTTAGGCAACATAGTCTTAAACTATATATATTTCGTATTTGAATTATGAACAAAAACCATTTTTAGACCCTATAGTCAAAGCATTGTGACTCCAAGTGGGTCTGAAGTCCCCATAGGAATATTTGGTGTGATGACGGGCCTTCTTATCCCACATCAACATCGGGTTCATCACCTCATCATGCTATATATATCCATTTGTGTAGCATACCCCATATTTTGAATTATATGACCCAAAACTAAAAAACATATATTCAATTATATATGACATTAAAATTCACACTACCACAATGATGTTCCTACATGATGGAATGTCTTATGGCACAAGTCATATACCATGTAGTGTTCAAGAATTAGGTATCACCTGATTCAAATCCTTATGCGATATGTAGGAATTCCAAGACATTACTCTGGGCCGAGTAGTAATTTCGACCCTCTCATTCTATTTTCCTCAGTTATCTCTTAAGAGTGTGTGGTATAATGTGGGCCTATGTGTTCCTCATTCACATAAGTTTACATTTCCATGACATACACATTCTTTCATGGATACCTCTCACCCCATTGTCTAATCAACATGATGATAAATAGTGTCTAAATCAACATCCTTAACACATAACATTTAACTGTATGAAATTTAATAACCAATTGTGTCTTGATTCCTATCCTTATGGGATACACATTAACGCCCAAGTGTTTATCCTTGGGTCCATCCACATTGCTTACACTTTTGAAATTAGTTCATTTTTATTCTTACCGAATGAATTTAATCTTCATGAAACTCTGAAAGTATGTGTGTACAGATTACCATTAAAATTGGATACGAAGATATTCCCATAAACATTTCCCTTGAACCCATCCACATGATTATCAGATTCCTTGCCTCCTTGGCCTTAGCATAGTCCAAGATACATGAATTTAAATTTTATGTATTCTTCCCTCGAAAATATGTTCGTGGTCTGAATGTCTTTGTCCTCATTCATGTCATGTATTTTATCCCTCTATATTACACATATTCCTCTTAGAGTGCTTACATCATGGTCAAAACTCTATTACCCTAAACTAATAGTATATGGTATAAACTCCAAGACCATAAACTAGGAGATTAGAGTCTATGAATCATGACATTAAATTGTATATGGGTCTTTCTTGGGATGCGTTTTGTTGTGTTGGGACATTTTTGTCATCTTTTACAATTAATTTATCAAAACAACACACCATACATAAACTTTTGAAATGAAATACCTCATGGTACAAACTCTATGACCTTAAACTATGAGATAATTTCTTAAATTCATGAAATTAAACTATGATCCTACCCTGAAAAGCCGCAAGATGTTTCATGATAATCGTTGTATTCTTCAACATTAATGGCAGAGAAGATTTCCCCACCAGTGTTGGTCTCACACAAATCTGTGTTTTATAACTAAATATTTCTTGATTTCTATCCTAATGGGATACATAGAAACACCCATGAATTCTTTCTCGGTCCAATCCATAGGTTTATTACCCTTTTTGGCCCTTCGACCTCAGTTACATTCTATATATTGTGACTTTAAACATTATTTCATTCATCATAAGGTGCGCATGAATCACACGAGCCCCCTTAGCCTTATTCGCATCAGGTTTTACCTCCATTCTGTATACATTCCCCAAGACTGAATTTTTACGAGGGTTCATGCAATACAACCTTAACTAATTTTCATTGTTGGGTCTAAATCAAACTCTATGATATGTTTGATTCACGCCTTGATCATTTCTTATTATGGGTTCTCCATCATCCTTCAAATTGGGATATATCCAATAATGTTGATGGTCTCGGGCCGCTTTGTCTCACCTCCAGACAGGGGCCAACTCCCTAATTGATCTTTGGAAAAATAACAGTGGATCCATCGTTTTAAAAATTGACAACAGTCAATTTTACATTTTTTTTGCCCTTTCTAGGCTAGTATGGTTACGATCAGTATGTTTTTAACATGGTCAACGGTCGATCCTTAATAAATAGTCTCCCTTTCATCTAGGACCTTGAATTATTGCCTTACATCTTTTTCACATCCATGTATAATGTTGGGACTTTATCCTTGGTGAAACCCCTAATATGGACTCCCACATGTCAGATATACCCATTTACCATTCCTTGTTACCCACATAGAGCATGAATTATGTGGATTTAGGAGTTTTTGGATGGGTATGTGATGACACAAACTGGATTCATATGAGCCCCGATGGTCTACACTCCAGGAAAATAAACTAAGATACTGGTAGAGAAACTATGTTGTTTCATCAGGACATATACAGTCTTGTTAACTCCATGTTTGTCTCTATACCAAACCACATTTACCTACTATTGGGAAGCCTCTTTTTTCATTTATTTCTTGATATTTGTGCAGTGGGTAGGAACCTTTTGTATTATTCATGTAGTGTTTATTCCCTCAATAATAAATGGAATCTTTAGGATATTTCATAGTTTGCACAACATGAATTTAAATAGTTTTTCAGGGTCCATGCAGTATAACCTTAAAGAATGTGAAATTTCTTAGTCACACAACATTAAATAGTGGGATTCATCATGACTACAGATCATTAAAACTATACCATGCATCATCCTCATAGTATTATGTTGAACTATGCGGTCATCATCTTTACTTGAATGATGTTAAACTGAAAAGAAACTCATGCCATGCCCAAGAGGTCTTATCCCTCCATGCTGCTCATCTACCACATTGTTTACAAGATTAGTTGTCACTCGACATCTGATATGATGATCCCCTAGAAGATGGTTTGGATTTTTTTAGACCAGTATGCTCACACCAGTGTGCTCTACTCCATGGTTTTATAACTCCATGAGTGTTTTAAGCCCTTAAAGCATTCCATCACTCCACTCCCATGCATTTCAAGCCCCTTTATTCGGATCCTCATCATCATTCATGTCTCAAGGGACCCCCTAATGTAATGGTGTATGGAAAAGGCTCACCCACCATCCCGAGAAAACGTTCCCAATGACATTGGGTGACAATTTGAGACAGGTCCATTGATTCAAACATGTTCACCAACCAACCCCTCATTTTTTCCCTATTTAGGCTATGAAATATGTACACTATGTTGTGAACATGGTAATTCGTTATTCTATATTGTGACACAACACCCATTGTGTTCTGAATTATCAGTATCTTGATTTACAATTCCCATTCCCCTTTGTTCAAATAGATTCTAAAACCTATTGAATTATCCATTTATTGTGACAGATAATGTTGGAGGTTAATTGGAAATTCCAAGGAACATATTCTCTAGCCACTACCTCACTCGTCCAGAAACACTCCAGATGTTCATTCAACAACATCAGACCTTGAGTGTTGATCATTTTTTGACACTCTCATACAAAGTATACAATTATATGGTTTTACTTTCCATCTCACTCTGGGCATGACCTATGTGATCTTAGGGATTTTTCATTAGTTTTTTCACAAATATGTTTGATCTATGATAATTAAAGAAAGTAGTAAATGTGTTTATATATTTATACATATAAAAAGTAACTATATGTCGGTCTCATCAGTTCATCTAAAAATCCCCTATGGATTCTCCCCTTCAATAGAGCACTTCATCTCCTCTACCTTTTGTCATGTAGCCTCCAAGATGTTTTTGTCATTTTCAAAGCCCCCTTTCTTCATCACTAGTTGTAGGGTGAAGCCCATCGTCCCTAGTATTTTCTAGGTTGAGCTCTAAATGGAGATCATCCATATGAAGAGACACCTTTATCAACCACTCTTGGTCTACAACTATTTAGACCCTTCATTGAATGTTAGTTTCTAATTGGGTTGATGAATATGATCGATCATTCATCTTATCTTCTAGAAACCGGATCTCTTGTTCAGCCTCCAAAAGCTTCCAAATCATTTGAGATTTCTACTAGAACCATTTGGAATCCACGTGTTGGCTAATTTCCAATATATTATCAATATGATAGTCACAAACTAGTGATTCCATATCGCGATCATTTTCCCCTATGACATAGATAAATCACAACTACTGATGATGTGACCCCATGTAGATCACCCATTTCTTCACTGGGGTCTTAATGAAATGTTGGATTCACTTCCATGTCCAACATCGGATGATGAATATCTCCTAATCCACATTGGGAACAATGTCATACAATTCTTTAGTGTCTGCAGGTTCAAACTCATGGAATGTACCCAGGAGCCAAGTGGTAGAATCATCCTCTAGTATTTTATCAAATGGTTAGGGATCCATGCACTGGGGGTATTCATCCTCACATTAATCCACGTAGATTATGTTGTCTAGGATAGCCCTAAGTACTCTCCCTCTAGTGGAATCACCAGTAGCCACAACATACTATCCACCAAAGAATGTGTCTTGGTCAGCTCAAATGGTTTCCTCCACATGGCCCGAAACTCCCATTGTAAAATAGTTTCTGGTAGATCCTATAACCATTTCAAATAGTAGAGTTCTCTCTACTCCCTTAATTGTTCATATAGAAATCACATCAGTCAATCTGAATGGCATACTAATTGTATAATCTTGCGACATAGGAACTTATATAAGTCTAGTGGTGGTGTATCATCCTCTTAGGTTTTCATTATTAGGATACTCAGGAATGACCCCAGATAAATTATTGTTTTCTCAAGATATTCCAAGGTGACCTCCCTAATCTCGTTAGATTTAAATGGCACTATATCTGGTTTTACCCTGGATATAGAGCCTAGGAGCTTGGCCCTCTACACTTTCTAGAGTACCTCCATCCCCATAAATCATGATCCATTTCGTAATATCCTCTTAAAAAAATAGATGCCATTTGGGGAATCTAGAAATATAATGATGAATGTAACAACAAAACAGAATATTTTCTGGCTTACTTCGAGAGCTTCAATGAATCCCTCCAGGAAGGATTCCATCGAGGATACAACCTTGCTATCCTCTTGGATATTACTTCATTTTATTCATCCCCCCAAGATCCATCTGATTCCTTTGGTATGGGATAACACTCCACTATCTCATGAACATGATCTATTAGGGGAGAGGTTCGGTTTACTAGTACATTCACCCATTTCTTCATTAGGTGCGCAGTGCCTCAGGATTTCACTAGGTCCACCAACTCTCCTACATACCATTGTACCTCTTCTTGGGATATGTTTAATATAGCCTGGGTATAAAAAATCCCCAATAGTTTCTTTCAATTAATGTTGATGTGGTCACTTATCCTACTAGTATTGAGGAACTACCAATTGATATCCTTAATATTTCAGACCTTACGGTAGATAGCATCTTCTGGGATGTCCACATGACCCAATTGCTTACCAGAATCTTGGGTAGGCAACCTGGGAATCCTTGTTGATGGTTACCCTTCCACTCGTGTCTTCCCATCTAGGAGTGTTAAATCCAGTGTTGATGCTCTTCTTCTGTATGGGGGGAGGGTTGTGAACTATCGGATTCAATACTACAGCTTCACCACCCCTGTGTGAACCAGCCTGACCACTACATAACTTTCTCACTTCCCTTCTTCCATGAACCTGTGGTAGAGGGACCACTACCTCATTGACATGGATGGTCTTCTTCATCAACGTTTCTCCAGAGTATGCAACATCCTAGCTCTTCATATACACATATACCAGTATGTATGCGGAAGTGGTTGGAGGAAGATCGTTTTTCATATTTTTATCTTTACATGTGAATATGATCCATAGATTTCCCATCACTCATAGGTGGTCTTCATGATTCAATCCTAGGTATACCTTTTTAGTCAGCCTTTACATTCACCAAAACTTCCTCACTAATTTGTGTAGGTTGTATGGTTATCAAATTGGATCATTGTCCACCATCACCACTAGCACTCCATCTCATAAAAAGATGAGAGAAGAATAGTATTCTTTAGTTAACTTATCATCATCTGTTATCACCCTCAACAGTAGAGGAAATTTTTAAATAATGGATTTATCTAACAACCCGGTTGAGTTCATCACATCCTCCAAGCCCAGATTGAAATGATAGATCCATAAAATGTTCCAAATTATTTGTCCGATATTTTTCTTAGTAGTGAAGATGGTATTTAGATATTCACTTCCTCTCTTCTGTGACTCTACCTAGATATAAAATAAGTGGAGCAGCCCACACACGTTCAGTGGATTTGTCCCCTCACTAACATGCTGAGGCACCTTATACAGCTCGACCAATACTGATATCCTGAGATTGATGCATCACACTATTTCTATCATCACCTACATGACAAACATACTTGACTACTGTAGAGACCCGAAGCATGACGTACATGGACATTACATTACTTTTGTGGAATACTTAGTACATAACAAAAACACACACACAAGGATCGTAATAGTTTAGTGTCTTTGGAAACTCGGAACGTAATCTTCTATATCATGGTGAAAGATCTTCAACATCTCCCATAAAGATCTTCCCTTTTTTTACCTAAAACCTTTATTTATATCCTGCGGAAAAGAAAACATAAAAGGGTGAGCTCAAATTCTCAGTAAGGGTAAAGAAAAGAAATATCAATCACATCATTTTCATAAGAACATAACATTTTGGAAATCTTAACCTGTAAAAGAGAGCATAATTTTATAACATGGGATAAATCATAGTAGTGAAATGAAATCCCAATAATAATCACTTAGAACATGAAACTTTGTGTCATACACACATAATCATAGAGAATCATATCTTATTAGTCAAGACTCATTGCCAAGACTATCTTAGTGGACAAAGTCCATTTCGGAACCGAGTCACCTTCATTTCAGTCCTGTTTCACTGAACCGGTATAACCTACCATTCCAGCCATGTCTTTCTCATGAGATATAAAATCTTTACCCAATGCATTGGAGGGAGATATAGGTCCCACCCATCTCATAATGATACCATTCTCATGTGTGCCACAAAATCATAAATCATACACCATTTCATAACCCATGTAATAAAAATGGGAATCTTAAACATCATAAAACAATTCATATAAGATAAAGGAATTCATAAAAATGTAATTCCATCACAACATAATCAAATAAATGTAATAATATGGATAAAAACAGAACCCTTTATTATTTTAGATGGAAAATAATTTTGATAAAACACTTGAACTCCATTCTTGAGGAAAATATCCTTTCTGCTTCAAAAATACTTTTCCTTTCTTAACATGTCACACAATTTTAAACTAAAAGAAGTTGATTAAAAATAAAATTGATAACTTGTAAAAGAGGTTTCTTGGAAATAATGTTTTAAAAATCCATTCAAGCCGTATAAGTTAAAAAAACATTCTTCGTACTTTTGTCGGAAAAGTCAAAAAGTACCTCGTACAAAACGACAAAAGATTCCTTTCATATCTTTTACTAAAAACTCACCAAAGGGTAAAATTGGATTTAAACAATTGTAGGTGGATGGATATAATATTACATATTGAGGAAACATGGATGTGGATGATAAAATACACCCCAGTAAATACCAAAGTATAAACAATCTCGGATAAAAATGAGATTGTGATATTTTCCCTTACCGTAGGTCCGATTTGCTTCGTAAGTGTCAGAAATTCCTGTATAATGATTTACATAATGTAATTGACTTATTACAGAATCATATTAATTGTTATTATATCATATATGATTCACTTATGACTTTATATTACCCGTTCTTTTGTAAATTCCATGTTAAAGAGCGTTTTGGATAAAATTGTTTCATTTGTCGTCCGTGTTTTGACTTGTAATTATTCATATGATTACTTAGATCATGATTACTTAATTCCAGAATATAAAACATGATTTATATATATATATATATTCAGAATATACATATATATAATAAACCAGTAAATGAAAATAAATACACCGTTCATGGAGACGGTAGGACGTACGTACGCATGAACGCTGTTTTCGTTTCCTTATTGAGTTGAACGGAATTCAGTAGATGACATAAATATATATACACATAAATCCAGTATCATTATTATGTCATATATTTCATTATTACTTATTATATATACCTTATAATCATTCATGAATGGTTAAAGTGGAGAATGAATCTCGTCGCGTCGTGGAGATGGTAGTCTATACGTACGAACGAGCGATGATATTGTTCTCATGATCGTGGGACTGTATTGGAGTGTATGTATACTATTTCAGAATCAATATCACTTTAAAATAATAACATATAGTTATTATTTACACCATTATACCCATCCAAGTAAGGTGGTGGTGGAAAATAGATTTCACCATGGCGTGGAAACGGTATTCCGTACGTACGCACGCGCGGTGATTTCGTTTTCCGTAGGATGGATAGATGGTGAAATAGGATTGTTTCATACTTATAATAACATATCAGTATATGAGTGATACTTATGTTATTACTTCATAATGAAACATCCTAAGAAGAAGAAGTGGAAGAAGAAATAAAGGTGAATGAATCGGTAACTGAAATTACCTCTTCTTTGAAGCGCCTCTTTGAGACCTCTTCTTAGGGCACTGAAATTGGTCTTTGAAGAAGACCAGAACCTCTAGGATTTTTATAGGGAAGTGGAGAAGAGAATTTGGCAGGGGTGTTTCGAGCTTGAAGGCTCAAAGTTGTGTGAGGAAGAGAGGGAGGAGGTGCCCTTTTATGAGGGAGGAGAGGGGCACCTTTGGAATAACTAAAAATATTATTTTATTATAAAGTCATGTTCGGTTTTAAATAGCTCCAAATTGATTTATTTAGAGGCTAAGGAGGGGAGGGGTATAAATCCTATCATACAATATAATTTAGACAAGTTTAGGTTCCTATTTTAACCTTATCATTTAGATTTAACATTAAGTTAAATAATTTTACTTTTACCGTGTCTTCTTGTGTTCTTATACTATATGGTTAATAAACATACTATATCAAGCCAAACTGACCCCAAGTTGTTTATTATTAATATATATAACCTTATCTATGTCATTTGGCCGAAAAATAGATTTTTAGGAATAAAAGAACAATTAATAATATAATATTTGTTTCAAAAACTATTTTATGTCAATTTTGACACTATTTAGTAATTGATTTTTGTGAAAATAATAAAAGAATGATTAGTTAGAAAAAAGTTAATTTAAACTATACTAACATGTCATATTAACCTAGAAAATTATTGGAATTCATAAAAAGTCTCAAATTATATTTATTTGTGTATTTATAACATCAATTATGTCAATATTTTATTAATAAGACAATTACTGCATCATCTTTGTGTCATAATAAATGATAATTATTTAATCCCTAAAAATTCTAAATAAATTCCTATGATGTAGATAATTGTATTATAGTTCTGTAGACAATTAATGTTCGAAGTTTCGTGAATTTTATCACTAAATTAAAATTATTATACTTATACGATTTAAGAAAGTGACATGTTGTCACATTCTTTTGTTTTAATAATAATTAAATTATTTTCATGGACAAAAGCCCCTAAAATGAATCTAATCCGACCCTTAAGTTATATGGGTATACTTTTAGCCATCCAATAGGATTTTTCCAAGTGTTAGGGTAATTTTAAAATCTTATATTTACCCTTAATTACCCGATTTACCTTTAACTATAGTAAATAAAATTTACCGTAGTTACTATTCACAATGCCCAAAAATAAAAAGTAGCTTATTAAAATAATTTGGACCCACTGATTCCAAATATGGAATCCATTTTTCCAAATTCAATACACAAAATATGCAGAAATTAAATTAAAATTAATCCCATTATCGAAAGAAAATGGGTTTTTCTTTAAAACATTGCAAAAGATTGAATTGATTTAACCTACGAATTCAAGGTAAAATCAATCCTACTGACATACATTATATTAAATGGTAAAAATATATTCCATTTATACTTTGAAACCATTCAATATTATAATTTAACCACAGAAGATATAATGATGAAAAAAGTTTTTTTTAATTATAATATAGCGTGTTTTTACTATTCATTAAAATATAAAAGTTATCGGAAAAATATCAAAACTTTATCTAATGTGAAGTTTTATATCCTTATTCAAAATAAGAATTTTATTTTGTCAAATTTAACTTATAAACATGTCAAAAAAATAGATTTAAAGTGGGTACGCCATCAAAAGGCGGCAAAACTGAATTTTTTGAAAAATACTTATTTTACCCGAAAATTTTATTTTGTTCTTATACCATGTTCTAGAAATGTGTAAGATGAATAATAATGTTATAAAATTAAAAATTTAGTTAACACTATTCATAACGGCTAGTTCATAACAATATTATAATAATATATCATTGTTTAGTAAAACCCGGTATTGCGTACAACACACACTATCGGGGAAGGTCGTGATTGCGTGTAATGCAAGCCAAGCCAGGGTTGCGTGTTGTGAAAGAATCCTCTGTTGTTTCATATAGCATAATCCAACCATATTTCATTTATACATTGAATATATATATATATATACTCAATGTTGCGTAGAATAACTATTATCCAAATTGTGTGTAACACGATCCAAGAATAGTGTTGCGTATACTACACACTAATACGGTGTTGCGTATAGCGCAAAGTAATCTTGGTGTAGAATAAAACACAAGACATTAATAAAATTAAAAGAATATTTCTCATAAAATCTCGGGGTGTCACATTCTACCCCCCTTAAAATGAATTTCGCCCTCGAAATTCGTCAGGGTTATAAATGGTTTACTAATCGAAAGTTTGTTTAATAGAAACCCACATCGTAAAAAGGAATACCAAAACATGGCTTTTAAAAACTAAAGTATGAAATGTAACGGTTACCCAAATTAACTCGTCACGGGGTTTCCAATTAGGAGAACGTAGGTGAAAATATGGATATGGAATAAAAATCTAACCATCAAGTTCTGATGGAGAGTGGTAGAGAACATGACTATGAAAAAGCCAACAATCACAAAGCTATTGATTTGTGATGATATAAGATACCATCTGATTAATCGGATATAAGGGAACTAGGAAAACATTTTTGGTTTTCAAGATCATTTCCCTAAAGTTGATGAATTAAAATAAATACTTGCATGATTTTGGTACAATCTCACTGTTGTTCGTGAATTGAATAATTTCCACTTTATCTCTTACAGAAATGAAGTTGAATTTTTTATTCGTGATGTGTTAGCAGATCATGTGATAGAATGATGGGTCATTCCATCTCATTCAAAAAAAAGTTTAGCAAAAGTTATAAGTCCATCTTATGTTTAGATTAATCGTATATGGTTCCAAAAATGAACTTATACTTCATATATAATACCGCTTAATAAAATAAAACTAGTATATACTAACCAGGGACTTCCTGTAGGCCAGTGGTAGGCGATAAAGGCCAGTCGCACTTCAGTTATGGTTTCGATTACCACAGCCTTGTTTGATGCGATGGGTTGTCACCCGTCCTGCAGGTTGTCCTTTTTCTAAAACTATATTACTATAACATCCCATCAATAATATCGAAAAAACTTCTATCCTTAAACAATTCTAACTTATGTCCAACATAATCCATTCCAATCTTTAGGCTTATCCATAATACTGCAGTCCACTCTCATAATATAGTGAAAACGATTTCCAGAGATTTAATACCATCGTTGATCCCCATATATCATAATATATGTCTTGTTGGTCACATTCCAAACATTCGCTGTTCTTAATCATGTATTCTCTTGAATACCCATTGAGCCTTAGTGAAAACATGAATGCAGTTAAAAGTTAACACTTTTCACATAGCAAAATCCTCAAAATTCTATATACTCAAACCATGATATCACTTAGTCCTTATAGCAATCATGAGCTCATGAATACTGTTGAAAATTTCATTTTCTCATTTTCCCTTCATTATGCACATATCATCTTATTTCCAAAAATATCTCAATCACTTTGAATACCACATTAGACCAATACATAAATATTCCAATACTCTGTGATACAACTTATTTTGGAATCCCATTATATAAACACTTAATCATTCCACCACATCGTTGTCATATTCAACATCTCCAATAGTGATCACATGTGACTTCCCTTTGTCCTTTGCCTTAAGCGGTTGCTCATGTCGATCATCACTAACCCTTGGATTAGGGAATTTATTAGCATAATGCCCCATTTCCTTGCACTTGAAGCATTGAAGTGTTGGTGGTGCGTTCTCTACAGTGTTTGATTTATTCACATCATTAGAAACCCTTTTTCTATTACTTCGACACTCACCTACTCTATGACCTTCTTTTCCACACTTAAAAAATTTTCTAGTCCCTTTAAGACAATCTCCACCATGCTTCTTTGCACACTTTGTGCATAAGGAAACATTCATCTTCTTTTCACCATTATTTTGAGATTTCTCCTTGAACTCCATCTTTCGTTTCTTTTCAAAACCATGAGATGGATATGTAACACCAACATACATTTCTACCTTCATAGCACAATGCACAATTTCTTCATAGCTACTGAAGTCTCTTATAGATAATGCCCTTCAAAGACTTGGTTTTAAGCCACTGAAAAATCGATCAACTTTACTTTCAGGTTGGATGATAATGCCAGATGCATACCTTGCAAGTCTTGTAAAATTCGCTTCGTATATACCAACAGATTCATCATCCTTCTGCTTCAGCTCAAGAAACTCATTTTCCATCTTTGTTCGAAGAATACAAGGGAAGTACTTACTGAAAAACAAGTTCTTTAACTCGTCCCATTCCATGGACTCAATTTCATCTCTTGGCCTCATATTCTTGATAATATTCCACCATTGATCAGCTTCACCTTCCAAACGATATACTGCTAAGATGACTTTATCATGCTCAGAACATTGAAGAACTGAAAATATCTTTTCAGTGGTACTGATCCATTGTTCAGCAACAAGTGGATCGGAAGACCCACTGAAAGAAGGTGGACGTTGCCTCATGAAGGACTCAATAGAACATTGTTCCCTTCTCTGCTCATTTGGAAGTCCAGAATGATTCATAGCTTGTGTAAGTATGACAATAAGATTTTGCACTCCATCTCCCATAAAATTTGTTTGTTCATGAGGGCAATCATTGCATTGTCCATTGCATTGATCAACACGGTTCCTTCAGGTTCAAGCCATCGTCTAAAACCCAAAAAGAATAGTGTGAGAGGAAAAAATCATGCTAGGGGAAAAAACATAATAAAGGGGGAGTACCTTCAATATCTAACATCTTAGGTTTAATTCTATGATCATTAGCGTAGTTCTAGTACTATAACCTATACGTATACTTAACCTTAGGGACATCCCTAGACATACCTTTGAAATATCTCTAGGGATCTCACTAACGTTCTCACATCCTAGTTTCCAAAGGTTGACTAAACCATTCCTCTGATACCAACTGCAGAAACCTGAAGCCTAACGTACATGGACATTACATTACTTTTGCGGAATACTTAGTACATAACAAAAACACACACACAAGGACCGTAATCGTTTAGTGTCTTTGGAAACTCGGAACGTAATCTTCTAAATCATGGTGAAAGATCTTCAACATCTCCCATAAAGATCTTCCATTTTTTTTAACTAAAACCTTTCTTTATATCTTGGGGAAAAGAAAACATAAAATGGTGTGCTCAAATTATCAGTAAGGGTAAACAAAAGGAATATCAATCACAACATTTTCATAAGAACATGACATTTTAGAAATCTTAACCTGCAAAAGAGAGCATAATTTCATAACATGGGATAAATCATAGTACCGAAATGAAATCCCAATAATCATAACTTAGAACATGAAACTTTGTGGCATACACACATAATCATAGAGAATCATATCTTATTAGTCAAGACTCATTTCCACGACTATCTTAGTGGACAAAGTCCATTTCTGAACCGAGTCACCCTCGTTTCAGTCCTGTTTCACTGAACCGGTATAACCTACCATTCCAGCCATGTCTATCTCATGAGATATAAAATCATTACCCAATGCATTGGAGGGAGATATAGGTCCCACCCATCTCATAATGATACCATTCTTATGTGTGCCACAAAATCATAAATCATACATCCTTTCGTAACCCATGTAATAAAAATGGGAATATTAAATATCATTAAACAATTCATATAAGATAAAGGAATTCATAAAAATATAATTACATCACAACATAATCAAATCAATGTAATAATAGGGATAAAACAGAACCCTTTATTATCTTAGATGGAAAATAATTTCGATAAAACACTTGAACTCCATTCTTGAGGAAAATATCCTTTCTGCTTCAAAAACACTTTTCCTTTCTTAACATGTCATACAATTTTAAACTAAAAGAAGTTGATTAAAAATAAACTTGAAAACTTGTAAAAGAAGTTTCTTGGAAATAATTTTTTAAAAATCCATTCATGCCGTATAAGTTAAAAAAAATCCTCATACTTTTGTCGGAAAAGTCAAAAAGTACCTCGTAAAAAACAACAAAAGATTCCTTTCATATCTTTTACTAAAAACTCACCAAAGGGTAAAATTGGATTTAAAAAATAGAAGGTGGATGGAAATAATATTACATATTGAGGAAACATGGATGTGGATGATAAAATACACCCCAGTAAATACCAAAGTATAAACAATCTCGGATAAAAATGAGATTCTGATATTTTCCATTACCTTAGGTCCGATTTGCTTCGTAAGTGTCTGAACCTCCTGTATAATGATTTAAATAATGTCATTGACTTATTAAAGAATCATATTCATTGTTATGATATCCTATATGGTTCACTTATGACTTTATATTACCCGTTCTTTTGTAAATTCCATGTTAAAAAGCGTTTTGGGTAAAATTGTTTCATTTGTCGTCCGTGTTTTGACTTGTAATTATTTATATGATTACATAGATCATGATTACTTAATTCCAGAATATAAAACATTATATATATATATATATATATATATATATTCATAATATACATATATATAATAAATCAGTAAATGGAAAGAAATACACCGTTCATGGAGACGGTAGGCCGTACGTACGCATGAATGCTGTTTTCATTTCCTTATTGAGTTGAACGGAATTAAGTAGATGACATACATATATATACACATAAATACAGTGTCATTATTATGTCATATATTTCATTATTACTTATTAAATATACTTTATAATCATTCATGAATGGTTAAAGTGGAGAATGAATCTCATCACGTCGTGGAGACGGTAGTCCGTACGTACGCACGAGCGATGATATCGTTCTCATGATCGTGGGACTGTATTGGAGTGTATGTATACTATTTCAGAATCAATATAACTTTAAAATAATAATATATAGTTATTATTTACACCATTATACCCATCCAATTAAGGTGGTGGTGGAAAATAGATTTCACCACGGAATGGAGATGGTATTCCGTACGTACGCACGCGCGGTGATTTCCTTTTCCGTAGGATGGATAGATGGTGAAATAGGATTGTTTCATACTTATAATAACATATAAGTATATGAGTGATACTGATGTTATTACTTCATAATTAAACAACCTAAGAAGAATAAGTGGAAGAAGAAATAAAGGTGAATGAATCGGTAACGGAAATTACCTCTTCTTTGAAGCGCCTCATTGAGACCTCCTCTTAGGGAACTAAAATTGGTCTTTGAGGAAGACCAGAACCTCTAGTATGTTGCTAGGGAAGTGGAGAAGAGAATTTGGCAGGGGTTGGAGGAGCTTGAAGGCTCAAAGTTGTGTGAGGAAGAGAGGGAGGAGGTGCCCTTTTATAAAGGAGGAGAGGGGCACCTTTGGAATAACAAAAAATATTATTTTATTATAAAGTCAAGATCGGTTTTAAATAGCTCCAAATTGATTTATTTAGAGGCTAAAGTTGGGATGGGTCGAAATACTCTCATCAAATAGAATTTAGACAAGTTTAGGTTACTATTTTAACCTTATCATTTAGATTTAACATTAAGTTAAATAATTTTACTTTTACCGTGTCTTCATGTGTTCTTATACTATCAGTTTAATAAACTTACTATATCAAGCCAAACTAACCCCAAGTTGTTTATTATTAATATATATAACCTTATCTAAGTCATTTGGCTGAACCTTAGATTTTTAAAAATAAAATAACAATTAATAATATAATATTTTTTTAAAAAACTATTTTATGTCAATTTTGACATTATTTAGTAATTGATTTTTGTGAAAATCATAAAATAATGATTAGTTCCAAAAAGTAAATTTAATCAATAATAAAATGTCATAAGAACCTAGAAAATTAGTGGAATTCATAAAAAGTCTCAAATTATATTTATTTGGGTATTTATAACATCAATTATGTCAATATTTCATTAATAAGACAATTACTGCATCATCTTTGTGTCATAATAAATGATAATTATTTAATCCCTAAAAATTATAAATAAATTCCTATGATGTAGATAATTGTATTATCTTTCTGTAGACAATTCAGTTTCTAAGTTTCATTAAGTGTATCACTAAATTAAAATTATTATACTTATAATATTTAAGAAAGTGACATGTTGTCACATTCTTTTGTTTTAATAATAATTAAATTATTTTCAAGGAAAAAAGTCCATAAAATGAATCTAATACGACCCTTAGGTTATATGGGTCTACTTTTATCCATCCAATAGGATTTTTCCAAGTGTTAGGGTAATTTTATAATCTTATATTTACCCTTAATTACTCGATTTACCTTTAACTATAGTAAATAAAATTTACCGTAGTTACTATTCATAATGCCCAAAAATAAAAAGTAGCTTATTAAAATAATTTGGACCCACTGATTCCAAATATGGAATCCATTTTTCCAAATTCAATACACAAAAGATGCAGAAATTAAATTAAAATTAATCCCGTTATCGAAATAAAACGGGTTTTTCTTTAAAACATTGCAAAAGATTGAAATGATTTAACCTACGAATTCAAGGTAAAATCAATGCTAATGACATAAATTATATTAAATGGTAAAAATATATTCTATTTATAATTTAAAACAACTCAATATTATAATTTAACCACATAAGATATTATGATGAAAAAAGTTGTTTTTAATTAAAATGTAGCGTGTTTTTACTATTTATTAAAATATAAAAGTTATCGGAAAAATATCAAAACTTTATATAATGTAAATTTTTATATCCTTATTCAAAAGAAGAATTTTATTTTGTCAAATTTGACTTATAAACATGTCAAAAACTAGATTTAAAGTGGTCGCGCCATCAAAAGGCGGCAAAACTGCATTTTTTCAAAAATACTTATTTTACCCGAAAAAATTATTTTTTTCTTATACCATGTTCTAGAAATGTGTAAGATGAATAATAATGTTAAAAAATTCAAAATTTAATTAACACTATTAATAACGGCTAGTTCATAACAATATTATAATAATATATCGTTGTTTAGTAAAACCCGGTATTGCGTACAACACACGATATCGAGGAAGGTCGTGATTGCGTGTAATGCAAGCCAAGTCAGGGTTGCGTGTTGTGAAAGAATCCTCTGTTGTTTCGTATAATAGAATCCAACCATATTTCATTTATACATTGAATATATATATATATATACTCAATGTTGCGTAGAATAACTATTATCAAAATTGTCTGTAACACGATCCAAGAATAGTGTTGCGTATATTGCAAGCTAATCTGGTGTTGCATATAGCGCAAAGTAATCTTGGTGTAGAATACAACACAAGAGATTAATAAAATTAAAAGAATATTTCTCATAAAATCTCGGGGTGTTACAACTACGCCCCATATGTTCAACACTCACTTGAAGCCTCCACCCCCATATAAGCTCCAATATGAAATCATTCATCCTAAATAACAGTTGAGGCTCATGTTTTTTTTGTACCCTGTAGTTTTCATTGGATATACTCTAAGATCTACTAGTAGGATTTGTCTTTATTTCTCTAGGGTCCTCTTGGATAGGTGCGAGGCCTCATCAGTTGTTTAATGGGTTCCTATTCCCCCTCGGAAGGATCATACATTAGAATTTTAAAAACATGGATGGACCTCTATTTGAATTGGATGTCTCCCATTACATTCTTTTATTTAGTGGTTCCTAGTACCAAATCTTGTAAAAGATTTATAGTCATGGAATATGATCCTAATTTTCTGATACATTTCCCACTGGGAGGAATTATTCACTCATTCACCCTTGGATGAGGATCCCAGAAATGTGAGGGAAGTCCTATAGGATAATTCCAACTTCACCCTGATAAAAATGGAGATTGTTGGTCTCTGATGACCATATGCTCATTACTTCGTGCATGATCACCAATAGTTGGTAGACGTGGTACTAAAATTCACACACTAATTCATAGATGCCAACTCACTTTATATCTACTCTAAAATCTACAGAGGATTCACATACCATATACGCCCATTCCCATTCATCTATGAATTTGATGCCCTAAAACATATTCCAATCATTGATCCACCCCTTCCCCAGTTTTTCCAGATCATCCCTGCTAATTTTGTTGTATTTCTGTGGAGATGAATCATACCCTAGTTCCAACCCATAAATGTCATTTGAGTATTTGTAAAGATAGTCAGTGGTGATATCTGTGTGATCCTTCTTGATATATCCATGTTCAGCATGGTATAATTTTTATTTCCCTAGGGTGAACTAAAACCAGTAAGTTGGTTTGTGCAAACCTGCTTTAAGGATGAAGATATAATCCCTCAGACCAAATACATATATTGATAACCACTTTAATAGAGGATAATCTTTGAGATATTACAGTAGTAGTTTAAGAAGTGATTCTTGGTCAGAGTGGATTCTAATGTACTCTCTAGTTATGATATTATTCAATATTTCTCCCATCGAGTAGCTTCAGAAAGGACCTCCTGAAAATATTTGTGAGTTCCAATAAAATCTAGGGATTAGGTGATTTTTTAAGCCTATTTGCAGAGATAATTCATGAATATCATTCTTGGAGGACCACATAAATAAGAAATGGATTACTCCCCATTGTTCACAATGTATCAGTGGATCATGTTATATGGCTTCACTCAGAAGCATTCACGGAACAAAGGTCTAAAGAACCCAGTTCACAAAGTTGTATTCATTGGGTTAAGAAGATTCAGAAAATGAAATATTAGGCGAGGAATTCATGGAGATCCAGAATTAATGGGGGGCCCTCACATAATATTTATGGTCATGAGGTAGACCAAGCTTCCTTGAATCCACTACACTTTCATGCATCTCATGACCTTCATCGTGAGCCTACATCATGAGCCTCCAAGTTTTCAGTGACCTAACCACATTATCCAACACTTTTTATCCTTTTCGCTTCCATTCCAATGGCGGGAATGTTTTGATTATGGAATGTGCACCCCAAGATAGGATGAGAAATTTGACATCCATTAGGGATAAAATTCGAGTCTAAATAGATCCAAAATCATCCAAATAGACTTCCTATTGATGCTCCTTCACAAAGAACCCTCACCAACACCAATGCACGGGGTGCTGTTGGAACCACAATGAGTCTGATTCCCCCCACAAAAAAACTAAGAAAGTTGAAAAATGTATTCACAGTTCCTATGAAGCCAATGACTTTCTCAGAGCTCCTCATTGATTCATGGCATAACTATGAGCATCGCGACTCCTATTTTCAGTAAATATCCTTCCCACTTCCCCTCAAAAGTCAGACATATCACAACTATTCACCTTTTGATATCCCATTCAGTGAAGCACCCTTAAAATGTGAACCCGACCAAAAAAATGGCTCATACAAGATATTTGAGAATCAACCCTCCCCCCAACCACCACCACTTGTTCCTAAATATCCCCCGACTAAATTGGGGAGGACTTATATCAAGTCAGATTCCCTTCGTAGATGATGAAGACCCATTATGGTACTTGAGGCATCACAAGGAATTCGTCCTTCATAATGCACTCAATTTCCAACACCTGACTTCATAGGAGTGGTCACATTGTATCAGAAGCTCCTTCCTTCCAGTAGCCCCTGTTTTATGATAATCACCAAATATTTTGGAAGAACCTCTTAGTGAGGCCCCTTGCTTCAGGAGGCCCTCCTCTATGCTGTGCTCCTTGATTTTTCATAATTATTAGTTGGTCCCTCTTTAGGATTCCAATGTTGTGTCACCCTTCCTATTTCATTTCAATATAAGCATACTAATGGAATTTACACATTAGTATATCCATGATAACATGGATCCCACAATCAACCACTCTTCAAGACCATAACAACCAAGCATTGTTGAGGGAACCCCTCTAGTAAGGGTTGGTGAGAATAATTAATGTATGACCAAGGGATAAGGAGTGAATTAACCACATCTATGTTTAAGAATATAATACTACCTAGCTCCATCCTTCCAAGAACATGACATTAAATTGATGTTGCACCCCATGCAATGAACATGGGGTTCTGCGCTTCAGGAAACTTTTATGCCCACTCATCACCATGGGAGTGAGATATTCCTAGAAAAGAATGAAATATTCCTCACATAGAATTATATCATCCTAACATATTATTAGATCCTCCTTACATGGAATGAGATCCTCCTCAGGAAGCTCCTACAGGTATGCCCATCATCTTCTCTCACTGATGAATATTTAAGGACATGACCGTTTGGTCTACTTTTTCATCTTATTTCTCATACCGAGCATGACTCCAATGGGATTAGAGGTTAGTAGAGACTGTGACAACCTCCACCATCCCAATGGGAATCTCTCATAGAGTAATCCCTTTTTTCCCCATTTACAGAAAACTTCTATGTGTAAACCCTATACTCTTCCAAACTACATGGATTTTGATTCTCAACTAACTGAGAGATATGTAGGAAGCCTTCCTAAGGTTCAAGACCCTCATACACATCTATTCCGATCTTCCACAAGACCCATCCCATGAAGTCCATGCCTCTCACTTAGGATTCCTCATCTCCTCCAAGACTATTGATAAGCTAACCATATGTAATCCCCATCACCATATTCCTCCATTCAGAACTACATGGACTATGATTCCCGGTCACTCAGGATATGTAAGAAAACTCTTTAGGGTTTAAGGCCTACATTCTCATACTCACCAATTCCATACATTCCTCCCAATACTTCATCTTTGTCTATCCTGATTCAAACCTAGACCACTACATCATGGTAAGATCATTCCAACCATCTAGTTTGTTCCTTTACGTATTATCCATCAACATCATTAATGCTTCTAGTAACACCTTATAAGCATACCATGTGTATTCCACATATCACCCATCATCTAAACAAGACTAATAATCATCCAATGGGAAGTTCCAATGCATAATCCCCAAACCATTCCTCTAAAACTACATGGGGTTTTAACCTTAACATATAAATAGGGGACATTGGAATCCTCCATAAGGTTCAATCTCTACCAATGGTAAACTATGGTGACACACTCCTAGGGAAGTACCCCTTCACAGTGTGAAATCTTCCATTTATGGGACACAACATTCAGGATCCACCCTCATTGGGAATTTGAATGCATCCATTTGGTAGACCTTAGAATCCCTACCTAGGGGTGAACTTCTCTGAACTACCCTCAGTGGTTTCAAGGTAAGCCTTCACGGTGTGACATCCTCCATTTATGGGACACCCAATCTTGGGTCTTCCTTAGTAGGAATTGTGATCCATCCATCAGTCAACCTTTTCAGTTGTTCCCTCATAGGGATGCACATTCCCAATCTGCCTCCACGGGGCATCCTGATCAGCCTCACACCATCTCTATAAGATGTTAAACTCACAAACTATTACAGCTACCCCATAAAAAACCTAGGATGATTGAGAAAATCCACAGAGAATATTTCTAGAGCATAATATACCCCATGATTTACTTGGGATTCCTCAACTTCTGTGCCCTTGAGAAGATCTCCTATAAGGAAGAATATTGGTGACCAATGTTTCAGCGTCCATACATGTAACACCCCAAGATTTTATGAAAAATATTCTTTTAATTTCATTAATGTATTGTGTTGTATGCTACACCAAGATTACCCTGTGCTATATGCAACACCGTATTAGATTGCAGTATACGCAACACTATTCTTGGATCGTGTTACACACAATTTTGATAATAGTTATTCTAAGAAACATTGAATATATATATATATATATAATGTATAAATGAAATATGGTTGGATTCTGTTATACGAAACAACGAAGGATTCTTTCACAACACACAACTAGACTTGGCTTGCATTACATGCAATCGCGACCTTCCTCGACAGCGTGTGTTGTACGCAATACCGGGTTTTACTAAACAACGATATATTATTATAATATTATTATGAACTAGCCGTTATGAATAGTATTAACTAAATTTTGAATTTTATAACATTATTATTCATCTTACACATTTTCTACAACATGGTATAAGAACAAAATAAATATTTCGGGTAAAATAAGTATTTTTCAAAAAATGCAGTTTTGCCGCCTTTTGATGGCGCACCCACTTTAAATCTAGTTTTTGACATGTTTATTAGTTTAATTTTAAAAAATAAAATTCTTTTTTGGAATCAAGAAATAAAAATTTACTTTGGATAAATTTTTTGTATTATTCTGGTAACTTTCATATTTCGATGAATAGTAAAAACACGCTATATTTTAATGAAATACAATATTTTTCATCGTAATAATTTATATGGTTAAATTATAATATTGAATGGTTTTAAAAAATAAATAGAATATATTTTTACCATTTAATATAATGTATGTCATTAGCATTGATTTTACATTGAATTCGTAGGTTAAATCAATTCAATCTTTTGCAATGTTTTAAACAAAAACCCGTTTTCATTCGACAACGAGATTAATTTTAATTTAATTTCTGCAACTTCTGTGTATTGAATTTGAAAAAATGGATTCCATATTTGGAATTAGTGGGTCCAAATTATGTTAATAGGCTACTTTTTATTTTTGGGAATTATGAATAGTAACTACGGTAAATTTTATTTACCATAGTTAAAGGTAAATCGGGTAATTAAGGGTAAATATAATATTATAAAATTACCCTAAAACATTCCAAAATGATATTGGATGGCTAAAATTAAACCCATATCAACTAAGGGTCTGATTAGATTCATTTTATGGACTTTTGACCATGAAAATAATTTAATTATTATTAAAATCAAAGAAAGTGACAACTTGTCACTCTCTTAAATCTTATAAGTATAATAATTTTAATTTAGTGATAAACATCATAAAACTTTTAACGTGAATAGTATCCAGAAAGCTAATAAAATTATCTACATCATGAT
Organism: Viscum album; assembly: GCA_963277665.1. NCBI lineage: Eukaryota > Viridiplantae > Streptophyta > Magnoliopsida > Santalales > Viscaceae > Viscum > Viscum album. The sequence continues at coordinate 164,472,701 of OY728149.1, forward strand.
AATTTATTTAGTATTTTTAGGGATTAAATAATTGTCATTAATGGTGATACATTAATGATACAGAAATTATTTATTAAGTGGAAAATAAGTAATATAGTTTTTATTGAAATAATAATACCCATAAAAAGGCCCACAAACCTGACCAAAACTTTTTGGTAGTGTATATATACACCTAAAAAATACAATGACCTAATATATAACCGTTTGGATCTTTATAAAATTGATTATAACACTTATATTATTTTATTTTAAATGTAGCCAAAGTTGTCACCTTCATAATTTAATAAATATAAAAATTTAAATATTGTGATTTTAAGATGATAAATTAGAGTAAAAGTATTATTGTGAAAGTTAATAGATTAATCTTCATCATATGATTTTATTTTAAATTGTTATGCAACAAATCAGTATTTTAAATAATTATAAAAAAATGTTGTAGTAATTATTTTATTAAGAGATAAACCAAATAAATGGTTTTAAAAATAATAAAATAAATATCATATGAACTATTTAATGTGATCCACTAATTTTATAGATATATATGACCTTTTATTAATCTATTAAAGCTTTTAGTTCGAACATATATTCTGTATATATTTTATTTAAATTCAAATAAATGAATAGTGTCAAAATTGACACTATTGTTATTTTATAAAAATAACATATTATAAAATTGTTTAAAAATCACAAAAATATTTAAAAATTATAAATTTAAATTTATATGGTCTATAATTTTATAAAGTAAACAATTATGGAAAATTCAAAACAAATAAGTAATTATTTTTTATAATTTAAAATTTAGAATTTTATTACCACAAATAAACTTAAATAGATTAAATAAGGATAAATCAAAATGATAAGGTTTAAAATAAGATCCAAAAATGTCTAAATTTTATTGGTTGATGCGATTACAACCCTATCTCATCTAATATTCCAATATGAGTCATATTTTGAGGTTTTTAAGTGGGGTTAGATTTATTATAAATTAATAGTTTTTATGAATTCCAAAGGTGCCCCTCTCCTCCCTTATAAAAGGGAACCTACTCCCTCTCCTACTCACACCAATTTGAGCCTTCAAGCTCGGTCAAACCCAGAAAAAGTATCTTCTCCACTTCCCTAGAAACATCCTAGAGGTTCTGGTCTACTTTAAAGACCAATCTTAGTGCCCTAAGAGGAGGTTTCAAAGAGGCGTATCGAAGAAGAGGTAATTTCTTCTCCTGATTCGTTCAAGCTTCTTTCTTCTTAAACATCTTCTTATTTAGTTTTTTTATTATAAAGTAATAACATAAGTATCACTAATATACTGATTTGTTTTTATAAATATTAAACAACCCCATTTCACCTTCTATCCATCCTACGGAAAACAAAATCACCGCGTGTGTGTACGTACGGAATACCGTCTCCACGCCGTGGTGTAATCTGTTTTTCCACCAAAACCGTTCATGGATGGGTATAATGGTGTAAAGAATAACTATACATAGTTATAATAAGATCATACTTATTCTGATATATTGTATCATCCACTCCAATTCAATTCAATAATTATGGAAATGATATCATCGCTCGTGCGTACGTACGGACTACCGTCTCCATGACACGATGAGATTCATTCTCCATGTTAACCATTTAATGAATGATTATAAAGTATATATAAGAGATAATAATAAAATATATAAAATTATATGGCTACTGGATTTATGTATATATGTATGTCATCTACTTAATTCAATTCAACTCAATAAGGAAATGAAAACAGCGTTCATGCGTACGTACGGCCTACCGTCTCCATGAATGGTGTATTTCTTTCCATTTATCGATCTATTATATATATGTATATTCTGAATATATATTATATATAAATCATGTTTTATATTTTGGAATTATGTAATCGTGATCTATGTAATCATATGAATAATTACAAGTCAAAACACGAACGACAAATGAAACGAATTTACCGAAAACACTCTTTAACATGGAATTTACAAAGGAATGGGTAATATAAAGTCATAAGTGAACCATATATGATATCATAACAATGAATATGATTCTGTAATATGTCAATGACATTATTTAAATCATTATACAGGAGGTTTGGATACATACGAAGCATATCGGGCATAAGGTAAGGGATAATTTTGCAAATCTCATTTCTATCCGAGATTGCTAATTCGTAAGTATTTACTGGGGTTATTTCTATCATCCATGTCCATGTTTTATATAAGAATTTTCATGTATGTTTAAAGTCCTTTTTACCCATTTTTTACTTTTACTCCATGGTATGTAAGGAATATTTCTTTTGTTTATGTTTCGAGGTACTTTTTGACTATTCCGACAAAAGTACGAGAAGAATGTTTTTTTAACTTATACTACATGGATGGATTTTTAAAAAAAATATTTCCAAGAAGCTTACTTTACAAGTTTTCAATTTTATTTTTAATAAAATTCTTTTAGTTTAAAATTTTATGACATGTTAAGAAAGGAAAAATGTTTTTGAAATAGAAAGGATATTTTCCTCAAGAATGGAGTTCAAGTGTTTTATCAAAATTATTTTCCATCTAAGATAATAAAGGGTTCTATTTCTATCACTATTATTACATGGATATGATTATGTTGTGATGGAATTATTTTTATGAATTCCTTTATCTTATATGAATTGTTTGATGATGTCACCATGTTTAAGATTCCCACTTTTATTACATGGGTTATGAAATGATGTATGATTTATGATTTTGTGGCACACATAAGAATGGTATCATTATGAGATGGGTGGGACCTATATCTCCCTCCAATGCATTGGGTAAAGATTTTATATATCATGAGATAGACATGGCTGGAATGGTAAGTTAATCCGGTTCAGTGTTACAGGACTGAAACGAGGAGTGAACTCGATTCAGAATGGGACTTTGTCCACTAAGATGGTCTTGGCAGCAATGCCTTGGCTACTATGGAAATAATTACATGTGCTTAATTGATTCCACAATTACATGTTTTATTCCCATGCTATTTTATCATGGTTTATGTTCCATTATGATCTATGTCTTATGTACTTCCATGTTTTATGTCATTGCTCAAGATTTTAATGTTTAAACATTATGTTCATGTTTTTAAGTTCCAATGTATATGGTATGTTTTATTTTATCCATGCTTACCCTTAATGAGCATTTGAGCTCACCATTTTTATGTTTTACTTTCCCCCAGGATCAAAAGAAAGGTTTTAGGTCAGGAAACAAAAAGTGGAAGATCTTTATGGGATATGTTGAAGATCTTTCACCACGATTAGAATATTACGTTCCAAGTTTCCAAAGACACTAAACTATTACGGTCCTTGTGTTTCTGTTTTTGTTATGTATTAAGTATTTCGCAAAAGTAATGTAATGTCCATGTACGTCAAGATTTGGGTCTCTACAGTTGGTATCAGAGGAAAGGTTTAGTCAACCTTTGGAAACTAGGATGCGAAAACATTAGTGGGATCACTAGAGATATTTCTATGGTATGTCTAGGGATGTACCTAAGGATAAGAATACGTATTGGATATAGTCCTAGAACTACAGTAATGATCATAGAATTTAACGTAAGATGTTAGATATTGAGGGTGCTCCCCCTTTACTATGTTGATTTCCCTAGCATGATTTTGGCCTCTCACACTATTCTTTTTGGGTTTTAGAAAATGGCTGGAAACAGGAAGATTCATGATAATGGAGGATATGAAGGTCAATGGAATGATTTTCTTCATGAGAAACCAAATGAAACGGGATCTGGAAGTCCAAACATCGTGATTATGCCTAATCAGCAATCTCATAATATGATCAATAATCTCAACTTTGGTAAGTTTCCCAACTCAGATAATAAGAGAAAGATGGAGTTTCATGATGATCATAGAGGAAAGAATGTTCAATTCCCCTCATGTAAATCATGTGGGAAGAGGCATCCGGGAGATTGTTTCAAAGGAACTGAAAGATGCTTTGGGTGCAGAAAGGAAGGACACAAAGCCAGTAAGTGCAAAGGAAAAGGTTTAGTTAACACCATGGACAAGGATAATGGTATTTCTACGACATCAACAATGATTAGATGTTTTAAATGTGGAATGTACGGGCATTATGCAAACCCATGCCCTAATGGAAAATCTCATGAAGAGAATCAGCATGGTCATATGGGTAGTATTTATGTGGATGATGATGAGGAGTCTACAAATGATATATGAGCTGAAAGAAGTGTTTAAGCTCAGTCGGTTGTTTTAGAAGATAGTGGAATGATTGTATGTTTATCGAGAGTTATTTTATATAGTTAATGGTACTATGGAATAAATAATCATCTAAGGATTTTTACACTATTGTTTTTCCTAAAAGTATTTGAAAGTATATGTTGAATGGTACCAGTAACCAAGTAATGTTATTCAGATATTTTTGTAAAGTAGATGATGAAGGAATAAGAAGATAATGAGATGTTTGATTGTATTCATGAGCTCATGATTTATATAAGGACTAAGTGATATAATGGTTTGAGTATATAGAATTTTGAGGATTTTGGTATGTGGAAAGTGTTAAATTTTAACTGTATTCATGTTTTCACTAAGGTTCAATGGGTATTCATTTTTCAAGAGAATACATGATTAAGGCCTTCGAATGTTTGTAATGTGACCAACAAGACATATCTTATGATATATGGGGATCAGCGATGGTATTAACATGCTTCTTATATGAAATCTATGGTAATCGTTTTCACTATAATATGACAATGGACTACAATATTATGGATAAGCCTAAAGATTGGAATGGATTATGTTGGACATAAGTTAGTGTTGTTTAAGGATAAAACCTTTTTTTGATATTATTGATGGGATGATATAGTAATGTAGTTTTAGAAAAAGGACAACCTGCAGGACGGGCGACAACCCATCGCGTCGGAGAAGGCTGTGGGAATCGAACCCACAACCGAAGTGCGACTGGCCTTTATCGCCTACCACTGGCCTACAGGAAGTCCCTGGTTAGTAGAAACTAGTTTTATTTTATTAAGCGGTATGATATATGATGTATAAGTTCATTTTTGGAACCATATACGATTAATCTAACCATAAGATGGACTTATAACTTTTGCTAACCTTTTGAATGAGATGTAATGACCCATCATTCTATCACATGATCTGCTAACACATCACGAATAACAAATTCAACTTCATTTCCTTAAGGGATGAAGTGGAAATTGTTCAATTCCCGAACAACAGTGAGATTGTACCAAAATCATGCAAGTATTTCTTTTAATTCATCAACTTTAGGGAAATGATCTTGAAAACCAAAAATGTTGTCCTAGTTCCCTTATATCTGATGAATCAGATGGTACCTTAGATCATCACAAATCAATAGCTTTGTGATTGTTGGCTTTTTCATAGCAATGTTCTCTACCACTCTCCATCAGAACTTGATGGTTAGATTTTTCTTCCATATCCATATTTTCACCTATGTTATCCTACGTGGAAACCCAGTGATGAGTTAATTTGGTTAACCATTACATTTCATACTGTATTTTTTAACGCCATGTTTTGGTATTCCTTTTTACGATGTGGGTTTCTATTAAACAAACTTTCGAGTAGTAAACCATTTATAACCCCGACGAATTTCGAGGGGCGAAATTCATTTTAAGGGGGGTAGAATGTAACACCCCAAGATTTTATGAAAAATATTCTTTTAATTTCATTAATGTCTTGTGTTGTATGCTACACCAAGATTACCTTGTGCTATATGCAACACCGTATTAGCTTGCAGTATACGCAACACTATTCTTGGATCGTGTTACACACAATTTTGATAATAGTTATTCTAAGAAACATTGAATATATATATATATATAATGTATAAATGAAATATGGTTGGATTCTGTTATATGAAACAACGAAGGATTCTTTCACAACACACAACCCTGACTTGGTTGCATTACACGCAATCGCGGCCTTCCTCGATAGCGTGTGTTGTACGCAATACCGGGTTTTACTAAACAACGATATATTATTATAATATTATTATGAACTAGCTGTTATGAATAGTATTAAATTTTCTTTAGTTTTATAACATTATTATTCATCTTACACATTTTATATAACATGGTATAAGAACTAAATAAATTTTTCGGGTAAAATAAGTATTTTTCAAAAAATGCAGTTTTGCCGCCTTTTGATGGCACACCCACATTAAATATAGTTTTTGACTTGTTTATAAGTTTAATTTGACAAAATAAAATTCTTCTTTGGAATCACGAAATAAAAATTTACTTTGGATAAATTTTTCGTATTATTCTGGTAACTTTCATATTTCATTGAATAGTAAAAACACGCAATATTTTAATGAAATACAACTTTTTTCATCGTAATAATTTATATGGTTAAATTATAATATTGAATGGTTTTGAAGTATAAATAGAATATATTTTTACCATTTAATATAATTTATGTCATTAGCATTGATTTTACATTGAATTCGTAGGTTAAATCAATTCAATGTTTTGCAATGTTTTAAACAAAAACCCGTTTTCATTCGACAATGGGATTAATTTTAATTTAATTTCTGCAACTTCTGTTTATTGAATTTGTAAAAATGGATTCCATATTTGGAATCAGTGGGTCCAAATTATGTTAATAGGCTACTTTTTTTTTGGGAATTTTGAATAGTAACTACGGTAAATTTTATTTACGATAGTTAAAGGTAAATCGGGTAATTAAGGGTAAATATAATATTATAAAATTAACCTAACACATTCCAAAATTCTATTGGATGGCTAAAACTAAACCCATATCAACTAAGTGTCGGATTAGATTCATTTTATGGACTTTTGACCATGAAAATAATTTAATTATTATTAAAACCAAAGAAAGTGACAACATGTCACTCTTTTAAAGCTTATAAGTATAATAATTTTTATTTAGTGATAAACAACATAAAACATAGAAAATGAAAAGTATCCAAAAATCTAATAAAATTATCTACATCATGATAATTTATTTGGAATTTTTAGGGATTAAATAATTGTCATTATGGGTGATACATTAATGATACAGAAATTATTTATTAAGTGGAAAATAAGTAATATAGATTTTATTGAAATAATAATACCCATTAAAAGGCCCACAAACCTGACCAAAACTTATTGGTTGTGTATATATACGCCTTAATAATACAATGACCTAATATATAACCGTTTGAATCTTTATAAAAGTGATTATGACACTTATATTATTTTATTTTAAATGATGCCAAAGTTGTCACCTTCATAATTTAATAAATATAAAAATTTAAATATTGTGATTTTAAGATGATAAATTCTAGTAAAAGTATTATTGTGAAAGGTGATAGATTAAGCTTCATCATAGGATTTTAGTTTAAATTTTTATGCAACAAATCAGTATATTAAATAATTATAAAAAAATGATGTAGTAATTATTTTATTAAGAGATAAACCAAATAAATGGTTTTAAAAATAATAAAATAAATATCATATGAACTATTTAATGTGATCCACTAATTTTATAGATACATATGACCTTTTATGAATCTATTAAGGCTTTTAGTTCGAACATATCTTCTGTATATATTTTATTTAAATTCAAATAAATGAATAGTGTCAAAATTGACACTATTGTTATTTTATAAAAATAACATATTATAAAATTGTTTAAAAATCACAAAAATATTTAAAAATTATAAATTTAAATTTATATGGTCTATAATGTTACAAAGTAAATAATTATGGAAAATTAAAAACAAATTAGTAATTATTTGTTATAATTTAATATTTATAATTTTATTACCACAAATAAACATAAATAGATTAAATAATGATAAATCAAAATGATAAGGTTTAAAATAAGATCCAAACATGTATAAATTTGATTGGTTGATGCGATTACAACCCTAACTCATCTAATATTCGAATATGAGTCATTTTTGGAGATTTTTAAGTGGGGTTAGATTTATTATAAACTAATATTTTTAAGAATTCCAAAGGTGCCCCTCTCCTCCCTTATAAAAGGGAACCTCCTCCCTCTCCTCCTCACACCAATTTGAGCCTTCACGTTCGGCCAACCCCTGCCAAATTAACTTCTCCACTACCCTAGAAACATTCTAGAGGTTCTGGTCTACTTTAAAGACCAATCTTAGTGCCCTAAGAGAAGGATTCAAAGAGGTGTATCGAAGAAGAGGTAATTTCTTCTCCCGATTCTTTCAAGCTTCTTTCTTCTTCAAATTCTTCTTCTTTAGTTGTTTTATTATAAAGTAATAACCTAAGTATCACTAATATACTGATTTGTTATTATAAATATGAAACAACCCCATTTCACCTTCTATCCATCCTACGGAAAACAAAATCACCGCGCATGAGTACGTACGGAATACCGTCTCCACGCCGTGGTGTAATCTGTTTTTCCACCAAAACCATACATGGATGGGTATAATTGTGTAAAGAATAACTATACATAGTTATTATAACATCATACTTATTCTGATATATTGTATCATCCACTCCACTCCAATTCAATAATTATGGAAATGATATCATCGCTCGTGCGTACGTACGGACTACCGTCTCCAAGACGCGATGAGATTCATTCTCCATGTTAACCAATTAATGAATGATTATAAAGTATATATAAGAAATAATAATTAAATATATGACATTATAAAGCTACTGTATTTATGTATATATGTATGTCATATACTTAATTCCATTCAACTCAATAAGGAAACGAAAACAGCGTTCATGCGTACGTACGGCCTACCGTCTCAATGAACGGTGTATTTCTTTCCATTTATCGATATATTATATATATGTATATTCTGAATATATATATTATATAAATCATGTTTTATATTCTGGAATTGTGTAATCGTGATCTAAGTAATCATATGATTAATTACAAGTCAAAACACGAACGACAAATGAAACGATTTTACCGAAAACACTCTTTAACATGGAATTTACAAAGGAATGGGTAATATAAAGTCATAAGTGAACCATATATGATATCATAACAATGAATATGATTCTGTAATATGTCAATGACATTATTTAAATCATTATACAGGAGTTTCAGATACATATGAAGCATATCGGACATAAGGTAAGTGATAATTTTGTAAATCTCATTTTTATCAGAGATTGCTTATTCGTAAGTATTTACTGGGGTTATTTATATCATCAATGTCCATGTTTTATAAAAGTATTTTCATGTATGTTTAATGTCCTTTTTACCCATTTTTGACTTTTACTACATTGTATGTAAGGAATCTTTCTTTTTTTTACGTTACGAGGTACTTTTTGACTTTTCCGACAAAAGTATGAGAAGAATGTTTTTTTAACTTATACGGCATGGATATATTTTTAAAAAAATTATTTCCAAGAAGCTTACTTTACAAGTTTTCAAATTTATTTTTAATCAAATTCTTTTAGTTTAAAATTGAATGACATGTTAAGAAAGGAAAAATGTTTTTGAAGTAGAAAGGATATTTTCCTCAAGAATGGAGTTCAAGTGTTTTATCAAAATTATTTTCCATCTAAGATAATAAAGGGTTTTATTTCTATCCCTATTATTACATGGATTTGATTATGTTGTGATTGAATTATTTTAATGAATTCCTTTATCTTATATGAATTGTTTGATGATGTCACAATGTATAAGATTCCCAATTTTATTATATGGGTTATGAAATGATGAATGATTTATGATTTTGTGGCACACATAAGAATGGTATCATTATGATATGGGTGGGACCTATATCTCCCTCCAATGCATTGGGTAAAGATTTTATATCTAATGAGATAGACATGGCTGGAATGGTAAGTTAATCTGGTTCAGTGTTACAGGACTGAAACGAGGAGTGAACTCGATTCAGAATGGGACTTTGTCCACTAAGATGGTCTTAGCAGCAATGCCTTGGCTACTATGGAAATCATTACATGTGCTTAATGGATGCCACAATTACATGTTTTATTCCCATGATATTTTATCATGGTTTATGTTCCATTATGATCTATGCCTTATGTACTTCCATGTTTTATGTCGTTGCTCAAGATTTTAATGTTTAAACATTATGTTCATGTTTTTAAGTTCCAATGTATATGGTATGTTTTATTTTATCCATGCTTACCCTTACTGAGCATTTGAGCTCACCCTTTTTATGTTTTATTTTCCCCCATGATCAAAAGAAAGGTTTTAGGTTAGGAAACAAGAAGTGGAAGATCTTTATGGGATACGTTGAAGATCTTTCACCACAATTAGAAGATTACGTTCCATGTTTCCAAAGACACTAAAATATTACGGTCCTTGTGTGTCTGTTTTTGTTATGTATTAAGTATTCCGAAAAAGTAATGTAATGTCCATGTACGTCAAGCTTTGGGTCTCTACAATACATGCCAGTGATACCCAATGTGAATACTCTCCTGAATGAAGGTTGATTCCCTATAAATACCCCTTGGAAAGCATAGACAAAACTAGTGTAATTAATCAGAATCCACATATATATGACACTTGGATCATGTTTCATGAACCTTGTCTTAATCTATGTGGAATACCCAAACCACGTGATGAATTCATTGGAGTAATCAACAGAAGGAAGATCTGACATCCCTTCATCCTATTTCGATCAAGGTGCATACATCACTAATTAAGTGATGAATGTCACCCACCTTGGGTAAGTGGGAATGTAGGAAAACATATCACCAGCCAATGAATGATAACACATGAGGGGGCGCGCCGTGGAGAAAGCATCGGAAACACTCAAATTTTTAATATTTTTCATAATTTTGTTTCTGAAAAATAAAAAAAATATTTTTGATATCAATGTTTTAAATATGGAACACATTTTATAAAAATAAATTTATATCTATGAAAAAAAATGTATAATACAAAATAATAATACTTTAAAATTATATTATTATATTAAACATGACATAACCTCTTAAAAATTAATATTCTAAGATAAATAAATATAATATAGACATATAAAATAACATTTATCATTTAAAATTAATATTATTAAAATAATCTTGATATTTAGAAAATATAATATTAAATATATCATTGTTTTTTTTAAAATTTACCTAAAAATTCAACAATTTTTTTAAAAAATATATCAAAAGGACACTCTTCCAAAATTTCACCATTAGTATTACATAATTTCAATCCATTTTTTATAATACATTTAGAGAATATATATATTTAATATTTTATTTATTTTTTAATAGTAATGTTTGATTACTCAAGATAAATCACACTAGTAGAATAATTTCTTTATTTGTGTTTGATGAATTAAAACAATATATGAATTATAAAATATTAATTTATAATATTTTAAAGTCTATTTATAGTTATTTTAATTATATTGGTAATTTTAGTATTATAATAATAATGTAAATATTCTAGTGGTCTGGTTATTATTAAAATGACTATATTTTTTATAGTCAAATTTTATTTCACTAAACATATATACCCCTTAAATCCAATGTATTTTATTAAATTTTTTTCTCTTATGTTTCTCTATATATCAATTATAATATTCCTACAATGTTTTTAAACATTTCATTTCCTATTATAGTGTGTATTTCAACTATGGAATTTATAAATGATCATGACTCAACAAATTTCCAAATTCAACTCATGTTATTTGTTTATTTTTGTTTCCATGTTGTACTATTTTTAATTTTATGGAATGAATTTGTCCTTAAAAGGTAAATATATATATATTTATGAAATAAAATAGTTTATATTTTATTTATGTGATTCACATGGTTATTTATACTATAAAACACTTATATATTTAAAATGGAGATATCCTCTTGAATTTTTTTTGTTATTACATATAGGGATATAAGAGTTTTGACGTATGATTGAATAAATGTACAAAAATACTTTATACTGACATTAACCAAATTTTTTACCATTATAACATGTGAAACAGTAATCCACTTATAAGGATGAAATTCGTAACTGAAAATAATGAACCAAATATAATTTTTTAAATTTAATTCAATCCATCATAATGAATTTATGTCATAAATGTTGTGGTGGCATCAATGGTGAGGTATTCATACCATACATGAATTAACGTACTATTTTATCATCTTAAATATTATATCATTAATGCATGATCTAAATGAACATCATGGACAAATTAGTGTATAATCCTGTAAGGTATTTTCAAATTAAAATAAGTTCAAAACATGTAATTATTAAAAATATACATGGGTAAAGGTTTATGGTTGAAAACCATAATTTGAATATTTTTAATATTTTATTTAATTATACTTTTTTAAATAATAATGTTTTGATAGTTTTACGGATTTTTTATATCTTTTTACAAATAAAATATTCATACAAAATTTTATTCATAAACTCCCCTATATATAACCATTAAACTCTTAGGAAAAAATCACTAAAAAATCATATACCCTGACAAAAAAATTTATAGTTAGATTAAAATGTTTTTCTAGTACTTTATCCTAGAAGATGCATCAACATTTTTTTATACAATGATATTTCCTAGCCTATTTATTATACCATTAATAACCCTTTTATATTTATTTTTACATATATGTATAATCTTTAACCAACCATCCCAAAAAACATGTCATTCTTGAATCCTATGAAAACGTATACTCATTGTTTCCATATAAAGGCATACATAATTTCCATAATATATATCTCACTCTTGTTTCCCTATATATAGAGAATAATTTTTCAACTTTCATAATTTTTTAATATTTATATTTTAGAGCATAATGATTTTGGGTGATAATGAACAATATATGATGTATCGATGAGGAGGGTAACTCTATGTACAATTCTTGATTTACAACTAAATATTATATGATAAATTTCTCATTGAATCACCTTAAAAATATACCATCAAATAAAATCTTTATATTATTATTTTTTAAAAAATAATAACATATCAATGCTAAATGGAAAAAGTTTCCTTTATTCTCCATTTTCTTTTTTATATTTATTTTCATTATTTTTTACTTTTTTACATGTTTCCCTCTATTTTTTTATATTTTTCTAAATAATTTGGTAAATTAATTAAATGAACTAAAATATTATTAATGAATATTATATAATAAATAATAAATTACAACACCCCATATTCTACTAAAATATACAAAATCTCCCAAAACAATTATGAAACGGGAACTCTCTTTTATTAAGATTTAAGTGTAATTGTGAAATGGTTCCTAAGCGATGGGTAGGTAAAGGAATATTGTCTTATAATATGGATTATATATTAAATTATTACTATATTTTCAATTCTTTTAAGTAGTTAAAAATTATATTTTTTTCTCATTGGGATTATAAGATATTGAAATTAAAGAAATTGGATTTACCACATGGAACCAAACATAAACTAATAATGTTTTTGAAAAATAATAAATAGTTTAAGTTAATAATGTAAGGGTCAAGATTACATCAAAAAAGTGTGGTGTTATAAAAATATACAAATGTCATAGAATTATTCAATGGATATGTAAATTGAATTTTTATAAATAATCATTTTAATGGATTTGATGTTTTTTTCAATATTGATGTAACACCTCTTCAATTTATTATTAATTTTACCTTAAAACAAATACTATGATTAAAAGATTGTTTCACACACAAGACACCAATAAAACGAGACACAAAACATATTACAGGAATATTATTAATGATATTTATGAATAAAAAACATGTATTAAATAAAAATATTTTAATCAATTATAAATCCATATAAATTTTGATTAAGAACACGTAATGTTTTAAAATGACTATTTTTAATAAAAGAGGTTTGTCTTTGTATATTTTATTTTAATTTAGATGATAAATTTATAAATTTGAGAATATTAATTAGGTAAAATTGAATTATTTTTTGAATTTAGAATATTAAATTTTTATTTAGTTGATTTTTTATATATTTTTTTTAAAAAAGTTCATTTTATGTGAATTGTTAAAAAAAATATTATTTTTTACTATAACTGTAAAATGTATAACTCAATTGGGATTTAAGAATAAATTAAAAAAATACAACAAAATGCATGATAAAAAAATTATTTATGTATTTAAATTATTCATTTAATTATAAAATTTTCAATTTATAAAATCAATGTTTACCATTTTGAATATCTAAGCAATATTTTTGTAATACAAAAACCTTGTTTTTAATTCTCAATCGATTATGTTTTCTCTAGGTGAAATTAGGATTTAGATTTATTTTAAGGGGACATAACTATATTTTTTTAAGATTAATAAAAAATAATTCCATTAATATAAAAAACATTATTAATTCTTCCCTGCTCATAACATTTATGCTTAAAAATATAACTTTTCTTAAAATAGGGTTTTATATATAATAATAACTATTATTAAGATTATTTTTTCTAACACATAGATATTTTATATTATAATATAGTGATAATAATTATAATTTTTAGATATAAATAACTTAATAAGGTTATTTTTATTTTTAATAATTAAAAATAAATTATTTAGGTAGAAATTAATAACCATGGTAAAAACTATAAAATTGTAAATATAAAAAATATAATTGTAAAACACAAAAATTCATGTTATAAAAACGTGTTAAAAAGTTTTGTTGATAATTTATAGACATTAATATTTCTAAAATCGATTATTTTTTATTATTGGATCCATTCCACCTTTTCATAGTGGCTTCACCTTTTATATATTTCCAAAATGTCACTCCCTCGACTTATTAAAGGAGATTTCACCACCCCACTTCTCCTCACTCAAAAATATACATATCTCAATCCTAATTATACATAAATCCCTACGAAAAATTTCTAGACACATTTTATTAATTCTGTAATCCATATAGACCACACTTAAAAGGCTTAAGCCATTTTTCAAATGTAGTTTTCAAAAGAATATGATAAAAAATCACAATTAGCCCATTTATGTTTATATTTTTTTCCTCCTTCCACCAAATTAGGATCCATTTTATCCATTGTATATTTATAAAATTAGTACAATTAATATAATTATGTTTTTTATCATTGATTCCAATGCTATAGTTCTTACTTTTCTTTACATTTTGTTTTGGACATAACAAACAACGTACACAAAAAAATATTTTCAAAATTTTTGTGTCCAATTTTTTTTTAGAATTATTTTATAGAAATAATTATATTTTACTATACATAGAATAAGTTTTAATTTATTATAAGTATAAACAATATATTCTTTAATATGATTATCGTAATGTATATTTTTCTATTAATCAGACTCACCTTTATTATCATAAGAATTTAGACATTTTATCATGACTATTATAATGACAAGGTTATAATAATAAGACTAACACAGGTACTGATAATATAGGACTAATACTCAAAGATATTATCATATTGAAATAAGTAAGGAATTCCAACAGACTAATCAATGATTATAATCATGTTTGTAATATTATTTATAAGGTAAGAAAAACATTCTACACTATAGTCGTGTAAACCCATATGGCATTGGAAATTCAGTTACGCCAGAGCATTATGATATGTCAAGTGATATGTGTCCAATTTGTTGTAAAATAATCTGAGAAATATGAATTTCTAGAGATCAATATGACTATTGTGAGGATTCATATGAATATCGAGTCATTTAAAGAGCTTATAGATGGTTTATTAAACTATGTTTCTTATTTTTTGAGCTATATGGAGACTTCATATAGTAATGATATTATTCATAATCATTGTAATTGTTTTGAGATTGGTGGTTATAATGAATCCTAATCAATGATGTTTCCTTCATTAAATATTCATCGTAATTGATATTCAATCATCATAATGATCGAGTGATTTTAGGTATAAAAAGATTAAGATTATGATCCACCAGATCAAGGGATTATGGGGATAGTAATAAAAATTCAATCATCATATCAAGTGTTTTTAGGGATTGGAATATAGAGATATTTGGATCATTGTTTCAGGGGATTTCCTTGGTATAGTAAAAGATTGTTTTATATAAGTATAAAATAGTTGATACCTTTAGATTGGGTTTTATACTACCTTACTCTTAAGTTTTAAAGAGATTTATATTATTAATTTCTTGAAAGTTAGTCTTTATTTTATATGGTGTTATATTACGTGTTTCTTACATGTTTATTTTTTTCCATTTTAATTTATAATTGAAAGTGAAACATCATATTTATCTTTATATTATGAATAGTTGTATCTTATTAACCCTCATTAAGATAAATATAATTTGATAATTGGATCTATAGTGATTACGATTTTTTTCTCGGATTTAATCAGACCATTTCTAAATTCTAATTCTGAGAAATTGTAGATCAGACTATGGATTGAGACTAATAATATACTTAAAAAGGTTTCATATTTTTATAGTTTAATTCATTTAAATTGTGTTTTTAAAAATACAATTCACCCCTTCTTGTATGTATTATTAATTGATAAGATCAGATGATCGGATAATAGGTATCACATCTTAGTAAAGTATTCTACAATATAATAACTATATTTTGGTATTAAATCATAATTACACTAATCATATACTTTGTGACTTTTAACTTTTAATACTATTGAAATTTATTTACTATTTTGATATACACATTTTGGTTATAAAATTTTTTTACACTAATGAGGATATGTGGAAAATAATTTTATATTATTTTAATTATTGAATGTCTTAATATATGATCTATTTTAAATCTAAATCCTAACAGAATAGAAATAATTAATAGAGTTGATCATGAGTACTGGATGGGTAGAATGAAACCATTGTTATTAACATAAGTGTTGTCAATTTAGTGATGTTTTCTAGAGAGTATGAGATTTATAACAAGGAATTTACTACACTAAATCATCAATAAAATCAATAATATCAATTTAACTATAGAGTAACGAATATTATATTCTATTTTATTACTAGTATAATTTATATTTAGATTCCTTCTTGTGAAGTGTCCAATAGTATTTGTAAAAATCAAGAAGCCACACATTTTTTTATCTAATGTTCTTGAGACTCAGAGAGATATGTTATGAGAAAACTATCCAACCACTAATTTACTGCAAGGTGAATAAGTTTCCAAGATAAATTAGAGGTCCATGACTATTATAAATATATTATAAGTTTTGGTTAAAAGGCTATGAGGATGATATCTTTTTTAAAAAGATAAGAGATATTATTCCAAATGAGGCGGAGCCTAAAAGTAATAATATTGATGAAATAAGGGATTTAAAAAATATTACCATGGATGATATTATTTGAACACATTGGATGTATAAGGGTAAACTCAAAAGTAATGCTAATAAATAAATGAAAAAAAATCTAGGTTCATTTTTTTCTACCACTACTATTATTACTAAATATAAAACTCCTGAAAAAGTTGTTATGTCCTCAAGAATGAAAAGGTTTTTATTTTATTCGATTCATGTAATTCTAGGAATTCTCAGAATGAATTGGCTAATCTCACTGGAAGTGTTAATAAGATAGTCAAAATGAAGTATTTTAAGTATCATTATAAAACTATTCAAAAGGATGGAAGTTACAGGAATAATGAAGTTACTAGTCATGAATCCAAGAAAGACGCACACATTAGACCATATTTTCTAAATCTAAAGAAGAAATACATACATGATACTGCTTTAGAAAGTAATTCCTGGAAATACTATAAATACAACGAAAAGAATGTTCTCAAATCTGTTAACACATGGAGTGCAACTACAGGTGATTCCTCTGAGAATTCTTCATATATTGATAGTTATAGTAAGAGGATGATATATATTTTACAGATGTTCCTTTTGAAAATAATTGTCTTATAACCAAGGTAATAATAGATAAAAAAATTCAAAAATTTTACATCTAATTTAGATGTTTTAAATCTGATCCATGTTTTATTTTAATATAAATTGTCACATTTTATGATTCTAATGGTATTTTGTGCTTAATAAGAAAAATGGCCTATTTGGATTTTAAGAGTTTTAATATGTTTCTATATTTATTCCATAAAAATTGATACACTAATAAAATTTTTGAAATATATTTATTTTAATTATTCTATACATTATGGTATTCATTTCATTCTTTTGGATCGAATACTAAATTAAAATTTCGAATCCCAAAACTAAGACACGAGTTAGGCCATGAAAACTGAATAGAGATCTAGTGATTTTTTATGTGTGGAATATAACACCTAAATTGACATACCAAATGAGTTAAAATTTTACATATAAGAGTGAAATATATGTATTAATATCTTTCATGAATGATTTACATGTTAATCAGATTGTCCATGTTCATTGATGCATGATAATCCAGATATTTGAAATACGTAGAGTCTACCTGCAAAAAATAAATGCTTGGAGTAAAAAAGAAAACACATCCTCTTAATATGACCACATATGATGAAATTTGGATGGAATATGATATATACATTTGTGAACATCTTTAATGAAGTTTTTAACGTGTGAATCAAAATTTATTAGGAATAACATGTGGAATCATTCAAAATTAAATTTTAGCCTATAATTGATGGAGCACTCCTCCCTCTCAAATGATTAAAATCCATATCATTCCATCAGAGGCACCAAGGAGGATATCCCCCACCATGTATCTCCAATCACTATATTTTCCTCCCCAATTTCTTCTTATTAGTTTTTTAATTCTCACTTATTCTCTATTAACATTTATTACCCTTTAAATGGAGGGGTAATGATTTTGGTTTATCAGGGAATGATGAGTTTTCCATTGGAAATTTTATAGTCTTATGCTTTAATATAAAATTAACTTTTTCTATTGAATGATTTCTATTTTTAGTGGTGACCTAATCTCATAATTTAGTTTTTTTGTCTTCTATCATTTTCATAGCTTTGGTTTAATAACATTAAACTACCTCTACCTTGTGTAGTTTTTCTCGATCGATTAGATTGTGTTTGGTGGTGAGTGTCTCTGGGTCATTAGAACATGTGAGAAATAAGTGAATTGTTTCTATATTTATAAGGTGAAAAAATTTCTAATCGGTGCATTCCTCTATTGTTTAAGAATATTGTATGAACTTTCACTCATAGAGTAGTGGTTTTTATTACTTTCTTAGACCAAGGGTGTTTCAAAACAAGATCAACAAGTCGTTCATTTATCATTCAATAGGAGTAGGGGGGAAATTTTTTTACTACCATGATGACATTGAAAAAAATTGATCACACCTTAACCCCATCACTCTCTCCATAAGTATTTTCAAAAATTATTTCCTTCATTTTTTTAAATAAAAAAATTTCATAAACAACTTCTAATTTCATCCCAAATTTATGTAACAAACATGATTGTTATTCCCTCTTCTCTAAATAAATCCTTGTAAACCACTTTACTGCATTTTAACATTGTAAATGTTTGTTTGGTCACACCCCATAAAGGTCATGTTTCAAACATGGCGTCATTGTTGGGGTGGCAGTGACAACATATAATTTTTAATATTAGACTCTTTTCAAATTAAAAAAACTATAAAAATCATCTTACATGCTGTTTTACAAGGATTATTTATTTAATTCGTGGAAAAAATACCCATAAGTGAAATAACCAATGTTTAAATAACCTTGGTCGATAGAGGAAATGGTTTCTTTCATTACCAAATTGATCAGAGGATCTCAAATCTATAGATATCCTAACATTGGAAATATATCATTACAAGATTTTATGAATAATTAGTAATCAAATTACAGGCCCAGGATTGTAATGTCTAGTGTATTTATAATAATAGTTAAATAATACTATAAACATGGGACTAAAGAAACTTTTCTTTATTTATCATCCAATATAATATCTTGACATCCTTTGAGCCATTACATTTGATTAGGATAACATATGGATAACATGAACAAAGGGATGAGCTAAAAGATAAGTAAGGGAATAAACATTTAAATAGAGATTAGCACATGGGTTAGAAGGAATTAAAAATTGATATAAATAGATTAGAACATAATGAAATATAATAATTCATAAAATGGGAACATATAATCAATAATTAAAAGTAATGCAGAAAAAATATAAAACCTAACTTTACCACAACTCACGGATCATTGCACATAGTGGATCATGAGTTAAGGCTATCCACCAAGAGCATTGTACATGGAGTGAAATTCAAGGCTAATCACCAATACTATTTCACATAATGTCTCATGAGATTAAACATTACCCACTGCATTAGATAACTATATAGGAAAACCTATCATAACATGTTCAATAATAAGTGTTCCACATAAAGAATCATACTTAAGCAATAAATCATAAACAAAAGGGTTATCCACGGTAAGAATTGGGATTCATAATCTTGTCAGAAATGAATAATATAATGAAAATATTAAAATATTGTCCTTGAAATAAAGTATTTAAATCATACATGGACATTAATAATGGAAAAACTATCATTGATCAGGATAAGATATATCAAATTGAAGTGATAACATGTAAAAAATAGTTTTTATGAAACATTGTATTTAAGACGTATTAGTGTGGTTTAAGATAAATATTAAAGAAATTTTAAATCGGAAAAGGGAATATCATTTTATATAAAAATAGAAGTGATCCAAAGAGGATTTCATAATAAAATAAGATATTTTAGAGAAATCCTGGTCTCTCGAAATAGATTATAGATTGGAATTGAATATGTGTAGGAATTCGGGAAGTTCCCTTATATCAGCTAACATTTTGTGAATAATTGAGTAATGAACATTAAAAAATTTATATATATCCCAGAAAAAGAAGGTTTATTTTATGTTTAAACATGATTTTGGATTTATAAACAAAATTTATAATATTTACATAATGATAAATGATAATTTAATTTGGGTAAAAATAAACAAAGAGTAACCCAAAGGAATAATGGAAGTTTGTGTAGAATCCCTTACCTTGAGTCTAATGGTGATCTTCACTTAATATTAATGTCCCAGATAATCAAATTAGATTCATTAATTAATAGGTCCAGAATATTTTCTCCATGTAATTTATTTATTATAATTTTATTATGTTATTTTATGGCCTTTATAAAGAGTTATAGTTTTAAATTTCTTTGTGTAGAATAGCTCATTTTCATAGTTTTCATGATCAGTTCGCTAGTAAAAGACTATGAAATTTCATTTCAAATGGAAATAAAACTATAGAATTGATGTTATAAGTAATTATTGAACATAAATATTGTTAAATGGTCATACAAATCCTTTGGTTTCTTGGGTGATGATTAATCACTAGATAAAAGTTATTAATAATTGTTTGGGTTTATATTGGTGGTTTTCGATCTCAACGAACTAATTTTATTGATAAATTAATATCATGTGTTAAAATTTATTACAGAAAATTAAATAATATATAATACATATATTATAGTCATTTTCTACCATAAATATTGATTTATTACAAATTTTCAAGACTATAATAAAAAATAAAAAGCTGACATCCTTGAATGCGATGAATTAACAAATCACAGATGGTGTTTTCATTTTATGTATAAAAACGATGAGAAGGAATATGATGATGAATTATTCTATTAGAATAATTAATTTTAATTATATGATAGGTACTAGAGTTACCATACCACTTTTATTATGGGATTTGAGGAGATAAAAAGATATGTAAGGAACTTGAAAAGACATAAAAAGTAAAGGAAGGCGGTTTTACCAATTGATTGCTTATTCTTGAGAACCACCTTAGGGGAAATGTTTTAGAATTTTGTTAATACCAAAATCTCTAAGAAGTGGAGAAGATTATTGGGAAGAGATTTGGGTAGAATTTGGATAATTCTCGAGGATTGAGAGGTGTGAGGAGAAGAGGTGGTGAGTGGTGGTATTTATAGTGGAGGAGAGGGGTTTTTATTATTATTTAAGTCATTAGTTTATTGGTTTGATCCAGATAAAAAATAGCGTTGATTATTCCAACTAAATATAGTAATTAGATCATGTGAGTTCAAACCAATGTTCTTAATTAATACCTACATCATATATGACTCCATAATTCATGTATTTATCATTAATCATAAATTATCCTATTTTACTATTCACTGAAAAATCACGTATTCCAGAAAAATCATAAAAACCAATAGAATCATTTTTAAATGTGTGGATTTTAAAACTTAAATCCACTTTTTTTATAATAGTTTTATAAAAAATATAAATTTAATTATTAATTAAAATAATAATTTAAATCCAAAATATATATTTTAAAATTATAAAAAAAAATTATAACAGTTTTAAAACATATCTAAGTTATCAAATAATTATATTATAATAATGAGGCACAAAAATATTAATTTATGAATACATTTTAGGAAAAAATCCTTTTTAAACTATTAAATTAACCATATAACTGTAATTCAATATTTACGACATACAAAAATACCAATACATTACTAATAATTTTTAATGAATTTATTTACTTGTAAAATAATTTAATTAAATTATATTTTCACTTGTAAGATGGATAAATTTTATTTTTATTGTCATTTTTGAGGTTACAATTCAATTTATTGGTTTACTATTCATAAGGGTCATGTTATTATTCCAAAGGAAATTCCACTACTCTTTTGGTATATGTTCATTGCCTTCTAGAAATGTATTTCATTTCCTTTATTATTCATTTAAAGAGTTTTTATTATGTTCTTAATGTGATTTTATGTGATTAATCTATATAAAATAATTATAAGAAGGTAATTCCTTTGATAAAACCTTGGGTTGTTACATTCTTTCCCTATATGAAATTTCCCACATAAAATTCCATTTTACATTCTATTTTAAAAAAAGGTGTGTGTACTTTTCCTTTTCCACTTACTTCAGTTCCCATGTTCCCACATCGTACTTATGGTTCAACCATATTAAATTTTCCAAGTGAGTAGGATTATTATGTTGAACATTATATTTAAGATCAATGATCCTTATATTCTACCCCTTATAAGAAAGATCATACTAAAAAAATACCACCTCTAAGGTAAGTACATGTCAATGATCTAGTATGTACTACCATAAGAGAGATATGTGGAATACATCATGTACATTAGACATAGTCGTGGACATGCTTGTCAATAGGAAATGACTCAAACATGATAAATAATCTCAAGGGGAACTATGTATTTGCAACTTGAATTTCATTTTTTCCAAATCTCATGACCTTATTAAAGGGAGAAATGCAAAGGAAAACCATGTTTCATACTTTGAACTCAAGGTCTCATTGACGATTTTTTGCATAACTCTTTTGTGGAATTAGTCCTTCTATAAGGTGATTCAGAATAGTTCCATAATTTCCACAATTAAATTGACCATTTAAGGTTCATGTAGATTATTCTCACTGGCTTCATCCCAACATGTTGTTGTTCTAACCATTTTATCATAAATGGGTTTATATAGATCCATTTAGATGCTTGAGTGGAAATTGTGGTTGTAGGAGAATTCAACTAGGGTTGGATACTGGTCTCATCCTCCATTAAAGTTTTAAAAAATTATATCAACCTATCATCCAGTGAATGAATAGTTCATTCAGATTTTCCATCAGTTTGATGATGATAGGGTATACTGAATTTCAGCTCAGTTCTTTGAGCATATTGAAGTCTTTTTTATAACATTGAGATGAATCTTTTATCCTGATCGGTTGCAATCGATAGTGGTACTCCATTTATCATCACCACCTATTTTACATATATCTATGATCGTTGATTCAATGATAATTCATCTTGAATTGTAATAAAATGATTTGTATTTGTAACAAGACCCACAATAACCCATATACATTGTTTCTTCTGGATGTCTTTCAAAGTCTAGGGACAAAATATAGGGTGATTTCTTCACATTTTCCTTATGGTATGGGTAATGGTTTCATCGTACACTGGTAATTTGTTCTTTCATCATTCACATGTTGACATACTAGGAACTTTGTTGGATATTCAATAATCATATTGTCCCACTATTAGTTCTCTTAGAGATCACGATAAATCTTTGTGCTACCTGAGTTGATAGAGAAGGTTTGGCTATGTAAAACATTTAGAAGTTCCATATTTATCTCTGGATCATATGGTACACATAATCATGACCCAAATCTTATGACCCCGTCCTTATTAATCGTGAACACATAGGATTCCCCATTTCTGATAGATTCCACCCTTTTCAAAATATCCACATCATTTCATTGAACATATTTTATGTACTCTGAGAGGGATGGTTGAGTAATAATCTGAGAAATGATTGATGATGGTCCTCCGTTATTGATTCCCACCTCTATCATTTGTTAGTATATGAATATTGGATACATCTCAAATATTATCATTGAGAAAGTTAAATAATCTTTTCTACATCGGGAATCTACCACCTTATTTTTCTTACCTAGATGGTATTGGATTGAGAAGACCTAGTATTTTAGGATCTATAACCATATTATCTGGAGTACATTAAGATCCTTCTATGTGAATATATATTTTTGACTCTTATAATCAGTATATATCTCAAACTATTAACCATATAGATAATGTTGTTAGATTTTCAACACAATGATCGCAACTGAAAACTCTATATCATGTATAGGATTGTTTTTTCTATTAATTATAAAAACCCTTCAGCTAAAGACTATTAATTTATCATTTTGAAATACTACATAACCTAAAATTTTCATTGATGAATCGTCATATACTAAAAATAGTTATGCAATTGTTGAGAGTGTGAGTAATGGGGTAGTGATAATATTCTTTCTGAGCTTTTTGAAGCCTACCTCACATTGTTGATAATAAAAAAACATCACTCCATTCATTGTTAGAATGAATATTGGGTTTCAATATCATGATAAGTTCTTCAAAAATTGTTGGTAATACCAAGCGTGACCAATAAAACTACGAATCTCATTTAAATATTTTGGCATGAGCCACTCTTTAATTTCTCGTATCTGGGTAGGGTCCACAGATAGCTCATTTCCGGTGATAAAATTCCTCAATAATGATACCTCCATCATCAAAAACTCACATTTACTATACTTTTGATATAGTTTCTCCCTTTTCAATATGTTCAGCATATTACTCTAATCGTCCACGTATTCCTCTTTTCTCTTGGAGTATATGAGAATATAATTGACAAAGAATACCATATTTTTTTGAGGTGATCTCTAAAGAATATATTCATTAAATACATGAAAATTTATAGATCATTAATGAGTCTTAAATGAATCACTATGAACTCAGAGTGTCCATACCTTAATCAAAATGCAGTCTTGGGAATATCTTCCTTCTTCACCATTAATTAGTGATATCCCGAATGAAGTTCCACCTTATAGAAATAACTAGCCCCACATAGACGATCAAATATGACATCTATCTGTGGTAAGGAATATTTGTTCTTTATTGGGATTTTTTGAGCTCATGATAATCAATTTATAGGTGTATTGAACCCTCTTTCTTCTTGACCAAGAGGACTGGTGCACCCCATCGTGAAGCACTGAGGAATATAAAATCATTTTTGAGATTATTCATTATATTCTTATTCACCTATTCTAGCTCAATAGTGGCCATTCTCTAAGGTTCCACTGTTATAGGGAGAGATCTTAGATTAAGTTTAATTGAGAACTCATCATAATAACCAGGAGGAAGACTAGGAAACTCTTCAGAGAACACATCAGTGTAGTCCCTTATAATGGGAATGTCTTCAAGCATGATTCACTCCTTATTATCAATCAGTTGGGATAGATATAATTATCCTAAGGCATTAACATCCACATATTAGAAAATGATTCTAATGGTGACTCATCCTCCACATTAAACTTTTATCGAACTGGAGGATGTTTTGAGATCTGATTACTGATCACCCTTTCCTGATAGACGATGTTTTCTGTGTAAAAAGCTAGTCAATCAATGCCCAATATACCATTAAATTCCGCTAAAGGAATTATGGTGAGATTTTTTGTGTGGTTCAGTCTAGAAACATTAACAAGAGAGAATTTATATACATTATAATCAATAATTACCCAATTTTATGTTCACATAAATAACAAAACCTCCATATTTTAAGGTTGTGTTTGAATTGTTCTACTAAACATTAAAGATATGAAAGAATTAATAGAACTAGAACCAAATAGTACTTTCTTTAATGTTGAATGAATAACCAATGTACCCATCACCACATCGAGGTATGGATCCATCTCAGTAGTAGTTATGAAAAAATTTCTTCCTTTCTACCTTGGAGGTTGTAGTTGATTTCCTTTGAAAACCCTTGGGATAGGGAATTTTTTTCCAATATTCCCATGATCCTTGCAGTAGAAACACCGCACTACTGGCTAAGCATTGATATGAAGCATTATTTCTTCTTCAATGTTAGTGAGATTCTTCATGTCCATTTGGTAGATCTAAGCCATTTGTCCCATTCTTACTTATTTGAATTTTTTCTTAGTTCTCTTTAGACAGTCTCCAGGATGTTTCTTCCCACAATTTTGACATGTGGGATATTAGATCTTCTTTTTATCATGGGATTTGTTTACTAAAACACCCATATTAGACTCCATTATCTACTTTATATATCTAGGCTCATGAGACCGTTGAGTGTCTCCCATCTCTATTTCAACCATGTGGGCCCAATGGACAATCTCATCGTTATTTTTGAATCGCAAATTACCTACGCTTTTTGTAGAATAATCTTTATTCCACAAATGAGGTGATTCACCTCGCTTTCAATGTTCATGAAAACGCTAAAGGGTTATATTACAAGCCTTATAATTTTCTTCTTCATACACCCCTATAGACTCGTTTTCCATTTGCTTTTTTATATGGAACTATCCTTCCATCTTGATATAGAGGGTTGATGGAAAAAAATATTGAAAAACATTTTCTTGAATTCCTCTCAATTTATGGAATAAATTTCCTCCTTGGAAATTATAATTTTGATCAGTGTTCACCATTGATTGGCTTCCCCATAAAAATAGTACACTACCAACATGACTTTCTCTTCTTATGAACACGGGATGATATAGAATATATTTTCAATAGATTTAATCTATAGTTTTATAAGGTGGGGATCAGATGTTACATATAACATCAGAGGCCATTTACACATAAATAATTCAATAGAAGCATTCTCATTTATTGGAGAAAGAGGTTGTTCTACTTGATTTGATTTATTATTCATAACTTGAGCTAGCTGATAAAGTACTTTCATGATGTTTTGAGCACCCATTCCCATAATATTTGGCATATCATTAGGGGAATCATCACATTGCTTATGAAATTGACTTCTAGAACGTGTTCTTCAATTTCCCACCATTAAGTAAGAAAAATAAAGTGCAATTAGGGGGTTTAATAAATAAAAAAATATGCTTAATAAGGAATAATTAAACATAAAATGATAAACACATGAAAGAAAAGAATATCCTAACATGTGGTTCCCTTGGTTTCAATCTAGGTTATCCTTGATACGTTTCATAACATATATTATTATGTGTATTTATTTTTTACCTTAATATTGGTTCGTAATGAGTTTCGGAATTTACCAAAAAATATCACCTAGTACTGTCAAACCAGTTGCACAATCTGTCCCATTTTTATGTTTCCAGTTACATTAAGTCAATCCCGAAATGCCTTCATGGAGTTGCTAATCCGAGGTACATATATTCTAGAACCACATCCAATTCTAGTATCTATATTTGGATATATTTAGTTAATAACCCACTAACTCTATACTTTCCAAAATTTAGGGATATTTACTTATATTTAGATTTATTTATAAGGATATTACTTAAGTTATCTAGTCCTAATATCCAAACAATAATAGACTTTGCTCTAATACCAACTATAGAGACCCTATCCTTTGGCACAAATCATTACGTGATTTTGTGAATAATTAATCATCAAATTACATGCCAAGGATCATAAAGATCAGTGTCTTTGGAATACTAGGTACATAAAACTGAAAACATGGGACTAAAAACAATTATTTATTTATCATCCAATATAAGCTCCTAAATTTTATGACCCCTTACATATTTATAGTATAACCTAGGGATAACATGAAAAAATGGATGGGAAAAGCCCAATAAGGGAATAAACATTAATATAGATCTTAACACATGGGTTAGAGGGTATAATATATTGATATAAGAGGAATGGAACATGATTAAATATAAAAAATAATAACATGGGAACATATAATCAAGGATTCATAGTATTGTTGATGAAAAATAAATTTTGATTTTTTCATGACTCGGGGCTTGTTGTACATAGAGGATCACAAGTCAAGGATAACCACTAATATTGTTGCACAAGGAGCACTAGTCAACGCTAATCACCAATACTGTTGCAAATAAAATCTCCTGAGACTAAAAGTTACCCAATGCAATGGAGTGATATCTGGGAACACCCATCATATCATGTTCATTAATATGTGTCCCACATGTAGAAGACTATAGAAAGAATCAATAATAAATAGAAGGGTTACCCATGGAATGAATTGGGTATCATAATCTTTTCATAAGTTAATATCATAAGGAAATATCACAATTCTGTCCTCAAAATAAATAATTTAAATCATACATGGAAATTTATATGGTATAAATAAGTAAAAATCATGATAATTGATGTCAAACTGAAGTGATAACATGTAAAATGAGTTTTTTTGGAAACATTAATATTAAAACACTTTAGTGTGGTTCAAGGTAAATATTAATGTCATTTAAATGAAGAAAATGGCATAATATATTATATAATACAATAAGTTAATGAAGAAGTATTTCATAATAAAAAAAGTGATTTTAGAAAAATAACGTTGGCTAAAAATATATTATAGATGAACTAGAAAATGGGTAAGGATTTGGTAAGTTCCCTAAAATCGTTATGGCATATGGAGAATAATTGATTAGGGTAGCCTAAAAAACATGTATATACGAAAAAAAATTTGGATGAGTGGATCATGAAACATAATTTTGGAACACATAAACAGAATTTGGAGGATTTACAAAATGATAAAAGGTAATTTCATTAGGGTAAAAATAGAGAATGAATAACCCGAAAGAATAATGGAGGTTCAGGTATAATACCATACCATAAGACTTAAGGTGTTATTCACTTGATCTTAATGTTCTGGATAATCAAATAAAATTCATTAATTAATAATTTTATTTCCATTTAAACATGTAATTGATTTTTTATAATATTATTAATTTCATTTATGTCCTTTTGAAATAGTTATAGTGTTGAATTTCATTATCTGGGAGTGCTTGTTTTCTTATTTTTAATGATTAGTTATCAAGTAAAAGAATATAGATGTTCCAATAAAATGGAAATAGAAGTATAGAATCAATGATAAAATTAATTATTGATCATAAATAATGTTAAATGATCATATAAGTTATTTGGTTTTTTTTATGATGAATAACAAGATAAAATTTAATGATATTCTTTTGGGTTTATTTTGGCAGTTTGCGATAACAGTGAATTCATTTTGTTTTATAAATTAATATAATGTTTAAAAAATGATTCTAGAATATTAAATAAAATATAATAAATATATTATAATTTGGTTCAACCACAATAATGTTATCATAACCATCCATGAAGATAGTAATAGAAATTTAAAACCCATTGACTTTGAATGCGATGAATTAACACATCAAAAATGATGATTTAATTTGAAGTATTAATGATGGGAAAAAGGTACATGATGATGAATTATTAAATTAACATAATAAAATTATAGTATATTCATTGTAATTGAATTATAATGAAATTAGGATGATGGGAGGCGAGGATAGAAAAATTGATGAAAGGAACTTAAAAAGAAATCAAAAGAAAAAGAAGAGAGTTTTACCTCTTGATTCCTTCTTCTTGAGAACCTCTGTAGGGGATTGGTTTTTGATCATTTTTTAAGATGAAAACCCCTTATTTGTGGGTATGTGGATTTAAAAGATATTTTAGTCAAATTTGGACAAGTCATAAGGCAGATGTGTGAGTAGAATTTGTGGTGGGGTATTTATAGTTGAGGAGAGGGGTGTTTTCTCATTATTTAATTCAATAGTTTTTTATTCTGTTGAAGACCAAGAAATAGTGTGAATTCTTGAGAGTAAATATAGAAACTAGATCATTTCATTCTGAACAAAAGGTTATTACATCATATATGACTCCATAATTCATGTATTTATCATTTATTGTAAATTATCATATTATTCTATTCATAAAAATTTCATGTATTTTAGAAAAACCCCAAAAACTCATCTTAAACATTTTTTGACTAGAAGAATTAAAAAAACGACATTTTATTAAAATAATTTTCTAAATATTAGAAAATTAATTTTTAATAAAAGGTATAGTTTACTTTAAAAATAAATATTTTATAATTATAGCAGAGCTTACAACATTTTCAAATAAAAACTAAGGTCTCCGAAAATTATATTATAATCATAGGACATAAAAAATATTAATTTGTGTATATAATTTATGCAAATAAATTTTCTTTTCAACTCTTAATTAAAACATAAAATTGTAATTAAATATTTATGACATACAAACATAACAAAACATAATTAATGTTTTTATTTTTTTTATTTAAACTATGATATAATTATATCATATTATCACTTATAAGATGGATGAATTTCATTTTTTTCTTTAATTTGTGAGTTTATTATTTAATTTTATGGATTACTATTCATAAGGGTTATCTTACTATTAAAAATTTTCCTGTTACTATTCTTTGGTATATGTTCCTTCACATCTAGAAATGTATTTCATTTCATTTTTTGATCATTTAGAGAGTTTGTATTGAATTCTTAACGTTATATAATATAATTACAATATATGAAAAATTATAAGAAGGAAATTCCATTAAAAAACATTGGGTCAATACAGAATCCAAAACATCATGAAGGATGAATTCAAGGATCTCATTCAAGACCTTAAACTAAACCGTGAATAGCCAGGGTTGGTAGGATTGGTTGGAGAATTAATTGAACTATATGAGTAATTTCCAGAATTTTATCAAGTAATGGTCAAGATAATAAATGAGATTTCATTTTTTTAAATCAATATTTCAAGAGAAATTTCCTTGGTGAGACACCAAGAAGAATAAGTTCACAAGGATCGTGAATCTTGATTCCAAATGATTATTTAAATATTGAATACCATGGTAGAAAAATAGGGTGTATAGTGAAATATGTACATGCATCCTAGGGTCAACATCTTGAGCCAAAACATGATCTTGAACCAGAAAAATTGGTCAATGAAGTAACCCCACTTATCTTTCAATTTAAATAATCCATGGGGGATTTTCTAAAATTAAATGAGGATCCATTCGACCTAGTACAATCAATATTTGAGGAGATTGATGAAGAATATTTTCCAGCTGAAATACATATGGAATATCAAAAATATCTAGGTAACTTCTTGAATGAGAGTGAAAAACTACTTTGTTCCCTTATTCCTTAAAAGGTAGAGGATCCATCAAAATTAATGTAATAAACCACCCATATAGTGAAATTTGATTGAAAGATAGAGGAGTCTGACTACCTTCCTCTATTAAGTGAAATATATCTATAATAAGAACCTCATACTCAAGAAGAATCTGAAACCAAACAAACTCAGAGAGATGATATTTTATTGAACTCACAATCTTCTAGCTTAATTGAAAATGAATTGAGTATAACCTCCCCTTTCATGAAATTTTCAGATTCATCCAACATATGTTTTTTCCATAGATGAATATTATAAATAATAATATTCATATAAAGAGTCACATCTAGAGCTCCCTGAAGATATTTAACATTTAAATGAGGGAGAGAAATATAAGATCAAATACAATAGGGAAATGAGACACAATATTCTTACATTAATGGAAAATAATTTTATATTGATCATTCATGCCTTAATTTTTCTCACATATAATTATAATCAAAATTTCTATTTGACTCTACTTTTGATGATTTATTCAATCATATTCCAATAGAAAATGAAGAAGTTGTACAAGTGGAAACCAAGAAAGTGGAAGAATCATTTATTGTTCTAATCATACCATGAATGTTTTATATCAATCCCATGATGGTGTATTTTTTGTACTATATCCATTGAGTCCTCAACAAAAAGAAATAAGTGCATGCTTGAAAGAATATTTTTTGTTGGTTCATGAGCCATAAATATTTCCCACCATTATATTGAGGATCACCAAATAAAACTGCCCATCTGGAGGCATTCAAAACCTAGGGCCAAATTGAAGGATTAAACCAAGATCTATCCTTATTTTCTCATTCTATTTCTATTTTCATTTATTTTATTAAATTATTTATGTTATATTTTATCATATTTGTGTAGTTTTTTAGAGACAAACACTTCGATGCTTAACATAACATTGAACTACTGATAAGTCAACTTGTGCCTCTCCACTACACCAATATGCTTGTTGTGAAATCATTTTAAAATATACATATAAGATACATCCACATGAATTTATTGTGCACACAGCATCATTTAAGTATAGGGGAGGTAATCACCGTTGTTTAGGGTTTTTAATATTTTGTTCATTTTATTTTATTTTTTCAAAAAAAAATGTTTGTTTTTGAATCCCATGTCAATTACCAAACCTATCTATTCCATGAAACTAATCTTAAATTAATGATGAAAATGAATTTGTTTCAAGTTCAATTTTTTTATAATATCATAAAAAGTAACCTTTTTTTGAATCCCATGCGACATATCATTGTATTTATCTTTAAAATAACTTTTCCTTGTGGTTTCTAAAGCATTTTTTCCTACTTTTTTTATCACCTCACTTCTTGAGAGAACAAATCCATTCTTTTTTTAACTATAATTTTATTCATTCATGTTAAAACATGAGGGTTTGAGGTACTTTCATTTTAGATGATTGAGGAATCTCTTTTATTTTAAATAATCATTTTCATGAAAATCCTTATTATTTTGGCCTACCATGTATATTTCATTCTTGTATCCTTTAGAATCCATGAACATCATATTAGGTTATCTACATTACAAGACAATTTTCCCTATCCAAGTCACACTTATACTAATTAGATGATCTAGTTGAAATTAACTATGGGGGAAGCTATCTTGTGGTGTGGTACCTCATTTGGGGATATTATGGGTGGAAAATAAAATTTTAAATATATGACTTTTCTGGTGAAAAATTTATTCCATTGAAAGATGTGAATATCTGTAGATTTCATGATAAGGGAATTTGTCCCCTTCTGGAGCTTCCAATGGAGAAAGAAAATGTTCCTATCTAGAGCTATCAAGAAAATGTATGTTTGAGAATATTTGATTTTTTTTCTAATGAAATGATGAATAGAAATAATTATCATTTTTTCCAAAATTATGTATCTAATTTACTACTAAAGCGAGTGAGAAGGATATCATACTTGAGTGAAAATTAAAATCATTCATTTTTCTTCAAAAAGATCCTATCCCGCCTTATGCGGCCATAAATTTTTTAACATCTAAATACTACCAAATGGAATTCCTAGAACAACCATGATATGTTCTCATGATAAACAATGTCATTGAATCACATATGGTAGAGATTTATAAATTTATCAATCTTATGGTGACTCTTTCATTTGTTTGGATCAGAAAATCCTTTTTAAAAATTGGAGATTATTAGTCGAGAATAATATTCAGATTATGGAGGTGTTTTGTGTGCATGGAAGGATGAAAGAAGTGGTAATATATTAAATTATCTAAATCATGAACTCGAAATATTGGTTTTTTATGTGGCATTATATCTTTTTTGTTCTTGGTGTGGATTTGGGGGATCACATGGGTATGTGCTTTGAATTTTATTCAATTTAATTTTAATGGTTACTTGTACAAGATTCCAAGTGATAAGTGTAGGTGAACTATTAGAGAAAATACTTTCCATAATTATATATTTAATGTTAATATTTTAATTCCGCCGAAAGTTAAATTTTAATGGAAATTGTTACATTTTATGATTGTAGTGGTATTTTGAGATTAATTGGAAAATAGCCAATTTTGGGTTTTAACAACATTAATTTATTTCTATATTTGTTCCATAACATTTTATAAACTAATAAAAATTGTTAAATTAATCATTTAAAGTATTTTATACATGATGGGATTCATTTTATACATCTGGACCTAAATCTAAATCCTCCATTTATAATCCCAAAACCTGCTCATAAGTTGGTCCATGAAAACCCTGCACAGATCTGGAGATTTTTTATGTGGGGAACATAAATCCTATGTTGAAAAACAAAATGATCTTAAAATTTATAGAGTGATTCTAACCATATTGATGAACATATTTAATGAATTAATATATGAATAAATTGGCTATTTTCATGGAAATTAATTTTGTATAATCTGGATATCTTTAATAATGAGAATCTTCCTAAGCATAATATATTCTTGGAGACATATAGATATAAATCTCTCTAAACAAGGATTCATGCACTGAAATTTGGATGGTATATGAAAAAAAAATTATGAAAAACATTGAAAATTGATCCAACACATGACTTGGTCCATTATTGCGGATATCATGTGGGATCTTTCGAATGAAAATTTTGCCCTATAAAAGGAGGAGAGCTCCTCACTTTCAAAGTATTCCAATCCATCTCATTCAACTAAATACACCAAAGAGTAGATCTTCACCAAGGATCCATGCTTCGCAATATTCTTCCTCCCCCATTTAATCTTCATAGTTTTTTAATGTTCACATTATTCACATTCAATTATATTACCCTCCACATGTAAGGGTAAAAGATTTGAGTGATCGGGGATGGGATAGTTTTCCTTTAATAATGTCAGAGTCTTGGGCGTTAATGTAAATCAATATTTTTATATTGAGTTATATATATTTTTAATGGATTAAAATTCTTATAATGTGATTTTATTTTGGGTTTTTCATTCATTTAGTTTTTATATCATCGGTTTAATAACTTTAAACTCCCTCAAAATAGTGAATTCTGTCACGATCAAGCAGATTGTGTTAGGTGGTGAGGTTCTAACGATCGTTGGAACATGTGTGATAAAAGTGAATTGTTTAAATTTTATAAGGATAAAATTTTATTTATGAGGACTTGACTTAGTTTTATAGGAATAGTTTATGAACATTTATTCGCGCATGAGTGGTATTCATTTCTTCTTTCAATCAAGGGTGGTTGACAACTCAATCGAAGAGTCATCCATTTATCATTAAATTGGAAGATAATGGAACTTATTTTTATGACCATGATGACATTGCAATAAAAAATGTGATTGTATGCACTTCTCTTCATATAAATCCATGATCAAACACTTTAATGTATTTTTACTTATAAAATATTTGTTTTGGCGCACCCCAAAATGAGCATGTGACTCGTACAACCCACTGAAAACCATAACAACATGTATTCAAGAGATAATTATCCTAATAAAAAGGATTATATGTATTCTCATAAATTATCTTCCACAAGAGAACATAATTATCTTCATTATTAAGATTACGTTTCCTTTTTTTCTAAATTTCGTAAGAAATAAAAATATAATATTGAAAAAAACAAGATAATGTTAATGATAAACATGATAATAGTGATTCAATGATAAATTTTCTGAAAAATGAACTACCAGAGCTTTCAAAAGATGCTGATCAGACTAATTTCAAAAAAGAATATAATTTTAATGATTAGAAAAATAATTTCTCATAAAGAAGTTCTAAAAACCAATTTTTCTTCCAAAACTAATTATAATGATGATAATGAGTTAGTAGTAAAACTATAATATGAAATCTCTAGTTTGAGAAAACATTTATCAACCATTACTACTAGTAAATAAAACTTTTAAATATTATACAAAAAAAATATTCCCTCATGGTAATGGTTCTGGAATGGCTTTTACATATCAAAAACCGGTTTTCAATAACAATTCCTTTCTTCCAAAGAATACACCATTTTTCAATAACCGTAAATGTGGTGTTAATTGGAAAAATAACTTCTATATAAATAATGTTGATTTCTAGGTTTTCACAAAGCCTATTATTCTAAACAAATGTGGATTCCTAATTTTTTATTTTATAACATCGTTAGACCCAAGTTAGTTTTGTTTTCAAATGTCTCATATTTTTGTTTTTATTAAAATAAATAGTAGCAATAACAAGAATACGTGGTACATAGATAGTGAATGTTCCAAAAATATTATTGGTAGCAATGATTTTTTCGAAAAGAAAATCAAGATGAAAGGTGGGAAATTTACTTTTTGAGATAATGCTCAAGGAGAGATCTTCAAAATAGATAAAGGTATTCTTATTGGTAAATAAATTATATTAAATGTTTTATTTTTTTAAGGTATTAGGAACAAAATTATATGAATGATTCAGTTATGTGAGGAATATTACCTTCTGAACATTAGGAATGAAAAAAAATTAGTACATAGATCCAAAGATGAATTTATTCTTTATTCCCATAAGCATGATAATGTTTACGAAATTATCCTAAAAGACTATAGTAGGCAATACATACCTTAAATTAGTGAAAAGGAAGATCAATACTTATTATGGAATATAAGTTTATGGAATTTTCACCTTAGAAACATTAAAACATTTACTAAATATGAATTATTAAGGATCCACCAAAACATAGGATTGATACAAAAAATATATGTGACACTTGTAAATATAGTAAGAAAAATAAGTCTAGTTTTAAATCTATTAGTGAAGCTCTATCTATTTATTTTTTAATTTTAGTACACATGGACTTGTTTCATCCTACAAAAAATGGAAGTGTTGGTGTAAAGTACTACGTATTTTTATTGGTTGATGATTACACTATATAAACATTTTTTTATTTTCTCACAATGAAATCATAAGCATTTTTTATTTTAAAACTTCTGATGAAAAAGATGAAAATGAGAAAAAAACATTCCATGATAAATATTCATAGTGATCATGGTGTAGAATGTGAAAATTAAGATATGAAGTATTTTATAGTAATAACTTTATAGAACATATCTTTTCATCTCATAGAACCCTCAGAAAAATTGGGTAGTTGAAATAAGAAAAAATAATTCTTCAAGAAATAAGTACAACCATATTGATTTAAAAATCCATTACTAAATTTTTTTTGGTTGAAGCGGTTAGTACTACCTTATACAAAATAAATTGAATTTTAATGAGACCAATTCTTAATAAAACATCTTATGAGTGGTAGATAGGAAGAAACCCAATTTTACTCACATAAGATTTATTAGATGCAAAGTATTCATCCTAAATACAAAATAAAATTTAAATAAATTTTCACCCAAATACAATGAAGGAATATTTTTATGTTATTCCAATACTTGTAAAGAAAATATAGTTTTTAATAAAAGTTCTTTTAATGTTGAGGAAATAGTATATGTTATTGTTAATGAAACTACCAATTTTGTTTTCAAACAACCTCAACATACATTCTCTTTGATTTTTATTTATTAAAATGTTTTTCATCCTTTTTTAGTAAAATATTCTATTAATTTTGTAACTCAAGAATTTTTTTTAAGTTATTCCTTAGGAATATTTCCAACCTAATGTTGAATAAAATCATTTTCAAAAACAAATCAGTTAGTTGCTTCTTATAAATTATAATAAAGAAAGTTCCATTGGTGAAGTTCATTAACAAGTTAGGACTAGAATTTACTTATGGAATGAATTTGAACATTTATATTTCTTATCTCAATTTAAACCTGAGAATTGTGATGAGTATTTTAATGATAATGATTATACTAAGGATTTTCATGATGACATCAATGAGTTAGAAAGGAAAAAAGTATATTAGTTGAATGACGTAATGGAACATCTTTAATAGGAGAAAAATGGGTTTTTCAAAAAAAAGGATATGAAAATGGAATCATTGTTAGAAATTAAGCTAGAAATGTTACTATAGGTTATAATAAAAACAATGCATAGAATATAAAGAATCATATGAATAGATAGATAGACCTGATGCAATCTGAATACTTTTATCTTTTTTAGTATTAATTAAATTCAAATATTTTTGAATGGATGTGAAGTGTTCTTCTCATAACAGGTTTGTTTAGGAGGATTTTTATGTTGAAAACACCATGGTTTTTTAAATAAAAACATCATAAATAAATTTATAATATTACCAATGAATTATATAAACTTAAAAAAATCTTCTTGGTATGATATGTTGACATGATTTTTGTTAGAAGAAAAATCTGTTAAGGGAGTTACAGATCATCCACATTTTATAAATGAAGTTAATTAAAATTTTATTATTTTTCAAATTTATGATGATGAAATGATATTTTGATCAACTCATAAATCAATAATAGAAACCTTTTAGGATCTTATAAAATATATTTTTGTGGTTATTATGATCGGAAAGTTAACAAATTTCCCTGCTTTTCAAATATCAAAAAATGTATGAGGAACTTTTATACATCAACATAAGTATATAAAATATCTTCTTAGGAAATATGGTTATGACAGTACTAAAAGTATTTTTTCATCTATTGGTACCTCATATACCATTTATATTTATGAGGTTGGGAAACCATTTGATCAGAAGTTTTTTATAGGTAACTTTTAGGGTCTTGAAAACATTGCAAAGGGAAGGTGAATAATCCCACAACTATGATAAAGAAAATAGATTCCTGTTTGATTGAAAATTTGAGATGAAATGTGATGAACATTGTTTTGGAAAATAAATTAATGTGGTAAATGGACTAATTATTAGGATGGGTTCACAAAATGTGTATACCACGAACTAACAGGTTGAAGACAACCTACAACATGCTGACCTATGAGGGATTGGTCAGCGAATGAAGTCATTCATGTGGAATTTCCACCTGTAAACCAGGGCATCATGAACTTTATATTTTGAGAAAATGTGATAGAGAGGTATGCCCCAAATAATTTCCCCCATAAACTAATCAGTTAACAGATGAGGTGAAACTGGCGGCATCACATGAACCACAGCCCCACTAACCTCATTTTTCTAAGTCATTCGCGGTCTGAGTGATTTCGTCCTGGGATTCCATAAAAGGTGTCGAATGCCCATAGGTATAGATGCTCCCACAATATATTAAAGGAACATAAGTACAAGTGAGAAAGTATGTTTTGGAAGATTTTGGACATGATGGGAGAATGGTTTGAATGATGGACACTTCGAGTACAAGACTTCACAGGCAAATAATTGGAGAAGTGTGTAGAAACATTTCCAGAAGGTATAATCCCATCGCATAACATAAAAAGAAGGAAACATAATAATAATAAATTGGAATAAAACCAAATTGGTGAACCATGATCCATAGGTGCTTCACAAATGAAATTCCCATTAAACAGAGGTACATGGTCCCTCCTTCAATATGGCATACCACATAACTCATCACCATGCGCACGAAGCCTTACAATGTATAACACCAAGCTATGCAGATGGAACACAGGATCGCTGACCACCATGATATGTGGAACACATCTAGGTATGTGTACCACTTCAGTATGCAGACATCTCATCCAACCACATATCCATATACTATATAGGGAATTACCCATCCTTCCGGAAAAAACTTTTATACGGAATAGGGTGTCCTTGGGTATTCCACTTCCCAGTTCCAATAATGATCTTCCACTCCCTCCATGTCCTCCATTGCCACTATGTGAACCTGTCCGCCGACATCAGGACAAATCTTCTTCCAAATACACTACACCCATATGATAGAACTATTGGGATTAGTAGTGCACCATTCTGAGTTCACATACATGATGTAAAGGGATTCAGAAAGGCAATCCATACAACGCTTCGAACCCTCAGAATGTCCTTAAGTCAAAATTCCCGAGGTAACCCAGAGTTCAACCACGACAGACCAATGTGAAACTCCCCATTCTAGGGATTAAGGGTGATCAATGACCTTTCCCATTCATCTATAACTATATATTAGTCTAGGGGATCTATCTTTTCATCCCCTTTTGTGAGACCAATGCTCCTCCCCTTTCTCAAAGCTAGCTCTAGGGAATCCCTCTTGGAGTAATCCTATAGTCTTTCAGGCCAGACCAAATGACCTTCACCTTTATTTTACATTGAAAATTTCATTTCTAAATGGCCTCATCCACCACCATCCTAATCCTTTTTCCATTAATAAAGAATTGAAATATGTGGTTTTCTTGATCTACTGCATCCTTTAATTTCTCATAGTGATCATGACTCACATGGGCACAGAGGTTGACGATGACCATGGTATCCACACCATTCACTCAATTAACTACAAGAACTATTATTTTTTCTCTATCCAGGATATATAAGCCACTTTACTAAGGCCTGATCTCTAAATCATCTCATCCTTAAAATGAGAATTCAATCCTCCATGTTGGACCTCTGTTGAAGTGTAAGTCAAAAATCCTCTAGAAAAATGTGGAATATGATTCCCTACTAATTGTGATATGTAAGAAGCCTCATTGCGGTCCCAATCTAACCCCCAAATCAATTATAATGTTCTTTTGGATATATCCCTGGTAATTTCATATCCTTTCAAAGGATCACATCTTTTATGGTCCCTTTAGACTACTTCAGTTTAAGTCCCACACCAATTATTGACTATGAACATTTCCCTTATACATCCTTAATGCATGACATTAAACTGAATAGTTGCATACTTGTCAAATATCCTTAAAGGGTTATGTGTCCAGTTAAGCAACACTGAACTACAAGGGTTCTGATTCCATTTACAAGGATACATAGGAAGACCATTTCATGGGTTCAATCCTGACATCGAAACAACTGTTTCCCCCTGGGAGACAATAAAACTCCATACTGCCTCACCAAATGGAATAAACTAGAATTGTCTAATTAATTCTCGATCAATACATATCCATGATTGATTTTCCAACCCAAGGGTAACCCATAGGCACATGGTTGGTAATCTACCAAGGATTATCAAACATATTTACATTTATTAAATATATAAGAGTGTCCTAGAATAGGAAATGAATCCCCCTAAAATGGTGTGATGAGCCTGACCTCCCATCCTCTCAACCAATAGGGTCCTAAATTTTTATTTTAAGAAACATCCAAAAAGCACCTGACTTTGGAATTATGGCCCTTGAATCATTAGTAAATGGGACCTTTGGTGTTTTTAGATCCATGAACAAACACGTTGGAGACCATCTGAGGATGTCGTACCCTTCATGGAATGATTACAGAAACACATAACCCCCTGAAGGTTCTCATTGGGACTATTCAACTATGGAACCTCATCTATAATATAAAAAGGATCTACTACCTAGTACCTTTTAGATCATTCTAGGATCAACCTTCTTGTTCATGTCATTAAATTTTTCTGCAATAAAAATTGGTTCGAAACAAACATGCTAAACCCGACGTGAATCCTTATCCAAGGTGGTGGTTTTACCCTAATGATAAAAGGCATGTGGCTATGTCTCATCATGCCATTTTCTTTTACCCAATATGGAATTTTGAATTAGGTTGAAAAAAATGGTATAAATTAAATGAATCTTTAACCAAGTGTAATTTTTACCCCAATGATAATAGACATGTAGATATGGTACGTCGGCCCATTTTCCCCTATATGAAAATGAGAATTGGGTCGAAACATAAATAGTGAAGTTGATGTGAATCTTTAACCATGGTGGCAGGTTTACCCAAATTATTGTAACCAATATGATATGGCATGCCAGAACATTTTGTGTTACACTATTCACAAATGCGAATCAGATTGAAAAAAATGAACATGATGTGAATCCTTAAAGATGGTGGCAGTGTTACCCCAATGATAATAGACATGTGGATATGAAAGGTTGGGCAATTAGTTTTACCCCTATATGAAAATGTGGATTAGTTCAAGAAAATGATGAGCCTAATGTAAATCCTTAACAAAGTTTTTGGTTTCACCCCAATGATAACAGACATGCAGATATGGAAAATCTTGCCATTTTTTAACCCTATACACAATCGAAAATAGGGTCAAACAAAAAATTTTGAACCTAACAAGAATCCTTAACCAACGAGGCTGGGTAACCCTACCTAGAGACCTTTTTTCATCCAAAATAAAGAGGTCCAAGAAAAATCATTAAATATGCATGTGATTATGAGATGCTACTTTGACGGGGTTTTACTGTTTATACTTTTCATATATGTTGTGGGTATTCTATAGGCATTCCTTCAATCCAAATGTAATCTCAACATCTTTCCCAGACATGAAAATATGCAATCACACGGGTGGCCGAGTCCCTAGAAAATAAAAGGACCCCATCTCCCACTGAGCACCTTCAAATCTGGGTGTCA
This sequence comes from Viscum album, assembly GCA_963277665.1. NCBI lineage: Eukaryota > Viridiplantae > Streptophyta > Magnoliopsida > Santalales > Viscaceae > Viscum > Viscum album. The sequence continues at coordinate 164,514,921 of OY728149.1, forward strand.
AATTCACATATCAAAATGTACCATTGAAATGCTACTCTCCCTATGATAGAGTTTATGAGATAAGCCCTCCAATTGATTAAATCATTCTCAGTCACTAAAAACACTCCTACATAGGCAAGCCCCAATTTCCCTCTCAATCAGTTCGGGAGCCTATACCTAGAATGAAACAATGAGTACTTCCCGTATCTTAGGTAGTAAGATGAATTCGACCATAGTAAATTCATATTAGTTTCTAATGATCCCCCTCCATGGCACATTCTAGAGGATATTTCCACCAAAAGTGTATAACTCAACATCGTCATGTAGAAGAAGACGTTATGCTGAGGAAACCAGCTGAATTCCAATAGACATAGGGTCCCCAGGCTACCTGCCAGGGGCGGCGAATGCATAATCAATAGCATGTCATTACCCTAATTCTGGAGGGGGAGGTTCTCCACACAAACATGGGGATATAAAACAAGTAGAGATACAATTCTACAAGCTTCTATAAATCCCTCCATGGAAATATGGTGGTAATTTAAAAGTTGACGCATATTCCTACTCATTCATATGAAGATCACCATTAATATAGGGGGGAACATCATGAGGAAATCAACATTCCTTCCAGTGATTTCTGGTCCCTCCATGAAGATAGAGTGTCAAAGTATTTTCAAATGAAAATCTCAGCCAATACACAGGAATCCCATCATCATAATAGGACATTAACCAGCTACATTCAAGAACAAATTCATGATGGTGCATACCAATCCCATCATTTAAACAGGGTAGTATACAATGGGCTGTTATAAAACATTTCCAATTAAAATGAATCCCACTAGTCAAATATAGTGTAAAAATAATATAAGAAGACTCAAATTCTTATGGATGAATATAAATAACGTGAAAAAAATACTGTGGAAAGTGAAAATATGCATATTATTTCCAACGAATATGAATTCCAATAGTCAAATATAGTGGAAACTAAAGAAACAAATCAGGGAAAGACTCATTCTTCTTCCCCAACACAAGATAACTGCTAGTATCCACTAGAAACCTATAGAGGACTGGAGAAGGAAAAACTACGAATTCAACATCATAATGGGCATTCATACCCATTCCATACAAATATGTATCTCAGCACGTCTTAGAAATGATGGAAGATCAGACATTAATTCCATATTTTATCCTCCAAACATGTAAAGGTGTCATTGCATTATCTGAAAAGGTGAAGAACCGGGCCCATGACCTTGTATCCCAAAATGAGGTGACTCATCCACAATATAGGATGGTCACTCAGAGCAGTTATGCATCCCTAATCTAGTCTAGGAGGGTCTATGGCCATATCCCATGATACAAGGACAACTTTATTGGGGAAAAATATCATTCCAACTGGGGGACAATTGTCAAATCTGGCAGCCACTCCATGGATGGAATATATCCTACCAGAACTCAAGATGTCGTCAGCATATACAGAAGACATCTTGGGAACCAACCAAATATAGATCCATATATATAGCCTACTACCAATATCATATGGCCTTAATTTCCTACAATAGGGCACCCAAAAATGAAATGCGCCAAAGGAAACTAGAAAATGGAGAGCACATTCATGATTCTACTTTGATGAAAGTTAGAGTTCTTTACACCATCAAGAATATATCAATGGAGGATCCAGATCCTGCTGATCCATTTCCAAAATATGGAAGTGGTAGTAGCAATTTTGATTCCCTCCATTCAATATATATACTAGAAGATATAAAAGTCCTTCCCAAAGAACCAATGGTGGCATACTCCCTAGACCAGAAATTATTGATCATGAGATCATATCTCCTGATATGTGTTAGGGTTGCACTCCCCTTGAAAAATATATTGTACAGTCATAAGTACCCCATTGATATAGTTTTCCCTAATGGTCCTCCCTCGATTATACACTATAGATATGATTCTCCCTATTTTCGAGCCTCAAATCATCATGGTTGTCCTAGCCGTTATGGTATTCACTAAAAAGGTCCTCCCCGCATGACACCATGAAATGAAATGGTCCTCCCATCATTTAAGTGAATTATGAAGGTCCTCCCTAAGACACACATTACATATATTATCCCTACAACTATGTATTAAGATATGATGGTAGTAATCTCTATTATAGAAGTCATCGAGATGGTTCTCCCCATAATGACATCAAGAATCACGAATGTCTTCCCCCTACTGCAATCCACCCTGAAGGCCCTCCCTATGGTATACGTCCTATTAATCCGCCATACAGTCGTACATTAACCCTACATGGTATTCATCACCGTCATAGCACCAACTACAAAGGACCTACCTATAGTCCAGATTCACACTGACAAGACATTCCTCCCCTTGTCAGGCCAAATGTGAGGAATGCCTCTTATGATGAGGCGCTTGGAAAGATGTAGTCAGACACTCTGTCTATGATGGCCTAAAATGTTTCTCAACCAAAATGTTTTATGATACTATGTTAATCATCTGATCCAACCCCACACCACCCACTCATCAATGGGGCTTCTATTATCCCCAATTCTCAAAACAAAATCATTAAGGAACATTCAATTATAGAAGACCAGGAATATGAGTCTCTAGAATAACAAAAAAATTGATATGGTGCTCGTGAGGAGACAATTAGCTTGTGATGACATACCATTTATGTTATGGCTCAAAACCACTTCTCTTTTCAACATTCCAAGGATGTTTTTAGAGGAATGAATGCATAACATTCTGCTACACATCTGGGAAACTCTCCACCAGCTGATGGAAAAATTCATTCCCTATGATGGGTATGGAGACCATGTCAAGATATTAAGAGATATTATCCATCTAGTTGACCTGGAATCCCTAATATTTGCATGGAATCCACAATCAGAGAAACAAAAGAGATATCTTGAACTGTCCTTCCTCAATGAACTTCACATATTGCATTTCTTTATCAGTGATTCCCCATCTAGAGTTCATATCCCTGGGTGGGGAGAACCTGGTTTTCTACACTCCACCCCAAATCCCATATAGCAAGATCCAATGAAGGTGACGTCTTATAATGTCATCACCCAATGAAATCAATCAAAATAATCCCCTAATCAAGAAAGGTGGAATTCTCGATTATGAACCATCTTGAGTAAGTATCTAAACTATTTGTCTTGATGAGAGAAATCCATAGAGAATATCATGATTTATGAAACCAAGATGATCTAGAAGGATTCCCACCTAATGGAGGATAATTAATGATCAATACTCTTGTCCTCAAAAGCTAAAAAGACTCATGTAGACACTACATCATAACTGGCTCCCTCCTGAATGGGAATATATGAGATCAAGAATGTGGAAATAACAACAGTGACCACCACAATACGTGAATAGCCCCATCCCATAGGTCTACGAGAATTTCTAACTCAAAATTACCCTATAATAGAAAAACATTATATCCATGGTACATCAATAAATGAATGATAGCAACCCCATCCCATAGGGAAGGGGTAATTTCTACCTCAACCACCCACCCTATGTGTATCAGTCTTCTCCCTCTTTGGGAGGGTTCCGAGTAGAGAGGTTATCCATTACATCCCACCACATGAATCATATCCCCCAGGATAGAGGCTTACTTATATTTCATTTCAAGGCTCCATTAAAGTCACTCTTCAACAAGAAATTTGAAAGGGTCATGAAATGGTAGGAGAAAATCAAATAAATGATATGAGAATCACATCTACCATTCATCAACTAGAACGCCGCCTCCAATGCTGTATATATTGATGAATTTTATAGATTTTAATTCTAAAAAACACACCGAAGACAAGTAAAATGAAGAGAAAGATGGAGAATATGGTTCCCTCTTAGAGGTATCTCATGTCAAGCCTGAAGTTCACACACTTGGAAGGATAGAGTTTTCCTAAATCTGGTTGCTCCCATAAAAAACCCATCATTGCCTCTCATATGGGCCCCCAGCAAAGAGAATAATAAGAGAAAGCTCCACAACCCACCACTTCCTCCTAGTGAAAATGCTCCTACCACACTCAAGGGTAGATTCAATCATCAAGAGGATTAAATGAAATTAGTGAGATGAATGAATGTTGAGTGGCTTCGATCCGGACACCCCATCAGGTATGCCCCTTTGGTATAGCGTCCGCAAAAAAATTCAACATAAGGGACTCTGGCATATAGAATCATCATTATGAATGGGCTATAAACTATATGATCGTCCAATATTGAACTAGGGCCCTTAGTCCACCTGAATCTGGCCCAGAAGGATATCTAGATTTCCCTCCATTATGGAGACATCAAAGATATAGTCAACCGAATCCACAAAGGATACCCCTAAAAGGGTGTCCACTTCACAAACTAGTAGAGCTGGCACCTTTAATCAGGCCCCCTACTACACCTACTCATGCTCAAGTTTAGGTGGATGTGTATCAAGACTCATGAATACCATCAAGTCACTAACCGACAAGGGGCACAATTTCCCACCACCAAAAACTTTTGGGAACCCCATATTCCCCGTATTTAATGGTTCAAGGGACCCAGAATAGAATCTGATGCATTATGCATCTTAATAGGATCATATAATGGGAACCCTAGAGGAACAAAATCAGTGAAACTCAGATACTTCATGTGAATCCTACAAGGTTTTATTTTTATGTGGTACATGACTCCACCAGCTAACTCAATCACAGGCTGGGAGGATCTTTGATGGTAGTTCCTCTTCAATTTCAGCTCGATGTTTCCAAAAACATTGGTAAAAAACCATACAAACTAAAAACAATGATAGAAAGATAGTGTTTCAGAATTTACTGTCAGATTAAAAGGTATGACATAATCCATAAACCGACCACTTTCCATGGATGAGATGCTCCCCTTTTGTATTGAAAATCTCCATGATGATCTGCGGATTCCACTCATTCCAATGAAATATATGAGTGGGTTTCGGGATTTCTCTACTACTTCCAAAAGGATAGAAGATTACTTACATCAGACTAATTTAAAGTCCTATGAAGCTCCATCGTCCCAAGGTAATTGAATGGGGAGAGCTGTAGTGGCCTCTATTATTCTTAAACCACCCCCTCCACTAGCTCAAGCATTTAGGACCCACCAGAACACGTAGGACCCCTTGGAAGCCAACAACAACCTCGGGATTAGCAGAATAAGCATATGGGGCCAAGGAGGAATCCATTTGAGGAACATAGAAATAAATTTTACTCAATTTGAGAAGATCAAGTCTGTGTCTACTCTGTAGCCACAAATAATTGAAACCTGCTTCACCTACTACAGCCAGGGAGAGTTGATGAGGTGGGTCTCGATGACTAGCCAAATTATCTTCCAAACCATCAGATATTGGAACACGTCATCAAGGATTGATTCATCATCAAGTACATCCTACAAATAATAATAGAATAATAAAAATTCATTCTAGGAGAACTGATAGAAATGGTGGCATGTGCTTCCACCTCAGACCTGAATAAAGGAGGGGAGTGGAACGAAGTCATTAGCAAAAAAATGCATATGTTTGATAGTTTGGTGACTCATAAAACAATCAACCAAGCTCTTATAATACTCTAATAAGTGTTTAAGAAACCATCTATGCGTAAAATGAAACCTAATGACAGAAATCTATCATACTCATCCCAAAAATCCTTCAGGGTTCATCCATCCAGAAACCTGTCCGATCCAAAAGGCCGAAAGCAGGCATAAAGAGATGAACCAGAACCAAGGAAAAAGCCTTCCATGGCACTCTCAGAATTAATTCCATCAAATTTGAATGTACATGCACCACCCTACCAAATAGGAAAATGGGAATCACCCATCCAAATGGCACCATTGGAAGAAGATAGTCAGGAAGAATCACTAATAGAGGAAGAGCTGATATTTGGTCCCATTAATGTCATTCGCTTAATGGACCCCTTCTCCAATGAATAATATCTTTAGAAACCGAAATTCCCCACACTCAATAAGATATCTGAAGGAATATATTTGTAGAATCCTAGGTTTCCCAGGAGGATGTGGTCATGGAAGGTGTAAAATACCCAGCCACAACCCCACTGAAACTGTAAACGTTGTAGAAACTCATGGAAGAGCCCTTCAGCGGACATAATAGAAAAAATATTATTTCTCATATCCTTCAAAAATAAGTTTTGTACCATTATCCATGGAGTATCCTTCAAGAGAATAAGATGTGTCTAATCTCCCACGGCATGTAGGAAGACCTACCTAGCCAAACCCAGAAAGCATATAAGCACCATCAGCTCTTATCTTAAAGGCTAGTCCTTGAACCTTTAAAGTGAAATCCTCTAAAGCACCTATTAAAGAGAATAAATTATCCTAGAATCCCCGAAATTTTGTGTAGAAATATGACATTATGAATCATAATGACTCATTATTGGAAATAATAATTATCTTGGATTATTCAAATATATCAGCAGATCAGAGGGAGACACTCATCGATGCTCTACTGAGCCCCAAAAAAATTGAAGTTGATGTTGCCACTGCTGAAATATATAAGATAAGACCAATCATGTGGAATTCCATGTTTTAATCTCTTTCATAGATCAAGATTATTATTTTTCATGTAAAGACACAAGAAGCCTCTATATGTGTCTAGAATGATAAATGGCATCGATATCTATAATTTTTCATTGATAATGGCACTAGAGATAATCTCATCCCCCATCAAATGCTTTGTTTTCTAGGCTGCGATGAGGATAGTCTGACACCCTACATCACAACATTGTTGGGTTATGATAAAAGTGATAAAAATATTATTGTCCAAATAAATCTAAAAAATTAGTTTGGAGACCTTACAACTAACAAAGATTTCCAGGTAGTTTGGTATAATGTGGCCTTCAATGTCTTGCTAGGAAGGCCATGGATGCACTAGCATGTGATGATTCCATTGTCATACCCTCAGTGTGTAAAATATTATACTAATTGTTAGAGCAGAAAATTTTATGTCGATGAATCCCCATTAAATCCTTGAAAATAACACTATATTAATGGAGGATTCTATGAACAAGAAGGGAGGTGACTATCAACCGACGACATTGATTGGGTCATTTCCCCAAATTGTATGAAAGTGGTTCTCGCTGATCCACTCAAGCAACTTAGTGTATAATATATACTTTCCATAAATAATTTTGATTACATGGGAGAATGTTTCGATGAATATTCCACATTTTTCATGATCTTAATCATGACCATGGGCCTTACATTGTCAAAAATTGTGCCGACCACTGAAGCAATGGTAAATGCCCAAATAAAAATCCCTTTGATCCCTCTTGAAGCCTCGATAAAATTCTTACATTACCCACTGATGTAGAAGAGGATGTCCCATCACCAAAATATGGAGAGAGAAATACTCCATCCACCACTCCATTTTTATTACATGATTCCCCTCAATCATCCTAGATGGAAGAAACTATTCTCGTCTCCATATACCCAAAGTGTGATTCATCTCCTAATCCAAAAGAGTTTATCCCAATAATAATCTCTCCATCAGAAGAGGAAGATTCTGATGAAGGGGATGTGTCAGAGGAAGAAGAATAAGATATTAGGGATGCCCCTCTCACTTTCAAAGAGGGTGTATCTACAACCATTGACAAGATCAAGGAAATAATCATGGGGACCGAAGAGGACCCATGAACCACTCTGATTAGTGAGGCCATGTATTATAAAGTGAAGGAATCATGCAAATTCTTCATAAGAAAGAATAAATATGCATTCACCTGGAAATATATAGAAATAATTGGACTTGATCCTAAGGTGGACACCCACCACTAGGGCTTTCTAGATGACCATCATGGTTACATGTAGGCCTCCAGAAGGACACACCCAACACATGCTGCCAAAATACAGGATGAATTTGATAGACTCATCAGAGCTAGCTTCATTCAAGAAGTCCAATATCTTATATATCATGCAATGATTGTTCCTATCAAAAATATGAATATGAAGATGTGAGTCTTCATCGACTTCATGGACCTCCATCGGTACTATCTGAAAGATGATTTCTTGGTCTCGATCACAGAATTACGGATTTATACGACCGCTAGATATGAGGATATCTCTTTCATGGATGGATATTTTGGATATAGCCAAGTCTAAATAGCCCAAGAAGATGTGGAAGTCGCGACCTTTAGAGACCCATAGGGAGTGTTTTGTTGCAAGGTGATTCCCTTCGGTTTGAAAAATGTCATTTCCATATATAATTGTGATATACATTGCATTTTGAAGGCCTTCATGGGAATATTCATTGAATGTTACATCAATGACATGGTGGTTAAATAATGATAATGCTTAGATCAGCTTATATATTTTGAGACTATATTTGGTAAATTACGACAACACAGTCTGAAGATGAACCCCCTAAAATGTTATTTCAGTGTTACCTTATGGAAATTTTGTGGCTTTGTAGTATCTCACTATGATATCAGAGTGGACCCTAAAAACGCAAAGTTCATTTTTGGCATGACACCATCTCACATAATCAATGTGTTAAGAGGTCTCCAAGTACATCTAGCATACATTAGGTACTTCATTTACAAACTTGCAGGAACTATTTTCCCATCAGTAGGTTGATGAAAAAGAGAGTTTCATATCAGTTGATTGAATATTGTTAAGAAGAATTAGATAATATCATGAAATATCTCTTTATCCCACTAGTGCTAATGCCTCCAATTGAAGGAAGACCACTCATTCTATATGTGACCACCTTCGAATGGTCATTGAGTGCCTTCCCTGTATAGAAGAATGATACCTATAGTGAGAATAGCCTTTATTATCTCATCTAAAATTTGATTGATGTTGAGACAATTTATTCAAAAATTAGGAAGAGCGTTCTAGCCAAAAATAAATTTGGTCCCCAAATTGTTGAATTATATACAGCACTATGAGGTTCATCTGGTCTACCAATGCAATCCACTCAATTATATCTTCTATTTTCTATTATTAACTAGAACATTTTTAGAATGGGATATGATCCTATAACAATTTTACATACTATTCATACGCCATAAATCCATTAAAGGCTAGGTGTTTGAATATCTTATTGATGAAAACCCCTTAGAAGAAACAAATCCATTGGATGATGAGTTTCTTGATGAATAAGTAGTCTCTAACCAAGAGGGTTCCCAAATATGGGAAATGTACTTCGATGGATCCTCCATAATCCAGATTGGAAAGCGGATGGAAGACCCCTAGCTTAACAATGTAGGGATGGGGGTAATACTCATATCTCAGAAAAGGATATCTTGACTTACTCATTCACACTATTATACTGGCGCACAATGAATGAAGAAGAGTACTAGGCCCCCATCACATATCTAGAATTCAAATGTTAGGCACAAGATGAGCACATGAATATAATTTTTGATTCAGAACTAGTAATCAATCAAGTTAGTAGTTATTTTGACATCACGTAAGATGTATTGTTTCTTTTTATGAAACATGGTTGACAGATCATGGAAGAGATCCCATCATATTTTACATTAACATGTATTCCCTGATCACAAAATGAATAAGCTGATGTATTGGAAAATTCATCCTTATCCTTGAATGACTTAGATTCGTTGCAAACAGTCATCAGAATTACCCATCAAAAAATGGGTTTGTCACTCATTCAGGCCAACATGGAAGAAATCATTGATATCAACCCCATATTTGGGTCTTATGGTCATACAACTACCTGAATGTCTCCCCTTCAAGTACCGTCATATGGGAGAACTCCAACGAAAAGGGTGAGAATACAATAGGTTCAGAGGCGAGTAGTCAACCTTTCATATACGATAGAACAAGACAACAAAATTTTCTCTATAATAAAGGACTTGATTGAGTCATTAGGTGAATTGATGGAGAAGATACTACATCTGTCATGAAATAAGTGTGTTCCAAAACTACTAGGGCACAATTATTTTCATTTAATCTCTCTCATAAAATTCAAATTCATGGGTACTATTGGCCCACCATGATACATTATTGCACCACATTCACCATGAGATGTCATGGCCCATCAAGATCCTCCATGCTCTATAGGATTACCAGACCATGACCAGAATTTCCACAAAGGATACCTCATACTCATTATTATATAGGAAAAACGAAGTTCTTACCATTAAAGTTCAATTTCCATCGCTCAGTGTCGCCGTCTCTGATCATATATAAATAGAAAAGAAACCCCAAAAATGGTTCGATGAGATAGAGTAGTTGGATGAGATAAGATATAAAACTTTTCACATTTTGGAAGTCTATAAAAACCAGATCACATGAGACTTCAACAAAAAATTTCACATCAAGTTTTCCTTGAAGGAAAAAGGGTGCTTGTACCCAGATCCGCAAGGATACTAAGGAAGATGTCCACTAAACTAATTCCAAAATGGGGAGGACCATATGTCATACACAAGGCCTACTGGAATGGAGAATATTCCTTTATTTCAAAGGATATGCATCGCACTACAGCTCCTACAAATGCAAGGTTCCTGGAGAGATATTTCATTTATCTAGAGAAAATTTTCCTAATCTCATGACGTTGAACTATGCGGCAAGTCCTGGTCACATGACATTAAAATGCATGATGCAGTCATCCATGGTGTAAAATTTTATACTTATTAGCATATTCACCCTTACCAAAATACATAAAACTGTATGGGAGTCATTGTTCTCTAGATGGAAATCTATTGCATAAGAGTCAAATTTGTGCTAAGGAAGGATAAAAATCCCCCCCCCCTCTTGTGTGCGAGTTCAATCAGCATCGGGAGGGAGATTATTTTAGAACGGTGTGTGGATTGATTCCGAATCTCGCATGATATGTAGTTATGTTGGGATCTTACATAATGGTTCATCCACTATAATAAAACTAAGAGAGAAAAGAAATAAATAAAAGGAAACCTAAAAATGGCCCACTCCCTATGCACGAGTCAGACTAGTACAGATAGAATATTCATTTTCAAGAACAATATGTGATTTGATTCTTATCATATTGAGATACAGAGTGACACTCAAACTAACACTTTGGTCCCAACCACAATATGATAACAATTCATGTTGGGTTTTTTTCATCCTTACCGCAAGATGTTAAAATGCATGGAATATTCAATGACTATGTGTGTATTGATTTTCATTCATCAATGGGATACGTAGTGACACCGGGATCCACCATCCTGGTCTGGCCAGAAACATCAGACAAAAATTCCCTCATTCCCAGTGCATGGGCCTGACCAATATGGGGAACATGTGTTCTAGAACTATGTGTGTCTTGATTCCCATTTGTGAGTGGGATAAGAAGTGATTCCTCATCCCTAGATCATGGCCCAACCATCACATGAAATGAAATACCTCTGTTACGTACATTATTTCCCTTACACATTAATGGAAAATCCATTTCGCTCTTTGTTTCTTACAATGAGTATAACACACGTTAGGATAAGAATGATGGTATAGGTGCCCCCGTATAGAAAAAGTAAAAAAGAAATATTATAAGACCATCACCCTGAAATAATGGTATAAAAATTTCCCTCCATATGAATGAGTCTATTAGGTACAAGGAACCTCTTTTAAAACTACATGAGGCTTCATTCTTACCTGATCATGATATGTAGTGATGCGCATATCCTTTATCATGATTCAGTCACCATTCAAAATTCCACTCTACCCTATGTATGGTCTATCCTTATACATGGAAGATAAGTCTAGACCTATATATGGGATGATTACAGTTCAAGTACAATACATAGTGACACATAGACCCTAGATAGTGTTCCAACTGTTAGTCACAACAAAAAAGGTCCTCTTCTTCTACTTTCGGACCAAACCTATGTTTGGAACATCGTTCAGAACTAAGCGTGGCTTGATTCGTACCCATGAAGGATGTTTAATAATGCTCAAATCATCTATCCTAGTTCAAGCACCATTCAAAGTGCTCCCTTTCCCCACGTATAGGTTAAACATGCCCTGGGGAACCCATGAGAAGACTTAACCATATGACGTTAAACTATAAGGTACCTTAAGAGATGCATGTGGTTTGATTCTCAGCGTAACATGATACATAGAAATCCCTAGATCAAAAATACTAGGTCCATCCACATAGAATAAAATTCATCATGCCCCCAATTATAGTAAATACCATATTTGGATTCTTATATTTATAAAGTTTCAAAAGATCACACCCCTAAATACAAGTCATACCTATGTAGAGGTTCTCATATTTCATGAAACATTATGGACTAGATATTTCTTATGTACCAAAATACATCTTTTCCATTCATCAAACTCCATGCCCTGAGAAATCTGGAATCCCCATAAGATTCTAAAACCATTATAAATGGAAGGTCAATGTCTTACCAACACCTTTTCCTTACTATGTGCATCACTCCCTCGCGGTTCTGCATATGTTTCTCACAAACGGGCATATTAGGAAAAGGAAACTTCTTCCTCAGGAGAGTCCTTTCTATCCTATGTATGCCCAATGGTTCTTAAGCCCCATGCCATTTCTCATGATCTGAAGGCCTCTGTGACTATGGTTTACACTTTCTACCATCATCTATGTCTAGGGTATTGTCATAATATCCAACCCTAATAGACTTATAGTTATTCATGGCCATTGTGAAAATTAGTCTCTAAAACATGACATCAATCAATGTCACCAAAATCCGTACCAAATGGCGTTAAACTGCAAGGCAAAAAATGTCCTGGTTTCATGACATTAAACTACATAGCACGATGGTGTCCTCACCTATGAAAACATCATAGCTAGCATCAGTTACATACTATGTCTTTTTTTACGAACTACGTATGGATTAATTTCTTTCACATTAGGATATGTAGTGATGCCTAGTTCCCTATTGTACCCTAGCCTCATCACAAAAAATGCATTCCCCCTCCTATGTATGGGATATAACTATATAGGTTATGGCCATTGATAACTGTGTGTGGATTGATACACCTTCCTTTGGATACATAGTGATACTTGAACCCTATAATTGAGAATCATCCACAGAAAGAATTGATATGTACCCTGATCTACTCAAAAACTAAGACAAAGAAGATATCTCCCATACGTGCAATATCTAACAATCCATCTCAAGGCTAATCACATTTACATTTCTTCAGATTAGGGTTAATTTATGACCAACCCACATGACAATTAACTGAACGGAAATTGTCTTTATGGTACGACATTAAACTGCACATCATCATCCAGAGCATAAACTGCTCCCTTCCATTAGTTATTCCATCATTATGTGGTGACATGAAATTCTTTTCCTCCCATATTTCTCACACTGAGCATAGTTCTTGTGGTATTAGGGACCTCAATATTGAATTCATTATAGCATCATGGTTAAACAATCTAGGATTTTGGTCCAAGCAGCTTGACCTTAAATGGAATGTCACGAAAATACCCATTCACATGCATATGGATCAGACCTATGTAGGGTGTCTAATTACTGGATGATGGGGTCTTCAAACCTGAATCTAATCCTAATGAAGGAATCAAAATTCCCCACCGATTGTATGATCCAGACCTATATAGTGTATTTCCAAATTTTATGGTTGAATCATAGTGTGAATGTTTCTAATATATCCATACACACTCTTTCTATGAATCAAACTTCATGCTTCAATTTATCTTGTATCCTCATAAACCTCCATGGCCATTGAAAATAGAAGGCCAGTGTCCGATGGACATATTTTCTTGAAATATACACATAATTACGGAGTGGATCTGCATACGTTCACTACAAAAACATCTTATCAACCAAAGGAAAATTTAGCAGTAGGAGAGTCCTTTATTACCTGAGTATGCCTAACAAATTCCATGACCTATGTCATTTCTCCTGATCCAAGAAACTAGGGATCCATGGTTTACACTTTCCTTCCCACCCACTTATTTGACATTTTAGGACACATTATCCAGATTTACCTCTAATTACTGAGGGTCTCTAAATAAATGTTATAATTGAATGATATTTAAACTACCCAATGCTTGATACTCAGTATTCTCCCTTGGCCCAAGTTGCATCAAAGGGTATATCCCATCATGTTCCTTCACACAAAATAAATCTTCAAAGGAAATTTTGGAATATCCCTCACCTCATTGGTGAATCTGATAAAAAAAAGATAGCCCATCAATATGGGTAAATCAAATCTACATACTAATAATAATTGAAAGAACTATATACTGATTCATTCCTTATTTTTCCGGATATGTAATGACATTAAAATCCTATATTTTTTAGTCTATCCATGAGACATAATTGTCTCATACTTGCTAGTGTAAGGTCTTGAAAGGTGATGAGGAACCAACCTATGTGGATAAGAAAAAAATGCATCCACTTATCCTCGATATTCTTAGGGAAGTTCAATCAGAAATGTCTCATTTCATGTTTACACACACCCTCGTTAAAAAGCAACAATCTATATAAAAAAAGTTTGGAAGCTACATAATCCTTCATGGGAATCAGAAATGGATGGCCAGTGTCCTGTAAAAACCATTCCTAGACTACAAATAATACCCTGGTGGCTCAGCATATGTTTCTCAAAAACGACTTGTCAACCAAAGGAAAATATTTCCTCAGGAGATTCCTTCCCTGATTTTTTCCCCTAATTATATTTATGTCCCACATAACTCCCTTGGTTCAGAAACCCCCTTGATTATACTTTACATTTACCCATTAATTTTCTAAAAATGAAGAGCATTTCTAGTGAAACTGTTGAATCAAATTACTCTTCCTTGGTCGGAGTAAAATGGTTTCGTAAAAAAAGTCTCAAATATCCTAGTTGTATGATGTTGAACCACATCATGCGTCAACCCTCCAATACCCAAGCTAAATTCATGTCTGAGTGGTTTTCATCCAAAGATGATATAGATTCCCTGATTACTTTTAGACATCATTCCCTAACCAAGACACCTACTATTGTTCTCATTACTGAAACAAATCCAACATTCATATAAATATCTACACCATTGGAAATGGACGTATAATATGTTGTGGAAAACATTCCTTGACTATTCAAATAATACCTTGGTAGCTCTATATATGTTGCCTACAAAAAATGGCTCATCAACCAAAGAAAATATTCATCCATAAGAGTGTCATTTCCTATTATGTATGCCCAAATAGATCCCATGCCTCATATATATCAATAAATCACAAATCCAGGGTCATGAAAAATAACTCATTAATATATGACTGTTATTAGGACACCCTCGGTTAATGAAACCCAAATAGGGGCTCTCACCCCGTTAATCTTGGTCAAATATTTGCATCCTAAAACATCAGTAATGATATGTCCAATTTCTAAGGCTATAAACTTAAAATAAAGAAGGAACAAAACTCGATAGTATGAAACCCTGCAATGGGAACCCTATATAAAAGTTGAGTACTATCTCACTAAACTCATACAACATATGTTTCTGAAAAAAATATCAAGCAATAAATGAAAAAGAAAAGGATATTTAAAGCTTGTCGGGTAGAAAACCTACAAAGGGTTGCCAAAGAAAAAGTCAATTTATACCTGCTAATCTCGCACCAAAGCATGATTAGGATAAAATCATGGAAATAACTAAAAATTCCCCATGTTTTTGGGGTTTCCCATGTAACCATAGAAATAGCCAAACAATGCTCTCTATTTCCCACAACTTAGTAAAAAATTAGAGCTTGATTTTATTATTTTAGTTAAGTTGTCCTAAATCATGATTCATGTAAATATATGGTTGAAGCTATTTTTAAGACATGTTTCAATGATATTGTTGGGAATTATTAAATAGAAATGCTAGAAAATTGGGTGTTTATATTTTATTAAGAGAAACATTAATGAGGATGACATTGACGATCTGGACTCTCCCCCGATATCTAAACAAGGATGGTACAAAGTAGTTCAACAGATTAAAATAAAGCTTGACTTCCTCATTTATACAAGTCAATGTCTGCATAGCATGGTCAATCAAGGTTTTGTTACAAAATTTTCCTCTCTTTGGCTTCAACATCCACTCCTAGACATTCTCATTACATAACAACCCTTAGATCTTTCCCTTCAATTTTTACAGCCTCATCATAGGTCCTTGAAAATGTAAGTTGTTCCATTTGTATGACCACATGAGCCTTGTATTGTTGAAGATATTTTGTATGGGTGATCACGGAGTCATTTTTATTTACTTCCTTATCCCCCAGATGATTCGAATTTTCAGTTTTATCATGGAAGATATTTACCTGATGGTGGGAGGTGTTGAACTGAGCAAGGATGCCTTCTTGAGTAGTGAGATCCTCTCGGGGTATACAAATACTGTACACATGACGCGAAAGTGTCGGTAATCAATGCCTCCTGATTCTAATTTGTTAAATAGGAATTGAAATTTATTTTCCTCATCATAAAAATAAATTAGAGTAGTTTCTGTGGAAAGTGAAAAAATTTGATGGCATACCGATTTTCACACAGCCTGATGCCTCTTAATTGCACTGGTACCTTGATTCTTCTCCACCGTAATGGGTGTATAGTTACGAAGTGACATCTTGGAAAATAGAAGCTCCATGAGTTATGTAACCCAACCTAGGGGAATTTCCCACCTAATAGAACATTTTTACTCTAGAGATAAGCATGGTGGACTGATTATAGATTTATGAATGCCTGGCGATTTACTACTAGTGGTAGCTTCAGTAGGACCGCAAGCAATGTCAGCCAAAGGTGTGGGGTCTGAGTCACTCTTTATAGGGATAGTCTGTACAAAATAAGTCCCTTCCTAATTTATATTCCAACGAGTGGAATTACTTATTATAGTAGGAATGGAGGGAGATGGTGAATCCAACACAACGAGGATGGGATAAGAGGTAGTTAGTGGCTTATGAACTCGTTGCACTGGCTTCTCTAGTACTCAATTAGGATAGCAGGCCACCAATAGTTTGGTATACTCTAGTGATAAGGAATTAAAGGCCAATGCGGGAGGAATGGATACTTCTATACTTACATCCTCCCACAACATCATCAAACACAACTGACAGAGGATTATGATGTTAGATTCCTAGTTAACCTGGGTAGTAAAGAGAGACATGACCTGATAAAGGTATCTGAAATTCTTGGATAACCAATTAGGGATGTGAGGTTTGAAAATAGACAACATGTATATGCGTGTGGTCAAAACTACATGTTGATGTGTGATGATATAAGAACATTACTCAAGGGATCCCCTCTCATAATCCATCACTATCTCGTGGGATGCAACATTGGATATAAAAGACAAGTGAGAAGCATCACATAGTAATTACACCGTGATGTTAACACCCAAATATTTTTCATGAAAGGATCCAATGTTAAGAAAGGTCAAGTGAATTTTTGAGTGATGAACCATGGAAGTATACTCGTATTTATCCCAAGGGAAATTATCTTCCATCCAGTCATACAAAAAATGAAATGGCTCGCTAAGGTGATGTGGGGGCCTTCCTTCTAGTATATGTCCCAACAGTTTGTAGATATGAGAAAGGGTGGGGAATTCCAAATTAATAATTCATCCTTCCTCAAAGTTAGCTTCCTTCAACAATGTGAAAACCATAACACCAATGTAAAAAATTCATGAAGGGATGATCCATCCACTTAGGAACATGGGAAAAAACCATCCAACCTAAGCTCAATGATATGTATTGATTAACCTCATAACCCCAGGTGGTATACCGACCATCCTTAATTTTTGAATAGTAAGATCTAGGAATGAACCATGATTGTTGGGTCAGATGAGTTCGAATGCAGCAAAATCTCAATCATGGCCCAGTCATCCAAAAGAATAGCCTTGTCTAATACATAAAAAAAATAAGTGAGTGGGTGTGAAGAGGATGACCAAGTAGCCTCTTTATAATGAATAGTTATTCCTCTACCTACTGGGATACTTGTTGAACATTTCTTCAGGCACTGGCCACTGGTAGAAAATAATCGTACATGTGGGCCGGGATAGGAAGTACCCTAATCTGGTAGATGTCCCAACGACTGATTCCCACATTGTCATGGGACAAGTGAAAGTTATTAGTTCCTTAACACAAGTATCTAACCAGCTTATTAATTATCTCTCATGGTGAATAGATTGAAAATTGGGAGACCAACACTACTTGGTGTAGATTGAAAGCTTATAGAAGCTTATAGGCTTCCAAGAAATTCTGATGAACCGAAAACACCTAGCCCCACCCGTCATAAAATCACCCTCCATGTAATAGATCACATTTGGATATCTATCCTTTGTTATGGTCACCTCGAGATAGGTCTATAAGAGATGGATAATTTTGGATGATGTACACCAATGATGTACTATAGGGCCATTGGCTACTCTCATTTTACATAGATCCATTCAAGATGAACATGTCCTATGTACTTAGAAGAGTCATGATATCTCCTATGGAAGAGGTGTTTTCTCTATCATGTCCTTGGGATGTATCATAATATATGATAAAACTGCGCTGGTCAACTCCTGGCAAATGAGAATTGTCCTAGATTCCAAAATTGTATGTGAAAGTAGACTAGATAGTGGGTAGGATATCATCTATCATGAAAGATGATATTGGAGAATAACCATTTGGGGAATGATTCAAGAATGAAGGTTATAATTGACATTTTCAACCATGGATTCCCATTTTTTATTGATTCCATTTAAATAATTGGAATACGCATTTCAATCTACACATGAAAACCACAGAAAGTATCATTCCAATTATTGGACAAAAGGGGAAAAATGGAATAGGAATAAAGAAGTCTATGAATGACAAGCCACCTCATACTTATCCTTGCGGATGGTTCACATACGGAATTTCCTACCAACTGATAGTTTATAGAATTCCTCACAAAGTGTTTTCCCGGTATGTTTTGGCGAGTGATTTATGTCAGTTTGCGGAATGGGTGAGTGACTTACCACTCCATTCTACATGGACGTTCAATGTTTATAATTCGAATATTTTAAAATTCAACATCCAAATTTAGAGTTTTATTTGTGTATTTCATGTTCAGAATGTGATACAGGTGAGCCATGTATCGTCTTAGTACATGTAAATTTGAACATACATTTTAATGTTCCATAGTTCAGTTCACAAATGTAATGGATGTTTCATGGCTTAGGAATATGGAAAGAGTTTTTTGTTCATGGAGTGGAGAGCATGGTTCTCGGACAATAGATATCACAAAGAATGTGGTATATAGAAGAAAAGAGAGCTGAATGAACATTGCGGAGAATTTTTCAATAAGAAAAAAAGAAAAAAGAAAAATGACCTAGGCCCTTATATATAGGCATGGTACACCCTAAGAATCCACCATTCAATTGAAAACTAGTTCAGTTCAGGACCACTTTCTAAATTAAAATAGCCTACACTTTGTTCCGATTAGACCCCATTCTGATTGGGGGAATTTATATGGTTTTGAAAATATAGAAAAGTGAATGTAAATACTCCCACAATTTTGATAAAGAAAATAGATGCATGATTGATAAAAAAATTTGGAAAAAATGTGATGAAATAAAATTTGGAAAAGGACCCAAAGTGGTCCACGTTCTGATTACAAGGAAGGGCCCACAGACGGTAAAATATATGAAATAATACTACACGGATAACCTAAGACACATTGGCCCATGAGGAATTAGTCAGTAAATAATATTATTCATAGAGAATTTCCTCCCGTGAACCAGGCCACAATAATTTTTTTTTTTGGAGAAAACTAGATGGAGATGTACGCCCCGCATACCATCATCATGAACCATGAAGTTTGAGAATGAGGTAAAATTGGAAATGTCCCGTAAACCACAGCCAGGATAACCTCATTTTTTCAAGCCATCCACATGTCGAGGTATTCCTTCATGGGATTCTATAAAAGGTGACAAGTTCATATAAATTGAGATTGCAAGAGAATAAATAAAAGGACCACAAGGGGAACTAATAAAATACATTTTGGGAGATAGTGGAAACGCTTAGAGAATGGTTTGGATGTTGGAGACTTCTAGCTTAGGACTTCACAAGCGAACAATTGTCGAAGTGCAGGGAACAATTTCTAGCAGGTATAAACCTTCTGCGAACCATAAAAAGAAGAAAAACTAATAATAATAATAAATTATACATGAACTTAATTGGTGAACAAATAACCATATTCCCTTCGCAAATCAACTTAAAAAAAACTATAGGCATAAGTTCCCTTCTTCAATGTGACATACTATATAGTGCATCGCCATACGGACGAATCCCTACACTGCATAGCACCACACTATGTACATATAACCTATGACTAAATACTGCCAAGATACATGGACCACATTAAGGTTCGTGTACCACTTTAGTACGTAGATAGCCCCTCCACCCACATAGTAGTACACTGTTCATGGAAATACACATGCCACATGAAAAAATGGTATGTGGAATGGGGAGTCCTCATGTATTCCACCTCTCAGTTCGAATCATAACCTTCCACTCCTCTCAAATCCTCTATAGACCCTCTATTAACCTATCTACCAGAATCAGTTTAAATCCTCTTACAAAGCCACCAAAGACATATGATAGAACCATAGAGTGCACCAGAATTCCCTTCAGAGTCTACATACCTGAGGTAAGTGGAGTCACAATGGTAGTCCCAATAATGGTTCAGACCACAAGAATGTACTTAATTCTACATTCTAGAGTTAACTCGGGGTCCAATTGTGAGATGTCGATGTGAACCTCCCCATTCTATGGATTAAGGGTGATAACTGGTATTTCCCTTAGAAGAGGGATAACGGTTGGTCAAGGGGATCACTCTTTCCTTCCCCTTTGGAAAGGAAAAATTCTCCTTCCCTTTCCCAGATTTATCTCTAGGGAATCCAACCAATAGTAAGCCCCTTTCCTTACAGGATAGAACCATTGACCTTCACCATCATTTTGAATTGAAAGGTTCATTGATCCATGCCCTCAAACACCATGATCCTCCTCCTTTTCCCTTAGTAAAGAAGAGAATGTATGTGGTTTTCTAGATCTGCAACTTTCTCTTGTTTCTCACAACTATAATGACTCACTTGGGATTATAGGATCACAATGATCGTGATATCCACACCATTCATTCAATGAACTACGAGAACTCTGATTCGTTCTCTATCTAGGATACGTAGGATATCTTCAAAAGTCATAAACTTTATATCATCTCATCCTTTAAATGAGATTTCAAAACCCAATGTTAGGCCTCCTTTGAAGTGAAATTCCCAACTCCTTTGGAACTACATGCACTTTGATTCCCTATTGACTGAGATTCATAGAAAACATCTATAAGGTCTAAATCCAACACCCAAATCAAATCACATATTCTTCAATATATATCCCATATAAGGTCATATCCACCCAAAATATCATATTTCTTATGGGCCCCTCAGGGAACGTTGGTGTAAGTCCCGCACTATGTCTTAACTAGGAACCTTTAGTTACGGTGTCCTCACCACACGACATTAAACTACATTGACGGATCCATGTCACACGACCTTGAAAAGTGATGTTCCTAGTTAATTAATGTCGAACTACATGGGTTATAATTCCTTTCATATGGATACATAGGAACCCCATTTCATGTGTTTTATCCAAACGTCAAAACAACTTTTATCCCCCCTGGGTGACAATAATACTCCAGAGAACCTCACCGCATGGCTTAAACTAGCATTTTCTCAGTAATCCCGATCCATGCATATCAATGATTGATTTTTGAACCCATGGGTAACCCATAGATACATTATTTTTAATGAACCAAGGATTCATGAACATATAAATATTTAATAAGTCTAAAAGAGAGTCTCAAAATATACAATAATTCTCCAAAAAGGGAGCGGATAACCTAACGTATCATCCTCCCAACCAATAGAGTCCCCAAGTTTTCTTAGAAAAATCATCCAACAAAAATCTACCTTGGAAAGATGGTTAATTAACCATGGATAGATGGGTCATTGGGTGTCTCTGGCTCCATAAATAAATCTATTGGAAACCATCTGAGGACATCTCAACCTACGTGGATCGATTGTACAAACACTTAACCCCCTAAAATCGCTCTCTCAGACCAAATATTATGGAATGAAATTCAAGGACAATAATTCATTATAAAAAATATATCATAGTACCTATAATTATATTTTAATTAAGACTAGTAATTGATAAAAACTAATCAACACCACCATTAATAAACTTGTATTAGACAATCAATCTAAGACGTTAACATACAGTGAAGAAATTAAAATACAACTAATTAATATATTTATAATACTTGTTTATAACAGAGTTTTATAAAAATAATTAGTTGTGAATATGGATCAAAAATATGTGATTATGATATAATTATTATTGTATGATTATACAGCGTGTCTTGACTACGTGGGTTTTAATGTAAGGTTTTTTCATCTAATTTTTTCATCATTTAGATATGATGTGTATTCACCACTTATTTCCTTTTTGTGGTGTCTATATTGAACATGAAATTATTTTTTTAATATGTAATGAGGTATTAGGGATTTGAAAATTCATCTCATGTTATAATTAATATGATGTTACGTTTCAAAATATAATAATGTTGAAAATGATATTTTAACTCAATCCTATTCGTTAGAGTTATAATGTTTTATCCTAAACATATCACTTCTACTATAGGTTTCATACAATATAAAATTTTTAAATATAATTTCTATTTCTCTCTAAGTAAGCGGATACTTTTAATTAAAATACACAACCTTCATGGGTTCTTTTCACCATAATAGTAATATTTATTTACGAATAACTCCCATACTTCTAAAGTACGATATTTTCCTTCTATATCCTTATTTTTTATTCCTTCCAATGAACTCCTTTATGTTTGGAAAACTAATTATGTTTTATCTCTGGTGATATTCACATTTTCCTTCTCTTCTTATAAAAAATAAAGTGTATTTTCTCATTTTGGTGGGATTTTATCCCACAGTTTTATTTTATATTATTCAATATTGTTTCCTTGGATTATCATATATTATATCTCACACTCAAAACATCATTTTAAAAACATTGTATAATTTCTAGGACTCTATTATTGAATTAAAAATTTTTAAGGAATATTTTTAGAAATTTTTCACATTAACTATGTGAAAATTATTTTGGAATATAAACCCTAAAAATATCTTTTACAGGTTTTGTCGAAATGTATTCTAAATTTTTTTATTTCTCTCACCGTATGAGAATTATTCTTTACAAATCATATCATAGTTGTTTTAAAATATGTTCCCAAATTATTTTAACCCATTATGATATTTAACTGAAAAGGAAATATCCATCTATTTTTCAAATGTAATGTTTTTAGTTTTAATATAAATTATTGGTTTTAAAATGAATTTGAATGGATTTTATTTTTATCCAATAATTCATGAGGTTTTATTTTTCATATAAGATAATGTTTTGGAAAACATATTTCATTTATAAAAGTTGATTTCAGAATGAAATTGTTTTATTTTAATAGATTATTTTTATTGATATTATTTTATTTTATTTTAATGAAACCATTTTAATATAATATTCAAGCCTTTTAAAAAATAATATTTACTCTCATTTTTAAATGATTGATCCATTGATCATAGAAATTCATTTTTAATCGATAAATATATAATTAATTATTTTTATGTTACATATGACATATTTTCAGATGACCATCCGAATAATTTTTCTTGATTGATTATGGAATGTTATATGAATGACATTCATGAAAAAAAATATCTTTTAAATTTTGTAATTATTTTATTTTTTATATAAGAACATCATCATGTTCCAATGGCACATATATTTGTAAAAAATATTAGTATGTGATAGGTGGGTACTATATAACCCTTAAATGAACTGGATAAAGAATTAAATCTCATTAAATAATAAACGAAAATGATAAGTGATTCATAATACCCTAAAGTTTTGATACGTAATCCCTAGATTAAATAGGATGTGATACCTGATCCACTAATGGAAATAAGTTATGATTCCTAATAAATTGTGTGAAATAGTCTATAATTAACAATCCACTATAAAAAACATGTTTTTATTGATTATCCAATAATTGATATAGTATTTCATTCCTTTTCTACTAATGAATTCTAGTATTTGATGTCTAATTTCGAATATTCCTTATGTTTATATCGAGGGATTATAAACAATGTTGGACCCCATTCCTCTCATCTATTTTCCATTGTATTTAATAAAATGGAACATTGTCCTAGAAATTTTTTATTATATTTCAATTTTCAAGAATTATAGACAACTCTTATTTTTAATTTTTAATTTTTAATAAGATATTACCCCACCCCAGAAATTTAAGTTTACAAATATCTATATGATCTGATTTCTAACAACATTCTAATTAGTTATTACTTATAATGCATTTTAGCAAACCACTTTCTTTAGTTTCTATTCTACATGTTATGAAAGTGAGTATAACCTATGAGGGGTATTAAAGGGTTCCTAGTGTGGTTTTATTATTGAGTAGTGTTTAAAATTACTATAAAAAATATTATTATATATTTGATCCTCCAATACATTAAGACATCCATTATTTGTATTGTGTGATTATTGTGAGATATAATTTTTAAAATCATGAAATTATGAAAAATGCATTTATATTTAGCTTGGGAAATCTCAATTGGTAAAAAAATATGTGTAAAGTATATGTTTTTTCCCACCGGGCCTTGACGTATAGATCTAGGGTGAATTAAATTGTATCATAGAATTGTTTTGGTAATTTCGGTGAGTATTTTAGTTATTTTTAGGTTTCAAGATGAGGTAAACTTATTAAGACCCTTAGATATAATTATATATATAGGATATTATACTCTTATTCTGTTGAAGTAGATAATATATTATTTTTAAGAAATTACATAATTATGTAGATACTAGAATGTGGATTCTGTTGTATATCAGATCCATGTTGGGTTAATCAACATGGAAAAGGCTAGTTGATAATTAGCTAGATCTTTACTCGATGTATGCTATATGAGATTAAGACCATCCACTTAGTTAGAAACTTTTATGGGGTTTTAATTGGAAATTCACAAGATCTTTATAAACCATTATAAGTGATTTTATTATATTATGGTTAGATAAACTAATAGAAAAAATTACATAGATGACTTAGAATAAAACATTGCGATTCATATGTTATCGTATATATTAATTTTAATTTTATTTAATGGATAAAAGATATTTTTAATTTTGAGATTTTGAAATTCAATGATTTTAGGGTATATAATATTGTAATAAATTTCATGATATTTTTGGATAGTTATTTATTGAACTTGGTTAAGAGGTATGAGATAACATAATATAAATAAACCTATATTGACTTAATTGTGGTTTTTATTGAAAAAAAATATAATGTGATGGTTTAGAAGAGTATGAAATTTCAACGATTAGTTTTTCATGATTTGTATGAAAATTCTCTTACGATGTTATCTTTTTATCACTCATAATAACCCCTTTTGGTTTTACTAATGTCTGGATCTAGGAGTAATAAAGTTAATATATGATGTTATGGGTAATCCATAGATTTTTATAAAAAGAAACAAAATGATATAATAGGTTTACTGATAAGTATTATGGTTCTTCAAAACCATCTATTACGATTCATGATTAGAAAATAGTCTATATTGATCTTCCAAACTCTTAAAAAATAAAAGTATTTTTTATAATAGATTTTCATGTTGTAATGTTAATGGAGGAAAGGTTATTCAATTTTCTCTATCTCAAAGGTAAAATAAAAAATCACTATGGGGAATATATTAATGGAACTGAGTGATGTTTTATGTGAATAAAATGATAGAATTGATCAACTAATAACTAAGGAAAAACAAAGGGCTCAGGCGAAATAGAGAAAGATAATATATTTTTTATGAAGGTACCACTAATAGATAAATGTATTAACTATGGTGAAATTGGGAATTATCCAAGTCAATGATTGAATCCACAGTCTAACAATTACGATACGTTCCAAAACCATTCATGACTAATGGTACAAGATAAATCCTATGAAAATAAATTTTTTGAATTGGGATATGAAAATGATATGAATGGAGGAAAATTGATCATCCACTCAAGAAAAGTGGGTATGATATTTGTATCTTTTCAAGCCACTCCATTGTACTTATAATTCCTACCAAGAACACCAAATCATCACCTTGACATAATGATAATAAATTATTGATAAAAACTATATTGTTATGAACATTGTTTCACAATTATATAATTTCAAGAATTGATTTTTTGAAAATAATATTATTTTTCCTTAGCATAAAATTAATTTTATTTTTTGCAATAGATTGGTTTAGTCCACTTAGATGAAAAATTATTTAGAATAAGTATATCACAGTTCATGTAATCTTATGATATTATAAAAAAGAAAGGATTATTAATAAAATTATTTAAAAGAAAATTATATTAACTTGGTCTTGATAAACAATAATGTAAGACCCCTATCTAATATGGTAAGAAATAATTCAATGTTATGGATAAACCAAATTTGAGGAAAGAGATATGTTTACAACGCTTTTAAGGATGATATAGATCTAGGAGATATACCTTTAAGAATGTGTATATTTTTATAACATTATATATTTTCATTAATATGTGATGATTAATATTATTAGGATGTGACCAACTTGCATGGGTGGGGGCATGTAATACCTCGAGATGTTAATATTATTTCCAATATAAATTAATAATATGATTTAGAAATTTCCTCACACACAAAACCAAACTAATATTAGTCACAAAATATTATATTAAAATTATTAAGAAAAATTTTCACTAAAAATACACTGATAAATAAAATTATTTAGTTCATTATATATATATATATATTTGGATTAGGAAAACATAATGTTTTAAAAGGTAATTTTCCCAAGAATATGTTTTAGTTTTTATATGATATTTTATATTAAATTAATTTTTTTAAAATATTAGAATATTAATATTTTCAAAATTAAAATAATTTTTTAATTTATCATGTCAAAATTGGCTACATAATATTTATTTAGATTCTTATAAAATAATTAATTTATAGGTGAATAGTGAAAATATACATTTTTTATAAAATGGAATAAATATTTTTAATCAGAAGGAAAAAATTATCTAATATGTCAAATTTTAATTTTATGATTTATAAGTAAATTACTTATTTTAAAATTAATTACGAAATTAAAACAAAAAAATGATAAATTTTTAAAAATTAAAACTTTGGTAAAACACATATGAAAATATAGAATCAATATATTTTATAGCCACCTATGTCTTTAGAAAACATATATTACATATATTTTGATAAATATTCATTACATTATATTAATACAATCTTGAGGACTATAACATTTTAGTATCATTGGAAACATTGAAACACAAACAACCGGTACTTAGGCGAGATAAATCATCTCCAAATATGTTCTTCACAACTAGAACCATTAATAGAAATATCATACATAATATATTTATTCAAAACCTTTAGAATGGAAAGATAAGAAAGGGTTATCTCAGATTCTCAGTAAGCATAAACACGGGAGAAATGTTAGCATAACATGACCATAAGTGTATAAGAACATGATGATAACATTTAAAAACCATACCCAACATGTCAAAAATAATAATCTTGAGTCATGGACTAAATATTGGTAGTTCATAAGTCCTGAATCATATGTAATTCATATAAAATGATTCATCAGAGTGTAACATTGGCATAAGACATTTAATTTGTAGCATACACACAAGCATAGAAGATAATTTCTATATTAGACAAGGCTCGTAACCTAGACAATAATAATTTAAAAATTCCATTACAAGGTATAGTTTACTCCCCATACTATAACTATCTTACTGAACTGGGATCGCTTCCCATTCCATCCTTATCTTACTAAAAATGGTTCTCTCCCCATTATAGATCAATCATACTAAACCGTTTTAACTCCCCCTTCGATCCATATCTTATTGAATTAGGTTCTCTCTTTATTCTATCCCTTACTAACTGAAATGGGTTTACTCCCCACTTCATGCATATCAATCTGAACTAGGTTTACACCCCCATTCCATACCATTCTATATCATATGATATAAATATTTACCTATTGCATTATAGGTGGATATATTTCACACTATCATTTGTTATAACATTACCACTATCCTTTTTTATAACATTACCATCATCACATATTGAAAATCATATATATGTGTTCAAGAAGATCATTAAACATTCATAATTTTATAACCAATGAAATGAAATGGGTTTCATAAACATTTCATTATATCATATAATTTGGAAAAAAGATAGGTTTCATAATCATTTCTTCATTTCTTCATAGAGTAATCTATAGAAACATAAGTTGGTTTTATAAGTATTTTAACATGTTATATGATGTGAAATAGAAACGGGTTTCATAGACATCTTTTTAACATAGAAATATATAATTTAGTGAAAAAATATGAATTTCATCCATTGATCATAACACCAATAAAAACAATGAAACATCAAAATATATCATATTATATGGAAAATAATTTTTAGAGATAAATTAAATGGAAGGTTTCTTAGAGAAGATAATTTTTTTTGAAAATGACTTTTTTAAAAATAAATCCTTTTAGAAATCGTTTTCATTGATAAAAAAATTTATAACATATAAATGATGATTTAAAATTAATTAATATTATATCTTCATAAAAATAAACATTTAAATAAGGAAACACATTTTTCAAAAAATGATAAACATCAAATTTCTTCTAGAAACCTTGGTTTTGGAAGAAAAGGGGTTTTCAACAGAAAAATTGATTTTTCATAAAATAATTCAATAAAATTCTTTAGTACACAAAGAGAGGAAAGTGGAGGTAAAACATTTATTACTGTGAATATACAATAGGATATTAATATTCATGAGTTTCATGTGAGATAGATCATAAATTTTCATCATTGTAAGAAAAATCCTAAATAATCTCAAACAATGATGATATTCCAACATAAAACTATTAAAAATTTGGTAACATTGAATCATATGACCCATGATAGAATAACATAAAATTAAACATAAACTATCCTGATTATGAATATTTTTATGATATGAAATGAAAAATGTTCCTGATAAACACCTCTATAAATAATATATTTTCATAACACAACTTTAATCTCAAGGAATGTAAATTGAGACCAATAATATTTTAACTTAAGTATTTCCTTCAGTATCACTCATTGAATGATCCTCTTATTTGGGTATCCTCATTTGGATTAAAATAAAATCCCATATAAGATGGGTTTATTCATAATATAAGGCTTCTAGGATGAGGTCAGGGATATTCGGAAGTGATTTGGGTAGGTCTTTCCTAAACCTAAATGGATTAAAGGTATGAATAAGTGAGGGGTGTGAGTGCCCTTTAATGACGACTAAAAGTGGTATTTTTCTAAAATACCCAAAATTATTCACAATTGGGAGGTATCCCTTAATTAATGTGAATCCAAAATTAAGTAATAATGTAAGGTAGGGTTGATGTGATTGGAAAAAACATCTTCCAAAAAAGAAACACATTTTTATCATGTTATTTCTATGTCATTATGTTAAATCAATTTTACCCTTTTAGTTTTTACCACTTAGACTTGTATCCTTTTAATTACATAGGTAAATTAACTTTTAAGATTAAAATTAAAAATATTTTTATTATATAAATTAGACCAACTGATTCTAAATATTAATTCGAATTTATTATATAAAAATCATATGTGGTAATAATTTTATTTTAATACAAGTGCATGTTATGTGAATATCCACATTTAAACCATAATCGTGGCATTTTAGTTTTAACTATTTGGAATAATATTTATTGTTAAAAATTAATTTCAACATATGATAAAATATAAATTATAAATATTCTAAATATCGAATCTATTTTCAAAATTAAAGAAAAAATATTTGAAAAATTTAATATAAATTTTATTTTGCAAATTCGATAAAAAGATAGTTTATAGAGGGAAAATGTTAAAAAGTTTTTAAAGTTGTTATATCAAGTATAAATATAAAATGTATTTCAATGGACTACATTAGATTAACAGATGTATAATTAAACCGATTATACTTTAAAAAATTAAAACCTTATTTATCTTTGTAATTAATTTAGGCAAAAAGAATATTTTAAATTAAAATAATTTTATTTTCAATAATCATTAAAAAAATAATCCTTTTAGAAAAATAAATAAAACAATATAACACCCCAAGATTTTATTGTATGTTCAATTACAAAAATTTCCAATTCATTAATCTTATACAAAATAAAAAAAAATTATTTCATTCAGTATAATTCATATAAAATTATATAGGGAACACAAAATAAACCTTATAAATGTACAATGAATACCGTAAGAGGTATTTCTAGAATTTAAGGAACCTATACCAATGAAATAGTAACATAGGAACAGTAATATAACCCTTAAGAATAGTACATCTGAAAAATCAATAGTTACTACCCCCATTAAAGTATAAATAAAATTTTGAAGTCTTATAAATGAAAGTATGATATCATTATATCATAGTATAAGAAAATAAAGATTTTAAAAATTATTTTTTAAGTGTTGGTATTTTTTTAGTCATAAATATTTAGTTACAATTTTATAATTAATTAATTGATTTAAAAAATATATAGTTTCATTAAATTTATTCATAAATTTATATTATGTGGTCTTATGATTTTATGATAATTTTATGAGGCCTTAGTTAATTTTTTATAGTTTTATAAAATGAGTTATAAAATTGAGTAAATGGTGATTTTGAATAAATAAATTTAGATAATTTGAAAAATATTTCAATAAAATGGATTTCATTTTTTGAATTCTACTCAATGAAAATTTGAAAGGGTGAATTTTTGAAATATTTCGAAAATACTTGAATTTTTTATGAATAGTAAAATATGATAGTTTACGATAAAATAAAAATAGCTGAATTATTGAGTCATATTTGATGTATTTATAATGAAAGCCCTTAATCTCTAACTCCAAATCACTTTTTAACGAATTTATTCAGGGGAATCAAAATTATTCATAGTCTTGATCCAAAATGTAAACTAATTAATAAAAAAATCAAGGAAACCCATCTCTCCACTATAAATACCACCCCCACCCCCTCTTCTCCTCTCACCTATAAGACTTTATGTTTGTAAAAATACTTCCCAAGTACTATAAACAACCCTCTACCAAGATTCAAGATCTATTGGTCTTACAAAAATACCAAAACCCCTTTCCGTAAGGAAGTTCTGAATGAGGAGAATTCGAGAGGTAAATCCTCTTCCTTTTTCATTGAAATTCATTTTATTTTATTTTATTTCCTATTCTCTTCAAACATCCTATGTCTAAATGAGAAATATAACTATGTAATCATCTATATATTATAATTATTTCATTTTATTCAAATATCATTTATCAAACCCTTCTCTCTCTCTCTCTCTTATTTTTTTAACAAAATCCACGTCCATGAGTTGTCGATTTACATCCTTCATGGATGAAGGATTTTTTTTATTCAATTTCTCTTTGATGTATGGTAATAAATCTAGTTTTAAGGGTAAAAAAGATTATAAAATATGTATTATATCATATTTAATGTTATTTAACCATTATATATACATCTTATCAACTAATTAAAAAAGCTATTACGTAATGGTAAAAAAATGGAAAAATAATCTATGAAATTATCACTAAAATATTATATAATAATTAATCATCATTACATATAAAAAATTTATTTATATAAATAATTACAATTATTTTTGTTCATTAATACCATATAATTCCAATTCTAGTGAATTATATTTATTTTATATGACCTTCATTACATGTATAAAATTAAATCGATCATGAAAACCAAGGAAATGAATGATCCCAAGTCATAACATTATATAATATAACTCATAAAACATCCATAAAATAACTTAATAAACTTACAATAACTCAATTAAATTTGTAAAATTTTAATTAATAAATTAATTCATTTATTTAATCTGATTTTGCAATACATTAAGATCAAGTGAAAAACACATTCAGACATAAAGTATGGGGTTCCACATCACACTTTTATTACCATGAGATTTCTATTATTCACCACATATATCTTGTAAATGGTATATATTTAACTACATTTGATATATAATATCATGATTATATTTATATTCATGGTATTCAATGATCTATTTTTTGATTGTTTATTTTTGTTCACAGTATTTGATTGCTTACAATGTAGTAAGGGACTACATCTCAATTTCCATTTCATTGAGACTTACATGGTATTGTTCAAAAAATAATTTTTTTATTATGAATATAATACCCCATTGATATCATTTTTCATTTGGAATTATATTTATATTAAATACCCATATTCTTTTATCATGGATAAAATTATTTTCTTAGTCATATACAATTATACATATAGTGTTTATTTTGATTACTATTTTGACATTAGAAATATTGATGACTCTCTATCCTCTAATAAATACTGATATAGAAAAGGCATAAGGTTCTTTTATTAAATAAATGTATAAATAATGGTTCGGAATTGATGTGATGGTAAGGCCCTATTATATCCACTTGATGTATTGATAGGTCTAATTAGAGAAAATAGCCAGCAACAAACAATTTTTGTTTTTTTTCAAATAGAATCATACATGTATCTACCAATAGAAATAAATTGTCTTGATGGTATGATGGTTCATGTTCAATATACATGATTTCAAAATAATAATAATTATCTTTATTTATTATTCAGTTATTACTTTCCCTGAGGTATCTACTATTAAAAATCAATTGATGCATTTTTATTCTCAGTTTATTGATGGCGTGGGTTTTTTAATAATTCATCATGAAATATTTATTATCTATAATTGATTATGATTCACTTATTGTTGATTCATTATACCACAATTTGTAATCCTTACTAAGAATTTAGCTCACCCTTTTATTTTTTTCCATTCCCTGGGTTGTGAAAATTAGACATTTGAATAAGTGAAATGAAGGGATATTTTCTCCTTCTCATTATACTATGTTTATTTACAAAAGTAATAAGGGAACCATATATGTATCTAGTTTCTTAAAGAAAACTAAAATAATCAATTCATAGGGATTTGATCACTCACGTTTATGCAATTTTAGAAAAACAACAACCAAATCTATGCTACAGGGTTCGAGGATATACAGTTTGTATTAGGGAATGTCTAGAAGAAAACATGGGGACTAGATTTAGAAAAAATAGTTTACGTAACATCACCCTATGGTAGGAATTAAGGATAAGCATAGAATAATATCCCAGAGTTTGGTTAAGGTTGATATTATGTGGTTCTTACAATAGACACAACCCTATCTGGATACTATAAGTGTATGTGGTTCTAGCACAGATTTACCTAGGGGTAACAACAATGGAATGGAGTCTTAGTCTTGACTCAGGGTATCCTTGTAGATTAAAATGGGCCTTACTACAAACTTTTTTTACACTCATTGGGGATATTTATAGGATAATTCACATTTTATTTACAAATCATTATGAATGATTTAACAGTAAATATATCCTAAATGAAACTATGTTTATGACTATGAGATTAGCTATGCCAATACTTTCAATTTATGTTAAGTGTTTTTCTAATTCAAAATTTTGAATTATGATTCATAAGGTAATTTATCGTATTCTATTTTAAAGTGATTATAACTAATGGAAGGAATGGAATAAATACAGATGGACAATGTAGGGATAACCCCGCTAATAAAGACAACATATTTTTTTGGAGTTCAGAAGATCATAACCATATTAATAAAACATCATTAGGTTAATAAAAATAACGATACTACACCTATGTTGGATCATTTAATGTTGAATAATACCCCATATTTTAGTGGGAACACTAATATAGTGGTTCTTTCATAGTGGATCATATCCCTTGAGAAGATATTTCAAGAATTATTCAATAATGAAAATGAAAAGGTATTACTATAAGTATATTGTCTTCAGTATGATGATGATCAATGATTTTATTGATCCATAATAATAATAAAGAATGAAAAATAGGTTATATGTAATTGAAAAATTTTACGGAAATATTATTTGATAGATATTTCCCCCATGGGAAATGAACTGAAATAAATAAAAAATTATTTAGCTTAATGAAAAGGGAAGAAGAGGGAATTGTGGAATATATTTCTATCTTCACAAGAATATTCGGGTATTATATATATTACATATGTGTTTTGTAGGAAAATATTGATCATTTATTTGATGTTATTAAGCCAATTCTTTAAAGGGCATAGTCCTTTCATCATTTTTCTAATATAATGAAATAGTATTAAGTTCCATCAAAATAGAGAAGTAATTTTTAAGAGATATTTTTTCATGGGAAATAAAACTAAAAAGATGTATTATGATAACCATGGAAATGGTTAGTCATCAAATAAGAATGTAATGAAAAAATATAATTTATTTAAAAAATGTGGAAATAATAATTCTGGTAAATTTTTGAAAGGAATGGGAGTTTTCTATAAGTGTGGATAAAAGGGTCATCGAGATAAT
Organism: Viscum album; assembly: GCA_963277665.1. Classification (NCBI taxonomy): domain Eukaryota; kingdom Viridiplantae; phylum Streptophyta; class Magnoliopsida; order Santalales; family Viscaceae; genus Viscum; species Viscum album. Next base: position 164,549,416 of record OY728149.1, read on the forward strand.
GAATATAAGAGAAAGCAACAAATAAATGATGTTAAATGATTCAACTACAATTAAATGGGGCATTATCCAAATAAATGTTCCAAATGTCCAGGTAATCTTCCACATAAGTGGACAAGGGGATAAGGCCAAGATTATGTGCTCAAAAATGTTGAGGTTAATGTTCCTAAAGATGTGGTGGAAGATACATTAATAATTTCTTAAAATTTATCCAATGCTTTATTTAATTCTGGATCATCACATTTTTTATATCATTCCGGTCATCCAATATAATTAGAAATTTCTCTTTGGATTTAGTAAATATATTGTTTGTCAAAACTCATAATGAAAGTATCTTTAAAAAAAGATGGGATTTTCATTCCGCTTAAGAATTATTTTTCAAACCATATTATCATATCTATGGTTTATTTTTATATAATACTTGGTATGTACTAGATTTCATAATATGATGCCAAAATTTATTACATTAATAAGTAAGTTACAATTTATGAGGAAGATATAGATTCACTTATCGTTAAATCTGAAATTCCATCATCTAGTTCGTATCTAGATACACTTCCAGTATCTCTAATAAATTAATGTTTTTGGGTGAAAGAACAAATAGCATCTAGGGATGAGGATTTTGATCTTCTAACTGATTATTTAAAAATTGTGAAATAATATATTGAGTTATTTGCCTAGGATTTATGTGGACATCCTCCAGAGTGGGATGTTGAGTTATTTATTGACATAATTCCTGGGGTAAGACCGATATCAAAGACTCCCTATAGAATGGTCACTATGGAATTTATAGATGATAATATTTAACTAAATGAATTGAGTGACAAGGGATTAATTATCTATAGTGTTTCTCTATGGGCATCCAATGTTCGATTTTCCAAGAAGAAATATGTATTCATGAGGTTTATTCATTTATTATAGAGAAATCAATGACACTAAAATAAATAATATATATCCTCTTCCTTGCATTGATGTTGAATTTGATCCACTTTATGGAGCTCAATATTTTTGAAGATTTAACATCAATTTGGATATCATCAAATGTGTGTGAGGAAGGAATATATTATAAATAAAACATTTTGAACTAGGTATGGACATTATGAGTTTACAGTAATTCCATTTGTATGGACTAATGCTCCCACTCTTTTCAAGGATATAATTAACCGATTTTTGAAGGTATATCATGATGAATTTGTTGTGGTTTTTATGGATGATATATTGATATCTTCCAAAGTCTATAAGGACTATGAGAACCACATACAGGTTGTTCTAGAGGCTGTTATAAGAAATGAGTTATATGGGATGTTTAGTAAATGTGAATTCTAGCTTCATACAGTTTCTTTTCTTAGGGATATTATCTCTAAGGATTTAATCTCAGTTAATCCTTCCAAGACAATGGAAATCCAATAATGGCCTAATCAAAAAAAACATAAAAAATGTAAGTTGTTTTATTGGGTTAGTATGTCACTATCGACATTTCTTATTGAATGTTTCCTGATTGGATAACCCTCTATCCAAGCTCACAAGTAAATAGGTTAAGTTTATATGGACAAATGAATGTAATGAACGTTTTGAATAACTAAAAATAAGATTTTTTGATACACCGATTTAGAATCTTCCATATAGAAATGGTTGGTTTCGGATATACAGATATGTATCAAATAATAGATTGGGTTTCGTCCTTATAAAAATGATAAATTTATTTCCTATGCATCAAGGGAGTTGAAGATAAATAAAAAAATTATCCCACTGATGATATTTAGTTATAAGCCATAATATTTGATCTTAAAATATGGAGACATTATATCTATGGTGAAATTTATGAGTTATATATGGATAAAAAGTGTTTAAAATACATTTTTATACAGAATAAACTAAACATGTGGGAAATGATATGGCTCAAGATACTCAACGATTATGATTGTTTAATACACTACCACCCTGGAAGGAAAAATAAAGTATTAGATGAATTAAGAATAAAATATCTTGGTATTCTGACCCAGATTAGTATCGAGAGAGATCCTATGTTCAGAATCTAGTAAATATGGATATGAGAATTTTTAAACAGGAGGAAACATCTTTCCTTTTTCAAATTATTTCTAAAACATCTTTACTAGAGAAAGTAAAAATATCTAAATTTGATGATGAGAACCGTTAAAATAAAATTAAAGGTGTTAAGGATGGAATATTGGAAAACTTTGTGTATGTTGATAGATTTATGAAGTTTGAAAAGAGGTTATGTGTTCCATTAATACCTTAGATAAAAATGACACTATTTGATAATTATCATAGATCAGATTTCCATATACACTCAGGTAGCACATAGATGTTTAGGGATATGAATGAATATTTTTGGTGGGATAACATAAAGTATGAAATTTCATACTATGTGTGAGGATGTCTAATTTGTAAAAAAGTTAAGGATGGGAGATATAACCCTATATGAGTCATTAAACCTCTGACTATTTTTGTATGGAAGTGGGATTACATTATGATGGAATTTGTCATAGGACTACCAAGGTCACCTAGACAGAATGATGGATATGAGATATTTTTTATTGTCTTAGAGAATCTGATCATTTCCATGCTATACGAGAATATTTACATCTTAAGATCATGGAAAGACTCTATATTAATTAATATATAAGACATCATGGTGTAGCTATATCAATTGTGTGTGATTGATATCACATATTTACATCAGAATTCTAAAAGTGTCTTTCGAAGGGTTTGGATACTCAGTTTCATTTGAATGCTATATATCACCCACAAACTGAAATACATTCTGAAAGGACTATTCAAACATTGGAATACATGCTTAAATCATGCTCAATTGAATTTTAAGATAATTGGGATCATTATTTATCTTTGGTTGATTTTTACAACAATAACAGTTTACATTATAGTTTTCAAATTTATCCATATAAAGCATTGAATGGAAAGAGATTTTGAACTCCAACTTGACAGGATGATGTTAGTGAGATGAAAAATATCACACCAAAACATACTAAAGAATCAATGACATAGGTAAAGATAATTTAGGCCGATATTAAAGCATCCCAAAGTAGGGAAAAGAGTAATGTAGACAAGGATTGAAACGATTTGGAATTTCAATTGGGTGATCATGACATTATAAAAATATCTCCATCGAAAGGTGTCTTGAGGTTTGGTAAGAAATGGAAATTGAACTCTAGGTACATCAAACTATTAGAAAATATGTAAATAATTGGAACTATATATTATCATTTAATAATTCCACCAAGTCTATCCAAAGTTCATGAAGTGTTCCACATGTCCTTGTTGTATAAGTACATAAAAGATCCAACTCATATACTCACCTATGATGAAATTGAACTAGAACCTAATATGAAGATCCTATTTTGATTCTTGACACAAGAGAGATTGTATTGAGACATTAGATGAATCGACTGGTAACTGTTATTTGGAGAAACCATAAAATGGAGGGATCAATGTGGTAACTAGAGGATGTTATGAATAATAACCACCAACATCTATTTATAGGGAAATATATATGAAAACTTTTGTGGGTGAAATTTCTAATGAATGGTTAAATGTAACACCACATGATTTTATGGTATGCTTATACATTAATAAATTCCATTCATTAAGCATATATTTACCCACAAAAATAATTCCATTTAGTATAACACATATAAAATCACATATATATCACAAAATAACCCTTATAAATTGAGAATGAATTATGTTAGAGATATTTCTAGATGTTAAGGAACCAATAGTGATGAAATTGTAACATGACAATATGAATAGTAATATGAACCGTACAAATAGTAAATTTTCCAAATGAATCATTAGAAGAAACATAAAAGCACAAATACAATTTATGAATATCATAAATTAAAGTATAATAAAATTATATCATAGTATAAGCCAATAAATATATTAAATTTTATTGTTGTATTGTTGGTATTTTTATAAGTCCTAAATATTTAACTACAGTTTTAAATTATTATATTGATTTAAATTTGAAGTTATTTTTACAAAAATCATTCATAAATTAATATTACATTGTCTTATGATTTAAGGATAATTTGTTGAGACATTATTAAATTTTGTTAGATTATTATTAAATGAGTTATAAATTTAAAATATGTATTTTTTGATTAAATTATGATTTTAACTAAGAATTAAATATATAATATTTAGAAACTTTTTAAATAAAATGGAGTCCATTTTCTGATTCTACTCATTAAAAAATGTTTTCGATGAATTTTTTTAATTTTCCAAATTACTCAAATTGTTTATGTATAGTAAAATTCGTTAATTTATGAAAAAATCTAAATAAATGAATTATTGAGTCATATGTGATGTATTGTAGATGTATTCACATAAAATAGGAATAACGTCACAAATTTATAGTATTTATTCATTGGAATCAAACCTATTCATAGTCTTGATACAAATTGTAAACTAATTAAAAATAATAAAGGAAACCCACAATCCTCCACTATAAGTACAACCCCTCAAACCTCTCTTCTCCTCACACATCTAATCCTTAATTATTCTACAAATTATTCCAAAATACTCTTCCCAAATCTATCCCCAACATTAATAATATATTGGTATAACCAAACTACCAAAACCCCTTTCCCTAAGGTTGTTCTCGAGGAGGAGAATTCAAGAGGTAAATACTCTTCCTTTTTCTATTAAATTCAACTCAATTTATCTTATTTTCTTATTCTCTTATAACCACCTCTAATCAAATGAGAATAATAACATAATTATCTTATATATAATTTAATTATATCCTGTTAATGTAATATAATTCATCAAACTCTTTTCTGTCTATATTTTATTTTAAAAATGAAAACATTATCCATGAGATGTTGATTTACAAGCTGCATGGATGGAAGATTTTCGTTCTTCAATTTATCAATAAATTCAGGTCATGAATCCATTTATACGTTTTATAACTATTTTAAAATATTTATTAAATCCTACGAAATTTTCTAGAACCATTATATATACATAGTACTAATTAATTGAACAAAACTATTGTGTGATGATCAAAAAATGCCAAAATAATCAGAGCAATTATCACTAATATTTTAAATAATTTTTCATACTAATACCATATAAAAATTGATATATGTAATAATTTACACATATTTATGTTCATTAATAACATATAATTCCAATTCTGGAGAATTATACCCATTTAACAGGAACTTCATTACACGTATACAAGTAAACCCATCATGAAAACCAAGAAAACAAAGGTTACCAAGCTATAAAATTATATCATATTACTCATGAAAAAATCCATATATTAACATAGTAAAAATATAATAAATAAAATATATGTATAATTTCTTATGACTTAATTAATTGATTAATTTAATCTGCTTATCTAGAACACTAACAACATGTGCAGAACACATTCAGAAATAACGTAATGGGTTTCTAATATAAATTTTATTTCTGTGAGATTTACATTATTCGCCACGTAGTAATTTTATAGGGTGGATTTATAATTCCATTTTTTATATAATATCATGAATCTATTTATACTCATTGTATTAGATGATCCAATAGATGAATATTAATTTTTTCATTTTATTCGATTGATTATAATATGGTAAGGGTCATCATCTCAATTAATGTTTCATTGAGACTGGCTTGGTATTCTTCACCTAATAATTCTTGTGTGGTGTATCTACTACCACAATGAGATAATTATTCATTTTGAATTATATTTCTATTAAATATACTTATTCTTGTATCATGTATATTATTATTTTCTTACATATATACCAATTTACATAAAATGTTCATTTTGAATGCTATTTTAACATGAGAAATATTGATGAATCGGTATCCTATACTCAATATAGATATTAAAAAGTAATATTCTTCATTTTATAAATATATTTATAAAGAATTATTTGTACTTTAAATGATGGATGGGTCCCATTATATCCCCTCGTTGCATCGATAGGTCTTATAATACAAAATAGTTGTCGACAAACCGTTCGTGTTTGTTTACAAACAGAATAAAGCAAGTATCTACCCATTAACATAAACCGTATTGATGGTATGATGGTTCATGTGTCAGATACATGACTTCCAAAAAATAAGTAGTCTCTTCTTTCAATATTCAGTTATTACTTTCGATGAAGTTTTAAATATGATAAAATTTATGCATTCACTTCTATTATATGGTTATTGAATGTGTGTCTTTTTTAATTATTCACCATCCCATATTGATTATGTATAATTGATTATGATTCAATTATTATTGGTTCATGATTTCACTATATGTAACCCTTACTAACAATTTTATATCACCCTTTTATTTTTTTCCTTCCCCAACTTGTGAAAAGGAGATATTTGAATAAGAGACAAGAAGCATCTTATTCTCTTCTGTTTTGTACTAAATTTCTTTAAAAAAGTAATAAGTGAACCATTTATGTCTCTAGTTTCTTCAATAAAAATAAATTTATTGATCCTTAGTGATTTGATCTCTTGTTTCTATTCTATTTTAATAAAATGACCACTCACTTTGGGCTGCTGGGTTCGGGGTTGTTACAATTCACCCAAAGATAGTTTTGAAGTTATTACTTAAAAAAGCTCATAAATTTAATCAATTTAATTTTATAAAATTTCCAAAAATTAATTTTATTATTATTAACATAAATATATAAAAACATCTTTTAGAGAAAACTGTATTTTTTAAACACCTAATAACTTTATCAAATATTATTTATTTTACTCTCAATTTTTTTTCCGTATATAAAAACATTAAAATTTACTTTTAAAATTTTATTACTACTTAATAAATTGTTATGATTAATAGTAAGGTTATTAAATTTATATCTAACTAACTATATTACTAATATATATTGATAATGTTAAAACTCAGTGTTGTGTGTAACACAAGCTAAGCCAGTGTTGTGAGTAGCAGAACCTTAACAATCTGTTATGTGTAATGAAATCCATAAAGTAAATTTAATTTGTTCGAAAAAAATAATTAATAAAAATTCATGGTGTTATATTCTAACCCTTTAAATTGATCATTATGATAAAAATGAGGAAACTTATACTTCATCATATCCTCATGTTTCCATTTACCAATGTCAAATTTTCGGTCACTCCAAAAAACATTGACAATGAGAGTAGTCTTTTTCATATAACACCCATTATATTATCTTGAATCTTCATCGATTGTTCTTGATATGTATGATCTTTCTAAACCACTATAACCCATAATTTTAGTATATGTGGATGGAATGGTTTGTAATTCCTCAGTAGTGATACATGGAACAGATCATGGACATGGTAGAGGATAAGTGGATATTCCAAGTGATAGGCTACCATCTTGATGTGATCAACAATTTCAAAAGGACCGATATACCAATGGAATATATTATCATTATTATTGAATATCATAAACTTATTCCATGTTGAAATTATTAAGAAAAAACATATTAGTAACATCAAATCATAGATCACAATTTTTTTTCATTATTAATTTTCTCCCATCTTTAAGCTATCATGATGTGAAACTGATCAGATTAACCATCTATTTCATTTTTTTTTCTATCTCAATCAAGATTATCTTTTTTTCAACATAATTAAAACATGTTAGAGGTCTATATTTTTTCCATAGAGTACTTAATTGAGACCCATCTAAGTTTTTGAGTGAAAGATATTGTTATCAAAAAACTCAAATAGTGGAAGGTGTTGATCCCAACCCCCATTTAAATCTAACGAATAAGATCACTCCATGTACCCTAGTGATTGAATAGTTACTTCAGAAAAACTGTATCATTTAGGAATATACACAGTGATTCAATTAGGTTTTTTATCAGGAACTTGCTGAAGACATCTCTAGAATGTTGAGGTAAACTTTAGATCTCATTCAAGCATAATGTAGTTTGGGACTCCATGAAATATTACCAATTCCATAATGTATATCCATAAAAGTCAATTTATAGTGAAGTATTATCTAATAGAAGCGAAGTGTGCTATCATTGTAATGTTATATACTTGAACCCATATATCATATTCACGTAAAGATATTTTGGGGTGTCCAATACCAAAATATATGGTGATTTTTTCCCATTTATTTTTTGGTATGGTAAATAGATATAAAATCCCCATATAATATTGTCTTTCAGCCATAAAATGATGACATAACATCAAATTTGATACAAACTCTCAACTATCACTCTTTATACCATCCCACTAAAAGTATTATTTCAAATATCTATTTATATTTATACTTTAAAGACAAATAGATAATGTAGAACTATGAGCATCCTCTAACAAATTATTCTTCATGTATGGTATGGATGAAATGACTAAATGGTTCTTGAAATTTATCATTCCATCTGAACCATGGTTAAACTCAAGAAATTTTTTAAATTTCTTTTTTATCTCTCCATCTCCCCCCTACACCTCTTAAATTTTCACTGGATAAATTGTTGAAAATTTAATTGAGAAATAAAATATGTTTCCACTTTTTTCAGGATATCCATATCTATCCCTTCAAAATAAACAAATATTGGATCTTTTATTATCTTCATGAGGGATACAATATCATTATTCATTCGACACAATGCATCAAAAACCTTTCTCACTTTCCCGGGATGGTAACGTATTGAGAAGTCATAATCTATATTTTTATATAGCAGTTTTAAATGGATAATGTTGAAATATTTCTTATTTAAAATATACTTTAATATTTTTTGATTAATATATATATAACACTCTTCTCTATGTGGATAATGTTTCATATCTTTAATGGAAAAATTAGAACTGCTAACTCATAATCATGTGTTGGATAAATTTTCTCATGAACCATCAATTATTGAGAGGAATAATATATAACCATGTAATTATTCAAAAATCAGTCCCAATCCTCTATTGGATGAATCATAATAGAATAAAAAGACTTATCTGTTACAAGTTAATGTCAGTATAAGTGCACTCACTAATCCTTTTTTCTGTTTCTTGAAATTTTCTTCTCAAACATCTGTTCAGAGGAACATTGCTTCATTCTTAGTTTCCATGGTTGGTGGAATATATAGTACTGATAAATTATCCATAAACTATTTATAATATTTATCTACTCTATGAAAACTATAGATCATAGTCATCTTAGTTGGTCTAATCCAACATTAAATATCTATCATCGTTGATGGATCAAAAGATATATCCTCTTGTGAGATTTTATAATCAAAAAAATGTTTCATTTTTATACAAAAATCATTTTTAAGTGTTTTTAATAGTTTATAATTCATTTGTCCCTTTATTATAATTCTCAATTAGTTTTATTTATCTCAATTTCAATTTTTATGGATATGAATATAGTATATACATACTACCAAAAATGATCAGCATAATTTATAAATACTATACTCATTTAATCAATGAAGTTGATGGGGGAATTTGTAAGACCAAAAGGTATCACTATATATTCCTAGTATCCAAACATTGTATGGAATACTATCATAAGTATATCATCCTTCATGAGCATCTATTGATGATATACCTAAAAAATTTTAATCTTTGAAAAAAAATTATCTTCTCACAATTAGTGATAAAAGTCATAAATACAATGAATATGATACATGTTCTTAATTATAATGTTGTATAGTTCTGAATAATCAATTAAGAGTTGAATCTATCCATCATTATTTTTAAAAAAAATAGGTACACTGCAAGGTGACACACTTGTCTAAATTAATCCCTTTTCATGGTTCTCCAAGAGTTACTTCCTTACTTCCAACAACTAAATTGGTTCCGTACTATAGGGAGTCATTGAAATTGGTATGGAACTAGGCATGAGTTCTGTTGACATAGAAATTTCAATTTTTGGTAGAAGACTAAGAAAATCATTCAAATAGACATAAATATATTCTTTAGTAATGGGAACATAATCAATGTCAACTTTATTCCCAACCATTTGAGATAAACACCCCTTGTAATTGGAAATAAAGACCCATACACTATATGTGATCTCCATCAGAAGTTTAAACTTATTGTCACATTAATAGATTTTAATAGGATGGTTTGGAATATAAATTTTTATTTACCATCCATGATAATCGATGCGGGTATATATAGAAAAATTCATTCCATTACCAAGATAAAATAGAATTAAACTACTCATAGAATGAAAGATATTTCCAGATGAACATTCCCACCAATTTCCACCAATAAGGAATCATTGAACTAAGATATGATCAACATAACATTAGGGATTTTTACTAGTAATTATACATATAATCATTCGGTTGGAATATTCTTACCCATATAAAATTCATCAAATATGAATTAATGGGAAGATTCATTGTCGAATAAACCATTAGTAGTTATAGAGTGTATAAGATGTGTACCTTTCATGACATCATTATCACACCCATCATTAGAAATAGTGACTGCATGAGACTTACCATTGTCCCATGCCTTATGAGGTTTCTGACGTTGATCATCACTAGAAATCCTCAGTTTTGGGAACAAGTTAGCATAATTCACATTCTATTTACACATTAGGCATTGATGTATGAGTGGTTTACTATATACACCTTTCTAATTATTCTCAATATTAACTAACTTATTTCCATCACATTTGTAATGAATTTCCTAATAACATTTTATTTTACTCTAAATACATTTAATAATACCCTTAATATAATTTATCCATGATTCATCCCACAAATTGATCATAAAATAAAGATAATCTTCTTCTATCCATGGTTTTTAAAATTTCCTTTGAACTCCACCTTCCTTTTCTTATCAAACCCATATTATTGATAAGTAACCCCATATTTTATTTCCATTGTGATATCACACCAAAAAGACTCTTTATAGGTATTGAGGTCTTATATGTCTAACACCCTTCAGAGAATTGGTTTTAGGACACTTAAGAATCGATCTACCATACTTGTTGTCTGGATGATAATACTAGAAGCATAACTCATAATTCTTGTAAAATTCTCATCATAGGTTCAAACTAATCCTTCATCTATTTACATTAACTAATGAATCTCTTTCTCCATCTTCGTATAAATAATACAAGGAAATTACTTATTTTAAAATATGTTCTTGATATCATCCCAAACCATGGAGGCAATTTCATCTTGTTTCCAAAAATTCATGATAATTTTCCACCATTGATATAATTCACCTACCAAATAGTAGGCATCAAAAATGAATTTTACATTTTCTAAAAACTATATAATTGAAAATATAATTTCAGTTGTACTGATCCATTAACCAACAAATAATGAATCAGCAAAACAACTAAATGAAGCATGACATTTTCTTATGAAAGAACCAATAGAATGGTGTTCCCTGTTTTGTTTCTCTAAAAGTACATCAGGATTTATAGCTTGATAAATTTGTAGAAGAATAGAAAAGAGATTATTCATTCCATCTCCCTTAACATTTGGAATCTCATGAGGAAAATCATTACATAGTCTATATCACTAAACATTAATGTGATTATTTTGGGTTTTATCCACTAAATAAAACCAAAAAACAAAGTGAGAGAAATTATTATCATATTAGAGAACCACATAATCATTAATTCCACTCATAGTATAACTAAATTATGACTAATACATTACAATATATGACACGTTATGTGTATCCTAGGATATTCATAGTCATAGTATATTTAAATAATTCATGATGTTTTGTAAATAGTCTATCAATTACAAATCATATCCCTTTGGAGTGTCAAACAAGGTGTGGAGGAACGCATTTTGTCATGAACTAGTTCTCGATCAAGTGTAACTCAATATAGTGTTATCAAAGTTTCTAAAAATAGGTACATCTATTCCAAATCCATATAAACATTTGGTATCCAAATAGGGATGTAATTTCTTGGAAACCTCTCTATCAATTCATTAAAAAAATTCATTTACATTTCCCTATACATTTTCCCATCATTAGAATTATCCTTAGACACATCCTTAGGGATCTCAATAAGGATTTCTCATCCATGATTCCTACGTTTAGCTGAACCATTCCTTTCATATGAACTATATTGAACAAGGATTTTCATAGATAGATATTACATCATTTTTAGGAATATTCAATACATTACAAAAGATGACCATTATAGTTTAGTGTCTTTGAAAACATGGAAATAAAAACAACTGGTACATAGGTGAGATAAGTCATACCACAATTTTTTATTCACAAATATAACCCTTCCTAGACATAGAATATGTAATAATATCTTTGTAGCCTGGGAAAAGGAGACATAATAAATGGTGAAATTAGATTCTCAATATGGTTAAATAATGGAAATATGTAAGCATAACATGAACATAAATGTATGTGTGCATGAAAATTAAATTTTATAACCATTCCTTACATATCAAAGACCATAATAACGAGTAATAGAATAAATATTAGAGATTCATTAGACATTAATCATACGGAAAACAAACAACACGAACAATATGATCATAAAATTACAATTAGAGATAGAATATTTAGCATACAGACAAGTATATAAAATCATTTATTAATTATCCAAGGCTCACTTCTAAGACCATCATATACGATAGATTCCCTTAAAAAACCGGGTTCACTCTCCATTTGAACCCTAAATTACTAAATATGGTTGACTCCACGTTCTATCCCCATCTTACTGAATATTTTTCACACCCCATTACAAACTAGTCTTACTAAACCAGGTTCACTCACCATTCATACCATGTCTTACTAAGCCATGTTCGTTCCCCACTAAAAAAATATCCTAATGAATTCGGATCACTCCTGGTTCAAGCCCTATCATAATGAATCGGTGTTACATCTATTCTTGTCATGTATATCTCATGAGATATAAATATCTACCCAATGCATTTCAAGGAGATATATTACCCACACTTCATTGGTTATAACAGACACTCTATCCTAAATTATAACATTACCACCTTTATATAATTAATATCATGCATATGTGTTACACAAGATTTTAAAAATTTATTATTTCATTACCTATGATATTAAATTGGTTACATAAATATTTCATCACATCAGAAATTGTAAAAATTAAATTTTTTCTGGTCATTTTATCATTTCATCAGAATATAACTCATTGAAACGGGTGTGGGTTTCATAAGAATTTTATCTTAGCATAACTTGTTTTAGTGAAATGGGTTTCATTAACATTTTTTCAAAATAAACATAAACCATTCTTATAATTAATAAAAATGGTATCCTTGGAATATAACACCATTAAAGCATAAGTGACACCAAAGGATGTTATAATACAAGGAAATTAATTTTTTTGGATAAATCACTTATAACAATTCTTGTATAGAATAAAGAATCTTTAAAAACACTCCTTCTTTATTCATTTTTGAAATCCTTTTCTTTGAAAATAATCTTTGAAAATATATAAATAAATTTTTAAATACCATTTAAAAAAGTTCTAAAGGAAAATAATTTTTCAATAATGAAAATAATTTTTTAAAAAATAAAACTTTTTTAATTTTTTGTAGAAAACATGGATTTTGAAGAAAAATGGTTTTCAATGTAAAAGATGAATTTTCATAAAATCATTCTTACCATCTTTTCAATACATAAATAGTTGAAAATGATTATAAATCATGTATTGTCATGAAATAACCATAGGATACTTAAATTAGTGGGTTTAATGAGAGATAGATCATATTATTTAATAATTGGAAAAATAAACATAATTAATCCATATAAATAATTACATTGTAACATAAAACTCTAACCAATTTAGTAACATTGAATCATATGCCTAATGAAATAATTAAAAAATGAAACTTAAAATATCAGGAGTTTAAATAAATTCATCATATTACATGTCAAGGGATTTTTATATACAATTTGTGAGATAATATTGTTACATAACATAACATACATACCAAATAAGGAAAATTGAGACAAATATCTCCCACCTAATGTCTTGACTTCTGACATACCTGTTAAAACATCCTCTTCTTCGGGAATTTTCCATAGGATTGCATGAAAAGCCTTTATAGTCTGGGTTTATGCCCAAACTAAGGATTTTATCTTGAGGGGAGAGATCTTGGGATGTGATTTTGCTAAATATTGGAAGAAACAAAAGTATTTGGTGGTGAAAATAATTGAGGGGAGTAGGTGACCATTTTTTGTTTAGGAGGAGTGTAATTTTTGGTAATACCAAAAATTATTCCCTAATGGGAGGTTGCATTAACCACGTTTTCAACAAAATTTGAAGAATAATGGAATAAATGGTTGATTTGGTCTAGAGAAACCTCAACTACACAAAAATAAACACATCTTAATAATGATATTCCATAGTCTTTAAGTTTACTCAATATTACCCTTATATTTTTTTACAATGGTAACTTATATCTTGTTATATACCTTGGTATATTATCCATTAAGAATAAAATTAAAATTAGTTTAATAATATAATTTAGACTCAATTATTTTAAATATTAAATCCAATTTATTATATAAAATCTTATTTGTGTGTAAAATTCATTTTAATAAAAACTGAGGTAATACACAAAACCGTATTTTAACCTTAATCATGATAATTAATTTTAAATATTTTCACAAATAAAAATAGAAAAATATTAATTACAACTTATTATATAATATAAATTATAGTTATTAAAAGTATTGACTCTTTATTTCCAAAATAAACTCATATTACCTCAAAAATATAATTTTAAATTAATTACAAAGACTCGACAAGAAAGAGGGGTTTAAAAGTGAAAATGAAAAAATGTTTACAAAGATAAAATATCCAATTTCAATATTAAATTGATTCTAGTTTCCAAAATTGGATAAATAGTTGTATAATTGAACTAATTTTACATTAAAATTAATTTATAAAATAGGTTAACATTTTAAATAATTTAGAAGAAAGTATAATTTTCAATTAAAATTCAGTACTTCTCAGTATTCATCATAAAATTGATACATTTCAAAATAATCACAACAATTCACCCTCAGATAATTTTGACATTATGAATATAAAAATCAATATTATTTTGTCAAATTAAATTTAAAAACATTAAAAAAACAAATTTTATTGTTTTTTAGAAAAATATATGAAATTTGTTTGAGAGAAAAAACATATTTTTGAAACACATAAAGACATTAACAAAAATTTTGGATTTTATTATCGATATGTTTTAGTTATATAAAATAATAATTATTGCTGTTTAAAAAATAATTACTTATATTCATATTTCTATGATTAACTAATAGGTAAAAATAGTATCAATTGTGTAACTATATTAATAGTAACCATGGTTTTGTAAAAACTCAGTGTTGTGTGTAGCATAATCTAGGATAGTGTTTCATGTAAAAAATATTAGATTAATGTTAAATCAAACATTGAAATTGAATTTCTTTACAACATAGATTCATCAAAACTCATTTTGTTACATTTATATAACTAAATTTAACCACACATTTTTATTTTCCATTATCGGGTATGTTTTACATTTGAATAGACACATTACCTTTAATATATTAAAATTTATACTTTTTCCACTTATAAAAGTAGCATAATCCACTCCATGTATCATCACCACCCAAAAAAATTTTCAAAATCATTTTCAAATAACATCCTAAAATTTATGTCCTGGTATACTAGATCAAGTATCCTTTAAATAATAACCTTAAATGGTATCATCCCATTTTTTCAAAAGTATATTTCTATGTAGTTATGCAAGAAAATTCCAAATTAATCATATTCCATTTTAATTCAATACCTTCTTACTCCGCCTCTTTAAGATCTTTTTGATCCTTTATGATATAAAAAACTAATATTATTAATATACTAAATGTTATTATTATGATGAAATGTTTATTAACTACTGTTCCCATTCTAATTATAAAAACAAATACATTTTCATGTCCCTATTTCAGCTACCACATCAATCAATGACATGTTTGATTTTTCATCATCGCAATGCATGAATGGATCAAATGGTGAATTTAACATATTAAAATGAAATTATAAAATTATTAGTATTCCAAAATTATAAATCATCAACTACCTTCTTCACGTTCAATCAAAAATCAATACATCCCTCATACGTATGTGTGGACTACCGCCCCATGAAAGTGAAGTATTTTATTTTTCATTCTATTCCATATGTATCAAAATCTTTTGAAATATTTTTTACCATTTCAGTGTATTCTAAATAATATCATTACATGTTTTTCATAATAATATGGTTCCAAAATAATCACTTTCTTAATGATATTATCCATATGATTATATTTTGTTTCTATTTTTGTTGGATTGACCACCTAAAAACAACACTATAAATTTTTATCATGGATGAATATGGAAACATAAATTATGGCTTCATCTAAAATAAATGATAAAATATCATTTTTTTGTGGTTCTTGAAATGTTATATTAAATTTTTTCCCATTATTAATTTATCATCTTCATTCATAAGAAAATACCAAACAACATGTCATTGATTATATTTTTCCAATTTTTAACCAAAACACTTTAATAATGGAACTATATAATAATAAATTATTATTATAAAAATCAATTATATTAACTATAATCTTCTCACAATGTTTTAATTTGAATTGAAAAATATGAATCAACATTTCTATTATGAATGTTGTAATAATTGTTTTTGAAACTAATAGCATTGGATGATGAAAATAAAATATGACTAACTTATAATTTAGTAATAAATTATTATAAAAGAATAATATTAAAGTGATATTATGTTTATATGTTTCATAAATAGTTTATAATGATTTTCTGTTTTTTATACATGAGGTTAGAGAAAGTTTCTACTAGGAAAAACTTAATATATTGGTTTCTTCATCTCCATTTCGGTTCATTGAGATGTGTTGTTTATTTACATATTTTTTCCTTTTTGTGGTCTATAATTTTTACATGGTTATATTTTATTATAATTTTTCATGTAAAATAATTTATTTAAAAATATATATAATTTTATACATATCGTGGTTTTGTATTCTAAAGATAATGATGTTGTAAGTGATTTTGTTAACACATACCCATTTTTGATTTATAATTCTACATCATGAAATTATTACTTCAATGTATGGTTTCTTCCACCCAAAGATTTTATATTATAATTTATAATTACCCTTTGTTAAAATTAATCTATTGATTAAAATCATCCTTCGAAATGAAATTATTCATATTAAAGTATGATATTATTATGAACAATTCATATCATTCCTTAGTAAGCACATTTTCATTAATATAAATGTTTTATATTTTCTATAATTTTATATTGTATATTTGGAAACCCAATTATATTCTCACTCATCTTGTGTTCAAATTTATCATATCTACTTTAAATAATTGATCTTTTTTATGAGGGTTTTCAACAAATGTATTTTAAAATATTCAAATAGTTTTCCTTTCATGATTTTATTTTTTATCATTAAATCCACATTTCCACTAAAAACATTTATAAAATTTTTATGAAAATTAGTAAATATACTTTTTAATATATCATTTTCCAAAAAAAATCTCATCTATTTTTTTAAAACAATTTCTTGAATGTGACTGGTAACTTCATCTATTACGAGTATCGAGAAAATAGTTTTTAAACTAATTTTATGGTTTCTATCATAACATGATAATTATTATTCATGAATAGTAGTTTCCATGTTTTTAATTGGGTTTCCAAATAATTTTAACTCTTTATTATTCTAAAATTATTAACAAATATTATTATATTTTTTGAATGTTAATTTCTTATTTTAAAAGGAATTCCTGATTTTGAAATTATTTTTAATGGATTTTATATTTTAAAAAGAATTCATCATTGTTCTATGTCATCACAATGCTGGTTTTAAAAAAATATGTTTCTTGAATATTTTTTATAATAATCATTTTTAGGGTAATTTTTAATTATAACAATGTATTTTATTTTAAATAATACAATACGATGTAAATTTCATGCTTGTCAAAAAAGGTGTATATCCTACTATTTTTCAAGTGATTTATCTAGTGATCAAAACATTTATTTCTCATAAATATCAACATCATTAATGATTCTTATATTACATTGGGGATATTTTTCAGGTACTAGTAAACTTATTTTTCTTGTTGTATTTTGTAATGTTCTTGGAATATTTTTTATTAAACTCATGTATTTTCTAAATTTTAATTCTATATTTTTTAATTGTAAATTTCTTTATGTCCCAATGACACATATATGTATGTATTATTATTATGTGATGGTGTTTTCTTATATATAAATGACTTTAATTGTTTAAATAAATATTAATATGGATATAATAATGTAAAACATGTAGTTATGCTCGATCCATAATGGGAAAAAGACTATGATGCCTGATCCACTTTAGGAAACATGTCAGGATGTCTGATCTACTAAGGGAAATAGGTTGAGTGGCATAACCATTAAGAGAAACATGTTTTGATTCTTGATCCAATATGGTAAAAATGATTCAATGAATACTCAATGAAGGGAAAAAAGATATCATGCCTGATACTTTAATGGAAACATGAAGTTATTCTTGATCATTATTTCATGATTCCTGTACATAATATTATACAACTTTTCAATATAATGTGTCTTTGATTATGCTTTATTGATCTTTTTTATTACTACACACAATTTTTCTATACTATATATTTTTATATGATATTATATGTCATTATATCATTGAAATATGAAGAACTCTTATTATTCAATGATCAGTTCAATAATATATCTCTCTTCTCCTTATTTTTTCACATATACGTAATATTTAACACTTTAATAACTGTTGATAATTTTTTCCTATATAGATTATTTTCTAAGCCATTTATTATGTATCCACTCCCTAGTTTATGAAGATTGTATAACCAATATGGAATATAGATGGGGTTTAGTGTGGGTCTATTATGGACAAATTATCACAGGTGTCCTATGTTTTCCTTATATAGCTTAACACCAAAGACATTAAACCATAAATGTTTTAATATTATATGATTTATTATGAGATGTAATGGTTTTATTTTTTAAACGACTTAAAAAATATTATTCTCGTATTGTATCATCTTTAATGATATCAAATAATATTTTTAATTAATTTTTTTAGCAACAGACTCTATAGTATGGGTCTAAGGCATCTCAATTGATGAAGATGATTGAAAAAATTAAGAAAATAAAAATATATCCACAATAATTCAAGATAATGAGCACATAAATTGTATAACTTCTCAATAGTAACTATAGAATCAAAAATCATTTATGATATTTTATTATACTCGATTTTTGAAAAAACACAACAATCACACTGATGATTACAATTAAATAAAACCAATTATATAAAAACTAAACTATAAAATATTATTCCCCCATAATACATCAGTGTTACACTATTTTTAATTTCAACATGAAATATGATAAATGAAAATGATATTATATGATTAAAATTATTATAATTGAATCAATGATTGAGAACAAAATAACCTAATCATCTAAATTATTTGTAGAGTTGTGAACTATAATGACATCAATTATTTGTGTGGGGAATCCCTCATTAATTACATTATCAAATTATAATTTAATATGATGCTGATTCTTATGTAATATCATATTCCCTCAAACAAACTACCCAAACATAATATATAATATTAATAAATAACCATTTATAATACAAGATGTTATGAATCAAATAGATCCTTGAATTTTCGAGAATAGCTTTACCTCCCATAGAATTCTCTATATTTTAGATTATCATATAATTAGGTAATTTTTATCAATAATTATAGATTCATCTGTTCTCATATGATGTTTATAAAATATAATCAATATCTTAATATTTCAATATTCCACGATCCTTGGATAAGGTTGAATCAGTGTTGTATTTTTAACAAAAAAATAAGTTTTATACTCTACTACCATGGGAAAAACATCCCTCATAAACATCATTTATCATGAGGAAATAATTATGAGAGTCTTTTATATCATAATATTTTTTTGATAATGTTTAATAAAGTCACTTTATCTAATTAAATTTATATAGTAATGTGATTTTCCCCAATATTCACTTCACCTAATAATTATTTTAAAAAACATGGATATTTTTTGGCGTCGTATGGTGTTGAGGTTTTGTACATTGAACTATAATTTCAAATTTATGGAAATCAAAATCTAAATAAAAAAGTGTGACTCCTGGCCATTGATGAATTATTTTGGTATAATAAAAATATAGAAATCTAGGTACTAACAAAATGAATTACTACTTTTGAATCATATGTGATAATGTATTTAATCTACAGCCATTTTCTAACATAATTAAAAATAGAAATTTTATACAAATAAAAATATTATAGGAAATAAATCATGAAATAAATATAGCTACATGAAAAATCCTAGAAAATAATATTGGTATAATGGGCATTTTTGTATCCTTGAAATATTATAATTATGTTAGAAATGATCAGAATATTTTAAAATCTCGTGTGAATCATGTAACTAGATTGGAAAATAAAAACATGAATCATAGACCATTTCTAGAAGTTGTTGGTGGAT
This sequence comes from Viscum album, assembly GCA_963277665.1. NCBI lineage: Eukaryota > Viridiplantae > Streptophyta > Magnoliopsida > Santalales > Viscaceae > Viscum > Viscum album. Next base: position 164,569,953 of record OY728149.1, read on the forward strand.
AGAGATTCCACCCTAAGTGAGTGTTTGGTATAAATGTAAAATGGACTCCTACCCATGATCAGGTATGAATCTTTTATTTTTTTTACTTTAGATACACTAATATTATCGATCATCCCATATATAGTACCTAGACTCACTTCTCAGTCATTTCAAATTGGGTTCCATAATATTTAATGGAATTTAATAGATCTAAATATACATTTTTAAGATAATATTAAAAGGATGTTTAATTAATAATGTATACAAATTCTAATCGCAAAATTATTATTATAGAGGTATCTAGTCGATAGTGTTAGTTGTTAATATATTAGACATCCTTTACTTTTAATATTCTATTTTATTATATGACCACTTTATATCTCTAAACTCAGTCAATAATTTCAAAATAAGGAGAAACCAATGAATAATACTCAAAATTATATGTAGCATCTTCAATTCATACCCCAATATTGTATACTAAAAAACTACTTTGGAGCCCAAAGAAAAAAAAATATTCTATAGAAAATATAATAGTATGAAAATAATTTTCCATTTCTAAATTGTTTTTTAGATGAATACAATATCTTAGATCTTTTTTAATCATATATATATGTATGTCTATATATACTCAAAGAAAATACCAATCCAATTGTGATGTTATAAGCATCACACATAAGCTAAAATGGGATCTCTAACCATAAGGGTTATATAATGGTGGAAGTAGTGGGGATATTATTAAATTCATCAAATTATTAACATTAAAAATAAACAATAAAAATATTATAATACTTTTAATGTAAGTTAAATAATATTAGTGAGAACGAATTAAAGTCACTAACGAACCATTGATAAAAATTTAAATAAATTTAGAATGGTATGACATTGTGGACACATGTTAGATATGATAATGTGAAAATAATTCGAAATATATATCAATCCATCTTAAAAACAGGCTTAAAACAACATTCCCAAAATAATTTACTTTATATGACATAAAATAATATCTTTTAGTCTACAAATCTTGATTTTTTTCAATATGATGTTACAAAAAATTACTTAAACAAAAAAATCTAGTTATCAAATGATGAGTAATATGTAGTAATGTATCATGTAAATCATAAAAAACAATCACCAATCATGTTATTAAGGTACTTGGATTATTAAAATGTACCAACTTAATTCTTTGGTAATACAATATATTTAATGTGCATGTGTCTAGTGTGACAAGAACCAAAAAAAATTTGAAAACACATTAAATATCTATTAGTTTGTCTTAATTGTGAGTATCACGTGAATATTATTAATTAATTTTTTGTTGATTAGTCTTTTATATTATAAGGATTATGTTTCTTACAATATATTTACAATCATTGATTATTTTATCCCTACATTTGAATTAAATCAACCTTGTTAATTTTTTAAATTGTGAATCTTATTTTCATGGGTATAACCTAAATGAGGCTAACCCATTGAGAGTAAAATATGGTCTAAATTATATATTAAATATGTAATTTCTTCCAATTTATTAAAAAATTTCAATAGAGTTTGATTAAGTAATGTATTTTTATCTTACCTGTTTATTACAAGCCTTTAAAAAGTACTTTTCTTAAAAATGTAAGGCTTAATACATTATATTCTTGGTGAGATTCAACAAATGGACATGAAATTCCTTATTACATATTTATATTAATTTCTAAAATATAGGAAATATATTTTTAGAAATAATAACAAGTAATTTTTCATCACAAAAAAATAATGAATATGTCAAATATGGGGGGTGTCTTGTGTTCTAAAGTGGATGGGTTATGTGTTGATGGAAACATTATAGGAATAGAAATATATGTATAATGAATATCTTTTCTCTAAGATCTATCATTAAAACTACATAATAATCCTTATAAAACACAATTATAGTCAATAGTCATTTAATAATCGAAAATTGTATTCCCATAATCATGATATGGATCACAAAATAATTGAAACCAATTACATTTAGGTCATACATAATTTCTATGGAAACACTATAAGACATTAAAATAGACCAAATAATAATTATCACCGTTAATATAGAATAATACTTATTTGAAAAAATATATTTAATTAACACAAGAGGTAATATTACAAGTAGGAACAAAATGCTTAGATAAAAATGTAGAATGATAATTATAGGGGTATTTTATTGAGCCTAAAATATTTTATGTCATTATTTTATCTCAAGAATAAAAATATAGTATACCCTCATTTTACATTATGATAATTTTGTAATTTTTATTATTGTTCTACCAAAAATTATGACAACCTGACCAAGTAACTTATTATCCTCCATATTTTTCATTGGTGATGCCCTCCAAATAAGAATAATAAAATTCACAAAGGTTTAAATAATAGAATATCTATATTATTTTCTCTATAGAAGAAAATGAAAAAGAAGGAGTTCATGATCATGCAAATAACATGAACTCTCTAGAATCACATGATTTTATGACAAGACGGGGGACATATGTATGATCATGCACTACACATAGTCTATGGAAGGTCCCATAATGTCACTTTGAAAAATTCATTTTTTCTTTTGAGGACGCTTCCATAAAAATATTTTGTAATGCGGATGTAAATAGTTAAGCTCTTCTAATTCAAGAAGCATGTAAACAGGATGAAGCCCATCCAACCATCCAAAGTTCCTTTAAAAAAAGGAAGAAAATTTCCAAAATGTGAGAGCATCTGGTGGTCATAAAATTCATACAAAACATCACTGGTGGAGAGAATTATTATCATCAAAAACATTTAAAAAAACATTAATGATCCACATAGATTATAAAATAAACAATGGAAATAAAATGAGAGGAGTTTGGATCCTCTTGTGGTCATAAACATCATGTGACACGCCACTAGAGATGCTCATAACACCACAATCACGCAGCAACATGTTAGTATAATTTCATGAAAGCTCTCTCGCATGTCACATTCATCCCGTAAAGAGCGTTAGACATACCTAGGTGACCTCTTTATCCCCCCTTTCCCCCATAAGGTAAAGTAGATGGAATTATCTCAAAAATACTTATGCATTTACACGAGAAATATTTTTTTCACGAGGCACATAACCAAGAGGAATGGTTATTTTACTAGATAACACCGAAACAACCTTGGTAAATACCCTACCATTATAAAATAAAAAATTAAATAAAAAGAATAAGAGGTAAGAGCCTCTCATAGTCATTATACTACTGATACATTCCTTGACTATCTACATCATCATATCTGAAGACCCCTCAACAAGCCAGTTTAATTTCATTAAGGCCCCATGATTGATTATCCTTTTCTCACAGAAATTCCCATAGTAGTTATATAAGATCATGTGCAGGGCATTAAATAGTAATTCAACTCCCTTGAGGGCACATGTACATGAAAAATTGACAATATGAATGTCCGTTAGCATTTCTAAATAATTCAATAGGTATAAGGCCCTAGCCTTTAAAATTACATAATCTTGAATTATGTTAATAATTCACATTGAGGATCTTTTTAGGTTTAGATATTTATAGAATTATGTCATAACCTATACATAACAACTTCAAAATTAAAAATTTTGCACTTCTAATCTATCTAAATTTTTACACAACAATAAATCTCATTAAATAAAACAAGAATTATTTTCTTGATAAAAATCATTATTAATAATTCTATTATCTTACCATTCCTTATACCCTATAAATGTTTTTTCAAAAACTTGGGATTAGCATAAAAATCTCAGGAAGGGTTATAAAATAAAGAAACATAACATTAGTCCATAAATTCACACACATCAATGAAATCATAATTTTCAATCATAAAACATAAGATCTATAACATACCTCAAAAAAATAATATTTTTAAATTACACATATAATCATAAGTCATAAAGGTCAATTTTGGCATCCATATCATACTTAGATTGTATCTTTCACAACTACATAACACAAGAATAAAAGAAAGATAACATTTCCACATTGTAATCCCAATAAATAATTTTAATATGTTGACATAATAAATCCAATATCAAAACCTTTTTAAATACCAAAATATGTAAATTGTGTATATGGTATTTATTTTCCTTTTAAAAACATTACGACTCGTTATGGAATCCAAATATCAAATAATTCTTGTGGCGTTTGAAAGATCGATGTCACCGCATAAGTTAAAAAAGATTCCCCTTTTCGTATAGTAAAACGATTTAAAAAAAAGATTACATTTGGATGAAATTAATATCCAAAGGGTTTTATATACCACATAATAGAGTTTTGGGTATAAATCAATGTGTTCTGCAATGAAAGGAGATTGAGACAAAGTCCCTTACGAGAATTTGGAAGCCCAACGACATCACTTTAAAATTTAAAAAATCAATTGATGGGAGAAAAAAGGGTCTCTCGTCACATGGCCAAAAAATGGACAGAAATTAGGATATAGTAGAACATATACCAACATAAGAAAATGTAAATTAAAAGGCATAACATAATATAAGTATTTAACTAAAAGATGAGGGTGAACAGTTTTAATACCTTAATTTTGAATCCTCATGTATGTTCCTTGTTCTTCATAAAAAATAAACATATGTTAATTTATACTTTATTAATAACCCTTTATAATTTTATTATTCCTATTATATCACTTAATACCTTGATATAATAATCATATAATTATTCATGTTCATGTCGGTCATTTTGTGGATGTTTGGTACTTGAGTCAAAAATGAACTTATCATAATTAAAAATTGTCCATGTGTTCAAAATTACATTATGTCTAGGATTATATTCATTATTTTGATATAATATATATCATATATATCCATTATATGTGTATTTATAATAGTATATGACATTTGGATATAAGAAATCAAATGCACTGTTCGTGGAGATGGTAAGTCATATGTACGCATAAACGCTACTTTTATTCATTTTTCATATTTAATTGAATGAAAACTAAAAGATACATAGGTATATTATTATTTAATTATAATATATATGTTATATATGTTACAAAATTTCATTAATTTTATCCTTTATACTTTCCACGTATAGCATCAACGAGTCTTTTCACTTTGAGGGGGTGGTAGTCCTCACTTCCTCAACAAGAAATTATCGTATTAATATAACCTGAAAGTCATAAAGGTATGTTATAAATGAGAATTAAATAAGAATATAGATACAATAAATATCATAAATATCATATATAATTATAGTTCCATCATAATGGGCACCATGAGCAGCGGTAGGGGAAAATCATACAATCATTATTTCGTGAGGTAGCAGTTTACCGTACACAAAAACTGTATGTTCGTATCCATTAAATTGAGGTGTGTGTAAGTGTAACTCAAATAATTATCATAAAAACATCCTAGAATACTTAATATATAGGTTTTTTTATAAAACAATATAATAATGAGAGATTAGGGGTTGTATAAATAAAAATAATGGAAAAGAACTTGAGAGAAGACGTTGTCTCAAATCGGGTAACTTATTTTGATTTGAACCAAAGGGATTTCTTGAATTGCCTTATGCCTAGGGGAAGGATTATAGGAGGAATATATTATGTTTGGAGATTATTTCAGTAGAGTTTTACAAGAAATGCGGCTTTGTAGGTGTCAAAAATGGGTTAGAGGTGGTTTCCTTTTATAAGAGGGAGGAGGGGCACATTAGGAATGTTTTGAAATATTTTTTTTATTAATTGATTTTTAAATTCTAATAACACCAATGTTATATATATCAAATATCATATGAGTATGGGTTGAAATAATCTCATAAAATAGGGTTTATAATGTTTTAAGTCATTAAATTAACCTTATTTTTAGCTTTAACCCTCAGTTAAATAAATTAATTCTTACCATGTCTTCTTGTATTTTCATATTATATGGTTAATATAATTACAATAAAATACCAAGAGACAAATAATGGATCATTAATGACATTTTTAACATCGTATTTCTAATTTGGATGAATATTAAATTTTTAGGACTTCTATATCTTTAAATAGAATATTAATTGACTTAAAAACTCATTTCTGTCAATTGTTATACTATCCATATCATGACTTTTTAAAAATCCATAACAACATTATTAATTTGAAAAAACATCATTAATTAAAATATTACAAGTCATAAGCATCCATAGAATTTGTTTATGTCATAAAAATTTTAAAAATAAATTTATTTTAATTTTTATAATATCATTTATTTAAATAATTCATTAATAAGGTAATCACTACATCACCATTGTGTCATAAATAAATTTATTTATTTTATTTATAAAAATTATAAAACAATACCATGATGTAGAAAATATTTTTGTCTTTCAAATTATTATTTATAGTTTAATATATCCCTTATAAAACCCTATATAAAACTTTTTATAGTAAAAGATACATGTTTAGGTTATATTTTCCTTAACTTTAAATTAAAAGTAATTAAATTTCATTTTAATAAAAAAGTTGCTCCATGTGGTCGTAAAATAGACCCAAGGATTCCCCTGGTCTAAAATATCTCATTAAATATGATTATCACATGTGTTAGAGTAATTTAATACTATTATAATATTTTTTTTACCCTTATTTACTAGATTTACGCTTTAACCATTGTAAATAAAATATTTACTGAAGCTACTATTCATAATGTATAAAAATAAAAGGTACCTATTTACACAGTTTGAACCTCCTAATTTCTAATATAGAATCCGTTTTTTCAAATTAGAAAACCATAATTTATAGAAATTACATTAAAATTAATTCCCGTTATCAAAACCAAGAAGCATGTTTTTAAAAAGTATAAACTACCAAAATATTGACTTATGTTTATGTCCAATTTAAATGTGAAAATAATTCCAATAACAAAAATTGGATTAAATGAAAAAAATATATCTTTTTAGAGATTAAACATAATTAAGAGGACAATCTAATCATTTAAATAAATTAGATGAAAATACATTTTTGACATAAAATGTTGTATTTTTTCACTATTCATTAAAAATGATCTTCATCAGAAAAATATCAAAAATTTAACCAAAGAAAATTGTGATGTCTCGATTCTAAAGAAGAAGATTATTTTTTTAAATTGAACATATAAAAGTGACAAAAACTATATTTAAAAAGGTTTCACCATCAAAAGGTTATAAATTGATCTTTTAAATAATATTAGAGTATTTCATGCTTAAAATCAGATTAATTGTTATTTTAAACCTAAAAACTTTATTGGATAAATATAATAGAATTCAACAATCATGTGTAATGATAATTTACTTAGTTGGGTTCATTCCCAGCAATAAAACGACAATGTGTTTACTACCATTTAAGATAATATTATAATTATATTATTTTTTGATATAATTCAATGTTGTGTGCAATGTAAGATTTCGGAGAAAACCCATGTTGCGTGTTGAGTACAATATCGGAAAAAGCATCCCATTTACCGTACAATTAATACCTTATTCATAAGTATTAATTGAAATTAGAAAGTATTATTTTATAAATACCTCGGTCATTACATCCTTCCCCCCTTTGGAAATTGCATCATTGTATTTTTTAAAATTGGGCATGGAAACATCATTGAAAGTCCAACATCAGAAAAAGTGTAAATAAAACTATCACTTTATTAGAAATAAAGAGAAGTATAAAGGTCACCCAAGATAACACATACTATGATTCCATGTAGGAAAACATGGATATTTATGAAAAACTAACCCTCAAGTTCTGATGGAGAGTGATAGAAAACATGACTGGGAGAAAGTTAACCACCAGAAAATCACAAACACATGCTAGGTTAAACGGTATTTGATTCCCCATAAGGAAAAGTAAACAGAAAATGGTTTTGTTTTAAGTTCCTTTTCATAAAAGTGAGGAATTTATTTATGAGATTTAATAATAACATAATTAAACATACTTACTTGTAATTTATATTTTCATCCTTCACTAAATTTATTCCACAAACTAACATTTTCTCCAAACGATGAGTTTTAAAGATGACTGGGTCACATAAAAAGTGCGAGAATAAACATCTAGAGAATATAATAATACAAAAAAAAGAATAACTATATATTTTTGCTATCTTTATAGATTAACCAAAACCAAAATGGTTTGTAAGAGATCAAATAATCCCCAAAAGGATAATACTTTATAAAAATAAATACTATTATTAATATCCAAAATTCATCCAACAGTACCCAAAGTTCAGCAAAGACCATTCAATACACAATTGTCCTTAAAATTATTCTATATAATCCAAACTACGATTGAAACCCAAAAAACCGAAGAATTTAATCACATAGTCTTCCACAGTAAATCTAAACATTTATCTCTAAATAATATTGACTACTCTTAAATTCTCTTATTGAAGTGTAATTAACATAATCACATATTCTCTATGGTAGGTTAATAATTCCCATAAATAACCTAATTCACTATATGTCCAAAATAAAAACATAGATTCTTTCAAAATACATTTCAACCATTACTCCACAAATGAAATACCATAGTATTCTAATTTCCTTAGGCATATATTGTTCCCAAAAGAGATAATGCCATCCAAGATAACCTTTATCACTTAATCCCTAAATAATTTTTCTGTACTAAGGATATCCATTTGATAAAACATAAGTTCCAAAATAAACTTATTCTCAATCCATAAAATCATTTAACTAAAAATAATAAATCCTACTAACTATGGACATCACGTAGTCTAGTGGTAGGTGATAAATCATAATCGTACTTTGGTTGTGGGTATGATTCTTATAGTTTTTTCCGACGTGACGGGTATTCACATGGTTTGTGTGTTCTCCATTTTCAAAAATAGTATAATTATACTAACATTAAAAAAATGAGATAAAATCCATAAAAAATATCCATAACCTATTTTAACTTAAAAGGTTATTTCATACATTACATTTATCATCCCAAAAACTAAAAACCCTTAATTTCCTCAAAAACAAAAGATCACATGAACCCAAAGGTTATACATTATTTCCACATAAAAAAAGTTAATTCTTACTTGAATAACATTCTAACATATCAAACATCATGGTTACACATACTATAAAAATTATTCCAAAGTAATCATATCATTAATACATCTAAACATATCATCATCCATAGATCGAACATAACTATTCAATTTGTAGACATATTAATCATTTAACATTTATCATGATCCTTTATCCATGTTTTAACATCTTATTTTCTTATAATTCATTCCTACAAAAAAACATGCATAATTTCTTAAGATTTTAGTAATGTCAAAAAATGAGTTAAAAAATAATGCATACCTTTCATAGGTCATTTTATGATTCCTCATCTAAAATTGGAATGACATCAGGAACTAGTAAACATATATTTGTATGATCCTGTTGATCCCATTCCTAAAACCTCTTCGTAAGATATCTATTTTAATAGTGACCATACACACCACATTAAAAACATTAAATTACTCATTCAGAAAGAACTTCATTCCCTTTTTTGGAGTCAACTGGGAACTTCTTTTTTATGGATGGTTATTGCTTGATGGCCTTCATTACCACATCCAATATATCTTCCAATCCCTTTGATGCATTTTCATATGTATTTCTTTACACATCCATGACCCATAGGTTTTTTAATATTATTATCATTATGATTAATACCTGAACATCCATTGGTATTTGTTTCTTGCATATATGATGCCATAGAAAAATAACGAAGGTTCAAGTGCTCAATACTAAATCCAGATGGTTTGTTAAGAATGAGCACAAGAGTTCTCATTACAGCTCCCATTTAATTCAGTTTCTCATTTAGAAAACCTCCATAGTTTCCTTCACATCCATTGTTACTTTTGTGCCTTCTAGATCCATCCATTTACAAAAACCAAAAAGGTTAGTGTGAGTATATCGGCAAAATAATCATATAGTATCTCATGAGGAGGGAAACAATAAGATATATTTATTCATGTTATCATAAACTCATTCAATTTGTCTAAAACAACTATGACTCTCTCTAATATGCTCACCTTTATGGTTATGTCACTTATACATAAATAACACCCTAACCTCTAAATGTATATAAACCTATATATGATACCATCTATAAGGCCTAATCCATAAACATTACATAATCGTGAACTATGTAAATAATTCACATTGTGGATCTTTTTATGTTTAGATATTTAGAGAATTAGGTCATAACTTATACATAACAACTTGAATATTACGGTGTAAACACTTCTAATCTATCCAATTTTTTAACAAAAATAAATCTCTTTAAATAAAACACGAATTCCTTTCTTAATAAAAATATTATTGAATTATTCCATTATATTACCCTTCCTTATAACATGTGAAAAAATTTCAAAAACATGGGATGGGAATAAAAAGCTCTGTAAGCGTAATAAATTAATGAAAGAAAACATTATTCCATCAATGCATAAAAATCAATGAAATCATACATTTTAATAATAAAACCTAAACTCTTCAACATACCTCACAAAATCATAATATTTATAAAAAACACAAAGAACCATAAATCAAAAATGTGACTTATGGATTTCACATCATATTTAGATTTTATCTTTCACAGCTACATAGGGAGTTATGTTTGTAATACCCCTCACAATATATTCCACAAATATCTTAGGAGAAACATTAACATTTTCCTATGTCACATTACCCAATGAATTAGAGAGTTATCTTAGGATCACATGCCCTAGGTTTATCATGGAACCATCCATATACGTAAATAATTCCTTATATCCATAACATAATCATGACACATAACACAAGAATAAAGGAAATATAACATTTCCACATTGCAATCAAAGTATATCATTTCAATATATTGACATAATCAGTCCATTATGAAAACCAATTAAAATACCAAAATACATAAAAAGAGTACATGGTGTTTTTTTCCTTTTAAAAACATTATATCGTGTGAAGGAAGCCAAATTTCAAATAATTCTCATGATGGTAGAAAGATCATTGTCATTTCATACGTTAAAAAGAAACATTCCCTTTTCTATATCATAAAACATTTCATAGAAAAAAGATTCCCTTTGAATGAAATTGAAAGTAAAAGGGGTTTATATACCATAGAAATGAAGTTTATGTATAAATAAACGTATTCCTCAATAAAAGTAGATTTAGATGAATTCCCTTATGAAAATTTAGCAGCCTAACTGAGGAACTTTAAAATTCAAAAAATGAGTTGATGGGAGAAAAAAATGGTATCTCATCCATTGGACCTAAAATGGAAAGAAATAAAGATATATAAGAACATATCCCAACATATAAAAAATAGACATTAAAAGATATAACATAAAATAAGTCTTTAACTAAAAGAGGAGGCTAAAAAATTCCCTTACCTTGATTCCGAAATGTCACGTATGTTCCTTTTTCATCCTGAATAATAAAAATAAGTTAATTTATACTTGCTTCAGAAAATTTGTAAAGTTTATTTTTACTTTTATATAATTTATTACCTTGGTATAACATTCATACAATAATTCAAATTCATATTAGTCACCTTGTCGATGTTCGGTACTTCAGTCAAAAATGAAATTTTTACAATTACAAATTGTCTATGTGGTAAAAAGTACATTATATCTAGAATTATATTCATGATTTATATATCATATATATAATATATATCCAGTCTATGCTTATTTATAATAGTCCTTAACATTTGGATATAATAAATGAAATGCACCATTCCTGGATACGGTAAGCCACACGTACACAAGAAGGCTACTTATATTCTTTTTCATATTTTAAGGAATGAAAAATAAATGATACATAAGTATATTATAATTATAGTATAATATATTTGTTATGTATTTCACGTAATTTCATTAATTATATGATTTATATGTTCCATGTATAGAATGAACGAGTCATTTCATATTGAATGTGTGGTAGTATAAAATTCCTCAAATGAAATTATCCTATTTATACGACATGAAAAGTATAAAGGTGGGATATAAATGAGAATTACAGAAGCATAGAGATAAAATAAATTTAATATATATCATATATAATTATTGTTCCATAATAATGGCCACCTTGAGGTGTGTCAGGGGAAAATCGAACAGTCATTGTTTCGTGAGGCAGTAGTTCGTCGTACACAGAAATAATATGTTTGTATCAATTAGATGGAGGTTTTTGAATTTTAGTTTGAATACATCTCAAAATAAAATCCTAGTATACTTAATATTCTACTTTTTATAAAACCAAAATAAATAAATAGAGTTTAGGGGGTAAGAGATGTAAAAATAAGTGTAACACCCCAAGATTTCATAGTGTGTTATTTCTTCAAAATAATTCAATAACATGCACTACACGAAACACCGAGTTCAAGCGCACCATGACTCACCAAACAAGCCGTTCAAAAAACGGTTATGAATAGTATTAACTAAATTTTAAACTTTATATAATCCTTATAATTTTAGAATCCATATTATGAGTTTCTTAGACATAATGTAAGAACAAATTCATCTTCAGTATTGTAGTTTTACCAACTTTTAATAGTGAACCCTTTTTAAATAAATTATTTTAAACTTTTTGACTAAATGGGGATATCAAAAAATTTAAAATAAAACATCCCAAACTCCCACGGTACGCTTTCCTTTGAATAAAACAGTAGCGTGTGTTGTACGCAACTTCGAGTTTTAACACACACCACAACCGATCAAACTTGCTGTTATGAATAGTAATACTTAATTTTTGAAATTATATATATTTTATATTTCAAAATGGACTTCATTTTTGGATTCGGAATATCAAATTTAGCCTAAGGTGAAATTTTGGTACTTTTCGGATAACTTTCATATTTTGATGAATAGTAAAAATTACTAAATTTTAATTAAAAACAACTTTTTTAATCAAAATAATTAATAGTGATAAATTATGAATTTGAGTGGTTTTAAAGTATATTTAGAATATATTTTTACCATTTAATATAATTTTGGTCATTGGACATAATTTTACAATTAAACCGAACATAAACAAGTGTCAATCTTTTGATAGTTATTATCTCTTAAAAACACACTTTTTGTTTTGACAGCGGGAATTAATTTTAAATTAATTTCTGCCACTTCTGTGTTTTGAATTTAGAAAAATGGATTCCATATTTGGAATCAGGATTTTCAAATTGTGTAAATAGGTAACTTTTATTTTTAGACATTTTGAATAATTACTGCGGTAAATATTTTATTTACCATGGTTAAGGGTAAATCCGGTAAATAAGGGTTAAAAAATAATATTATAATAATACTAAATTACCCTAAAACGTGTCTTAACCCTATTGGTTGATACATGGTCGACCATGGGAATATTTGGGTCAATTTTGGGACCCCATTGATCCACTTGTAAGTGATAATGACACTTTATTTTAATTAAGTTAAAATGAATACAAAAATGGCATAAGCTTACATCTTTTAAAAGAACAATTTTTACATATGGTTATACATGTTGGATTTTCGATTATAAATATTCATTAGAAAGCTAAAAGGATTTCATACATAATGATATTTTATTTATAATTTTTAGACATCAAATAATTTAAATTATTAATGACACAATAATGATGCAATGTTTACCTCATTAATAAATCATTTAAATAAATAAGATTATAATGATTAAAATATTATCTAAAACCTGTCCAGTTCTTATTGGTTGATGTTATTTAGAATATGGGGCATCTTATCTTCGACCTAAATTATTTTTTGACCATTATAAACCGAATATAATTATATTATAAAGTAATACGTTCACTCTTTCCTAAAGAGCCCCTCCTCTCCCTTATAAAAGGAGACCACTTCTACTCATACCTCACACCTCTCAAGCCACTTGGCTCGTCCAAACTCTGCCCAAATAAGCTCCCCACATCCCTCTCCTCCTCCTTGAAGCTTCCCTTTAGGCAGAAAGCATTTCAAGAAGTCCTTTGGTTCCAACCAAAGTGAGTTACCTAAATTAAAGGTAACATTTTCTCTTAAATTATTTTCAATTATTTTTCTTCTCCAACCCCCAAACTCTTTTTATTTCCTTTCTTTTGTAACAACACCAGTATCCACAATATACTAGGATGTTGTTATAAGAAGGATTCAAACTACACATTCACACAACTCCATCTAATGGATGATGAACATAATGTTTCTGTGGATGGCAAACTAACGCCTCACGAAACGATGATTGTTCAAATACATCTTACCGCCTCTCATGGTGGTCATTAGGATGGAACTGTAATTAAATATGATATTAATGATATATATTTTATATATAAGCTTCTGTAATTCCATTTTATTTCATACCATTATTCGTTTCATGTTGTATATACATACGATAATTTCATTTGAGGAAGTGCGGACTACCGCCCCCTTAAAATGATATGACTTGTTCATACCACACATGGAACGTATAAAGGATGGTGTTAATGAACTTAAGTAACATATATAAAATATTATATTATACTGGAATAGTAATATACCTATGTATAATTTGGATTCGATTCTTTTAAAATAAAAATTAAATGGAAGTAGCGTTCGTGCGTACGTACGGACTACCGTCTCCACGAACACGATGAGATTCATTCTCCATCGTATCCATTCAAGTATAATTATCATTTGATGATTTAAAAATGATGTTTAAGAACTTGATACCATTCTGGATATGAATAATATACATCCTATTAATAACGAATATGGATCACATAACAAAGAATATAAAGTAAAATGAACCCGTTAACACCCGAAATGACGATAATTCTAAAATATTATTAACAAATCAATGATAAAAGATCATATATGATATAATATTAAAGTAAATGATTCTTTTATTATTCAATAACAATTATTTCACCATTATACAGGAGGTAAACCTACCATCGACCATGGAAAAAGTACAATGTAAGGGTTTTCTTATCTCACTTTTAATTCCGTGAGAATTACATTGATCACCACTTAATTATTGCATGTGGTGTATGTGTAATGCCCATGATCGTATTCATTGTGTAATATACTTTAATTTATGGGTATTTACATCATCATGGTATGATACTTCTTTCATGGGTGTATGTTTCGTAAGTTACCTAATCGATAAGGGAATTTGAGATTTCAATTTCCACTCATTTGGATTTACACATATTTCATTAATTATATTACCCCAAGATTATGTGTGGAATCACTATTCATTTGATTATGTCATAATTTCCACTCCCCTTCCTGTGGATATAAGTTTGATACACATAATCACTCCATTGGTAATTCTCAAGTCATTGATATGAATTTGATAAGAGTAATTTTAACTCATTCTTCATTTGTTGAGTTAAACATCCAATTCGTTGGTATTGTTTTTACAAGAATATGTGTGAATTTCCTTTGATTGTTTTACACTGAATATCCAATCATATTTAGTGTATTTATATTTGTCACACATAATTATGTCATTGATTTATCCTTAACCTAAGGATACAACCTTTATGAGAGATTTCATCTCAATTTACATTCCATTGAGACTTCTTTGATGATATACACCAAATCACTTTTATGTGGTGTATATAATGTACTTTGACATAGAATACCATGATTCCCTTTATTCTCATGATATTACAAAGTTTTGATTACCTCAATTATTTGTATTCAAGTGTCTCTTTTGGTTAGAATCTCTAACTAAAATACCATTTTTAAATGTTTTAAAGACTTATTCATCTAAACCTTTCTCATTAATGTCCATGTTTTAAAAATGGTTTTAAGGATTTATTTATATGGACATTAAATTTTAGAAATCAAAACTCCTTTTAAAAAGTTTCAAAGTGGTATGGGACACTTTGATTCAAAAATCTACTTTTAAATGGCTTCTTGACAAATAGTGTGACTTTTAAATGTTTTCAAGAAAAGGGGGATATTTCTCTCAAATAGTTTTGATGATTACTTTCATCTATGTCAACATCCTTCATTATTCATGATTGAGGTTAATGTGATACAATACAATCTTCCATATTGTATCAAATGAGTTATGTTTGACTGTGGATGTTCTATTTTAATACCATTCATGGTTTGTGGTTAAAGTATTGACATTTCGTATGCTAGTTTTAATACGAATGTTTATTTTATGCTTAAACCTATTCATATGAGAAATGCATTGGACTTAATAAGTGACGGGTGGAGCCCGCTATAGCTCCTCGATGCATCGGTAGGTCTCATTAGACAAACTAGTGTCTTCGCATAAGGCCTTGGCAAAATCTTATTTGTAGTCTTGGAATGAGGCCTTGGCTATGTGGTTATGATAGTCTGGAATTATGAATTCCATCATTATGAAAGTGGTTATTGATATTTCATGTGATCATTCGACTAGTAGAATATCCATGTGAGTAAGTAAATGGCATTATTTCATTTTACTTTTGCCATACTATGTTTAAGTTCAAGTTTAAAAGGCTTTTGTTTTAGTTATAAATTGCCTTAAGTGTTTATGCTTATTTATGAAAGCTTCTGCTATAATGTTATCCTTACTGAGCATCCGATATCACCCCTTTCAATGTTTTATTTTTTCCCCAGGATTATGAAGAAGTAATTTATGAATGACTTGCAGGGATATTATGAGGGGATATGAAGACAAGATGTTTTTTTTATGATGTAATGTAAAAATTTATGGATGTATCTAGTTATTCCAAGGCTACTAAACTAATCGGTCTTTCGAGACTTGATCTTTCTCATGATCATGCCAATGTTATGTAATAATGCACCGACTCTGGGTAATTATGGTCGGGGCGTTACAGTTGGTATCAGAGGAAGTTTAGTACAAACCTTGGTAGCTAGATTTAGATAAACTCTGATTAGAGCACGTAGACCTAAGATGAACTTTGAGGATTAGTATAAAAGAACTTCCTAGAATTTTGGTATTGTAGAGATTTTGTGAGTTTTCTGAGCAATACATCCCTGTCTGGATACGAGTAGGTAGAGGCGGCTCTGGCACAGATGTACCTAGGGGTAAAACCCGAAAACACCGCTTTGAGCTAGACTCGAACGGGAACTGGTGCACGACAACGGGCCTTGCTGCACTCTTGGTTACGACACTCCCGGGGGATATGCTTAGGATAATTTACATTTTCTTTACAAACCGATTTAAGTAATATATACATAAGATGAGAGTAAATGACCTTGGTTAATCCTAATATGTTTCAAATTGAGAATATGGTGAAATTTTAATCTCTAAATGATTTTACGACTACTATTACTCACACAATGCTTTCTGGTTTTAGTCAATGGCTGGATTCCAAGTAAGTCATAGTGACTTTGAGAATGATGTACAAATTGGGAACAGTGGTGGCAATGAGCAACAAAATGGAATATTGATAGGCGTAAAAGATATCGTCTTTATGCCAAATCAGTTTTCCAAAAATATGATCAACAACATATATATTAACCAACTCCCAGACTCAACAAGGAAGAGAAAGGTGATAAATGATAAGATCTCCAGCAATGGAGACCATGGAGAAAAGAAACCTCAATTTTCATCATGCAGGAATTGTGGAAAGAGACACCCAGGAAAGTGTCTCAATGGGACAACGAAATGTTTTACGTGCGGGAAGGAAGGACATAAAGTGAAGAATTGCCGAAGAAAAATGAAGAGTACTATGGAAGAAGATAAAAATGGTCCCAAGAGTCCATTTACAGTCATTTGCCGTAAATGTAGGGGACCTGGCCATTACCCGAGTGAATGTCCTATTCTATAGGATATTTTATTGGTCAAAGAAGAAGCTATGTGGAAATAAATGGTTGGAGAAAAATTTAAAAAGTATTAGCACTCCTTGTTGATGGGTTTACTTTGGAATAATTTTCTCTTGTATTTGTAACCCCGCAGTTTGCCATGTGAGAATGATATTTGAGGAAGAATTGTCTCTTCTCTTGTGGATATAGATATAAATAACCATTTGGTTTTATATGATCATTGGGGTTTGAGAAAATGATAAGTTATTATAATTTGGGATGAAAATGCAAAGTATGATATAACATTTGTGGTTAAATTATGTTATTTTGAGGAATTTATCTCATTTTGGTAATATTATAGAATATAGTTTTTGAAAAAGGACAACACGTAGACCGTGTGACAACCCGTCGCGTCGGACAAAGCTGTGGGAATCGAACCCACAACCAAAGTGCGATTGGGATTTATCGCCTACCACTGGACTACGTGAAGTCCCTGGTTAGTATGACTATTTTTTTTTTGTTAAATGATTTTATTGATCAATAATAAGATGATTTGGGTTCTTATGTCTTATCAAATGAATACCCTTGGTATAGGAAAATGATTTGGTGATTAAGTGATAAATGTTATTTTGGAAGATGTTCGTTTTGTTAGGAACACTATATGCCCAAGGAAAATAGAATACAATGAGGTTTCATTTGTAGAGTAATGGTGGATTTTTATCTACATTTTTATTGTTGATTTATAGTGATTTGGGTTATTTATGGAAATGATTAACCTATAACAGAGAATATGTGATGATGTTGATTACTTTTAAGTATGTGACTTTAAGAGTATTTGATGTAATTTGGAGATACAATGTAACATGGGAGACTACATAATCAAATTCTTCTATGTTTTGGGTTTCAATATTAGTTTGGATTATATTAAATGATTCTAAGGACAATTGGTTATTGAATGGTATCTATTTAACTTTGGGGTATTGTTGGTTTAATTTTAGAAATTAAGATTAGTGCATATTTATCTCAATGAATATCCTTTTGGGGGATCATTAGATCATTCACTAACCATTTTGGTTTTGATTAATCTTCAAAGACAATGTAAATATATGGTTTATCCTGCATGGATCATGTGATTCTATTGAAGTTTATTCTAGCTCTTCCAGTGTGACCAAGTCTTCTTGAATACTCATCGTTTAAAAAAAAATTGAGTTAGTGGTGGAAATTTATTAAAGAATGAAAATCTACTTAAAATTTAAGTATATCTCATAATGTTCTTAGTCAATATCATAAATGAATTCCTCTTCCTTATGTAATGTATCTTTAAAAAAAAATGTTGACCTAGATGGTACCTTAAATCATCACTAATTTATGGCTTTGGGATTGTTGGCCTTTTCATAGCCATGTTCTCTACCACTCTCCATCAGATAATTGATGGTTAGATTTCTCCTCCATATCCATATTTTCTTACATGGAACCCTAGTATGTGTTATTTTCGGTAATCTTCATACTTTCAACTCTTTATTTTAAATAGAGGCTTCATTAATTCATTTTTCGATGTGGGATTTCAACTAAGATATTTTGAAATGTCAAAAATGTGTGATCCCAATACCCTATATTTTGTTGAACCGATGGTACTTCAAATCATCATAGATTGATGAGTTTAAGGACCTCAATTTTATACTTGTTTGTGATTGATGACCTCAACCACTACCTATAAATATTTACGTTTTTCCTCCAATTATATGTCTCTAATTGCCACCAATGTTCTCCTAATCGAGATCATAATTTGGTGGTGACCCTTTCATTTCTCTTTTCCTCATATTAAGACTAAATTTTAGTAAACCAATTTCCGATGTGGGTTTTCCCACAAATATATTTTCTATTTTTAACCTTTTATTTTCGAAGAACAATTTCAAATTGCGAGGACGCAATTTATTGAAGGAGGGGAGAATGTAACACCCCAAGATTTCATAGTGTGTTATTTCTTCAAAATAATTCAATAACATGCACTACACGCAACACCGAGTTCAAGCGCACCATGACTCACCAAACAAGCCGTTCAAAAAAAGGTTATGAATAGTATTAACTAAATTTTAAACTTTATATAATCCTTATAATTTTAGAATCCATATTATGAGTTTCTTAGACATAATGTAAGAACAAATTCATCTTCAGTATTGTAGTTTTACCAACTTTTAATAGTGAACCCTTTTTAAATAAATTATTTTAAACTTTTTTACTAAATGGGGACATCAAAAAATTTAAAATAAAACATCCCAAGCTCCCACGGTACGCTTTCCTTTGAATAAAACAGTAGCGTGTGTTGTACGCAACTTCGAGTTTTAACACACACCACAACCGATCAAACTAGCCGTTATGAATAGTAATACTTAATTTTTGAAATTATATATATTTTATATTTCAAAATGGACTTCATTTTTGGATTCGGAATATCAAATTTAGCCTAAGGTGAAATTTTGGTACTTTTCGGATAACTTTCATATTTTGATGAATAGTAAAAATTACTAAATTTTAATTAAAAACAACTTTTTTAATCAAAATAATTAATAGTGATAAATTATGAATTTGAGTGGTTTTAAAGTATATTTAGAATATATTTTTACCATTTATTATAATTTTGGTCATTGGACATAATTTTACAATTAAACCGAACATAAACAAGTGTCAATCTTTTGATAGTTATTATCTCTTAAAAACACGCTTTTTGTTTTGACAGCAGGAATTAATTTTAAATTAATTTCTGCCACTTATGTGTTTTGAATTTAGAAAAATGGATTCCATATTTGGAATCAGGATGTTCAAATTGTGTAAATAGGTAACTTTTATTTTTAGACATTTTGAATAATTACTGCGGTAAATATTTTATTTACAATGGTTAAGGGTAAATCCGGTAAATAAGGGTTAAAAAATAATATTATAATAATACTAAATTACCCTAAAACGTGTCCTAACCCTATTGGTTGATACATGGTCGACCATGGGCATCTTTGGGTCAATTTTGGGACCCCATTGATCCACTTGTAAGTGATAATGACACTTTATTTTAATTAAGTTAAAATGAATACAAAAATGGCATAAGCTTACATCTTTTAAAAGAACAATTTTTACATAGGGTAATAAATGTTGGATTTTCGATTATAAATATTCATTAGAAAGATAAAACGATTTCCTACATAATGATATTTTATTTATAATTTTTAGACATCAAATAATTTAAATTATTAATGACACAATAATGATGCAATGTGTACCTCATTAATAAATCATTTAAATAAATAAGATTATAATGACTAAAATATTATCTAAAACCTATCCAATTATTATTGGTTGATGTTATTTAGAATATGAGTCATCTTATATTCGACCTCAATGATTTTTTGACCATTATAAACCGAATATAATTATATTATAAAGTAATACTTTCACTCTTTCCTAAAGAGCCACTCCTCTCCCTTATAAAAGGAGACCACTTCTACTCATTCCTCACACCTCTCAAGCCACTTGGCTCGTCCAAACTCTGCTCAACTAAGCTCCCCACATCCCTATACTCCTCCTTGAAGCTTCCCTTTAGGCAGAAATCATTTCAAGAAGTCCTTTGGTTCCAACCAAAGTGAGTTACCTAAATTAAAGGTAACATTTTCTCTTAAATTATTTTCAATTATTTTGCTTCTCCAACCCCCAAACTCTTTTTATTTCCTTTCTTTTGTAACAACACCAGTATCCACAATATACTAGGATGTTGTTATAAGAAGGATTCAAACTACACATTCACACAACTCCATCTAATGGATGATGAACATAATGTTTCTGTGGATGACAAACTAACGCCTCACGAAACGATGATTGTTCAAATACATCTTACCGCCTCTCAAGGTGGCCATTAGGATGGCACTGTAATTAAATATGATATTAATGATATATATTTTATATATAAGCTTCTGTAATTCCATTTTATTTCATACCATTATATGTTTCATGTTGTATATACATACGATAATTTCATTTGAGGAAGTGCGGACTACCGCCCCCTTAAAATGATATGACTCGTTCATACCACACATGGAACGTATAAAGGATGGTGTTAATGAACTTAAGTAACATATATAAAATATTATATTATACTGGAATAGTAATATACCTATGTATAATTTGGATTCTATTCTTTTAAAATAAAAATTAAATGGAAGTAGCGTTCGTGCGTACGTACGGACTACCGTCTCCACAAAAGCGATGAGATTCATTCTCCATCGTATCCATTCAAGTATAATTATCATTTGATGATTTAAAAATGATGTTTAAGAACTTGATACCATTCTGGATATGAATAATATACATCCTATTAATAACGAATATGGCTCACATAACAAAGAATATAAAGTAAAATGAACTCGTTAACACCCGAAATGACGATAATTCTAAAATATTATTAACAAATCAATGATAAAAGATCATATATGATATCATATTAAAGTAAATGATTCTTTTATTATTCAATAACAATTATTTCACCATTATATAGGAGGTAAACCTACCATCGACCAAGGAAAAAGTACAATGTAAGGGTTTTCTTATCTCACTTTTAATTCCGTGAGAATTCCATTGATCGCCACTTAATTATTGCATGTGGTGTATGTGTACTGCCCATGATCGTATTCATTGTGTAATATACTTTAATTTATGGGTATTTACATCATCATGGTATGATACTTCTTTCATGGGTGTATGTTTCGTAAGTTACCTAATCGATAAGGGAATTTGAGATTTCAATTTCCACTCATTTGGATTTACACATATTTCATTAATTATATTACCCCAAGATTATGTGTGGAATCACTATTCATTTGATTATGTCATAATTCACACTCCACTTCCTGTGGATATAAGTTTGATACACATAATCACTCCATTGGTAATTCTCAAGTCATTGATATGAATTTGATAAGAGTAATTTTAACTCATTCTCCATTTGTTGAGTTAAACATCCAATTCGTTGGTATTGTTTTTACAAGAATATGTGTGAATGTCCTCTGATTGTTTTACACTGAATATCCAATCATATTTAGTGTATTTATATTTGTCACACATAATTATGTCATTGATTTATCCTTAACCTAAGGATACATCCTTTATGAGAGATTTCATCTCAATTTACATTCCATTGAGACTTCTTTGATGATATACACCAAATCACTTTTATGTGGTGTATATAATGTACTTTGACATAGAATATCATGATTCCATTTATTCTCATGATATTACAAAGTTTTGATTACCTCAATTATTTGTATTCAAGTGTCTCTTTTGGTTAGAATCTCTAACTAAAATACCATTTTTAAATGTTTTAAAGACTTATTCATCTAAACCTTTCTCATTAATGTCCATGTTTTAAAAATGGTTTTAAGGATTTATTTATATGGACATTAAAGTTTAGAAATCAAAACTCCTTTTAAAAAGTTTCAAAGTGGTATGGGACACTTTGATTCAAAAATCTACTTTTAAATGGCTTCTTGACAAATAGTGTGACTTTTAAATGTTTTCAAGAAAAGGGGGATATTTCTCTCAAATAGTTTTGATGATTACTTTCATCTATGTCAACATCCTTCATTATTCATGATTGAGGTTAATGTGATACAATACAATCTTCCATATTGTATCAAATGAGTTATGTTTGACTGTGGATGTTCTATTTTTATACCATTCATGGTTTGTGGTTAAAGTATTGACATTTCGTATGCTAGTTTTAATACGAATGTTTATTTTATGCTTAAACCAATTCATATGAGGAATGCATTGGACTTAATAAGTGACGGGTGGAGCCCGCTATAGCTCCTCGATGCATCGGTAGGTCTCATGAGACAAACTAGTGTCTTGGCACAAGGCCTTGGCAAAATCTTATTTGTAGTCTTGGCACGAGGCCTTGGCTATGTGGTTATGATAGTCTGGCATTATGCATTCCATCATTATGAAAGTGGTTATTGATATTGCATGTGATCATTCGACTAGTAGAATATCCATGTGAGTAAGTAAATGTCATTATTTCATTTTACTTTTGCCATACTATGTTGAATTTCAAGTTTAAAAGGCTTTTGTTTTAGTTATAAATTGCCTTAAGTGTTTATGCTTATTTATGAAAGCTTCTGCTATAATGTTATCCTTACTGAGCATACGATCTCACCCCTTTCAATGTTTTATTTTTTTCCCAGGATTATGAAGAAGTAATTTATGAATGACCTGCAGGGATAGTATGAGGGGATATGAAGACAAGATGTTTTTTTTATGATGTAATGTAAAAATTTATGGATGTATCTAGTTATTCCAAGGATACTAAAATAATCGGTCTTTCGAGACTTGATCTTTCTCATGATCATGCCAATGTTATGTAATAATGCACCGACTCTGGGTAACTAGGGTCGGGGCGTTACAATAAAGAAATTGAACATGAGAGAAGACGTTACCTCAAATCGGGTAGCTTCTTTTGATTTACGCCAAAGGGGTTTCTTGAATTTACTTCTACCTATGGGAAGGATTCTAGGAGGAATATAGGAATTTTTGAGCTTATTGGATCATATTTTGGATGAAAAAAAGGTTTGTGGGTGTGTGGAATGGGTTAGAGGTGGTGTCCTTTTATAAGAGGAAGGAGGGGCACTTTAGAAATATTTTGAAATATTATTTTATTATTAATTGATTTTTGAAATACAATAACCCCAAAGTGATATATTTCAGTGATATGATTAGGATGCGTAGAAATAATCATATCCAATTATGTTTATAAAATTTTAGGTCATAAAATTAACCTAGACGTTCAGCTTTAACAATTAGTTAAATAAATTAACTCTTACCATGTCATCTTGTATTTTCGTACTATATTGTTAATATAGTTACAATAAAATGAAAAAAGACCCAAAATGGATAATTAGTGACATTTTTAACATCATATATGTCAATTTAAAGAATTTTATATTTTTAGAACAATTATATCATTCAATAAAATATTAATTGATTTAAAAAGACATTTATGTCAATTTTTATACAATTCATATCATGACTTTTTAAAAATACCTAAAAACGTTATTAATTGGAAAAAACTTCATTAATTAAAATATAAAAAGTCATACTCATCTATATTTTTTTTTATAGAAATAAAGTTAAAAAATAAATCTATTTTAATATTTATAATCTCATTTATTTTTATCTTTTAATAATATGGTAATCACTACATCACCCTTGTGTCATAAATAAATTTGTTTATTTGATGTATAAAAATTATAAATAAAATACATGATTTAGGAAATATTTTTACCATTATAATTAATATTTATAGTTGAATAGATCCATTATATAACCCCATATAAAATATTTTTAGTTAAAGATATATATTTAGGTTATATTTTCCTTACCTTAAAATTTGAAGTAATTAAATGTTATTTTTACACAAAAGTGGCTCCATGGGGTCATTAAAACGACCCTAGTGTGCCCATGGATGTATGTATCTCATACAATAGGGTTAGGATTTGTATTAGTGTAGAGACCCGTATCCTGACGTACATGGACATTACATTACATTTGCGGAATACTTAGTACATAACAAAAACACACACACAAGGATCGTAATAGTTTAGTGTCTTTGGAAACTCGGAACGTGATCTTCTAATCGTGGTGAAAGATCTTCAATATATCCCATAAAGATCTTACCTTTTTTTACCTAAAACCTTTATTTATATCCTGGGGAAAATAAAACAAAAAAGGGTGAGCTCAAATGCTCAGTAAGGGTAAACAAAAGAAAAATCAATCACATCATATTCATAAGAACATAACTTTTGGAAATCTTAACCTGCAAAAGAGTGCATAATTTCATAACATGGGATAAATCATGGAAGTGAAATGTAATCACAATAATCATAACTTAAAACATGAAACTCTGTGGCATTCACACATAATCATAGAGAATCATTTCTTGATAGTCAATACTCATTGCCAAGACTATCTTAGTGGACAAAGTCCCTTTATGAATCGAGTAACCCTCGTTTCAGTCCTGTTTCACTGAACCGGTATAACCTACCATTCCAGCCATGTCTATATCATGAGATATAAAATCTTTACCAAATTAATTGGAGGGAGATATAGGTCCCACCCATCTCATAATGATACCATTATTATGTGTGCCACAAAATCATAAATCATACATCATTTCATAACCCATGTAATAAAAAAATGGGATTCTTAAACAACATGACATCATAAAACCATTCATATAAGATAAAGGAATTCATAAACATAATTCCATCACAACATAGTCAAATCAATGTAAAAATATGGATAGAAACAGAACCCTTTATTATCTTAGATGGAAAATAATTTTGATAAAACATTTGAAATGAATTCTTGAGGAAATTATCCTTTCTTCTTCAAAATCAATTTCTTTTCACAAAACATCATTCAATTTTAAAAGAAAGAGATTTTATTAAAAATAGTCATGAAATCTTTTGGAGGAATCTTCATGAAAATAAGGCTTTATAAAACCATAAAAATCCATTCATGTCGTTTAAGTAAAAAAACATTCTCCGTACTTTTGTCAGAAAAGTCAAAAAGTACCTCGTACGAAAAATGATAAAAGATTCCTTTCATATTCTTTACGAAAAACTCACCAAAGGGTAAAATTGGATTTAAACAATTGAAGTTGGATGGAAATAATATTACATATTGAGGAAACATGGATGTAGATGATAAAATACACCCCAGTAAATACCAAAGTAGAAACAATCTCGGATAAAAATGAGATTGTGATATTTCCCTTACCTTAGGTCCGACTTGCATTGTAAGTGTCCGAACCTCCTGTATAATGATTTAAATCATGTTATTTACTTATTCCAGAATAATATTAATTGTTATTATATCATATATGGTTCACTTATGACTTTATATTACCCGTTCTTTTGTAAATTCCATGTTAAAGAAGCGTTTTGGGTAAAATTGTTTCATTTATCGTAGGTGTTTTGACTTGTTGTTCTTGACATTATTATTACTTATATCATGATTTACTTACTTCAAGAATATAAAATATGATTTATATATCATATATATTCAGTATATATATATATAATAGAAAGATAAATGAAATTAAAAACACCGTTCATGGAGACGGTAGTCCGTACGTACGCATGAACCCTGTTTTCCTTTCCTTATTGTCTTGAATGGAAGTAAGTAGATGAAATACATATATATATATATATATGCATAAATCCAGTAGCTTTATAATGTAATATATTTCATTATTATTTCTTATATATACTTTATAATCATTCTTAAATGGTTAACATGGAGAATGAATCTTATCGCGTCGTGGAGACGGTAGTCCGTACGTACACATGAGCGATGATATCATTTCCATAATTATTGAATTGAATTGGATTGGATTATATAATATATCAGAATCAATATGATGTTTTAATAACTATGTATAGTTATTATTTACACCATAATACCCATCCATGTAAGGTGTTGGTGGAAAAACAGATTACACCACGGCGTGGAGACGGTATTCCGTACGTACGCACGCGCGGTGATTTCGTTTTCTGTGGGATGGATAGATGGTGAATTAGGATTGTTTCATACTTATAATAACATATCAGTATATGAGTGATACTGTTGTTATTACTTCATAATGAAACAACCTAAGAAGAATAAGTGGAAGAAGAAATAAAGGTGAAAGAATTGGTAACGGAAATTACCTCTTCTTTGAAGCGCCTCTTTGAGACCTCCTCTTAGGTCACTAAAATTGGTCTTTTAGGAAGACCAGAACCTCTAGGATGTTTCTAGGGAAGTGTAGAAGAGATTTTGGCAGGGGTTGGACGAGCTTGAGTGCTCAAATTGGTGTGAGGAGGAGGGGGAGGAGCTGTCCTTTTATAAGGGAGGAGTGGGGCACCTTAGGAATATCTCAAAATATTATTTTATATTAAAGTCAAAATCGGTTTATAATGGTTCCAAAGGGTCTTATTTCGTAGATAAAGTGGGGATGGGTCGAAATCCTATCAACCAATAGGATATAGACAAGTTTAGGGTGTTATTTTAACCTTATTAATTAGATTTAACTCTACGTTAAATAATTTAACTTTTACCGTGTCTTTTTGTTTTCTTTCACTATATGGTTAATACACTTACTATAACATGCCAAACGAACCCCAAATTGTTTATTATTAATATATATATTCTTATCTAAGTCATTTGGCCGAAGCTTAGATTTTAAGGAATAAAATAACAATTAATAATATAATATTTTATTTAAAAACTATTTTGTGTCAATTTTGACACTATTTGATATATGATTTTTGTGAAAGTCATAACAGAATTATATGTTTGAAACAAGTTGATTAAATCAACACATATATATCATAGTAACCTAGAAAATTAGTGGAATTCATAAAAAGTCTCAAATTACATTCATTTGAGCATTTATAACATCAATTATGTTAATATTTTCTTAAAAGGGTAATTACTGCATCATCGTTGTGTCATAAATAAATTAATTTATTTAAAGTCTCAAAATTATAAATAAAATATAATTATGTAGGAAAGCTTTTTATCTTTCTAATGAATATTTACAATAAAAAGTATCTTATGTATAACCCTATATGAAAAATGTTTTAGTAAATAAACTTTGATTTTAACTCTTTTAACTCTTCTTTGAATTAAATAATAATAAATATCCTAATCTAATCCAAGTGGGCCTAAATGATAATATTTTACACTTAAGGTTGTTTTTGGTCGAGATACAATTGTCCAATAGAATTAGTACATGTGTTAGGGTAATAATAATATCATCTTTACCCTTAATTACCCTATTTACTTTTAACCGTGGTAAACAAAAGTAAAAAGTTACTATTCACCAAAAATTATTTTCATCTCATTGAACCACATTTTAGTACTTGATATTAACCGTGTCTCTCGGATTTTCGAAATTCCATTCAAAGAAGCGGTAAAATTAAGTTTTATGCAAAATTCAGTTTTTAACCTACCACTTAGTGGTTTCACTATTTATCAAAAATTGATGTTTTTCAGAACAATGCCAAAATTTCATCCTAAGCTATATTTCATATTCCGAATTTAAAAATGAAGTTTATTTTACCAAATTCATAACATAGAAGTTGCATTAATTAATTTTATAATTAAATCCCGCTGTTAAAACAAATAGCGTGTTTTTAAGAAACAATATCTATCAAAAGATTGACACTTGATTATGTCTGGTTTAAATGTGAAATTACATCCAATGACCAACATTGTATTAAATTGTAAAAATATATTCTAAATATACTTTAAAACCACTCAAATTAATAATTTATCACTATTATTTATTTCGATTAAAAGAGTTGTTTTTTAATTATAATTTAGTAGTTTTCACTATTCATCAGAATATGAAAGTTATCCGAAAAGTACCAAAATTTCAGCTTAGGCTAAATTCGATACTCCGAATCCAAAAATGAAGTCCATTTTGTGAGCTAAATTTTCTAAAATTTAAAAAGTGGTTATTACTATTAATAACGGCTAGTTTTAATAATATTTTAATAGCATATTGTTGTTTAGTGAAACTCAGTATTACGTACTACACACGCTATCGAGGAAGGTCGTGATTGCGTGTAATTCAAGGCAAGTCAAGGATGCGTGTTGTGCAAGCTCCTTTTGGTGTAGCGTACAACACAAGACATTAATGTAATTAAAATGAATATTTTTCATAAAATCTCGGGGTGTTACATTCTACCCCCCTTAAAATGAATTTCGCCCTCAAAATTCGTCGGGGTTATAAATGGTTTACTACTTGAAAGTTTCTTTAATATAAACCCACATCGTAAAAAGGAATACCAAAACCAATCTTTAAAAACAAAAGTATGAAACGTAACGGTTACCCAAATAAACTAATCACTGGGTTTCCACATAGGTGAAAATATGGATATGGAAGAGAAATCTAACCATCATTTTCTGATGGAGAGTGGTAGAGAACATGGCTATGGAAAAGCCAGCATTCACAAAGCCATAAATTTGTGACGATCTAAGGTACCATCTGATTCATCAGATATAAGATCACTAGGACAACATTTTTGGTTTTCAAGATCGTTTCCCTAAAGTAAAAGAATTTGAATTAGAATAAATACTTACTTTATTTTGGTACAATCTCACTGTTGTTCGTGCCTTTAAAAATTTCCACTTCATCTCTTAAATAAATGAAGTTGAATTTGTTATTCATGAAGTGTTAGTAGATCATGTGATAGAATGACAGGTCATTCCATCTGTCTCAAACAAAAGGTTAGAAAAAATTATATACATAAGTCGATCTATAGTGAGATTAATCATATATGGTTCCTAAAATGGACTTTATACTTCATATATCATACTTCTTAATATAATAAAACTAGTTTCTAATAAACAGGGACTTCCTGTAGGCCAGTGGTAGGCGATAAAGGCCAGTCGCACTTCGGTTGTGGGTTCGATTCCCTCAGCCTTGTCCGAAGCGATGGGTTGTCGCCCGTCCTGCAGGTTGTCCTTTTTCTACTATAACATCCCATCAATAATATCGAAAAAAACTTCTATCCTTAAACAATACTCACTTATGTCCAACATAATCCATTTCAATCTTTAGGCTTATCCATAATACTGCAGTCCACTCTCATAACATAGTGAAAACAATTACCAGAGATTTAATACCATCGTTGATCCCCATATATCATAAGATATGTTTTTTTGGCCACATTCCAAACATTCAAAGTCCTTAATCATGTATTCTCTTGAATACCTTAGTGAAAATGTGAATGTAGTTTAAAGTTAACACTTTCCACATACCAAAATCCTCAAAATTCTATATACTCAAACCATGATATCACTTAGTCCTTATATCAATCATGAGCTCATGAATACTATTAAACATTTCATTTTCTCATTTTCCCTTCATTATGCGCATATCATCTTATTTCCAAAAAATATCTCAATCACTTTGAATACCACATCAATAAATATTGCAATACTCAATGATACAACATTATTTTGGAATCCCATTACATAAACACTTAATCATTCCACCACATCATTGTCATATTCAACATTGCCAATAGTGATCGCATGTGACTTCCCTTTGTCCTTTGCCTTCAGTGGTTGCTCATGTTGATCATCACTAACCCTTGGATTAGAGCATTTATTAGCATAATGCCCCATTTCCTTGCACTTGAAGCATTACAGTGTTGGTGGTGCGTTCTCTGCAGTGTTTGCTTTATTCACATCATTAGAAACCCTTTTTCCATTACTTCGACACTCAGCTGCGCGATGACCTTCTTTTCCACACTTAAAACATTTTCTAGTTCCTTTAAGACAATATCCACCATGCTTCTTTCCACACTTTGTGCATAAGGAAACATTCATCTTCTTTTCACCATTATTCTGAGATTTCTCCTTGAACTCCATCTTTCGTTTCTTGTCAAAACCATGAGATGGATATGTAACACCAACTTCCATTTCTACCTTGATAGCACAACGCACAATTTCTTCATAGCTACTGAAGTCTCTTATAGCCAATGCCCTTCGAAGACATGGTTTTAAGCCACTGAAAAATCGATCAACTTTACTTTCAGGTTGGATGATAATGCCAGATGCATACCTTGAAAGTCTTGTAAAATTCGCTTCGTATATACCAACAGATTCATCATCCTTCTGCTTCAGATTAAGAATCTCCTTTTCCATCTTTGTTCGAAGAATACGAGGGAAGTACTTACTGAAAAACAAGTTCTTGAACTCGTCCCATTCCATAGACTCAATTTCATCTCTTGGCCTCGTATTCTTGATAAGATTCCACCATTGATCAGCTTCACCTTCCAAATGATATACTGCTAAGATGACTTTATCATGTTCAGAACAGTGAAGAACTTAAAATATCTTTTCAGTGGTACTAATCCATTGTTCAGCAACAAGTGGATCAGAAGTCCCACTGAAAGAAGGTGGACGTTGCCTCATGAAGGACTCAATAGAATATTGTTCCCTTCTCTGCTCATTTGGAAGTCCAGAATGATTCATAGCTTGTGTAAGTATAGCAATAATATTTTTCACTCCATCTCCCATAACATTTGTTTGTTCAGGAGGGCAATATTGCATTGTCCATTGCATTGATCAACACGGTTCCTTCGGGTTCCAACCATCGTCTAAAACCCAAAAAGAATAGTGTGAGAGGAAAAAATCATTCTAGGGAAAACAACATAATAAAGGGGGAGTATCCTCAATATCTAACTTCATAGGTTAAATTCTAAGATCGTTACCGTAGTTATAGGACTGTATCCTATACGTATACTTATCCTTAGGGACATACCTAGACAAACCTTATAAATATCTCTAGGGATCTCACTAAAGTTCTCGCATCCTAGTTTCCAAAGGTTGACTAAACCTTTCCTCTGATACCAACTGTAGAGACCCGTATCCTGACGTACATGGACATTACATTACATTTGCGGAATACTTAGTACATAACAAAAACACACACACAAGGATCGTAATAGTTTAGTGTCTTTGGAAACTCGGAACGTGATCTTCTAATCGTGGTGAAAGATCTTCAATATCTCCCATAAAGATCTTCCCTTTTTTTTACCTAAAACCTTTCTTTATATCCTGGGGAAAATAAAACAAAAAAGGGTGAGCTCAAATGCTCAGTAAGGGTAAACAAAAGAAAAATCAATCACATCATATTCATAAGAACATAACTTTTGGAAATCTTAACCTGCAAAAGAGAGCATAATTTCATAACATGGGATAAATCATGGAAGTGAAATATAATCACAATAATCATAACTTAAAACATGAAACTTTGTGGCATTCACACATAATCATAGAGAATCATTTCTTGTTAGTCAAGACTCATTGCCAAGACTATCTTAGTGGACAAAGTCCCTTTCTGAATCGAGTAACCCTCGCTTCAGTCCTGTTTCACTGAACCGGTATAACCTACCATTCCAGCCATGTCTATCTCATGAGATATAAAATCTTTACCCAATGCATTGGAGGGAGATATAGGTCCCACCCATCTCATAATGATACCATTATTATGTGTGCCCCAAAATCATAAATCATACATCATTTCATAACCCATGTAATAAAAAATTGGGATTCTTAAACAACATGACATCATAAAACCATTCATATAAGATAAAGGAATTCATAAACATAATTCCACCACAACATAGTCAAATCAATGTAAAAATATGGATAGAAACAGAACCCTTTATTATCTTAGATGGAAAATAATTTTGATAAAACACTTGAAATGAATTCTTGAGGAAAATATCATTTCTTCTTCAAAATCAATTTCTTTTCACAAAACATCATGCAATTTTAAAAGAAAGAGATTTTATTAAAAATAGTCATGAAATCTTTTGGAGGAATCTTCATGAAAATAAGTCTTTATAAAACCATAAAAATCCATTCATGTCGTTTAAGTAAAAAAACATTCTTCGTACTTTTGTCGGAAAAGTCAAAAAGTACCTCGTACGAAAAATGATAAAAGATTCCTTTCATATTCTTTACTAAAAACTCACCAATGGGTAAAATTGGATTTAAAAAATTGAAGGTGGATGGAAATAATATTACATATTGAGGAAACATGGATGTAGATGATAAAATACACCCCAGTAAATACCAAAGTATAAACAATCTCGGATAAAAATGAGATTGTGATATTTCCCTTACCTTAGGTCCGACTTGCTTTGTAAGTGTCCGAACCTCCTGTATAATGATTTAAATCATGTTATTTACTTATTCCAGAATCATATTAATTGTTATTGTATCATATATGGTTCACTTATGACTTTATATTACCCGTTCTTTTGTAAATTCCATGTTAAAGAAGCGTTTTGGGTAAAATTGTTTCATTTATCGTAGGTGTTTTGACTTGTTGTTCTTGACATTATTATTACTTATATCAGGATTTACTTACTTCCAGAATATAAAATATGATTTATATATCAGATATATTCAGTATATATATATATATATAATAGAAAGATAAATGAAATTAAAAACACCATTCATGGAGACGGTAGTCCGTACGTACGCATGAACGCTGTTTTCCTTTCCTTATTGTCTTGAATGGAAGTAAGTAGATGACATACATATATATATATATATGCATAAATCCAGTAGCTTTGTAATGTCATATATTTCATTATTATTTCTTATATATACTTTATAATCATTCTTAAATGGTTAACATGGAGAATGAATCTCATCGCGTCGTGGAGACGGTAGTCCGTACGTACGCACGAGCGATGATATCATTTCCATAATTATTGAATTGAATTGGAGTGGATTATATAATATATCAGAATCAATATGATGTTGTAATAACTATGTATATTTATTCTTTACACCATAATACCCATCCATGTAAGGTGTTGGTGGAAAAACAGATTACACCACGGCGTGGAGACGGTATTCCGTACGTACGCACGCGCGGTGATTTCGTTTTCCGTGGGATGGATAGATGGTGAATTAGGATTGTTTCATACTTATAATAACATATCAGTATATGAGTGATACTGTTGTTATTACTTCATAATGAAACAACCTAAGAAGAAGAAGTGGAAGAAGAAATAAATGTGAAAGAATTGGTAACGGAAATTACCTCTTCTTTGAAGCCCCTCTTTGAGACCTCCTCTTAGGGCACTAAAATTGGTCTTTGAGGAATACCAGAACCTCTAAGATGTTTCTAGGGAAGTGGAGAAGAGATTTTGGCAGGGTTTGGCCGAGCTTGAGTGCTCAAATTGGTGTGAGGAGGAGGGGGAGGAGGTGTCCTTTTATAAGGGAGGAGAGGGGCACCTTAGGAATATCTCAAAATATTATTTTATATTAAAGTCAAAATCGGTTTATAATGGTTCCAAAGGGTCTTATTTCGTAGATAAAGTGGGGATGGGTCAAAATACTATCAACCAATAGGATTTAGACAAGTTTAGGGTGTTATTTTAACCTTATCAATTAGATTTAACTCTAAGTTAAATAATTTAACTTTTACCGTGTCTTTTTGTTTTCTTTTACTATATGGTTAATACACTTACTATAATATGCCAAACGAACCCATATTGTTTATTATTAATATATATATTCTTATCTAAGTCATTTGGCCGAACCTTAGATTTTTAGGAATAAAATAACAATTAATAATATAATATTTGATTTAAAAACTATTTTGTGTCAATTTTGACACTATTTGATATATGATTTTTGTGAAAGTCATAACAGAATTATATGTTCTAACCAAGTTGATTAAATCAACACTAATATATCATAGTAACCTAGAAAATTAGTGGAATTCATAAAAAGTATCAAATTACATTCATTTGAGCATTTATAACATCAAATATGTTAATATTTCCTTAAAAGGGTAATTACTGCATCATCGTTGTGTCATAAATAAATTAATTTATATAAAGTCTAAAAATTATAAATAAAATATCATTATGTAGGAAATCTGTTTATCTTTCTATTTAATATTTACAATCAAAATTATCTTATGTATAACCCTATATTAAAAATGTTTTAGTAAATAAACTTTGATTTTAACTCTTTTAACTCTTCTTTGAATTAAATAATAATAAATGTCCTAATCTAATCCAAGTGGGCCTAAATGATAATATTTTACACTTAAGGTTGTTTTTGGTCGAAATAAACTTTTCCAATAGAATTAGGACATGTGTTAGGGTAATAATAATATCATCTTTACCCTTAATTACCCTATTTACTTTTAACCGTGGTAAAAAAAAGTAAAAAGTTACTATTCACCAAAAATTATTTTCATCTCATTGAACCACATTTTAGTCCTTGATATTAACCGTGTCTCTCGGATTTTTGAAATTCCATTCACAGAAGCGGTAAAATTAAGTTTTATGCAAAATTCAGTTTTTAACCTACCACTTTGTGGTTTCACTATTCATCAAAAATTGATGTTTTTCAGAACAATGCCAAAATTTCATTCTAAGCTATATTTCATATTCCGAATTTAAAAATGAAGTTTATTTTACCAAATTCATAACATAGAAGTTGCATTAATTAATTTTATAATTAAATCCCGCTGTTAAAACAAATAGCGTGTTTTTAAGAAACAATATCTATCAAAATATTGACACTTGATTATGTCTGGTTTAAATGTGAAATTACAACCAATGACCAACATTGTATTAAATTGTAAAAATATATTCTAAATATACTTTAAAACCACTCAAATTAATAATTTATCACTATTAATTATTTCTATTAAAAGAGTTGTTTTTTAATTATAATTTAGTAATTTTCACTATTCATCAGAATATGAAAGTTATCCGAAGAGTACCAAAATTTCACCTTAGGCTAAATTCGATACTCCGAATCCAAAAATGAAGCCCATTTTGAGAGCTAAATTTTCTAAAATTTAAAAAGTGGTTATTACTATTCATAACGGCTAGTTTTAATAATATTTTAATAGCATATCGTTGTTTAGTGAAACTCATTATTACGTACTACACACGCTATCGAGGAAGGTCGTGATTGCGTGTAATGCAAGGCAAGTCAAGGATGTGTGTTGTGCAAGCTCCTTTTGGTGTAGCGTACAACACAAGACATTAAAGAAATTAAAATGAATATTTTTCATAAAATCTCGGGGTGTTACAATTAGGGTAATTTAGTACTATTATAATATTCATTTTACCCATATTTACCAGATTTACCATTTAACCATGGTAAATAAGATATTTAATAAAATCACTATTCATAATGTCTAAAAATAAAAGAATCCAATTTACACAATTTATACCTCCAGATTCCAAAAATTTAATCCATTTTTTCCAAATTGAAAACACAGAAGTTTCAGAAATTAATTTCAAATTAATTGTCGTTGTCAAAACCTAAAAGTGTATTTTTTTAGAAGTAAAAACTACGACATGATTGACATGTGTTTATGTCCAATTTCAAAGAAAAATTACTTAAAATTACTAAAATTAGATTAAATGATAAAAATATAATATAATTACACTTTCAACCCAATTAAAAGGACAATATGATCATATAAATATATTATATTAAAAGACACTTTTGACTTAAAATGCTGTATTTTTCACTATTCATTAAAAATGAACTCTATCAGAAAATTAATAATAATTTACCCAAAGTAAATTTTGATGTCCCACTAATAAATAATAATTTTATTTTTCCAAATGGAACATATTAAATTGATAAAAACAATATTTAAAAAGGTTTCACCATCAAAAGGAGGAAAATCTACCTTTTAGTGAATATTAGAGTATTTCATGCTTAAAATCAAATTCATTATTTTTTTAAGCCTCTAAAATTTATTAGATAAATGTAATGATCTTTAAAAAACATGTGTAATTATTATTTAGGTAGTTATGTTCATTCCCAGTAATAAAATGTCTATGTGTTAACTACAATTTAAAATAATAATATTATTATATTATTTTTCGGTATAACTCAATGTTTTGTGCAATGTAAGATTTCTGAGAAACCCCTTGTTCCTTTTTGAGTAGTCTATCGAAAAAATATTCCCCATTAATGTAAAATTAATATCGTATTCAATGGTATTAATATAAATTAAAAACTATTATTCTATAAATATCAACGTTGTTACACACTATAGGAAAGTTATTCTATCCCCACACATCTATACCCATGGTTTAGAAGAACAGTGGGGATATATGAAATAATCTAGTTAATACACATGGTTATGTTTAAACCTGTAATGGCCTGGACCTCTCCGGCCCATTCCTTTGTCAAAAATAAGGCTACAAGTGTTCTGGAGGGTAAAATGGACTTTTCCCACACTTTCCAGAATTTTGAAACTACATGCCGTGTAGTTTAAGTACACGCCGTGTACCCTCTTGCCGGGTATACCCCGTGTGGATGACCGTGTCTTTGCCGCGTGAAGAAAATGGGTAAACACCATGTGTCCAGTACTACACACAGTGTAGTCCCTCCCCGCGTACGCGTTACCGTGTGTTGACTAGTCGTCGACCGTGTGCCGCGTTGGAGCCGTGTCCCTGTCGTGTGCAATAAATGGGTACACGCCGTGTGTCCAATCTACACGTCGTGTAGTCCCTCCCCGCGTATGTGTCACCCTCAAACCGTGTGTTGACCAGTCAACGGCTGCGGAGCTGCGTTGGAGGCCGCGTGGAGACCGTGTGAAAACGGCCAAGTACACGCCGTGTACCATAAGTACACACCGTGTAATTTTTCTTTTCACACCTATAAAAGGAGGGGTCCCCTCCTCCTTTCAACTCACACCTCTCCTCCCCTCTCCTCTGAGCAGAGCTCTCTCAAGAGACTCTAAGGCTCTTTCTTCCATAACTTCTTCTTCCGAGCTCTGATTTACGATCCGTCAGCGGCCACGGGATCATAACGATGAGGCGGAACTTCCAAGCTTTGATCCGTTGTCTTTCCTTCGGCTTTTCCTCTCTGACATCCACCCGATGAGGTTTTGTCGGGACACCGACAAACGTCTTCTAAAGTTGATCCGCGGGAGCCTTGTGACCAGAACCTGTTGAGGTAGGGATTATACCTTCGTCTCTCCATTTTGTGCAACATGCGGGGTGGGTATCCTTTTGTTTTCATGAGAAATTGTTGAACCTTTAAATAAAGATAATATCTGGTTAAAGAATGGGGTGGGAAGTTTGTGATTATTGTTACTTTACCTTTTATATCCTGTGATATTATGTTTCGAAATGAATAGGCTAATGCCTACTGAAAATCACGGTCGTTGGGGGACTTTTCTTGTGCAATTAAATGTTTCCCTATCTTTCTAGACCATTTTTGTGAGTGAAACTTTGTTGAATGTGGAAATTGGTTAATCACGTAAAGTTGGATGTTTAAAGGAAAATCTGGAACCCTTGTGTGGTCACCCCGGTTAAACAAAATGGAATAATAAATATGTGGGTGTTGCCTTGGTTACGTGGCATGTGATGGGGGTGTTTCGTGGGCTATTGTGGTTTGGGTGAGCAGCGGGGCTGCAGTTGACTTGGTGGTGGGTTGGTGTGAATGTTTAATGGTGATGGGCAGCGGGGCTGCAATAAGTGGTACTAAAGGGATGATGATGTGTGGTTTCGGTGCGGTTGTGGTTATGGCAGTTAGAATCAGGGCCACAGGGTAGGGTTTTAATGTGAACGGACTTTGGGTTGTGTTTGATAAATAATAAATTTGGAAGAGTTAATGAATGATGGGGCTTGGTAATGAAATGGAAATAATAATCATTGGGTTGGTTGGTTTTTAAGAAGGGTTTTTTTGGGCTGGTTGTGTTTCCCTAACTTGTTTTGTGGATGGCAGGGATATGTTTTATGAACAATTGAAGTGGTTGGTTGTGGATAGTTGCCCAGTAGTTAAGGAACTAAATAAGATAATTTCTACTGAAACGTGAAAACCTAAATGGGGTTGCGGTTTTTTGTGGAATGCATGCTTTGTGGAAGCATTGCCGAGGCACGTGCCCAGTTTCTCTTTTTAGAATCCATAGGTTGGGATGAGTGGTTGCTATATATATATTTACATATCTGTATCTTTTGTGTTTTATCGCACCGCACCCATGTTGAGAACATAGTGTTGAACACTCCCATTTCATGGGAGAGGGTGTTTTCCCATAGTTACTAGCTCTTTCCTGCTCCTTCTTCCCTAGGCTGTGATGGCTTGAGGCGACCATACACCCATGACTCCTCGGGTAGGTTTCGATTGGGGTGGTTAGGCCCAAGACTCTTCGGGCAGACTTATAGTCTGTAATGGCTTGAGGCGACCTTACACCTAAGACTCTTCAGGTAGGTTTCGATTTCAGGCCCAGGTGTCTTCGGGCAAGAGTTCTGTTACTATTACTGTTCCCAAGAATCTTCGAGATGTGGCCTAGGTGTCTTCGGGTGGGGATATGTTTGTGGTAGTGAGGCCTAGGTGTGTGTGGGCGGGATACGTGGTTATGAGGCCCAGGTGTGTGCGGGCGGTATGTGTGGTTGTGAGGCCCAGGTGTCTACGGGCAGGATACATAGTTGTGAGGCCCAGGTGTGTGCAGGCGGGGAGAGTGTGACAGTGTCAGTAGGTTCAGCTAACTATTGGGAAATGGTGCGGGGTACCCAATACTCTTGTTCTTATACTACTACTACCTGTTGTGATTGTGTTTTGGTGAGTGTGGCTGGTGAGGTTGGGTGGATATATTCCCTTGTTAGGTTTCTTCTGTTGTTCTCATGGGACATTGGTATGTCTCCCCACTTGTGCAAGAGATATTTAGGTTTCCCTACTGAGTATACTTGTATGCTCACCCTACATTTACTTTTAGGTTTCCAGGAGGACTACCAGGGCCGTGCAGGACCCTACTAGTCAGACAGTGGGAGTTGTTGCAGTTTTCGTTCTCTTGTTTTCTTTTGTTATTTTACTTTTGAGCTATCTTGTACATGTACCTTGTTATAAAATTGTTTAGACATGCATGTGGGCTTGGTTTGGGTTTATTTATATACACTTGTTCTTTTCCCTTTTTGGTTGTTGACTTGTCCTATTTCCCGATCCTAAATAATAAAAAGGGCAATGCCTCCCATATTTGTGAAAACTCATACCCTTGGTTCTAGTCACCACCCCGGGGCCTATTGGAGGCGGGACTCGGGGGGTCATTATCTCCCTTTCACCATTGCCAGCTCAGGAGGGGCATCTTTGGTGGGAGGGGGTCGTGACAGAATGGTATCAGAGGTGATGGTTGAGAGATAGGATAAAGTCTGGAGTTAGGAACAGCGAGGATTGCATGGTATGGTAGGGCAACAGTGTTAGTTAATCTTGGTGTGTGACATAGGCCAGGGAAGACCGACTAGGAAACAGGATTTTAGGGCCCCTCGTGATCCGATGCATGGACTCTGAGCCTACCGAATGACCAAGTGAGAATACATTTATTGCAGGGTAGAGACCCTATGGAAGGTACATGCATCATCATGTTTGTGTTTTACTTGATTTGGGGGTTCTAGGAAAGAAATTGAAATAAAATGATAATTAAAAATTTGAGAAATTTCCTTACTACTTGGGCTTAGGCGATCCTTATTTACCATACAGCTATGGCACCAGGACGTCATCCCCGGGTGGCTCAGACGGCCGAGGCCCTATAGATTCAGGCGGTCGATCAGTTGAGGATTGACTGAGATGAGGAAGATAGCCAGTGGCAGAAGACTCTCCATTCTTTCCAGCGGCAGAACCTCAAGAAGTACGAGTGTAGTACTTCGGATACAGAGACAGAGGGGTGGATTGAGGAGCTAGGGATCGCTTTCACCTTGATCCGTGCTCCGAAGGAGTACTGGGTTCCCCTATCAGTCAGTCAGCTGAGAGGTGCGGCGCGACAGTGGTGGACGCTCTACCTCGTAGAGAGTATAGAGGTAGAGGTTCCATGGGATGACTTTGAGAAGGAATTCCGAGAGGAATTCCTTTCTTCCATGATCAAGGCGGAGAAGCGGCAAGAGTTACTCTCCCTTCAGTAGGGAAGTATGACGGTACGAGAGCTGGGGATCAAGTTCAAAGATCTCATGTGCTTTTCTCTAGATCTCTTTCCGGATGAGGAATCTCGGGCGAGACATTTGGAGGAGGCGCTTCGTCCTTCGCTCCAGTATGCTGTCACCCCCTTCACCCTTCTGACGTACTTGGCAGTACAGAAGAAGGCAGAGGTCGTATAGAGGATGCATTTGCTGGGAGGTGCACCGCGTGAGGTGTTTCAGCCATGTTTGTCGAAGGGGAAGGTAGTCAGTAGCAGGTCTCCTGCGACAGGACCTTCCAAGTTTAGGCCAGTGAGGAGTAGGCCCCAGCAGTTCCAGTTCATATCTATAGGTCATCGTCCCTTTTCCACGAGCCCAGGACCGAGGTGTTTTTCTTGTGGAGGTTTTGTGCACGTTCAGAGTCGGTGCCCGACCCAAGCTTCGTACAGTGGAGGTGGGTAGGTTCAGCACCCACCGCAGCAGCACCAGTTGTCAGCGAAGCCCTTCAAACAGCAGCAGGACCATGCTCCTCCGAGGGCAGACTTTTCGGGAGGAGGCCGACCTCAGGGTGCTCCTCAGGGACCTCGAACAGGGCATGGTCGGGGAAGTGGACGACATCAGAGAGGCAGAGGAGCTGGGCGTGGACAGTTGCATGCAGAAGAGTTGGCAGCTCCAGCGGGGCCAGAGGTGGTACGAGGTACGATTTGTTTGTTCAGCACTCTTGTTTCTGCTTTGTTCGATTCAGGATCCTCGCACTCCTTTGATGCACCTAGTCTATCCCATACTTTGGGATTAGATGTAGAGAGAATTTTCGTGCCACTGGTACTGAGTACACCAGTTGGGGGCCAGACCAGCGTATCTTGTGTTTGCCAGGAATGTGGGCTGACGTTGGGACCACATCGATCTAGTGGAGACCTTTTTCTGTTACAGATGCAGCCATACGATGTCATCCTAGGCATCGACTGGTTGTTTTCTGTTAGTGCTGTTATCGACTGCTTCCGGAGAAGATTCATGTTCTATGACATGAATGGGTAGCGCGTATCTGTTGTTGGCGAGAGGAGCTATCAGGTGGGAAGCCGGTATGTGGATCCTCTCCTTTCCCTGTTGAGCGGGTTATCGGTGGTTCCAGCTGATACAGAGATGATGGATGTCCCAGAGGTTGTTGGGGAGTTCCTTGATGTTTTTCCTAAGGATTTTGTAACTCTACCCCCCCCCCCCCCCCGACGTGACGTTGATTTCGGGATAGACTTACAGCCTGGTGCCCGTCTGATTTCGAGGGCCCCTTATCGAATGGCACCTTCGGAGTTGCGGGAGTTGCGGATTCAGATTGACAATTTGATGGAGAAGGGTTTTGTTCAACCCAGCATGTCGCCATGGGGAGCTCCAGTTTTTTTCGTGAAGAAGGCGGATGGTGGTCTCAGGCTATGCATAGACTACCGAAGGCTGAACCAGGTAACGGTTAAGAACCGTTACCCCCTTCCAAGGATAGATGATCTCTTCGACCAGGTGAGGGAAGTAGGTTGGTTTTCTAAGATTGATCTACGATCGGGATATCGTCAGCTGAGGGTGAAGGACAGTGACATCTCGAAGACAGCTTTCAGGTGTAGGTATGGGCACTTCGAGTTTGTAGTGATGCCGTTTGGAGTTACGAGTGCACCGGCTGTGTTCATGGGACTTATGAACTTTGTCTTCCGAGAGTTTCTGGACCGGTTCATCGTTGTGTTTATCGATGACATCCTGATCTACTCAAGATCAGAGGAGGAGCACGTTGAGCAGCGCAGGGCAGTCTTGGATGTCCTTCGACACCACCAGCTTTACGGGAAATTATTGAATTGTAAGTTCTTGACACAAGAAGTACCCTTCCTTGGGCACGTGGTGTCTCAGCATGGAGTGTCGGTGGAACCTTCAAAGGTGGAGGCAGTTGTTTCTTGGGCATCACCCAAGAGCGTGGCAGAAGTTTGTAGTTTCCTGGGGTTGGCAAGTTACTATCGGAGGTTCGTTTTGAACTTCTCTCGAGTTGCTGCTCCATTTACAACTTCGACTAAGAAGAATCAGGTCTTCCTATGGAGCGATCAGTGCCAGAAATCTTTTGACTACCCGAAGGAGAAGTTGGTCAGTGCTCTCGTACTCAGGTTGCCAGAGGAAGGGTTGTTGTATGAAGTGTTTTCTGAGACTTCAGGCATTGGTCTGGGGTGCATGCTGATGCAGAAGAAGGGAGTGATTTGTTATGGGTCTAGGCAGTTGCGCCCTCATGAGCGTAAATATGCCACCCATGACCTGGAGCTTGCAGCAGTATTGTTCGCATTGAAGTTGTGGCGACATTACCTCTTTGGGGAGAGCTTTGTGGTCTTCTCAGATCAAAAGAGCATGCATTATATCTTCTCCCAGCATGACATGAACTTACGGTAGCGGAGATGGTTCGAGTTTCTCCATGACAATGACTTCGAGATCTCTTACACAGAAGGTAAGGGAAAAGTTGTGGCTGATGCCCTGAGCAGGAAGTCATATAAGGAAGTGATTCGGGAATCCGCTGATGCTTGGAAGGCGATGGGGGAGTTGGCTGCCCTGCACTTAGATGTAAGGGAAGAAGGTGTTAGAGACTGTTTGTTCCAGATGACGATGTAGTCCTCCTTGTTGTAGCAGGTGGAAGAGTCTCTGTGGGGAGACACTGAGGCAGAGGTGATGCGAGATTGTGTCGATCAGGGGAATGCTCTAGAGGGATGGTCAGAGGACAACCAACATCGGATGATTTTCCATGGAAGGTTGTTTGTCCCAGAGGCGATGTGTGAGGTAGTTCTCCGTGAGTTCCATAGCTCAGCCTTGGCGGTACATCCAGGAATTTCAAAAATGTACCGAGGCATGAGGGATCAGTTTTGGTGGCCCAGGGTGAAACGGGCAGTGGCAGAGTTTGTGGCTAAGTTCCTAGTGTGTCAGCAAGTGAAGGACGAACACCGTGTTCCTGGTGGTTTGTTTCATCCTTTAGATGTCCCCGAGTGGAAGTGGAATGACATCTCAATGGACTTCGTCACGGGACTACCCAGAGCTTAGGGAGGTTATGATGCTATCTGGGTAGTGGTGGATCGTCTGACGAAATCAGCTCACTTCTTAGCAATCAAGGAGTCGGGACCAGTGAGTACCTTAGCACAAAGGTACGTAGACGAGGTGGTGCGTTTGCATGGAGCTCCAAGGACCATCATCTCAGACCGGGATACTCGGTT
The DNA here is from genome assembly GCA_963277665.1 of Viscum album. NCBI lineage: Eukaryota > Viridiplantae > Streptophyta > Magnoliopsida > Santalales > Viscaceae > Viscum > Viscum album. The sequence goes on from OY728149.1 coordinate 164,614,331, forward strand.
TACCTCACGAGTCTGGAGGGGGTTACAGCAAGCTTTTGGAACCCAGCTACACCTTAGCCCTGCTTTCCACCCCCAGACTGATGGGCAGACAGAGCGGACTATACAAACGTTGGAGGACATGCTTCTAGCATGCATTCTGGATTTCAGAGGATCATGGGTACAACAATTTCCTTTAGTAGAGTTTTCCTACAACAACAGCTTCCACTCTACTATTGGCGTGGCACCGTTTGAGGCTTTGTATGGAAGACCATGTCGTTCACCCATTTGGTGGGCAGAGGATGGTGAGATAGGTGATCTTGGGCCAGAGGTAGTGCAGAGCACCATGGAGAAAGTCCAGCTTGTACGTGATAGGATGAAGGCGGCTCAGGACCGACAAAAGTCTTATGCTGATTGTTGGAGGAGGCCCTTGGAGTTCGAGGTGGGAGACCATGTGTTCTTGAAGGTTTCCCCTCGACGGGGGCAGTGGAGGTTTGGGAAAGGGAGAAAGCTCTCACCCAGGTTCATTAGACCTTTTGAGGTGCTGAGGCGAGTCGGAGAAGTGGCATATCAGCTGGCCCTGCCACCTCAGATGGAGAAAGTCACTGACGTCTTCCATGTCTCCCAGCTTCGTCGGTACTTACATGATGACTCTCACGTTATCGACTGAGGAGAGTTAGATATGGGAGATGACGCGACCTTCTAGGAACGACCAGTAAGAATCGAGGATCGTAAAGAGAAGGTGCTCCGTGGATGAACCATTACCTTGGTTCGTGTGTTGTGGTGGTGTGGCGGCCTTGAGGAGAGCACTTGAGAGAAAGAGGCCCAGACGCACGCTCAGTACCCGGAGTTGTTTTGACTTGTGTTTTTTCCTTGTTCTTATGAGCTTTGTTATGATGTTTTATTCTGTACCTTTGATATATGGAATGCCTGGCTTGTCAGTTGTGAGACCTTTTGTTTCCTTGATCCCTGGTAATGTGTAACATGTCCGGATGTGTGGAAAGGGGGAAAACCTGACCCTTAATCAAGACGCTTTAATGCGGATGCGATTGAACCCGTGTGGGCGAGTCAGTGCCACCTAAAGCAGATAATATCTCGACATAGGAGAGGGATTTTTCCCAAAACCATGTGTTTGGGCAGTTCGAGTTGAAAATCCTAATGTATGGAAGTGGGAAGACCCAATCCTTAATCGAGACACATTAATGAGGATGCGATTAAACCCGTGCAGGCGAGTCAGTGCCGCCTAAAGCGGATAATATCTCGACATAGGAGAAGGAACTCCTAACACCTAATTAGGATTGTTGGTTGGGTTCCTGTTATAACGAGGACCCTAAGAGGTACCTTGTTGGGTTCCCCTGTGTTGGATTTTGAATTCTCGGGGACGAGAATGTTTTAAGAGGTATCTGATGTAATGGCCCGGACCTCTCCGGCCCATTCCTTTGTCAAAAAGAAGGCTAAAAGTGTTCTGGAGGGTAAAATGGACTTTTCCCACACTTTCCAGAATTTTGAAACTACACGCTGTGTAGTTTGAGTACACGCCGTGTACCCTATTTCTCGGTATACCCCTTGTGGATGACCGTGTATTTGCCGCGTAAAGAAAAAGGGTACCCACCATGTGTCCAGTACTACACGCTGTGTAGTCCCACCCCGCGTACGCGTTATCGTGTGTTGACCATTCGTCAACCGTGTGCCGCGTTGGAGCCGTGTCCCAACGGTGTGAAGTAAATGGGTACATGCTGTGTGTCCAATATACACGCCGTGTAGTCCCTCCCCGCGTATGCGTTACCCTCAAACCGTGTGTTGATCAGTCAACGGCCGCGGAGCCGCGTTGGAGGCCGCGTGGAGGCCATGTGAAAATGGCCAAGTACACATCGTGTACCTTAAGTACACGCCGTGTACTTTTTCTTTTCATGCCTATAAAAGGAGGCGTCCCCTCCTCCTTTCAACTCACACCTCTCCTCCCCTCTCCTCTGAGCAGAGCTCTCTCAAGTGAATCGAAGGCTCTTTCTTCCATAACTTCTTCGTCTGAGCTCTGATTTACGATCCGTCAGCGGCCACGGGATCGTAACGACGAGGCAGAACTTCCAAGCTTGGATCCGTTGTCTTTCCTTCGGCTTTTCCTCTCTGACTTCCACCCGAGGAGGTTTTGTCGAGACGCCGACAAACATCTTCTAAAGTTGATCCGCAGGAGCTTTATGACCAGAACCTTTTGAGGTATAGATTTTACCTTCGTCTCTCCATTTTGTGCAACATGTGGGGCGGGTATCCTTTTGTTTTCCTGAGAAATAGTTGAACCTTTAAATAAAGATAATAACTGGTTAAAGAATGGGGATGGGAAGTTTGTGATTTCTGTTACTTTACCTTTTATATCCTGTGATATTATGTTGTGAAATGAATAGGCTAATGCCTACTGAAAATCACAGTCGTTGGGGGCCTTTTCTTGTGCAATTAAATGTTTCCCTATGTTTCTAGACCGTTTTTGTGAGTGAAACTTTGTTGAATGTGGAAATTGGTTAATCACGTAAAGTTGGATATTTAAATGAAAATCTGGAACCCTTGTGTGGTCACCCCAGTTAAATAAAATGGAATAATAAACATGTGGGTGTTGGCTTGGTTACGTGGCATGTGACAGGGGTGTTTTGTGGGCTGTTTTGGTTTGGGTGAGCAGTAGGGCTACAGTTGACTTGGTGGTGGGTTGGTGTGAATGTTTAATGGTGATGGGCAGCGGGGCTGCAATAAGTGGTATTAAAGGGATGATGATGTGTGGTTCTGGTGCGGTTGCAGTTATGGCGGTTAGCAGCCGGGCCGCAGGGTTGGGTTTTAATGTGAACGGACTTTGGGTTGTGTTTGATAAATAATAAATGTGGAAGAGTTAATGAATGATGGGGCATGGTAATGAAACAGAAATAATAATCAATGGGTTGGTTGGTTGTTAAGAAGGGTTTTGTTGTGCTGCTTGTGTGTCCCTAACTTGTTTTGTGGATGGCAGGGATATGTTTTATGAACAATTGAAGTGGTTGGTTGTGGATAGTTGCCCAGTAGTTAAGTAACTACAGAAGTTAATTTCTGCTGAAACGTGAAAACCTAAATGGGGTTGGGGTTGTTTTTGGAATGCATGCTTCATGGTAGCAGTGCCGAGGCACGTGCCTATTTTCTCTTTTTAGAAGCCATAGGTTGGGCTGAGTGGTTGCTATATATATATATACATATCTATATCTTTTGTGTTTTATCGCACCACACCCATGTTGAGCACATAGTGCCGAACACTCCCATTTCATGGGAGAGGGTGTTTTCCCATAGTTACTAGTGCTTTCCTGCTCCTTCTTCCCTAGGCTATGATGGGTTGAGCGAACCTTACACCCAAGACTCTTCGGGTAGGTTTTTATTGGGGTGGTTAGGCCCAAGACTCTTCAGGCAGACTTATAGGCTATGATGTCTTTAGGCGACCTTACACCTAATACTCTTCAGCTAGGTTTCGATTTCAGGCCCAGGTGTGTTCAGGAAATAGTTCTGTTACTATTACTGTTCCCAATAATCTTCGAGATGAGGCCCAGGTGTCTTCGGGTGGGGATATGGTTGTGGTAGTGAGGCCTAGGGGTGTGCGGGCGGGATATGTTGTTGTGAGGCCTAGGTGTGTGCGGGCGGGATGTGTGGTTGTGAGGCCCAGGTGTGTGCGGGCGGGATACGTGGTTGTGAGGCCCAGGTGTGTGTAGGGCGGGGAGAGTGTGACAGTGTCAGGACGTTCAGATAACTATTGGGAAATGGTTCGGGGTACCCAATACTCTTGTTCTTATACTACTACTACCTGTTGTGATTGTGTTTTGGTGAGTGTGGCTGGTGAGGTTGGGTGGATAAATTCCCTTGTTAGGTTTCTTCTGTTGTTCTCACGGGACATTGTGATGTCTCCCCACTTGTGCACAAGAGATTTAGGTTTCCCTACTGAGTATACTTGTATGCTCACCCTACGTTTACTTTCAGGTTTCCAGGAGGACTACCAGGGCCATGCGGGACCCTACTAGTCAAACAGTTGGAGTTGTTGCAGTTGTCGTTCTCTTGTTTTCTTTTGGTATTGTACTTTTGAGCTTTCTTGTACTTGTACCTTGTTATAAAATTGTATAAACATGCATGTGGGATTGGTTTGGGTTTATTTATATACACTTGTTATTTTCCCTTTTTGGTGGTTGACTTGTCCTATTTCCCGATCCTAAATAATAAAAAGGGTAATGCCTCCCATATTTGTGAAAACTCATACCCTTGGTGCTAGACACCACCCTGGGGCCTACTGGAGGTGGGACTTGGTGGTCATTATCTCCCTTTCACCATTGCCAGCTCAGGAGGGGAATCTTTGGTGGGAGGGGGTCGTGACAAAAACTTTTAGTATACATCCCCCAATTTCACCATTACATTGGGCTTCACCTCCCGATTTCTCATTTCCATCGCCTCCATACATGGTCCCTATTCTCCCCTCCCTGACCATTTCCACCCAGCACTCTCCACCCCTACCCAACCTCAACCTCCTGACCTCCACCTCCGCCTCAATATCCCAAACTTTGCCTCTAACTAAACATCCTGGCATCTGCCTCCCTGTACCTAGTCCCTCTCGGCTCCATCTCCTCTGGAGACATCCCCCCCCCTCTCCTCTCAGCTCCCTGATGTCGGTGATATCCCCCCACCCCTCTCATCTCCCTCTCCTCTAGTGATGTTCCTCAGACCCATTATCCTCCCCAGTAATGTGCAATACCCCCCATGACCGAACACCCCATGTGACATCTGTATCTCTTATCTCCCTCTCTATGAGACATTTATCACAAATTTCTTGATGGTTCTTAGTTGATACATCGAGGTAAGCATTCATCTTATTTAATTATTCAACTTCTTAAAGTTTTCCTCCCTCCCATTTCCCAGTTTCATTTGGCCAAACCCTATGTGTTTTGACATTCTAAGATTCTAACATTGATCCTTGTTTCTAGGCCGTATCATGGTTCTCTCAGGTCAGATGGGGGTTTTTCATCCAATACCAATGGAAATATGGTTTGGATCATTTTTTCCATCTACCACGGTTTGTGTTTAGTTTATTCTACTCTCTTTGTTTGTCCTAATTTAATATGAGCCTTTTGGTGATTTATGTGCCTAGGAAAAATCTATATTAGGTATGAATTGTTTGAATAAGGCTACTTTGTGAGAATAATTTCATATGATGATAAATATAGAAGTATATCCTTTGACAAGAAGATACCAAAAATTCAATACTATTATGGAAATTTTTTGTACACAATGATTGTGTCTAGAATCCCAAGGTCTCAATGGTGGTAGAAGACATTAATTTATCAACATATCAGTTTAGATACTAAAAAGGTATGTTTTCTTTGGTTGGTGTTTTATATGTAATAACCAATGGTATTTCTAATTATAGTAGAGTTGGAGGAGAAAAAGAGATCAATAATAATTACTCTCTCCATATAATATACATGGTTTGTATATACACTAGAATAAAAGAGAACAAATAGAATGTTTTTATAGAAATCAGACTTGAACTGACTGAGAATCTAGTATTAATGATGTTACACCCATAGTATCCCCCTTAGAAAGAAAAAAATAAAATCAATAAGTTAATGAAATAAAATGTGGGTGTTTCTGTTGGGGTTGGGGAGAAATAAGAATGAAATTAAAGAAGAACACCCTAAGGTGTGAATATATACAATTTAAGAAATGTGGCATCTAATTAAGAGAAGTATGAAAGAAGTGTCCTCCAGTGGATTAGAGAAGATAAGAAGATAATCGAGAATGTTCCTAAGTAATTATTGATAATATGGGGAAACTAATTTTTAATTCTACATAATGATGGAACACGAAAAGAGGAATGATAGTTCTTTTCATATAACCATGATGAAGGTAGGATAGAAAATTAGGAATGATTCTTCAATAATTACTGTTGAAAAAATAACTAATAATCAGGTCTGAAATAAACCAATGAACAATGGGTTGTTTCACAATGAGCTACCATAATCCAAAAATTGAGAATTCATAGAGGTATCAATCTACCCTTGTACATTATATTTGTATCTAACTAATTTTGTAATTTAGGATGAATGGGTAGATATAATAAATCAGGTGGTTCTTCCAAAAGAGAATCTGATTTATTTTTGGAAGAATATTTTAGTTATATTCATACAGAAGTAAATTCTAAAGACTAATATATATTTACTCAATCTGGAAGTCTATGTGAATACATTTAACCATGTTGATAGTGGAATATTGGGGTATAATAATTTCTATGGAATGGAACAACACTATTTTGATGGTTACCGTCGATTTTTTTAAATGTATAATATATATTACGATAATCTGTTATTTCATTTAAAAAATAATGAAAAGGAATAACTATAGAGTTTACGGAAATATGGGTAAACAAATTGAATGTTAAAAAATGAATTTGGATTTGATATTCCCTATTCATTCTATAGAGTTTAGAGAGTTAAAGAATGGTTTTTAGTTTCCCTTAATATATTGTTTGTTTCCATGATAATTGTTTTCAAATAAAATTTTAATATGCTTTTAAGTTTTGAAATACATTTTCTTATTATAAGTCGAAAAATGATGTCTTTTTATACACAGAATCTGAATTCCATGCAGTTTTCTATTTCATGTTATCATTTTTTGATGTTTGAGTATGTTTAAGTCAATTTTTCAATATTTTTTTTTGTAGGTGGTATTTGTTCTATAATCCTCTTAATAGTGTTTTTGAATTTTCAGGACACCAAGTTATTTGGTGATTATATATTTTTTTCCTGATGATAAAATTCTTGAAGAATTAGTTTTTTTAGGATGTTTTTTTATTATTATTGATCGACTTATATGATATTTGTGGATTCAACTTCAATTTTTATTTCAATTTCTATCACTGCAACTGAATCCTAACTCATTTTGTGGAGTTTTCGTTTTCTCTATTCTTGATGTTTAGGGCACTTGGGTCCCATTAGATGCTGATGCTAGCTACCTCCAACAAGGGAAGTGGGTTCTCCATGGGCTTAAGGTATGTTTTGTTCCATTTCAATTATTTTCTTTTACTTTTAATTTCGGTGTTTTATTGTTTTGAGTTTTTAGTGTTTTATAGAGTATGTTGGACTTGCTGCAATGGTTTCGGGTAGCTGTTGTCAAAGGTGACTTGCACATATATGAATAGGTAGGCATATACATATTTAAGTTCCCCGATATATATATATATATATATATATTCACTCATCACTATTTGAATAAATATATTGGCGCTAGGTGTACTTATGTATATATATGAAAATTGCACATGTGTGTAAGGTAAAGGGGTATATGCATGTATAAGCATATATGTAAGGATCACCTTGTACGTATTTGTCCATGAAAATATGTACATAGGGGTTATCTGTCCTAATATATATATGTGAAAGTGCATATGCGTGCAAGCGGTAAATGGAAAATTTGAGGTTTCATCATCATAAGCAGAGCTCTTTGAGATTGAGGTAGGTTCCCTTATGCATTGGCCTCTAAATTAAAAGAATCATTGATTTCTTTTACACTGGATCATGTTTTCTTACTAAATAGTGACATAGATTTCTTATAATAATTGTTATGCAAAAATCTCAAATAAAAGAAAACTAACCAATTTAAAATTTATGAACATTTAATTGTATTGTATTTAATAAATTATAACATCATATTAGTAGTAAAAACCAATATAATTTGAATTTTATTAACCTATAAAGAGTGTTAGGTCAATAAGAGAGAGAGTGTGTAGAAAAAAAACTCTGTATACACTGTTTAATAGCTCTAGAATCTTGGATTATAGGAATTTATATTAATATATTAATAAGTGGAAGAATAAGATGGAGGAAGATGAAGAAAACTAGAGGATATATGAATCCCTACATTAAGAATTCCTCTCTTTCTGAAGGGCTAGCTGTGAACACCCAAGGATCGGCACCTGTGATGTCCAACTGGAAAATTGTAAAATGATTTGTATCCCCCCATTATATACAACTCTATCATTTAATACCCAGCAAAACAACCAATTACCCCAAACAATATTTAATTATAAATGTACAAGGATTCCCTTTCCATAAAGGTTATGGTTGTATGATGAGTATATATTCGAATCAATTTAACTTAACATGGGAAGGATGTTCATTAACGCATTTTGAATCTATCAAAAATATTTCTTGAGAAAAATTGTGTTGGAAGTTGGAATGACATGCTGTTAAGAGAATACTATATTCATGATAGGAGTTCCTTTCCACATTTTCTCAAACTTGAGGGTATAATTCCATGGTATCATAGGTATTCTATAGGATAATAACAAATCACCTATAATAATTAAGAAGACGTGTCTTGTTTTATGGAACAATTAGGATAAAATATAAGGGAAGACTTCAAGAATGTGCAATATGTGCAATCGATTCTCACCAAGTTATTAATATTCATCAATAATGATCATATATTTCTTATAATTGTATAGTTGATCATAAATTTCAATTTCTAGTGAAGGAAACAAATCATCAATTCAAAATTTAAATACAATAATGTTATGAAGTGTTTTTATGTAAACTTTATTGTACTAGCCATCCAAGGAGATCATGCCAGCATTTGGGATATAAAATTATCACATGACCAAGTAGTGGTGTGATTGTGGGTGTATTATTGGTTATGGTGAGCACGTAATGGGTACATAATTAAGGCAACATTGATTGATCAGGGAGTGTGTATGTGGTGAAATTAGAGGACATGGCCAATTACCCACATCCTTTTAGATATTTATAAGATTTATACTAGATTTTCATGTGTCTGCAATGATTTATAAGTGCAATCTTATTCAAAATCCAGAGTAGTAGTGAATAAACACCAGTGTTAAGTCACATTTATACCAACAAGTGGATTTTCCTATCCTATACATCAATGGGAAATTAATAAAAACAGTATGGGGAACTCATTACCACCAAAATAGCCACCATCGAAAAACGACATCAAGACAAACTTTGACACTACACGATGCACTTCATATATCTAGCCCCTTTGGGGATGCGCAATTGGAGAAGGTATGGGACCATAATAACTAAGTTCCAGGATCAAATCCCACCCCATGGGTGTTGATTTCCCATCATATATGTTGATAAACACTGGATCTTTCGATCCAAAGGTGGTCTTTAAGGCAGGATCGTCTAGAGAGGTCCACCACGCAGGTAGCAAGACAAGGGTGAACAAGAAGACTGTTGAACTTGACAACATGGACACTGGGGAAAATTTCAGAACTGTCATGAAATATGCTCACCTATATGGATGTTGTGATTTTATCAGGCATCAAAGAAGGTTATGAAATAAGAAAATAGGGTATGCTTGAAATAGGGAATCTAGAAAAGGTGATCTGAGGGAGGAATGAATGAAAAGGTCATCAGGATACCTAGAAAAAAGCATTTGGAAAAAGACTGAAAAAGGTTGTCTGAAATAGGATGCCTAGAAAAAGAAATGTGTAATATGATGCATGACCTGAAAAGACACTACAAGGAGATCACATGACATCACATGTGGGAAGCACATGAGCAATAGCAGAAAGTGTACTATAGAGAGGCTTGACAAAGTTCACTGAGGCACTGACATAGAGGCCTAGTTAGTGGAAGTAGGGTCATATTGCACATGGATGTCTATTATTTCACATGGATTTTGGGTGTATAGGGACTGATAGAGAGGTATAATCAACAATGGAGTACCATCTTGGTGCCCAAGAACAATACATGTTGGCTGGCAGATGAAGAGGTAATTCACACTTGGGGGTGCCGCTTGGAATGACCTTTTGATGGACAATCCTTGATATGGATTAAAAACTGATTCATTTTTGAGAGAGGGATAACACCACATATAATTTAATCACGATCTTTTAGTATCTACTCCATGTCTACATGGGATAACCTAGTGTAGAAAACAAGTGAGTGTTCACCAAGACATCGAGGTTGTCCATGAATTCTCATGTATGTGATACCATTATCAAATTATCAATTTGGGGTTGTTTTAAATAGATTTATCAAGAACAGAAAATGTATATCAAATCCCAAAAAGCACATCTAAAATATATTTTGCAAGGTATAAAAAAGTGGTATAAAATGTTATTGTAATACAAATTCTTTCATATTTTTAATGATGTTTACATAATTAACGATTTCATGATTTCGAACACCTTGAAATTATTTAAAAATGTTCCCATCTTCGAAATGAATGAACCCACTTTATAATCATCATTGTAGTTTATATACTCAATTATTAGAATATTCTCTTTTTATAAAGTAGTCATAGACTCTTCCAACTTCCCCAGTATTTTATTATTTCAGTTTCCTACATGTTAGTAAACATCAAATGATAGGAGATAAGGAGGGGTACTTTCTCTTTAATTAGACCTGTAATATTGATAGATGTCTCTCTACTAAGATCTTCCATACTTCCTATCTTTATCATTAGTATAAATCTTAATCCTAATTTCCTAATTGTATCACGATTTATCTTTTTAAATAACTTGATGTTCTCATTATTCTTACTAGGCTTATTATGTGGGACCACTTTTATTGAATGTGAAACAACGTAAAATGAAACCTTATATGCCAGCTTATTATTCATTATATATTCCTTTTTTCTCAGTAAGAATGTCATACAATCATTTGCGACATGTCCAATTACCTTCAATCTCCAACATAGTTTCTCTTAATCATTAGGTTTTCCATGATTCATTTCCTCATAAACAATGTTTTGTTCTTAAATTAGATCTCTATTTTTTCTCATGAAATTTTGAAAAAACATTATAATTCTTATTTGACTCTTCTAATGTTTAGAAACCATTGGAGAGTTTTTTTTAGACATATCACTTGTATATTTCTACAATCTGGTATTATTCCTATTTCTCATAGAATTTATTATTCTTTTTCTTGGATTTATCCCATAGATTAATTCTTGTTCTATGTTAATCACATGTTCTTATAATAATTAAAGTATTTGTGTGAAGAAATTCCACAAGACAAATGCCTCATGATAATTGGGATCTTTGGATTGACTTCTCAATATCTGAAGAAAAAAACTAAATGCCCCTTGTAAGACATTCAACTTTCAAGAATATTATGCCCATAAGAAGGGTGATTAATCCCTTGTCCAACCTGTATCTACTTTCATCCATGCTCCAAACACATATCAATATCTCTAAATCATGAATTTTAGTTCATTATGCAATTATTCCATGAAAATATTAACCCTCGATCCTCTTTCATGAATTCTTAATGTTTACACATTGAATGCACTCTACATATATATATTTTCAACACATATTCATGCCATATATCTTCATACCATTATTCATAAAAAATACCATGCCTCTTTAATCAAACATACCTCATTCATCCCTTATATATTTTCCACAAATCCAACCAGTCAAGCCTTGGTTGTAACAATCCCCCCCTTTAGATTATCCTGTTCTTGAATTAGTTTCCTCTAGTAGAGAGGTTAGTGGCACTATTACTCATATTCAAGAGAAGGTGAAAAATACTATTTTATGGGATAATATAGTAGAGTAGTATCAGAAATACAATGAGGTAATTTATTTTAAAGATGTTCTATCAAGGGTTATCTCTGATGAACTGATTGGAGAAGCATCTGAGCATAGTAAAGATGAAATGGAATATGACGCGCATGTTGAGGTGGATTCCAATTATTAGAAAGAGAAATTAAAAATTTCTTCAAAGAACTGGATAGGTAAGTCAAAGATAGTGTCTTCCACTTCATGGAAATCCAAGATAAAACCTTTCAACTCGGTTTCTCACTCCTCTACCACTAATTTAGGGAAATCTTTTTCTATTATTACATTTGCTGCAAAGGATTATAACAAGATAGTTTGTGAATATCAACCTCTTATAGCTGTTGTTTTCATTGTACAATTAGTACCTATGATGGAAAGTTGATCTGCACATGGAGGTAATTCTAATCTATCCTCGGTTCACTATTTATCAAAAAATACTCCATGTACCTCTTATAATGATAGTGCATGTCCCACTTGAAAATCAGCGAGTTGTGACTTATTCAATGTTCATATTTTTGATTTTGTGATTTCTTCTACCTTGAAGAGCTCTGATGGACTTGGAGGATCCAATCCACCACTAACTAGTACCACTACTAGCCTGGTTCCTGGATCACCTACTTTGGAGACTTAGACCTATACTCCTGTTATGGGTGGACATAGAAAAGATTCCATTTCCTTAACCCCTTCTCTTAATGTAGAGAGGTTTGGGAATACTGCAGCCTTGTCTTACAAGAAGTCTACTTGTGACAATACTTCTTCTAGGGATAGTCATGGGGTTTCTTCTTTTGAGACTCCCATGACCGATAAGGCAGAGAGCACACCGGGCACAGACCTGGCTCATCTTGTTACGGGGATTCAAAAATTAAAGATGACTATTCACAATTCATTTGAATTGATATCATATGTAAGAAGGGAAGAGGATGGGAAAAAAATAGGTTTTGGGAGCTGAATTAATGATGCATCTAGGTGGTGTGGAAATTATAGATGATAGATTTGATCCATGGATAGTGGATACCAATTTAAATTAAAATTATTATTACAAGTTTAAAAATGATGTCTTCATATAAATGGAATCATCTTCTGTATTGTGCACCAGACTGCAACTCAATTCGGGTTACTGTAGAAACCCAGTGTAGAAAGGATGTATTTTGTGGATCCTCTATCAGACTTTATTTGTCTTAAATAAGAGATAAATGATTGGGATTCTTTTTCATTAATAATTTATTTTGGAATTTTCTGATAAAAACTTTTTCTTCATTGAACAATTTTTCCAACTGTCATTATGTTTTAACAGGTGAAAAAATGCATTGTGTTTCCATTATTTTTTCATTCTGGTTTTCAGTGTTTCACAATGGTTTCACAGGGTGTGGGGGTTGAGTGTAGGGAGGGGTAATTGGTGCAGGGGGTGGGGCTAGGTGAGGGGGTAGTGGGGGCTGGGTTCAGTGGGGTGGTGGGTGTCTATTGGAGGAGGGGTGTCCATGGGGTGTCTATGGGGATAGGGGTGTCCAGGGGGATGGCTACAGGGGGGAGGGGTGGGTACAGGGGATGGGGATGGATTTAGGGAGAAGGGGCTGGGTTCAGGGGGTTGGGCTAGGTGTTGGGGGGGCTGGGTGCAAGGGTGGTGGGTGTCTATGGGGGTATGGGGTGTCCATGGGGTTTTTATGGGGGGAGGGGGTGTCTAGGGGGCTCAGAGTAGTGGGGGGTGCATGGGTGGGGCTGTGAGCAGGGGAGGGGGCTGCGTGCAGGGGGTTGGGGATGGGTGCAGGGGGTTGGGGATGGGTGTAGGGGGTGGGGCTACATGTGGGGGGGTGAAAGGGGTAGTGGGGGTGAAGGGGGAAGGGGGTGTGGGGGTGTAGGGGGAGAGGTGGTGTCTAGGGGGTGTCTATGGGGGAAGGGGGTGTGGGGTGCTGGAGGAGGGGGTGTCCAGGGGGTGTATATGGGGGGAGGTGTGACCAAGGGGTGTCTTTGTGGGGAGGGGTATCCAGGGGGAGTCTAGTGGGGGTCTAGGGGGTGTCTAGGGGGTCTAATGGGGGTTTCTAGGGGGGTTTCCAGGGGGTCCATTGGGGGTGTCCTGTTGGGTGTCCAGAGGGAGGCAGGGGGGTGTCATGTGGTGTATAGGGGGTGTCCAGGGGGTGTCCAGGGGTCCAACGGGGCTGTCTAGGGGGTCTTGTGGGGGTGTTTAGGGGGTGTCCAACGAGGGTGTTCAGGGGGGTCCATTGGGGTGTTCAGGGGGTCTAGTGGGGGTGTATAGGGAGATTCCTGGGGGTCATTGGGGGGGGGGGGTCCATTGTGGCTGTATAGGGGGGTGTCCAAGGGGGTCTAGTGGGGTTGTCCAGGGGGTCCAAGGGGGATTCAGGGGGTGTCTAGGAGAGGGGGTGTGTCTGGGGGGTGAGGTGGAAGGGGTTTCTGTCTAGGGGAGAGTTGGGGTGTGCAAGGGGGAGGGGGAATCTGTTCACAGTGGTTCCATTGTTTCTGATACGAGCTTTTCCATTATTTCATAGTGGTTTGCATCCTGGTTTGTAGGAGCAAGGTGAAACGAAGGTGAGCAGTTGTGGACAGCTGTTGTTTCTAGGAAAACCATTTATACCCATGGTTCTTTAAACCATGGGTATAGGGAAATCCAAACTCTTTAGGAACCCAAGGTTCATAAAATTGTGGTTATATACTATATCCAGGGTTTCATGGGCTATACCCATAGTTTCAAACCGTGGGAATAACGAAATTTTACAATAGTGAAAAAAGGACCACATTAATTTGAAATAATCATATAAAGGAGGATTTGTGGGATGGTCCTCCATTTTCTGAAAGAAACATGACACCCCTCGAGTGATTCATGTAAGGACCTCAAAAAGGTGTGTAACATTGATTCCCACCATCAGATCTATCCTAGAATCATGTGACACACTCCTCTCAATGAAGTGAACAACTGGGGTATTGAGGCATATAAATCCCCCACACAGCATGAAAAATTCATGAACATGACCACTATATAGGCTAATGAACTATTGGTTCATCACCATAGAGAACCAAAACACTAGATTATATTTACATTGGATATGATCTTGTGATTGAGAGGTTTTTCATATAGTAATATCCAGGTAAAAAATGTAATAACCATGGACCATTCGTAATGAAGTTTTCATGATCACTCATAGATCATATGTAATAATTCTAGTAGGACACATGAAGAACTTCCCTCATATATCCTACATCACAAGACACTTAAAACAAGGTAACAACGAAAAATCAGAGACATTCACAATAAAATGATATAACTAAGACTAATGGATTAAGGAATTGAGAATAGAATATATACATTGATCCTCATGTGCTTTGCAAGAACCACCCCAGTAATGTGATAACACTAGGACATGTTGCCTAGGTCTTGAGGTCCTTCGAGATTATACCATTTGGATCATTAGAAGTCCTATGATTATGTTAATGAATGTCACATGCCCCAACGTAATTCCACATTAGTCTTGTGAATACCTCATTTTTTCCTCCAAAACTGTTTCCCATATCATATGACGACACTAGAACATGTAATATAAGTCTTTTGATAGCACCCAGACATGTCAGTGGGATCTCATGACACCCACCATGCACACCAACTAGATCTAGTAGTCATATCTTTCCCATAAAAACAAAACTTGTGAACCCAATATGAATCTCTAAAACAAAAAAAATGTTTGGGTTATAATCCATTCAGAAATTCTTTTCACACTATGTGAAAACAGAAATGGTGATCCTAAAATGAATCTATCAGATAAAAAAATGTTATTGTTATTATCTATTGGGGGAAATTTTCTGCACACTATATGTAAAAAAACATTGAACCTAAATTGAATAAATCAAATAAAAATGATTGGGTTATTACCTTTTAGGCCAATTTTATTTAACACTTAAAAAAATAATGGTGACCTTGATGTGAATATATAAAATAACCAAATGATTTTTTAATCATGTGTCATTCCACATTTTTGGAATATTTAGAATTACTAATAATATTGACATGAATCTTAATATTAATCCTCTTTAACTGGGGTTCTCTTGAGAAAACTCATACCCACAATAATAAGTCCACATGAGCAGAATGACCAGATTTGGAATAAATGAACAACTGTGTTATATGTATTTATCTGATTGAGCACGTCATGCCTACAAAAAATAAACTAATCATTGACCTTGTTCATTGTTTTATTCATGGATATAAATATATCTCTCATTGGAAATATATAAATATGAGATAATTTCATCATCCGATGACAGATCTGGGATGTATGATGTGGCTGCAACCCCTGCATGTTGCAAAATGATCTCACCTACCGAACATCTTCATTATCAGGTGGATAACATAATGTTCTAGGTGTAATGTAGATGTGGTACAATACTGACCCTTGTGGCTGTACGTGAGTGTCATTATGCACTAAAGACGATGAGATTGAATCATCCAGAGAAAGTTGCAGCTAAGCCAGTGGTCCTTACTTCCATAACTAACCGCTTCAAGATATTATCCCTGGATCATGAGAATCATCACCTAAAATATCTAATGATGGTGGAATAGGTAGAAAAATATGGATCTATTCTGGTTTAGGGGATTCCCAGGAGGGATCCTATTAACCTATGTCACCAACACCATCCCTCCGCTACCAACCAGTCAGCTATAGAGGGACCACCCAACACAATTCCACCTATAATAACCATGAATGGGCATCATGGAAAAACATTGGGTAAATAAGGTTATGGATAATAGTGTGTGGTATCCTATCCCCACTCCCACTGATAATTTATAATGGAATATTCTGAATGTAACAAGTGAGTAGACTCATACCCCTACTTACTTAGAACATGATTTCAGGCATATTCCTGAAACAGGAACTGGGGGTCTCATATCCCTTCCCAAATGCATGATGTCCATCCACATATTTTGGAATAAATATGACGATATAAGTGGGAACAAATCATCTCTTCAATTGAGGATATCTTCTAGTGCATAGTAGAGATGGAAAATGTACAGGAACATATCTATATTCTTACTCGGCTAAAATGAAATAGGACTTAGTAACATCCAAATAACTCTATAGGAATATTTAGAAACTATTAAAGATATAGGGACTACTTTATTTTCCTCTCCTTATAGTTAGGAAATCTCAACAATTTGATAATTATGAACATGTTGTTCCTCTAGATAAGCATCACATTCTTTCTCCCATATAGAAGGATTTTTGGCATATTATGGCAAGTGATGAGGCATCTGAATGGGATCATATTCCAATTTCAATCATGGATTTCCACATGAGAGAGGCTTATACCTCAGTATAATGCACATTACTATCAAAAAATTCCATTGGAACATTCCAAAGTTCCATAATTGGGTTCATATCCCTACTCGAGATAGGGATCACTAAGTTATATGGGAACGTGCCATGGAAAAGGAACATGTTCCTATCAAAAAAGACCATTGATATGATCTAATGTCCTTGTATGGGGATCATATGTCAGTTTTGGTCAGGTCCAACCATGTTATAATTGAACAAACCATGGGACCGGCTCAAGTTAATGTTAGTGAATCTCCCTAGCATATCTAAATAGATCATGGAGTCCACAGGAATTTTTCTACTTTCATCGATGAATGACTACACCAAAATCATTTTTAGGAAATATAGGAGGAGGTTCATATCCCATATCCAATTCCAGAGGAGAATAATAATATTAATGTGGGAAATGCATATATGGACCACTCTCATATTTCTATTCCGACTAGGTCTCACCAAGTGAGAGTGACACATGCCTCATAAATTTCTCATATTACTAATAAGAAAGACTAATAGAATATTCCAAAGGCCGAGGATCCATATTGTATTCCCATCCGGATTGAGGCTCACTAATTGAAAATAGCACATGCCTTGAGATATGATCATATTCTTTTTAGAAATGATGAATCTCATTATCATATTCCAGTAGCTCCGCAGTAGTGGGATGATACCCATGCAGCACCAAACAATTAAAAATTGGTTCCAACAACCATCATACATCAGACACATACCCATCCACAATTCCAAAATGATGGTCTTTATATTTTCTTAGTGATGTAGAATGAGACCCATAGTATAACAAGATCAATTTCAGTGTCCTTGAGGTCTTTTGAGACACATTCTCAATAGCCCAAGGGTCTATAAACTCTTCAACTAAAGTAGAAGATGATCACTAGCACTATTTTCATCCTTGTGGTAGTGTGCATATAAATCACATGGACTCTACTCTTGACATCCATCATAGTCAACCTCCCCATGAAGATATATCCAATGGACAAGGAAATCCCCCCTTTCCCAAACACCTCCATATATATAGGAGTTAAAAACTAAGATTACTTTATTTAGATAGGTTCTAAAGAATCAGTTTCAACCGCATATAGTTCCCAATCAAAATATTAAATCACTCCACTCTAGTGAGATGTTGACCCTCAGAATAATCATATATTGTCTAACTGGATATATGAAAATATTATTGATGTATAGGAGGATGACAATGACATATGTAGAGAGTTAATAGGAATTAATCTTCCTATCATGTCATGGCTCTCACCACTTATAACTATGAGACATGAGATGAAGTAGGAATTATTTTATGTCTCATCTATGCTAGAATATGCTAGAAACTTATAATAAAACTAAAACTAGAAACCCTACATGAGGATAATAGGGTTAGCTTCAAACCTTAAGATACTTTATTTTCAGCTAGACCTAGCTATTATCTCCATGGACTAGGATCCAAAACCTTAAAATCAAAGAACAAATCTATAACACGCTTACCAACATTTCATATGAAATATTCATTACCATATATGTAATTCTACATTAGGCATCCATATTCAAGGATAGGAAATGTATGGATTTTTATAATTCCCTTTACCCATGGTACAATAGAACCCTTCAGATATGGTGTCCTATAATTTCATAGCGTCCAGTGAAATTAAGGGACTAGGTAACCCTCGATCTAGTTGGTCACTAAAATAGAATTTCTCCACATTATGGATTCCCAAACATCATTAAAAGAGGGAGAGGATATCTAAATATTCTCTTAACTGGTCCCCTAAAAAACATGGAATTTTTTTAGACATGGAGGATGAGGCTTTGATATACCAGAAAAAATCCCAAGAATAATGTTTCCAATCATGGGTTACCATCACACCCAACTCCTATATAATCATAGTTGTGCCAAATCAAAAATGAAACAGTAGAAAATACCATATAATATTTTTAGGAGTGGACCCAACACACTAGGATATTGAAATATTAAATAAATCCTCCAAACCATGAATTGAAATTTCTCAAGAGGATTAAAGAAATATCTATACTTCTTACAAAAAAACCATATACCACTGGGTCAGAGGATTTATATCTCAATAACATTCATAAAGTTCATTATCCACATAGAGGGTCCTTTAGAAATCAATACTGATTCTAGATCAACCACATATCACAATTCTAGTGGAATTTATATCTCAATTATCATCTTAGGAGTCATAAAATCACAGACTGTAATAATTGGATCCTCATCAACAGAATAAATAAATAATAATCGAGTCCTTGAATAACCACCAATACACAGGGATGAAATAATTTTCATTAACATCACCACAAATAGAATCATTATTCTCTAGGTTGGTTGGTAATTCCAATGTTGGGTATCCCAAATATTCCTCCCATAATTAGAAAAATATGTACTATTATGATCCCATTTTGAAAACATAGAAAAAAACTCCATCATTGTAACTATTCATAAACCATGATGGGAGGAGTGGATGAAAATGGTTATTAGACCAGACCATGGTCATAAACCAAAACTTCCCAATATGGCTAGGGTTTGAATAATGACCCTGGTGATGGTAGTATAGAATGAGAATGTTGCATCAAATGTAATGGTAATTCCACCACTACCCAATATTCCTCTATAAATATTATAACTATCAACATAATATATATGGTGGATCATTAAGAAAATATATAGGGGAGAAACACGAAAAACCTACCGTGAGAGGATGGTGATCCGGATGAACTATCCAAGGCTGCGAGCACCGAGTATAAGATATGGTTCTAAAACCTAGAACCTTTGAATATCTATTTTTCACCTCTTCTATGAAACACTTCAAATATTTAAAAGAAGGGTGTCACTACTTCCCACTCACCTCCTATAATAAGTGAAGCCCCTTCAATAGAGAAACTGTTGTCATAATATAATAATGAGATACAAATTTTCAAAAGAACTCAATGAAAAGCTACTCAGGGGTAATATTCCCATCAGGTATCATCTCCAGATAGAGATGAATATTCTCCATCCCTTAGTTGATATAATAGTAAGTTTAGTATCTATGTTTCAGACAGGCTATGAATCCAATAATCCATTCTACATAAATGGTGAACTTAAAAATAATAGTGAATTACATCTATTGTGGAGATAGCCTATCCCTTTCCAGTGCAATCATATAATCATAAGATGAATTGAGAATCTTCCAGACAAAAATATGGAGCCAACTCATCAACCACCACTAAATCCTTGTAGACTATATGTATATTATACATTATTACGACTGAAGATTCTTAACATCATTGAGTCCCTAGCTACTTGAATGAAGTCTATTGAATGGAAATTCCCACGTGTTTAGCAAAAGAGAAAATCCATATCCCAACTAAAAGGATGAAATGTTTCCTCCACCCAAATTCATGAATTCCTACATTTTCTACCTTTTACGTTGTAAAAGAACCCCAATGACATCTCTCACACTTTGTATCCTGATGTTGGCTGATGATGTTCCCTTGATATCAGTGGGTGGTGACCATTCAAAGGTGGTTAATGAAGACTTGGATAGGGTTGTCCTTTGTTTGGTATAATTGTATACTATCAGGATACATTGTAGTATGGAAATAAATGTGAAAATGAGAGGGGATTTGACTTCATATCTAGATATAAATTTTTCATGTATTCACTCAAAAATCCTCTCTCATGGAAGAAACTGTTGTAACTCTATGATGAAAATATCCATATCGAGTTGTATACACCTCTAATACTAATAATTCTACCATGTGGGTTATATATGTTCACAAAAATGGCATTACAATTCATTGAATACATAGAGGGAACCCAAGAAAAACCTCGACTCATTCCATCAGTATAGGGGAAAGGCTAGGAAAATCAAAAGCTACAGGTTTCACTCTAAATCCAATAGCAGTTTCCACCTAGGCACCTAGGTAGGTCTCAAACCACCCATCACCTCTTATCGAGTAGAAACATCCAAAAAATCTCTCTTCAAATAAAGCACATAGAAATAAGGGTATTTTAAGATTTGTGTAGTTGGTGAATAAAGCAAACACTTTCTTAAATGAACAAATCTTTAGTTATTTCAGGGAATCCATGAACGATAAACAATTGAGGCTACCATAGATCATGAATTCAAATGAGGTCAACCTCACCGGCCATCCCAACTACTACCCATTCCTCAAAATGTTTGGTCATAATGTCCATGACTTATTCATATTCAAAGACAACCTTCACGTAATGTTCTATTCTAGAGATGTGATGTTAGATAAATCCTTAGGGTAGGTGTTCTACATAACGATTTACTAGTAAAAAGAAGAGGGTGAATAGAAGGATGTCTCGACCAGGAGTGAACAAAACATCAAAAACCAGATGATAGAGAACACAATTGATCAAGATCCGGCCACCCTATGATCATAGATGGACAAAACCACAATACCTACACCACCTCGAGAGGTAACAAAAAATAAATCTCCCATAGGTGGGCATGACTATTAGTGGTAGGAAGAAAAAGAAGAGAAATTGTTGTATTCCACTCAAACGAAAGCTATAACTCTTGCATATTTCATCCCTCGAACTTATGAAGCATAGAGACCACCCCAATAAATAGAACCATCATTTAATAAAGATCTAATCATTAGTTATTTCAACATGATAAACTTGGATGATCGCCTCTTAGATGATTAATATCCCACATTCCATGAGTTTCCCCCACACGGTTAGGTAATTATAGGCTTCATGCGTAGGAATATAGGATAAAGGGGATAGAGAGGGCATGATAAGACTTAATATTTTAGTCACATCCCCATAGAGGACATATATTTATCTTATAATCATGGTCAAGAACTCATGTATGATAATAATAGACATGTAGGTTTCCCAAAACCTTCCAGTAATATCCATCACCATGTTGTCTACCATGACTACCTATTAGGGGTTTGATTATCCAATCATCTGAGACAATGGGTATATCCAGAATGACCCAAACCAATGTAAGAAGATTCAAAAATGAACTCTATACAAGAAATACTCCTTTCCATATTAAATTCAAAAGCTATTGAGACACATGTCCAGGAGAGACCCAACCTTAGGAAGCACTAACCTCTATCACAAAAGTAAAACATTCAGAAATAGATGTAATTTTCCCAAGTAGGATCTCAATCCTCAATATGATCCATGTTTCAAAATAAATCATTAAGAAACCTTTTTATTCCCCCCAAATACCAAAGGTTTTCTAGTCAAAATTTGTGGTAGCCAAGATTTATTGAGTGGTGAAAATGAAATCAGAATGTCATGTCACCATCTCGTTCACTAAAAACTATTAGAAAGTGGTAACCCAAGAGAACATTAGGCCCCTGTATTTTTTTGGGCACAATGAAAAATGTTTTATTCTAAATGGATCTAATTGATAATGGTTTTGGGATTAATCTCATTATATATTAAACATTCTGATTTTGGTGATAAAGCAAAGGGGATTGGTCTCCCACAATGCTGACCATTCATGGGTATGATAAGAATGATAAAAGAACTCTTGTGAATATATAACTTAGATCCTTGTTTTTGGATCTCACATATGATAATAGGTTAATGGTTATCTATTATGACACCTCATCAAATGTACCACTCAAAAGGCCCCATATCCATTTCCACATGGAGGTAACTTTGACAATCCATCATTCTCCATATTAAATTTAATCGAGGTGATTGACATTAACATAGATTCCCATGATCTTTATATCTCTAGTGATAGTGTAAAATTCAATTTGCTCTGGTATCTCTCTACAAAAACTCTGGTTGTAGGGGTTGATAATGTATCTTCTCAAGGGATCCCTCATCTTGACAGTGGTAATAATTTCACAATATTTATTTCTATGTCTGAGAATGTCTCCACAGAATAAGAAGTGGATAATGACAAGAAATGACTTAAGAACATCCCTCCCACATTCAAGGAAGGTGTCTCCACCTACATTGATGAAAAATATAGGCAAATATATGAATAGAAGAAGACATGGGACCGACAAAAATTATTTCCACCATTCCCCTAAAAAAGATAGAGTTCAAAATTTTATTTCTAAAGAAACATCGATATGCGTTCCCTGGGAACTATACTAAAATGCATGTACTATATCAAGATGTGGATAAGAACCATCTCAACATACCCAAAGGAAATTCTGGCTTTAAGAAGGTAGACATGTGGATTCTCCCCTCTCATGCCACCAATGTAGACATGGAATCTATCCAATTGATCAAATCCAACTTTGTATGAGAAGTGAAATTATGAACGAGTATTTATAACATCATCACTGTTATGAATAAGAATTGGAATATTATATTCTAAATCAATTTTAGAGATATAACCGACAATTACCAAATGATGATTTCCTACTTCCAACCACAAAATGGTTGATCAATGAAACTGATATATTCTTAGATCTATGCTTAATCGATGAGTATTCATAGTAAAATCAAATAAAGATGGCCCCTAAAGATGAAGAATCCACTACCATCAGAGCTCCCCAAGTAATATTGTTCTATCAAGTAATTCACTTTGGCTTAAATAATTCCGGTTCCACATATCAATTTTTCATGCATCATATCGTTATGCCATTACAATTAAGTATAATTGAATGTTACATCGATGAGCTGGTTTTCAAATCCCAGAAATGATGTGATTACTTCATAGATATTTAAAAAATATTGTAGAGTATGTTACAACATATTCTAAAGATTAATATGATTAAATGTTCTTTTAGGGTAACATTTGGGAAGTTCCATGGATTTATGGCATTTCAACACATCATTGAGGTCAACCTTAAAAATAATTGGGATATTTTAACAATTTCACCCCTAAAAATATAAAACAACCAAGTGGGTCCAATTTCACCTTACCTACATTCTGTGATTCGTATCCATCTTAGAAGGAAAATTAGTCCCCTTCAATAGGATAATGAAGAAGGGGATCACCTTCTTCCAATAATCTTTAAAATTTCCCTATAATTATCTACTTCATGCACCAGTTTTAATGCCTCTAATGTAAGGTAGCCCACTAATCTTGTATGTGACCACCATGGAACACCCACTAGGTACCATCCTCACATAGATTATTGATTCCGGGAGATAAAACTGTATTTTCTTCCACAAATGAACAATTCATGGTACTGAGACCAAGTATTATGACATCAAGAATAACTACCTTTCTCTCATCTTCACATGGTAAAATATGATTCATTAATTGCATCACCATGAAGTCAATATGGTCTCTCATATTGACCCGCTTAAGTACATACTTGGCCATCCTATTTTAATTGGTTGCTTCACCCAATTGGAAGTCACTCTACAACAATACGACATTCTATTTTTACCATTGATATAAATGAAAGGGAAAGCCGTGGATGAATTCCTCACAACACATCCAACCACAATGAATATACCCATGGACATTGTACTTCCAGATAAAGACTTCCTTTATTCCCATAACACTCACCAGACATGGGATATATATTTTTATGGTGCCTCTCAAAGTCTTATCTGAAAATAATGGAAAACCCAAGACTCGATAATTTTATATTTGGGATTTTATTTTTATCTTTAGAAAAATAAATTTTCCAAACTCTTTCTCAGGATACGATGTCTGTAACAATTTTGATTATGAATTCCAATCCTTCATTACTGTCTTTGAACCATCCCTAAATCTATATATATAGCCTACCTGAACATCAAAGGGGATTTAATGATATTTATAATGAAGATAAATGGTGAATATGATATCAAAAAGGAAGAACTATAACCTCTCACAAGGTACATTAGGGGACTGATGATAGTGTTCCCTTTTTATCCCACATTTCATCATGTTCTCCTATCACAGAATTCTCACACTCAAGAATTGGTTGATCTATCCATAGTTCTGTATGACCCTGGTTGGGAGGAATAAATCTTTAATATATCAAACTATAGAATGTTATAATCAATAATAAAAAGTGATATAGAAGAAATAAATCAGTTCAAAGCCTCATAGTACATGAAAACCCAGTATCCACCCACGGATGGATGGGGCCCATAATCAGTTATTTCCCAAATGGGACACTCCTAATAGGTCAAGACTGAAGGGAACATATTTTGTTTCTTTCAGTTAATATTATCCTGGTGAGTGGTAAAAATGAACAAGGGGCCCTTTAAAAGAGAGTCATTGATATAATCTTCCTCATATGTAATGTAGAATGAGAGATTCACATCTTCAAGGAAGAGGCCCATATGGGCTACTGCAATTCTCATTAGTTTGGGAATAGTATCTACCAAAAACTCTTGAGGACAGGTTATTATTGGAAGACCATGATACATGAATTTGTTGAATTCACAATGAAATTTCATGTGTTATAGATCCATCTAATCCTCATCGATCAACCCCAAAAATTACTACAAATATCAAAATAATCATAAATTTTTTCCTTTTATTGAATGGATGTTGTACGACCATATCCTCAAACCACACCCAAGTAGTTCAAGTACATCCATACAGCTACAAACTTCTTTTCCAAATATTTTATGGAAATCCACCTAAATAATGTCAGGATGGATAATATCATTATATTTGTAAAGTGTTATATCAACACCAAGTCTGGAGTCCCTCACAGAGTATTGATGGAAAACATCACACACATATATGCTAAAGAGTAGAAGAAACTATACCAAGAGTATAATATTGAGTCGAAGAACTCATTTCGCTGTCATGAAATGGAAAATGTATAGATATAGGAATTTAATAAGGATCATTTAAATATACTCCACATGATGATAAAAAGGATAAGATATCCTATCCAAAACAACTCAACCATACATTATGGGCTCACCGTACTACCGTGTGTACTAATATAGAAGAAACACCATAAACAGTGGTGGGTGGGACTGCGGTAGTGTTACCCATAGATGTCAATATACCTTCACACTAAATAACCATTTGAAGAGTGCTCTTTGATGATGAGAAAATCAAAAATAAACTATATGAATTGGAGTAGCTTGATGAGAACTTGTTGCATACATTGCAAAACCTTGAAATCCATTAGAGTCGTATTGAATTATCCTTTAATAAAAAGTTTTTCCTCTATTAATTCCACCTTGTTAAACTGGTGTTAGATCTTAGGAAACTAGTGAAACCTGGTAAAAATCCTATAAAGCTAGAACCCAAATGGGATGGGCCTTACATTATACATAAGGTCTATCACAACTAAGTTTTCTCATTGGCCAAAAATGATGGGGAGCATGTTACTCCCCCCACCAATGGGAGATTTCTCAATAAATACATTGAATTGATGTTGTCAATAATTAATCATCATAGATTCAAGACATTAAAATATAAATCATCTGTTTTCCTATAATGAAGGCTTTAAACTACACAGTATCATGCGTATTGACCACATTATGTTAACTATAGAGATTCCTCCTATTTCTATGAAGTTAAACTATACAAGCTCATCCTAGTATAAAGATATTAAACTACATGACATCAAAATTCCTATAAGTAAGACATTATACTATATGCTATCCCACATCATGAACACATGACGCAAAACTCTATAGATTCATACCATTTACATGACATTTGACTTGTACGACCTCATACAGTTAGAAATACAATAAACTAAACCACACATGATGTCCCAAAAGCAAGAATTTAAACCTCAAAAAATCCCACATCCAAACCAAATGGAGTTAAATTGTATGGAGACATATTATTTACATGATGTAAAACTATATGACCTCGTCCTAGAAGCCATATGTTAAACTACATAGCATTTTATGTTCTAAAAGAAAGACTTTAGACTACAAGATATCCCATGTCAAGACCACACTATGTTAAACTGTATATAATCATACTGGTTACATGTCATTATATATTACAAGCATATCCTAGAAGAAAGACGTTAAACTTCATAACATCAGATGTACTGAAAGAAAGACATTAAAATGAACGTTATCACACATCCTGACCACATAACTCTAAATTGTATGGAGTCATCTCGGTTACATTTCATTAATGAATGGGGGATTTTACTATAAAAACTAAATTAAAAATCATAGCATATAAAGTACTAGAATAAGGAATATAATGATTATAGTATCCCACATCCTAACTAGATGACATTAAATTGTATAGAGTTATCCTAGTTATATGAACTTAAACTATATGAGCTCGTTATGGTAGAAAGATGTTAAGATACAATGAATGAAATTTCCTAGAAGATATTATTTAAAATACACAGTATCCCACATTCTGACAACATGAAATTAAAATATATGGATTCATCCCAGTTACATGCCGTGAATCTATATGATATCCTCTTGGTAGTAAGACATTAAATGAAAAAACATCTGATGTCGTGGGAAAAAAATTTAAAATACGTGGTTTCCTACCACCTTACCCCATCATGATAAATTCCATGGAAAATATCCTTACCACATGATGTTAAAATATAATTAAAATTTCCTTGTATTATGAAATTAAAACTACACAAAAAAATTCCTCATTGCATGTTAACAAACTGAACAGGAAGAACCAACTCGCTAACGGCTCACCACACATGATCCAGATCTGTCTGAAGGAAGCAAGAGATGCACTCATCCCTTTACATATCTTAGATCCAAATAGGGAATATCATTATATGATAACTATGGGTGGAGTGATTCCTACTCTATGAGGATACATAGTGTCACCCAATCCTGTATTCTTAGGCCCAGCCACAATACTCCTTCTCCTTCAAGTCAGGTAACCCTCATCCTTATAGTATGAAATTAGAATGCATGACACATATCTTTAACAAATAATGTAAATCCAAACGGACCCATATTACTACATTCAATTTATATTTAGTGACCCAAATCCTCACCACATGACTTTTAACCACATATAAGATGTCCATACAGCATGACATTAAACTTCATGGGTTTCTAGAACTACAAATGGAATAACTAAAAAATTTATTAATATATATAAGGAAACCTCAATCAAATATATTATTCTAGCCACAACATGAAAAAAATTTCCCATCCACATACTTAATCACCTCTATATGGTGTGAGGGACCATTTCAATTCCTTGTTCCTCAATATGGGAATAACTCACATGAGCTCATGAATTGCAATAAGATTAATCCTACACAAAAAATGAATATACTACCAATATAGGGTTATTGTGTTTTTGAATGTAAGATAAAAAATGGAATAGCATGATTCCTAAATGCATGAAATTTTACTTTATCATTGATGTCCCTTTCAGGAGAAAAAGCTACACATTCATGTGGACCTTGCTAAAGAGGGCCACTATTTTTAGTGTCGGCCTCCTGCCACACCTATATTCAAGAACTATGTGAGACTTTATTTTTGACACCATATGATATGTAGTAATTCCTAGATCTTCAATCCTATATCCACTCAAAAATATATATAAAAATACACAATCTCTATGTATAGGAAAGATGTACACAGAAAGGTCTTTCCTCATGAACTACTTTTGGCCTGATTTATATAACAATAGGATATGTAGTGACACCAAAATTTATATCCTTAGCTCTAGCCATTATACCCCTTTCCACATAAATAATCCAACAACCTTACCGAATAGTGTTAAAACATACAGTTCCTCAAGAATAACATGTGGATTGATTTCTATTATTATTGTATTCCTAGTGACAACCAAATTTTCAATCCTGATCCTAGCTACAACAATCAATGGAATCAATTCCCACCTCTACATATGGGTATGGCCTTCATGGAGTGTTTCCATTTTTGAAACTATGAATGTCTTGATTCCTATCATTATAGGATATATATTGACACGTGGATCACCAATCCTAGTCCTAGTGAAAAAAATAAATAAATAAATCCAACTAAGGTACAATTTCACTGGGTTATACAAGACAAATTTTCTTCTGTATGATTTAAGTATGTATACAGATTTATTGTGCATGTAATATATCATGCATAATTTTTCACTTTTGTTCTAATATCCTTACCACTTGGTGATAAAATTAATTTGATATTCCATTACCACATGATGATAAATTACAATCCAAATGTATTGGTCACATGGAATTAAAACTATAGAAAAAATAAATCCTTACTGCATGATGATAAACTTCACAACAAAAGTCCGTACTGAATTATGATAAATTTCATAGAACATTTCATCACTATATGATGTTAAAATGCATGGAAGAAACTACTTCCATACTATAAGAAGATAAATTGTGTAGTCCATCATTTATTTCCACCCTTTATCAAATAACAAAAAGATCCTTACCTTTTTCATATATAGTATGGGGTTCATACACAATCTTTTAATCACCTTAATATGAAAATCACACATCATGTATTGAGTGCCTTGGGTTTCCAAAAACAATCCCTAGCCCTTAAGAAAGACACCCAACTTCAAGAAACCCTTTCTGAACTCTTCATGCATGCTTATGGATCCTATATATGTTTATATGGTTCTTAACCAAGAACATCGCTCTGTAAATATGGATTTTCGATCCTTTTGAGACACAACATCTCCATGACAGAGCTCAGTACATTGCTATATTGTATTCCATTTTCATTACAATTGTCCCACATCATTACTCATGACCTGATAACCATGATCCAAGATATACAATATTTTCCTATCCCTCTTCGATTGATGATGTGGTACTCTAAATTCTATGTATCCAAATTAGTCTATGATGTATCATCCCCTATATTAAGTCCATATATGTCATGAAATTAAACTACTTCATGTTTTGTCAAAGTTATAAGACCTTAAAATGGAGCCTATAATGGTCTGAATCACAAACCCTTAAACTACTAGCGAAGTATAAACTAAACTTCCTAGTTTGAAAACTCACAATGTTCGACATGAGTAAATGTCAAGTCTTTGCATGATAAACTCAACATCATTAGAGTTTATGAAAAATTATGGCATAAATAAACTATGAATAAATATCTTAGTTCACACTCTATAGCCACAGTAAAACCCAACCTATTCTTGTTGGATCCCATAATTCAAAAAAAAAGATAGTGTAATGATTTTTCACATCTCCTTAGAGAAACCATTTTTTTCATTTTCTAAGAGTTGTTTCAAGGGTTGCTGGTACCCCAATACACACATCCAAACCGCACAGTCCAAACATCCACAACATCACACCTTCAAATTAAAAATTCACCATTCACAAAAATGCTTCTCACCACCTCGAGCCATGAACCCATGCAGCAGCCTGGAAGCATGGGAGCCCTCGATTCTTGCAACACCTCTAAACTTGGTCATCATCGAAACCCACCCGAGACGACTGCAGAATCCTCAAACCAAATCACTGACGAGCTTTTCCGGTGAACATCATCATCATCACAGAGGGAGGGGTTCACAAAAATACTCAAGCCGACCCAGATCGCCATCGTCCCCATCCGAAGAGGCCAAAAAAAGATAAACCACAAACACAATCTCAAACACCAAACCACCACGCCCGAGAGAATCAAAATCCATAGAACCAAAGTCAAAATCAGTGAAATCAATATGAAAAAAAATCAATAGATCAAAATCAGAAGCCTTCCGAATCCTTGGATCCATGGATTCTGAACACGCATCACCATGCAACCATCTTCAAACAACAGAAACGAGAAGCACATCGCCAGACCGACAACCTGTCGACAAACCAGAACCAAAATACCATCCTCGCCAACCCAATATCTCAATCAGACATGGTTATCTGCCCACACACACAGCAGAGGGAGAACCCATCTCCTCAGTGTGTTTTTGGGTCATTCCTGTTATGATTTTCCGATATCATCTTCCCAACCTCAGCACTATAGACCATGATTTACAATATTGATACAAAAATATCTGATAATATTTTACATCCTTTATGTTACATCACCATATTTTTTATCATTTCACAACATATGAATTGAACATATCCTTCTTAAGCCTTTGAATTCCCATACCTCGTAATTCAAAACCACAAGACGTCACGATAGAGCATTAAAATCAAGTATTAATCTACCATGGTGTTCCAAAACACTTCTTGTGTAGCATTCTTTCTAAACACAACATTAGAAACTGGATGTTTGAGTCTTTATAAATCCTTCAACGACCTCAGAAGGGAGTAAATATAATCTTTTCATGACCACGATACCAATGAATAATGGACATGACCTACCAACTAAAGGCATCTCTTCTTTTATAGAATGTAGCTTCAATCATTGTGATCCTTGGAAACAATATGGTGTAACCTGGTGTTGGAACCATGGTCTTCTATGAATGATTTGGAGTATGGTTTGTGTTTGTTTTCAATCCTCAGTGGAAGTTCAGAATGTCTACCAGCAAAGAGATCATATAGTTCAAGCAGACAATAGTATTGAAGGTGGCGCCGTTTCCCAGTGTTTGCCAAATTTTTGCGCCTGAAAATCGACAAATGGATAAAAGTGTTTTTGGAAATGATACTTGCGCGCCCTATACTTGAAGAACAGGAAACTAGTGCGCCTTATGTTTTTCAAGATCAGAACATAGGAAAATGGAAAAGGGATAAGGGCCGCGCAAGTTTCGGGCTGGTCGCGCAAGTGACCTGCGCGCCGTGAAGATACTTGCACGCTGATGCCTAGGAGGATTGGAAACGTGCGCGCGTACTATTTTTCAAGATCATAAATCAAAATATGGAAAAGGAAAGAAGGTCGTGCAAGTATTAGTGTGGTCACACAAGTGAGTAGTGCAACAAAGGCTTGGGAGGATGAGTTGCGCGCCAGAACCTGCGCGCCGAGGGTAGACTTGTGTGCCACCGCATAGGGGGTCCAGTTTTCCTATAAATAGAGGACCACCCCTCCTCATTTGTCAAGAAGTTCAAGAATTAGGCATTTTTCGAGCTCTCATCGCGCAAGTGGTTGAGCCACGCAAGTGGTTGTCAGGTCACACAAGTAGAGGCTGCGAGCCTATAGTTGGTTGCGCGATCAAGGCAGTTGGGATTTAACGGTGCAGCGTCGCGCAATTTTGGTGTTGAAGGAGGTAGTGTCGCGCAAGTGGTTTAGTGTCACCTGCGCGCCAAATTTGTACCGCGCATGTGACTTACGCGCCGGGATTGAAACTTGCGCGCCGAGCTTGGAGAAGCGCGCTAGGGTTGTTAAAGTACATCTATCCTTTTGAAGCTGTATGAAAGCTGGAAGATCCCCGATACCCTCAGCTCAAAGTGGGATTCGTCTTCTGGTGAGATTTAGACTTCAACAGAGCATCTACATTCAACAGATAATTCTTTCTTATGCAATGACGATGAGACCTTTATGTCTATAAATTGAGTGTGACTTCACCAAGGGCAGTAAGCCAGGGGGAGTCAACGAGAGTGACCCAAGGGAAGCAGGGAGCTATCCCTGAACTAATGTAAAGGTAGTAATCCTGGGATAGAGGGACTGTGCCCGAACCTTTGTAAACCACAACAAGTGAAGATTAGTGGAATTTGGTATGACCGAAAACTTGTCGGCGTATGCTCCTTGAACGTATCCCTTAGTGGTGAATCAAGTAAAAAATGTTGTGTCTTCTCTGTGCATGTGAATGCTTGCTTTCTGATTATATGTATCATACAGGTTCAACATGTTCCTACCAACGTGGGAACAAGATCCATCAAATTAAAAGAAAAAGTTGTCACCCTGATTCACCCCGCCCCTCTCAGGGTGTCCCAGGGTGCTTCACATAGAACCATAGAGTGTTATAGGACATACCCAACATGTCTTCCTCATCTCATATTCACAGGCTCAAACTTTTGTTTTTATGAAATAAATCACCAATATTCCAACTATCCATGTGGACCTAACATCCCTATTATTTATCTTTCAATGAATATGACCTCATAATCTTTCAATGACCAATGAAAAATAGAAGAGATAGCTCTAATTGGAAATTATACTGACACATACGGGTTTTGACATGAAAATAGAGTCACCTACTCCTATTGCAGGAAAAATCAGTAGTTGCGACAGGATTTATTCCTGTCGCAAATAACCTATCCAGGAGCATATTTGCGACAGGGGAAATTTATCCATCACAAATATTAGGTTATTTGTGATGGGTTTTCATCCCCCGTCGCAAATAGTTTGGTGTGACTTGCGTGCCAAACCACTCAAGGCTTGCGTGCCAAACCTTGTGGCTTGCACGCCAACCCGTGCAAGACTAATTGTGACAGTACCGTCGCAAATAACTGGCGGCGGTTAATAGCTTTTTGCGACGGGATGTTAACCCGTTGCAAAAAAAGTGTCGGCGTGACCTATTTGCGACAGAGCCCATCGCAAATACCCTTTTAACCTCCGACTGTAATTAATACGGGTGAGGGTATTTTCCACGAGCCTCGTCGCAAATAACTCCATTTGTGACGGGAAACCCGTCACAAATAACACCATGACAACTAATCTAACCTATATATACCCTCATCTATTTTTTCCAAATCACTCAGATCTTCCTCTCCCTCTCTTTTCATTATTTAGTTTTAAGGAGAAAATTTTTTAAAGTTGAATTTTTTTTACGAGAGCAATTGGAAGGCGTTAATACCTTCAGAATATCAAAGTTTAAGGTATTTAAATTTTATTTTTTTTATGTTAATATTAATTGTTGTTTATTAGTTGTAATTAAATTTGAATTCAATTGATTGTTATTTATATTTATTTTTAGTAATAAATTGATATTGTTAGTAATAATTATAAATAATTAGTGTTAATTTGCAATAATTAGATATAATTAGTAATAATTAGATGTAATTAGTAATAATTTGATATAATTAGTAATAAATAGATATAATTAGTAATAAATAGATATAATTAGTAATAATTAGATTTAATTAGTAACAAATATATATAAGTAGTAATAAATAGTAATAATTAGATATAATTAGATATAATAAGTAATAATTAGTAATAATTAGTAATAATTAGTAATAATTAGTAATAATTTGATATAATTAGTAATAATTTGTAATAATTAGAAATAAATAGATATAATTAGTAATAAATAGATATAATTAGTAATAATTAGTAATAAATATATATAATTAGTAATAATTAGTAATAATTAGTAATAAATAGATATAATTAGTAATAATTAGTAATAATTAGTAATAATTAGTAATAATTAGTAATAATTAGTAATAATTAGTAATAATTAGTAATAAATAGATATAATTCGATATAGTTAGATATAATTAGTAATAAATAGTAATAAAATAGTAATAATTATTCATAATTAGATATAAATAGATATAGTTAGTAATAATTAGGTATAATTAGTAATAATTAGTAATAAATAGATATATTTACTAATAAGTAGTAATAATTAGTATTAAATAGATATAATTAGTAATAAATAGATATAATTTTTAATAAATAGATATAATTAGTAATAATTAGAAATAAATGGATATAATTAGTAATAAGAAGATATAATTAGTAATAAATAGATATAATTAGTCATAATTATTAATAAATAGATATAATTAATAATAATTAGTAATAAATAGATATAATTATTAATAATTAGTAACAAATAGATATAATAAGATATAATTAGTAATAATTAGTAATAAATTGATATAATTAGATATAATTAGTAATAAATAGTAATAAATAGATATAATTAGTAATAATTAGTAATAAATTGATATAATTACTAATGATTAGTAATAAATAGATATAATTAGTAATAATTAGTAATAAATGGTATTAATTAGTAATAGTTAGTAATAAATAGATAAAATTAGTAATAAATAGATATAATTAGTAATAATTAGTAATAATGAATAATAATTAGTAATAAGTAATAATAAATAGTAATAAATAGTAATAAATAGTAATAAATAGTAATAATTTGTAATAATTAGTAATAATTAGTAATAAATAGATATAATTAGTAATAATAAGATATAATTACTAATAAATAGATATAATTTGGTGATTCATATAGAGACCATCGACTAGAGTACATTGCATCTCACATTTCGGATGTATTAAGTTTACACTTGTTGGGTGGTGGATTTTAGAGGAGATCATCAGTCGGATGATAGAACCGGGGGAGACAGGAGGTGACGCATTGAGCTGGTAGTCTTACATTTAGTTCGCATAGAGAGCATCTGGTAAGTATATTTTTTAAATATTTTATATAACTTTAAATATAAAAAGTTTATTTTATATTTATGCAGGCAGTCGAGCATCCCGATATTACAAAGTATGATATTTATCAGAGGATGTACAGTGATCCAACCACTAGAGAGATTAGAGGAGATCGCCAACATCAGATTGTGGTTGGTATTATTTTTTCAATTTGAAAATTAAATGCATATAATATTTTCACAATTTTAATTTTACATTGGAATTGAAGGAGTCATATGATGCTATGACCTCTCAGACATAGGCTGAGAGTCAGTACAAGACTACTGAGCAGACCAGTGCTCACCATTTCGATGAGGCGGCATGGATGCAGGTGACTGAGTATGGCTTTAAGAAGGGTAGAGATGTTGGTATCATCTTTCATTTGACTCCTGGTTCTTATTATGGTACTGCTGTGATGTCAGCATCCAGCTCGAGAGGAGCTCATGGAGAGAAATCATCTTCTAGATCACAGTATCAGGAGCAGTTGCGAACTTGGGCTGAGCATATAGAGACTTTGCAGAACCAGCATGAAGAGATGTGTCGGCAGCAGAAGCAACAGTAGCAGCATGAGGAGGAGATTCATCGATGGAAGTAGAAGCATCACGAGCAGATGGAGTACATGTTCCGTCTAACTCCTAGTTTAGAGATGGAGTTTCCTCCACCATCTCCTTCAGATACTCCATCTCCTCCAGAAGACGACCCCCAGTGATTTTTTTTGTTAATAACATTTGAATTTAATATTTTAATATGAATTATTTACATTTTATATCTTTTATATCGATGGAAAAATTACATAATTTAATTTTTAATATTTTTTTAAATTTTTTATATTTTTTTTTGAATATTGAGAATTTTAATATTTTTTAATTTTTTATAATAGTAATATTATTTTTTCATTAATCATAATTTTATTAAATTTTTTTTTAAATCAATTTATTATTTGAGATGAGACCTTTTACAACGGGACCCCATCTCAAATAGTCTAAAAATTTTTTTTGAACATATTTGCAATGGGGATAATTACCCGTCGTAAATACTCTGTTGCGACGGGCCCATTGCAGAACATTTTATATATATGTATATATATAATTGCGATGGGATGGCGGGCCCGTCGGAAGAAATATTTACGATGGGCCCGTCACGAAAAAGATTAAGTATATATAATGCATATAATCGGAGACTTATTTGCGATGGTGATGTTTTCAATCACAAATATTATTATTTGCGACAGTTCCATCACAAATAATGTTATTTATGATAGCGTTTTCTGCAACGGGCTATTTACGACGGGTCGTCATTGCTAAAGCTTATTTACGGTGGGATCCCATCACAAATATCCCATCACCAATACCATGAATTCCCATAGTGTCCTTATAGGAAAGGATCACTAATCCTTATTGGGATCAGAAACACCATTGCAGATCCCAACCCCCTAAAATGTTTTTCTCAATCTAATAATGTTTGTACCATATTCCATAATCATCGACCTGGTACGAGCAAGAATACACAAAAAAATAATGATATAAGGTCCAAGATAAAACACACTAAACTAAAGTGATAGAAGAACCGAGATAAAAACCCCAATATTAGAATGATTGAAGGTCTGAGGTAAAATACCCTAAACTAAATCGATAATAGGTTCAATATAAAAGAAGATAAACTAAAAAATCGAATGTATTATCTAATAGAACCTAATATACAATGATAGAATTTTGACAAAAATAAACCTAAACTATAGAGAAATAGATATTTAGTTTACAAGAATGGAAATATTTTAATGTCCCGCCATATGGCCATGAAACAAATCAAACTACACTCTCCAAACATTTAATCTTTGTTATAAGATCTGAAACTCTTCTTATGAATCATGTATTCTACCCAATTTATTCTTATATGAAATATGTGATATCAGGAAAGCTGGAATATATATATATTTTTAAAGAATAGTGTTTCGGTGGGAAATCATGAGAATTTCTCAATAATAATATTTTATGATTTAAATATTCATATTTATGCTTTCATGTTTTCTTGATGTTATTCAATGGATGTGCATAGCTAGTGATTCAGGTAATATTAGATCAACGAAATTTCATGCACATTGTGAATGATGGAAAATTGGACAACATCATTTATGTTTAGATGATTTATTCATTGATACCATGTGATAGAAGGAATCATCATATTTTAGAGTCTCTCTAAGAATCTAATAATAAACGTAGAGCATATCAATAGTCAGACTATATTAAGATTCAATGGGATAAAATTTCAAATTCACCAAGAGTATGGATGGATGCGTCTATTGATTGATGATGTGTTTCTCACATTTCCTATTTTACTTATATTCTATGATGGAGAGTCCTGGATAAAGTAGGAAGCTCCTTAACTCTCTTTTGAGCAGTTTCCAATGAGGGTGATGGTGTTTAATGGGTAAGCCTTAGGTGATATATATTTTCTCACATATCCATATTTTCATGGTCTGAGTGTCCATATGGGCTTGATGTTTAGACATCAATCGGGTTCCCTTCTTCACTGCCTCAACTTCCTCTCTCATCATCTTAGCAAGGGGATCTTGATCTTTAAAATTGTTGAAGCCCCTATCATTGGTGGAGAAATATTACTCAGTCGGGAAAAATATCATTATGATTTCCTCAAGTGGTCATTAGTTAAATCCACAAACCCCCAGGTTGTTAAAAAGATAATGAATTTGTTTCCCTTGGTAGAAAAATATTTACAAAGGAGTCTCAATAATCAAGGAATGAATTTTCTTCCACATCAACGTACAATGTGTATGAGCTTCTATGATTAATGGGATACTCATTTAAAATAGAAGAATGGATTTTTTTGTTGGAATGGAAACAGAAGACGAGGCCTCATATACCCTCCTCTCATTATAAGAATCATCCATTTCTTGTACTAGAGGGATGATTTCCTTGATTGATTCAGTCTTACTATTGGGATGGTCATCATCAGAACACAGTTCCTTCTTCGATGTCTCAGCCAAATCATTAATCATCTCCATTGTTTACACATATGAAGGGGATAGTGAAGAAAATGGGTTTTTATAGGATAGGATAGTCAGTTTAGCATACCACCTAAATAAGGAACTACCCAATCCTATGAATAAGAAATAGCAAGAAAGTTAGAGGTGTTGATGGTAAAATGAATGATATTAGCATCAGTTTCTTCATGTGACAACATCCTCAAAATGTGGTGGATGATCCTGGGGTGTCGATATACTCACACGCTAGTTGAAGGGAGATGAGAGAGCCTTTAGGTGCATCCAAACTGGTGAGCAAACCTATAATATTTATATATCTCACAGATGATCGAATCGTCCATCACAGCTAAAAGAATCCTATCTAAAAGTAATATTTTAAATGAACTCACATCAAAAGGGTAAAAGTCATTGTCAATGACTATCCTTGTCAGTGCATAATAAGTGGTTAAATAAAAGATATTAGATCGATAAAATGCCAATGTACCCTCATCGTAGCTTAGGGATATAGCCCCAAACACAAATATTTTCAGCAATATGAGATGAGATATGGTATCAGAGATCCTAGTGTCTTTGTAATATACATAGAAATGGAAATGCTCCCGTATCAATACAAATAAAAAATAGAACGAGACACTCATATTATAATGGATTTAAACCTATTTAATGTTACCGAAGTGTTTTTAGAGAAATGCAATGGTTAGCAATACCATATTAAGAACCCTTCTATCTGATAGTCACACATATATTATCAGTGTACAAACATAGATACTTGAACATGCATCTCCAGTTGGGAGGATCCAACAATTCAAGAACATGTCCATAAATCCTTACATTCATTAGTTCATATAGGTATGTTAATTCACTTTATATCCCAAGGAATTGTGATCCACAACTTCTAAAATGGCCTAGTATGAGCCAACACTATCATGAAATTTCTAGAAAGGGCACCAATGGGGGTGTATAGTAGTTTTCCCGACCCCATTGTGAAGGAGGAAAATAATTATCTAGTATTTTATGTAGATAATATATGTCATAGTCATATCCTTTCTCATATTATCATTCAAAATTTTGAAAATTCCCATCTCTTAGATTGGGGTCTTTAAAGGTTTATCCAAAACATCCACAGTAGGGAGGAACTCTTCATACATCACTCTGAGGGGGGGGATACCACCCGGTTGGTAGATATCATATAGACTAATTCCCAACTCCCTTTGGGATAGGTGAAATGAGTTTTTTCCTAGACACAAATGGCTAATCAGTTATCCTAGAAGATCAGGCTCATGATAGACAATGAATAGGAAAATCTCTTGTGCTTCATAAATATTCACCATGTATAACTGATTGGAAAACACTAATAAACATTTCCTAACCAGGACTGGACACAACCATTCATCAAAAAAATTACAAATATGATAGAGATTCCATTAAATGATACATACGCCATCTATGTTGTTAAGAGAGGAAACAAATATACTCATGTAACACTAATCAATAGGCTGATGAGTGAAATCACATCCATCTTGGCCCACGGTAGTGTTGGCCTTCATATAAAAAACCCATGGTGTTGAGATATGTACAGTCATCCACCCATGGAATGTTTTTTCTAAATATAGTATGAATAAGATGAAACCTATTGAGGAATAATTTTAATTTCTAAAGGATGAATGTAAACATCATCTCACAAGTCAAACCCATATTGAGGAAGTTAGTGTCATTGAAGATTATCTTGGATTTTGAGCAGGATGAACCTATTTAAAACCACTTTATCAGAATTCACATGATATTGTGGGTCATAATTATAATATAAAATATTCATGGACCTTTGATTAGATGTAGTAGATGAAGTGTGATGAGAACCGTAAGCCATCTTAACAACAATATGTGGAATATAATAGACAGATAAAATAAATATCCCATAGATGCAATGGAATTAAACTAGAATCATATTTCACATCTCAAGAATCAAATAAGATTCTCAAATCACATAATATTTAGAAATCGTGTGGGTTGAATAAACCCCAATGGTGTTGCACAACTACATGAATCATCATAAGACTTAGGATTTTATGACCCCAACATGGCCATGTGAGCTGAAAAATAGTTAATATATCATACAATCAATATAACATGTCCCACAGAACCCTCAATATGACCAATCATCCCCATGTCCAATGATCAAACAATCATTGATGTTTAGATCATAAGTTGATTCAAGTGGGAGCCTGGGGAAAAGTAGTCTTGAGGAGGCGTTCCTATGAAATAAGCTCAAGGTTAGGTCTTGCGAGCATATCTTATGGGGTGGTCTTGTGATGAGGTTATGAAAATGAGGAAGGGTGAGATCACTGGATAAGGGGGTGGCTGAGAAATTTATCCCCCTCTGCTACCATATTTATCATCCATCCTATGAAATACCAAATGTCATCCAAAAGACCAAGTGTAATATGAGATAGTGCTTTATGGAAACACCAAAGCCTCAGGTGCGAAGATAAATTACTCATAACACATCCTTTTCCCCCATATATGTCACTCATGAGGGGGGGGGGGGGTTTAATGCCCACCAAATGAGAATCATAAAATTAAAAAAGAATGAAATTCTTGATTATGGGTATTATTTTCTCTGTAATTGAAAAGGAAGAATAAGGTTTCCATGATTGCTCGGATTGGGTGAACCCTCAAGAGACATGTAATTGGATGAACATCTAGAGGTAATGAGAATATTGATGAATAATGTTTAGTATATGGAAGGTCCCATGATTTCCCTTTGACATCTAATTTTTTCTTTTGTATAGAAACCCCAGACAGTCACTAGTTACGCAGAAACACCAAGACAAGCTCTTCAAGGAATGACCGGTAGATTTTCTTCGAAAACATTCATGAAAACTCATAAGAACCCTAGAATTTGTAAAATAAACAAAGGAAATAAAAGGGGAGGATGAAGGATCTGTTACGGTCCTAAACGTCATGAAATGTTCCCCTAGTGATCTACAAGATGCATCATGCACCCAACAACAAATTTGTCTCGTCTCATGACAACTCATTGGCATGTCTCCCTCATCATGAGAAGATACTTGTACATTCCCAAGAAACCTTATTCCCTCACTTTATCTCTATATGGGAAATAATATGGATTTATCCATGA
Source organism: Viscum album (assembly GCA_963277665.1). Classification (NCBI taxonomy): domain Eukaryota; kingdom Viridiplantae; phylum Streptophyta; class Magnoliopsida; order Santalales; family Viscaceae; genus Viscum; species Viscum album. Next base: position 164,655,476 of record OY728149.1, read on the forward strand.
AATTCTTATAAATTTCCACAGGACCTTTTGTGGTCATGATACACATCACTAAGATGTAATGTGACTATCCTCAACAGTGACTGAACAACCTCGTGAAATCCCAAAACATTGTAAAATAAAAAAAAATTAGTGTCGGTGGGAGACACTCGAGGACATAAACCTCACGTGAATATTCCTAGGTTTTCCAGAACATGGTATCAAAATACCCTTCAACAAGACAGTCTTATTTTGTGAAGAACCCCTGAATGCTCATCCTTATCTCATGAGAAGTCCCAGAAAATTATCCTATGATCATGTAAAAGACATTAAATAGGAATCATAATCCCATAAAGGATCATGGACATGTCAAACATGAAATATGAAATTCCCTGGGAATTTCCACATGATTAAACATGACCCCAATATTGGAATGAACACAATAAATCATTCATTTATGGGATGGTTTTAGGATCGCTGAATAACATGTGATTAAATAAATGTAATTCACATCAGGACCTCAAAAATATGCTTGATGCTGATGCCCTCATAAAATTATAGCTTGGAATCATGTAATAAACACTACATAAAGTAAAAAACAAATTTTCTAGTGAGTCCAATAAATCCCACTCAGCATCATGAAAAATGCATGGCCATGACCACTACATAGGCAGATGAACTGTTGGGACCTCACATCTGCACACCCAAACACTAGAGAAAATTTAACAATGATGAAAATCAAAATAAACAGATATATAATATTAGGTAATATTTAGGAACAACTAGAGATACCATGAACCATGAATAAAGAACTTCTCATGATCACTCATAGACCACATGAAGGACTTATGGTAGGACACATGAAGAACATCCTAGATGTCTTCTAGATCAAGCAATACACAAAACAATGCAATACCAAACAAATCCAAGAAATTATAAATAAAATGCTTTAAAAAAAACTATATGATGAAATACTTACTCAAAGAACATATACACAAATCTATGAGTGCATCTCATGAACCACAAAGGTCATGCGACAACATGAGGAAATTACTCCCAAGTCTCAATGAGCTTCATGGGTATACTATTTAGATCATGTGATGTCTACAAGAAATTTCAATACAAGTCTCTTTGAGCCCCCCCAAGAATTCAACCATAGTCTTGAGAATCAATATGGGATCACCATCCAAACATCACAGTGTACTTCATACATGATTCCCAACTGATATTACGACACCATCATATGTTAGTTATGTCTCGTGATAGCACCCAGGCATATCAACATTATATTATGATTCCCTACAGGTATGCCAGCCATATCTCATGATATCCTCTAGACATGTTGTTTTGAGTCTCAAAACACCCTCTAAGTAGGTTATATTTCTTAAGAGGTTACATCGGGGCATGTTTGTTGGATCATGTGACGCCCTCATAGAATTATAGCTATGATCATGGGATGGCATCTATGATTAGTCATCGTGGTTATATTATGCACCTTGTATAAGTTAATGGGATAATGAGATTGTATTTTTATATTTCAAGAAGAAATAATTTTTCATGTAAACTTGAAAACCATGTTATGCCCAGTGGACAATGAAATAACATCATTTCGGAAAGCATGACAGGTCCATAGGCCATATAAGGAATAGATGACCTTATTCATTCCTCAATGTGTAAGCCACAATTATAAGGTAATCCTCACTATGTAATCCCAAACCAATTGAACTATTATAAATCTAATTCCAACTATAACCAAGATGCAATGGATGCCTCTCGGAGTCCCAAGATCTATTAGAAATATCCCACGGTTTTTGCAGTGCATAAGTCTCGCATCCAAAAGTGATAAGACTGATTATTTACCCTTCAATTTTTTCTCATAGTGTTGATATTATGTGTGGGTTTTAGGGAGTTTCAATTATTCTATCATTCTCATTATAAGAATATATAATGTATCAATAATCCTCATTGTGTAAGTTGTGATAACCAGCATAATAAGATATGTCCTTCATAAAAGATAAAAGTCTGTATGTAAGCCCTGAATGACTAAATTATGAGGAATCCAATTCCATTCATGAATAAGATACAGAGGATTCATTCCAAAGGAATGAGACTAACATCAAATGGGAATCTACATTGATGTAAAACCCTTAATGTCTTCAAAATTTCAACCACCAATACCCAATAATTTGTATGGGATGATCATTTATTCTAAATCCACCAACCGATTGAGAATTAACCAAACTATGATGATATTGATTCCTACCATAACCAGTATACATAGGATACCTCCATAAGGTTCTCTATCCTTATAAAACATCCCATGGAATGTCCCATTATGTTAGTCCTAAATCCACATATAGTGTGTATGATAACATGTAATCCTTTTTTTCTCACAACAAGAATAGTTTATGTGTTCATATGGAGTTGTAATGTTCATTTCAATAATGTCACAAATCTACAATAGACATGGAAATATTTTTATGTAATCCCTGACGAGTGGTATGATATAAAACATACCTTATATAATGGCATCAACCTTGGGGCCATTCCCAAGGGTGTGGAAAAACTATAGTTATTTTTATTCCTTCTATAACTAGGTTACATAGGACATCTCCTTGATACCTGAGAACAATTATTTTGTTCCCATGTTCCCATACATATTTCCTCTCCTAATTAATTTTATCTAAATCGGTTTAATTAAAAAAGTGGATTTTTATTTGTGTAGTAATCAGGATACATAGGATTCCTCATAATGTCTCATCCCACTCTTTTGAATATAATCTGCCTCCCTACATGGTAGAAAATTACAAAGTTTATGGCTATGTGGAATCAACATATAAAACGTTATTCATTACTAGTAAATGGATGAAGACCATTGGATACATATATATGGAATACCAAGTGAGATCCCAATATTCATTCAATAAAATGAGTTTTCTCCTATAATTGTTTTTTAGGGTAACTGATCCTATATTGGCACAAGTAAGTGATCCTAAAAAATATCTTAAATATATAATAGTGTCCCATAGTTAGAAAAAATTTACCTCCAAGAATGGTGTGATATTCATGACCTCAAATCCTTTCAACCAATGCAACCCATAAGCATTATTGATTCTGAAACCCCATGTGAACGCCTTCCTTTAGAATCTGGGTCTGTACATTGTTATGGATGAGGGAAAAATTGGTAGTTCCCTTTAAGAATGGTAACGGTAACCAAAAAATAATTATTTTGATGGCAATTAACCCCTCAAGATTTACTATCTATCCAAACTAATCTCACCCAATGGTGATATCTTTCTCATCGAAGCATTCATGTAAACATTTTTTAAAAATATCATATCTATTACCTTAACTATGCCAACTTAATAAAATAACATCAAAGACATCACATCCATATTTATCAATTATAACACCAACCACATCATTTTTATCTCACCAGTCCGTAAGGATGGTAAAATGAGAAATCAAATTAATGGTGGATTCCAAATCACATACAAAATTAGTGAAATGTAACTCTTATATAATGAAATGTGTAGTGATGACCATAGTATTATTCACCATTTTTAAACATCCATAGGGGGTGTGATAAGTATATATACATTTATTTCATGTTTTATCCACTTGTTTCCTTCTTTGACTCTTTTATTAGGATGATTTTTTATCAAAAACTAGGCATACTTTGGATTTTTTAGCCACCTCATATAGTAGGGTGTTGATCTTCAGTTTCTTAAACTTTTATAATAAATTATTTTTTATTTTTTCTTAAACTATATTATTTATTTTACAACACCATTTTCAAATGTAAGTGGTACTGAAGGTGCCTAATCATAAATCCTATCTCTGATATTGTATATATTCAATGTAATTTCATCAATTTGACTTATACAGTACTTCTTGGTTACTTGGGTAAATATTAGGGGAAAACTATGATTATATTATGAAATTTTGTATATTCTACTAACTAATGTGATGATATTGATGCCCCATTTAGAATTTATATTGGGTAGTGATGTAAGATTAATATATGCCCAACATTCCATTTCATGGAGTGATATTGAAATATCGAAAATCCACATCTCCATCTCCCTCAATTATAGACAATAATTCAGTTAATTAATAATATTTTCTAAAAAATATCATCAATATTATATATGTTATTTTGTTGGTAAATTTGTAGTTATTTTTTAGATGCTGAAATATATATTATAATTTGGGGTTATTGAAATCATTTTTGGTAAGGAGGATCAATATATTTATTTTAAAATGGGAAATTTTCTACAACCCTAAACCATACATGAGATTTAAATAAACATTTTATATGATATTTTTTATTCCTACGAAAATATTTTAGTTTTTTAGGTTGTTGGTTTTGTTTTTAAAATTCATATTCTCTTTTTTGTAAAACACTAGTTCATGTATCCATCTCTTGAGTATCAAAAAGAAATCCATAGGATAGTTGATATCATGAAAATCATAAAAAGGGTCACATTGTTAGGTTTTGTTGGATTTGAATTAAATTTATTTCGTCTTAGTATAATAATTTTCCCATTAAAAATATTAAAAATTAAATGATTATCTAATTTATAAGGACATAAATTATATGAACACTCATAGATAGTTGACCATGACTACTAAACTCTAGGTAGTTGTTTTATTGAAATAATGTCTATCAATGAAAATATTAATATTTTTTTTCTATCAACCAACTATCATCCTCTAATATTATTTAATATATTCCTCCCAATGCATGTAATTTCATAATATAAGTACTTGATGAGGTTTTACTTGCTGATTTGTTTATGTGAGAACCTAGTTCAAAACTTTTAGAATAATTACTAATATATTTTCATTTAATCACCGTATACTTGATCCATTCTAAAAATATCATTTTGATTCATTTAATTCCAAAATTATTAAAAAAATATCTACATTAAAAGAAATGTTAAATTACTCCAATAGATTACCTCTTTGAGATTCTAGTAGTACATTCAATTCATTGTCTTTTCATAATGTTTTAATGATAATTTCCTTATTTTTATTTATTCCTTAGTACTTTTTCTTGGTTTCTTAATGTATAAAATTATTTCAACTTCATGTAATAGTTTATATTTGTCTTTATGAAAGGTTTAATGAAATTTCGGAACAAATTGTATCAATCCTGATTTAAATTAAATGTTTGACTCACAAGTGGGTAGGCAATGATTGTTGTATAACAATTGAACTATCAAACCCCAATTTTAAAATATTCTTTTCAAGATCATCATTATTATTAGATACTATTTAATTAGATTATATTTTGTGTTGTAAACAAGTTTTGATATTTCTATAATGGGGAGATTCCTCAAATTTGTGAATATCGACACTTCTCGTAGATGAAGAATATTTTATATTACCATGTGGGTTAAACAAAACCTTCTTGTCTAGTTATAAAATAAATTTGACATAGGATCACCCTATATATCAGGGAAAAACATAAATACATTACACTAAAATATCATAATAATAGGTATTCAATTAATTGTTAAAAATTGGGATCAAAATAATGGGGAGAGAAAATATTAGAAAACAAATAATGGAAGAAAGAAAAATTGATGAAGTGGAAGGGAAGGAAGTAAATGATAAAATATAATAGTAAATACTTTGAATAAAGAAAAATAATAATATATTCGACAAAATAATTTTCTTTTTATAAAACTAACAAAATAATTTTCTACAAAGAAATAACATTAAATTGATGAGAGATTTCATGTTCACTCCCAAATGATGAGTATTATGATAGTGTTCAATAGAATGGTTGACCCAAAATATTCTATTGAAGAGGTAGTAATTTACTAAAGTTATAATATTTTAAACATAAATGACAAAATAAGTTCAATGAAACCAAAATATGGAATTTTTTTATGACTTTCAAAAATAAAAAAGCAGATACAAAAAAATATTTTTTAAGAAAATTTGTTTAATACTACATAAATGAAATAACTTGCCCCATTGATCAATTATTTATCATAATACCTTAAATTATGATTAGACTCATTACGATTACCTATTTATTATTATATAAAACCTATGGAAATTAATACAACAATAATAAATAAAATAATTATACCTAAAGCTATCACTATTACATGAAATCATACAACCCTATATTAATAATCATTATAAAGCTTAACTTGTGTTCAGTGTTTGATTAACAAATCATTTATATATTTGAAATTATAATTATCAATATCATATGTTACATAGGAACACTATAAATTTATCTCTAGTTTATTTTGTTTAAATAATTATAATTTCACTCTCACGATATACTCTTTCTTAACATTCTATGTAAGATTCCTATTATTTTATTAATTTATAAATCATAAACTAAATTCATATATCATAATATCTTGAATTATATTAACATCATATATTCTAAATAAATATTTAATTGTGGTATTGCTTAAGTTTATTACTATATAAAAATAAGATTTTATAGGTAAAAGGATCATTATAAAAATTGTTTACTAGGGAAAATGTTTGAAAATTGTGAATCCATTATGTTTTGAATCATATTTTATAATAATAATTAAGTTAATTATAAAAGTATATATATAAAAAGAATATGTAAAATAAATAGACAATGGTATTTTTAATATAGTTATGAAACACTATATTTTATATGTGGTTGAAAAAAGCAATGTGAATAACCACTTTTATTCTTTTTTATAGCTCCTTTTACAGGAAAAGACTCCAAAAAATATGGAAAATATATATTTGTAGAGTTATGGAAGGTAGTATAGTTGTAAATTTGTAACAAGAATTAAATTTAATTTATTTTCTATATATTTTACTTCAAAATTATATGAATAGATACATATCATAACATATGATCCAACGACATAAATATAAGGTTAAAATTTTTACCCTAATGTCATGTAATATACATAAAAATTTAGTCCCAATCTAGTTTCTTATGAAACATTTATAACCCAAATACAGATTTTGTATCCATGGTGGAGAACTCAATCAAACTATGAAATCATGTCAAATATTCCCCTCTTAAGAATTAGATCTATAAGGGATGATCCAAATGAATAATGTTCCCCAAATTAGTGACGAATCAAATCAAGAAATTTACAATGAAAATAATTTATAGATAAAATTTGAAAAGAAATATTTTATAATAAATCTAAAAGGACCATGGATATAATTTTCATGGGATACTGAAATATATGATCCAATTCAAAATTTTAATTATATAATTATATTTATGTCAATGTGAATAAATTAAATAAATTATTATGAGAAAAATATTAATTAAAAATAATTTTTTCCAGTTAACTATGACTAGAAATAACTCAATACAAGACTAGTTCAACTCTAAACATATGAAAAATGGATCAAGAAGAGGATTTATAATTAATTATCATATAACATAATAATAAAATACCCAATTGAAGGTTTTAAAATTAAAATATTATTTGAAAATAATCAATGTCACATTGATATCACATTAATTTGGGTGTCTTAGAATCAATATAATGTGAATAAAATAATCAATAATAAATAAGAACTCCAAAAATACACCTGGTTCTTTATTTTTGGACAAAACATTATAGGTTTATCTCTCTATGAACTAAATTTTAATAAAAATATTAAAAAATTAATATTAATATAATTATCCTCTCTATTGATTTGCGTCTCTTTTTTCTCTTCAGTTTTCCTTTATTACATTTTAACTACTATAATTTATTTAATGAAGAATTTTGATCTATATGTAGAATATATCTAGTTTGAAAATCATTCTATATAGATACTGGATTAATCCTTCAGTTTCAACAGAGTGGGACCATGGTTTATCTCTGATAAGTGTATAATCTTTTATGAATTCTATATATGAGGTATATAATTACCGATGATATTACCATGTTTTTTTCAATTAAATAAATATTACTTTTAATAGCTTGTTTCACAGGAAACACTGAACTAAAACAATCAACAATATATTATTGGGATAAAATTATTAAATATGAATATTATTACATTGTCATTGAATTGGAGGTTATAAATAAATGTTACCACATTATAAAATCTATTTATAAAATATAATCAATGACAATATATAGTGATATTTTTCCTTATGAGGATTATCTGAAAGAGAAAGGAAAAGAGGTAGTGTCAGTGGTGTTTTCACTAGACTAGTACAAATCATAACATCAATAAGTACAGCTTGGGAGAAATCATATAAGAGAACTATTCTACAGTGACCCACTCTTTTCAAATATTGACATTAAATTACATCTGCATAATACTTAATAATTTTAAAAATGGATTCCCAATGACTGGGATTGCAATAAATCCTTGGGAAACATGGAAACATAAACACTATTACAAAAGTAAGATATATTATCTCCCAATAGGTTCTTCATGACTACAACCATTCTTAGAAACATCATACATACTACATATCTTCATAAAATGGGGAGGGAAACTTAATGTGGGGTGATCTCAAATGCTCAGTGAGGGAAAATAAATGAGACATGTAATCATATACATGAACATAGGGGGTATGAGAACATGATAAAAAAATTATAAGATTATACCCTACATATCAAGGATCATAAAATGAATCATGGAATGAATCTTGACACTACATAATACATGAATCATAAGGAAATGAAGAACATAAGCCATGAAAGTGTATCATAGAAACAAGACATGAAATTTTTTTATATATAAACATGTGAAATAATTATTTATAAATTAATAATTATGGATAGAAATTATTAGGGAACATCATGGAAAGAGAACTTGTCGGGTGGGACACATGACCATCCCCATTCGTTGTTCTTTACTTATAACAGATCAGGTTTTCCCATCTTCTATCATCATAGATACTACACCCACTGGGCAGGACATGCCACCATCTCTGGCCATAATCCTTTCTTGGTAAGGTATCGGGGTTTCCAGTCTTCCCATAGTGGATCAAGCCTGTCAACTTGAATCCCATCATTATCTCATGAGATATAAATCTTTACCCAATGCATTGGATGGATATATAGGTCCCACCTATCACATAATGAAATCATACATACATGTGCCAGAGGATCATAATAGACATATCATAACCCATGAAAATAAATGGGTATAAAAATATGTATTCATAGCACAACCTGTATAAAGATACATGTTTAGTAATCATTTCATTAAAAACATAACCCAATAAATGATACATATTTCATAAACACATAACCTGTGAAAGATAAATGGAATACATAAAATTATAACTCATGAAAGAGAAATGGACTTCATAATGACCATGACACTAAGAATATCCCATACATATAAAGAATATGAATGGAACCTTTATATCATTTCTTAAAAAGTAATGAGCAATATCAATAGATTTCATCTTATATGTAAAATTGTTTTGAAATATCTTTTAAAACATTTCTTGAGGGAAATAACTTTTCTTGTTTGAAAAATTATTTTTAACACACAAAACTTTTTAAAAATCATTTTCATTGAAAATTCCATTAAAATATATGAAATCATTTTTAAAAACTTATTCCATGAAACACTTATAAAATAATATTAAAAACATTTTAATGATAGTTTTCTTTGGAAACACATTGAAAAAATATTATGAAATCATGAAATTTTTTTGAAACAAATTTCATTGGAAATACATTGAAAAAATATAAACAGAGCTTGAAAAAGTTGTAAAAACATTTTCTTTGAGAATTCTTTGAAAAATTATAAATAGAGCCTGTAAACGTTTTGAAACCCATTTATTTGAAAATGCATTGAAAAGTTATTTAGAAAGTATGAAAATATCATGAAAATGATTTTAATTGAAAACATATAAGAAATATTAAAATTTTTTGAAAAAAATATTACTTTTAAGTTATCTTTTAAAAACATTCTCTTAGTTATGATATTTAATCAAACGCAAAGGAAGCTTCAATGGAATGACTGTGGGTAAAACCATACATGTCGTATGAGGGAAAAATAACATTCCTTTTTCATGGAAAAAAGTTTTTCAATGTTGATTTGTTCAAAAGGTGACAAAAATATTCATTTGGAGAGTTTGTTAAAAGACAAAAGGGTTAAAATATTTGGTAGATATTATAGTAGAATGCTATAATATTCATGGAAACCCCTTCTTACAAAACAAAGATTTTTGATTATATAGAGGGTATATTTGAGCTTTCATGAAAATTTTTTCTTAACCATATTATGTACCAAAGAGTAGAAAATGGTACCAATATATGTATATAACATGAAATCATAGAGGATAAAGAAACTCAATTGTGTTCTTGAGATACAGATCATAGGATTTCATCAAAGGAAGCATAAATATAGACAATCTCTAAATGCGATGAAACTCTCTCAATAAACCCTTATAACATAGAAACATTGGATTATAATATTTATATTGAATTTAAATGAATCATAAAATGACATGAAAATAATTAGATTCAAGATATAAAATGTAAAATTGATGTATATACACCTTAGAAAAGAGTTTAGGTGCATTACAAAAACATGAATCTCAAAGAAGTAAAATTGAGACAAAACTGTTTTATCAATAATAAAATCCAGATTCAGGAATCCACTAAAAGGTGCCCCATACCCGGTTGGCCACATGGCCTCAAGCACATTTCCCCAAATGCCAGATGCTTCAAACTAGCAGTGAGGGCCTAGGGTGTGATACTGAGAAAACAGTTCCCTCATTTGTAAAGTGTAACACGTTAAAATAAATAATAACAATAGTGGTACCAATAAACAATATAAAACTAAACTAAAAAATGAAATACTCAAAGTTATAGACAATTATAAGGTATATAATATCATTATGATGCAGCATGTAACATATTCTAAGAATGATGAGAAAACAAGAAACACTACTATCAAGTAAAATACAATACTAAGGTACAACAATAAAAAAGAAAGACAACAACATCCCAATCCATGGTTTGGTCCCATGCTCTCATTCTCCTAATTAGAAATCAAGTAACTATATAAATATTGTTTCCCTTATCAACACCTGTAGTAATATAGTCTGTTTTGGCCCAAAATCAAGGTCCAAACAGGGTGTGAGAAATAAATCCATGTAGGAAACCACCTATGCTCTGTAGAAATATATAATTGTGTATATCCAGTAATAGTTTATATAAATTAAATCATTGAACTAGAAATTACTGAAAATTAAACTATCCTATAAGTATTCTTTAATTTATATCACTAATGTTCATTAAGAAATTCAATTACATCGAATAATATGTTCTTGGGATCCGACCATGACTAGTCAATCACCTGTTCAAGAAAACACAGTATATACCTCAATTGTCAACCTATCAAGTAAAATGAAAATTGAATCCATTCTTGTGCTTTATCTTGGAAGATGTATCATAATTCCTTACAATAGTCAAAACTAATTTCAAAACCTTGGCCTTCTATAGTCCACAGATATAATAAATCCTTGACCACATCCATTTTATCATAGGCATAACAAAACGTAACCCACATGCACCGAAAATCTTTCCCACATGATTGAAAAATCTCTACTCACATGAAGAATAATTCAATAGGTCCAAGCTCAACATATAAGCAATTTACCATAAGGTAGAACATGTAGTCTTTAAACTATTTCATGGGTAACTAGGGAAAAATTAACATTGAAAATGATTTAATTAAACAATTCATTTCAAATAACCAATAACAGGGAAAACATAGGCATAAACATAGTTATCCTAAGCCAAAAGTCCCACAACAGTTATCCAAGGGAAATGCACCCACTTGGTGGTCCTTAATAAAAAAATAGTCTTTACTTGATTCAATTTATATAATTAATCACCTAAACATACATATGGATCAACAAGGGTCAATGTATCAACCCAGAAACACCCCAAACAAAGTTGTGCATCACCACACAACAAATAAACAACTCGACATTAATAAATAAGCATGAAACCACCCACCTCATCGATGTATGACTATTCTTGTCCAGTATAGACTTCCAATTAAACCTAGAATGGTGTAGGTCTATGAACAAAGGATATTCAATAAACCATAAATAACATAATCAAGAACAAATTCACCAAGAATGGATAAAGAGTAATCGAGATCTTTCTAATTGGTTTCAAACGCAACCTGTGTTGAATGATTCAAAGTTCTCATGATCAACTATAAAGGAGTTGGTGTTCGAACACTCCTCTTGAGTTCCTATGAATATACCACTGTCCAATCTGCTGAATGGAATGGCTATTATCTATTTTCAGTGAAAAATAGAAAATACATGGTGTGTAAGTTCTTATACATAGTTTGTATATCATTTAACTATTCACTTGGAGGGTGAATTTCACCGACTTACTTTTTACGGTCGGCTGACATGACTACATGGAATTTTCTAGGTTGTACACGTTGTGTAGTTTGTTTTTTAAACTTCCCTTTCTGACATTCCCACACACTATGTTTTCCATTAATACATGGACATACTTCACAACGTGTTCTTAGGAATACATGACATGTAACCCATGATTCTAGTACTTTTCCAAATTTCCATGGTTTTCTTGAAACGAACCTAAAGGAAAAAAGGAAAAGAAGAAATTATACCTAAAAGGAGGAATTGGGTTCTTATAAACACCCCCATAAAGAAATTCATCCCTGAATTTCCCTGTCAAGTGTGGTGAAGTAATATTTAAGATTTAATCCAGCCAATTAACACATACGTCGGCCTCCCTCTCGCAAGACTCATCTTGTACTCAGCCATGCGACCATTACACCCATATGAGAGGAACTGACTGGGCATAGAGAACCTTTGTGATCCTATCAACTATACGAATCGTATTATCCTCAAAGGATGTATCAACCCAAAGCTTAACCTCCTCGAGCTGAAAATTGTGATATGGGTCTGAGTGATAGTGGTGCCGCTGAGATACATAGAAGAAGTTGTGTTTGGCTTGATACCAATGATGTAACTATAACTGATAGGCAACCGACCCAACTCACTCATAATCTCAAATGGTATGACATATATTGGTGAAATCATACCTTGTCTCTTATTCCTATTGTGTCCCAACCTCGGTGCGACAAGAAGAAAAACTCGATCCCCAACCTCACACTCCAAAGGTTATCTCCGAAGATCGGCATATCATTTATAATAAGAACATATAGTATCCATCCATAATTTAGTCATGTATACCTTCTCATAATTCACCTACATGAGATGTGGTCCCAGTAAGGATTCCTCACCTGGCTCTAACCATCATAGGGGAGAATGACATGGCCAACAATATAAAGACTCATAAGGTGATATCTACATCATCACTGGAAAACTATTTTTTAGGCGAATTATACCAGGGAAATATGATTCTCCCAAGATCCCTCAAATTCTAGGACACATGCATGCAACATGTCCTATACCACCTATATCGTACGATCTGGCTGGCCATCAGTTTGAGGATGGTATACGGCACATAGAAGCACATGTGTACCCATCACCCTATGAAAACTCTTCCAGAAACAATATATAAAGACATCATCCCAATCTAAAATGATAGAATGAGGGACACCATGAAGTCATACTAGTTATTATATATATATGGTTTTCTAAGATCATCATCACCGAAGGTCTCCCTGATCAGCAAGAAGTGAGCGACCTTCGTAATCCTGTAAACTATGACCCACAAAAAATCATTACCTCTTGGAGACCTCTGCAACACCATGACGAATTCTATTGCGATATCATCCCATTTACACTCTAAAATAGGAAACTACTATAAAATCCCATTCAGGCACTGATGTACCACCTTCACCTGCTATAAGGTGGAAAACCTCGTAATAAAACCAGCTAATTCTCACTTCATACCTGGCCACCAGTACTGAGAGCGAAAGTAATAGTACATCATGGTGACTTCATTATGCACTTACCAAGATCAGACATGATACTCCTGAATTTGATCCTCGTTTATATCATGTAGAACCCACTCACTTCCATGGATACATAAAACTTCATCCTCGCCAATCATCTATTTAGGATGAGGGTCCTCACCTACCACACTCCCCCGTAGAACTAGGCTGTCAGAATCTAATAGATGTATCATCCTCACTCTATCCATTAGGGTAGAGGTAACCACCATAGATAAAAGATAATTATTTCCCAGAATATTGTGTACGAGTAAATACATCTCAGGGAATAAAGCCACAAGATTACACTCGCCACTGGCCTCCTAAACTGTCTGTATCTGAGTCCTCCTACTCAATGCATCAACCACTAGATTTCCTTTTCCAGGCGTATAATAAATAAAATAATCAAATGACTAAAGGTATTACACCCACCCTCATTGCCTCATATTCAAATGAAAATGATTAAATATGTATTTGAGACCTTTTTGTTCTGTGTACACCAAAAAATACTCTCCTAATAAATAATGTGTCCAACAGCAGAAGGTATGAACAACTGCTGCTAACTCGAGATCATGTGTCAGGTAATTTCTCCCATGTGGCCTCAACCGCCAAGACCTGTAAACAACAAATAAACCCCCATACATAAGCACTACTCCCAAACCAATACCTAATGCATCAAAATACACCGTGTAACTCTTGTCCAGTTCTGAAAATATCAATATCAATGCTCAAGTAAAATATCCTTTTAGATCATGAAAGGCTACATCAAAAGATTATAACCACTCTAATTTCTCACCTTTCTTAGTGAAGCCTATCAGAAGCACTGCTAAGAATGATATTTCTTTTATAAAATTCCTGTAGTAACCAGATATCCCCAAGAAACTCCACACCTCAAAAAAATTCTTGGTTTTCCCCCATGTCACTATTGCTCTCACCTTATCTAGGTCTACTAATACTCAAGTATCTAAGATGACATGACCCATAAAGTGAATCTGATCCATCCAAAAATGGAATTTTATTATCTTAGCATTAACTAATGTTCTATTAGTGTATTCAAAATGATATCATGATGCTTGGCATGGCCATGTTGATTATGATAATACACCAAGATATCATCCATGAAAACCTATAAAGAAGAATCTTGGTAAGGATGGAACACTCGGTTTATTAGTACCATGAAAAATATTGGTCTATTCATGAGACAAAAGAGAATAACCATGTACACATATAGACTATACCAACTAAGAAACATATTATGAGGTTTTTTTCTGGTCGAACACATAAATGGTGATATCCTAACCACAATTCAATATTCAAAAACACTTGATCTCCTCAATGTTTATCAAACAGATCATCTATCAGTGGAAAGTGATATTAGTTTTTAAACATCAACTGGTTCAGTTTCCGATAGTCCATGCATAGCCTAAGATTGTTGTCTGCCTTTTTTATGAAAGGACCACTAAACCCCAAGGAGAATTATTGGGTTGTATAAATACTATAGATTCTAGATCTTCTAACTACCTCTTGAGCTGTTGAAATTCCATCGTAGCGATCCTGTAAGGAGGAATGGATACCACTATAGCTCCTAGTACTAGATTTATAGTAAACTCCATCGATCTATCCTAAGGTAAGAATGAGAATTCATCTTGGAAAACATCCCTAAAATGATCAACCATTGGAGGGAAATCTTCCAGACATATTCCCTGGTCATTAAGATATACACTCAGAATCAAGGTTTTCATCCCGCCCAACCCATGGTGCTTGGGTAGAGCTATGCTTGCCTAGAAATATCATTCAACATTATGTAGAATTTCTCTACTCTATAGGGATGTAAAACTCAACACGCTTCCATAGCAATTAACAAAGGCTCGAAATGTAACCAACAAGTCCATTCTGAGAATGACATCAAATCCTGTCATCACTAATACGTAGAGGTTCCATGGAGAGTGAAACCCACCAATCTCAACGGGGAATTCCTTGCACTGATACACACCATCCACTATAATCCCTAATGGTGTGTCTAGAATAACAACATCAAAAGATTTATAAACACAGAGTCCATGGTTTTCTACAATGGCCACAGATATAAAAATATGTGTAACACGTGTATCAAAATGTACAGAAGATAAAACATAAGTGACTAGGATAGTACCTCTAATAGTAGAAGGTGTGGGATACTGCTTCTGATTGGTCTGTATTATTCCATATGTGTGACCTACACCGCAACCTTGAGACACTACTTGGATACCCTAACCGGACACACCCTACTATCGCTGAGATCTGGGGGTCTGGCTACTATGTCCACGACCACTACCTTGGCCTGAACGCCCTGACGTATTCCAGTTTCTAGACTAGTGTGAAGCTACTGACCCTGCTTCTTCATGTGGAGTCTATATACAACCTCTCTCACTATCCGAAGGTGAAAATTCCCTTCAGTGGTAGTGTAGATGGTCAATCATGCTACAATATCGGTACTCAAATGGGTCCCTTGGGCACTGAGGTCTCTTGTGCGCAACTTTTCGGCATTAGTATCATGTCACCTGGCCATGAGAGGAAACATTCTGGCTCCTACTGTCACCATGAGAGAACTCCAAATGACGCTTCCTCTTTCCAGTTGATACATTACCAGAAACTAGTGTTGAAATACCCTAGATCTCACCACTAGCTTCCCGTAGATTGCTCTTGGTGATCAAAGCTTGATTGACAATAGAAAAGATAGAATGAAACCAAATGGAATTCACTTGTGATCGGATATCGAACCTGATACCATCCTCGAATCATCTTACTTTTAATATGTCATCACCCATTAGAATAGGTGTGACTTGATGAAGTTCAATAAACTAGGAAGAATAGACAATATCTAGAAATTTGTCCTACTCCAGGTGCATGAACTCCTGGGATCAGTTATCCCTCATCAACTCAGGAAAATAATAATCATATAAGGAAACCTGAAATCCTTCCCACATCATTTCTCGATGATTCCCTACTTGAGTGATAACATCCTACGATCTATTGGTAGAATCGAAAAACATATATGAAGACCGCATGACCCTTCTCCTAGGAGGTGTCATCAGATTCTAGAAGATAGCCATCACTGATTAAATCCCTGATTCTATAGAATGTGTTCTACCATCCCTTGAAAAAGTAGGCATATGTTGTTTCTAGAAGATACACATCTGCTTTGCGATAGACTTGGCAGCCTGCGATGCTTTATGAAAGGTCTGCATGAACCTCACAAAACCTTCACAAAATTGTGCATATTCACCTACATCCGGTATAGTATATGGTGCCATAGATGGTATAATTGAAGGATCCATCAGTATCCCAAGACCTCCCATTTATAGAGTATGATCATTTCCACTCTCTTTCCATAAAAATCATGGTTGTCACATTGGCATGTCCTTACAAGGTCAAGAACATTCCTAAGATTAAGCTTATTGTTGATGATTTTCATGAAATAGTTCAAAAAAATTGGAAAATGCCCTCAATGTTTTGGAAAAAGGGACTACATGGTGTGTACCATTATGTTTCCATATAGTTGTGTTATTCCGTTAGCCTAGGAGTGTATCAACCAAAGGTACACATAGTGTTCCACGCGCACATAGTGTGTACAAAGGCTTATCTTCTTGGACATGTACTCCCACATGGCCTGCTGAACATGGGTTTTTCCTGGGTAGGATAGACAACATGTGTTGAAAGTAAACAGTGTGTTCTGATCAAAAATCAATAGCCTATGTTTCCTATCACACATCTAGTTACATGGTCAGATACTACATGGCATGTACACAAGGTACATAGAGTGTTCATCTTAAAACATGGAATACTATCTCCCCCAAACTGGATGAACACATGACGTTTTAGGATAAGAAACATGTTTTGTATACTGGGTTTTTCAGGACAAACACTCCAGATTGCCTAGAGAACCCCTATTATTTAAGAAACAAAACAACCGATGGGATTCCAAATTCCAATCTGTGAGGGCCCATACTCCCTGCGAATCAATGTTTAGCACCAAACTAGGGAATATCTACAAAAAAGTTCATTTAACACCTACATTCCATCAGTTCGTAATTTCCCAATTTATAAGGGCCCATACACCTTATGGATTTAAAGATGGAGTCACACCATTATATAATTCACCCAACTAAAACAACAGTTTGAAAAAAAATCACATAAACTATCAAAACATCATGAAATATCTAATGAATCCTATATAGCATGGCATAATGCATGGCATGGTATTTTGACCAGTTTCTATATCATACATGAGATGGCACACCTTCATCTCATCGGGTTGCAAATGAAATAGAACTAAAAATTGCATAAATAGTAATAGCAGAAATCAAGTGTGTCACCCAATGGTGAAATCAAATCAACTGTAATAGCTCAAAATCAAAAAGAAAAATTTAATTCGAGGCAATTTAGATTTTCCATGTACACGGGGTAGCTACTCCCGGGCATAACTAATTATAGAATTCTATATCATTTACATCGTTTCCAAATTATAAAGTAAACCAGAAAAGAAACCCCTCTAATACCACTTTGTAACATCCCAGATCTAGAATCCATTAATAGGTGCCTCGTACCCGGTTGTCAACATAGCCTCAAGCACATTTCCCCAAACGCTAGAGTCTACTGACTAGGGGAAAGGGCCTAGGGTGTGATAAAAGGGAAACAGTTCCCTCATTAGAAATGTGTAACATAGTGGAACAAATAATAATAATAGCAGAAGCAGTAAATACCATTAAACTGTATTAAACAACAAAAGACTGAAGGGTAAAGACAACCAGAAGGAATATCATACTATAATGATGTTCCATGTCACATGTTCTAAGAATGAAATGAAAATATGATACAATGCTATCAAGTAAAATAAAATACTAAGGTACAACAATAAAAAAGAAACACAATAGTATCACAAGACTTATATTGGTCCCATACTCTCATGCTTTTAAGTAGCAATCAAGTACCTGTATATGGATCCCTTCCCGTAATTGATGCCTACAGTAATATATTATTTTTGGGGAAAAAAACATGGCCCAAATAGTGTGTGAGAAATAAATCCCACTATTCAACAACCAATATACTGTTCCAATTAGTCAGTGAGTATATGCAGTGGTAGTGTATAATAATGAAAGCATTAAACTAAGAAGTACTTAGATGTAAAATATCCTAGTAGTCCTGTTCGATTTATACCATTAATTTTCATTAAGAAATTCAATTATATCAATTTATATGTTCGTGGGATCCATCCACGACCATTCAATCCCCTATTTAAGAAAACACAGTAGATGACTCACAATCCAACCTATCAAGTAAAATGAAAATCGAATCCATGATTTAGCTCTATATTGGAAAGCACATCAAAAGTCATTACAATAGTCAAAACTCAGTTCAAAACCTTCTCCTCATGTAGTCCATAGACATAATAAGTCCTTACCCACATGAATGACAAAAGATAACCCAAAGGAAGCCAAAACGTTGCCCAAAAGCATGAACAATCTCTACCCATGGGTAGAATAATTGAATTTGGTGAAGCCCAACATATTAGCAATTCATCATAAGGAAACACATTCAATGTTTACACTATTATAAGGTTGACTAGGAAACAATTCACATTGGTAATAACATAGTTAACCAATTCATTTCAAATGAACCATAATAAGTAAAACATAGGAATAACCATAGTTATCATATTCCAAAAGGCTCACAATAGTTATCTAAGGGAAAGGCACCTGTAAGGTGTCCCTTAATCGAAACAAGTAGTATCAACATGATTTAGTTTATATAATTAATCACTTAAACATCCTTCGACATTAACATGGGTCAAAGTATCATCAAAGAGACATCTAAAACATGGGTTCCTGACACTAAGAAATATATAAACAACATGAAATAAATCAATAAGCATGACACCACCTACCTAATCGTAGTATGAGTCTCCTCGTCAAGCATCGACTTCCAATTCAAGCCAGAATAGTGTAGATCTACAAAACAAGGATATTCAATCAACCTTAAATAACATTGTCGAGAACAAGAATCACCAAGAATGACTCAATTGTAATTGAGGGCATACTGATTGGCTTCAAATGAGACTGAATGTGATTGATTCAGAGTTCAGATGATCAACCGGGAAGGGGTTGAAGTTCCGGTGCTGCTCTTGATTTCCCCCAACAAGCCCACTATCCAATCTACAGAATGGAGAGGCAACTGCCCATTTTAAGCAAAAAACAAAAAAAATAAATGGGGTGTAAGTCCATACATAGGGAGTTTATATCACATAAATGTTGATTTGGAAACTAAATTTCACTGACTTACTTTCCAGGGCCTATCGATATGACAACACGATGTCTACTAGGATGTACACGGTGTGTAGTTGGTTTTTCAATTTTCCCTTACCAACATGCCCACATACCTTTTATACACTTCATACACAGATGTACATCAGGGCATGGGATTGGTAGTACATAGATTTTAACCCATGATTCTTATACTTTTCCCAAATTTCCCTTGTTTTCTCAAAAACAACTCAAAGCTAAAAGGAAAAGAAGAAATCGTACCTCAAAAGAAGATCTCGGTTCCTACATCAATATGATATATTTTGAAACATAAATCCCATGAAATAAGTATTATAGAATAGATATGTGAATACCCATATATTTAATTATAATATACATAGATTTATATCTTGGGTAGCACATATACCGCACAAATGGAAAGAGTGGTGAACATAACATGTGTCTCACAAAAAGTAAAAGTGAGTTGAAATCCCCTTAACTTATGTCTTGACACTCACCGTACTCATACAAACATCCTATATAATAAATATAAGTTTATTATAAGTATTTTATAGCAGAATATTTTTATATCTATTACCATATATGGTTTAATTATGACCATATATTACCCACTTTTTAACGATCTATGATTAATGATTCCTTCAGGTAATATTCTCTTTATACTTCGCATGTATCTTAATTTGTTATATCATTGGTTCTTATCATTATATCATGATTACAGAATATAAAAATTTATATATATAATTTATATCTATAATATGTATAACATGATAATTTTTTGAATAACTATGTACAAAATAAAATACACCATTCATGGAGACGGTAATTTGTACGTATGCAGGAACACTGTTTCGATTTTTATAATCGTATTGAAAGAAATTATGTAAATCCAATATATATATATATATGTTTGTGTGTATATATATATATATAATTAGACCATTATCATGAATATATAATATATATAATATATGTTCACTATACCCATCCTTAATATATTATATGTGGTTTGTGAATGAATTACATCACTTTGAGTGGGTGGTAGTCCATACTTCCTAAAATGACATCATCGTATTAACACCAAATGGAAGGTAAAAAGATCTGTGTTGTAAAAGGAATAAGATGCTTACATAAATAATAAATATAATATATTACATATATAATAAACTTTCCATCATAATTTCCACCATTATAGGTGGTAAATGAAAAATGAAGAATAATCATTTCATGAGGCAGTTATTCACCATAGACAAAAACATTTTGTTCGATATCCATTAGATGGAGGTGTGTGTATGTTTAGGTAAAAATATTAGAATAGAAGCATCCAAGAATATTTAGGATATTTTTTTGTCATATAATAATGGAATAATGTGAGTGGAGGGTGACGAAGGAAAATAATGGAAAAGATCTTGGTAGAATACGTTCCCTCTTAATCGGGTAACTCATTTTATTTTTGTGCCAAATCGCTTCCTTGAAAAGGGTTGTAGATCAAATGGTGGATTAAAGGTTTAAGGGAGTATTTTGAGGAATTTTATTTGGTAGGTATTGGTCGATATTAAGTTGTTTTAGAGGTTTGAGGAATGGGTTGAGGTGGGGGCCTTTTATATGGAAGGAAAATGTCTCAGATTGAATATTTGCAAACAAATTTGGGGTCTACATGTTATTACATAAAAAAAGTCATAATAAAGCAACCAAACTCAATAATTTAAGTATTTTGGGATAAATATAGACATTAATGGTTTTTGGAATGTATATAAGTCAGTTTTAGTCTTATATTTATGTTTTATTGCTTTATTATCCAAAATTTTCTCTTAAATGATGTAATTAATTATGATCACTTCCACTAATCTTTTTTTAAAACAAAGTTGAAATTTGTATAAATTATAAATTATGTTTACTCCAAATATGGTAAATATTTTTCCAAATTCTAACCAAAGAAGTAGAAAAAATTAGTTTAAAATTAATCCCAATGTTGGGATAAATCTACTGGTGTTTATTGTAAAATGGTTCAATAGATTTCTAAATTTTATGTCTAATTTATATTTTGAAGTGGTTATAAGGACCAAAATTGTATTACATGATAAAATTATCACCTGAATTAAATTTGAAGTCAAATTGAAATAAATTTTAACCTCATAAATAAATTAACTCAAAATGCAGTTTTGAATTAAAACCCATTATTTTTTACTATTCATTTAAAAATGAAGTCGGTAAGAAAAATAAAAAAAATAACACTATGATTATTTCGATATTATAAATTCAGAAATTATGTTTTCTTGAAAAAATTAAATATCAAAATTTTTATAAAATTAATTTTATTATAAGGACATTAAAAGCAGTTTATTTGAGAAAATGATGTTTTTAACACAAATAGGACTTTACCAAAAATCATATCTTTTATTATCAATATGTTTTATTTATATAAATAAATTATATAAATTAATTTAAATGTATTAATTACTATTTGTATAACTATGTTTAATTTTTAGGTTATGATTATCTTATTTGGATAATTTAAATAATAAAAAGTGATGTTTTGTAGAAACTCATTGTTGCATGTATCATACACCAAGTCAGTGTTGCGTGCATCGTACGCTAAATTAGTGTTGTGTGTGACATATGAAAATTAGGTTTCGTGTGAATGAAATCTTGGATTTATTTCATTTCAATATATAAATAAAATTTTAATTAATTCCAAAAAAATTGTCCATAAAAACTCGGGGTGTTACATTCTTCCCCCCTTAAAATTAATTTCTCCCTTGATATTCATCTAGGATATCAACGGATTACTACTTGAAAGTTTAATTTATAGAAACACAAATCATATAAAAATATACTGAAACTTCTATTAAAAATGGAAATTTGGAACCATAATGGTTACCCAAAGTAATATATAACACGGGTCCTTCATCGGAGAACATATGTGGGAAGTGAAAACCTAGAAATGGAAGAGAAATCATATCATCAAATTATAATTTGGAGTTACAGAGAACAAGGTTAGGAAAAAGTTAATAACCACAAATCCATAAATATGTGATGACCTAAGGGTTCATGTGATCTATCAGAAATGGTGGTAGTATGATAAATTCTTCCATTTCATGCTCTTTTCATGAAAATTCTTTCTTGCATGATTTCAAGGCAACATCACCATTTGTTGTTCATTAATTCATTTCACTTCATTGTCTAAAAGGATGATGACTCTTTCACTTTGGAAATACTAACAGATGAAGAGATCCATGATATTCCATCCCATTTTGAATCAGTTATCATCCACACATGGGAGTTTTAATAGGATATCCAATATGCATAAATACTTATATAGAGAGATAACACTTCAATCTCACTGACTTCATCTGATTTTTAACATAAATGTTCCATAAATTGTTATCCTTATAATCCTTACAAATGATAAAA
This sequence comes from Viscum album, assembly GCA_963277665.1. Taxonomy (NCBI): domain Eukaryota; kingdom Viridiplantae; phylum Streptophyta; class Magnoliopsida; order Santalales; family Viscaceae; genus Viscum; species Viscum album. The sequence goes on from OY728149.1 coordinate 164,679,058, forward strand.
ATTAATAGCCTTGGGGACAATTTTATGAAATAGTATTAACATTGATCCCCCTTATATCAGAAAGTACTATTTGGTTTTCTTATTCCAAACATGTTAATACACTTATTTTATATTCCGTTGAAACATGCTAACAAACTTAATTACTATAAATATTTTTGGAAAACATGAATTCTTCCTTATTCCAACGACTACTAGATATATCCCGTAAATCCAAGAAGTTGTAAAATTCTTCCCTAATTATATGAAACACTTTTTTAATAAATCATTAATCATATTCATGGTAATCAGTTTTACCCAATTCACTTTATCCAAATCAACCATATCTTTATCCAAGAAAAGGTAAATCTTTCCCAATATCTTGATCAAATTAAGGGTTAAATTACCTTAATCAAAATATCACATTAATAATTCATTGTCGCTATTAAAAATAATATTTTCAATCCATCATGAAAACTTATACTAAAAATACTTAAACATATCTTGATTCATATAACATCATCATTGAATTATAGATTAATTCATTAATCCAGCATTATTGTTACACCATTACTTAGGATTCTTCAAATTATTCCATAATAACACTTTTCTAGAATATGAAAATTGTAATAATGTATTTTGGTTTCTCAATATCTATTTAATCATGCCTCTTATGATCAATGTAAACAATACTATAATAACATCACTTACCTTTCATAGGACGTTTGTGGACTCTTTATTTTCAGAAGTATAACCAATACTCATACAACCTTCCTGATTCTCCTTATGATAATTCCACAGGGGAAATTTAATTCATTATTCCCATACCTTCTACATATTAAGCATGAACTGTTAACCATGTTTCTTTTAGTTCATGTCATTGAATGAAACCAGAAAGTACAGGGTGAGAAACACATATCATAGAAGAAGAAAACATAATCCTGAAAAATTACTCAAAGGATTTCTAAATCATGAAACCTAACATTAATCTATGAAACCTTAGGTTTATCCTAAGTTGTTCATAACCAACTTTTATTTAAATCCTGCATGATAGTTGATGAAATGTTTTTGAATTCCCAAAGCATATCCCCTGGGTGTTTCAAACCAGGTGTGCAACAAGGCTCATTACCATGTACCAGATTACCCCGAGACAAGCCTAGAACATCGTGTTAGAGTATTTAACCCAAGGAACATTTGTGTCAGAGAAACATCAACTTGTATTATATAGATATGCATGTATATCTAGAAAACCACTAATTATATCCCTTACCAAAAAATCCAAGAAATTTTCCTAAACATTAACTACTCCTCAAACTTATCATTAGATATATCCCTAGACATATCCTTGGAAATATACCTAGGGGTAGAAATAATTATTTCCCATCATAGTTTCCAAAGGTTAACTAAAAGATTGATCTGACACCATATATAATGGCCCTCTCTTTTCATACATTGAAACTATATGACATTTGCAGAGTACTTAAGCATTATATAAATAGGTTCCCAAAGACCATGATTGGTATATTGCCTTTTGAATCTTGGAAACATAAACACTGTTACAAATGTGAGCTATATTATCTACAAGTAGGTTCTTCGTGACTATCTACCTTGTTAGAAACATCATAATTACAACATATCTTCATAACCTGGGGATGGAAACATAAAAGATGTGAGATTAAATGCTCAGTAAGGGTAAAAAATGGAGGCATATATACATAAGCATAAAACTTGGGGTTATGATAACACGATCATAAAATTATAAGATCATATCCTACATATCAAAGATCATAATCCTGAATCATGGAATAAAGCATGGTTGTTTATTGGAAATTAGTCATAAGAAAATAATGAAAATAAGCCATAAAACATATTATTTCAATAATACATGAAATTGCGGCATATATAAACATGTAAAATAATTCCCTATATGTCAAGATACATAGTTAGAACTTATCAGGGACCATCATGGGAACTGAACCCATTGGGTGGGATACACCACCACCCCCAGACATAGTTCTTTCCTTGTAAGGGATCAAGTTCCCCTACATTCCATATAAATAGTTACTTCACCCACTGGGTGGGATACACTTCCATCCCCAGCTAGAGGAATTTCATTGTAATAGATCTTGTTTCCCCATCTTTCTATAGTGTATCAATCATATCAACTTGAATCCTATCATATTCTCATGAGATATAAATAATTACCCAATGCATTGGAGGGAGATATTGGTCACACCCATCACATAATGAACTCATACATACATGTTACACAAGATCATGATAAACATATCATATCCCAGGAAATTAAATTCGAATCATAAATATTTAAACATATCGTAACCTATGAAGAGAGATAGGATTCATAATAATTTCATTATAAACATGACCTGTGAAATGATATAGATTTCATAAAACTTTTACCCATGAAATAGAGAAATATTCCCTAAACATATAACCCATAAAGGAGAAATGGGTTTCATAAAGACCATAACATTAATAATAGCCCATTCATTTAATTGATATGAATAGAACCTTTAGATCATTTCCTATTAAAGGCATGAATAACATCAATAGATGTCATCTTAAAAGGAAAATAGTTTGGAAATATCTTTTAAAAACCCTTCTTTATGACAATATACATTCTTTTGTGAGAAATTATTTTGAACACATAACAACATTTGAATATAATTTTTATATAAAATACCTTTAAAACATATGAATTCATTTGGAAAACATTTTTCCATGAAAACTCTTATAATATAAGCTTGAAAACATTTCTAAAAATGTTATCATTGAAAAAAATATTGAAAACATATTATGAAACACTAAAAACATTTTAAGAAGAATTTATTTGAAAATAATTTTAAAATATGTAAATATAGATTGAAATTTTTTTTAAACCATTTCATTGAAATTTCTTTGAAAATTTTTAAATAGAGAGTGAAAATGTTTTGAAAACCGTTTCTTTGAAAATGATTTGAAAACTTATTTTTATGTTTTGAAAATGATATTACATTAAAACTTATAAAATAATTATAAAAACGTTTTGTAAAATAATCCTTTAAAATAACATTTAAAAAAATTCTTAGAGATTATATTTAATGAAATTCATTGTAAGATTCAATGGAATAACGAAAGTTAAACTCATACTTTTCGTATAAGGTATGTTTTTTTTATGTAGGCGACAAGTAGATTCCATTAAAGAATTTCGTAAAATAAAAATCGTAAAATTGACTTTTTATATTATAGGGGAATGATATTATTTTCTTGGAAACCCCTTTTTAGGAACCATAGATTTCCATCTGTTTAGAGGGTCAAGTTGGGGTTTGCTAAAAATAATTTCTCAACACTATTATGTACCAAAGAGTATAAAATGGTTTCGATATATTAATGTATAATGAAATAATAGAGTATATGGAATTTCATTACTGTTCTTGAGAGATGTATCATAAGATTTTATCAAAATAATAATAAACATAAAAAATATTGAAAAGTGATGAGATTATCTCAATAATATCTTAGATCATGGTAACTTGGGATTATACTCTCCAAAAAAATGAAGAATAAAATATCATGAAAATATAAAAATTAAGGATTTAACATGTAATATCAAATTATATACACCTCATAAAATATTTTAGGTTTATAATAATTAAATGAGTCTCAAAAAAGGGAAATTGGGACAAAAGTAAATTACCGATTTGGTAAATTTTGAAACCTAAAACCCCTGAATGAAGGATTATAGAATAGATATGTAAGTATCCAGAAATTAATTTTTAACATAGATATAATTCAATCATGTTCATTATATACTCCACAAAAAGGAATATTGGTGAACATAATATGTATCTCTGGGAAATTAAGAGAGATGAAATTCCCTTACCTTGTGTCTTGACTCACTCCGTACTCATACAATCGTCATATATAATAAATATAATTTTATTATAGATATTTTATATAAAACTATTATTATATATATTATCCTATATGGTTTTATTATGACCTTATATTACCCTATTGTTATCGATCCAAGGTTAATGATTACTTTCTGGTAATATTCAATTTGTTCTTCGCATGTGCCTTAATTTGTTATATCATTGGTGATTATACTTAAATCATGATTTTAAAATATAAATCATGATATATATATATATATAATGTATACCAATTATATTCATATTATAATAATTTATAGAATAAATAATTACAAAATTAAATACATCATTCATAGAGATAGTTAGTCGTACATACGCATGAACGATGTTTTCTTTTTTATTATCATATTGATATAAAGTATGTAAATGAAATATATATATATATATGTACATATGTATATATATAATTATTCCATTAGAATTATTTTATCATATAAATCATATAATTTCAATACACTTATTCATAAAATAGTCCATGTGGTGTGTGAACGAATCACATCGCTTTGAGGGGGCGGTAGTCCACACTTACTCAAATGAGATTATCATATTAACACCAAATGGAGGTAAAAATATGTGTGTTGTAAAAGGAATAAAGAAGCATAAAGTAAGAATAAATATAATATATTTTCCATCATAATTCACACCATGATAGGTGGTAAATGTAAAATGAACAATCATCATTTCATGAGGCAGTAATTCTCCATACATAGAATCATTATATTCGATATCCATTAGATAGAGGTGTGTATAAGTGTATATCAAAACCAAAGAATAAAAAAATCATATTATATTTATGATACTATTTTTTTTCATAAAAGAATGTAATAAAGAGCTTGAGAGAAGACATTACCTATTAATCAGGTAATTCTTTTTTGTTTGTTCCAGAATTCTTCTTTGAGAGGCTTTCTTTCCAAAAGAGAGGATTCAAAAAGTAAGGTAGGATTATTGTGGTTTGGATTCGGCATGTATTGGATGAAAATAATTGGTTTTATAGGTGTGAGGTTTGGGTAGAGGTTTTGGCCTTTTATAAGGAAGGAAAAGGACTCACATGGTTATTTTGAAGTAAGTTTGGTGTCTACATGTTTAAACCTACAAAAATTCTTACCAAACCAAAAAAACTCTATATTTTAAAGTTTAGAGGCGAATTATGGACATACAAGAGGTTTTTTACATGTTTATCAGTCATTTTGGGTCTTATATTTATGGTTTACTACATTATTAACCTAATATTTCTCTTAAACAATGTAATTAATTTTAATCAGCTTCAATAATATTTGTTATCACGAACAAATTTGTCATTATTAGTTATTATATGTTATTTTTATTCCAAATATGCAATATATTTTTCCAAATTCCTATAATATAAGTAGATGAATTTAATTTAAAATTAATCTTGCTGCTAGGGTGACACTACTGGGTTATATAGTAAAAACAATCAATAGTTTGCTATGTTTTTATGTCAAATTTAATTGTTGAAGTTGTTAAAATGATCAAAATTGAATTACATGATAAAAATATTATTTAATTCAACTTTTAAATAGAATTAAAATATATTTTAACCATATAAATAAAATAAATAAAAAATCATTTCTAGTTGAAAACCGGTATTCTTCACTATTCATCTAAAAACTTAGTATGTCAGAAAACTCCCAAAAATTCACTCTAATATAATTTAGATATTCTATATTTAAAAACGAAGTTTATTTTAAAAAATTAAACTTCTAAATGTGTCTAAAATTAATTTTATTATAAGGACATATAAAGAGGTTTATTTAATAAAATGATGTTTTTAAACACAAAGAGGACATTACCAAAAATCACTTCTTTTATTATCGATATGTTTTATATATATAAAAAATAATAGAAAAATATATAAAATTAGTTATTACTATTCATATAAGTATTTTTAATGTCTAGGTTTTAATTATTTTATTTAATTAATTAAAAAAAATAAAAATAGATGTTTTAATAGAAACTCAATATGGCGTGTATCATATGTCTACTCAATGTTGAATGCATCATATTCCAACTTAGGGTTGCATGTAACATAAAACAACTCAATTTAGTGTGGAAAGAATATGTGACTTATTGTAATATAAGATATAAATTAAAATTTTAATTTATTTTAAAAACATGGTCCATGAAAACATGAGGTGTTATATGTTCAAGATCATGGAGATCACTATGAGATCCATGCAACTTTAATCCACATGATATCTTATCATTCCAATTAGATATTATGTGATGGTCCTTAGGTGTTCTATAAATAGAAGTCAAGATAATATAAACATGTAAGTATTAATGATATGATTTTTATTATTATAATTATTTATATATATATTAATACATTATAAGAAATTAATGTTTAAATAATTAATTAATAAAATTAATGTTTCACTAAATTAATTTTATTGATATTATTCATTTCATATATAAAATATGCTTTCATTAAAGGACTTAGAATTTTTTAATCTTAAATTATAATTATTTTTTATTACTTTTCAAGATTGAATTAAATCGAATGAAATTTAATTTTAAATTTATCTTCTAAAAATTTCCATAGGTTGAATATTTTTTATTTATCATAAAATCGTGATTTATTATTGAATAATAAAAATAATGTTTCTAGAGGTGCAGTAACTTTAATTACGTCATCATTATATAAAAATGTATTAAAATCTTTTGAACTATTTTTTAAATAAAAACGATATTTATATACTAAAATATTAGTTTTGAAAATAATATTTTGAATTTAAAAACATATGCCTGGTATTTTTGAAGTTAATTTATATTTTATTCTAAAAAATGTTTTATGAACATTTTTCACTAATTATGTATTAAAAAGGTTCCACTAGGATTTGGATTGTATTTAATGTAAAATAACACCCAATTATTTAATCATAACTCAATAAGTTTCATGTTAATAGTCATTACTCAAAATCATTTACCTAAATTCATTTTTATAATTAAAATTTATGTTTTAAAAAATATTATTATGCGTTATACATTTATTTCTATAGTACTAATTTATATAATTTTTTATAACTGAGTATAATAAAACATATTTTATATTTATAATTTGACTATTCATATTTGCTATTAAGGTCTATTTCATTTTTTATATAAATATTTAACTTAGGTAAAAGATAGTCATCAGATTAATGAATAAAATAAGGTTAATGTTTTTAAATTGGTGATATGGTTAGAAAATGTCAAAACTTTATATCCAAAAGGTTGTATGAGATCATTCATATACATAAATTATTTATTTTCATTTTTAAACAATTTATTATCCAATTTACATGAATAAGAAAATCATTTTTAAAATAATAAATTAATATTTATAAAAATGTCACTTCTCTCACATGTAAATATATACATGCACCACCCCTTTAAATAAATAGAAAACATGAAAATTACTCTCACTAAAATAAATAATTTGGTTAAATAATAATTCTTTCCTGCATTGGGAATATTATAGACCATATATGTTGACCAAATTCCATCAAATAATATTGTTTCTAAGAAGAGAAATGATAACTTTTTTATAATTAATGACTACTAACCAATGTTTTCTCATTTATATTATCCACCCACCTCTTCATAATTATTATTTAAATATTAAAAAAAATAAAAAAAAATTATTTATTTTAAATAATGATATTATAGAAAAACAGTTCATAAACTTACTCATCAATTAATTATAGCATGTTCTTGTTTAGGTCTATTTAACAAGCTGTACGAACAATGATATAAATTTTTTCACTTGGTGGTTATGGGAATATAATTACTTGTTTGAATTAATATTAATAAGTAAAAAATGTTTTATTTTTTTGTGTAATATTAATATTAATATTCAAATTCACCATTTTTTACTGCCTTTTATTCATTATAAATTACCGAAATAAGAACATTATAGAATTTATCTTGAATAATCAAAACAAAAAATTCCATTAAGTGAATGTGATGTTGGTCTAAGTAATATTAAAATGGAAGAGTGAAATTATATATATATAATTAAACTAAATTAAACATGTTAAATGAATAAATTATTAATAACATTATAGTATAAGAATATATATAAAATAGACCTTATAGGTATAATGGAAATGAAAAGGAAACAAAATTTGATAATGGAGTTTAGTAATAAATCGTGATTATTCCACATGTCCTCTCCCCAATATTTATTTAGGGGAATTATATTATAACCCTTTAATTTAGAGATATCCGAGATAGACAATAAGAAATAGAGATCATTTGTTTTTAATGGTCAATGTATAAAACCATATACAACACTTACTTTTGTGTGAGGTAGAAAAGAGACCCAAGAACCCCCCGGTGTTTGTATATATCACCAAGGAAGAATAATAAGAAGTGTATGTTGATTAATTTAATAGAAACTTTTTATATTAAACTCGCTAATATCCTTAAATAATCAGAAGATTAAAAATTATGTCAATAGAGACGATGGGATGAGAGTTGTGTTGAGTCCAATAAAGAATAAATAGATTATTATCAATAAAAGTTTCATGAAGCTTTGATTCTCATTTGTTTGAAATTTAGTTCATAAATGTATATTTACATGTCTCAATGGTGTTATATTTATATATCAGCAAAAGCCCCTTTGAAATTATGAAAAATTCCCATGACCAGTAGAACGCAAATGGTGAGTTAAATAAGAGGGTTCCAATTAAAATGGATACATTATTTGGGCTCATTTGTTAATAGGGTGATCATACTTTCTAGAAAATTGGACCACCAACTGGTTGTAATGTGTCCACTGTTTGGCAGGTAGGCCTATTAGACCTACATCTCCAATTTTATAGGCAAATAATATATGATGCTTCCCCCATCGAGTAGGTGATGGGTTTAAAAGTGGACTGATTCCACTAGAAATTCCATGAGATGTCTTCTCATACTACCAAATGAGGGTCTTAAAATAGTCACTCATATATATTTCAATGACTTAATTTGATCTACTGAAATTCTAACTTCATTCCCCAATAGAAATACTAATATTTCCAAAAATAAAATGGTTTTTTCAATAAATAGAGTTTGTGAAATTTAAAAAAACATCAGTGTGCAAATATCCCCCTTTTTTATGATCATGAACAGTTAGAATAAAGTGGTCAGTTAAAGAGATAATGGTATATGAAATGATTGAAGAAACAAATTTTAAACTAATTTTGAAAATAATTTCAATATTTTATAATGGAATTAAAAACAGGTATGTTAAAGCATTTTTCAAAAAAATTATTTCAACCCATATATTTAAATACATATATTTCAATATATATAATTCAATAAATCATAATTATTTATCAAGGTGTTGTGAATTATCCAAATCATACCCCCTAGAAGGTTCAGACCATGTGTTTGGTAAAGATCAACTACACATATCTAGGTTAAATATCTATTTAGGACAATATTAGCCATTTTTAGGTTAAAAAAACTTAGTATATTTATTATATAACCTCTTACACTTGTTTGTATCAAGTAATGGATGCTTTTTCAATGAAAGAAACTATAACTTTACATTATAATTATAAAAATATACCAAAATACTAAAGGATATGTTTGAAGACACAATAATTATTTTTTAAGTTTATTTGAATTATCCAAATATTATCCCCATGAGTGTCAGACCATGTGTGCGGTAAAGTTACACCACTACTGAAAAAGGTGAATACCACGTTATTATCCAGTGAGACATTTCCATGGTTAATACCTTTAAGTGAATTTGTTCCAAAACAACATCCATGTGTTTTTATCTCGACATGGGAGTATTTTTTATAATATTAACACATATCTTACATTACCATTTTAAAAATATACCAAAATACAAAATTAATTTGATATATTTCTCCCCCTTTTTAATTATCAAATATCAACTCAAAACATGAAAATTATATAAAACTAAGTAAAATTTATTAACAGAAAATTCAAAAAAAATAAAATAAAATTTATTATAATGGGAAGTAATATTTAAAACAATTCAATATATATATATAATATAAATTAATTGAAAATCCTCATGATTTCCTAACTATAACGTATGTATAATTAGGGAACCATTCCTAACACCCTCTTAAATCCATACATTCTAGATTTTTTTTTATAAAAATATCATCAAATTGAATGTTTTACTAAAATAATAATAAAATGATATAACCATTTTGAATGATGTCTATAAAAATTGGTTTTTAGATAAATGCACTTAGTGAATTATTATTTAATAGTATTTCTAAAAAAAACTAATGGAATTAGTATTATCACGCATGGTTGGAACATGATCATATATAATCTCAAAACATAAGTGTATGTTTTTTCTCAGAATTATTTTTCAGAATAACTCCCCAAAAGCATATATTACACTATGAAAATTAAAATAAGAATAGAGTTTTTCTTCTTACAACACCAAAACCAAATTATTTTATATATAAGTGACCCATCCCACTTGAAATTTTCATTTATAATTTCTATCCACCAAAATCAGCATTATAAATACATGACAGTTTCAAAGAAGTATCTATTGTATAAAATACAGCATGTTTTTTATAATCTTATCAATATCTATAAATTCTAATTAGATATTTAAAATTGGATTATTTTGGATTATCTTGAAGAAATAGATAAAATAGTAACACTAAACATGATGTCTGGTAGGGTCATGGTAAGGTAATGAATTTTTCCAATCATGTATTTATAATGCTTGTTTTGAACTAGTTTGCTAACTTCATACAATGTTATCTTTCAAGAAGTACTCATTGTTGTGCTTATATTCATAAATTTATTTATGAAAAAACAAAGTATATTTCATTTTTATGTACTATTTTCTTCAAAAAAAAATTATCATCATTACTTAAGATAGTTAAAAACTATGAAAAAAAATTAACTCACCCACTAGACATAATTCAAGTTCATTTATCATTAAGTATAAAAATTCCATACAAAGTGATTAGTTTGTAGAACAAATAATAACATCACAGAAAAAAAAATTAACAATTAATAAAATATTTTTCATATATTTTAAAAACCAAAGTCAAATATACAATTTAACTTTGAAAAAACATTATACAAGAAATATAGTTAATATATTATAATATGAATGATGGGATTTTCTAAACCATACTTATCAATGGAAAAAACATTATTTTGAAACATTTCATCTTCAAAAATATGTTTTTTCTAAATAAAAACATTTTTATTTATAAATCCATTCCGAAAAAGTCATTTAATATCCATTTAAAAAATAATAAAATTTAAAAGTGTAGTTAATTTCAATAAAATTTTATTACATTTTTTCTTTACAATGGATGAAATTTTTTCATTATAACTAATTTTTTATTTATGATTATAGAATTTGTATATGAGTCCTAGTTTATTATAATTGATGTTACCCTGAACATCAAACATATTTCTAAATACCAATTTATTTCCAATAATCATATGATCATGTGGTCCTTCAAAAATCACACAATCATTATTCCTTGTGAATTAGTTTAATTCATATGCGATATCAAGTAAATTATATTCGTTGTTAATGGAATCACCATTTTTTATTTATTTTAGGTTAGGAAAAATCACGGTGTTTAAACTAATTTAAAACCATTCTTATAGTATGTGTTCTATATTGAAAATCACTGATAAAACATAATAAGGTGTTTTCATTAGATTTCACCAATTCATTAGGTTATGGGTAAAAAGTTCAATCATTCACAACATCAATTTCAATATTTGGACGTGGATTACTTATGGAAAAATTTATACGTCAACCTCAACATCAGTATTTTATGTATACATTTTAGTTTAATTTACATTGAATTTATTATTAATTGTCTCTTAAATAGTCGTAGTCATTAAAATAAAGACATCGTATTGTTTACATGAGTTTGATAACCAAATTAAAATAACATCATCATATTTTGGATAAAAGGTTCATAAAAGTTTTGGTGTTAATAATATATCATTTACACCTAATCACTTTTGAAATGAAAAGTTTTGACATTTCTCCTTTCCAAAGATCATAGGGATCCACCTAAGGAATGTTGTGATAGCCCAAGACCTGACTCCTGACCTGTGTGCTAAAAATATGATATTTATGTTTTTATAAAAATTAATCTAAATATGTAGAGTCTTTTTCACACCAAAGGATCTATCCGGTCTAAAGTTTCGAGGAATTGGAAAATTCTGCACAATGCATCCATGTTTTCCTCAATTTATAAATAAAAGAAATTTTTTTATTCACTTGTATTAGTTCCTTCAACAAAACCTTTTAAAAAGTAAAAATCCTTATAAAATCATTTTAAAACCATTTGGATAAAAACTATTGATGCTATCATATGATAATATCCCATGGTATGAATAATTAATATTAAATTATTTTTTTATAGAATAAAAACTTCATTTAATGATCACTAAAACAATTTTTTAGAGAAAATAAAATTTTCATATTGAAATCACTTATTTAAAACCTATCAATTTTCAAAATAGTAAGTAAAATATTTTATTAGAAAATAGTCATTGAAACATTTAATGTATAAATAAAATCATTTATTGGTTATGACTGTAGTAAACTTTGTTCATATTGTGTAAATTAAACCATTGATTCCATTCACACCATTGGTAGAAAGAATCACATTATATAATTTAAATTAATTATCATTTTAGAACCTTTTATAGAGATTAAAAAAGTATTGAAATTACCTTAATAAATGATTGGAGTATAGAAAAATTAGCATTGAAATTTTTTGATATAAAAAACCGACATGGAATAAATGATTCCCTATCAACTGAAAAACATGGTATGTTTTACATAAAAATATTAACTCAAAAATATCAGTACATAGAGAAATGAAAATGAAAGTAAAAATTATTATTATCAGTAATATATTGATTATAATAAAATATTTAAGATTTATGATATTTATATTATACAATTTCATCATTAAATATTTAAGAATAAATAATACTATTAAAAATGTGATTGGAATGTAAAACCCTTTTCATTATGGTATATTTAGTATAAAACCCTCTTGGATTAAATAATTAGAATTTAACCGTAAATATAATGATATAATTTGGATCCATGATATAAAATTTTACAAGGGAAATTTATACACCTCATAAACATAAATAGGTATATAATATCAAACATATCTTAACTAAAAAACATTAAATAAAAAAACTCTTACCAAATATCAAACACGATTCAAAAGACCTATAAAATCATGTATAATAAATATAAAATTAGTATATTTTTATAATATAAAAAATTATTCACAAACTATATTATATATGATAAATATATAATATTTCAATATTTATTTATTAATAATTGATTACCAAATTCCTCATTTTTTGGTGGTAAATGATGCATTATTCAAGTGTGTTTCAGTTAGACTATTTTAGTACATACACTTGGATTATGGATCCTTTATCTATAAAATAATAACCATGTAATAAGTACCATATCAAACCATTTAATAATATTTTTATCCATTTATATAATGGTGTAAAAATGAATTACATCAATTCATGGAGACGACAGTCTGCACGTATGCACGAGTGATGTTTCCATATTTTGAGGAATGGAATGGAAGAAAGATAATTTTTAATGAAAATTTAAAAATTAGTTATTATATCATAAATATCATATATATTAATTAAATATATCGTTATTACAATCAAACAAAGTAAAAAAATGAAATAATATTTCAATCACTTTGTAGAGGTGGTAGTCCACACATACGCATGATTGACATTACTATTTTAAAATAGATTGCTTGGAAAAAGTTAGATAAGATCTTTCCCTAAAAAATATTAATTATGTAATAAATATAATATAAAAAAATTAAATATATCATAACAACTTAACATCAAATATGGTGATGGAAAATGAGGCAAGTTACTATGTGAAGTTAGTAGTCAGCACACACGAAGGAGTGATACATCAATATCCTATTAGATGGATAGGAGGTAAAGAATGGAGGTTACATCATAATAATATCATATTAATATATTTATGATACTATATTAATCATTTAATAATGAATATAATGTACTTAGGGAATGTTAAAGAAGAAATAAAATTGAAATATATTGGTTAAGATTTATACAATTTCTTTGAGAGACCTCCTTTAGCTTACACATTAAGCCTTGAATGATTAGTTTTAACAGAAGGAAATGGGATATGTGTTTAAGGTAAGTAAGATATGAATGTGTTAGTGTAGCTATTTTATGATCTATAAAGAAAAAATGTTCTGAATAATGGTGCAGAGGAGGTGACCTTTTATAAGTGTTGTGGAGTACACATTTGGAATTATATAAAACATTTAATTTTTATTATTTTCTTCCTCACATTTAATGACATAAATTTTAAAAATATTTTAGTTTAATATGTTATAGGGTGTAAATCCATTAATAGAATAAAAAATTAATAATGTTATGATACAATCATATCTTTATCTTCTGGTTTAACACTCCCCATAGTAAACTAAGTTTAACCAAAATAGTGTTAAATTTTTAAACCCTTTTACTTTTCATTAAGATAGAAAATGAATGCATCCTCATTAGAATATTACTAAATTATTGTCCCAAATATATAATCGATATTATTAATCTCAATTTCTTAATTCAATATAATTTAATTTTAAAACAACTATGGTAAATGCAATTATAATAAGTTTCCATAAAAGTATTTTTATGTATAAAAGTGAATTTAGTTTTACTCAATGCCTATTAAATGTAGTCCAATAAATTTTAAAATTATTTATTCAATATAAAAGCTATATATTTAATTTAAACTATTAATCAAAAAAATTATTTCACATATTATTTTTATTTGGAAAAAATATGTTTTTATGCCGATAAATTTATTTTAAAAAAATTGAGTATCATGTTGATTCCAATATAATTAAATATATTATTTATAATTAACGGAAAATTGTGTAAATTTTATATAAAATTCAAAACATAATGGTAAATTTAAATAAAATCATTCAATAAGAAGAAAAAATATTCAAATTATTTATATTTCTATGTTCAGTAAAAAAATATTTTTTAAATAAATACATAAAAATTCCCCAAAGTTTATAATTATATGACCACATAGAAACTATGTTAAATCACTAAAATAAGATTGCATAGATTGGTATAAAATAATAATAATTTTTGAAAACAAAATGAGAAAAAAATAATTTGTAATGAAAACATATTTTTGAAACATAAAATAACTTTTCTAAAAATTTAGTACATAATTATTATGATTAAATAAAGGAATTTACATTATTATACAAATGTAACAAATTTTAATAATTTGGTTATTAATATTCATACCTTCTAATTTAATTACTATGTTATAATAATCAAATTTAAATTATAGTATTTTTATACCATAGTGAAGTTAACATAATTCTTGGTGTTGTGTGTTAAACAAGCTATCAAGAAAAGTATTATTTTAAACTAAATACTTGTGGTGTTACATTATCCAACTAAAATAAAATACATCATCAAAATTTTATCTAGATAATGAATGTTTAAATTTTTTAAAATAAATTTATTGATAAACTTCATAATAAAAATGTGTAATAAAAATTTCATTGAAAAGAGGAAGTTAAAAACATATTGCTTACCTGAAATATCACATAATCGGGTACCAAGTTAAAGAATACATTAGTAGGATGTAAAAATATAAATATGAAGGTGAAAGTTAATTTCCAAAATATAATTTAAAGTGATATAGAAAATTTTCATAATAAATTTAATAATTACAAAACTACACATCAGTGAGGGGTGAAAAGATAATAATTTCGTACAAATAGTTGTAAAATAAATAAAAAATATTTTCAATGATATATTTCGTATATTTGAAGATTGATGTTACCATGGAATATTAGAAAATATAATTACCTGATTTAATTAAGTCCATAATGTAAATAACAAGCTTTGAATGTAACATCCCGGCCTGGGTCACTCAAATTTTGTAGCTAAACCCATTTTTTAATTGGCCTCAAGCACATATTTATGTCTACTGAAGGTTGTAGACTAACATCAAGGGTAAAATTTTGAAATGAGGGGAGAAAATAATAAATTTATTAGAATAAATCAAAATTATAAATAAATATAAAAATAAAAATTGTAATAACCACATAAAATATAACCAGTTCCAAAAACTAGGTAGGTGCTCAAAAACCAATATTGAAAAAATTCCAAGTCATAAAAGTTTCATGTATCAAGAGGAAACCCAAATGAAACATATATGTGATAGAAAAAAAATTATAGACATCAGTATCAGTCCCATAATCCATGATATATCTCATATGTCCTAAATCTACCATCTATCACTTGGATAATGCACTTATCAAAATCTACAACGATGAAGTCTAATTAGGTTCCAATGATTGCTTGAGTAATGTGTGTGTAAATATCATTAAGATCCCACCAATGGTTTCTAAACAAATTACTAGTCTAAAAATTCTGTTTAGATATACAATGAATAATATATAGAGGTGTAATTAGAAACATGGTAGAAAAATAAACACTTCTTAGTTAACCTCTCGGGCCCTAGGGTTCAATTGTGACACTTGATTGAACAAAACCTACTTTTACACAATCTAGAAGTACAAAACATAAGACAAAGGGGTTAAAAAAATAGGTCACAAAAAAATGTTCATTAACCAATTCATTTCTAGATATTAAGGAGAATCATTCCATGTACTTGAAAAATGTCAAGACTGTAAGTGCAGGGAGCATCATACAGGCATTCAAACTAGGGATACAGAGTGTCAGGCCTGGAAATTCAAAACAAAGAAGAAAATCATAATTCATAACCATCTTAAATCTAGGATATGGAGTGACATATCCAAAATAAATACACATGAGTCTAGAGAATCATTTCCAACATCTTAAACCAACTGATCAAAAACCAATATTAAAACCTTTTAGCAAAATTAGCATCCCCATTTAGCCATTCAGAATTTCATTCTTTTATCAAATCATAAACCATTTTATTACAATATTAATATTAATATCCCCTTCTTCCATTATAATAAGACATAAAAAATGTATAATAAATTTAAACTCACAAACCCTATATTTTATTAGTTGTAGAAAAATTGTACTATTGAAAAGGTATATTCACACACCATAAGTTTTTATAAGTTCAACCTTGTAAATTTGAATTTAGGGATTCATTGAGAATAAAATATAAACTTGAACAATTATAGAATTTGTAACTTTTTTTGATAGATTCTGTTTTTATTAGAGCAACTAAAAGTCACTTTGTGTCGTGAGCTGCGCATGCTGCATGACAACTAATTTTTGATGATGAAGAAGAGCTTTAAAATTGAAGTAGAATGATTACATGCCATGAATTTTAAAAAAGGTATCTGTCACAAAAGACAAGTCATGACATCATTAGAAGTATTGAAAGACTAATACACATTGTATAACTTCATTATAAAATGTGACATTTTTTAGATTCATTTTTGGTGAAAATCAAGTGAAGAATTACAATAACCGTTTATCGAAAGATTACATGACGTGAAACTCAATAACACATAATGTATGTTTAGATGCATCACAATAAATTAATTTGATTTGAATAAGGTTTTTTAATGGGGTTCCTATAAATTTATCCTCTTGAACGCCCTTCGAAGGAAGTATGGGACCATCATGAGCAGTGCTACACCAAAGGACATTCGCGAAATGAGCATGGTGGATCGATATAATTTATTTTTCCAAGTGGAGATTAATATATTGGTACATATTCCATTAGTTGATTCTATAATGGATATTATGGAGTATTCTTGAGTATTGTGTGGCTAAGAAGTAAGTTGCTTTGGAGGGTGACAACCGATATCTACTCTCTTCCGATTTGTAATGTTATTGTGTAATCTCATTTTTATTTCTATTGAACTTATACTTCTGAATGAATGAAGTAGTTTTATTTTAGGAATATATTTTAAAAACCAAAATTGGATGCTTGTTCAATATATGAAGAAAATTAATTGAATTCACTATTTAAATTTCTCCAGTGAAGTCTTTCCATTGAGAAAAGTGGTTTCATAGAGGTTCAACTACAAAGAGGTATTCAACAAATTCAATCACTTCAGTAGGTTGTAAAAAATCATATTGAGGTCTTGATATGATGTATTGATATGATTTCTATTCAAATTTTATATTTCCCTTGGGGTCATTGGGGTTGAATTTAGAAATTAAATTGAGAAATATTTTAAACCATGGAAGAGGGAAGTGTCTGAGAGGTTTAAGCTAGTATGCGACTGCTATTTTGATTTTTATTTCAAACTACTTTTATTTCATGAGAATTTTCTGGTATGTTATTCAATTTTATTTCACTATTGTTAACATTTAACATTATAAATTTTAAACAAATCCCTATATTATTTTCTTCTTGAAAAAACATAAAAAAAAGTTATTGTATTGCAACTCAATTTGTAACCTCCTAGAGAGACATTCTAGGGACTGATATATTTCATTTATCTTGGGGATGAATTTATAGATTGAGGTTTTCAGGAAAAAAACCCTCACATCAGACTCTGTTCATGGATTTTGAATAATTCTCCAAAATTGACAATGTTTCATGGTTATAGTTCATAGTTAGAACTAAGCTTACACTATGTATTGTATTGCCCATATTCCTATACATTTCAAGTATCAAACCCCTGTGATGCTCCCAAAAAATTCCCTAATCTTGGGAATCAATCCATAAACCATTTTAAATGGAGTTTATCTAAAATTAAAATAATAACATAACTCAAAAAAGTAAAAAATATTAAAAATTCCCTACAATATAACATCTCATCCTCGATATGTACATTTTAGAAACACTAAGCCTACAAGTTAAAATTATTTTTACAATAGGTCTGTATATTATCATCCTTATCCCAATTAACTCCAGAACACATTCAAACTACCCAATTGCTATATTACATCCTTATCTATTGTAAATTTATTTCATCATCTGTTATATAAAAACACAATTTTTATAACCCAAAAGATCTACAATCCTATTTCATTTGGGAGGCTATGTACACAGCACATCGACATGATAAATGACTATAAATACATTATTTAAAACATATATAACATTATTATAATTTTTCCATTTCACATTTAAAACATCACGGGAAAACTTGGGGAAAAAATATAATAAAATGGTGAGCTATAAAGCCAAGTAAGGGAATAAAAAATTATAACATGATAATATTATTACTTGTTATTAAATAAGAATTTTAATTTGGGGAAATGGGGTGAGAATCTTAAAAATGAACATCAAATCCTGATTCACATTAATAACATAAAGAAAATCGTGTGATTATTGAAACAACATTAAACAAGGTGTCATAAAAATATTTCAAGGCTAACTACCAATACATCGTTACATAGAGGACAATTTCAAAAAATATATTTGTTTGTATCAATAATTGAGTAAAAAAAATCTCAAAAGACTAAAACATTACTCAATGAAATAAAATACTACATATGTTTTGGAACACATGTCACTTTAATATCATGTAAATGAATATGTGTTCCAAATATATAATTCAACATAGAACATATTATATCTCATTTAATCCCAGAGTTATAGAAATTGAAATACATATATAGATGTCCCCTATAAAATAAGTATTGGTATGTCTATGTGTGTACCCTTGAGTGTAAATTGAAATGGTATTCAAAACAAAAACTATTGGCCTGGGAAAATTATTGGATAATATTTGAGACATAATAGGGGTACGTAATGAATAATGAGTAGCACCTTATGTTTTTATGAATTATTATTTTTGAATAAATTAATTTTCTCTAATGGCTTGAATTATACCTTAAACTAGGTTATGATTTCATCAAAATAAACACCATGTTAATATTATGTTATATGAAACACTTAAAATATATTATGGTACAAAAAATATTAAGTTTGGTTTGTGTTTCAAATAATGCCAAGTTCCCTCGGCTACTTGCATTACACACAACACTGAGTTTTACCAATATAAAATATATTATTATTATTATTATTAAAATATTAACGTAAATATCCCAATTATTATGGAATGGAGGATATAAATATATTTATTTTAAATATTTATATATGTTTTGGACATTTATATAAGATTAATTCTTGGTGACTAATTAACTAGAAATGAAAATAAAAACCTTTTCAAAATATAGAAAATCATTTGCTGGAAAACTATTTTTATAAATTAATTAAAGTAGTATTGATAAATGATTTTAATGATATATGTATATATATATATTAAATAAACTATTTAAAATTCAGATTATTTTTTTTAGTCATGATATATGAATAAATCAATTTTATGGCATAACAATATATATTTTTCTAAAAGTTAACCTTATCACATTTTAATGGAAAACCGATTTTGAATCTGCATTTTGAAAATTTTAAAAATTATATTTGAAAAAATTAAAATTTATTTTGGAAATTAGAATTTGAAAATTAAATTAGGGTGAATTTTATTTATTATTCAAAAATATTTCACTTCTGGATGAATAGTGAAAAAATAGATTTTAATTGAAAAATTATTTTTCATATTATTTATGTATAAAGTAAATATATATTTTAAATATTCTTTAAATTATAATTAGGTAAATTATACATCATTTTATATATTTTAAGTAATTTTAACCAATTTCAAAAGAAAATTGGATATGAAAAAATTTAAATGTTTTGAAAACTGTTAATTTAAAAACCAATTGCCTCGTCTCATATATGTGATGAATTTTAAATTAATTTCATCAAAAATATGTGAATGGTGTTTGAATAAATGAATTACATACATGGAATTATAATAAATTTTAACATCCATATGGTGAAAATAGTTTGTTTCCAAAACAATTAGTGAAACCAATTAAAATTAATTAAAATGACTAATGTAAAAACTAGTTATTTTTGTCATTAATATTTAATATTAAGGGATAAAATGACATAGAAACATGACCAAAAAATATTTTCCTAGAAATATTTCTTACATATACACTATTTAATAATAATTGGTTCATTATTGGAGTCGCATTATGTAAGGGAGTTCTCCCAATAGGGTTTTATTTTTGATATTTATATGAATGTCACTCCCTCTCCAAAATAAAAGAGTGCTCAACCCCCCTCCCCCCCACTTATTGAAAAATATAAGTCCTTTTGGATTGAAAAAAACAATCCAGAATAATCTCCAGATATACCTGTTCTTATAATGGAATCCTAACTTTTGTATGAAAGAAAATTGAGTAATTCCTTTAGTGAAAACCAAAACTAGTTTCCAGAAGAAGAGGAAACAAGATTCAACGAGTAGTTTTGTTTTATTTCATTATCGATCCCCTAAAATCATATTATTATAAGATTATATAATAAAATTTGTATCCTTAATATTTTTATATGTTGTTATGTTATGATTATGACCGAGACCCACACATAATTCTTTGAAATGATATATAGAATCATCATTCAGGTGTATGGTGGTCTACTGCCTCATGAACTGATTTTATTCGTTCTTCCATTATCACCTCTGAAGGTTTGAAATGATGAAATAAAAAGTATTTTTATATTATCTATAATATCATTATGATTGATTTATACTTCTAGAGTTATTATATAACACATACCATCATGATTTCCATTTTTTTGGAATACAATAAAATTGTTTGTGGAAGTTAGGACAACCCCCTCCTCAAAGCGATCTTATTAATTCATAATTTACATTTAATTCATTAAGGACTCGTTTGATATAAATTTTTTGTATATATTGAATTATAATTATAATTAAAATATATATTTCTGATTTAGTTTTCATTCAATCTTTTAATATGATAATAAAATAGTAGAGTGCATGTGTACATACGACCAACCATTTTAATAAACATTGTATTTCATTTCCTATTTATATTTTTTATAAAATAATATAAATAGATATATAATGAATATATAATATAATTATATCTTGGTTATAATTCTATAGAAGTTAAAATCATGATCTATGTAATAGGACTAGTAATACTAAGTCAAAACATGTATGAGAAAAATGGTTATTTCCCAAAACATAACTAAAAAATTGAATTGTCATTAAATGAGTAATATAAATTCATAAGTAAATAATATAAGGTATTATGTATATAAATATTTTTATGTGTTATTTTTATAATAATACTCTATTTTGTATATAGGAGGTTTGAATGTGTATGAAGTAAGTCAAGAATTAACGCAAGGGGAATTCTAGTCTAACTTTTATTTCAAGGAGACATAATCGATATTAACCACTTTTTTCTCTTATGAAATGTATATAATTATAATTAATGTATTATATAATTATTATCCTTAAATTTATCAGTATTTAAATATTCATTTTATGATCTATATTTAATGGGGTTTATAGTTTTAAAGATATCAAATCTGTAAAGTAATTTTGTCTCAATTTGTCATCTTTGAGACACATATTTTGTTATGCATCTATATTCTTTTATGAGGGGTATATAAATCAATTTTTACATTTTATATAATTAATATCATTTTTAATGTAATTATAATCTTCATTTAATTATTAATTTGAGACTATGATTCAAAGTTACCATAGTGGTAAGTGTTTTTTTCTACAATCTCATCATATATCGAGATTTTTTAATGTTATGTTTCTATTGATCAAATATTATTATCCACTGCTCATGAATTCCCATAACCTTTATTCTCTTATGATTATTAATTACATCTTCATGTAATAATAAAATTTTACAATATCTTGGTCCTTAATATAATTATGAATTATTTTTTTGATAAAGTTTTCACTTATTCCTCTCAAATGTTTTTATTCAATGACCATGTTTTCTAAAAATGTTTTCATAATTTTTTACATGATATATTATGGTCATTTTAATGGAAAAGGATAATGTTTTGGATTTTTTTAAAAGTGTTTAAAATGGGTTTCAAATCGTTCATCTATGCTTTTTCAAGGTAATTTTAAATGTAAATTTTTTTTAAAAATATTTTATTTTTTAAAATGACTTTATGAAATGAAAAGGATTAGTTTCCTAAAGAAACATTTTAAATGATTTTTAGAAGAATATGTCATGATTTTTCATATTGGTTTCCAAAACAAAAATTCCAAATATTTTATGTCATAAATAAAATGATTTTAGATAAAAGGTTATTTTCCCTTAGAAAGGCCCCATGTGATATTTGAAAATCATTCTCTATGTAAGATGACATCCTATAATATAGTTTATGATCTTCTCAATATATTATCCAAGTAAACCATTTTTATTATTTCTCATAATGATTTATTTTTATGATGGAATGTTGTTTATGAATTTTTTTCTCTTCCATGGGTTATAACATGATTAAATTCTTTTAAAACATGCATCCATTCATGGGTTATTAAATTGTTAAATGATTATAAAACCTATTTATTTGAAATAGGTTATGATATCAATTTAATTTCATTAGTTATGACATTATTTTTATAAAATCCATATTTTTTATTGATCTTGATATGATGAATGCTTCATTATCGTGTGCCACACGAATGTTTGATTTTAATAGGTGAGGGTTGGGACCTATATTTGTATCAGATTCATTGGGTAATGATAAATGTTATGTGATCTCATAAGTTAAAAAGGATGTTTCTAAATCCTTAAACCAAGAGTGTATATGGGTTTTAGCACAATACCAAAAATAAGATGGTATATGTATTATAGCACATTCTAAAAAACAATAGGGTATATTGGTTTCTATGCAATCCTGAAAACAATAGGGTATATGGGTTATAGACCAAGATTAAAAACAATAAGGTATATGTGTTGAATTCTTATCCCAAAAACAAGAGGGTATATGGGTTGTATCCTAATATAAAAGCAAGAGGGTACATGGGAAGTATCCAAATCCCTAGATCAAGAGGGAGCATGAGTTGTATCCCCAGATAGAGAAAAATGATGATACATGGGTTGTGACCCAATCCTGAAATCAAGAGGGTACATGGGTTATCACCGAATCCCAAAAAATAGACAGTACATATACAGATTGTAGTAGAATCTTGAAATAATAACACATATGGTCAACCCAATCCTAACATGTTATGAATGTCTTGGTGTCTACACTTGGAAAATTATTTTATATACTTATGTTTATTCCAAAATTCTTTTTCCTAAACCTGTATTATCCCCTTGTGACTCATGTCCTTTCATTTCCTTATGATTCATTTTTTATTAATTTCAAATTATTATTCTATGACTCATAATTGTGATATTTGATATACAGTGTATGTTTTTCAAATGTTATGATCATATTATCATACACTTATGTTCAAGATTTATAACATATATCCTTTTTTACACTTACTGAGCATCCTAGATCACCATTTATTATTTTTACTTTCCACATGTTAAGAATAAAAGTTTTTTGTGTTAGTATTAAAGGGTAATATTTTTATGGAAAACATTATAATTCATCCAAGAGAGTAGAAGATTTTCTTCCATGTTTTTATAGGCACAAAATTATTACATTCCATATGAATTTGTTTGTGTACTATAGTGAATATTAATATAAAAATATGTAATCTTCAAGTATGTTTTGACTAGTTCACTCTAGAAGTAATAAAAGTAAAGGTTTAGTAAGCATTTTGAAACTAGGATAAGAGAACTTCAGTGAAATTTCTAGGGATATTTTGAAGATATGTATAGGGATGTATATAAGGATAAGTCTAAGGATGATTCAATGTTTAGGAAAATGTCATAGAACATTGGAAAAGGATTGAGATAGTGTCTTACATGATATTACATCCTTTTAGATATACTATATGTGTATGTGGCTCAATAATAGATTTAGATATGGTTAAAAACCCCTAAAACAACATATTGAGCTAGAGTCGATCATAAACTAGTGCACGACAAAGGGTCATGTTTCACTCCTGGACTGAAACTTCTGGGGGATATTATATATGATATAAAAAACTCTTTATAGACCATCATTAGTTATTTAAATATAATAAATCTATTAGAAACCTTATAGAAATCTAAGGTGTCATTCATTAGAGAATTAAGTTCTAGGATTTGGACATCCTATTTGTAATTATATATGGTTATTAGGTTTTATATTACGATTTGTGTTCCTCAAAATATGATTATTTATTCTATTAAAGGGTGGGAACCTGTCACGAACCAGCCCGGGTCGACCCTGAACCGGTCACCCGAGCCGGTCCGCGGCATGGCCCGAGGGGCGTTCCCGATCCCCCCGGGATGGCAACAAGTGTCGGGCATTGAAACTTTAATCGTTGGGAATGATTTCAGCCCAAGCTAAAAACAGGATCGAAAGAATGAATATAAACTAAACAAACAAACAGACACTAAAGACATAAACAAACTTACACCACGACATACCTCCACGTGACCTCGCGGCCACCACCAAACTACAACCAACGTCGCTCCCACACTGAGCGACTCAAGCCAGGAAAACCTGAACACAAGGAACCTGCAACTGAAAAGGTAAAAGATAGGCGTGAGCACAAAAGTACTCAGTAGGTGAGCCCCACAACAAATCCCAATGCACTGCCAGTAAATAAAGAATCTACCTATTCCAGGTTTGAACTACAATGTATAAAAGTATGCTATTACAATGTTTCACTTGAAAAACTAAACACAAGCCATCACCCTTATTCCTTTTTAAAAAGTTGAATTTCTTTTCATTGATTCTAAATTCGTTCTGAATGATAAAGAAGTGTTACACTTTCAGTTTTACTATACAAGAGAAAAACACATTTTTATTTGAAAACCATTTTTCGCAAAGCAACCAGTACAAGCGGTAAAGAAGAACTGAAAGTAATCATGCAGGAAAGAAAGCAAGTGCAAGTAGAAGTAAACAGGCAAGGAAAAACCAAGTGCAAGTAAGAATAAACCAAAAGTTATCAGCAATAACCATAGGCACACACGCACGCACTCACACACTCACACACTCACACCCAAGTGGTCCCCCGTATGCCGACGGAAGGCACCACGCCAGAGATGGTAGAGCACCATGGGTAAAACCCCTAAGGTTCATCTAGCACGTGTGGGACCCTAGAACCTCGTGTCTCGGTGAAACGTGGCTTAGAAGGCCACGACCCTCAGAAAACGTGGCTTAGAAGGCCACGACCCTCAGAACACGTGGCTTAGAAGGCCACGACCCTCAGATATCATATGTTTAGTTAGTGTTGCAAACGTCAATCCAGCTAAGTGAAACAGGGACGACACCCATCCGGCTCACTAGCGCACTAGTTCTAGTCCGCCCACCTAGATACCCAGGGTTTCCCGTGTGCTCAAGAAAGCTTCACATTCACATAATATATCACTTCCTCATATCGCAAGCCAAACCAGATACCACACACAAAAGTCACCATTTCCACACCCAAACAATATTTCAAAACTCACGCACGTCAAAAATACCTTTCTGAAAATATAAATGTCATTACCCAATCATTTCGCAAAAACCCCTTTCTTTGAAACACTCAAACAAGAACATAACCAACTTTCACAACACAGAAAACATTATTTTTAATAACACAACAAGGGAAAACCTCTTTCGTCAACCAAGAACCACACGTAAAGTTTCCAAAACAATTTCAAAAGATCACACGACGTTTTCTCTAATCAAGGTTATAAGAAAACACCATTTTCCATAAACAGTACATTTTCTAATTTACACATGCCAAAAACATTTCAAAACCCAATTCAACATGTCTTTCGTTACTCAGGAAGAACCATTTAGCGACATTACTATGAAATCTCACAATTGAAACCAAGAAAACACTTTTAATGAAATGCTGGAATTAAACAGTTTGCATTATCAGCAAATCACCACACTATAAAAACTACTTAATATTATTTTCTTAAATTTACTGAAATTTAATAAAAAGACAAGGAATAAATAAATTCTTAATTTAGAGGCAAGTGCATAGGGGGACCTACCTCGAATCGGAACGACGAACGACGCGACGCGAAACTCCTGTTGCGTAAAGGTTGCAGCGTCCTGCGCAGTCAAACTGGTCCTAAAACAATAGACCGTTATACGGGTTCAACGACATTAATAACATAATAGAAATAACCATAATAAAATTTTATTATCAGTAATAATATAATAATAACATAGTCATAATAGTAATTACAGTAACATAACGAGAATAATAATAACTTAATAAAAATAATGGTAATGATATAATAATAACAATAATAATATGACATAATTATAATATTATCATAATCATAATAGCAATATTAATATAATACAATAATAATAATAATAATAATAATAAAATAATATAATAATAATAAAAATGTGATAATAATAATATAATAATAATAGTAATAATAATACTATTATTATTATTAATATTAATATTAATATGATAGTAATTATAATAATAAAAAATATAATAATATGATAATAATAATAAAGTAATAATTTAATGATATTGGTAACAATATTAATATAGTAATAATATAATAATATTAACATAATAATAATAATAATATTAATATCATATTAATAATAATAATAATAATAAGATAATAGTATAATATAATAATGATAATAATCTTAGTAATAGAAAAAAAATATTTGCACTATAATATTAATAATAATATTATTGCTAATATGAATAAGAAACAAAAAGCAAAATGTAATAAAAATAAAAATAAAATAAAATAAAAAAAAGAACTCATACTGGAGGGGGGGTTGCGCGCAGAAGGTGGTGGAGGGAGGAGGCCGGGACGGCCGGAGTTGCGCCGGCGACGGGAGGGGTCGGGACGGCGGCTGGAGCCACCGGAGGCGGCGGGAAAAGGTCGGGACAGGGGGGAGAGGGAGCCGGAACAGGAACCAGGGAGGCGGCTTGGTGTGGGGCGCGGCGGAAGCCGGCGTGGCCGAGGGAAAGTCCACCGGACGGGAGGCCGGCTCGACGGGAGTTGGATGCGGGGGTCGGGACGGCTGGCAGGGATGGGGAGCGGCGGAGAGGGCCGGTGCAGAGGAGATGGCGGCTGAGTGAGGCAGGAGAAGGGGGCTGGCGGTGCAGGAAAGAACAGGGAGGGGAGAGTCGCTGCGGCGGAGCGAGGCAGGAGGAAGGAGGTGCCGCCGCGGCGGATCGAGGCAGGAGGAGAGCGGGGCGGATGGGGGATCCGCCGGACGGGAGTGGGGCTCGGCGACGGAAACAGGCGGAGGCCGGGTGCGGGGAGCGGAGGGAGCGGCCGAGGCCGGGGTGCGGCGCGCGGGAGAGAGAAACGAGAGGGAGGAGGTGCGGCGCTGAGGGAGAGGGCCGCCGGGGGAAACCAGCGGGCTGGAGGGGAGCCGGCGACGCAGGGAAGGTGCGGCTGGGTGCGGGCCGGCCGAAACCAGAGGAGGAGAAAAACGGGGGAGGAGGGAAGAGAGAAGAGGGGTTGCGGCGCTAGGGTAGGGGTAGGGTTTATTAGGCCTTATAAATATATTTATATATGATAGAAATAATAATAACAATTATTATAATAATAATAATAATAAAACTTATAATATTAATAATAATAAAACTTATATAATAATGATAAAACTTATAATAATAATAAATAATAAATTAGTTAATTCAAATAATAATTATTTTGATCACATAATAAAATAATCTAAACATAATACATATATATATACATTATTACACATATATATATATATATAAAACATACATAAACATATATAGAATAAAATTAACTATCATATTAATAACACAACTTAAATAGCGTTAATAATAAAATATCAACATAAAGATTATAGTATTTAAACATGCCGGGTGAATACACGGTCACCCGGGCTGAACGCACGGTCACCGCAAATGATGCAGCGACCGCGCACCGGCGCGAAACCGCCAATCGCAATTAATCTTCGAAAAATTTAAATCGGGACCAAGAGAGGAGAAAAATTACTAATGTCCGCGGTCGGGGTGTGACAATTCTCCCCACCACAGACACTTTCTGCCCCCAGAAAGTCACCAGGCCAAAAGTCGATCAAGATTTAAGTCCATGCCCCAACGGAACTATAGGAACCAGAGAGAACTGAGAATCTCGGGGATGACCTTACTCCACACAGGTCACACCCGACCGATTCAGGAGGAAACTAAGGTCCGAGATTGAGGGGAGAACACGAAGGGGTTCTCCCCACCACAAGAACTTAACTAGTGCAGAAAAGAAGACCATTTAAATAGACAACTCTAGAAAAAAGGGGGGTCAACGCGGGAACTCCCAACCGGTTTAAACCAACTTTTATAGCACGAGTACTACAACGCCTCCGTCGAAACCTTGAACCCACGACTAGAGTCAACAACTTCAACACCAGGGAAAACCCATGGAAAACATTTAACCAATATCAAATTGGAGACTTGATCCATCGAATTCCACAAAACATAACCACATCGACAACCTTACTAAAACGAGGTCAACCCACACGAGAGTCAAAGACACTTTTAGGAAGGACACCCGATTCAGAATATTACATTCACACGACAAGTCCACCTAGATTTATCATAGAACAAGTCCATCATCACTTTATAGAAAAACAACGCATTTACAACGTTGTTGGGACCTCAATAGCAGGGAAACAAACATGAAAAGGTTTTTAATTGCTCCACCGTCCACACGGAATACAGAACTTGGACCAAGCCTTCACACCCCTGGGGACTCCTGACTGTGCGCGAGCTTCACCCCGAGACTTGTGGCTGGGGCTCTGATGGCTGAAGCATCTTCTGCCTCACAGTCAGGTACTGACGTTATCCCATCACGACGTCCTCTTTAAGCGACGCTTCCGGCAAAACTTCTCCAGATGACCCAGACGACCACAACGATGACACGTCTTCAGAGGGTTGCGACAAGACGACTTTAAATGCCCGAAACGACCACACTGATAGCACATCATCGAACGATCTGATGAACTTGAATCTGGGACCAAAGGGGATAACTCATTGGGGACAGGTATCTCTGGCACCTTTTCCTCACCAGAGGGGGAACTCTTACGAACAACAACAGGGAACGCTGGAGTATCAACCACCCGCACACCAGAAACTAACTCAGCCAAGATAGCTTTCTCCACCAGCTTCTCGAAACAAAAGTCTTTAGAAGGGAGGACTCGCTCCTCAATCTCTGGACGAGGACCCCCAGTGAAAAGAGAGGCCTTCATGAGCTCATGTGACGCTACATCTGGAGGAAAGGAAACCAGTTCCTTGAAATGGTCAACATATGCCTTCACCGTCCGTTGGCCTTGTTGGATATGCACAAGCTCCCTCTTTTCTCCAGCTTCACTTCCTCAGGTGCAAACCATTGGATGAAAACTGTTTTAAAGACATCCCACGTCATTTCACCTTGCGTTGATGGTGGGGTAACCATCTTCCACTGGTCCAGAGCTGGACCCTCAAACAACTCCATAATTGCACGGACCTTAACACTATCGGGAGTTCCCAATATTCTAAAGACACGTTCCACTTCCTCGAGCCATTTCACTGCTTCTAACGGACCCTGATCACCATGGAGAATAGGCAATGTATGAGGACTAAAAACTGGGCATGACATATCTGAATCCTTAGAGACCTTTCTGGGCGGCATTTCCTGAGCGATATATAAAACTCAAAGCCAAAACCAACATCAAATCGAAGTAACATCAATAAAAGCGTCTTCATCAAAAACAGTCGGCACAAGGACCAAACAGATACAACACAACCCAAAACAAAATCTCCTCTTCAAAGTTTCCTTTTCATTTTTGATTTCAAAACCACCCTTTTTCAAGATCACTTTCCAAAAACCAATCCACTTTTAAACCAAAACATTCCAAAACCATTTTCCCTTTAAAACCAGTTTAAGAAACAAATCCAAGCGTTAATTTCAAACACACCCAGGTAATCTCATGAACCGTTGCACATGTTTTCATCCACATTCCATCCATACGTGCATCAACACACACTTTCCATGCATTCTCACACATGTGCAAACGTTCATAAAGAGGAACCGAGGTTTCAACCCAAATCATTCTTATCCAATTTCAAGCAAACAACAGATTTCCAAATCAAGAGATTTCAGTTTCAAAACCCATTTCATATATTTAAAGTCCTTTAAAAGAAACCAGTCAAATTTTCAAAAACCCTCTTTTTTTTTCATTTCCAACTACGCACTCACACAGACCAAAACGAAAACAACACCCAAATTTGCATCAACCACTGAAATGAGGGACTAGTAGTCACGCTCAACCTGGCGACATGGTAGTGGGCCATGTCCCAAGTCAGCGTCGACCACTAGGAGGAATTCAAACCACGTACTCGGACTCCACATGGGTCACTACTCCATGTGAAATCGCGATGTAACGTCGGCTTGCCTCCATTATCATCTCTCAATCCAAGACAAACCAGAAAAGACAAGGACACAAATCCCGAACTACCCCTGGTAACTCGAGGGTCGGTGCGAGCAAGAGTTCGCGACGCTCTTCCCGTACTTACCCCTCGAGTTCCGACAGTCCTAATCTCCTTCTACCGGACAACCCAAATAACAAGAACCTCCCTCTGATACCATTTTGTCACGAACCAGCCCGGGTCGACCCTGAACCGGTCACCCGAGCCGGTCCGCGGCATGGCCCGAGGGGCGTTCCCGATCCCCCCGGGATGGCAACAAGTGCCGGGCATTGAAACTTTAATCGTTGGGAACGATTTCAGCCCAAGATAAAAACAGGATCGAAAGAATGAATATAAACTAAACAAACAAACAGACACTATAGACATAAACAAACTTACACCACGACATACCTCCACGTGACGTCGCGGTCACCACCCAACTACAACCAACGTCGCTCCCACACTGAGCGACTCAAGCTAGGAAAACCTGAACACAAGGAACCTGCAACTGAAAAGGTAAAAGATAGGCGTGAGCACAAAAGTACTCAGTAGGTGAGCCCCACAACAAATCCCAATGCACTGCCAGTAAATAAAGAATCTACCTATTCCAGGTTTGAACTACAATGTATAAAAGTATGCTATTACAATGTTTCACTTGAAAAACTAAACACAAGCCATCACCCTTATTCCTTTTTAAAAAGTTGAATTTCTTTTCATTTATTCTAAATTCGTTCTGAACGATAAAGAAGTGTTACACTTTCAGTTTTACTATACAAGAGAAAAACACATTTTTATTTGAAAACCATTTTTTGCAAAGCAACCAGTACAAGCGGTAAAGAAGAACTGAAAGTAATCAAGCAGGAAAGAAAGCAAGTGCAAGTAGAAGTAAACAGGCAAGGAAAAACCAAGTGCAAGTAAGAATAAACCAAAAGTTATCAGCAATAACCATAGGCACACACGCACGCACTCACACACTCACACACTCACACCCAAGTGGTCCCCCGTATGCCGAAGGAAGGCACCACGCCAGAGATGGTAGAGCACCATGGGTAAAACCCCTAAGGTTCATCTAGCACGTGTGGCACCCTAGAACCTCGTGTCTCGGTGAAACGTGGCTTAGAAGGCCACGACCCTCAGAAAACGTGGCTTAGAAGGCCACGACCCTCAGAACACGTGGCTTAGAAGGCCACGACCCTCAGATATCATATGTTTAGTTAGTGTTGCAAACGTCAATCCAGCTAAGTGAAACAGGGACGACACCCATCCGGCTCACTAGCGCACTAGTTCTAGTCTGCCCACCTAGATACCCAGGGTTTCCCGTGTGCTCAAGCAAGCTTCACATTCACATAATATATCACTTCCTCATATCGCAAGCCAAACCAGATACCACACACAAAAGTCACCATTTCCACACCCAAACAATATTTCAAAACTCACGCACGTCAAAAATACCTTTCTGAAAATATAAATGTCATTACCCAATCATTTCGTAAAAACCCCTTTCTTTGAAACACTCAAACAAGAACATAACCAACTTTCACAACACAGAAAACATTATTTTTAATAACACAACAAGGGAAAACATCTTTCGTCAACCAAGAACCACACGTAAAGTTTCCAAAACAATTTCAAAAGATCACACGACGTTTTCTCTAATCAAGGTTATAAGAAAACACCATTTTCCATAAACAGTACATTTTCTAATTTACACATGCCAAAAACATTTCAAAACCCAATTCAACATGTCTTTCGTTACTCAGGAAGAACCATTTAGCGACATTACTATGAAATCTCACAATTGAAACCAAGAAAACACTTTTTATGAAATGCTGGAATTAAACAGTTTGCATTATCAGCAAATCACCACACTATAAAAACTACTTAATATTATTTTCTTAAATTTACTGAAATTTAATAAAAAGACAAGGAATAAATAAATTCTTAATTTAGAGGCAAGTGCATAGGGGGACCTACCTCGAATCGGAACGACGAACGACGCGACGCGAAACTCCTGTTGCGTAAAGGTTGCAGCGTCCTGCGCAGTCAAACTGGTCCTAAAACAATAGACCGTTATACGGGTTCAACGACATTAATAACATAATAGAAATAACCATAATAAAATTTTATTATCAGTAATAATATAATAATAACATAGTCATAATAGTAATTACAGTAACAAAACGAGAATAATAATAACTTAATAAAAATAATGGTAATGATATAATAATAACAATAATAATATGACATAATTATAATATTATCATAATCATAATAGCAATATTAATATAATACAATAATAATAATAATAATAAGAATAAAATAATATAATAATAAAAAAAATGTGATAATAATAATATAATAATAATAGTAATAATAATACTATTATTATTATTAATATTAATATTAATATGATAGTAATTATAATAATAAAAAATATAATAATATGATAATAATAATAAAGTAATAATTTAATGATAATGGTAACAATATTAATATAGTAATAATATAATAATATTAACATAATAATAATAATAATATTAATATCATATTAATAATAATAATAATAATAAGATAATAGTATAATATAATAATGATAATAATCTTAGTAATAGAAAAAAAATATTTGCACTATAATATTAATAATAATATTATTGCTAATATGAATAAGAAACAAAAAGCAAAATGTAATAAAAATAAAAATAAAATAAAATAAAAAAAAGAACTCATACCGGAGGGGGGGTTGCGCGCAGAAGGTAGTGGAGGGAGGAGGCCGGGACGGCCGGAGTTGCGCCGGCGACGGGAGGGGTCGGGACGGCGGCTGGAGCCACCGGAGGCGGCGGGAAAAGGTCGGGACAGGGGGGAGAGGGAGCCGGAACAGGAACCAGGGAGGCGGCTTGGTGTGGGGCGCGGCGGAAGCCGGCGTGGCTGAGGGAAAGTCCATCGGACGGTAGGCCGGCTCGACGGGAGTTGGATGCGGGGGTCGGGACGGCTGGCAGGGATGGGGAGCGGCGGAGAGGGCCGGTGCAGAGGAGATGGCGGCTGAGTGAGGCAGGAGAAGGGGGCTGGCGGTGCAGGAAAGAACAGGGAGGGGAGAGTCGCTGCGGCGGAGCGAGGCAGGAGGAAGGAGGTGCCGCCGCGGCGGAGCGAGGCAGGAGGAGAGCGGGGCGGATGGGGGATCCGCCGGACGGGAGTGGGGCTCGGCGACGGAAACAGGCGGAGGCCGGGTGCGGGGAGCGGAGGGAGCGGCCGAGGCCGGGGTGCTGCGCGCGGGAGAGAGAAACGAGAGGGAGGAGGTGCGGCGCTGAGGGAGAGGGCCGCCGGGTGAAACCAGCGGGCTGGAGGGGAGCCGGCGACGCAGGGAAGGTGCGGCTGGGTGCGGGCCGGCCGAAACCAGAGGAGGAGAAAAACGGGGGAGGAGGGAAGAGAGAAGAGGGGTTGCGGCGCTAGGGTAGGGGTAGGGTTTATTAGGCCTTATTAATATATTTATATATGATAGAAATAATAATAACAATTATTATAATAATAATAATAATAAAACTTATAATATTAATAATAATAAAACTTATATAATAATGATAAAACTTATAATAATAATAAATAATAAATTAGTTAATTCAAATAATAATTATTTTGATCACATAATAAAATAATCTAAACATAATACATATATATATATATTATTACACATATATATATATATATATAAAACATACATAAACATATATAGAATAAAATTAACTATCATATTAATAACATAACTTAAATAGCGTTAATAATAAAATATCAACATAAAGATTATAGTATTTAAACATGCCGGGTGAATACACGGTCACCCGGGCTGAACGCACGGTCACCGCAAATGATGCAGTGACCGCGCACCGGCGCGAAACCGCCAATCGCAATTAATCTTCGAAAAATTTAAATCGGGACCAAGAGAGGAGAAAAATTACTGATGTCCACGGTCGGGGTGTGACAGAACCAAAATGAACTCAGTTAGCATTGAGTATCATTAAATATTTACTGATGAGTACCCAAATGGAATGATGACTAAAGTAATGTATTTTTTGTTATTCCTAATCAGTTTTTAATTAATATAATTAAAATTTTATACCTTAACCAACTCTTAACCTACCAAATTAGAGTAAAAAAGTGTGTTTTGAGATATTGATTAATATTAACTAGGGAGAAATAAACATTATGTTTACTATATTGAAAAATTATTAAAATAATCCCTCAAGGGAATGTCTCTAATGAATTATAATATTACTTATGTCTGGTAAATAAGGCTATAGAGTAAGTAACTGGTGAGGAAATATAAATAGTTTAGTTAATTCAATGGATGTAAATACTGGTCTCTTTTGTCATTATCAACAGTTTAATTTTTTAATTTTGGAAGGTATGGGAATTATTCAAATCAATATCTTATGGGGAAATCACATGAATGAAATCAACAAGGTTGTAGGAGTAATGGTTTCTCTATTGATGATGAAGTGGCAATAAATAACATAGGAAAGTTATGTGTTTTTCATTTAGTATAGATTATAGTTATAATTAAATTGAGTTTAATGGATTGTTTAACATCATTTGTGTTTCAATTTTTATGAATGGGGTCTTAAGGTATAGGATGATGAACCTTGTCTAATGTTTTGAGATAGAATTTGGTTTATTGATGATTATTGTAATGACCCAATGTTTTATCAATGGAAATTCCCTTCGTAAAATTATGTCATATATTAACAAGAAATTACAACACAATGAACAACTATGTGTTCTTTAAACATTATATTGTCACCTCTGTGATTTGAATTTTGAAAATATGTCATACACAGTTGTGATCAGTAAGATGTTTGAATTCTAATGGAACAAACAAATTTTTTGGTGAATAATAGCCTTCCCTTATGAATTAAAACATACACGTATGAATAGTAACATGAAACTTATGAATATTAAAGAGTCTAAAAGTATAGTAACCTCATCCATGATAGTATAAATAAAATTTAGGAATATTACAATTGATAATATGACCATAGTGAACGTATTGGTATTTTTGTATGTCATAAATAATTAATTACAATTAATTAATTAAAAGGAATATTTATTTTCCTAAATGGTGTTAATAAATTAAAATATTTATGTCTTCTGGTTTTAAGATAATTTTATAAGACCTTATGTAATTTTTGAAGCATTATAAATTCAGTTATAGTTTTAAAATCTATATTTTTCAATTAATTATGATTACAATTAAAAATTATATTATTCATATTTAGAGAATTAATTTTTGAAAAATAGAGTTCATTTTTTGATTTTACATGTCGAAAAATGGTTAGGATGAATTTGTGGGATTTTTTTGAAATACGTGACTTTTTTGTGAATAGTTAAATACATTAATTTATTGTATAAATACATTATAATTTAAATCCACTATTACTGACATCATAAGTGTTGTAAGCACCAAAATCTCAAACTCACATGAACTTATTTCAATTATTGGTCTTGTAATCATCACTATTTCTAGTCTTATAGGAAATTAATAAACACAAGAATTAATTATTATGAAAACCATCCTCTCCTCCACTATAAATACCACCCCTCCTTATCTCTTATCTTCACTCCTCTAAGGAATTTGACCTTTCTTTAATTATTCCAAAATCTTTCCCTAACCCCCTCCCCCTAGTCTAGCAGCCCTTATTCTCTTCAAATGATCAAATCCTCTCTCCTTAAGAGGCTCTCAAGGAAGATTGATTCAAGTGGTAAATTCCTCTCTTCAATTCTTTTACTTTCTTTTCAAGTTCATTTGTTTTCTTTTCTATACTTACCTATCCTCATCCAAATGTTATTAAAAATCTAGTAACTTACATGTAATGTAATTTTTTTTGTGATAGTGGAATAATTTATTATCTTTTATCTTTTTTCATTCTTTTATATGAAGTAAATGAAAACACCGTCTGAGATGTGTTATTGTATCACATTCAAGGACGACAACTTATCATTTTCTTTTACGAGCTTCAATTATTGTCAAAAAACAATTTTTATGGTTGAATTGAACTATTAAATTTATATTTTATGTTATTTTTTATAGGAATCCGTCTTCACACAAGATGGAAAAAATAATACAAACCAAGTTAATTATGAGCCAAATTGAAAAATTAATCCAAGAGTCTATCATTAATGTTTTATATAATGATTCACCTTCACTCTAAATAACCAAATGAATTTTATGACCATGTAATATTATATATTTTCACTAATTACATATAAATTCAATTCTAGGGAACCTCCTACATCATACATATTTCTCCATTCCTAAAAATAAGTAAACTGGTCGTTAAAACCTAGAAAACAAACGAACCCAAACAATGATATTGAACCACTTAACCCATATAAAAGTTCATTAATGAACATAAAAAGGTTGTACTAAAAATTTCACAAGTAAAATAAGTTCTTTAATTATTAATTAATGAACCTATATTTATTATTCAATCATTAATATCAAGTGGAGAACACCAACGGACTTATGGTAAGGGATCCTCTCCAATTCACTTTTATTTAAAGCTATTCTCTATGGTATGACCTTTTATGTATAATCCATAATGATGGGGTATTATTTTTCACCTCCAACATAATTCCATCATTATTTATAATTGAATAGAAACACATTTATCTCTAATTAATCCCTCTTAAGTACACCTGATACCATGATGATAATCTGTAATGGATTCTACCTGAACCTCCTTTATTCCATCAGGTTGCATCATCATTATTATCACCAAAATGAATGTATCTTATCTTTTTATGTACATATTTTAAATTCAATGGTCATTTAATAAATTAATTTATCAATACCCTTTCATCACTCTCTTTCATTGATATACATGTTTTAAGTGATTCCCTCTTCAGTACTTCCTCATATTCAAACAAGTTTTAAGGGACCTTCAAATATTATTACATGATTTCAAGTGAAATATATCCTATATTTTAATACACCATTGTCTTTATAAAATAAATCATTTTATTATGAAAATCTTATTGTGTCACTTCTGGTTTTATATAAAAAAATTTCCCCTTTTCTATTTTAAAGGCACTAGTATTTTCCTTAAAACTGCACAAAAATGTGTTAATGATAAAATTTCTTAAATACTTTTCATACATGTTGTCACTTCTATTTGACATCACTTCTAATGATACGTGCCTATTTTACCATATAAAATTCCATGTATAATTTAGTTCCTTTCTTTCATGGACACATTTATGATGCACCCATTTTTTATGCTTTTTGACATGATTGTGGTACCCAATTTCTTCCATGGGTAACCCTTTTGTTTATGTAATATTTATTATGTATGATTATTTATGTTACAAATATATTAATGAAAATTAATATGGATGCACCCAAATAAAACTCCAATGCATTGGGAAAAGTTGAGTCTCATGAGACGTTATGTGCAATAATCTTGTCAATTAGCCTTGGCTTGTGCCACCATGTATGACGGTCTTGGCGGGTTGGAATTGGCTTCTAATACCATGTGTAATGGCCTTTGAAGATATCCTTGACTCATGATAAAGTCATGTTTTATGTTGTTGTCACAAATCTATGATTCAATGTTTATATGATCCCATGATTATTTGTTATGATTCTATATTCCATTTTTTTCATTATGCCATGATATATAACCCATGAGTTAAAGAATTATTCTTATGTTTATTCTATTATTGGGATTTTAGATCATCCCTTTACTCATGTGATCCCTAGGGTACCCTATAAAGATGTATGGGCTCAAAGGAATATAGGATCTCTCTATGGAGATTAAATAAAGATGTTTTTTTAGTCCCATGTTTTATGTTTTATGTACTTAGTCTATAAAGATACTACACTTCATGATCCCTAGATTTTACTCTAATGTTTAATTATGCTTAAAATTAGGTAATGTTTTGTGTAAAAGGATATGGTCAATATAGTTGGTATAAGTGGGTGGTCTAGTTATTTTTAGATATTATGAATAGAGTACTTTACTAAGAACCTTAAGTATGAGACTAAGAATAAGACAACTCCAATAAATTTTGGTAAGTATAGAGTAAGTGTTTTAACAATAAAATACATCCTTGTTTGGATAAAATAGGTAGAGGTGGCTCTGAAATAGATGTATCTAGGGCGAAAACATAAAAACAATGCTTTGACCTAGACTCAATTAGGAACTGTTAAACAAAAACAGGCCTTGTTGCACTCTTATTTTGAAACTCCCAAGGGATATGCTTTAGTAAACTCATAAGCATGGTACAAACCATTATTAAGGGAATGAAAAAAAATCCTCCAAGAATATAAGTTAAGAAATAGATAAAGTTTAAACTAGTTTTAAACATAGGGAATCAAAAGTTAGGATATACTTCTCTTTTACAAGTTTATCCTATTATGTTGAATGTTTCCTTTTTTATGCTCAATAGCTAAGTATTCAAGATCTCTGATTTTAAGTTCTTTTTATTAGTTATGGGTGGTAAATAGAACAACACATTCCAACAATCAATGTGATAGGGAACGTGAAGAGATCCCTAATGATATTCATGATATTATGGGAATGGGTGCTGAAAACATCATGACAGTACTTGCTAACCTAGCTCAAGTTATGGATAATAACACAAATCATGTAGAACACCCTCATCCTTCAAGGAAATAGAAATTTTCATAGAATATTTTATGCAGAAAAGGTCAACAATGTTTACGGGATCTTCTGATCCCCTCCTTGTAGAAAATGGATTAACTCCATTGAAAATATATTCTTTTTCCTCCAGTTCTCAGAAGAAGATAACTTTGTAGAGGTGTTATATCATTTTGATGGGGAATCTTATCAATGGTGGACACTAACCATGAATACAATTCCGGAGGATGAAATTGATTCCACGGATTATGGTGAATTCAAGATAATAATTTTCAGTAAATATTTTCCCTGAACCCTCCGACTCAAGATTTATAGAGAGTTCCTCGGACTCAAACAAAAGGAAGATTAGTTAATTATGGTGTATAAATAAAAGTTCATATGGAGTTCAAGGTTCACCTCTAGATTCATTAATATCTAAATCAAGTAGGATTGATTCTTTAGAGGACTAAAGGTGAGTCTCTGAAAAGTGTTGGCAATTAGAGACTTAGACACCTATGAAGAGATTGTTTGTTGTGCCCCCATAGTATAAATAGAGATCAGAGACTCTCAGTGTTGTCGTGGGCCCAATGATAAGAAGTGGGAAATGAAATATCATGTGGGTGGTCCCACAAATAAATTCCATGATGGGAATAAGATAAATCATCCCACGTGTAAAAATTATTGGAAGAAGCATCATGGGAAATGTCTAAAGGGAACCAAGAATTTCTTCAAATATGGAATGTTAGGAAATCTAGCTAAAAACTACCAATGAGATATAAAGAATCCCACTAATGTGGACAAAGAAAATAAGGTTCAGATCACAAATCATCCTATAGTGCAGTTCTAGAAATACAAGGATCATGATCATTATGGGAATAATTTCTCTAAGCCGAGGGCTGTTATAGGGAATCAACCACAACCTCCAAGGCATCAAGGAATTGATTATTCTGTCACTACTACTGTGGTGGAGCTAGAAATAAATGTTGATACATGTACACTAGTTATTTATTCAAGAATAAAAAACATAATATTTGATTCTGTTTTTACACATTCTTTAATATCTTGCAATTTTAGTAGTACAATTCAAACACCACCTCAGCATTTGGAGGACAAGTTATTTGTGAGAAATGTGGATAGAGAAATTCTTGCATACACGGTTTATAACACACCCCCTGTTAATGTTTTTGGACAAAACCTCCCGGAAAATCCCATCATACATTATTTAGTGGAGTAAAAATCTATCCTGGGAATGAGTTGGATATCATTATACAAAGCCAATATCAGTTTTAGAGAAATGTAGATCACTCTTCACGTCACAAAGCATCCTCCATTTCATTACACGTTTAAATAGGAAGATTAAAATCTTTTAGAATCATTTTCTCAAGTATGGATATTAATTCCTTATGAGAAAGAATGTCTAGGTGAAATGATTGATAAAAAGTAGAGAACAATGCTTGACGACATGCCCATCATGAGGGATTACACTGATGTATTACCTAAAGTGTTTCATGGTCTTCCTCCTGGTCGAGAGTTTGAGTTCTCAATTGTACTTTTTCCCGGACCTTTTCCTCTATCAAAGTCACCTTATTTACTAGCTGCTATAGATCTAGAAGAGATAAATAAGCTGTCATGGGAGAATCTATTAAAGGGTTTTATACACCTAAGTGCTTCCTTGTGGGGTGCACCAATAATTTTTATCAAGAATAAGGATGGATCAATGCACCTATGTGTTGACTGTCGTTATCTTAATAAAATAATGATAACCAAGAAGTGTCCCCTTCCACAGATAGATGAATTTTTCTATTAGCTCCATGGGGCCTGTTATTTTTCTACAGCGGACCTTCAATCGGGATATCACCAATTAAATGTTATGAAGGAAGATATTCCGAAGACTACCTTTTGAATGAGTTATAGACACTGTGAGTTCATAGTCATGCCCACCAGACTCATTAATGCTCTTGAAATTTACATAGATTTAATGAATAGAGACTTTAAATATTACCTTGATAAATTTTAAACATTCGTTATCAATGATATTCTAATATACTTCAAGATAAATGAGGAACATGATGAGAACTTGAATACTATGTAAAAGAATTTGTGAAGAGATACAATGTATGAAAGGTATAGTAAATGTGAGTTTTGGATAGATAGAGTATCATTATTAGGGCATGTTATCACCATAAATGGTGTATCTATAGACCCTTCTAAGAAGAAGACATTTGAAGAGTGGCTCAATCTAACATCTGTAATGGATATCTATAGCTTTTCGGGTCTATTCGAGTATTATTGACGATTTTTTAAAAATGTTTCATGATTTTCAAACCCAATGACCAATCTAACACATAAGGGAGTAATGTTTGTATGGACTCAGGAATGTAAATATTCTTTTAAGGAGTTTAAAAAGAGGAATATCACTACGCCATTACTCACACTCCCAATAAGTAGAGAAAACATTGTGATTTATAGTGATGCTTGAAGATGGGATTAGACTATTTTCTAATGAAAATGATAATGTGATATTTTTCACCTCAAGGAAGATGAAAATCCCTGAGAAAAACAATCCTACACATGATCTGGAGTTTGCGGTTGTGATATTTACGTTAAAAATATAACGGCATTATTTCTATGGGGAGAAGTGTGACATATAGAAAGATCACAAGAATCTCAAAATATATATTCAAAAAAATAGATTAATATGATCAAACAAGGATGGATAGTTCTCATAATGAATTATAATTTCTCAATCTACCACCATCCTAGTAAGGAAAACAAGGTGGTGGATGCTCTAAGTGGAAAGGATCTTATCTTTATCAATAATGAGAGTTGAAAAGGATCCAATATTCCTAGATTTAAAGTGGATGGATATAAGAATCATTAGGTGAGGAAAATCATTAATCCTTTCTCAAATGATTACTTGACCATCACTTGTGGAGAAAATAAAGGATGCTCAAAGAAAATATGTGGAAATTATGAAAAGGGTAGAATCCATTAAAACAGGGAAATCCTCAGAGTTCATGATTGATGAGAAAAGGGATATTAGATGGGGGTCACAACTATGTGTACCACCTGGTCCTTAGATAAAGAAGGATCATTTGAATTATTCACATAGTTCAAACTTTTCTAATCACTTAAGGAGCCCAAATATGTATCGTGATCTATGAGAGAACTTTTGGTGGGAAAATATGATGAATACGATTACTGAATATACATCAACGTGTTTACTATGTCAACAAGTGAAGGATGAGATAAAAAAGTATAATGGGATGATGCAACCACTACCCATACCAACATGGAAGTGGTATAACTTCACAATTTACATTGTCGCCAAATTTCTAAGGACATCCAG
Organism: Viscum album; assembly: GCA_963277665.1. Classification (NCBI taxonomy): domain Eukaryota; kingdom Viridiplantae; phylum Streptophyta; class Magnoliopsida; order Santalales; family Viscaceae; genus Viscum; species Viscum album. Next base: position 164,722,328 of record OY728149.1, read on the forward strand.
AGGAAACCTTGATATATGGGTCATTGTGTATCATATAAAAAGAGACATATCAATTTATCGTGATTCAATAGGACTTATCATTAGATCAAATTGAATTGATATATATCAATGAGTTGGTAAGGTTTCATGGAGTAGCACTATCTATTTTATCTAATCGAGATCTGAGAATCACCTCAATGTTCTGGAAATGTCTCTAACATGATATAAGCACTGAACTGAAATTTAGTATTGCCTATCATCATCAAACAGATGGCCAATATGAGAAAAATATTCAGAAACTAGATGATATGATGTGAGCATGTTCTATGGACCTCAATGGAGGATAATACCAACACCTTCCACAGGTTGAATCCTCCAACAAAATTTTTTTCCACTCAAGCATCTGAATAGTACCATATGAAGCCCTTTATGGGAAAAGGTTAAGAACACCGGCATGTTGGGTTAATGTTGGTGAGCGTAAGACACTAAGACATGAAATGTTTACTGAAATGGTGGAGAAGGTGAAAACCATTTAGCAGTGCATCAAGGCATCCCAATGTCAACAAAAGAGTTATGTAGTCTATCATTGACGAGACCATGAGTTCAATCTTGAAGACATGGTATTTCTATACATACCTCTATGGAATAAGATCATGACATTTGGGAAGAATGAAAAGAAAAGTATCATAAAAATTGGTTCCTTCAAGATTCTCAACTGTGTCAGGTTTTTGGCCAATTGATTAACACTTATACCTACCATTTCCAAAGTGAATGATGTCTTTTATTTTCCCTCTTAACGAGTACACACCAGAACCATCACATACACTATCTTCATAGGTGTTACAGTTGGAGAACAATCATTCTTACGAGGAGCACACAATGAAGATATTGGATTTTAGAGATAAATTTATACATAATAGGACTACTCATGGGGTAAAATTACTATGGAGAAACCATAAGTACGAAGAGGCAACATCGACACTGGAGGAGGCAATAAAGGAAAAGTACCCACACCTGTTTATGTCTTAGAATAGAAAACAAAATTTCAATGGTAAAACTTCATAAGGGGGAATAATGTAATGACTCAATTTTTTATCAATGGAAATTAAATTATTATAATTATGTCATATATTCACATGAAATTATAACACAATGAACTACTAAGTGAACTTTAAATATAATATTATCACCTTTGTGGTTTTAATATAAAAAATATGGCATACAAGTTTGCGATCAGAAAGATGTTAGGAGTCAAATGGAACAAAAATAATTTTTAACAAATAGTAATATACCCGTATTAATCATAACCTACCCTTATGAATAGTAATATGACCCTTATGAATACTAAATCATCCAAAATAATAGTAACCTCCTCCATGAATGTATAAATAAAATTTTTGAATCTTATAAGTCATAATATAACCATAGTAAAAGTATTAGTATTTTTGTAAGTCATAAATAACTAATTAAAATTAATTAATTATTTTAAAAAAAATATTATCATAACATGTGCTTATAAACTGATGATTTTATATCTTCTATTTTTATGACAATTTGATAAGACCTTATGTAATTTTGGATGAATTATAAAATCGGTTCTAGTTTTAAAATCCGTGTTTTTCATGTAATTATAACTATAAATAATAATTAAATTTACTATATTTATAAAATTATTTTTTCAGAAATGGAGTTCATTTTTTTATTACACACGTTGAAAAATGGTTAGGCTGAATTTTTGTGATTTTTCTGAAATACATGAATTATTGTGAATAGTAAAATACATTAATTTACCGTATAAATACATTAAAATTTAAAACAAATATTCTTGACATCATAATTGAGGTAAGAAACAAAATCTAGACCTCACATGCACATATTACTATTTTTGGACTTGGAGTCATCACAAGTTCGAGTCTTGAATGAAATTAATAAACTAAGGGGTTAAATATTATGAAAACTCTCCTATCCTCCACTATAAATACCACGCCTTTCCTACCTCTTTTCTTTACACCTCTAAATCCTTGTGTATTGCTTAAATTCTTCACAAATATATTCCCAATATCATCCCCCACATCCAACAGCCCTTATTCTCTCCAAGAGATCAAATCCTCTCCCAATAAGAGGCTCTCAAGGAAGATTGATTCAAGAGGTAAATTCCTCTCTTCAATTATTTTACTTTCTTTTCAAGTTCCTTTGTTTTCTTTTCTATAATTACCTCTCATATTCCAAATGTTATAAAACTATAATAACTTACATATAAAAAATGTTTTTATTATATTTTAATTATTTATTATCATCTTTCTTTTACCCTTCTTTTATACAAATGAAATTAAAACACCGTCTGAGATGTGTTAATTTATCACATTCATGGATGATGGTTTATCAATTTATCTTACCATATTCAATTCTGGTCATGAAACCATTTAATGGTTGAACTGTAATATTGAATAGTTATTTTATCTCAAGTGTTTTTCTTTAATCCTTTTTCACATATGATGTAATATAATAATACAAAACAATTTAGTTATGAGAAAAATAACCAAATTAATCCAAGCGTTTATCATTAATGTTTTATATAATGATTCACAATCACTCTAAAATAACCAAATGATTTTTATAAAAATTTAATCTTATGGATGTTAAATAATTACATATAACTTTAATTATGTAAAACCACCTTCATGATACATATTTCTCTGTTCATGAAAATAAGTAAACCGGTCGTAAAAACTAAGAAAATAGATGGTCCCGAACAATGAAATTGAACCGCTTAACCCATAAAAATGGCCATGAATGAACTCAAAAATGTTATAATAAATATGATAAATATAAAAGAGGTTCTATATTTATTAATTAATGAACCAAATTTTATTATTCAGTTTATTAATATCAAGTGTAGAACACCAACAGACTTAAGGTAAGGGATCCTCTCTATTTCACTTTTATTCATGGATGTCCTCTATGTTATGCCCTTTTATGTGTAATCACTAATGATGGCGTATGATTTCTCACCTAACACATAATTACCTCAAGATGTATAAGTGATGATAAAAAAACTTTCTCTCTCATTAATCCTTCTCTTGTACATCCAATACCATGCTGATAATCTATAATGGATTCAACCCGAACCTCCTTTATTCCTTTGAGTTGCCTTGTCTTTATGGTTACCAAAATGATGTTATCTTATCATTTTTTGTGAATATTCTAAATTTTTTTTCATGTACCACATTCCTTTATCAATACCCTTTCATCACAATCTTTTGGAGATATACATGTTCTTAAGTGATTTCCTGTTCAATACTTCGTGATAAGCAATCTTGTTTTAAGGGAACTTCTTAAATTATTACTCGATTCCAAGTACACTATCTCATCTATTTTAATGCACCGTTTTCATTATAAAATAATAATTATTATTATCAAAAAAATCTGGATTCACTTATGGTTTTATAGAAAAGATTTTTCCCTTTTCTATTTTAAAGTTTCTAAAGTATTTTCCATAAAACCGCACAAAAATTTTTTATTGATAAAATTTATTGACTACTTTTATTACATGTTGTCACTTCTATTTTACATCACTTAACATGATACATTTATATTTTACCTTATTAATTTCCATTTATATTTGAGTTTTTTCATTTCATTGACACTTTTATGATATTCCCATTCTTTATGCTTTGTGACATGATTGTCGTATCCAATTATTTCCATGGGTAACCCTTTTATTTATGTAAGGTTTATTATGTATGATTATTTATATGGAAAAAATATTCATGAAATGTTATTATGGGTGTGACAATGTACCTATCCGCTTCATTGGGAAATGTTGAGTCTCATGAGATGCTATGTGTGATAGTCTTGTCAGTTAGCCTTTTCTTGTGCTACAACATGTGACAGTCTTTGATGTTATCCCTGGCTTGTGCTGGAACATGCAACGTTCTTGGAAGTTAGACATGAATCATTATAATGTAATGATTTATATTTCTACCACATTTCTATGATTCAATTCTTCTATTCTCTCTTTTTTATATGTTATGATTCTATTTTCCATTTTATATCATTATGTCATGTTCTCTAACCCCTGTTCTAAATACTTATACTAATGTTTATTCTCTAATTGGGATTTTAGCACAACCATTTTCTCATGTGATCCCCAGGGTACCCTATGAATATGTAAGGGCTCAAATGAAGTTAGGATATCTTTATAGAGATTTTTTAAAGAGGTTTTTAGTCCTATGTTTTATGTTTAATGTACATAGTCTTCAAAGACACTAGAATTCACAATCCTTGTCTTGTACATTGATGTTTAATTTTTCTTAAAATCTTGGAATGTTATCGGAAAAATTATGTGGTGGATATAATTATATTTATTGGAATTAAAGAATTTTATTCTATTAACCATGAATTATATGGCTTTATATTGCATTTGAAAAAATATATTTAGTGATTCTGATGACATAAAATAGATATTTAATGAAAAGGTGGTATCTTCAACAATGGAAGTTAACACATAATGTCTTCCGGATTTTAATAATATTTTTGTTATCTTGGATAATGAGATGATTGATATGGATAATGTAAATCAAATTTAATTGATGACTATTAAACCGGTAATGTATTTGATTATGGCGTTGTTTATATTATCATTTATGAATATTACATTGTTTTTTTATTTGATGAATATATTGTATAATTCATGTTCTATGTTAGGACGGATGAATCATGTATGTTTTCAATAAGGTGTTATGGTAATTCCTGATACTACCATTTTTTAAGAGAATACATGGTGGAGGTATTCACATATTTGGTCTATTATAATCAAGTGATACTTTATGATATATGGGGTATCAATATTTTTATTAGTGAATTTTTGGATTTTTAAATTTTGTAAGGGTAAATTGTTTTACCATTAATGAAATGGATATTGTAGAACTATGTTTGTGGTTTTATAAATAAATGTATTATTTTTAAAAATTACTATATTTTCATATTAGATAACATGCTCTATCCATTTTTGTTTTGATTATACCTAAATATATATTGATTGACTTATTTTCTTATCAAAGGATCCTGTGATCAATTAGTGCTTCAGGGAAAACAAATTCACCTTTATTTCTTGGAGTAATATATGATATGGGAATTGATCAAGGAACAACCAAAAAGTGGGAATTTTTTATGAAAGGGAATGAAATCAAGTATGTATATCATATCCTTAATATACTTAAACTTTAATAAAATGAACTTTAAAATGAAAATAAATTATTCTTGTACATTTATTTCTGATGAACCAGTAGTCTTTTCAATCATTAAAATTTTATGGTTTTAACCCCCTTAAATTTTGATTATAATTCACTTGATTTTGATCAATGAACTAAATCATTGTCTATAATTATTTACACATTTCTTCTATATATATATATATATTCACATTCAACCTTTGTTATATTCTGTTGAAATCTAGTTATGAGTTACTTTGGGTAACTATACTATTTATAGCATTCCATTTTTTAAGGATGTTTTATAATTAATTTTTTATGTATTTTTCTTTTAAAGGAACATTCACTGGATAACATTTTGATTACCTAGGTATATTTTTAGTGGAAAATTGATTTTATGTGGTGGTAGAATTTAACACCCTGATTTTTTATAAATTAATACATTGAATAATTTAAATTTCATTGATGGCTTGCATTGCATGCTAAATCAAGTAATTACTTCATCATACAAAACTCCATTTTAATATTTCACTACATGATACACTTATAATGTATTTCAGTATACAAAAAAATATGTTTATTTTGTGTTACCCACAATTCTGTGATCCCATAACATCATTAACTACAAGCAAGACCGTGTTTTACATAGCTAAAATTTACTATTAATAATATTATTATAATTACCACCAAGATATTGGAATATAGGGTATGAATAAGTTCAATAAAATTATGAGACACTAGTTTCATAATGTTTAAAGCATAAATATTTAGTGAATTATTAACTAGAAATGAAACTAAAACCTCTTTGAAAATATAGGAAATCATTTGCTGGAAAAAAACTTTATAAATTATTTAATACAATTTTTATGAATTATTTTAATAATATATATATATATTATTAAATAAACTATTTAAAATTCATATTATGTGTTTTTAGTCATGTTATAAGAATAAATCCAATTTTATCCATAGAAAAATATATATTTATCAAAATGAAGTTTTTTCGCCTTTTAATGGATCACTAATTTTAAAACAAAATTTTGATAATTCTGAAAAAAATTAAAAATAAACATTATTTTTTAATTTGGAACACAGAAATTATCTTAGGGTGAAATTTTGGTTTTATCATAAATATTTTATTTTTGGATGAATTGTAAAAAATATCGGAATTTAATTGAAATATACTTCCTCATTTTATTTATTTATATAGTTAAATTATAATTAAAATTGTTTTTAAATTGTAATTAGTTAATTATAAATTATTTAATCAAATTTTGGTCATTATCACTAATTTTAAATTGAAGTTAGATATAAAATAATTTAGAACATTTTAATATTTTCACCTTAAAAACCTGTTGTCTCGTCCCGTCATCCTGATTAGTTTTAAATCAATTTCTGCAAATTCTATGACTTGAATTTGAAAATTTTGATTCCACATTTGGAATCATCAAAATTTATAATCTCAATTATGGATAAAATATTATTTTATAAATATATTAGTGAATTAATTTAAAAATAATTAGAGTGATTAAGCTATTAAAAAGATTACATTGTGGTTGATCCTTAATCATAAGGGACCAAATGACCTAGGAACTTTTCAAAAACCCATTTTATGAAAATATTTTGACCATTTCCCAAATTTAGGTAATTTGTTTCCTTTTTTTGGAACATTATGTAAGGGTTACCTCCCAATAGTGTTCCTTTTTTTGGTATTTAATAGAATTCCACTCCCCCACCACAATAAAATGGCACTCATCCCCCTTACTTATTGACACCTATCACAACTTTTTGATCATCCCATACCTACCAAAATAAACTTATAACATCATTACTCTCATAATATAATCATAAATGTTTTATTTAATCAATCCAATGGTGTCCTTTACTGCAAACAAAAAAGAGTTACCCAAACAAGTTGTAACGTCGGTCAATAAGAACTTTTGTTTTATTCCATTCTTTGCACCATAAATTCATAATTTTCCATTATTATATAATAACATTATTATCCTCAAATTAATGAGATATTTTAAGGTTATTTTTATGTTCTACACAAATGCACACCACCATCAAATTGGATACACAATCATCGATCATGTTTATGACAGCCTACAACCTCTCAGATCAATATTGTTTGTTCTTCCTTTTCCACCACTAAAGGTTTGTAATAATGATTAGAAAATGATTTTTATATTATATTTATTATATTTATGAATTATTTATTATTATTTAATTATTATATAACACATACATTCATCATTTCCATTTTGTGGGAATCAGATTTCATCGTTTGTAGATGTGTGGACTACTGTATTCTCAAAGCGATGTGATTTGTTTGCACATTACATGTATGTATTAGAGATGTCTTTAAAAGAAATATGTGATATATATTATGTAAAAATATATCATAATTAATATATATTAATATATTATTTAATTTTTATTCTTTTATTTAATACGAACAAGAAAATAGAAACAATGTTCATACTTATGTACGACCTACCATCTCCATTAATGGTATATTTAATTTCATATTTTTATCTTTTATAAACTATTATACATCCATATATATTGAATATATAGGATATTTATATTGTGGTTAGAATTCTCTATATTTAAATCATGATCTATGTAATATTAACATGAATAATAAGTTAAATCATGAATGAAAAACAAAGCAGTTATTACCAAAAACATAACTTTCACGGTAATTTTCTTAAATGTGTAATATAAATTCATAAGTAAATAATATATAGTATTATATATATTGATGTTACTTGGTCAGGATCCAAGTATCATTGAGACGGGGAGGGGGTGAATCTGTACTATATTTTCCTTTTATATTTTTTTATTTTTGAAACAACATTCGCCTCCTATTAAAGAGTTCTTTCCCTTGTGAACATAATCAAAACACTCATCCACAAGAACACAAGATTTATAAGTTTCACTACTCAACAAGAGTAGCTATTTCCATGGTGTGTTATGGAAACAATCCAGTACCACATAATCCACTTGAAAATAATCCTTTAATGTAAAATACAATGTGTAGGATATACCCTTACACTAATGTAGCACTTGGAAAACAATATTCATGTGTGTGTGAACCCTCTTAGCAAAAATATGGAATTACAGTATTTCAGTGCTTCATTGTAATTGAACAGGTGTATTCTCTAATGTACATATCTTAATGTTCCTACCCAAAAGCTGGTAAGAACTCCCTTGCACAGAACTGGATATGTGCGAAGACCTGAAATTTTTCACGTAGCCTTTAGGGTATCTTGCATGCAATTCAAATGCCTTGCGTGTAAAAATCCATTTTTGGTGTGGAAAACCTATTTTTTGGAAATTCATTTTTTGCACAACTTTTCATTTTCTCACACAAATTCTACATTTCACAAAAACCCATCTCTTTTAAAAAAATCACTTACCATATAATTTTACATGCTTCAGAGCTCAGGATTTATCTAAGTGTCGAGCCCTTAACAAATGAGAGTGGGTCACCTCATATTTATAGGCTTTTTGACTCTACTCAATAAACACTAATCCGCATGTAAAACCCTCTCCATGCACGTAAAAACACTTTCTTGAAAAATCATATTTAGATTAATTTCATGAGTTTTTCGCAAAATAAATTCATTTTCCATTTATCCCTATTCTAATCTCAAAACACCAATTTCACAAAAAATTCTAAATAGTGTTCCATATTGCACGCAAAACTAATCTTTTGCATAGCCTCATTTTTCGCACACTTTTCCTAATATTTCTCACACTCCATGACTTTTCCAAATTTCAATGTTCTTATCATGAAACATAAATTGTGTGGAACTATTCAAACTCCCAAGAATTTATTGCGCAACTTTCTCTGCTAAAAATACATATCTTCATCTTCTGATTTTCTAGCTCAAAAATTTGGCAAACACTAGAGAACAACACCACCATAAATATATGCTTCGACCACAACATTCATACTTCAATTATCTGATTTTTCATCTTCAAAATATCTTCTTTTGTTATCACAAACTCCATTATATTGAGATATATATAAACATTGATAGATCCTATTTAGCATTGTCAGAGTTTCACTGGAAATTATTATAACTTCCCTATCTTACACAAACATCTTTCTTGCCAATCAAAACTATATATGATTGCTAGAACCTTTTCTCCACCATTCCTTCATATGTCTTTCATAATAGGTTTTCCTCACTTATTATATTTGTTAAATACAAATCAGAAAATAAACTCTTGATTTTTTCAAGGCTTTTACAAAGTGAATTCATTTATCCTCTTTTTGATAACAAAAGTCAACAATCCACTTCTCTATCAAACTTGGTCACAATATTTATATATATATATGATTTGTTTATTTGATATATTTATAATAAATTAATATTTATTATATAGGATGATTGATTCTATACAAAGGAACTCAATATATAATCTAAGGGGATTTCTAATCTCACATTAATTTCTATGAGACAAACACCATATTATTCTTTCTATGACTGGTTTATGTATATGATGAAGATTTTTATGAAACTTCATTCACATCCATTTCTTATAGCATGATAAAAATATTAAAAACCCATCTTCCTTTCATGGGTTATATGACTAAATGATTGTAAAACTTGTATCTTTTCCATAGGTTATGATATTCATTTTATTTGATGGGCTATGGTGTTATTTTTATAAAACCCATAAATTTTTATGGGTCATGATATGATGAGTGTTTTATTATATTTTGATACATTGATTTATGATTTTGTTATGTGATTGGTGGGACCTATATTTCCCTCCAATGCATTGGGTAATGATACATGGTATGTGATCTCAACAGATAAATGGGTTGTATCCCAAGCCACAGAAAAATAGGTTATACATGTTGCATGCCAAGACCAAAAATAAGATGGTATACGGGTAATATCCCCATCTTAAAAAATGAGGTTATTTTGGTTGTAACCCATGCCTGAAGACAAGAGGGTATACGTGTTGTAGAACAAGCTCAGAAACAATAAAAAATATGGGGTTTACCCTAATCCTACAAATAAGAGGGTATGTGGGTTGTATCACATGACTGAAAACAATAATATACATGGGTTATAACCCAATAACAAAATCAATATGGTACATGGGAAAGCCTGAAAACAATATGGTAGATAGCTTGCATCCCAATCCCAAAATCAAGAGGGTACATAGGTTATATCTGACTCCCAAAAATAAGATGTTAAATATATGGGGTATAGAGCCAAGCCAAAACAATTACCCAGGTGGTCATACCATACCTAACATTTTATTAATGTATTGGTGGATTTCCTCAGAATAATATTCTCTATGATTATCTCTATACTAAAAGTATATGTCTTATTCCAATATTAACCTCTCATGACTCAAGTTATTTATTTTCCTAGTGAATTATATCTTTTGAACTACCAATATTTATTCCATGACTCATGATTATGATCTTTGATATGTGGGATATGGGATTCAAATTTTATGCTAATGTTCTCATACCCTTACGCTTGTGTTATGCTTATGTATCTCATTTATTTACCCTCACCGAGCTTTTGAGCACCCCTTCATAATTTTTTCTTTCCCAAGGTTATCAAAAATGATTTTATATATAATTACTAAAGGGTAATATATTTATGGAAAAAATTTAATATATATCACCAAACTAGAAGAATTGTTTCCATGTTTCCAAAGGCACTAAAATATTACAATCCTTGGTCAATTGTTTGTGTAATGCAATAAATACTCATCTAAAAAGATGTTAAATCCATGTATGTTAAGCCTAGGTATCTATATAATATGAGTTATAAATGAAATTGAAAGGGGTCTATAATCACATCGTTATAATAAGGTTAGTAATATGGATATATAAAAACATAATCCAACATGAAAAACAACTAATTAAAATAAATAAGGAAAAAAGGGTAATGATATTAATTATTATAATAGAAAATCAATGAATAATTTTCGGATCATGACATGGGGTATATAAAGAATCACGAGGGTGATTAATGTGATTGAAATGAGTCACTCATCAAATTTAAATTATAATATAAGCATGCAGGATTTGAAAAATAAAATCCCATCTATAGGAATTTAAAGGAAATAAGGTATTATATAAAGATGGATCTTAAATAAATAGGAGAAGGAGAGGATCCCTTACCTTGAGATTGTGTTTCTAGAAGGCTGAGAAGAGATTCATGAGAGATTTGGGGAACAATGAGATTGTTAAAGAGAATAAATTGAAGACTATATTAATGGTCCAATGGGTTTTAGTGAAGAGTAATGGGATCCTAGGTGGGATTATATCTGAAAAGAGATGGGAGTTATTTATTATATTACAAACACATATCTTGGAATCTATATAATAAAATAATAAACACTAAAATAATTATCATGTTTTTTTGGCTTCTTTAATACAAAATAAGAGTTATTTAGTTATTCTATAAGTCCATGAACCAGAAAAAATAAAATTATTCCATTGGTAATGTGGAAGTGAGTCATGTTTACCAAAAATTTATTTTAGAACCTTAAAATTTAATTTATGTTTAAGAGCACTCATAAAATGCTTATAAAACAAATAAAATAACCTAAAAATGTGTTTTAAATTTGAAACATAGATTTGTTCATGGATACCTTTTTGGGAAACTATTATGTCATTTTTGGTTCGTTTGGATGACATAATACACAAAGTATATTTATATAAATTTTTTTGTTTGTTTGAAAACATGACCATAGTGAAAACTAATGAAAATTTCACCGTTAGATTATTTCAATGTGATAATTACAATAAATAATATTTATTCAATGAAAATAATTCTTAGAATATGAGGTCTCAATATTCTTAATTAAAATCACCATTTATTAAAAAATAATGGTGTTTTTACAATAACTATCATATTATAATTATTAAAAATTACTTTCTCACTTTGAAAAATTATATTATCATTTATAATTAATATATTAAACCTAATAAAAATATTTTATTAAAATATAATTTAAATCATGAACCCATCAAAAGGAATATTTTTCATGAAATTTCATATTTCCAAAAAATATAATTCGATTTTTGTCATATCAAAATCTAATTTTTATATCAAAATAATTTATTTAATAATTTATAAAGGTAGAAAAATAAATAATGAATATAATAATTATATTATTGGAAATAAAATATAAATATTAATACTCTGAAGGTTGAGATATATATCCCTTTATTATACCATAGAATTCCTTAAGGGTAAGGTATGCGAATCTGATATATTATTAAGGTGGTTCAACAAACATGGTTTGGACCATGATCTTGATGAGCATGAAATTTTCCTGTAAATATTTTCCGTCATTAATTAGTTATGGGTTATTATCTTAAAATTGATCAATGGAAAATCCCACAGATGTTTTCTCCCATTCAAACATTAAGAAAAGGGATCTATATCGTATGATCATACGGGTCGAAACCATCACTTCTTTTGTATGTGTCAATATGATTTTACATAACCATTAATATATAGTAATAATATGAAAACTCTTAAATTATCAATGAAACTCATTTTTAATGGTTTTTAAGAAAATTTTTTATAAAAATGTTGTTTATTTGTTTTCTATAACCACATTAGAAAAAATTTTGTTTAATTAAATCAAAATGGAAATTTATTTTATAAAATTTCAGGTCATTACATCCTCCCCACCTCTCAAAAATGTCTCCCTAGAAATTTTCATTTCATGCTGTAAAAAACAAAAGAGTGTACATTTTTTCATCACCTCTTTTAGTTTCGAAGTTGTTTCCTAAATATTTTTGTTCTACTATATCACTTTGAATAGGTGACATTTTATATTCCATAAAACATTTTCATAATGATCTAAGATCTTTAACAGTTTCTCCTCATATTAAAGATCATTATCTAATAGAACCACTTATAGATTCAGTGCATTTGAGGGGTATGGCTTGTACATCCTCACAAGGGATACAAGGAAAATATCATTTATATGAGATAGGTTAGGTGATATTGATAATCATTATGACACAACTAAGATGTTATCGAGGATCATAAAGGGTCCTATATATCTTGGAATAAGAATTTCCTTCATTAAAATCCTCCTGACTTTCATACATCGTGATATTTGAAGGAGAAATTTTTCTTTGACCACATACTAAATATCACGTTAAGCAATGCCTATATAGATTTTATTCTTAATTTTTATTGATTTTATAAAATTAAGAATTTTTTAAACCATATCTATCATATCTTGGATAATATTAGGTCTCATCATCTTCCTCAACAATAAATCATCAAAAAATGGTTGAGCTTGACACATGTTCTTATATAAACCCTCATGGTATTCCATTTGAATTCCAGAATAGAAACAATTTTTATATAAGAACTACACTAGTGGAAGGTAAAGATCCCAAAATCCTAGGAAAATCCATTTAATATAATCTCAGCATATCCTATAGAGTTTGAAAATTCATTTTAGACTGAACATCCTTTTGAGGGTGATATGCAGGGTTGAAGTTTTGTTCTATATTGAATTCTTATTGAGGGCTTCTCAAAAACATTTATTTTAACCTTTCATATCAATGAGATCCAATAGAGGGCTGAAGTCAATGAATTTTTTCCATTAATCTTGTATATATCACATAGATTTGGTCAGAAGATAAATATTCCATGATTTCAATGAATTTTTACAGTTTTTAACGTAATAAACTACCACTCAAATGTCATTATTAAATTTAGTGGTTTTGGGGAGTTCTATAAAAAATTCCATATTTATGTTTTCCCATTTATATACTGGTATGTGAGAGGGTTTCATCATAATCATAGACATAGTTTTCTCTAGTTTTACATGCTAGAATACCAATAGTCGATATAAAAAATCCACAATTCATCTCTTTATGTTACACCATAGGAATTGTTTCTTAAAATATATATACATCATAGTGATGTGTAGATGGAAATCGAAGGATGAGATATGTGCAAATCCAGAAGTTCCCGCATTAGTTTTGGTTTTTATGGGGAACATATATAGGATCCAACATTATAACTCATTAAGTAACCATGTTAAATTCCAAAACAATTCACTACTTTATTTTATAGAAACTCATCATATTTTTTTTGAGTGTCATTGATTCTCACAATGATAGATGTTTGAGATGTTATTTGAGAATTTTAGGATAAATATCCTTTTATTACTTACACATATATATCATTTTCATTTCTAAGATGACTAGATCCCCTACAATCATAATCAATGATAGAGTTTTAGGGTATTTTTATGATAGATAATCCATCACTTTTATTTCTTTCCAAGGACGACAATGGATTAAAAAATCATAATCACTTATCAAGACTATCCACCACTTTTGGTATATAGTACAAAGGTTTTTTGTCAAATTATACTTGATTATTCTATTGTTTATATATATTTATCATACTTTTACTTACAAAGATAATTTATCTAAATATTTAATGTTTATATAATTATAGACAATTCTATATCAGGATTTGTGTAAATATTCTCATGGATCATTAGTTGGCAGGACACAAAGGCAATTACATTTTCATTTTTCAGGTCTATGCCACCCAAGCCCATTATAGATGCATCACAGTATACAAACAATCCTTCCCCACATGATGGTAATGTGAGTATAGGTGTAGTGATTAGCCTCTTCCTTGGTCTTATAAAACATACATCACATTAGTCATTCTAAAGAAAATATTTCTCCTTTCTAAGTTATCTTAACTAGGGGCCTTGAAAATAATGTGAAATTTCTCGTAAATCGAGCATAATACCCAAATAATATATGGATTTTGTGGATTTCTATCATAGAGGTTGGTGAAGGGAGATATTTAATCATCTCTAATTTTTAGGGATCCACATATATCCATTTGTTGGTGATGACATGACCCATCAAGTTTAATTAATCAATCCATAACTAACATTTATTATACATTAAAAACAACTTTTGTTTTTAAAATTTCCATAGTATAGTAAATATATTCTCCCCATGTTCCTCCTTTATTTTAGAGTTGATAAGAATATAATCAATAAATATGACCACAAATTTGTAAAGTTAATCTATAGAGACTCTTCATAAAATCTATAAATATTTCTAGGGTATTAGTGAGTACAAATGGAATCACTATGAACTCATAGTTCCCATATCTTTTACAAAACGTAGCCAATGGGATATCCTATTTCTTCACCTTTAATAAATATCCTTGTCAAACATCAATCATAGAGAAAAACTGTGCACCACATTACTGATCAAAGTAGTCAGCAATCTGTTGCATATGATACCTATTATTTATTGTGATATTATTGATCTCATAAAATTAATACAAAATCACATTAAACCATTCTTATTATCAACTAATAGAACCATTTCACCCCATGGTGAATCTTTTAGGCATAAAAACCCTTTATCTAGATTCCCCTATAGTTGTTTCTTTAAATCATAGAGTTAAAAATTTAAAATTATATCTTGATTTATGGATATTTTAAATTTCCCCAGAATACATTTGATTAGAAATTCAACCTCTCGGCTAGGATGAAGAATAGTAAATACCTTAGGAAACACATCAATGTATTACCTTAAAATATGCATGTATTTAGGGATGATATTTTCTTTATTTGTAATCATTTTACCTAGATACATGTTCTCACAAGTAAATAATTTCCATGATTGAGATGCTTCTAATAAATAGGTGTCATCCCCACCATTATACTTTTATTGAATTTAAGGGTGATTCATGATATAAAGGGTGATTTCATTCTCTAAAAAATGTATACTTCCCTATAAAATTAAATCCAATACCTATCTAAAATTTTATCAAATTCCACTAATGGAAGTATCATGATGTTCAGTAGGGATTTTAGGCCACAAATTCAGACTTGGGTGGCGGAATATACTTGGGATGCCATAATTTTCTCACTTTTATTCACTGATAGTTATACTTCCATGTTTTTCAGTGGTTAATGAATAATTTTACTAATATTGAGATATATAAAAGAATGCCCAAAACCATTTATCATAAGTCTTCCTTTCACTATTTCCATCTAGATCTAATAATTTATGTCATCCAAAATAGTATTGTGGGTGATTATTTATAAGCTATTAAACACATGGATGGGAATCCATAATCATTAATAGGACAACTAATAAATTAAATATATAGTTTAACCTATAGATTTTAGGTTTGAATATATGTTATCCATTACATTTTTCTAACTATAAAATCATTAGGGAATCCTTGTTCCCATAATAATGGTTTATAAGGATCATTTTTATTTATCAAATCATATCCCCTAGAAGTGTCCAACTAAGGGTGTAGCATGGACATTTTTCATGCCTTATGTGATCATAAATTCTAGGTCAATGTTCCTTTTTTGGGGATGTCACCACGTGGTGCCAATGTACTAATTCCACATCAAATTGTAGTATCCAGACAGAGATGTATTTTCTTGAAATAACATATTATATAAATTACCAAATTTTAGTGATTTTTTTATTTTTAGTCATATCCCTCAAGATTTCCCTATATTTTTCAAATCCTAATCCAAAAATTACTATAATTATCTCTAATTCCAACTATGACAACCCTTGTATTTAATATATTTTATTTCGTGATTTATTACATAAAAAAATATAATAAACAAGATGATTTATAATCCTAGTGTTATTTAGATATTATGTCAATTTAACTTCAAAGAGTTATATGGATGCAATATCATAATTTAAATATTATATAGGATGCTTTTACTATTCCATTATCCATTTAAAACTCTATATGATGACATAGTGACATACATAAGAATTGGGTGACCTATATTTCCCCATATGGGAAGAGAAAAAAATAACATGATTAAATTATTACATTATAGTCAATAAAAAATAAATAGGGAAAAATGGGCAATAATCATAACCCTAAGCATTGAATCATGATATAAAATGATAACATAATGGAAACATAGAAATATGGAAACAACACTAAACTTGACATCATAATCATAGTTTACAGACAACTTACAAGGCATTCTAACATTGTGGATAATAAAATAATGTATTAGGTTCACTCACTAATCCCATAAATGATTCCTCATGATACTAAAAAATTACCTTGTGCATTGAGCACTATATAATTCTGGGTGCACCTATTGCTTCCATATCATGTACATGTATAAGTGTTCCACATAGATCATTCAAAATATGACCATTTTTATCACATCCAATCACAATATTAAGGGGTTTATAAGAAAAAAATTAATTTACCCAATAAAATAAAGATAAGTATGTCTAGGTGAGTAACATTTAAATGAAATTAATATTTTACTCATAATATAAATAGTTGGCCTGGAAAAATCATATTGTAATTTTGACAGCATAACATGGGTACAAAATGAATCATGGTATGGATAAATGAGAGTATAAGGGGTATGTCATAACTTTAATATAATAATGGAATTAATATGGATATTAAAGAAAATAATAAAAAATTAATAGTTTATAATTTAAAAACATATGAAAAAAAGTGTTCATGAAAAAAAATATTGGTGTGGAAAAATCACATATTAATTTCTACAGCATAACAGGGGTACATAATGAATCATATGAGGGAATAATGAGAGTTAAAGGTGTATATAATCACATGAAAATAATATTGTTATTAAGAGGGATGTAAAAAAATATTATCACATCCATATTAATTGAATTAAAATAGGTGTTACATAAAGACGATGCTTGAATAAAGAGGCGAAGGAGTGGATCCCTTACATTGAGAGGGTGTTTCAAAAATCATGGGAGGATATTATTGAGATATTAGGGAAAGTTTGGGGGTTATTTATAGGAATGACAATATTATATGAATGATACCATGGTTTTAAGTGAAGTCGAATGAGTGTTTGGGTGGATTTTGTAGGAAAAGAGTGGGGAGTTTTCTATTATCTTTTAAACAAACAATTTACACTCTATTCAATTATGTAATAAAAACCAACCACCAAAAAATGGTTTTTGACCATGGTTTCTACCAAAGATGTTTTTTTTAATTATTTTATAAGGCTATGAAGTAATCACATTAAAATAATACCCTTGGGGATATAGAAGTGGTTCATGTCCAAAAAAGAATTGATTTCAAAACCTTAAAATATAATATTGATTTGGGAGGATTCATAATGGATTTATTATAGTATTTAATCAATCTAATATAAATATTACTTTAAAGGGAAAACATATATTAATTTTATATACATTATGTAGCACATAATACATCACTTTTGGGTCATTATTTTTTACAAACACATATAATATTTTTATACCCTACTTATTTTTTACCCAAAATTTTGACTATCTCAGAAAATTATGAAAAATTAACCATTGGATAATTTTGACATGATGATTCAAAAAATAATATTTATTTAATAAATAATATAAAAAATATAAATTAATCATTTAAATTAAAATCATAATTTACTAAAAAAATAATTGTTTGGTGATAATAAATTTTATCTGAACCTTATAAAATGTTAATCTATACTTTATATAAATATTTTGTCATTTATATTGAATACAAATTATTAAGTAATAATATTTAAATAAAATATAATTTAATTCATGAATTGATAAAAATAAATATCTAAAATTTTAATGTCCTGGCTCAGGTGCCACACACTGGTGCCATGATCCGGTTCACCACGTGACCTAAGGTGCACCTTCCTATGTTCCAGAGGCTGACGAGGGTCTTGTAAGTCGTCCGTGGGGAGATGATACACTCTCTTATCAGAATAAAACACTAGAAGAAGTAAATAATGAAATATAATAAGCACATATAATCATAACAATACTAATGTCACAAGGTAAAAAAATCTACAAATACGGTACTCAACTAAGAGGGAAACATGCCACGCTAAATTGAGTGTCAAAACACAGAACTGGAAAATAAAGGCACCAAAGACTCCCCAGCAGGTCTAGAACAACATCTGGTTCCCACATCGATGATCCATCCACAATCAACTATCTAAATGTTACCTTAACATGTCCCACATCAAAAAATTCTATTCAGGTATCGATCAAGCAGCTTGAATAGGTTGTGAGTACAACTTTGTAGGCCACCACTAATGGTTTCTATAACAAGTCTAGTCGATAGCAGGTATATATAATTGTATAAGTAATGTAATTACATTGAAAAGTTAACCATTTTATCACATTAATTAATAAAATTCATTCAACTCCATGATTGAACGAAGATGTTACTATTTTTATTTTCCTCCCATTTGAATAAATATGTTCCCATTTTTTTACCTCCCGTGCACTTGAAAGTCCATGTTTCTATTCTTTACTCATGCACCCATGATTGTCGATGTTACCATTCTATACTTAGACACCCATGAATATATATGTTACCATTACATACTCATGCACCCATGAATTTCCATATTACCATTCCAGACTCACGCACTCATCAACATCAATGTTACCATTCCACACTCACCCACCCACAAATGTCAATGTTACCATTCCATAATCACACACCCATGAATGTCCATGTTACCATTGAATACCCACACACCCATGAATGTCTATGTTACCATTCCATATTCATGAACCCATGAATGTCCATGTGAGAATTACATACTCTTACACCCATGAATGTCCATGTTATCATTACATACTCCCAAACCCATGAATTTCCATGTTACTATTCTTAATAGTTGACCGAATAAGCATGTTACCATTCATCATTTAATAATACAAAATTCACCATTTACACATACCACTTATATCTCATTTATTAAGGACAATCAATTATTAACCCCATTATCACATATTGCACATCATCACATCAAGAAGGATTAATCAACATTGATCCTCTTACCGTAATATCTGATTAATTTATCAATTAATTAATCTTCTCAACCTCATTTATAATTCAATAATTATTCATCATATAAAACCCATTAATTAATTCTATAATTAATTAAGCACATAAATCCTATTAATTTACCCAACTGTTAATTAACTGCTTACTCATTATTATTTCATTAATTAATTATCTCAATTACCAAACTCAACATCTCAGAATTAATTCATTAGTTAACTATCTCAATCTAAAATTTAATATTTCATAATTAATTCCACATTTAATTATATAAATTCTAAATTCTCAATATCACATAATTAATTAATAAATTAATTTTCCAAATATATCAATTCAATATCTCAACAAACCATATTAATTAATTTACCAAATGATTAATCCAAATAATTTACATCGATTAATTCCACAATTAATTAACCACATTCAATCCATTCAATTAATTCACCAATTAATTGTTCACATGAACTCAATTAATAAATTATACAATTAATTAATCTAACTCAACCCCTTAAATAAATTCATAGATTAATTGTACACATAAACTCCATAAAAAAATTATTTAATTAATCAATATAACTCAATCTACTATATTAATTAAATAATTAATCATTCCATAAAAATCTATTCAATAACACCAATTAATTCCTGAATTAATTTTTCCAACTCACTTATTCAAATAACACCATAATTAATACACCAATTAATTATTACAACTCACTTAATCCAATAACAGCATAATTAATTCACCAATAAATTATTCCAGCTCACTTAATTCAATAACTCAGTAGTTAATTATTAAATTTCAACAATCTATATCTCATAATAATTAATTCAATATTTAATTATACCAAATCAAAATTTCATAGTTATAAGATTTCATCATAATTAATTTTATAAAAAATTATTAATGTTCAATGGTCTCAATAATTCCATAATTAATTCAAAAATTATTTATTCCAGATTTCCAAATTTAATACTTTGATATTTAATTTTACCAATTAATTATCCACATTCCATTATTTTTATTATTCACAAAAATTTTAATTTCATCAATTAATTAATTGAAAATTTTTTAAATTAAATTTGGAATCACAATTGATAAACAAACCATATAAAATATTTAATAACATTCACGTAAATGATAATAAAGACTTTGTATTTGACTTTCAGACCAACTACCTCAAGAACGATAACAAAATCTTACTAATGAATAATCTTAATTTGAAGCCGATCCATCAAGAACGTGATGAAGAACACTGTCTAGATCCTTAACATAAATCCAAAATTAAATGAAAAATGATCACTTAAATTTAGATATAAATAAAATAATACTACATCGATATTCAATAAATCTAGATTGAGATTCAACAGTGGATAAACATATTTAATTTATCCAAAAAGAGGAGCAAAAGGATTATAGATCATAAAATAGGAGATCACTCATATTGAGGTGGTATGTTAAGGGTATTTGATAGAGGAAAGTGGTGTGCATAGGTGTTTTAGTCCAAGTAAGAATATCTATAGAAGAACATTGATTTGTTCTCATGGAGTGCAATGGAGAGTCGGTCTAAGGTGGAGTTGTGAATTAGATCTTGGGTTGAAACAGGTGGTGCGCGGAGCATCTGCATTAGTGAAAGTTATCAGCATAGGTTCACACAACACTGGATACATGTTTTTCAAAACCTAGGTGTGAATATTACATGGCTTGAATCCTAATTTTACATTTTGTAATGATTTTTAACTGATTTCCCCTTTTTACATAGGAAATCCCATAAAACCATTATTAATTTCATTAATTATTAATTATTCTCTCTTATTAATTTACCGTGTAAACCCATTATAATATTGGGTATTTTATTGTCCTATACCATTATCTTGAATTAAATATTCTACAATGCACTTGAAATGACTGCCTCAATTTTAGGTTCCAATTGTAACTAATGTCATGTCAATCTAACACCCTACGAGACAGTTATGACCAAAACGGGGTTTTAATAACAATTATTTTCTCAATTTAAAAATAATCAAAATAATAACAACCACAATTATTATTATTATTAAAAATTATTTTCACCGCTAATGTTTCCCCAAAATCATTCATTATGTGTTGATAATAGTTAATATTAAACCCATATTTGCATTAATTTAGTATTGACTAATAATTTTACTATAATTACGTTGATCAAAAACAAATATTCACATGTAATTTTCCATTTTTTTGTTAAAAAGATGATAACAATAAAAATAGACTTATTATTAAAAAGATTTTCTTTATTGCTAAGTATATATTAAAAGTCATGTTGTCTTAATTTCAAATAATTTAATTAAATTTGGATTAATTTTTTAATTAATAAAACTTATTATTTAACTTTAGAAAAATTATGTAACATCAAGAACCCATTACGTATAATATTTATACCCTAACTAGGGTAAACTCCACATTTTAGACCCAACTGTGTTCTTGGATTTTTCATATGTTGCACCTTTTGAGAGATATTAATTATATAATATTTAAACAATAGATTAAAAAATTAATTAAATATAAATAGGTTATTTTCGTGAGAGAGACATTAAAAAATAGAATTCATACAAATGTTATACCCCACCTATCGTAAACACCCTTTTTCGTACACAATTACGATATCTGATTTCCCATATGATGCACCATTTTGGATTTATTCAATTAGTTTGAATAAAAAGTGAGCACTTAATATTTTATATTTTATATTATTATTCATTCTTCACTGAGACTTTGCAGGCCTCAGAATCTCACACTAACTGTGTCCAACTCTAAAACTATTCAACTGAATATTCAAGGATGTTAAATGGAATTTATACCTTTAAAACATTTATCAAAATTTCACAACTAAATCAATTTTTTGGATTAAAATAATTAAAACCCATATTTAAAAAATATAAAAGATTCACACCTAGAACAAATATGGGATCAAACAATATCTATAGCTTATAACATCTCTTCCTCAAACTGTACTCCCAAGAAACTCTACAAAAATTTGGGTTCTTATAATCTCTCCACCTTATAACAGCCCGTCCTCAAGATGTACTCATGTGCATCTATAAGATTATGAATAAAAAGGATCACACCACTGAGCTCACACATTCACTTTGGTCTCCCATGTTTCCTCCTGCACATTCCCATGTTTCTATAGCATATAAACTATCGACATAGTCTTTTCCCGGAACACCTTCTCAATAAAATCCATCCCACTTAACAAATTATCCTCAATGAATGCATCTGTATCATGATCAACTTCCAAAACATACCTAATGCATTTATCAATTCACTATTCCTAAAAATACTACAAGAACACAAGCCCAAATTGGCACTTTTCCATGCCATAAAAAACTACCTAGAATAGACATACACATACCACCTTCAATGATTACTTGGCCTTCCACTAAGAAATTCAAACATGCTAGATAGAGGTTCCTCACTGGAATTCTGATTCTACCACTTTTAACCCATGGACTTTCTCCCTACAACTACTATAGACCTATCTCTCCCTAGCTAATGATCATTGTTAGCACTGCTTTTAAAGTAAATCAACCACCACGGTTCTTATCGACATCGATTCAATCTTAAAAACATCATCCATAAATTGTATATGGTGTACCTCACACCATCCCAATCCACATATATACCACATCATAAGCATATCTTCCATGGAGCCTACATACAACCAAAAAAATTTATTTAGCTAGGTGTAAAGCTAGAGCTTTCTCAACATACTCGGGACAATGTCAAGGTAAGGGACATGATCATCACTTACTAAAAGTGAACTAAGAATCTGTTGATGAACACCACCACAAATCAGTCATTACTGATGGTACCTCCCACTACGAAAACACATTAACATGTTGAATGCCTCAGGATTCCCTTCCTTCCAATCATCTCACCACAGTGATCCAAATATAGAAAGTCCTTCACACAACCGTAAACAAGTTCTAAAACTAGGGAATTTTCACTACCCAAACTACCCTCATCATGGGTAATATTAACACAATGGACGATTTATCTTTCAAAACACTTAGTATAGTTAATAAGAGTGGTTTTTATAAAACCATATCAATTCTTTTCCACTTTATCCTACCACACGGTAAATACTGAGGAGCTATCACTACCCTTAACCATCTTACACCATGATCCCTATTAAAAATGGTAAACACATTATACTTATTCAATTTTTATAATTTACATACCAATTTATTCTCATCATGAATCTTTTTAAAATAATTATCAATTTCATGTGAGGCACTATTTTCATCTCAATTTCACAAGATATAATAATAAAAAAGTTTATGTTCAACAACATACCCAACACCTATTTTTCCATTTGTTCCTATAATGTTGCATGTCAGAAAATAATCTTATAATTCTAGAATGACGCAAGTAGACTCAAACCTCTTTCCATTCTGGGCCACAAGTCAATCAAAACAAATTTTGGAAATAATAATCACATCACAAAAAAACGTTTTTCACTCAAGGTGAAACAATATTAAACTATAATAGAAAACTACAATGACAACAATCCCACACAGGGTACTTGGTATCTCCCATGTAAAGGGGGTAGCTACTCCCATGCATGATCTTGTAACCAATACTCGAATCTTCCTAGTATCCTATCTACATTTTCCACATAGTAAAAAAGAAATAAGAATAAAATAAAAATCAGGATCTATTACCCCTTTCTAATGTCTCATCCTATGTTCCACACACCGGTTCCCTGAGCTAGTTCACCACATGACCTGAGGTGTATCGCCCCATATGCCAAAGTTTGTCGACAAGAAATAAGGTTCTAGTAAGAGAGTCATGGGGAGAATATACCCTATCTTATCAGATTAAAACACAGTTGGAAGTAAATAAAGAAATATTAGAAGAATATATAATCATAACAATACTAATGCCACATGGTAAACAAATCTACAAATATAGTAGCCAACTGAAAGGAAAACATGCCATGCCAAAGTGTGTGTCAAAATATAGAACTATAAAATAAATACACCAAAGACTCCCAATTGGGTCCCGAACCATGTTCAATTCCCCGATCCATGCTTCATCTCCAATCAGTTATCTATTCTAGGGTTGTTTACATAACATGTACTACTCCAACAAAGTCTATTTAGGTACAGACCAGACAGTCTGGATAGGGTGTATGTATAACTCAGTAGGCCACAAAAAATAATGCTTAAAACAAATCTAGTCAATATTATGTATATATAGTTGTATAAAAATTTAATTAAAATGGATAATTAAACACATTAATTAATATTCTTTATTCAACCCCCAAAATGATTGAACATATTACCATTCATACATTCCTCTCATTTGAATGAATATGTTACCATTCCATAACTTACACACACTTGAATGTACATGTTACCATTAAAAACTCAGGAATCCATGATTGTCTATGTTACCATTCCATATTCACACACCCACAAATGTAAATGTTACCATTACATACTCACACAGATATGAATTTCCATTTTACAGTTCCATACTCATGCACCCATGAATTACCATGTTAGCGTTCCATACTCACGCACCCATGAATTTCTATGTTACCATTAAATACTCTCACACCCATGAATTTCCATGTTACCATTCCATACTCACACACCCATGAATGTTCACGTTACCATTCCATAATCACTCACCCATGAATGTATAAGATACCATTATTAAAATATGGATGAATGAGCATGTTACCATCCATTATTTACTTATACATAATTCCTCATTTACACATATCACATGTATGTCATTTATCAAGTTTAATTAATTACTAACCCCATTCTCACAAAGAGAAAATAATCACATCTTGCAAGATTAATCAACATTAAGCCTCTTACCCTAATATCACATTAATTTTTTATTAATTAATATCATCACCCTCATTACGAATTAAACAATTATTCTTCATATAAAACCAATTAATTAATTATCCAACTAGTTAAGAACATCAATATAATTAATTAATCCAAACTCTAATTAATTGATTTCTCAAAATTAATTCATCGATTAATTATCTCAATTACTAAACCCAACATCTCATAATTAATTATTCAGTTAATTATCCCAGCCCAAAATTTAATATTTCATAATTAATTCCACTTTTAAACATATCAATTCTCAAATATCATAATCTCATAATTAATTCATCAATTAATTATCCAATTCTATCAATTCAATATATGAAAAAAAATTTAATTATTTAACTAATTAATTAATCAAAATCATTTCCATTAATTAATTCCACAATTAATTAATCACATTCAACCCATTCAATTAATTCCCCAATTAATTGTTCACATCACTCAATTAATAAATTTTATAATTAATTAATCTAACTCAATCTCTTTAATTATTTCACTAATTAATTTTTCACATAAACTCCATTAACTTATTCTGTATTTAGTTAATCTAAATCAATCTACTAAATTAACTAACTATTTATTGCATCATAATTAATTATATAACATCAATTAATTTTAAAATTAATTAATCCATATCACTTAATTAAATAACCCCATTATTAATTCACAAATTAATTATTCCAACTCTATTAATCCAATAACTACATAATTAATCTACAAATTATTTATTCCAACTCACTTAATTCAATAACAATATAATTAATTATTAAAGTTCAAAAATATTTATCTCACCATAATTAATTCCAAATTTAATTATACAAAATCAGAATTTCACAATTCTAACCATTCAAATTAATTAATTCTATAATTAATTAATCACATTCAATGGTTTCAATAATATTTTAATCAACTCAATAATTAATTATTCCCAATTTACAAGTTCAATACTTTGATAATTAATTTTTCTAGTTAATTGTGTACATTCCATAATTTATATTATTCACTCAAATATATGATTCCTAAATTAATTAATTGACCACATTAATTATTTAAATTTGAAATTCTAATTTCTAAACAAAACCTAGAAAATATTTTATCACAATTATTTAATTGATTATAAAGACTATGAGATTTGAATTTCAGACCACCTACCTCAAGAATGGTGATGAATGCTTGCTAACAAATAATTACAATTTGAATTGAATCCTTCAAGAACCTGATGAAGAACACATTATAGATCTGAATCCTGAACCAACAATTAAATTAAAGAATATCTCTTAAATATAGATCTAAATATAGTAAGAATTCCTACATATTAGAAAAATATAGATCTACACCCAACATTAGAGAAACTTCATTCTTTTATCTGGAAAGTGGAGCAGAAGGGAGATAGATCTTAGTCGAGAAAACTCTCTTACTCAGAAGATGGGTAGAGGGTACTTGATTGATGATGATGGCACACGAAGGGGTTTTGGTCTAAGAAGGTATATCTGCATAGGAGCATTAATCTAGACCGAAGGTGCATGGAGTTGTTTTTCTCCATGTTGGAGGTGCACATATCATCTTAGGATCAAAAAGTTGGTGCGCAGAGCACCTATAGTAAGGAAAGGCATGTGAAGAGGTTCACGTGACACTGGACACAAATTAAAAAAAGGTGTTAATATTACATGACTTCAGTTTTCATTTCACATCATGTAATTATTGTTACCTGATTTCTCATTTTTCTCGAGGAAATCCCATAAAACATTAATAATTGCTTAATTTATTTAATAACATATCATATTAATTTAATGTGTCATCCTATTAAAATATTGGAAATTTAATGGACGTGTACTATGATCCTAAATTAAATATTATAGATTGGTCTTGAAATTACCAATGCAATTTTAGGATCACATTTCCACTGACATCATGTTAATCTGACACAATACGGGAGAGTTATGACCGAAATAGTGTTTTGACAAAAATTGTTTTCTCAATTTGATAATACTATTAATAAAAAAATAATTATTATTATAATTAAATGTTATTTAATGTTTCACAATAAAAATTCATTAAATTTTGAAAATAATTAACATATACACCACATTTTTTATTCATTTAGTAATAACTAATAATTTTACCACTATTACATTGACCAACAAAAAATATTCACATGTGGTGAAACATCATTCATCATTTAAGTAATGACGAATATTGAAATACACATGTAGTTTTCCATTCTATTAATCTGAATTATATACCTCTCTTGGGGTAAACAACATGTTCCACACACAATAGTGGTCTATGATTTCCCATACAACTTATTCATTAATTTTTAATTAAAAATGTGCTCTTAATATTTTATATTTTATATTTCCATTCAATCTTCACTAAGAATTTTTAGACCTCATAATATCACACTAACTTAGTTTCAAACTCCAAAAATATTTAATTTGATATTAAAATATGTTACATTGAATTTAAGGCCTTTAACACATTTATCAATTTTTCATTGATAAATATTTTTTTAAATAAAAAAAAATACAACGCATCTTCACCGATAATTTTAAAATATTAACACCTGAAAAAAAGATGCAATAATACAATATATCCACTTTATAACAACTCAAACTCATGTTTTACTCCTAAGAATCTCTGTTAATATTCGCATTATAACAAAATTAAAATTTGATATTACCAAAAAATACAATTTGAGATTTTAAAAATTATAATTTTTTATCAAAATCATTTATTTCATCATATATAAATTAAAAAAAATTATTAAATATATTAATTATTTTATTTGAAATAATATATACATATCCATATATTTATTATAAATATAGATAGACTTTTATTACCCCAATGAACACTCTAAGGGTAAGGTGTGTTACATTGTGATTTTCAATGGGTGGTTTGATGAACATGATTTGGTTTGTGATCATGATGAGCATTAAATTATACCATAAATGGTTTTTTGATGATTTGGAGATTGAATCACATCATGAGACGGATAAAGGGAAACTTTTAGGGATGTTATCACCCTTAAAATCTCCAATAAATGGGTTTCATAGGGTATAATTCTACTAGTTAATGCCATCACTTATTTTTCCTATATCAATAGGACATACGATAGCCTTTAATATATACAAATAATAGTATCACTATTAGATGAATATATTGTCAATTTTCATTATTCTTAATATTATTTTAAATCAGACATTTTATAAAAAAAGAAATTCATTTGATATATATAAACACATTTCATCATATAGCATTTAATTCCATTATAGTGGGAATTTTATTTTTAAAATGTTGGGTCATCACACGCTCAAAACAAAGTCCTAGGTTTACACTGAATCATTTTTTAACTTGAATCCAAAATATGAATCTAATTTTCCTCCAAGTATTAATTATTTACAAGCATCATATCATTAACATCAATCACAATAGAATGGTTGGGGTCATATTTCTGAAGCTATTCCACATGGAATAAATCATGCAATGCACTATAAAACTATGGGAGAGACAATTGATAAAATATAGTCCTATCCATTCCACAATATCAAATAAAATGATATACTCATGCCCTATAATAGTTTTCTTTTGAATATCACGATGACCAAATATCAGCGATATATGTTGGAACCCATGTTCACCCATATAAAACTCAATTGGAAGAAATTGTTGATTAATATATGAATTTTTTATAATCTAAGATGTAGTTAAAAAAATCTAGATCAATTGAACATTATCTGATTCCTCCTATATAAGACTCATCCTAGAGAACTCCAGTTCACTAGTTTCTATCTGGCATAAAGGTGACATACATGACATATAATGAAATTATTAGTTTTTTTGCATCTAAATAGTCTCCTAATAATTTTTAATGTATATGAATTCAATAAGTAGTAGGTGGTTATCTAATGGTTTATCAAATTATGGGGTGCATGATCTCATCATTTCCTTGAAAATAAATTTTGTTTACTTTGATTACTGATCTGTTAATGTGTGGTAGGGTTTACACATATACACATAGGTTTTAAGAACCTTCTAAAATACATTCCAAATGTGTGAAATAGAATTTGGGCCATTGTCTAAAATAATACTCTGAGGAATCCTAAGAAAACATACTATCTCTCAAATATATATGTCACCGAACTAATTAATGGTGAATTTCCTCAAAATTAGTAAGAAATGTACTACCATTGTCAATTGATCCATGATCACCCATATCATATCACTATACCAATTTTTCATTGGTAAAACCTCCAAAACAATAATGGTAACATCAACACACTTCCATTCTAGAATATTAAATAGCTATAAATGACTAGTAGGCCAATGTTTCTCGGAATTCACCTAATGAAGATTATATCACCACCTCAAAAAAAAAATTACAAAATCCATAAACTTTATAGAAAACCAATACTCTATATACATATTTATGTACATTTCGGTCCAACCAAGATGCACCACCAACATTGAAGCTTGATACTCTTGTGTCAGCACCTCTTGCATATCTGTAAAAATTTGAACACCACCATGTAGGTGAATGAACTCATTGAAATAAATTTTTCTATTAATAAGAATCCTTCCAACATCAAATATATCACTAAACATCAGATACAATAGATCATCATACTGTTTCATTCTAATTCAGATCGATAGAGAAGGTATTATATGTAAATAAGTGACCATCAACATCCTCAATCCTCATAAACACTTATGAACGTCTCTATGAACACGGATATCATCGATAATAGAGTGGCTAGAATAATCCATCACTATCATATTAACCTATTTTAAATACATAAACTATAAAAACCATTACTATCTCAGGGTCCCTATATAAAATTGTTCTTTGAACATTTCCTAGAAGTACTTCCAAACTATTGTCTCCAGTTTCTCATCATAAACATGAATATCTCAGTAATGTTTCACTATTCTCTATAAAATATAATCCCCAAACATAAATATTCTATTGAGAGGAGTCTCTATGTGGTTAAGAATCATCTGGATATATTCTATAAATTAATCATCAGCCTCTAGAGTAACCTCTCTAGATAATTCCATAAGATGTTTCAACTGTAATTCTCTACTCAAATTAAACATACTCTACACAACCAACAATACACCTCTCTCCATGAACTATATTATCTTGTTGAAATTATCATGAAACTAGTCTTCCTCTCTATCGACTAGAACCAATTGGGGATCTAGTTCCACTACCGTAGGTGCATTATCATTAACTTCATCATATTATTATACCATAAAATGTCATTGTAGAGGTATCCTATTAATTTCCAAAACACATTTAGGGAACATAACAAAAAATTCAAACAATTACATCATAGAGGGGTCTCTTCTATACATATGATAGCTAATCTCTATACACTATCACAACATATATAATAGTATCAATGTCACTACACCCAACCATTAATATCTAAAGACACTGGAAAACACAAATAAAAAACTATATACCCAATCACAATATTTTCATTTGAACCCATTTTAACAAATACAATTAAAACTATTAAATTTAAAATAGGTTCATATTTTTTATATGGAATTATTTATTAAAAAACACAAGCCATAGATAACAATTTTATTTCCCACAATATAATTTTTCTTTTTCATAGAAACAGATCGCAATAAGATTTTTCATGTGTGCCTAATATGATGCATGTCACAAAAATACACGAGTGCATTAAATTATTCTTGAATAAAAAATATCATTACATTACATTCCATTTGTAAAATATTATTAGTTAATTAAATCAAAAAACAAGTGTATCTACTAATTCTAATTGACTTCTAAATATAACAACATAACACCAAGAGTAGCAATACCAATATAACAACACAGATTTTCACCTTCAAATATGCTAGAAACTCTCATGAATCATCTCATTAAAAATGTATCAAATATCATAGTGGCATATCATTATCTTCTTAATATTAAGTAAAAAGATAATAAACTGACACTTTGATAGCACATTTTAATTTCATCACCTAGATGACAACAATTAGTAGCCAAAATAGTTTGTGATGAGACCACAAACATGCCTTCCCATATTCCAGAGGCTTCCAACAAGATGTGAGTATAAAATGAGAATTGTGGGGACATTATACCATGATTATTAGATTAATACAATATTATAAATGAAAATAAAATAAAATATATGTAATTTCCACACATCACATAACCAATTCCAAAACCTGGTTATGATCCCACAACCAAATATACTGACCATGTCTTCTCATAATAGTGTTATGTATCTAAAGGAAACCCAAAAGTAATACAAAACAGACATACTAAAAAATAGATGACAGCATTATTTTGGGTCACCTCATCCTTCTTTCATCCCATAACTCATAAATAATCCATCCATCATGTAGAAGTTTCCCTTATCCAGACATGTTACCATGAATTTTTCTTAGGTGCTATGGATGACTTAAGCAAGGTGTGAGCACAACTCAATAGGCCATCAAAAAACAATGTATAATGTAATTTACTATCTAAAAAATAGTTTATGAAAATTTATATTATATAATAATCATGGAATTAAATGCAAATGCATTTTAAAATTAAATGGTGCTTAGTTAACCACTTGGTACATTTGGTTCAACTATGACACCCATACTAACCAACCCCACTATGAAAAACGTTGTATGTCTAAGCTATACACCATAAGAGATAAAAAAATTTCCTAAAGGGGAATTTGTGACTCATTTTGTTTATATGTACTAGGGAGAATCATTCCATAAACCTACACGGTGTCAAAAATTATAGTTCTTGAAGTATCATGTCGGAACTTAAACCAGGGATATGAACCACCAATCTAAATATCCATAACATTGAGGTGGAGAATCATGTCCATATATCCCAAATCTATGATATGGAGCGCCATTTATAGCATCCCTACCCATGGGTGTCGATTTTCACGTATGAAATCTTATAAAACACCATGAATAACAAATTCTGATGGACTGTTATACTTGATATTTTAACATTTTAAAATATCAAGGGTTCACCGAACTCAACATTATTTATGTGGAATAGTCTATTATACCAAACACCTTTATCCACATTAAATTATTTAACAGCATTTTTTCATGTAACAAAACCACCAAATTCTCATTAAATACATTAAACATCTTCAACATGAACGTTTAACCATTCACTATTTCATCTATTTATCAAATCATAATGCATATAATTCCAAAATTTATTCAAATATCCACTGATTCAATATTAACAAGAAATAACTAGTTTCTAACTACATTAAACTATAAAACCCTCAATTTCAAAATTTATAACCCACTTATATAATTTCCAATGTATTGAAATAGCCCTTATATGGTTGTAAGTCTGGTATCATAGTTAAAAATTTCACTGATAGGTTACATTAAGGGTCCAACACATCATTTCAAAACCCAATATATTATTATTTAAAAATGTTAAAAAAATCACAGAACAATAGATCAATTGAACATACCAAATGCACATGAACAACATAAGGACTAAGAGAAATATCTTATAGATTGGATATCATTGTTTTATTGAAATAAAGTCATCAAACACCATCCTTTTATTAAAATTAAAATCACAGAAACCACATCATGAATGAACTCCTTAGAAAAAGGTCTTATTAGAGTATAAACAAGAGGGGTAACCGAGCTATGATTCACCTAGAGAATATAATTAATTGGACTCATAAAATTACGTGGGTCATCAAATTGCATGTAACTCTACTACAAACTCTCAAGAATCATACAATATCCACCATTTGTAGATGATGGAGGGTTTGGATCACACCCTATGATATCAGTAGTAAAACAAGGGAGAATTATGGGTGAAAATGTATAATGGTTTGGGGGAGAAGTTTAAAATTCTCCAACCCTTATGAGACTCATGGTTTTGCCACATGATTTTCCAAACTGTTCACCAGTCTTGTGAGAACTTATTTTCAAAGAAAACTCATTTCACAATTTTTTTTGCCACCATACAAATTTTAATAACTGTTCTAAAGCCATATAAATAAATCTGGACTAACCCACCTGAATTCCAAGCCTCCTATAACATTCATTAAAATAAATTTACCCAATTTTTTAATGTCCTTACTATGAATAATTGAACTAGCTGTCAAAAAAGTTCATTAGATGACCTCAAGTGTGCTTCCCCATACATAAGAGGCATCTGACTTGTAGTGGTAGAATAATAAGAAAGGTGATGAGTCTAAACTATTGTTATCCTACTATAGAAACTAAAAAAATAAAAATAAAATACATACTGGTAATAACCACATATCACATAAACAATTCCCAAAACATTGTATGTTCCAACAAACCAACATATTTTTCTTGCCATTTCATAATATTTTCATGTCTCAAAAGATATCCCAAATGTAAGAAACAATAGAGGAACCCAAAAACTACTCACAATTTCATGATATATTAACAAATCCATTCTCTATACCATATGTAATAAATCAACCATCCATCAATATTTATTTTATCGTATCCAAACCTAAAACCTTGAATTATTCTTGTATTCCATGAGCTATCATAGTAGGGTGTGAGTTTGATTAAATATGATAAAACCAATGACTTCTAAAGAAATATCCAGTCTAAATATTAGTGCATGTAGATATAAATAAATAAATACGATGGAAAAAAATGAAAATATGTTTTAAAAATAATTATCGATTAATTAACCTATTTTCAATTAGGTTTCACTGTGACAGATGGGCCATTCAAACCTTCATTAGCCCAAAACAAATGTCTGAACCGTATAGAATAGGGGTTAAAAACAATAAGTCAGTAAGGGGAAAATTCAATTACGTTCTACGAACCTTGGAGAATCAATCTAAGTACACACACTATTCCAAACATGGTAGTTCTTAGAGAATCATTTCCTCAAAAAAACTAGGGATACCAATCCTGAGGATTCAACTTTTAAAAAAAAGGAGTTATAGTGGAAATTATAACCTTCCTAAATAATGTATATAGAGTTTCATTTCCCAAATCCATACCCATGGGTTTGGATCGTCATGTCTATATTCTTAAAAAATACTATTTGTATCCAATTCCCAATGTCCAACATATTTGACATCTTAAAACATTAAAATATTAAGGGTGTACATTTTTTAAAATTAATTATTCAATATGGTCTATTATA
Organism: Viscum album; assembly: GCA_963277665.1. NCBI lineage: Eukaryota > Viridiplantae > Streptophyta > Magnoliopsida > Santalales > Viscaceae > Viscum > Viscum album. The sequence continues at coordinate 164,757,466 of OY728149.1, forward strand.
CACAACATATTCAACCTAATTTTATAATTTTACTATTTAACCATTTATTAATATAACCAAACTGTTCAAAAAAAATTTGTTCTTTGAACAACATAAACATTCCCCTTTAATCATTCACTATTTATTCCCTTTATAAATTCCTAAAACATTTAATTCCAATATTAAAAAACCCCATTATTCAATTTTGAAATCTATGAGATAATTTTAACCAGTAAAAACTCATAACCCCTTTTTCTAAACCTTTAAAACCTATTTATATCATTTGAATGGTATTAGAACACCCCATGGGTGGTATTGGGTCTTGTATCATAGTTGAAAATAGACTTGATATGGTCTATTAAGGGTACAACACATTTTTAGAAAAAATAATTTATTATTTATAGACATGGAAACTAGTTCAAATAGAATTTTCCCAATATCACATACCACATACACATGAAAAACATGTTGTATAGAGAAAATATATTCATGACCACATTCCTAATGTTTGTAGATAAAAAATGATCCAAAATTATGCTTTTTTAAATATAAAATAGTAGTTACCAAAAAATAAATGAACACACTGTAAAAGGGGTTATTTTTATTATAGTAACAGAATAAATAAAGCACATGAGCCTTAGCCCAGTTGTTAAGGACTCCGTAAGTGCATCCAAATGACCAGGGATCAAATCCAGGTGGAGGCAGAATTTTCAAGGTACTGTAGCAGGTACTGTAGCGTGAACTGTGTTGTACTGTAGCAGGTACTATAGCGGGAACTGTAGCGGGAACTATAGTAGGAACTATAGCAGGCACTGTTTGGAACTGTAGAAGCCAGGAATATGCCTTTTCTTGGGCCTTTGGGCCACCGATTTGGTCCCTGCGTCATGTAAGGCCTTCGGTCCACCCATGCCTTCAGGTCAGTAAGGCCTTTGAGCCACCTCAAGGCCTTCAGGCCACCTTAGTGCAGATGCAAACCAGACAACCAACAAGGAACACGCTCTACAAGGAGGATAAGCAAGGAGCTTTCACCACAACAGAAGCTGAATGGATTGCAAGAATGAGAGGGTATGGAACCTACCATCGGGACAAGCCTGTGCATGCAAGGGAATGCCTAGATGAATATCCAAGCGATGGTGGAGAGCTGATTTCACGATGAAGATGCTGGGTTGGAACAGTTCCAAGTAGTTAGTCTGGGTTGTTTGAAATGTTTTAAGCCTATGGGAAATGAATTTTTACAAGGCCTTCGGGACATGTAATACTTATGCCTACCGGCCTTGTAAGGGTTCCACCTCACCCCATGAAAGATGGATTTTAAAAAATCAGTAAAAAATGAAGGCCTTCGGGCCATTGGAGGACAGGGTAAACAAAACTATAAATCATCTAAAATATAGATGGAAAATGACAAATATACTTTCCCATGGAATTTAATCTCATGAAATAACACTTTATACTCCCTAGATTTATAGGATATCTACTCATGGGAGATGAGGGAGAGTTTAATTGACATACCAGGCTTCTAGGAATAAAATGAGGTAGAAATTTGAATGAAAACATATAAGGATCAAGATGGAAAAGTAAAATATTTTCTACATTTGATGAGGTACATAGTTTGGTAAAATGGTTTTTTAAATTGTGGTCCAATGACGCATGATCTAATATCCAAATAAAACATAAACCGTATGGTTTTCTTGGCGACTCACATGGTTTGAGAAATCATTCTGATAGTGTTAAAATGGATTTAGACCCAACTCAAAAGTTTTCCAGGCCACACCACATTTGTTTTAATATTGTTCTTCCTAGTAAACAATGTTTCATGATCAAAACTAACCCTTCCTCATGAAATGTATAACTGACTTTTCCACAAATTTCATATCCTTAAACCTTATGATTATCCTAAGACCTTCCCTACTCATTGGGAACATTCAATAAACAATTTGAAAATGATTTAAACAATGTTAAAAAAATTGTACCACAATAAATGTTATGGATATTACATTGGTTGTGTGTTTCAATTTTTCTAACTATTTTATCCCATATACCAATAATGAATAAACAATATAAATTTTTCATGGATGAATAACTAAAATAAACTACTAATAGATTATAATATCTGTAAAGGGATGAAAATATATTCATCTTTCCTTTATTTAGTTACTTAATTAAAACATGTTTAGTACATTCCAAGAAAAATAATATTAATAATCTATTATTTGAATGCATATTAAAAAATATTTCATTAATAATACTCAAATATCTATATAATTGTTTCCATAAAAACTAAATTCCCGAACTCCTCAAATAAATATAAACTACTAATGAAATACCAAAAAGTTAAAAAAGATAAGATCACAAATTTTCATAAAATAACATAACATTAATCCCCAAACAATATAAATTATCTACTAATGTCACATAAAAATCTTCTGAGTACATATATCATATATTAATTTTCAATGTTTCACTATAAAATTAGTATAAAAGTATAATTAAAATTTTTATTCTTCAAAAATTTAACACCACCCTTATTCATTAAATAAAAACAAATATAGTCTAATATATTCTGTAAATCCAAAAAAATAAGCATCACCAAATATATCATATATCACTTTTTCATCAAATTAATAATCAATTTTATGGTCCCAAATACTATCAAATTTGTATTATGTAACGACCACAACCCTAGTATCTTGTAACTGGTGTCTCCTTTATTACATTGGCTTGAATACAAAGGGTCAAATCCTAAAAGACTAATCAATTTTTACGTTTTTTAGAACTAGATAAATACATGATAATTATGTTATATTATCTATAAGAAATAAAACATAATACATTACAAAATAATAATCCCAACATCCTTGAAAACACATTCAAATGATATATCTTCATACCATGAGGAAAAGAAAAAAAATAATTATGAGCTAAAAGTATCACTAAGGGTAAAGTATAGTGGAAGTAATCATGAATCAATTAGTATAATCAACATTTATAAATAATTAATTAAACTAACATTCCATTTTAATAACATTACTATCATGTAGATATAGGAAAAAATCAATATTACCATGTGAATAACTGAAAACAGTCCATTTAATCAATAATCTGATAATGAAATTCATCCATGGATAATATCATTGAGAAAATATTATGGATTTTAATATTAATTTTATTTCAAAATAAGTAAATATATAATTATTGGATATCATGTCTTAGAAACATGATACCTTTACTATCAAGACCTTTCATAAGATAGTTTAAACTACATATAGAAACCCATTTAATGTAGACAACTGATTTGACTCCTAAGACCTACAAATGCATCAATGGAATATATAATTACTATCCCCACACCTCAATACAAGTGAAAATCGTTCCTCATATGTATAATAATAAATTTAATCCATGAATCAATATGTATAATCATCAAATATCTATATTGAGTAATGGATTAATATCCATCAACATTTCCTAAATTAATTAAGTATATTTCAAAGTAAACACCATATGTAAAAATGGTGTGACATTTAGGAAATAATAATAAAATCAAGAAAGAATATTTTTATTAAAAATAAATTTAAGCTTTGATGAATATTTAATACAAGATACTGATTGTTACAAGAGAATTTTAATAATCATAAAATACGGTGAGATTGTTCAATAACATTAACCACTTGGTAATTTTCAATAAAAATACCCTTGTATGAAATAATTCCAATTAGAACTTAAAAAACAATGAGGAGTGAATGAATAGTGATATTACATGTCAAATGGATAGTATATAGGCCACATAAAAGTCAATTGACGCATAATAACAAATAATCATCAATGGAATGTAAATTGTGATGAAATCTTTTACCTCTTTATTTTTATGTTTAAATATTATATAACATAACATATAGTGGTTTTAAAACTATTATTAACTCATAAATTAACTATATTAATATTTATAATTCCATATATTATCCATTTATAATATCTTATCAGTCCATTATTAATAATCATTCATTATTTTTACTTTTTTGGATGTCAATTTCCCTATTTTCTCATTCATTATTTTTCATGAATGTTCATGTTCATGTGAATGGGGTTCTAGATAAATTAAGTATGTTATGATCATGGAGGTGGTAGGACGTCTGTACCCATGATTAACATTTCTATTTTTCAACAATTCTTATGGAATTGTAGTATGTAATATTAAAAAATTATTTTTTAATCCTGATATCAATATTAATATAGTATTTAATTATATATATATATATCATCTATATGGTGTGGGGATAAAAAATAGAGTCACATCCCATCGTGAAGGCAACAATACACATGTACACGAATGATGTTATCTTCATTAAGTGTAAAAACGAAAATGTTGTATTATATGTTCTGGTTGATAAATATGTAATTAATATAATAATAAGGTTATGTATATTACTTATATTCATTAACATTAACCTTAATACATTCCATGTAAATTATTTTGAGATAAAAAATATCATTACTTCACCAGATTGTAGTCCACCGAACATAGAAGTGACGTTGTCATGCCCCATATAAAATGGAATGTAAAAAAGGAATATATGATATAACGACTCAATTTATATAAATTTATTTTAAATATAAAACCAATATTTTATATCCATCATAATACCCATACTTTATTTTTGGAAACGGAAAAACGAATGACATCGTTTCAAAAGGTGGTAGTTCACCATACACAGAAATAGTGATTTATAATACAGTTGAAAGAAGTGGACATTTTTTAAGTTCATGAACTTATTTTAAAAAATTAAAAGTATATTTATGATAATGGATTAATTATATCATCATGGTTTAATAATAATTTAATTATTTGTGTAAATAAATAAAATAAACATGCTTGTGGAAGAACGTTACCTCTTCTTCATGCATTCTCCTTGGGCTGGCACTGAAACCTCCCAATGTTTGATTTCATACCAAGATAAGTATTCTAGGATAATAGAAGGTAAGATGAAAATTTATTTATTAATATATTGTCCCAAAAAAATTGGTTTGAAGTTGTGAATAAGAGAGGATATTTGGTGTCCATTTTTATGTGATTTGAGTGGCACACATGTAATGTTTTTAAAAGAATCAATCATATATACATTTTTATCATTCGAAAATATTCTAAAATGAGAAATTTTAGAAACTATAAGATATAATCTAGAAAATGTCCCTTACAAATGTTTTTGGATAAATTTTTAGGTATTTTAAAACCCTTATCCTTTAAGTTTAACACTCTGCTAAATAAATTTTTTCTTTAACCTAGATATTAATTTTTACTAATTTCACAATTCATTTGGTCAAAAATAAAGATGATATTGCTAGAAAATAAAAATTAGTATTATTCCAATTATGTAATTCTTTTTTATTTTAATTTACTCAATTCAAAAAATTAAAATTAAAATTAAAACCACATATGTGATGAGAAAGGTAGTTTTTAAGGAAAAAATTTTCATAAGTTTACAATGTTGTTATATCAAAATTAAATATGAAAATGATTTCAGGGAACTAAACTGGATTAAATTATTTATAAATGAACTAATTTTACTTTAAAACATATTCAAAATAAAATTTATTATTGTAAATTAATATAATAAAAAAATGTTTTTCTGTTAAAATTAATTATTTTCACTATTCATAAAAAAGTGATACATTTTAGAAAAATCCAAAAAATTCACCATAACATAATATTTATATTATTATTTCAAAAGATAAGCTTATTTTATCAACTAAATTTTTTAATGGTTTTTTAATTAATTCTACATTATGTGTGAAAATTGTGACTAAGTCAGACATTTCTTAAACCCTAGGTTTCATGTATTGGATTTTATTAAATTTAGATGAATTCAAATATATTGTAAATTATAGGTTTGTTACGTTATTCCATCATAAAAAATCATCATTAGAAATTAATGGATATTACCTCTTAAACTGACTAGGTTAGTTCTTCTTCCAAACATCAACCCCTATTTCTTCTTCTATTTTTTGACTACTCCAATGTACATTTACTATACATACCATATGATTGCTCAATAATTTCTCTCTAGAAAAAATAAGATGAATCGGTTTTTTGTAGTATGATTGATAAGGGTCTAATTATATTTTATCAGAGGTGATAACATGGATTGTCTCTATCATATACATCCTTAACAATAATATTTAGAGAACATTGTGTACTTTTTAAAGACTATGATGTCTTTTAAACAATAAGAAACAACTAAAAATTTTTCAAAACATTTCCTATGGAACAATATACATAGGGATAAATTAACATTCTTACAAAACCTTATAACACCATTCCATTTAGATACTTTCTAGAATCAACGATCTCCCACATAGAATTATGAATCATTCTACCTATTATTATTAAAATATTTTGCTTAAATTAGGTTTTGTTATTGTGATCCTGAATATATATTACTTTTATGATTTTCTATTTAAATAATTTGGGGCCTAAAAGTTATCTTACATAGAATAAATCCCAAAAAAACTATTATATGAAATCTCTTTCCATATTATTCTTTATACAGAGCCATTTGAATGCATGAATAGAAACTATTGTTATAAAAAACTCAACCAAAGATAAATAATGGTATTTCACACCATTAAATTCATGTAATATTAAAATCAACATTTATTCCATTTTTTAAATCATCATTTTGGATTTCCTGTCAACTTAAGGATGTTTCGAGGTGCTCAAATAAATCTCACTATCAAGAGCATTATGAAGATTCTTCCATAACTTTGTTGAATGAGGATCACAATTGGACACACTTGAGATATATTCACCATAATTTCTTACAACATCATTAATATAGAGCCCTAAGAGGACATTAAGAGGAAAATATTATCTTATAGAGAGTAAATTAGAATATTTGTTAGGCGATCAATGATAACCCATATTGCATCATTCCTTATATGAGTCATTGGAAGTCATGTAACAATGTACATAGTAATTTCATCCTATTTTCATATAGGAATAAAAATATGTTACATGAATCCTCTAGGATTCCACCTACCCACTATCACTTATTAGAAAACCAATCATCTAGATACATATTTAAAATTTATTTCTTTACGTTATCCCACCAAAAATGTTCCCCCAAATCCTTATAGTGATTTATTTTACCAAGGTGTATAGGGATGTTTGACATATGACCATCATTAAAAAATTCAATTTCTAGATCAATTATATATGGAACACATAATCATGTTCCAAATTTCAGAACACCGTATTCACAAATAGTGTACGATCATTTTCCATCATTCAAAGCTTTAATATACTTATGAAATTTCTTATCATCATATTATGAAAAAAAAAATCTAATAAATACAATTTTTCAATAGTTTGGATATATTTTAATTTATCCCATTATTTAATAATTCCCATATATATAATTACTAGATACATAAACCTATGATCACTCTTGTAACACCCCAAGGTTTTGAAAATAGATATAGAATTTGATTATATAATCTAGCCATTAAACACAACTTTGCCTCTTCTATGTTTTGAATTTCTAAAAATGGTCATCTAGATTTGTGTTCAGAAAGTCATTTAGAGAATAATAGAACAAACATGATTTTTGGTGAATAGTAACATACCCTTATGAATAGTAATACGAATAGTAATATGACATTTATGAATAGTAAAATAATAATATTATTTTATTATCATATGGTAATAAGATAATGGGTTCTTAATTAATTTTTCAATGTCCCATAAAACTAATTGCACTTCAAGGTTGTTATTTTTGAATTCACTATGACCTTATTTAAAAATTAAATTAATAATATATAGATTTTTTTTTGAAAAATGGAATTCAATTTTGAATTCTACACGTTGAAAAATGGTTATGGTGAATTTTGGGAATTTTTCTGAAACAGTTGATTTTTTAGTGAATAGAAAAAAATATAGTTTGTAGTTTCAATGTGTTTTTGACGTCAATAATGATGAAATAATGATTTCGTAAATCTTGTATACTTGTTTATAGTTAAGAAAATATGTGAGGTTTCCCAATTGTCTTAAACCATGATTATATACCATGGGCAAGCCCATGGTTTTGCAAATACCACCCATGAGGTGTCCCTTGGAAATTTTTAAAATAATCCCTCACATTTCCTATAAATACCAACTCCTCCCTTCATTGAATTCATTAAAAATTATCCCTCAAAGAAGCTCTAGGATCATTATTTTCATAGTATTCCTCTTATGGTTTCCTCAATCCCCCAAGGTCCCAACCTTCATGTTCCAAGGGTTACTCTACAAGGTATGAAAATTATGAATTTCATTCTTTTTTTCCTTTCAAGTTCTCTTTTATGTGGTATATCATTCAAGTTTCCATACCATGTTCTTATTTTTATTCTTATTCATGATATACTATATATTATGATTCATTTCTGGATGGCTGACCCTTGTCCCCTCTATTTTTAATATTTTCTAAAACCATGTTGCGAAGCCGTTAGGCTGCCGAATTTTTGTAATCGATTTCAAAAATATTCTTTTATTTTGAGTTCTTTATTTATTTTTTATTCATATCTTCATACCCAAGAGGAATGAAATCGCCAGAATCTTTTATATTATGGATTTTCTCTTTTTCATAATAAATTCATCATCAACCATCTTCCTTTCCCCACCATTTATTTGAATGAAATAGAAGCACAGTTCGAGATGTGCCAATTTAGCACATCCAAGGACAACAATTTATCAATATAAATTATAATATTTAATACTGGTCATGAAACTATATTAATGGTTGATCTAGACTATAAAATATGTTTTATAACCTAATTAATATTTTGGAACCCGAATATGTACATACAATTATGTTATATGAAAAAACTAATTCATTATATTCCAAATACCGTCAAATAATCGAAGTGATTGTCATCTAATGGTTCAACCTCACTCCATGTAACCAAAAGAAAAAAAATGGAAATTAAAAATTATTTATGTTCATAAAATAATATATAATTCAAATACTAGAGAATTATAATCCTTCCACATGAAATTCATTACTTAAAAACAATTGAACTGAATATGAAAATAAAGGAAACAAACACTCCAGAAAGAAAAAATTCAATATAATAACTTCTCTATAAAGACATAAATAAACTAACCAGAATTATGGTAAAATAAGTACATGTATAATAGGTTCTGAAATAAGTTATTAACAAGTATAATTTCATATTTCAGGATCTTAAGTACAAGAGAGGAACACGTTCAGAGTTAAGGTTAGGGTTTTCCACCCGAACTTCCACTTTCATTCGGGATACTTTCATTGTCTAATTACCTCGATGTAATTATTATGTATTGATATGTACTCATCATATTTCTAGTGTGAGTATCATATATATGTACACAAACCATAATCCTTCCATATTTTTGGGATTGTTACATGTTTTAAAAGGAATCTCTCAAAACTGTTTCCAAAAATACGAGCTCGATACAAGGGAATTTATTAAATTCATATCTATTTTCACAGGCTAGCTATAATATGTTTTCGGAAACCATTATCCTTATAAAATCAATCATTTTATCATAAAATACTATCTTAATTTACTTCTAGTTTTATACAAATATTTTTCCAAAATAACTCTTCTTTTCAAAATAATAGGGTATTTATCTCAAAAATTGCTTAATGACATTATAAGAGTGTTTTCATCTACTTCCACACTCTTTTTGATTCCATGGTATTATTTGGGTTGAATCATTTGTGAATTAATCTACCATAGTCTATTTAATGGTTTATGACTAACTCTATTATGGGTGATCTATCCTAAAACCATTCACCATATTACTCAGACTGATTAGTGTTTTATGTTTAATGATTGGGAAAAGTTGGTTACATTTCATATTATAGTTTCAACAAGAATGTATATGTTGTTTATGTATATCCCTACTCATATAAGGAATGCATTAGACTTATTATGTGATGGTTGGGTCCTGCTATAGCCCCTCAATGCATCGGTAGGTCTCATGGGACAACTAGAACCGGAATTGGCAGAGGCCATTCCCATTTATGAGTTATGATTTTAGCCGAGGCCTTAATCACTAGACGTCTTAACCTAGGCCTTGACACAATGTGGAATTATGCACTTCCCTCATTATGAAGCTAGTAATTGAATGTTCATGTGGTTATTCGACTAGTATAATACCCATGATTATGTTTTATTATGGCATTATTTACTCAACTCATATTCAATCCATAATTTGTTCATGTTTATTATTAAAGGCATTTCTTTTCAATTATTCACCATGTCTAATGTGTATATTATCTTCTGCTACATTGCTTACTCTTACTGAGCATTTGAGCTCACCTCTTTCTTATGTTTCATTTTTTCAGGATATGACGAAATAAATTATGAATGAATTGCAAGCATAATCTAGGAGACGTGATGTTTCTTGTGAAATAAACAACATTGTTTTTCCTTCATGTTGTAATATTGATCTTATGTATGTATCTTGTTTCTAATAATACTAAACTACTCGGTCCATAAGGATTAGTATTCCTTGTTTATAAGATAATAAGGCACTGGCTCTGGGTAACTGGGATCAGGTCCTTACTATTGGTATCATAGGAAGTTTAGTAGAAAACATGGAAAATAGATTTTGAAAATATAGATTAGGGAAGATTCCCTAAGATAGTCATTAAGGATAAATATAGAAGAACATCCTTGTATTTTGGTAAGGAATAGATTATGTGGATATTTTAAGCAATTCATCCCTGTCTGGATACGAGTAGGTAGAGGTGGCTCTGGCACAGATGTACCTAGGAGCGAAAACTCCGACGAGGAGTTTCGGGCTTGGCCCAAAGTATCCTGGTACACGGCAATGGGCCTTGCTGCACTATTGGTTACTACACTCACAGGGGATATTCTTAGGATAATTCACGTTTTCTTTACAAGCCATTATGAAGGATTAAAATGTAAATTTTTCCTTAAAGATACCATGTTTATGAGTAAGATATTAGCTATGAGTAGAATTTCAATTTATGCTTAGTATTTTTCTACATTGATATTATAAGTTATGGTTCATACCATAATCTAGTTTATGCCATTATCTAGAAATGGAGCCTACTGGAAGGAATGGAAACCATATCAATGAACGTGCTCCATGTAGGGATTCCATCCTACTCAAGATAATTATAGTGGAGATGGTGATACTACTGGTGCTGATCAGCTTATTAACATACCGGGAAAACTCTCTCATGTTATGAATAATAACATTACTCATATGGAACATCTTGATCTGCAACATACATGATCAATGTTAGATCATTTAATGAGGCAACAACTGCCAACATTTAATGGGGGTACAAATCCATTAGTAGCTGAGAAATGGATAAACACCTTAGAGAAAATATTCCATGCCATGGGGAGTAGCGAAAGGGAGAAAGTTGTCATGGCAGTTTACTGCCTCACTGGAGATGCCGATCAATGGTGTTCGCAGATTCAAAACACAAAGGGTGATGAATAAGTATCAATTATGGAATGGAGTGAGTTTAAGTAAATTTTCTTAGAAAAATACATTCCACATCACAATCGAGAAGATATGGAAAGTAAATTTCTAAGTCTGAGACAGATAGAGGAAGAGAATGAAATAACTATGTGTGAGGAAAGGAATGTTCGAATAGAGTATGTAACTATTGTGCAGGAATATATTTATATTTTTCCAGAGGATTTACCTGGACATACTCCAGAGTGGGAAATTGAGTTTTCTATTGACTTAATTCATGTTTCATGTCCCATATCAAAGACCCCATATAGAATGGCTACTGTGGAGATAGTAGAGATAAAGATGCAAATAGAGGAATTGAGTGATAAAGGATTTATTCGACCTAGTGTTTCTCCATGGGAACCCTTGCCCTATTTGTCAAGAAGAAAGATGGATCCATGAGGCTGTACATTGATTATATGGAAATCAAGTCTATTACATTAAAGAATAATTATCCTCTTCCCATACCTGAGTGGAAGTGGGATAATATCACAATGGACTTGTTTATGGGACTACCAAAGACTCCTAGAAGGAACGATGCAATATGGGTCATTGTTGATCATCATACCGAGACAGCACATTTTCGTGATATAAGATAAGATCTACCACTTGAACTTCTAGAAAGACTATATATTAATGAATTTTTGAGACTTCAAGGGATCCCCCTATCGATTGTTTCTGATCGTGATCCCGTCTTTAAATCACAATTCTGGAGGAGTCTTCAGGAGGCCCTAGATACCGATCTTCGTTTGAGCACTGCCTACCACCCACAAACTGATGGAAAATCATAACGGACTATTCAAACATTGTAAGACATGTTGAGTTCTTGTTTACTTGATTTTAAAGGAATGTGGGATCAGTATTTACCTCTTGTAGAATTTTCCTACAATGATAGCTTCCATTCAAGCATACAGATGGAACCCTACGAAGCTTTATATGGGAGGCGATGTCGTACACCAACATGCTAGGATGATGTTGGTGAATGAAAGCTCGTGGGCCCAGAACGTTTTGGAGAAACAAAGGAAAAGGTGAATGTTATCCAAAACCATATCAAAATAGCTCAACGTATGAAAAAGAGCTACGCTGATAACCGATGGAAGGATTTGGAATTTCAAGAAGGTGATCACGTCTTCTTAAAGGTATCTACATTGAAGGGTATTATACGATTCGGTAAGAATGGAAAATTGAGTCTCAGGTACATCAGATCTTTTGAAATTATGGACCGAATTAGAGCCGTAGCGTACTGTTTGGAAATGCCTCCAAGTCTTTCCAAGGTTCAAAATGTGTTCCACGGGTCAATGTTACGAAAGTACATGCCAAAACCAACACATTTACTTACATATGAAGAAGTAGAACTTGAGACTGATCAATCTTATTATGAAGATCCTATCAAGATAATTGATACCAGAGAACAAGTATTGAGAAATCGGACAAATCGTCTGGTAATGGTTCTATGGAGGAAGCATAAAATGGAGGAAGCAACGCGGGAGCCTGAGAAGCTTATGTTAAAGACATACACGTATCCTTTTAGGTAATATTTTGTTACTTTCGAGGATGAAATTTTTGTAAGGAGGGGAGAATGTAACACCCCAAGGTTTTGAAAATAGATATAGAATTCGATTATATAATCTACCCATTAAAAACAACCTTACATTATTTATGTTTTGAATTTCGAAAATTGGTCATCTAGAGTATTGTCCAGTAAGTCATTTAGAGTCTGATGGAACAAACATGATTTTTAGTGAATAGTAACATACCCGTATGAAATGTAATGTGAATAGTAATATGAATAGTAATATGACCCTTATGAATAGTAAAATAATATTATTATTTTATTATCCTAAGGTAATAAGATAATGGGATCGTAAATAATTTTTCAAAGTCACATAAAACTAATTGCACTTCAAGATTGTTATTTTTTGAATTAACTCTAACGTTATCTAAAAATTAAATTAATAATATTTTGAAAATTCTTTTTGAAAAATGGATTTCACTTTTAAATTCTACAGGTCGAAAAATGGTTAGGGTTAATTTTGAGAATTTTTATGAAACAGTTGATTTTTTAGTGAATAGTAAAAATTACAGTTTTTAGTTTCAGTGTGTTTATGACATCAATAATGATGAAATGATGATTTCATAAATCTGGTAGACTTTTTTATAGTTAATTAATATTTTAGGTGTCCCAATTGGATTAAACCATGAGAAAATACCATGGTAAATCCCGTGATTTTGCAAATACCACCTATCAGGTGTCCCTTGGAAATTATTAAAATAATCCCTCACTTTTTTTATAAATACCAACTCTTCCCTTCATTGAATTCATTCCCAATTCTCCCTAAACGAATATCTAGCCTCCTTATCTTTATAGAAGTCCTCCCAAGGTTTCCTCAAGCCCCCAAGGTCCCAACCTTCAAGTTCAAAGTGTTACTCTACAAGGTAAGAAAATTCATAATTTCTTTCTTTTTCCTTTCATGTTCTCTTTTATATGGTATATCATTCATGTTTCGATACCATGTTCTTATTTTTATTCTTATTCTTGATCTAATATATATTATGATTCAATTCTGGATGGGTGACCCTTGTCCCCTCTCTTTTTAGTATTCTCTAAAAACATGTTGTGAAGCCGTTAGGCTGGAAAATATTTGTAAGCGATTTCAAAAATTATTCTTTTATTTTGAGTTATTTATTTAATATTTCTTCATCTGTTCTTACCCAATAGGAATCAAATATCTCGAATATTGTATATTATTTATTTTCTATTGTTCATGAAAAATTCATCATCAACCTTTTTCCTTTCCCCACCATTTATTTGAATGAAATGGAAGCACCGTTCGAGATGTGCCAATTTAGCACATTCAAGGACAATGGTTTATCAATTTCAATTATAATATATAATACTGGTCATGAAACCATATTCATGGTTTAACCAGACTATAATATATGTTTTATAACCTAATTAATATTCATGAACCATAATATGTACATATAATTAAGTTATATGATAAAACAATTTCATAATATTCGAAATACCACCGAATAATCGAAGTGATTATCATCAAATGGTTCAACCTCATTCCATGTAACCAAATGAAAAAAATGGACAATAACAATTATTTATTTTCATAAAATAATATATAAATCCAATAAAGGAGATTTATAACCATTTTACATGAACTTCATTAATTAAAAACAAGTTAACAATATATGAAAATAACGGAAACAAACACTCCAGAATGACGAAATTCAATACAATAACTTATCAATAAAGACATAAATGAACTAACCAAAATTATGGTAAACTAAATACATGTATAATACATTATTAAATAAGATATTAGAAATTATAATTTCACATTCCCGGAGCTTAAGTACAAGAGAGGAACACGTTCATAGTTAAGGTAAGGGTTTTTCCGCCGAAATTCCACTTTCATTCGGGATACTTTCATTGTCTAATTACCTCGATATAATTCTTATGTATTGATATGTACACATAATATGTCTGGTGTGAGTATCATATATATGTACACAAACCAGAATCCTTCCCCATTTTCTGGATTATTAGATGTTTTAAAAGGAAGCTCTCAAAACTGTTTCCAAAAATACGAGCCCGATACAAGGGAATTTTTCAAATTCATATCTATTTTCAAGGGAAAAATATAATCTATTTTTGGAAACATTTATCATTATAAAAACACTAATTTTATCATAAAATACTATCTTAATTTACTTCTCCTTTTTTACAATGATTTTTCCAAAATTACTCATCTTTTCTAAATAAAAGGGTATTTATCACAAAAATTGGTTAATGATTTTAAATGAGTGTTTTCATCTAATTCAACACTCTTTTTGATTCCATGGTATTATTTGGGTTTAATCATCTGTGAAGTCATATAAAATATTCTATTTAATGGTTTTTTACTAACTCTATTATGGGTGATCTATCCTAAAACCATTCACCATATTACTCGTAATGGTTAATGTTTTATATTTAATGATTGGGGAAAGTTAGTTACATTTCATATTACAGTTTTAACATGAATGTATATGTTTTTTATGTTTATCACTGATCATATTAGGAATTAATTAGACTTATAATGTGACGGGTGGGGCCCGCTATAGCCCCTTGATGCATCGGTAGGTCTTATGGGACAACTTGAAGTGGAATTGGTCGAGACCTTTCCCATTTATGAGTTATGATTTTGGTCGAGGCCTTAATCACTAGAAGTCCTGGACGAGGCCTTGACACAGTCAGAAATTATGCACATCCCTTATTATGAAGATAGTAATTGAAATTTCATGTGGTTATTCGACTAGTATAATTCCAATGATTATGTTTTATTATGGCATTATTTACTCAGCTCATATTCCTTCCATAATCTGTTCCAGTTTATTATTAATGGCATGTCTTTTCAATTATTCACCATGTCTAATGTTAATATTATCTTCCTCTGTATTTCTTACTCTTACTGAGAATTTGATCTCACCCCTCTCTTATGTTTCATTTTCTCAGGATATGAAGAAGTAAATTATGAATGACTTCCAAGCATAATCTAGGAGATGTGATATTTATAGTGGAATAAAAAAGCGTTGTTTTTCCTTCATGTTGAAATATTTATCTTATGTATGTATCTAGTTTCCAATAATACTAAACTACTCAGTCCTTAGAGATTATTATTCCTTGTTTGTATGCCAATAAGGAACCGGCTCTGGGTAACTGGGATTGGGTCCTTATAACTCTCAATCCTCATTTGGTTTATAACTCCATGTTTTTTCCTACTTAATGATTATACATCCTTCTTTTATTTCCCTATGTGGTTTTGTATTGAGAAATCATAATACCTGAGTAGATAGAGACATAAAATATGTATCATATGGATATATTTCTATGAAAATGTGTATTTTATTATTTTATGATCAGTTTATGTCTATGTTCTTTCACCATATATAACATTTCTCTATATATTCAATGAAATCATTAAATTTTCCAACTCAAGATCATTTTGTTGGATATTTCTATTTGTTATTATTCAATTTACGTGATTCATGTGCAATAAAATTATCATTTGTATTTAGTAAATAACCAATTATCATTTTTAATGCATCACAATATATCACAATCCCATCACTTCCAGATGGTAGTGTCAAAATCAGAGAACAGACCAATCTTTTCTTTAGTTTATCAAAAAATTATTCACATTTTTTTCAAAACAAATTTAACCCAATTACATGTAAAATGTGTTAACATTTTTTTTAATAGGAAAAAATATTGAGTGACTCACTGATCATAACCTTACAAATAAGTGAATCTATGCACCTCGGTTATGTTCGTTGGTATATTCCATTCTTTGACTTCCTTGATATTTTTAGGATCAACTAATATTCCATCTTTCAAGAGGATATAAATAAGAAATAAAACATCATGAATCCAAAAATCACACTTAATAAATTTACCATATAACTATTTACTTGTAATAGTGAAAAGAATAATCCCTATGTGATTTTCATGGTTCATAAAGCCTTTAGAATACCCCAAAACATTATCAGTGAATACCATATCAAAAACATTAAGTTATTCCTTCAATACTCTATTAATTATATCCATCATAATAGTGGGTTCATTAATAAATATAAATATTATTATAGAAAAATCATAATATCTATACCCCATTTTAAATGTTTTTCTTGGAATGTCTCTATTATTAACTTGAAACTAATGATGGAAAAAACGAAGTTCAATCATTGAAAAATATTGGGCTCCATGAATTTGATCGAATAAGTTATAAAATCTAGGAATATAATACATTTTATTTATCATAATAGAATTTATTTCCATATATTAATCAAATACCTCATGGATCCATCATTATTCTTAGTGATGAGCACAAGGGCTCCCCACGGTGAAATCCTAGGGAGAATAAGTCACTTATCACTATACTTTACTACTTGATTCTTCTACACAACTAATTTAAAGTGTCATTTTTAAAAGGATTATTTTATATTGTCCTTACATCAGTTATTAAATATTTTTAAAACTCAAATTCATTCTTTTGATGATGCCCTGGTAATTATTCATGAAATACATCAATGTTTTCCTGTAAAATAGTTACATCCTCAATTTGATGATTACATTATCCACCCCTAGATTGTATCTTCACTTGTTCCCCAAGAATAACATTTTGTATAGTTAATGGGGGTGGATCCGTGTTTTACATTGACAATGTATTCAGTGAAGATATTCATTATATTCCTCCCAAATCATTTTTTCATTCTTACTGTAATAAAATTTTTCATCAAATTTTAAAATCTTGTCCATAGAAAGGACATATAATATTTAACCATAATTATTATAATAAGGTAAAAAAAATATATCATGTTAGTTTGTTATAATGGGGACTTCCTCACATATACTTATTTTAATGATACTTCCCTTAGGAGTTTGGACTAACAACTCAATTCTCAAATTAAAAGGGAAATATCACATTTTCTTGGAAAATAATAAATATATGAAATTCTATGTGGATTCAAAATAAAAAAAACATTTTTTTCAAATTTCAATATGGGATTAATGTACCTAAAATCATCATTGGAAATATCCACCTTAACTATAGTGATCACAAAATCTAATCAGTCACCCCATGCCCTCTTCTGTGGTGTATTCTATTAATGCTTGGGATATTTGTGGGAATAATGACCATTTCATTATATACAATAAACTACAAATTGTTTATTTGTTTCTTCCACTTATGTTAATGAGATATATTCTTCCTATCACTAAACTTGTAATATATTTACATAACCTTTATGAATTTTACAAGGTGATTATTTCTATAGTTTTCACTATATGGAAATTTCATGATCTTTTTCTTCTTTTTTTCTTTCCATTTTACATGGTGTTAAGATAGCCTCTTATTATCTTGGTGTCCAAGGATTATGTATGATATATATAATTATTTATTTATTTTTAAGGAAAATAAAACCATTTCGTTGTATGATGAAAGTTCTGAGACATAAATGCCCTTCAGAGACTTTTATTTTTCCTTTTATTGATATGGGATATCCTCAACTCCCTATTGAGTATATAATTAATAGTATACATGGATAAACAAGTAAATGTATCCTATTACTTAGCAAAACATTCGTCTTCCTTTTTATTTAAGCTAATTAATTTACTCTTAATTTTATTTTAATTTCCATGAGGAAAATATTTATTAAATAATGTCTACTTAAAGGATTTTTATTCCATAAGTTAATTTTCCTCTTTCTACCTAGTATTTAGGATCAATGGATATAATTTATTAGCATCATCATTCTGGTAATACACTACAAGAATAACCTTATCATTTTCACTACATACCATGTCCATAAATATATTTTCCGAAGACTTAATCAATTTTTTAGCCACAATAAAATTAGTAGTCGTACCAAATGATAGAGGATTTATTCACAAGTAGAAATCCATCATTGGATAATCTTGTTATGGAATAGGTTTCTCAATTTGAGAAAGGCTTTTTATCATAACCTAATTTATCTACACTAATATATCTATTGTTTTCTCTGTTACAATATTAACTACATTGGTTTTCATAGAAGGGAAATGTCAAAAAAAAATATGGGTATTTATAGACTTTATCCTTCCAAATTAAATTTCTAAAAAATTGAATATAATAGATTATCTTATAAAATTAATAATTTTAACTCATAATGTATAATTCCAAATATTTGGTAATAATTATCATAAATTAAAATTTATGTATTTTCAATCTATGTTTTATAATCGTTGGTTTCATTGGGAATATAATTATATTCAAATGCTTCATTATTGTTTCTAAATGAAATGTGAATTATCTTATAAATATCACATAGGAGTTTCAAATCAAGTGAGAGGTAAATCCATTTTTTTCCACTAGGTGATGATCAGGTCTATTGCAATGTGTCAATTTAAAACTTATTATGCCTTTGTACCTTGGTTCTAGAACCATGTCCACATGTAGAATGAAAATTTGAGTGTATTTCTATGAAGACCCATATAATAACTTCTTTATCAGAATGTTAGGATGTTCTTATACACATATCCTTAAATTATATCATATGGTTTTGTTACTTAATTTTTTCCCTTAATCTAGTTACCATTTATTCTAATAAACTTCCTATAATACCAAATTTAATAATCCCAACCCGGGTAGGCTATAACCGATTTCTTCTTTATTGCTTTAGCATTGAAACAAAGGGTTATATCCTAAAGAAACCACTAATTGAGCAATTTTTTATAACTATATACATAAAAGATAATTATTTGCTTATAGTAATTGGAAATAAATCATAATAAATAACATAATAGAAATTAAAATATCCTTAAAGACTAATTCAAAAGATTAATCTTCATAACTGTGGGAAAGGAATGAAAATAACGGTGATCTCAAATTTTCAGTAAGGGTTATGTAAGTGAGAAGTTATCATGAATCATTATGTTTAATAAAAATTTAAATATCATTATCAAAAGTCACATTCCAATTAAATTACTTGATTATTGTGGAATGATAAACCAAAATCAATACAAAAAGGTAAATAACTAAAAAACGATGTCATTTAATTAATAAACGGAGAATAAAATGCATTCATATATAATATCATATTACAAATATCATGGATAAAAATAATAACTGAATTATTAGTGAAGTAAATGTTTAATTATTTTAATCCATACCTCAGGGACATGATACCTCTAATATCAATACCATTGAGAAGATTTTTTAAACTACATGTAGAAAACTTTTTAATTTATCCAACTGATTTGTCTCATTAGACCTTCTAATGTATTAAAGGGATATATAATTTCATTATGAACCCTTCATTACTAGTCTAAAGCATTCCTAATATATCAAGTAATCAATTTAATTCATAAATAATTATTTTTTCTCATCAAACATCTATGTTATGTAAAGGATACTTATTAATAAACATTTTCTCAGTTAGTCATAAAACATTCAAAGTAATCTTCATATGTAAAACCGATTTTTGTTTTATGATATAAATTAATAAACAATAAAATAACATGGATACACAAAATAATTATTATTTACATTGAAAAATGATTTCAAGAAAGTGGTTGTTTTAAGACAATTATAACAATCACAAAATAATGTAAGATTGTTTAATAAATTTTACCACATTGTAAATTTTTAAGTCACATCCCCTTGGATAAAAAATAGAAAATTGAATCATAAAATTTCATTAGTTATGAATTAATCATGATATTACATGTCACTTGGGTAGTATATACACCACATCAAATTGAAATTATGTATAGTAACAAATAATTCTAAATTGTATGTAAATTGAAACAAAATCTCTTACCTCATACTTCATTTTGGTTGAATGTCTTTTAAACTCATGTATTGTGGTGTAAAATATTTTGATAACTTTTAGTATAAAAATATTTATATTTCTAAAATCATATATTATCCTTTTATAATATCTTATCACTCATTCATTAATAATACATGATTATTTTAATTATTTCATGTGTTAATTGTCTTGTTTTCTCAGTCACGATTTTTCATTAAAGTTTTGATTATTCAAGGTTTTGTATAGTTATTTTACCTCCAGAATAATCAACATGAAATAATTATCATATTTATATATCGATTATACTTTTAATACCAATGATAAAGTATGGTCATGTGAAATGATGTACATTACAATCATAGAGATTGTATGTTGTACGTACACATGAGTAACATTTCAATTTTTCATTGATCATTATAGAAAGGGGGTAAGTAATTTACCATATATCCAGAATGATCACAATACCAAAAATATATAATATAATTTCATTATATATATATGAATGTATTTATTTCAACTATTTTTTGTGATTATGAAAATAGAGTCAGATTGATTTGTTCAAGTAGTAGTCTACATATACATGAATGATATTTTCATCATTAAGTGAAAAGGGAAGAAATTTCTTTATTATATTTTAAAATTGATAAATATTTAATTGATATCATAATTTTTTCATTTATATAACACATATTAATTAACATTATACATATTACATTCCATGTAAATCTATATTGAAAGATGAATCACATCACTTCATACGGCGGTAGTCTATAGTACACATGACCAATATTATATTATCCCTTGAGGAATGTAATATATAAAATTAGTATTTAATTTAATTACATGATAGGTATAATTATCATATAAATATCAATAAGATAATTTAGATCCATCCTCATACCCAATCCTCAATGGTGGTTGTGGAGGGATGAATGACATTGGTTTGTGGTGTGGTATTTCTCTATAGATTTTTTTGAGGATTTTAGAAACCATATGATGGATGTGGAGATAGTTGAAGGTCATTAAAATTTTGTATCAAAATATAATTATAGGGAACAAAAGAAGTTTATTATATCACAATGTTTTAATATGAATTTATGGAAGTGGAGAAATAAATAAAATAAAAATGATTGTTGAAGAAGGTTATCTCTTCTCCAGGTATCCTCCTTTTGTTTTTACTAAAGAATTAAAAAGTTGTATTTATAGCCATTATAAGGAATATAGAATTAGGGGAGTGAATTTAGGAATTTATTGTTCTAGGTCAATTTTGAAAAAATAGGTTTGAAGGTGTGAAAAATAGATAATAGGGGATGGCCTTTTATAAGCCCGTAGAGTAGAACATAAGTAACTGTTTGAAAAGATTCAGTTCTACCCATGTTTTTATAGTTATAAGATCATAAATATGGTAAATCTTCTAAAATATAATATAATTGGAAAAAATAATTACTTTTAATATATTATGGAAAAAATTTTAGGTCATTTTAAACCCTTATTCTCTTAGTTTCCCCCTAGTAAATCTATTTTTTCCTTAACCGTGGAAACTAATTTTATTGTTTTCTCAGTTAATTTTTCTAAAACAATTATTATCCAAAATTATAAATTATGGGGATTACAAATATGGAATCAGTTTATTCAAATTTAATACATAGAATAGGAAATTTATAATATAATATTAACCCCACAGATCGGATGATAAAGAAGGTTTTTAAAGAGAAACTCTTCAAAATATTAAATAGTTTTTATATCAAAATTAAATATAAAAATAATTAAAATAACCTATATTGGATTTACTAATACATTATTTTTCTAATTTTACAATAAAACCAATTGAAAATATAATTTAACATTATAAATTATTTAAATTAAATTGTAATTTTAAATTAAAATTCATTGTTTTTTACTATTTATAAAAAATGAAACATTTTTAAAAAATCCAAAAAATATACATTATGATAATTTTGATATAATAATTTATAAATTCATTTTTATTTTATCAAATAAATTTTCAAATAATGTTAAAAATTAATTCAAAATTAAGTGCACAATGTGTGACTAAATCATGTTTTTAAACCTAGTGTTACATGTATAAGAAGTTATTAAATTTATTCTAAGTGAAATATATTGTCATGTCTTGAGGTGTTGTAAATTATCATTATCAATCATCTCTTTATCTAACTAATAATAATTATATTGATATCATACATATATTAATGGTTATCTATCCCACAATCATGTCACCACAAATAATATCCCCTTTCCAAGAAATAACATTTCTAGGATATCGATACCATTAAACAAATGATTGAAAATACAAAATGAAAAACAACTAAAGATTAATCCAAAAAATATTTGGGATTATTATAACCATGATATCATTTATGAAACACTTATGAACCATAAATCATAAATACCATTATATAAACACAACAATAATTTCACTTCAATAATTGGTATAACTTATTTCCTTCCATAGACTATGATTTATCCACCAGATTAGTGAATTGGATCAGATATTTCCCATGTTTCCCACAAATAAGACATTGAATTAAAAATTTTACCATTGTATGTGCTTTATTCCTATATATTTTCATCTTCATTTTCCTCAAAAATTAGTTATTATATAACCTTCTTGTCCACACCTTGAACATTATCTAATTTACTTGAGGAATGTTTATGGTAAATTCCTCCCACATTCTCAACATGTAAGTAGATGGATTTTCTTTCCTCCATTGCCTTTGTGAAATTCTATTCTAATATTATTTGGTTCATTTGTAAAATCGCATATTTTCAGGATTTTAACCAGATATAAAGAAATAAGGTTAGGACTAATCACAATATTATTCATTCTATCTATCTTTTCATTTATTTGTTTGTATGGAAAATCACTGCATTGTCCATCATATTCAGTATCGGGATAGTTCCCTCGGGCTCTATTAATTGATTAAAACTAAAAATAATAATGTGATAAAAAATAATCATAGAGATAAAAATTATAATCATTAAAAATAATTCATTTAATATATATTAATCATGAAAATTTATTTTCAATTAATGACACATTAGGTTTAGAAATATTCATCAATGGTCAGTATATATTCAAATCTGTCGATGTTTTTCATAAATAAAATTGGAATTATCCCAAGAATATAGTTTGATAGTTTATAGATAGTTTTGCAATCTTAGTCCCACTCATTATGAACTGGAGAATATTAGGTTAAAACCAACTCTGACATATTCAATGTTGTTACCCCTTGGAACAAAAATTCCATGGTCACATCAACTTACTAGTATCTAGACATGGATTATATTTCTAGGAATATCCTTCTAATATTTTTATCATAAAATAATTTTTTCTCTTATAATTATGATCATCCTAAGTTTAATTTGTAAACTTTTATCATCCTAGTTTTTAAAAATAACTAAACCATAATCTAATACCACGTACAGGGACCGAATAATTTAATACATAAATATTGCATTTTTTAGATTAATATAGTTTTCATATCAATATAATGCACTCTAGAACTATAATGTTTTAGTATCTTTGGATACATGGATATATAATATACTAGTGCATAAAATACCTAGATTGAATCCTAGTTGGTTCTTAACAGTGGAAAACCTCCTTAGACACATCATACCTAAAACGTTTCCTCATATCCTGGTGAAGAGGAAACATAATAAATGGTAATCATAGATTCCCCAAAAGGGAAAAATAGTGAGATATAATTGATTTAATAATCTAAAAATTTTAATAAGGTTTCCATAACAATATGTTAACATTTTAAAACCATACCTAGTAATTCATTGTTCATAATGATGAGTTATTTCATAAAACATGGTAGTTCATAAAGCATGAATCAAAACGTAATGAAAGATCATAAGGCCTAACATAATAATATTGGAATAAGATCATGTCATAAAAGAGTCGTATACAATGTGGAATAATCATAATCATAGAAATATTATTTCATTTAAAAACACTATGAAATTCCTTAAATATTATGATTGTTATAACCGCCCCTATACCTTCTTTTGGTTTGGGATGACCGCTTGGGTACCGTCTTCTTGTTAATGGGATAAACTCTTGTGTACCCTCTTTTTCTTTCTTGGAATGACCTACCATCTACTCATTGAGATCATAAAGCATTAATCATCCCCCAATTCATTAGAGGGATATGATTGACCTAACCATCACATAATCAAAATAAATTCATATGTATTCTACAAGATGATGAAAATAATTATCAATATATCATAAAATAACATGCAGAAAAGCAAATTTATTTTGAAAAGATTTAATCAACATAACGATAAACCATAAGTGAAGATTTTTTTTTCAGTATCATAGAATCATATACATAGTACAAAATCATTACCATAATAGGATGTTATCATATATTAAAAATTATTTTTAAAAAACACCAGATCTTTTCTTGAGAAAAATACTAATTTTGTTTTGAAATCAATTATTTAAAATATATAAAATTCCAATATATTAATTAAAAATATATCATAGAAAAAAATAAAAACATGTAATGTGATATTGAAAAAAACAAGGGTTCATGGAAGAGGGAAATTTAATTCATGAGGTGTATCTAAAAACAAAGATTTTATTCACACTATTAGTAAAAATTATTTCATTCTGAAAAAGGTAAATTTATTATGAAAACCTCTTATATATATTAAAATCTAGGTAAAAAGGATTATAAGTAATTTAAGAATATTAAAAACATTCTATAAATCATTTTACATAAAATATTGAAATTAAAGAAAGGATTCCCCACAAAATAAAAAATAGGGTCATTTTTCTATTATGGACACTTTGTGTGTATTTTACATATTTTCAATGAGATTGTAAATGAACATGGTTAATTCAAATATTTCATTTTTTTATGAATTATATTGACTATTGATTAATTTATGTGAAGAAGGATCTTGGTTATTATTATGCATTGATTATTTTTAATGTATCAAGGTATGTCGAATTATAAAATAAGCTACCATGAAGGATTCAATATATCCTTAAAGATTGGATTCCAAATTGATGGAAAATTGGTTAGGTTATTATTGAAGTTACTTCCATGAAATTAATTAATATATTAAATTCAATAATTTTTTATTGATATAGAGTCCTATAGTTATAATCTAAATATCTCTATGATGATGAAGATTTCATAATTTTTATCCATGGATATTTGGATAATGTTCTGAATTAAAAAATTACATATAAAATATTTTACATTAATTAGAGAAAGCTAGAGATATAAGCTGAAAAAAAGTCATTTCAATCTTGATTTCATATATAATATTGATGGTGTTCTAATTAAAAATGATCAAAACCGAAGAAAATAAAGTTTTTTGATGTCATGACAAATTTCTTGGTGATGAAATGGAATTCATATGAGAAATTTTAAAGGCCAAAACTATCGTGGGGATCCTAAAGGTGATATTCTAGTGTGATTGTGTTAAATATAAAAGACGAATATAGTTGTTTAATATGAAATAGTGTCCATTGATTCTTACAATAAAAATGGTTATAGTGATTCTCAACAAGTAATGGTAGAAAGTTCATTTAGTGACTCAAAACAGACTATGGAAAGAGATCACACATATGGTTGATCATTTCATGGTGGAAAAGTATAAATTTAGGCCTAAATAGTGTGGATAAGGAGGGATATAATATGATGGTCACTAATTCGGATTCAAACCCACTTAGTATTTTTCACCACATCATGGTGTAGGATGTGCTGGGAATTCTGAGTCAGTTATTAAAAGGATAATTGATGTAGATTTTTTCATAGCCTTATAAATATATAACATGATATACCATGAATTTTTTCTCTTCAAAAATTATATTTATAAGATTATAATGGCCCAATAGATCGAATTTTAGGGTGATCTTAATTACCCTATAAGGGAAAAATATACCAGAAACAATAACGAATCAATCAGCATAATAATGATGGAATGGTAAATAACTGAACACACATACCGTGAAATCAATAAAATAAGATGGAATTGAATAAATAATATGGAAGGTAGTAACTAGAAATAAATTCCATTTAAATTACTAGATAAGGAAAAATAAATTTGGAAATTTAAGAAACTAAAACACATTCAATTTAAATAATGAACTGAAATGAAATGTATTCCTAAATATGTTAATGAAAAATCTCATGAAGGAATAATAACTAGATGAAAATGAGGGAAATAATTTATTGATAGATGTCTTGTCTAAGGCACATGAGGACCTAAACAATCGAGACCTATCCTCTGGAAAGTTTAAAACTATGGATCCATCCAATATTAAATTTATGAAATATATTTGTCTCATTAAAACCAATTGATACATCGAGGAGATATTTAGACTTTGGGATCCACCCGTTTTTGCGTATCTAATACATTCTTAATATCAAGTAAATGATTTGATTAATAAAAAATACACCTTATCATATATCTGTATTGAATAAATAATATGTATTTATTAATATTTTCAAAAATAACAAAACAACTATCAATGTATACATTGTACGTAAATAGGTATATGATATAGGAAATAGTAATATCCAAGATAAATTGAATTAGTGATTTAGGAGAAATTCAATGTGAAATGATCATAAGAGATTGAATATTATAAAGAAGAGTAACAAATGGATCATGGATGTGACTGTTAATACTATCCTTTTCCAAATCAATATTAAACTATTCAAAGGAAGAATAAGGATAATATCAATATAAAAAAAATCTTTGTGGGAAAAAAATAGGGGGTTGTTGTCATTGATGAGAAAAAAGAATAACATTTAAAAATATTCTTATGAAAAATAATATTTTCTTTTGAATAACTTTTTGAAAATATTTTTAGTATAAAATCATTTTCTAAAAAAATATATTTAAAAAACTTTTAAATAAGAAAATAAGGCTTTAAAGAGGTTATAGCGGATAAATATGTATAAATTATACACGGTAAAAATAATAATATTTTTCAATGGTAAATGATAAGTATACATATTATAATTAAATAATCATATATATTTCATATATGTTACATAAGTTTTAAAAAAAATATCCTAAATATGTTCCACATATATTATGAACGAATCACATTGCTTTGAAGGGTGGTAGTTCACATATACACAAATGATGTAATCATTTTAATAAAAAATGAAAAGTATAATGATATATTTGTTAAAATAATTAAATAAGATTAAATAAATAATAAATATAATTAATAAAATATATAAATAGGGTGTCAATGATAATGGCCACCATGATAGGTGGTAAAGGAAAATTTAACATTCATCGTTTGGCGAGGTGGTAGTTTGTAAACAGAATATTTATTACCCATTAGATAGAGGTGTGTGTAATTATATGTATAAATATTAGAGTAAAATATCCTATTATATTTAAGATACTATATTTTCTATATAAATATGAAATAACAAGAGTTTAGGGAGTGGATAATGGAAATAAAATAGAGTTGTATAGGGGAGGGTGTTACCTCTTAAATTGGTAACTTCTTTTGGTTTGCACGAAAAGTCATCCTTGGATTGAATTATTCAAAAATATGATTCAAGGAGGTAGGGAGGGATGTTGGGGATATATTTGGGATGGTTTTTGGTCAAGTAAATGTTTGTTTAGAGGTGTGAGGAGTTTAGAGTAAATGAGGACTTTTATAATAGAGGTGGAGTGGCACTCGTATATTGTTTTCGAATAAAAGAACCCCATCAACGTTTTTTTAATTAAATATGGATCAATAATGATAATATGTCAACACAAGGGAGTATATGGTCTAAATATTTCAAAACAATATCTCTTGGATATGTTTATAGGTCATTCTAGGCCTTAAGGTTAAGATATAGTCCCTTACTAAGCATAATTTATCCTCAATCGTTGAAATAAGTTTTAATTACATTCAATAATGATTTTGGTCAAAAAAATATGTTAGAATCATTTGAAATTATAAATTATTCTGACTTAAAATATGGAAATGATTTTTCCAAATTCTAATAATTTATTTGGAATAAATTAAATTAATATTAATCCCACAGATTAGATGATAATGTGGCTTTTTAAAGTAAAATGGTCTTAATGATTGATAAGTTTTTATATTCATTTTCAAAGAAACATTAATTCCAATGACTTAAATTGGATTAATTGGTTAAAATATAATCTAATTAAACATTAAAACTATTCAAAACTGTAGTTTTAAATTATAAAAAAATTAGATGAAAACCCAGTTTTCTATTAAATTTCAATATTTTATCATTTTTTACTAAAAAATGAAACATTGCTGAAAAATACAAAAAATCATCTTAAGAAAATGTTTATGTTTATATTTCAATGTTTAAGTTAATTATGACATATTAAATAAATTAATGATTCAAAATTCATTTTTAAAATGGTTTCTCTATTAAAAGGCGGTAAAATTGCCTTTATAAAAATATCGGTTTTATGTGTAATATTAAGTTTGTTGTTATCTTATGTATTAAAATATAATATATTATTATAAAATATATATTATTGAATATCTGAAATATATATTTCATTAATATTATTTAAAAAATTTAAGAAATTTATTTTTTCCATACAAAATGCTTTTCTAAACATAAAATAAATAATTCCTTTATATTAAATTGGTTTTTATTATAATTTATAATTAATTTTTAATCTATTTTTTCATTTTATATTTGTAAAAAAAATTATTTTTTTATGTTATCTAATAATATTTATAATTTCTAATTTAATGGATATGTTAATTGTTATTATATTAAATAATAATATTTTAAATATATATTATAGTTAGGTAAAACTCGGTCTTGAATGTAACGGAAGACATTGAGGAAACTCATTGTTGCATGATTCAAATGTTAACTCAGTGTATGGTTCATTTCTATCCATAAATTATATTGAATAAATTTAAAATATTAAATATATTATAAATACTCAGGTCATTATCTTCCCTTCGTGCTTAGTTATTTGTGTCATGCACGATATTGAATACAAATTTGTACTTTAAAATTTTGGGTTGTTACATTATCCCCACCTTAATTAAATTGTTTCCTTCCAATTTAAACTTGATATTGTTAATATATAGTTTTATATTTCTTATTTTAAAATCTCACAGTGCAAGAAGGGTCTCTAAGATAACCTCTAAAAAAGAGATAATGGGAAGTACAAATGTCCCATGAGATAACGTGTAACTATGTATCTAAGTAAAAGAACATTAGTGTAAAGTAGTGATAAGTACTTAGATGAAAAGAATAATCTTTCACAAGGAGTGGTTTAGATCATAAATCATAAAAAGTTGAATGATATATGTAATGTTGATGTCCTCAAAGCCAAAAATCTTTGATTATTTAACACACTATCAGTTCCAAAAAATTGGGTATCATGAAAACACATTTTTGTCATCATTTTCGTAATGTTGAGTAACAATTGTATTTCCTAATAATACAAGGGTTTATAATTTTTTGATACATTTAAATTTCATAAGAAATAATACATCATTTGGTTGTGCTTTGATTAAATTCTAATTCATCCTTACCTTATGAAATTATTATCCTAAAGTTAACTTTGATCCCTGAAGCACGAAAACATTAAACAGGATGTGAGGTAGATTAAATAGTGAAAAGTATAACTATTTATCCCTAACTATTATCCAATGTTAATATGGTCAATATATTAATCTCTAATCCTAAAAATTAATAATACTAGTTCATAATTAATATTTATTCATCATATTCTTTAACTAAAATCAATCGACATATTAACTAGGACATTGCCTAGGGAAGTGGTTGGAATGAAACCCTTATCATCCTTAGAGCATTGGGTCAGGACCTATGGCCTTTATAGACTTGATTGGTTTCCACTCGACATATGGGCTATCCTTTTATAAATACATATTAGTATAATTCAAATATAGATATAATGTACATCCTTGAAATTTAATCATTAAGTAGAATTTTCATTATGATTTTCAATAAAAAAACCATTTATATAAAGTATTATAATCTTATATGACTAATATTTTCATGTCCTAACTAATCATATGAACCCAAAAGGTTATCAACACCCTTAAACATATGTCTATAAAATGTAAAGGAATTGTTACACAAATAACATTTTCCAACTAAAATATATGCTTCTAAAATCAATTACATTCCTTATAAATTTCATGAATCTTATAGCCAAAATACACCTGGAAAAATATTTCCACAGTTTAATTATTGAATCCCTAAAATACTTCATCATAATTGGTCCGTAATTAATCTAAGGTTTAACTACAACATCATTTATAGTATTTCTGAATCATGACTCTTTATCTTCAATATAAAATAGCTTAGGTTAAACCAAGGTCTCTAAATGTTATTGTATATTCAAATTATTCATAATTATTTGAAAGTAAAATGTTTATTACCTTTTTCATATCCCCTAGTATTGTCAAATTAGGTGCACAGTAAGGTCTATTGTTGCGTACCAGGTTACCCTGAGTCAAGCCGAAAACAACTTTTCATAGTTCTTATTCTTAGATTCATCTGTGCTAGAACTAAGTCCATTTGTAGTATTCAAATAGGTATGTATTTCTAATAATATCCACATAATCTCTACCTT
This sequence comes from Viscum album, assembly GCA_963277665.1. NCBI lineage: Eukaryota > Viridiplantae > Streptophyta > Magnoliopsida > Santalales > Viscaceae > Viscum > Viscum album. Next base: position 164,788,916 of record OY728149.1, read on the forward strand.
ACTAAAATTCATGGATGTTCTTTTAATTATGTTTTCTTAAATATAGTTCCCAGGGTTCCTACTAAACATCCTCTAACACCAACTATAGTGACCCAACCCCATATAAGTTGGAGTCAGTGACTGATGTCAATTACACTAAAATTATTACAAGGAACAAATCCCTGAAGGAATAATAATTTGAGTAGTCTTGGTAAACTAGACACATAAATGAGTCTTTTATTATAAATGAATACACTAAATCAAATATATTTTTATCTTATTTCTAAATAATTAACTTCATGGATAACTCTATTCTATGTACAAAATACCAACATATATTTTATAGTATGCTTCTTAAATTCATGGGGAAATAAACAAAATAATGGTGAGATCAAATGGTCTATAAAGTTAAAATATAGCTGATGATATAATGAATCAAAGAGAGTAATAATTATGGCATGGTAAATAACTAAACACACAAACCAAGAAAAAATGAGTTAAGACAAAATAAACAATATGGAATGGTAAGAAACTAAAACACATTACATTTTATAAATTAATTTAAATGATATTTACCCATATATATTTCGACAAAAAAATCTCATGGATGAATAATAAATAAATCAAAACGATGTCAATGCTTTCTTAATGGACAACATGTCAAAGGAACATGGGGTCCTATACAGTCGAGATCAATCCTATGGAAAATTTAAAACTATTGATCCATACTCAGTTTAATTTTCCTAGCATATTGGTATCATGAGAACATATAGATGAATCTAAGATCTCTATAATGTAAAGGCTCCACCCATAATTACATGTCGAAAGAATTATTCATATTGAGTAAATGATTTAATTAATTAACAATATGCCTTATAGAATATATATATTGAATAAAGAATAAGGGTTAATCAATATTTCTCCAAATAATAAAATAACTATCGAAGTTGAAATTATTTATATAGAGTTATACTGTTTAGACAGCAATAAAATCCATGATAAATAGAATGGTCGATTTTGGGTAAATTCAATGTTCAATGCTCATCAGAGACTGAATATTTGAAATCAGACTAACAAATGAATCAAGGAAGGGAATATTAATATTATACATGGAAAAATAAATATTAAACCATCCAAATGAATAATATGGATGTTATGAATATAATAAATCAAAGGTGGGGTAGAAATATATGTTTTTTGTTAATTAAATAAAATAAAACCTTTCAAAAAATAATCTAGAGGAAATTATTCCTTGCCTTTGGGAAACCTTTTGAAAATATTTTTCTTCAAAAATATATTTTAAAAACATTTTCATTAATATTAAACCTTTAAATCAGGACAAAAATTATTTAATGAAATTTCTATAGATAAATCTTTACATATCATATGAGTTAAAAAAATATTCCTTTTACATGGTAAAAAGGTTTCAAAAATTCCTAGTTGAGAAAGAGTTGATAAGAATCCATTTAAAACTTGGGTAATAGACTGAAATGGAAAAAAATTATTTACTAAATTATTTAGAAAAGTTTAAATCATTTTTAAAACTATTTTTATAAAAAAATGGTTTTTAAATTTAAACTGTTGCTCCGACTCAAGAGAGAAATAAATTCGGTTTTTCATAAGTACATTTTCTAAAAGGCTTTGAGTACAATAGAATAGAATAGTGGTACAAATAATTGAAAGTTTTTATGAATAGATAAATAATAATGATAGGGTCTATTGATAAATGGTTATATAATGTTCTAAAATGGAAATTCCCTTAAAAATCATTTGGATTAGACTTGATGAAAATAATCTGTAAACATCCCATTGTGTCATATACCACTATGTAATATTTTATATGATAATCCTCATGATAAAATAATGTTAAACAAAACTTAAAATATCTTGAGAATAAAATAATTCATGATATATCATGTCAACGGAAATATATAGACCATATGAAATAAACGATGTGCATAAAAATAATTAATTCTTAACAGAATGTAAATTGAGGCGAAAACCCATTAATAATGTAGTGACAAATGAATTAGATAATAAAAAGGTAATAATACTAAAATAAATCTTTTTTATAACATTAATATAATATTATTCATGATATTTTATGTCATTTTGGTAGTATTGACACCATATATAAGAAATTAGATGCATGACAATTTAGTATGCCTCATAGAATGGAAATGAGACACGATTCCCTTACCTTAACGTTATTTTTTATATGGAGTTTATCTTCATGTATAAGGGATCAAAATAAGATACCAACTTATACCAGAACCAAACCCATGTTTATAATATCATATATCATATTATTATAATATCTTATTACCCATTTGTTTACAATATTTCATTAATTTAAATATATTGGGCTTTAATTTCCTAGTTTGTCGAGTATATTTATACTTGTCAGTTGTTATAATTATCATGGATTCATCATATAAAGAATTTAAAACATGATTATAATATCACATAAATATAGTATATATGCATATAGAAAGAAACATAATTTTTTTGAGATATAAAATTAAATGCACCGTGCATGGGAATAGTAGTCTGTACGTACGCATGAGCGCTATTTTTATTTCATTGTCGTATTAAAAGGATGATAAATAATTGAAAATTTATTTATATTTTATATCTAGAATATATATATTTCATTTATGTTACATAGGTTTATTAAAATTATTCTTAATACATTCCTTGTATAGAATGAACGAATCACATCACATTGAGGAGGCGGTAGTCCGCACATCCACAAATGATCTTATCATTTTTACAAAAATATGATAAGAATAAATATTTGTGTTATCAAATAATTATATATTCTTAAATAAATAATAAATTTCTTATATAACATATATAAATCTATTTTCCATCATAATGGACACCCTGGTATGTGATAAGGGAAAATTGGACAATCAACTTTTAGCGAGGCTGTAGTCCACCATACACATAAACAATCTGTTTCTAACTCATTATATGGAGGTGTGTGTAATTTAAGGTCTAAATATAAAAATAAAAACATCCTAATATATTTAGTATACATTAGGTGCTATAAAAATGTAGAATAAGAATATTTTATGGAGTGTATAATGGAAATAAAATAGAGAAGTTTGAGTGATGGTGTAACCTCATAATCATGAAACTTATTTTATTTTTCACCAAAGGGATTCATTGGACTTCATTATACAAAATGGGAATTCAAGGAGTAAGTTAGGGGTGTTTGGGGGCTATTTGGGTTGAGTTTTGGTTGAGACAAAGTGTCTTGAGAGGTGTGAGTAAGTGGAAGGAAGGAGGTGTTTTATAGTGGAGGAGGAGTGACACTCTTATATTATTTTAGAATAAAGGAACCCAACCAACGTTTTTGTTTATTTAATGTCAATAAATAATGGTAAATTTTAAATAATGGGGATTATATGGTCTAAATATTGTCATATAAAAGCCTTTGGACTACTGTATATGTCATTTTAGGCCTTATGGTTATGCTTTAGTCTCTTAGTAAGGAAAATTTAACATTAACCATTGTAACTAATTTTAATTACCTTCACAATTATTTTGGCCAAAAAAGGTTGATTATATTAGAAGTTATATATTATTCTCATTAAAACAAAATAAATCCATCTTTCTAAATTCTAGTCTCAAAAGTGGTAGATATTAAATTATAATTAATCTTATAGACTGGAAGACAATGTGGGGTTTTAAAGTAAAAACGTCCCAAAGTTTACTATGTTTTTATAGTCAATTTTGAAGTGAAATTGATTATAATTTTATGAATTAGATTAATTGATAAAAATATAATCTAGTTAAACTTTTAAAAATATAACATTATAATTTTAACTTATAATAAAATTAGATGAAAAAACAATTTTTGATGATTTTTATTATTTTTTCCCTATTCACTAAACAATGAAACATTGCTAAAAAATAAAAACGCCACACTCTAGGATAATATTTAAGAATATATTTCAAATATTAAGGTTAGTTTTCTATAATAAATAAACTAATGTTTTAGAATTCATATTTAAAATTGGTTCCCCATTAAAAGGTGGTAAAATTGCATTTATGAAAATATAGGAATTTATGAGTAATATTGAGTTTGTTCTTATCTTATGTCTATAAAATATATTGAATGAATATCAAAAATATTTTATTGAATATATTAAATATATATTTAATTAATATCATTTACTAATAATAATCAATATAATTGGTTAAGACAAAATTCCTTTGTGAGTATAAAAATAATAATCTTTCCTTCATGTTCAATTGGTTTGTATTTTCATTTCTAATTAATGGGTATCCTATCATTACATTTTTTATTTGTGTAAATAATATATTTTATTATGTTATTTAGTACTATTCACAACTTCTGATTTAATGGATAGGTTAACTATTATTATTTTAATTAAAAATATTTTAATTATATATTATTGTTCAGTAAAACTCTATCCTTTGTGTAACACAAGAAAATAAAGAAACTTTCTGTTCCATCTTTTGCACCCTATATCAATGTCTCCTGAATTTATAGCTATAAATTATTATTAATTTATTTAATATTATAAATATATTATAAATACCAGTAACATTATCTTCCCTTACGCGTTTGGTGATGTGTGTCATACACGATATCGAATAAAAATTTTTACTTTAGAATTTTAGGGTGTTACAAATACTAAATAATATAATGGAAAATAAGATATTTTCTTTAAAAAATTTTCATAGGAAGAATAATAATTGAAAGATGAATTTTTTCAATAATGTTATACTATTATATAAATAATGTGAAGAAATAAATCATACATTTTATCAAAAATATAGCACTTAAATAATTCTACTGTGAAGACGTATAATAAATTTTTTGTGAAATAATGTTTTTATACAATTGAATTGAAGGTCTTTATATGTTTTTTTGATTGTTAAATAAGTTAAATAATAAAATAGGAAGAATCAGATCAAAAAAAACTTGTATTATTTATAAAAATAATCATTAGATGTTGTCTCTAAAAACATGAAACTGTTAGAATGATAGTATAAATATGTATATGGATTATTTGGAGGCCAAGATTCACCAAACATATGTATAAGTAAATCCCAACCCATTTTTTACAAAATTTGATACTAGTGGATTTCATGAACTTGGAGAAATAAAAAACATAAAATTAAATACCTTTTATATTGAATGGTGAACCAGATAAATAATTATGTGTCTTATGTGTGCCTATTTTTTGAGTATTTATTGAAAGATCAAAGAACAATAGAGATATAGATAATAATAAAATAATCACATAATAATGGAACAATTAATATTATGAAGGGATCGGAAAGGTGATAAATAAACTTATTCATAGATTAAATCCCCCTATTAGTGTATACCAAATCCGCAAATGACCTTCCTAATGTGGAATCAAATGGATAAGATAACATTTATTATATTGTAAATTTGTATCAGAGCATCCAAGTTCAACTATGATTGGACTCTTATATTGAATTTATTTTGTTTAAAATTCTCATGTTTGTTTATTCTAATCATTATAGAGTGTAGAGTTGGGTAATTTCAATCTATTACAAATCTTAAAATGATTACATAAAGACATTTATATATAAGGAAAATAATTAGACAAAGAAGATTTTGAAGATTCCTATCTTTTCTATAGAAGAAAAAGTCTCAAGTTCTCTAAGAATGAAATATATGTCTATTTTAGAAGGATAATAACTTGTGGTTCGATATACCAAAATGGATTTGGAAACAATTTCCATCTCCTAGGGATCAATGTATTCATGTGATCGTAGGGTATATAAATAATATGTCTTAAACTATACATAAGAATAATAATCATGTGGGAATTATTTTATGTCAATAGATTTGACTATTAAATCATTAAATTATATTATATATTTTATCCCCCATGAAAAAATTATTTTATATTCAGTAGTTTTAAATGTTATTAGGAAGAATTCACTTATCTTGAAAATAATGAAAATAACATCGATAAATCATTGAGAGAGCTATCTCTCACATTCATAAATCTCCCGAAAATAGTTAATATCAAAGAAGGTGTTTATGATAATACTATATAAAGGTGATCCAAAATTGAATATGATATTCTAAATAAAATCCCAGAGAATAATGATTCATCAAAGGATTTTTAGAATAAGTCCCATTTATTGGAGGAAACTCTAAATAATGACATTGATGTAAAGAATGGACAATTAGATACTAAATCGAAGTGGATAAAGAAACATGGAAATTTTTTAATTGAAATTTGTAGATTTCGTCATGTTAAAGATGAAAAACTAATTAAATATTGTCAATATAGGGTTTCATTTATTCAATAATGGAGTAATTCAATCAATATGATGTCTATAGAATTGGAAATAAAATTTACCTGTACGAAAATAACATATATTGAGTCTTTACAATAAAATAATTATGAATATACTATTATATAATATTCTAATAAAGATTAATATGTAATTATTCAATTATGAGGTGATAAATTAGATCACAAAATAATTTTAAGTTTATTCTCAAGAATATGTAATGAAATATTTGGTATCCATATCTGAATTTCACGATCATACTAAATCATTTTTCTTGAAAATTAAATTTTCATATATAAACTATATATAAGCATATATGAGTATAATATTTTAAGATCCTACCACCATTAATATTAAGGATAAAATAATTTCTGAGGATTTTATTTCACTAATATTAGCATAGAAAGTGGTGAAGAAGGCTTAAAGAACATGTAAAAAATTAATAAATTATAGGAAATAATAATTTTTAATTTGGTGATCAAGGTTTGTTTGTAATTTTTGGTGTTGCAGTCGATTTTCGAATTATCCCATTGATTTTTTTAAAATATAATAATTTCAAAATAAATATAAAATCATAAATCTAGTGGAGAAATAAGGTGTGGGATAAACATTCATACTTGATAACGAATATATCCCACTCAATGAGATTCAAAGAACATGACTATTTTAGTGATGTCTAAAAAATTACTTGTTACAAAAATGAATCTTGGGAAAGTAAACCCTTATAAAATTGAATAATTAAATTAAAAACGTAGGTATTTATGGAAAAATATAATTTTTCCTTGAGATAGAATTCATTGTAATAATAAGAAGAATTATTACCAAGAATATTTAAACTAATTTAGAGTCATCCTTAAACATAAATGAACAGAAAAAAATATGATTCAAGTAAATTCAATAAAGACAATGAATTTTTAAATTTAGGAGTTAATTGAGTGAAGTATATAAATCATAATTTTAAACATAGGGAATTAAAAAAAGTTTTTGACATTTTTAAAGACATTTTAGTTGTTTGCTCAGTTGATTGGGGATGGGAAATGAAGAATAAAGTACCACATGAAATGTAAAGTTCCCAAGGAGAAAAGAATATTCCACATTAATAGGAGTAATTTCATGAGTGGTTATAGATTAATAAAATCTCTTGTAATGAAGAACCTATAAATTATAGATAAAAATAAGGCATGAAATAATTAGTGGATATGTTTAAAAACATTTCTAATATAAGAATAAGTATTGAAGTGAATTAATATTTCATCATGATATTTATATGATTTAATGGATAAAGATATAATAAGTATCCCACATAATGAAATAGAAAAATTAATGAGATATACAACTCTAAATCCTACATAGTATTTTAAAAAACATATGCACATGCATAATGAATGAATGAAATTGTGTAGTATGGTTGACAAAAGTACCTTAAAGTTACAGATCACATTTAGTAGAAGAAATATACAATATATACCCTTTATATTTATTTATTTTATTCATTTGTACAGTTTAGGGAATTTATTTTGATGTATATTCTTATAATGAGAACCTGAGGAGTAAAGTGGGCTATCAATTATGGACAAAATTTTGAGTTAATATCAAACATTTAATGACCCCAAAATCAGTATTCAAAAAGATATAATTTAGAATCATATTTGATGAAATTGAATTATGTTTTTTCAATAATGGGAAATAAGAATATAAATATTCTATCTTGGAGTGATCAATTTATTCTTAAGTGAAGCGATTAAAAAAGATCCTTATTTTTTAATTTGTGGAAATTTTAAAATATTGATAGACACATGAAAATATTAATTTCGTTTTATTTTCTTTATTAAAAAAATTTTAAATCTAGTATTGATGATATTCCTCATTATGAATATGTCTGGTAGTGTTTACCATGAGTGGATTATTTAATGATTCACTTCTTGAGTATAGAATGATACAACCCATATTCATAATTTGTATTTATTATCAATATGGGAAAAAATTATAATGAAAATATTGATGAGAAAGGGGGAGAGAAATGAAATTAAAGTTGATGAGATTTAATGATCAAATAAAGATATATTATTGTAAGATAGTATTGAAAATAAAAAAAGGTGACTATAGTTATGCCCACTATGTCTGCATTGTATTTATTGTTAATGTAAAATTTAATGAAAGGGGATAATTAATTGATTTCAATATATTGAAGTAAAAGTATTGTGAGTAAGGAATTCATGTAATGAATAAACTTATTGATTATTATGTATTTATTATTATTAAAGAATCCAAAATTATTTATATAGAGATGAACTTTCTAACAAATAGTCTATATATCATAGAATATTTGATAGAAACCTATATAAGATTTGTTTTGTTCAGGATAATGTTCTTAAAATGGATCTACTTTATATATTAAAGGCAATGGTATTTTGAAAATTTTATAATCTATAGATATGATCCAACTATATCTATTTTAAAGGAGTTTTAAAAAGTATTATCCATGGATATTCGGATGAAAATATAAATTAGACAATATAATTTTTTATGGTCATCAGTAATTGAAGAAATTGGGAGATATATGGTTAAAGACTAGATATCCCATTACTATTTTAGTGGATATTTTGATAGTGTTCTAGTTAGAAATAATCAAAATGGGAGGAAAATGGATTGATGAAAAAATTATAGATCTCATGGTGAAGGATTGGTTTTCCTATGATAAATTACCACTAACAAAATGGTTGTGGTGGTACCCATGGTGATATTCTTATATGACAATGTCACAAAAATGTAAATTGTGTATGTTGAACAATCAGTGATATTTGATGATTCTACCCATGAAAAAATGGAAGTATCAGAATGTTCGTAGTGATATTTGATATGTTTTGGGAAACATGTGTTGTAGAGATCCAATAATGTATAAGGAAGGGTATTTTACATGAATTATAACATGTCATAGAAGATAAGTAGAAGTGTAGGAAAAATGGTCCAGAGTATGAGGAAAATGATGAGGTGGTTACTGTTTTGCAGGCAAAATGTCATATCATTCTACCCCAGACCATGTTTCAATCTATTTTGGGTGATTTTAATTATTTAAGAGATTTTTTACTGATGTGACCTCTTATAGAACATTATAACTCTCTAAATTGATATATAATGTCATTTTTTGCATCATTATCGGTATATAGAACATTAATATTATCTAATGGATTGAATTTAAGTAGAATAAATTATATTAGAGGATGATTGAAGTTTCGTCATACTGATATGAAATTTTAATTTAAACATAAGTAATGGTGTTTTGAAATAAAGTATATAAATTAATATCACTGTTATAAGGTATGTAGTTATAATATTTATTTATAGTTCTAAGAAATTATTTAGATAATATACACATTAATTTCATGAAAAAGTGTTTTTTGAAACTAATTTTTGAGAGAATATTATTTGTGTGTGTGCCAAGATTGATGATGGTTTGACATAGTACTAAATTTTAATATTTTATGTATTTAAAATATTTTTGGATATAATTTTATTCATTCAATAAATTTGAATAATATAGAAGAAAATAAATGGTTTTATGGATGAAAATTAATAGGAAGAATAATTTGAGAATAATCATTATTCACTATAAAATTTTGATGCTAATGTTTTTAAGAGGACTAATGAAGTATTTATTTTAAGAAAGAAAGGTATCACTCATATCATGATAATATAAACATTATAAAATCATGTTGGGATCATATTTATTAAAATAAAAAAGTGAAGTCGCTTTCATGTTGTTGTAAAAGTTAAATAACTGCATTATGAAAAGAGTAATTAGTATATCAACAACATTGTAGATGATACTAAAAATATTAATTGTTTGTTTCTCTACAAACAAAAAATAATAATGATTATATTATATATATACACAGGGATTTTGTTGACTATGGGAACACCAAACTTGGGTATAAGGATAAAACATAAAAATTTGAATCATCATGTTGATTGTAGATGAATATATATTAATGGTCGAACCTAAATTATAATAAGGAATAGCCTTTAATTTTCAAATGTGAACCGTGAAAATATCCATGTCTCTTGTGTTTATGGGGGTTTGTACATGTTTCTAAGCTGAACAAATAATGAGAGAGAGGGAAATTGATAACAAGATAATCTTTCCATTATAGTGAAGTACATAAAAGTTAAAAGGTATTGAAATGGGGAAAATTCAACATCTATATTGATTCACCACCTTCTCATAGTATAACATATTCTCAATCAATCCTCACCAAATTGTGTCAAATGGAGAGGTTAACATCTATCATTTTTTCATTGTCCTTTAAAACATTTAGTCATACTTTTGATTACATAGAGATAGTAAGATTAAAAGAAACCATGTGATTTCAAAAAATAACAATTGGGGAGTAAGAAAAAAAATATTTATGAGAGGTATATCATATAATTTAGTCATTACAAATTTAGTTATAAAAACTCTTGGTTAAAATGAGATTGTAATGGAAAATCGTTACTACTATGGAAACCTATGAATCAAATCCATGAGGATGAAATAAATTTAATTTTATCATTAAATATTATCAATTAAGAGAGATCCATGATATATCATGTCAATGTGGAAGTATATGTTGGAGTTGGTTCTATTGAACTAATATCTATATACATGATTATTTTATGTACTTTTTTCAAGGATATTAATGATGTTTATTATCTTATCATGATTATTCCTATTTATGATATAGTATGTGATAATGTACTCAGAATATAGTTCACATTGAAAAGTCAGATATGTTCCCCTATATGATGAAAAACTTTATGTTACATGATATTATTTTTTAATATATATGTTCTATCATTTGATGATATCATTTAATGGGATAAAATTGAAATAGGATATCATGGGTGACGACTCATGGACTATAAGGAATCATCCCATGTTGTACTACCATAAAATTTTCTATATTAGTAGATTATGAGAATGAGACCTTATAGTAGGAAATCCACATTTTTATGTGACATTGGATGTTCTTGTATGCAAAAAGTGTGTTTTGATCAAAGGATATCATGATTATCATTGTCAAAATCACATGTACCATAGTTTAGTGTATTTACAAAAACCAAGAAGTCATATGATCATAGAAAAGTATGATAAGTTAGGTACATCATGGTTGATATACTTAATGGATATTGTGGGTAAGGGATTGTCCCTTCAATCCAATAATGGATGTTTCTATTTTAGTCAAATCCACTATGACAAATACATGGACATGGTGTTCTAATTTCATGTCTATTTGAAGAAAGTCAAAAAAGTGACATCAATCATATAGTTTGATGTCACCATATTGAAACCTGTATGATTTGTTATATCATTAAATAGAGAATATTTTATGCAGTGAGACTTCGTAGGTGGTTTTATGTCATTGTGATATTAACATCATTATCTACGGGTACTTTTGTATGTTGATAAACATTAATCTTGTGCTTATTGAATATCTATATATTTATACTAAGAAATATTATTTGTGGGTCACATACTATGTGTTTCTGGAAAATTATTTAAATCCAAAATTTTATTTAACTAGTTAGAAATAAATACAATTCCATCATTATGGTTTAATATTTTCTTCAATATTGGTTTACCACCATGATTAAATCACAAGATATTTGAAATGCTAATTTAGTCATATAATAATAATAATAATTTATATTCCATGTCTTAAATATATAATATTTATTATTATTTTGACGAATAAAGTAATGATATTTATTTTCTAATAAATAGTCAATATTCTAGGTTTGGTAAATATATAATAAGAATAGTCGACTGAGTTTAAAGGACTTTTTTAAATGATATAAAGATAATATTTTATTATTCGGTGATGAAAATTTAAAATTTATAATAATTATTATATTATTTATAGACATGGGTTTCACATTGTATTTTGTAATTGGATAAGGATATTTGTGAAAATAGTTAACCCTAAAACTATCATGATAAATATCTAATTATATAAATTTACTAAGGGTGATTCATTATGTATATTAGATACGGAGAATCTCTCTCAAACCCTAGATAGATTTCTTGATATATATATAACATTATATCTCCTACTCCCTTCTTAATACATCAAGATTGGAAAAAGTGTTATTACTTGATGAAGTGAATTGTACTATGATCAACCAAAAATGATGAAAATTATTGGGATTGATCGTGATATCACCCAACGATTATGTTGTGATTTTCAGAGAATATGGTGCATTTGTAAAACTCCTCTAGAGAGAATTTTTACCCGAATCGTACAAAAAACAATGGTACATTGGGATTGAGTTAACTATAATATTAATGAATAAATAATTATACGTTTTGGTAATTCCCATTCTACTTAATAATTAATTATAAAATCCATGAGAAGATCATACTCTTATTATTCTGATAATTGATTCAATTAATCTTATGTCTAAATCCTTTGGTCATCACATAATTAATCATGTAAAGCATGGTTCATTTATACGTTTTGACATATAATAGAGTTGAACTTTCCAAAAAAGTTCTTCAATTAGGCCCAATATTTTATGTATCCTTGAATCCATCACACTATTATGTAATAATTATTTATTAATAATTGTTTAAATGGTATGTGTTTATAACTTATTTTATTTTATATATATTAATTTTAAGCATTCGAACATTTTTCCACTTTATTTTCATTGTTATCTCTCATATGTCCAATAAATAGGTTAAATTAAAATGAATAGACATTTGAAAACTCCATCATAATACATCAAATTTTTTTGATAGATAAAACATCTGTACATGGAGTGTTCCCCAAATTAAGATTCTTGTATCCTTTTATCTCCCATTTGACTCACATTTATACTAGCTTAGTCTAATAAAATTGTATATATGGTCTGATAAGAGAGGATCAACTAATATATCCAAATAAGTTCGAATATGGTTTGAAGAACCATACTCCTTTGAACATTTATAAAAAATATTCCACCCTTGTGTATTTGTGATGGAGAACATGGGGGTCCAAGCATGTTGTGTATTTGATACATGAAACATAGACTATAAACCATTTATCATTTAGGATACATGATATCTTAGAATAATACCCAACATCTACTTTTTATACACATACAGTAGAAAATTCGTCCCAATTCTCAGGAGTATGGTTTAGAGATGGGAAGAATAGATGAAACACCATGTAACCAAGTAAATTTTTTCTAGTCTACTACATCCAATGTTCTTAATTAAATGAGTATTGAAGAATTAATTATATGAGTATACCTATTAATATTTGTTTAATGTTTCATTTGTTTGATAGTACACACCATGTCATAGGATTTTTAATTATATATTGAATTAGTTTTTTGGTTGAAATTTAAAAGATAAAATTTACGTGCAGTATGTTATTATATTGCACTTAATGAACATTGATAGAATCAAATTCAGTGTAATTCACATGGGATATGTGTGTCATTGCCTCTAAATACAGGTGTGTACTCTATTAGTTTTTTTAAAAAGTAGTTTATTTAATATGACTAAAATTATTAATGATGGAATTTTTATGGATTCACTAATGGTACTAAGATATATTGAATTAACTAGATAAATTGGTGGCACCATATATTAATTAAGGATGAAATTGAACAAATTTATGGATAATTTGAAAATATATGTTCATTGAATACTATGTGGATGATCATGATACTAGGATAGACCAATGTGTGTGGTTGGTTTTTTATAAATTAATTATTATATTTATTTTAATATTAATGTATGTGAGTCATCCCATCATCTTTATTATATAAGGGCATGTATGCATCTTATTTACATTAGGTAACCCCTATGCAATCCATTGGACCCCCTCACCTATTTATGATTAAAATCATTTATAAATACTGATATCCCATGGGAGAGGAGGTGGTTCAATTCTCGAAACTAATGAGAAACTAATCGAGGTTAATCATAAGAGCCTTGGTGGATAGATACAATATAAACCAAGATGTGTTTAAAGGTATTTTACCCTAAGCTTGAGGGTTACTTTATCATATTCTAGATAAATTAACCAATATAAAATATCATGATCATTCCACTTATATTTCAGTTTTTTCATTTTCAGGGTTGATTATTTCTATTTTTGGTTTCTACAGATCACATAATAAGTTAATTAACAAGAATAAAATATGGAATAAAATTAAACCATACTATGTATAATTTTTATTAGATATCATTACTAACTTATATAAAATAAATATATTATTAAAAATGCATGTGATAAGAAAAAACTGGGTTTTTAGGCATAATTATAAAATTATACCAAAATATAAAGTCGGCATATCCCTCGATTACATAAGTTAGTGTCAAACCCATAGTTTAAAGAGTTTCATCGGCCTATGTCAGGTTGATTTAAATTATCAGAGAACTTTTAGTTTGATGTACTGGGTAGACATAACTTTTATCACAATAATGTAGTACTTCCTATGGAGGGATTAGTGAAACTAAGAGGAAAGTGTTGAGGAAATCATTACATTGGATCTCTAGAATAGAAAATCCACTCAATATATCATATAACTATGAGTTAATGTAGTTCTAAAGTTTCTTCTACTTAAAAACCTTAAAATAACTATTCTGAACCATTTATAGGGTATGAAAAGGGTAATATGGGTCTTTAATACTATAATATCTATGAACAAGATATACCAAAACTAATGGTGTGTCATATTATTTTTCAAAAAATAGTGAAGTTTAATAACATTATATCCAATTTATAAATAGAATTTAGTAATAAATGAAGTAATAATAATATTCTCTTAATTTCTAAAGATATATAAAACCATATGACTTTTAAAATGTCATTACAATCCATAATAATTAATGAAAACATTAACATCATCGTGGATTTTTGAGAATATAATAGATTCTTATGCATTATAATACACCATGAGAGGAAATTATACTTATTAGGAACCCCACTTCCAGAGTCTCCTTCTGAAGTTGACAATGACAATGAAGTGTCTCTCCACCTAAAACATGGGGATGAATCAATAGATATCCAATTTTTCATGGTAACCTCCATGTTCTGTGATATTCTAAGGTAATATAGGGATATGGATTCATATACCATCATAACTCAACATCATGGTTTTTTGTCAAGAGAATGTGATATAAGAGAGATTTAGGATCTCTAATGAACTATTCACATGAACTCAAGGAGATAAATCACTTGAAGGACCTAAAATTGTACAAATGATAAAAAATAGACAATTCTTACAAATCTTGGGTTAAAGATCTTTAACGAGTTACATAGAGTTCTCCATTAATCCTTATAAATTATAAAGTTCTCCAGTTTCATTATGAATTATAATTTGATCAATATCAAGATCACTATTTCGTAGCATCATACTATTATTCACCAAGTCTATAATGAAAAGGGGTTTGAAATTCTAGTGGTCCATTTGGTGGATTAGGAAAGGAATAAAAATAAAAAAATATCTAAAGAATCATTCAAAGTCTACGACTGAAGAGGATCATCCTTCCCAGTAAAATAATATATAAAGGGATGAAAAAGATAAAAATATATAATGTTTCTTATTAGGAAAGAAATTTCATATGAATAGGAACTTAACCTAGCCAAATAAATAAGGGGAGGCATCTTGTTCATTCATTGTTGAGTTTAATATTTCCATATCTATAATTTTGGTATACGATATTGTATTTGGTTCTAACATTTTTATCTAAATACTAAAACTATGTAGATGTTGGTTGGTTTCTAGAGGTCAGTTAGATCTATAGGATACCATTACTGTGAGGATATATGCTCTATCTTTTGGATGTTATAATATCATATTGAAAAAGATTTATTTTGGTTTTAAGAATCCTTTATTATGTAATATCCTAGAGTTTTTTAATGATATTTTGCATCCTAAGAAAAAGACTTTTATATTATTTTATACAAAACCAAACTATATATCCTTAATAATTAAGTGAGTATAAATTGAAATACAACCATTGGGTTTCAACTACTATATGAACATTGGTTAATTATGATTGTTGTTCAATATAATCGTTGGAAGCTAATTAAAAATTTTAATGTTATATTTAGTGTTTCTATGTCCATGAAACAAAGGATAATTAATGCATAAAGGAGAAATAATGGAATAAAATAGTATAGTCTTTCCATATGATTCACATTTGTCAGAATGTGGTGGGGTTATAGTGTCACTATTCTTCTATCTTGACCAAGCCAAATCTAATCTTCAAAAAGTGTGGCTTTAATGAAATCTATTATGGGAGAAGTTCCAAATGGTGGAAATTTCCACTACGATAATGTTAACCGAGTCGTCCCATGAGTCTATCACCAACAAAAAACTCACCCTCTGGTCATATGTGGGTGTTATAAGGGGTTATGTGTTGAGGAACTATTTACTTAAAATATAATCCTTTTGTATAAATAAAATTTATACTCCATCATTTCATTTTTAATAATAATTTTTTTAATAAAATTGAGATGGAATTTGATAAATTCATTTTTAGGATAGAAATCATACATTTTATCAAAGATAAAATTACTATAATAAAATAAGGTATTATGAAAACAATTAATTTAAAATAAATAATATGATAAAAAACTCTTATTTGAAAACAAAATATTAAAAATATTTTGTTTTCAAGTGCTACAAATTTCTCTTTGAATTTTTAATTAGCTATTATTTATAATAAATAGAGATTATTGTATTTAAATGTTAAAATTATAATATTTAGAGAATTATTATTGAACAAAAAAAAATTTATTTTTCTTATTATCATGTCTATATTCAGTTAGGGGTATTTTTTTTATTTTTGTAAAATACATTATTTTTTTTCTGAATTGTAAAAATATTTTTGGAGTTTTTCTAGTATGTTTAATGATATCATAATTATGTAATAATTATTTAATAAATAATTAACCACAATCCACAACATAAAATATTTTATTTTACTAATATAAATTATTTTAATAGATTTCAATTCATTTCTAAATATATAATTTACATTCAAAATTTTAAAATTGAAAGAGTAACTTATAAAATGTTATTTTGTGAAAACATTAATTTTCCTTGCAAAAATATGTAATATTATATTATGGTCAACTCTTTTGGATTAAAATAACATAAATTTATTCTAATTGATCAATACCATGGGAAAATTCCATGTTAATTCCCATGGTTCTTCAATTTCCACTACCTAAGTGTCAAATGCCTTTATTATGAGACTAATAAACAAATCCCACATTTTTGCTATAAATACCCAATGATTTAATTATATACATTTTTTCCAAATTCTACCTCCATGAAGTTATAAAAGTTTTACCTCCCAATGAGTCCTCCAAAATTTTACTCAATCCCCCAAGGTCCTAATCATATAGTTTTATTAGTTACTCTTCGAGGTAAGGTAAATATAATCTTATCTTTCTCCTTCATATTCCCATTTCATGTGGAATTTATTTAAATTTTCAAAACAATGTTCATATATCCATTTTATTTTATCCCTTTACAATATTAAGATTATTTTATTAATGGGAGACCCCTATCCTAACTTTTTTACTCTTTTCAGAACCCACTTTTTATAACCATTATACTGTAGATTTTTCTTCTAAAACTTTCTCTATTGTCCTAAATATATTCCATTATATATTCATGTTGTGAATACCCAAAACTAATTATTTTACATGGGTATTCATAAAAATTTAAAATGGTTTATTTTATTCATGTAATTATATATATATATAACCCTCATTCCATTTCTGTGGTTTAAAAATGACATAATGATCTTTTCGTTAATAATTTAAAAAAACTTCATGTTTTTATATGATACCCATTTCTTTTATTCTCCATGTATTATTTATGTAATGATTAATTATGACCTATGTGTGTCACATTAATTAATACATATTTAGGTTGAATCCTATTTGTGATCTAATTAATTGGGTAAAGAATTTAATCTCTAGAGATGACATGTTTTATGATACCTTCATTAATAACCTTGATAAATTTTATGACACCACGGTGAAAACGCCTGGTGATATGTTTATGAATGTATAAATTAAATTTTATTTCCCCACTTCCAAGTAATTTTAAATGGAATTATTATTATGATATGCCTATTTTTCATAAATTTATGAAATTTCTCAAATTCCTATTGATATTTCTCAAGATTACATGCAAATTTGTTCCCTTAATTTCCCTTATTGGGTCTTATGGTCACCCTTTCCCTTTATGTATGTCCCTATGTTATGATATTAGTAATAGTACTTTAGATGAACCTATGATAAATACTTTAAAGTGGAATTGATGAGTGCTTGTTATGTTTTCATGTTATATGTACCTTTATTCCATGAAACTAAAAATTAAAAGATCTTTTATTTGAACCATGTAGTGAATTATTTTTTCAATTAAAAGGTGTGATTCCATAGTTGGAATCAAAGGAATTTTTAGGAATTTATGGAAATTATGATTTGAAAACATTGGTAAGAACCTTAAGTACAAGTTAAAATATTTGGAAAAATTCTTCTATTCTAGTGATGTGTAAAGTTATTAGTTTTTTAGAAAATGAATCATTTTTTGGATAAAAATAAGGGGATATAGTTCTCATAATGATGTGACCAATGGTAACAAATCCAACAAGGTGTGTCAGTCCAGACATGATGTTACATAGTATATGAAAACGATCCTTATTATGCACTAACCCTAATGTTTTAAGTCATTAAATTATTCTAGAAATATAATGAAGATAATATATTTGTTTTTTTTTTCACTATGTTTTTATTATTTTAAAAAATGTTGGAAAATATGAGGAAGTGTGTAAATGATGAGCACAACAAACTAATCACTAGTGACCCTATAATGTAAGCCTAAATGGGAAGAATCATGAGAATGATGAGTCAACTAACTCGAGTTATGAGAAATAACATGAATCAAGATGAGACACTGGATTCACTAAGAAGGGTAAACCTTTATATTTTGTCCTTTATGCATTAATAACCAACTAATTTTAGTGGATATATGGACCCAATGATATATGAACAGTGGATTAGCTCTATAGAAAAGAACTTTTTTGTACTCCATTATTCATAACAAGAGATAGTCACCCCTGGTTGTGTACCTCATAGAGGGAAAAGATGATCAGTGGAGAAAATTGATTAAAAACATGAAGCCAAGAAGGGAGGTTGATTCAATGAATTGGTTCAAGATTAAGGGAACCTATATCCAAAAAAATATTGTCCCTATTTAATGAGAATAAAAATGGGGAATTAATTTCTAGAGTCAAATCATGAGGAAAATGAATCTATGGGATGGTATGAGAGGAAATTTAAATGACTTTCTAGATAAACCTCTATTTTTTGGATCCTACAAGAATGGTTGATAGTTTTTCAGTTGGATAAGACCCCATAGAATAATGAATCTATCCAATCGAGAATATAATAGATATGAGCTGATAGTGTAAAGTTCCATGATAATTGAACTGGAGTTCAGAGAGATGCAGTGGACCCATAAAATGAATGAAAAGAAGATATCAACGTATCCAAGAATATGTAGTTACTTTGATCATGAATACAAATGAAAACAAGTGATGCTTTACACTTGTAACAATTGTGGGAATAATAATTCAAGGAACATATTTCTCGGGAGTAGTATATATTACAAGTGTAGAAGATTTGGATATATAGCTCAGAACTATTATAGTGACGTGATGAATCAACTTCTCAACACTGAAAACAAAGGGAAGATGGTGCAGGCCTGGCCCAAAGTCCAATACTTCAAGTATGGAAATCTTTTCCACTATAGAAATCAAAGTGACAATTTTATGTTAATGGATGGGAATCACCATCATCCTCAATATATTACAATAGATAATGGTTGTAATTTTTCTATCATGAAATCTGAAGTTGTTACTCCAAATGATGTGGTGGTAGGTACTATTGTTATTCCCTCAAATATAGCAAGTACTTTGTTTTATCCTAGTTCAATTCATTCATTTATTTTATCTATATTTGTAATGAATATAGAATCAATCTCAAAACTTCTAGAATATTAGGTATCTGTCAAGACACATGGAGGGAATATCCAAGAAAAATAAGTTTATAGAAACTCAAGTATTAACTTTGGTGAGAACAGTATCACCGAAAATATATTAGTCATTACCCTTCCGCAATTTTACATTATACTAGGGATGTACTTTCTCTCAATGTATAATTAATTGATCAACTGAAGAATCAACGAAATATGATAAGACATGAATGGAAAAACTATAATTTTTTTTAAGGAGATAAAACGTGACTTGATATTTATATAGAACCTCCACCTGTATATTTTTTTATATAAATTACTGCCAAGGATACAAAAGGAAATGAAAATATATGAATAGAGAATTCCACCATCACTCCTGAATACAATGTCATATTTCATGAAGAGTTACCTCAACCTCCCATAGAAAAAGATGTATATTTGTCCTTTGAGCTAATTCCTAGTTCCATGATGATATCATAGAACAATTATATAATATCAAATGTGGATCTAGAAGAATTATCAAAACAAATCAATGATATTTTTGAGATGGTGTTTATCCGACCAATTGTGTCTTATTGGGGAGGACATGTACTATTTTTGAATAAGAATGATAGATAAATTAGGCTATGACTTTATTATAGAGGACATAAGGGGGTTATAGTGAAGAACAAGTACCTTTATCCATTAATTGATAATTTATTTTACCAGATTTATGGGGCTCAATTATTCTATAAGATTTATCTTTGATCTAGTTATCACTAATTGAGGGTGAAGAAGAACATATTCCGAAGAATGTATTTTGGTAAAGATATGTTAATTATGAGTTTTTTATCCCATTCAGCCTAACTAATACACCTACTATTTTATGAATTTTATGAATAGATTATTTAATAACTACATTGATAACTTTTTTATAATTTTTATTTATTATATTATGATATATTCCAAATGTCGTGAGGACCCTGAAGATCGTCTGAGGTTTATATTCCTAACTCTGAGGAAGCATAGGCTATTTGGAAACTTCATAAAATGGGAATTTTGGTTACAATAAGTTTCATCCATGGGGTATATTTTGAACAATGAAGGAATTTGTTTTGACCATTCCAATAAAATGGTTGCGGAGAAGTGAAATCATCCTACAATAGTAAATTATTTGTGTAGAATTCTTGAAATAGAAGAATATTTTACGAGGATATTGAAAAACGTTTCATGACATTCTAATACACTAACCAAATTATCCCAAAAATGGATAAGTTCATCTAGAGAAAGGAGTGTGAATAAATCTTCCATGAGATGAAGAAGATATTGGTTATTTAACCTATGTTAACTCTACGCTCTATTAAAGATGGATTATTTATTTTTAGAGATTCATCTCTATAGCGGATTGGATGCATCCTCATGAAAAATGACAAGGTGATTTCTTATGCATGTCGATAGTTAAATCCTCATGAGAACAATTATCCTACACTTAAACTGGAGTTGGCTATGGTTTTTTTCCTAAAGATATAGACGTACTATATTTATGTGGAGAAATATGATATATACACAGACCATCAAATTTTGATGTATATCTTCACATAAAAGGAATTATACCTAAGATAGAGGAGATGGTTGATCTTATTAAAATATATTTATGTTTTATTCATTATCACCCAAAAATAGAAAATAATGTTTATGAAGTATTATGTATGAAAGACCATGTTGTACTGAAAATGATGATAATTCTAGGAGATACTTTAATAAAATACCATGTAAAACTGGACATGGGAATCATATGATAAGTTACATCATAAACTCTTTCCCAAATGATTTCTCAAACATAATTACAATAGAAGACCATGAAATCTCCAAGATAAGATCATTTATTACATAAGAATGTTAAGGTTGTGAGGAGTGGAATGTTTTCTTTATTTCAGTATTGATGAAGAAGGTGTAGTAGAATTTCATACTATGCTATGTTTTCTATTTATTCCGGAAATAAAGATGAAGATGATGCATGAATATCCTAGGTCTACATTATTTATAAATCCTAGAATCACTACAATGTATAGGGACCTTTGTGATCATTATTGGTGGGATAACATGAAAGTAGATATTATTGATTACACTCAAATTTGTTCGGTGTTTTAATAAGTGAAACTAGATAGAAAACTTCTTACATGGGTATTACAACCAATACCATTACTATTATTGAAGAGGGAAAATATCACTATGTACTTTGTCACCAGTCTCCAAAAAACAACTATAGAAAATAGTATGGTATGGGTTATAGTGGAACATATCACCATGACTAACCATTATATCTCTATTTCATCAAATATATCCCTTGAAAAAAAAATTAAATGATATATATGAAGGATGTGGTAAGGCTATACAGTGTTCCATAGTCTATCATTTTGAATCTTGATCCATGGATCTTATCAAAATTCTGGAGATGTCTTCAACATGATCGAATTACTGAATTGAAGTCTACTACAGACTATCACCCTCAAACTGGTGGGCAATCTAAATGGAATATTCAAACATATGAACACATACAATGAACATTATCAATATAATTTGATGTTGTATGGGTTCAACATCTCCCATTAGTTGAGTTCTCATACAACAACAAGTTCCATTTAAGTATTAAAATGGAATCCTTTGAAGCACTCTATAGTAAGGGATATACAACTCCTACTGTTGGGAAAACAGTTGTGAGAGAATGATTCTTGGAAATAATCAGGGACAAGATATGAAGGAAATTGTTCGTTATAACTAACAAGACGCAAAGGATTATCAGAATCGGAAGAGAATCTATGATGACAACCATCTAAGGGACTTGGATATATATATTAGAAATAAGGTATTCCATCAAATTTCACCGTGGAAGAGAGTCATGTAGTTTAGTAATAAAGGGATGCATAACACAAGGTACATTTTCTAATATAAAATCCCTGGTTGTATAGAAGAAATTTCCAATTAGCTTGCACATCCTCAAAATCTAGTTCATGTTCATGATGTATTCATGGTATCCCTCTTGATGAAGTACCTACCTAACACTTCACTTGTAAAAAGTCCTTTGGAGGTACAATTGGAACAAGAAATCTCTTATGAGGAGTAGCCAGTGAACATCTAGGACCATAGAGACAAGGTTCTATGCAACAAGACTACCCACCTCATCAAAGTGTTATAAAGGAACGATAAATATTATGAAGCTATGTGGGAACTAGGGCCGATAATAAGACAGAAGTACAAATACCTTTTCTCAACCGAGGGACCAAGTTGAAAATTAATGAATGACGTTTCTTAAGGAGGAATAATGTAATGAAAAACACTTTATTAATGATATTTTTTCTTATGAAAATGTGTTTTGTATTATTTTATTCACAACGAAACTACTTATCTTAAATAATGAAGTGAATATAAATCGAAATGTGGCCATTTTGCTTCGACTATTATATGAACCTTAGTTAATTATGGAATTCAGTCAGTATGACCATTGGAAACTATATAATTTTTTAATTTTATAATTTTGAGTAATAATTATAAAATAAAAAGAATAATTAATTCATGAAAGAGAAATGATTGTCTCAACCAGTACAGTCATGAGGTACGAAGCCAATTTTTTAGAACATCAGAGGGAGGGTGCATCACTGGGCTTCACACTTGACCAATACCATGTCGAGCATCAACGAGTGAGTCCTGAATGAAATCTATTATGGGATATGATTATGTTAGTTGAAATTATAACTCGGGTGTTGTTAACCGAGCCACCCCATGACTCTATCACCACCACAAACCTCACCCATATGTTGTATATGGTTGTTATAATGGGTTATGATTAGAGGCCCTAGTTACTTAAATTGTAATACCTTTGTATAATTAAAATATTTAATCCATAATTTCCATTTTAAGAATGGTTTTGCTTAATAAAATTGGGGTTGAATTCGATAAATGGGTTTTTAGAATGGATATTTTACACATCCAAATAGGTATATTTATTATAATAAACTATGGTATTATGAATAATTTTTATTTTAAAGTATTAATATGATTAAAAATCTCTTATTTAAAAATAATAAATAAAATATTGTATTTCAAATGTCGTATTTTTCAATATGAATTTTCAATCTGCTATTATTTTTCATAAATAGGAATTTTTATATTTAAAAGAAAAAATTCTCATATTTATGGAATTATTATAAAAAAATAAATATAATTTCTCAAATCATCCTGTAAAAAATTTTTAGGGTTAATTTATGAGAATTTTATAAAAAACATAATTTTTTTTCAAGAATGGTAAAAACACTATTTGAGTTTTTTGATATATTTAATCAAATCATAATTAAAATATAGAAATATAATGAATAATTAACCACAATACACTAAATAAATATATGTTTTTAATATCATGGATTTTAACATATTTTAATCAATTTTCAAATATATAATTTACATTCCCAATATTAAAAGGGAAGCTTTACCATTAAATTATTTTTCCTAAAAACATTAATTTTCCTTTTGTAAATAAGTAATATAAAAAAATGATTGACACATTTAGATTAAAATAAAATAATATGTATCCCAAATGTGAAATACAATGGTAAAATACCATAGTAAATCCCATGGTCTTTCATTTACCACTAATAGGTGACCAATTCCTTTATTTAAAAATTGATAAACAAATCCCTAACATTTCATATAAATACCCACCATTTTCTTCATTCATATTCTCTAAAAATTTATCTGCATGAATATCTTAAATTTTCACCTCCCATGGAGTCCTTCTAAGGAGTCTTAGATCCCCCAAGGTATCAATAATCAAGTTATAGGAGTTACTCTTCTATGTAAGGGAAATCTCAACTTCTCTTTCTTCTTTCAAGTTGCCCTTTTTATGTGGGGATTCTTTAAAATTTGAAAAAAAATGTTCTTCTATCCCTTTTATTATATCCCTTTACTTTATTAATAGTCATTTATAAATGATATACCCATATCATCCATTTTTTACCCAATTCTAAAGCTGTGTTTTATACCCGTTATGCTACTGATTAAACTTGTCGTATTTTCTATCTTCTCCTCAAGAAATTACCTTTTATTTTTGTTATTCATTATAGAAACCTATTTATATGGTATGGGTATTAAAAAATAGGTAAAAATGATTTATTTAATTATGTTTATTAAATACATAAAACTATCATTCCTTATATGTGGTTTAAAAATGACATAATGATATGTGTTTAATGATTTATTTTAAAACAAAAGCATGATTTTTATATGATAACTGTTTCTTTTATTCCCCATGTGTAATTTATGAAAGTTTTTATTATGAACTATGTATATAATATTAATTAATACATTTTAAGGGTGTTTTGTGATATGGGTCCAATGCATTGGGTGAAGAATTTAATCTCTAAATATGACATGTGATACAATACCTTGGTGAATAAACATAGTAATTTTTATGACACCTCAATGACTAACTATGGTTATATGCTTATAAATTTCTAATTTAAATGTTGTGGCCACAATTAAAATTTTTGATTCATGTTATTTTAATTATATTCCTCTTTCTCAGTCCATTATGCTATTTCTCTTGTTCTTATGGATATTTCTAAAGATCACATGTAAATATTTTCCCTTCATTTCCCTTACTAGGCCTTATGCTCACACTATCCTTTGATGTATTTCCCCATGTTATAAGATGATGTAATTGTACAATATAATTTCTTATTGTTGTGAATTTTAAGTGGAATATAAATTTTCTATGTTTTCATGTATTATGTACCTTTTTTAAGAAACTAAACATTAAAATATCCTATGTTTATACCTTGTAATGATAATATTATGTTATTAAAAGGAGGGATTCCATATTAAATGTGTCTACTATTACTAATAAAGTCATTTTTATTTCATGTTTATATGTGTATGGATTCATTTTAATTTTTCAAAATAAGAGTGGATACTTATATAAGGATATAATATATTATGGTATCAAATGGTTGAAAAATGATCGTAATGTATTATATTAAAAAAATTCATATTGATTATTTATAATGAATCATATTAATGTGTCTGATTTCACACCCTATTGTTGAATAATCATCATGGAAATTTAAACAAGATGTTCTTGATGAAGCAATATCATTATTATTACACATATTTTTCTAAAATTAAACCAACTGAATGATTTCAGGATTATTTACAATGAATGATGACAAAAACACAATTTGTTCATCAAGGGGAAAGTCCCACAACACTTCTTGAATTTGTATACATTTATTTTTGTATTCCTTTTCACAATGATGCTAGAGTTTTATTCTCTTTATTTATTAATTTTAGTGAAAACTTTAGTTAGTAATGTTATATATAACTGATGAGGTATTTGTTTGAATGATTTTTGAAATTCAATAATTTATTAAATGAGGTCGAGAATCAGTTGGTTATGAAAACCAAGGAATATTAATCAGATTGAGGTGGGGAATAGTCTAACTCAGAGTTTATCAAAATTAAAGGAAATTATGATATTTTTTCTAAACCCTCTCTTCTTTATAGACCGTATTTCAATGGTGTTAGTAAATGGAGGAAACATTCCTTACTAGACCTGGAAAAATACATAATGGGGCACGTGATCCTTTGATTATCCTTTTTTTATTTTAATTACACATAAAATTATGCATAAGAAACTGAGTATAAATAAATTTAGATAATGACATTCCCTTTGAGTTAGGTAGTGTCAAGTAACTTTTGTTTTCAGATACTCATACATGGGGGTGTGAGTTGTTTTCTAAATATATATCAAGAGACAAAATAAAACCCTAGAGAAAGAAGTGTATCTCTTTATGTTACCCCATGTTATTAGGGGATTCTACCTATATGATCCCTAATATAAAAGGACTATAATTTCTATGAATTGTATATTCCATGATATGGATTTCATCCTTAATAAATATAGTGGGAGAAATAATGACTTCGATGAGGTTCATGTTTAAGATACACAAGATGGGGTATATGAACAGAATCTATAGGCTGTTGTGGATGAAGTAGTTCCTAAATCAAATGTACAATTTATGAATATTATATAGGTAAAAGGACCTAAATTAAATAGATTTTTTGTCACAAATTTTATCTCACTGTTGATTTAAAATAATAATACATTATCCTAAAAGGAGGTAGTAGAGATGTCAAAAGTTTCTAGATGGACGATATATATTAATTATGATATGGATTCCATGTATAATAATCATGTGTAGGATTTTATTGAACCTCCAGAAGATGTAAATACCATTGGTCATAAATTGGTAATCAAGGGATATTTGGACATATAAGTTTGTGATCATACATATAAATCAATAATAGTGGAAAATGGTTTTATAAAACATCAAGGTACTGAATACAATGAAACATTTTCTATAGTTTCAAAGCTTATATCCTTCAGAATTAAACTTTCAAAAGAATATTCCCATGAATATTAGTTTTGGTATATGTTTCCCAAAAATTGATTCCAATAATTGAAGCATTCAAAAAGATTTATATATGACACAAACATGTGGGGCTTTGAAACCATCCAATTCAAAAAAAATATACAAGTTATAGAGATCCATTAAGGTATTTAAAAAATCATCTAGGTCATATAACAATCATCTCAATGTTGGTAAAAAATAATATTTTTTAATTAAGAATATAAATGATCTCTACAGTGTTTTAGTAGAAGTTGATCATTTTTAAAGTAATACATTTTGATGACACATTAATAATTTTTAATTAGATACATTATCTTATAGTAAGATAATATGTCGTTGAGAATTTTATTATATATAAATTACATAGGAGAGGAAACCTATATTAAAAGAATAAAAAACATACATGATATTCCAAATATAGTATTTTGACATAGTGAGACTGAATACATTGACCAAATACTGAAGATGTATGTTATGTAAAAATATAAGTTGGGATTAGATCTAGGATAAAATAGTATATATCTTTTGAAGAAGGTGTGCCCTGTGAAATAGTAGGAATGGTTGAGATAATGAGTAGGTTATCATATGCTTCTATGATTGGACCTATCATGTATGTGTTTTTTTATAAAATTCCTGATGTTTTATGTGATTTATTTATGAATGTATGATATCAATTTTATCTAGGTGAAATATATTAGACTTCTATTAAGGCTATCCATAAGTATATGTTGATAAATAAGTATTTGATCATGATATATATAGGGAATAAAGTTCTAGTCATAAGTGGTTATAATAATTCTATAATTGAATAAAATTAGAATGATCTGATGTCACAATTAATATATTTATTTAATCTCAACAGAGAACCTGTGAGCAAGAAGATTTCAAAGTAACTAGTTTTTTTTCGGATTCTATAGAAAATTATGTGTATAATGTGGCATCTGATTCTACCATATAAATAGTTTGAATTTAAATTGTTTCCCATGATCTTGTTGTGTGCCTAATTTTCAATATCATTTTACATTTTACTATGATAACAGCCCAGAAATGGCTCTTTCCAATGATCTGAGGTAACATATTAGGACAATTAATATGCATATGAAGATTTACCTCATGATGGATATTTCTCTCTCAGGTGATGTTTTAGAGAGAAGAGAATACATGAAGGACAACATAGTAGACCATGTGATGAAGTATTTAAATTATTAGAGGCATGAGTACCATGTTAGAGCTAGTGGACTGATGGTATTAAACATCTATCTCTTATGAATGTGGGAGGATGTAGGAGTTTTTTCTTATAACCATATTCAAATTACATAATGATTACATGTATTTATTATCTAAAAGATTAATTAATTATCTTCTCAGATCATGATTGTTTCTCATCATGTAATAGTTTGTGATAATGTTCAAATAATATATTCCATACTAAAAGGTTATAGGATTTACATAATATAATGATAAAATAGAGTTACCATAATAGTAGTCTAAAATATATATGTTCTAGAGTAATATGATATCATTTTACAGGACATATATGAGACCTGACATTAGGGGGATACTCATTTGACATTGAGTCACAATCTCATAGTTTTCACACTTTGTAATGCTATAGTATAAGAATATTTGAATGAGATATTCTAGTAAGAAATTCAGAATTTTATGTTTCATTTCATGTTCCTATCTATAGATATTTGTATAGATCCATATACATTACAATTATCATTAATTAATATCATATGTCATGTACATTGATGTGTTGACGAAAATCATGATAATGTATACTCATACTAAAATAGGATATGATGGGAAGTTCATGAGTAATATGTAATTAATGAATAATGTGAGAATGGATTTATCCCTCTTATCTATTAACAAAACATGATAAATCCAGCCCTTTGATGGGAATGGAACCTCCTTTGTAAATCCATGGACATACGGTTCTATGAGAATGTTCAATTCCAGAATTTAAAATAAATATAAATTGAGTACATAGGTTAATTTAAACAAAAAGAAACCTTTTTAATTAGAGATATCATGAAAAAGTTATTATATTACATAATATGAGTTTGAAGGAGGATTTATATTATTACGACATTAAATCCATCCTTTAATATTTCCATGGTGTGTTTCAGGATGATAACATTGGAAAGTATGTGTCTCCAACTATTTCTTATAAGAAATATTCCTAGAGGGGTAGACACTAAGTGTATCCAAGCTTCATATTAAAAGTAAATTTTGAATTTAAATGTTATAATAATGTTTATTCATGCTTTATGGTCTAATATTTATTTGAGATTAGTTGATCTCCAAGATTTAATCACAAGTTGATCAAATGGATAAGAGTCATTAAAAAATAATAAATATTTATTTTAAATTTTTGGAGAATATAATATTTCTTTATATTTATAAAATAAATGCAGTGATATTTATTTTTTAAATAAATATTTGTTGTTAAAGGTTTCGTAACGAAAGAGGAGGATTAGAGATCTTAGTTTTAATGTCTGGTTAGAAATGATGTAAATGATATATATTTATTATTATGTGATTCACATTTCATGTGAATAATAATAATTATATTGTTATTGCACATAGGGTTCAAAAACGATTAAGTGAATGGTAGGGGGTCAATGAGAAAATAGTAAACCCTAAACCTACCATAATAAACATTTTATTTTTAGTACTTTACTAATAATTATATTGTGCACTACAGATTGGGGTAAGGTCTCTCAAAAATTATAGAGTGTTTGATAGAAATATAATGTGATTTATCCTATTTCTCTCTCAAGTAAATGAGGGATACTTATAATTATTCATTCTCAATAAATATTCTATTGAGATTAAACATGAATGATAAGTGGTCATGATTTATAGTGCTAGCACTCGATGATTCATTAGTAACATTATGAGAGTGTGGTGCTTGTGTGGATCACTAGTAGAGGGAATCTATTCATGGATCCTGTATAAAAAACAATGTTATGATGAGATTGATTCAATTTAATCATAAATGAATGTATAATTATAAGTTAATACAATCGTTGATCTTTGTATAAATTAATTATAAATTAAATTTGATGATACTCCTCTTGTACCTACATTCAATTCAAGTAATCTATTTTTTAAATCTATTGATCATGACATCATTCATCGTGTAGAACATGAATCATTCAAAAAGTAATACTAATATCTCAATTTACCAAGAATAATATGAACTTCTACTACACCTTTATCATTCATTATATAAACATCATAAAATTAAATAGGTGAATAACATAAAATATGTCTCAATGAAAAAATATTGACATAAAAACCCTTATGTTATATTTTACATTATTAGTAATAAATCTATCATAATTTATAATAAATTAATATTTAAGGTAATGATATAAAGGTAACAATTTATAAAATTATTATATCTTATATAATAAACTTGCAAAATTTCAACAACGGTTTATTAAACATTATTTACTATAATCCTCATTTCCAGGTCATAATTGTTTCATTTTTTATATATGTTTTTGTTTATCAATTATAGAACATGCACATTGATCATTATTAATTCATATATAGGATATTAATAATGTCATAAGTTTTATATTTACTCATTATATAAAAGTTAATGGCCATTCATATAAGGTGGTGATGAAAAATTTATTACATCACTTCATGGAAATTATAGTTCGTACATACACATGAGTGATGTTTCCACTTTTTAATGGATGGAACAAAATAAAGGTAAATAATAACTAAAAATTTATTAATTATTTTATTATAATATATGTCTTATTTTTTCTTTAAATTTATCCTTATTACCATCCAATTAAAGAATAAATGAAAAATTAATCGCATGGATTCATGGAGGTTGTGGTCCACATGTAGCCTCAAATGACTTTTTTTCCTACAGATGCTATGGTAGGAATTTATAGAATATATTATATTTATTAAAGAATAAATAGATCATAAATATAATTCATAAGTATTAAATCCATAATAATATCCAACCATGAAATCCAATGATGTAAAATGAATCATCTCTATAAGGAGGTGGTAGTCAACATGTACACATGTGTGATAAATTCATTTACCATTTGATAGAAAAGAGGTGAAACATGATGGTGGAATAATCATAATAAAATCATAGTCTATTTATGATACTATATTAATCATTTCAAGATGGATAATATAGCTTTACATAAGGTAGAAGATGAAATAAAATTGAAAGAGATCGATTACTATCTACACCTCTTCTTTGAGAGACAATTGTTGTCTTATTCATTAACCCCTAAAAATTAGCCTTAAGAGAAGAAAAACGGATATATAATGTTTTTAAGGAAGATAATCAGTTTTTGGGGTATATAGTTTTAAATATATATTGAGCATAATTCATTAATAATTGAGGATATGAGGTTCCCTTTTATTAGTGAGGGGAAGAACACACAAGGAATTACATTAAATATTTAAATATAATCAATGTATTTATCTTGTGTAATGCCTCAAAATTGAAAATAATTAAATGGAAATATAATTTAGGGCCAAAATAAATTAATATTTTAAGAATTAGAAATATTTATGGGGCAATGTTACCATTATCGCTAGGTTTAAGACCGCTGTTAAACCTGTGTTAATCTTAACTAGGATAACAAAATTTAACTTTTTCACTAGTTATTATAACAAAAAAAATAAGTTACCGCATTTCAAAAAAATTAAATTATGATTCTAAATATTTAATAAATTATATTAAATATCATTTCTCAATGTTGTAGTGTTTAATTTAAATATATCTCTCTAAAACACAATGAAAACCAGTTTTTAGAAAATTTCATTTTTAGCATAAAAATGATATACATTCATTCATTTATGAAAAAAACATTAAAAATAATGATAAAATACTTTATTTAATATATAATCTATAAATTTCAATATAAATAGTAATTAATAATAATCATTAAATTAATTATGATTAAAACACATTTTCCGCATTAAAACAGTTTTTATATAAATGTGTTTTTCCAAAAAATGAACATATACCAAAATCAATTACAATTTTCATTCCTATATACTAAATTAGAGTATTTATAATTAAATTATACTAATGTTACATTATTATCAATCTCAAAAAATAATAAGACTTTTTAATATATCATTTAAATTTAATGAAATAACAATTTAACAACCAATGCATTTTTTCAATATTCACTAATAGATAAATATTATTATAAAAATACCAAAAGATAACCCTATGATTATATTTAAATGATGAATTAAAAAATAACATTCATTAACTAAACTAAAATTTCTATGAATTTTTTAATTTATTTATAATGTCATTTCAAAAAATGAAATAAAAACAATTTTTTATGAAAATGTATTTTTGAAAAAGAAAATTGACATTACAGAAAATTGAGTACATAATTATTATGAATAAATAAATTAATTAAATTATATAACACCTTTATATATAAAATTAATTTTGTAATTATTACTATTCAATCATTACAATTTAATTAATAAATATTGTTTTTATAGTATATCACAATTTGTTTAAAGCTGCGTGTTCAATGTTATAAAATATATCAAGAAAAATATTAATTTAAAATAATTTATTAGGTTGTTATGCTTTAAATTAAACTATTTAGATAATTATTAAAACCAATTCAACCATCCAAGGTATAATGAGAATAATAGACATCAACAACCTACAAGAATATGGGAACATGAAAATCTTATACAAAAACTACTATTGAACTAGATATTGATAATGAAGTGGTTAATAGTACCCTTATTCCTCCCTCATGACCCGAAAATGTTTTATTAAATTATGTTTATTTTAATTTTGTCATGTCATAGATGTTTCTTAACAATAATGTTTCCTTCCACGAATAGTGGATATTTAATTCTCAGTGAAAACACCAAGTGGTGTGATGATACAGACAAGTTATATAACACATATCTTATCAAGGTTTGTGAGAAGGTACTTAGTACCAATCAATTTCTTTTTACATTGGTTTATTTTTTTTTATATTGTGCATCGTGTAAATATACAGTCATGGATCTAATATTAATTTCTCGGGTTTTAAAATATCATTCCATTTCTAAAATAATTTTATTATCAAATATCAATAAAAGTATGATTGTGGAGTCTATTAGTGAAAAATTAAATAATATGTTTCTTAATACCATGTAATGAGGGAATATTTGATCAAATTTATGGGTTTAAATTTTTTAGCACCCCCAATTTCAAGTATGTATGTATTTCTTTATGTTTCTCATGTATGTAATGAGTTTTTTATGATATTTGGGAGGGTATGTAAGACTTTTGGAATGTTTTTGGGGCATGTTTGAAGGTGCGTAGTTTGAGAGTGGTTTGTAAAAATCATGAAAATACTATATTAAATTGTAAAAAATAAGGTGAAGGGCTCTTGTTTGGTTTTTCCAAACCATGTGGCCACCTATGATAAACTATTCATCTCTGGAAAAAATAATTTTCATAGTTAGAGAACGGTTTACAAAACTGTGCACCCTGACCATGTAAGCAAAAAAACAGGATCCAAAACTATGTATTTGATTCTAACATTCCTATAAATATATTTTTCCCCTATGTTGAACCAAATATGTTTTTCTCTCTTCTCTAATGCGGTGAAGAGGCTCCCTCCTGATCCAAAATAAATGAATTATTGTTGCTTGGTGCATTGAAACCCAGATTCCTTAGTTAGTATCTATTATTGGAAGACATTATTAGATATCTTATTATTCCCTCTCTAATATTCAGATATATATACCATTTGGGATAGATATATGATATTTTATTCTAATCCTGATGATATTTGGTTGTGTTGATATTAGGCGATGAGATCTGAGGATGGATTTTGTCGTTTCAACCCAAATTTGATAAATATATCATGCCATTCATCATTTTATCCATATTTTCGTAGGTAGTTGGAATCACTATTGACTCCTCGTATAAAAACATGACAGATTTATTTAAATTTTTTAAATCTCTTGTAATTTTTTGTGAATTTTTTGTGCAAATCATGGTAGAAACCTTCTATAGTGATGGTTTGCAAAATTGTGGGATTATTGTGAAAAGTTATTTGTGGAATTATTTTAAAATGATTATATAAAAAATGGCTTTTTGGATTGACATATAGAAACATTATTCATGAGTAAGCTTTTAATAAAAATGTTGTTTTGTTGGATTTTTTGTCATAATTGTTTATGAAGTGGATTTCACATAATTAGTTACTATGTGATCATTTCAATTGAGGTGACACAATTAAAGGGGAATATAACATTGGGGAACTAGTATATAGTAACCTTTTGATGAGTTTCTATATTTATTAGACACAACTCATTAGTATGGAACTATTACCGAGGATAACTTTGTGGATATATGGATTTGTGGAATGAAATGTGTTGTGAACAAATAAAAGTTTTGAATGTTTTTATAGAATTTTTTTGTTTCATTCTGTGGAAAATTGGACTGGATTGTAAGATGGTTTAGATTTCATATAAACTATTTTAAATTTTTTTATATAAACTTTTTTATATAACTTTTTTTATATAAATTTTTAACATGATATATCCTAGCATTGTTAGTAGGGAAGTCCTTTTTTGAATATATTATGAGTTTTATTACTCACCCCCTATATGGGAACTTTGAAAAAAAAATTACTTTAATTAATTAGGAAATATATATGGTCCATGTATCATAATTAATTCATCATGCTTTTGGATACTAAGGGCTGGATTTTAGAGTTGTATCTCTAAGCATGTTGGTTCTTGATGTGTATGTGTATTTGGTTTCATTGAGTTTTCTTGGTTTTGTCTTCTATTGTATTTTTATTTTTTTCTTGGTTTTCATTGAGTACATTGATATTAATTTGTATGGTTTTTTTAATCATGTTATATAGTTTTCATGCATAATATAGTAGTTGTTTGTGTTTGGTTATCTTGGTTTGGGTGTTTTATCTTCAATTGGAAAATCATTCCCCAATTGTATTGATTCACTTGGAATTTATTTCCAACATTTGACATCTTAGGGATGTCTCCAAAGGCCAAGTATATATTTTTCCTCATCTAATTCTAATGAGGATGGGTGGAATTTCACCAATTGAATATTAGAGATGTCTTCATAGATGATAGGATGTAGTTCTATTCCCTAAAAAACTACCATGTATTTACCTTGATTATGAGGTTGAGTTTTTAATTGAACTCGTGTTTTGTTCATTGAAAATATGAAATAGTCCAAAAATAATGGCCAATGTTGTATTTGAAGATTTGAAGAAGTAAATTCAATATAATCAAGATAAGTGTTTTTTATGTCCAACTGTTTGACTATGGG
Source organism: Viscum album (assembly GCA_963277665.1). Taxonomy (NCBI): domain Eukaryota; kingdom Viridiplantae; phylum Streptophyta; class Magnoliopsida; order Santalales; family Viscaceae; genus Viscum; species Viscum album. Next base: position 164,825,027 of record OY728149.1, read on the forward strand.
GTGAACATGCTCTATTTCCTAAGGACAATGATTTATCAATGATCCATTTCATTGATTATCATGCACTTAAAAACATCGCAATTAAGAAAAAAATATCCTATTTCATATCATAATAATTTCATGGTCTACGTAGAGGTGATCAGTTTTACATAAATGTAGATATACAATCTTGGTATAATCAATTATGGGTAAATGTAGAAGATATACTTAATATAGAATCCTATACAATATATAGACATATTTTATTCAAAATTATGACTTATATACTTACTAATACACATAAAATATTTATGGATTTTACAAATAGAGCCTTTAGAGATTAAATTAGAAAAACTCATAGTCTTTATTAGGGACATTCTCATGTATTCTGGGACAATGTATGAATATGAATCATGTTTGATAATATCTATAAAGACCATATGAAAGGATAAATTATATTATTATAGTAGAAAGTATCAATTTTGTCTATAAAAAGCATCTATCTTGGGTCATGTAATCACTATATAGGGTATATTTATAGATTCAATAAAGACATATGTGATTATAGAATCGACCAAACCAACCACTCTAATATAGATCAAATTGTTTCTTTTATATCCAGTTACTATCAATGGTTTTTGGGAAATTTTTCACGATTATCCAATCAACTATGTTAACACATAAGCGAGTGATGACTCCATGTACCAAATATTTTTAAGAAACATTCATGGTTTTTCAGAATTGTTTGGTAACTACACAAGTATATATATTACATTAGATTGTATAAGGGTTTATCATTTGTAATTATATCCTGTAGAATAAATTATGCTGTGTTTTTATGAAAAATGACAAGGTAATTTCTTATGAATCCTGTCAATTGATATCCCATGTGAAATATTACCTAACACTTGATAATGACTTTTCAGTAGAAATGTTAACCATAATAATATATGGGAATTATCTCTATAGGTAAAAGTGTAATATATATACTAATCACAAGAGATGAAATTGTCTATTTACATAGATAGAGACAAATACACACCAAAGGATATGGTTAGAGTTAATAATTATTATGATTGCATAACAAATCACCATATGGGGAAAAACCAAGGTGGAAATAATCTCTGAATAAATGTTTATGATTCCTGATCCTTGATGTCGACCAAAAGGAGGCCAATTATTATTGATATTCAAAGGATGGATATTTAATTAAAAAGGGTAGGGAATAAATCCAACCTTTATCAAATGAATGTTCAACCATCCATCTCTACAATGATTAAGGAGAACCATAAAGATGATATGGAGGTATACAATAAGGTAGGGAAAATTTTGGGGTTCCAATTTTTAAATGATTTTTTTTGAACATTTAGAAAACTAATATGTGTTCCTTCAAAACATGAATTGAGTAATGATTTTTTAGATTATAAACATAGATCATATGTTATTATTCATCGTGGAATCACAATGATATTTCAAAATCATAAAAAATTATTCTCATGGAAAATCATGAAGAGATAGATTACATACTATATATCTATATTATTAGTATGTAAAAAAGTAATCTTAAGAATCAACAATCGAAGGGGATGATTTAACCATTGTATAAATTAGCATGGAAATGAGATAAGATCACCATTAATTTCTTAAATGATACTCATAAGACATATAAATCTAATAATTTCTTCAAAGTTTTTGGAGAATTAACATAAATAGTTTTCATAGTTAATTTATAATTAAAAAGAATAATCATGTGATAATATATTCATGTTATAAAAAAATAGATAGATAGGGTTTCACATAGTAACACTTTCAATTATATTGGATAAATATCGAAGGCTCACATCAAACTGATGGTCAATTTTCATGAACTATATTGATATCAGGAGATATTATAAGATTCCACTAAATGTATTTAAAACAATTTTGAAAAAACTATTTTCATCTATTATACTTTTTATAAAATAGTATATTCCACTCGATAATTCCAATTAGACAACACGAGGATCTATATGGGAAGTGATATAGTACAACATCACTCTAGGATGAATTCCAAGAGAGGATATTGTTAGGACCTGATCATATATAGGAAATTATGGGGAAGGTTCAAACCATAAAATAGAATATAAATGCATCACCAACACAATATAAGGTCTATGACACTATTCGTTGATAATATATAGAATTTAAAAAAGGTTAAAATCCATTCATTTAAATATCATTATAGAATAATTATTGAATATTTTGGATGAATGGAAATATAAACCCAAGATAAATCATTCCACTTGAGGTTCTTATATTTGATGGTACCATATCTCATTACTTGATGTTTTAAGAAAACCTTTCTTAGGATCATGATGAGTTTATTTTATAGTTTTTGCGTTAGTACATGTAAAATCCATCATATGTACTAAAATCAAAAGATATTAAATATGATCAAGATTATTGTTATGATGAAAAAAATGTTGTGATCCTAGATAGATGATATATTTTTCTGATGTACAAGGCAGAAAATATGTTTATATTTATATGGATAAATCATAATATTGAGGAAGCAATTTGTGAACATGAAAATGTGATGGGACAAAATTACCCTAACTTATTTTCATCTATGTAACAAAACTTTTGAGTATATTTCAAATTTAAGGGGGTATAATATAAAAACTAAATGTATTACTGTGTATTTTCACTTTAAATATATATTATGTTTAATAGAGGGTGTCACATGAAACATTAAACTAAAAAACCATGAACTATTAATAATTTTTAGAAAAAATCACAATTATGATATTGATTTTGAATTCATTGTTATGAATAGAAATGAACACATTATGAAATATATGTTGAAGTGAGAAGTTTTGAAATCAAGAAGTGGGGGTATTCCTTATAAGTCTCATCATATTTAGAATGGAAAAGTAGTAGAATCACTAGGGTTTTAACTTGATCTAGGACAAGAAAAAATTTAAGATGTAAAAAATGAGTGAAATAGACTATTATATAATTTCAAACATAGGTAAATCACTCTAAGATCCATTCAAGATGAATCGCCAACATTTATTATCATATCTGTAGTTCTAATGGATAGGTATTAAGGGGTTTTGAAGAAGACATTTTCAAAATAAAAACATGTAATTATAAATTTAATAGATTTTAATTATCATAAGTATATTATAAGTCATTAATTTTTATAAATTTTACTTTTAAATAATTAATTTTCAAATAATTTGTGTATTTTAAATATGTATCGATAAAACACATTATGATTAAATTTTTTAAAAAAAATATCATTATCCATTGTTTTTATAATATAAATTTTTATCCTTTTTAAAGTTTCAAATTGATAATGTGAACATCAATATCATATTTATATTTTAAATATTATCTTACGGTTACTTTTTCTGTTTCTTTGAAAATAGTTTATTTTTTAATGAATTTTAAAAATAAAGATTTTCAAAATAACATAATGTTTATGAGATAATCATCATATGAATATAAATTATATTTTTTAATCACTTATCATGGAAAAAAATGTATGAAAGGATTAAAATAATTAATTTAAAAACAATATTTTGAATTTACAAACCTATTATTCACATTTTAGAAGCCAGGTTATAGTTCATTGTAATAGAAAATAGTTTTTGTTCATTTTCCATTAATTATGTATTCACATATTACCGATCAATTTTTTATTCATTTTAATGTAAAATTAACCTATTTAATTTAATAATAAATCATAAAATTTCATTGGAATTAGTATTACTAATAGTGTTTTCCTAAAATTCATTTTTATGATTAAAAATGCATTTTTAAACAGCTGATAAATTATTATTTTATAATTAGTATTTATAATTCATGAAATTAAATATATTATAATTGATTTAATATTTATAATAATCATATTCAAGTTATATAAAAACAATTATACCATTTGTTCTCTTCCAAATAAGTTTCTTATGTAAAATATAGATATCACGGTAATTTGTAAATATGATTCATGTAAATAAATTATTGGTTATTGTCATAAAATATCAAAAACATTTAACTCAAAATGGTTGCGTATGTCAATTATTGGACATTCCAGATATACTTTATGTTTTTATCCTTTTGGATCAAGCTCTTTGGAATATGAAATTTTATTTTATTTTATGAATTTAAGATTTTTAAAAATTCAACACCACTCGCTTATAAAATTATCCTTCCACCACTCCTTAAAATATATACCAAAAATGTGTATTATTATCAATAATATAATATATTACGTCCTTAGTAATTGTATCCCATGTTTGGTATCTTTTGGTCCCAAAATATTGTTCTAATTTCTTCCAAACAAAGAATGTTTCTAATAAGAGATACAAATACTTTTTTATAAATATGAAATTATTACCATTATTTTTCATTTATAATCATCATCCACGTACTTTAAATTATTATTCATCTTCTTAATTACATATAAATTATATCATTATTCATCTATAATGACAATATTATAATAAAATCATTTCATAATCATACTCATCCATTAATTGTAAATTGGTCATGTCTCAGTTAGTCTACCCACCAACATGAATGATGCTATATTTTTTTATCTTGTATATTAAAGGAAATATAATTAATGATATCATATAATATTAATAAATAAATAATATATTTTTTTGGAATGTTAAAATTTATATTAAAACTTATTATTACTACACCACTTTTTATTTGTTAAAATTAACTGAAACAAGAATGATATGGATTTCATCAAAAAAAATCATACTTGAGACTCATATGGCATGAACCTGAAGATCCATGATTCATTATGGAATATAATTTATAGTAAATTAAATAATATGGAGATTATGAGCTCAGGAAAATGGAAATTTAACCTAATCCATCATTTCAAAATAGATATGGAACATATAAAACAATGAACACCATTGATCAATATAAACTACTAAGTTAATTTTTATTAAAACACTTTTTGGAAAAATTGTGAAAACATCAAGTACAACTAGAAGCATTAAATGCAGTATCACATAACAAAACCCTTAAAGGCTAACTTAAACATATTATATGTGACCACCCTAAATAGTTTCCACGATAGATCTATTACCTCTTTGTTCTGACCGCCTTTGAGAATGCCTTTCAAATGTTGGTCCAGTTCATCCCTTGTCTTTAAGAACTCCTCCACTGTTAACTTCTTGTCATTAAAGACTCTCGTCAGAATTAGAAATAGTTTCTCAATCCATCATATAAGTTCCATGTTTTTATCCACTTGCATTGGACGTCTGATCATCCTTTCTACATCCTCTCTGGAAGCTTGAATGGTTAAGTTAGTATCCAACATCTCTTCGTCAGAATACATAAGGTGGTCCGCAGTCTTGACTGCAGCCTCTATACCATCTACGTGTTGTGAAATAGTAGCAGTCATCAGTGGAGCACCACCACTTTTATCTTTCTCCCCCAACACCCCCATCATTCCAAACTCAAGAGTTAAATCTTTTATCTGGTTTTCCTCCCACCCTACTTCCTATTGTCTTCCAGCTTCGTCAAAGTCTTCATCCATCCCTGGGTACTCCTACCCCTTAGAATCTCCCATGGCAGCTGATTGATTCTTCTTTCTCATCATGCTGGAGGCCAGTTCCACACCTGTCGTCAATGTAGGACCTTGCGATACAACTCTTTCACTCTTACACACTGCATTCCTTAACTATCCAATGACTATTGTCTTTGGGGTATCTGAATAATCCTTACATGGTATTGGTTTTTTTCCCCTTGATGATCAGGAAATTCGCAGTCATGATGCTTCCTTGTTTCCCTTTCCTTGATCAAATTCCCACAACAGAGTCTTTATCGTAGACCGTTTCTGTGTGAGAATCCCCTTCTGTTTTTTTGGATTCCTCATCGTCGGTGTGCCTCGAACCGTCCTGTTTGCACTTCCATCTTAGGATGATTGTTTTCCATCTTTCAGAGTCCACATTCTCCTTCCCATCCTCATTCAGTGCCAAGAAACTATTATGTATCAAGATAGACGTAGTATCGTTGCAAAGGACATGCACCTGATGTTGTGGAGACATCGCCCCGGTGTCGCTCATGTTTTGTATATCCCCAATAACCCTTCCTTCATCTTTAATACCCAAACATCCCTAGAATGAATGTTTCTCAGTTACCTGGCAAGGATTAACCCCTACCTTAATAGTCTCACTAAAAGAGAGAGCATTTATAGAACAAGGACCTCCCGAGGACTGCTCTTTCAAATTGGGAGTGCCTAAATCATTAAGCAACCTTGAAAAAATGTCCTTAACTCTCTGTCCTTAGATCTTATTGCACTTCTTGTCACACTTAGAAGAAAGGCAGGGAGCAGAATCAAGAGATGTTGGCCCCTCTGCCTCCTTTACTTGGATACATTTCTCATACCCCCTCCTGCACACATCCTTCTGATGCCCAAGTTTGTTGCACAAGGGGCAGAAATCAACCCCTGTCTCAAAGACAATAGGTCACTTAAACCAAAATTCTTCACCTACAACTATCCACACAAAAGGAACTAGACCCTTTGAAACATCCACTTCAAGACATATTCGTAGAGAGACGGAGTGGCAAACAACCCTAGTTCTGCAATCTGAGCACAGATATCATCCAACTAAATTACCAAGAATTCGAATGATAGAAGGATTATGAAAAGGTAGAGGAATCTTGGGGAAACTAACCCAAACATTTGTATAAGGAGAGTTTCGCTTCATAATAAAGTCCTCCGACCATCTCAAAAAGAAGAAGCGAGAGCCATTGTATATGCGAGAAGCACTGGACCGGGCTTGGATCATATCACCCTCAGATGTAAAGCAGATCATCAGGTTCCTACCGTCGAGAAGGCCAACAGGTGTGCGATCTTTCAAACCCCACGAACTGAAAACAAAACGGCCAAACAAGACCACCGAAGGATGGTGACACTTAAATCGAGCTACCAGAGTCAGGCTTATGAGAGAGGAAGCATCTGTAAATTCTGATGTCGAGATCGGAAGAGCCGGACATCCCTCGAAAAGCGTGGGGACTTTAGGGCTGAGAGAAATTAATGGGAAAGAGGGAAGGGATTCAGAGTTAGAGAAGGGGATGAAAGGGCCACGACCTCTTAAAGGCGGAAGAGTTCCCTCCCCCAGATGTGGAGGGACTGGAGCAGTGGCCATCACTGCAGCTAGGTCATCGCAAGGGAGCAGGAGGCTGGGAGAGAAGCGGCTCAACTCATTTATCAATATAAACTAAAACTAAGAATAATTGTTAATAAATAAATATGTGGGATTAATATTAAAGATAATAAATGTGAGTAATGTCACGAGATAGATTTATAAAAGGATTATTTTTATCATACTAGGTGTTAGATCACATTTTCCAAGTTGGAATCCCAGGTAAGTGTTTTGTCAACGCAATTTTCTTTTCATTTGGTAATAACCTTCCTTCCATCACTATACTCTTATAAATTATATTATTTTAAAATTTCTCATTTATTTTTTGTATTTAATAATTTTATTTTTTAAATTATATTTTTATTTGAAAATATTAATCTTTTATGGATTTCATTCTCTATAAATATATTATATTGTTAAGAATAATTCCCATCATTTCTATTAACGATTTTTCCGTTATATCCATATTCATTATATTTATAAAGGAATATTGTTATCACTGAATAAATTATTGATTATGTTCATCTTATATTTATATTTTTATGTTACTTAGAATGTATTTAATTGAGTATTTTTAATAATTTTTACACAAGTCATTTTTTTCTTTTTTTTCTAAAGTGATAAAATAATGGTTTTTAATTTTTTTATGTGAATGAAATTTCCCCAAATCATGACTATTATTAATAATTATTATTCCATTCCAAATTATTAGGTTTTTTCAAATTAAATTGTATTCCACTTATTTTGTGAATTTTTCTCATAATGAAGGATTGATGTCCTAAAAGTATAAAAAAAGTTATTTCATACCACTTTTTTACATTTTGTTTTCTCATTACCATTTATGTATATTTTTATTATTTATTTTAAAAGAAAAATTACCAGGAATTTATTTAATTTTTTTTATAAATTATTCCTTTTAATTCATTGAAAAAAAAATTAATGTAACATGTAACTTTGAATTTGACAGAATTGATATAAATGGTTTCTGAAAACACATTTTCATGAAATAGTTTATGATGTTCCTCTATGTCTCAAAAATAAATTTCACTTATGGATTAATTTTCATGTTTAACTTTTATGTAATTTAGTGACGTATTTAATTTTGGATATTTATTTTTTATTATTGTATAATATACTTGTGATTTCACGTTATGTGATACCATTTTATATTACTTAAAGCCCATTTTTATTCTATGAGGTTTTCAAAATATATTTTGTGAATAATTTAATACGTAACATAAGTTTATTTTATATAATTATTTTTTTTGGCCCTATATATCCCAAAAATTAAATAGGTTATTTATTATATCTCATTTGATAATTATGATAACTGAGTTTTGATGCTTAATCCACTATGGGAAATATGTGGTGTTACCTAATCCACTATGTTGTGGGAATCAAGTAGTGATGTCAGGTCAAAAATTTTATAATAGTATTGTTACTTATCCATTACATATGATATGGATTCTATGAATATTTTGGTGTTGTGTTTTTTATTCAACATTCATAAATTATGCCATGTTGTTCGTGAATAATATATCTGGACTCTTCAAAAAATATTTTCCCTTATTTCTCATTTGGGATCACATTATCTTATGTTTCCCTTCTCAAACCCAGATTATTTGTATAATATTTTAAAAGGAATTAATTTTTAGTAATGTTATGAGGTGACCCAACTATAATATAAATAAATATTAAATCATTTTAGATAAATATTCATTATACCACAAAATAAAATATGCCACATACTAGTAAGTATAACATCCCTGACCCTAGCATCCTTGAATCGGTGTTCATTTTATCATAATGGAATAGATACAAGAGATCACATGACCAAGGATCGAGCAGTTTTTTAGTCTTGATGAAGCTAGATATATACATGGTTTCCTTATTAAATTGTAAAAAAAATCTTATAAGTTGATAAAGGAAAATAAACTACTTCATTTTCACTTATTCAAAGATTTAATCCTCAAAACGTGGGTAAAGAAAAAAAAATAACTTGGTTAGATAAAATGTTTAGTAATTATTACATATAAGAAAATCATATATCGACAATAAGTTAATCATAATCAACATGTCATGGTGAATAAATAAAAACACACGCCATTAATACGTTGATAATAAAAATGCATCCATAAATTTTTTTCATAGTGAATATCCACAAGATAATGATAACTGAATGTTGAATGAAGAAAATGATTATTTATTGGAATTCATGTATATGGCACATGGACAATCATACAATCAATACAGATTATGTTTGTGGGTAGATATTTGAATGATTATGTTTTGGAAATGAACATGAAGGGTTTTTTGCCAACTATTTTGTCTAATGAGACCTATCGATGAAATGTGGGGATATAAGAGGCCTGAACCAAAAATTCAAGTCTAAATAATTATTCACATATATATATATATTATGAACAATATTCCATAATAATATATCCAAATTTTGTAGGAAATTCAGATTTATCAATATTTCAACATTCAATGTAAACACTTTATGTAAACCTGATATACGGCTTAGAAAATAATCATATCCATGAAACCTGTAAATACAAAAATTTTAAATTAATATAAGGTAAAATTTAAAATTGCCTCAAAGGGGTTGTAGATCAACCACATAAGAATGATTAGGCACACAATACCATCTGATTCATAATGATGCTAAAATTGAGACGAAGTCTCTAACCTTATGTACAAATGTGTTCTGCATTTGATATTAATGTCATAGATAATCAGATTAAATAAAATACATAATTAATTGAGAAAATTTTCTTTATGAATTTATTTAATTTTAATTTCATTGAGGTTATTGATGTCTTTTTTGATTAATTATAATAAACAATTTTATCATTCGGGAGCGTTTGTTTCCTTGGTTTTCATGATTGGTTTCTTATATATATGTATAGAAAATAATGTAAAATGAGAATTTATTTCTAGAACATAAATTATATTTTATTTATTAACTAACATAATATTTATTGGTTATATATTTCATTCAGTTATATGGTGTTATTATGAGTCATTAGATAAATTTTACGTCATAATTATTTAGATTATTTTGGTATTTTTTATCATCACGAATTAGTTTTGTTATATTACTTAATATTTGGTATAAATACTTGTTATATAACATTAAATAATATGTAATACATATATTATAATTTATTTTAACCATAAGAATTTTTTATGACCATCATTGAAGTCATAATTGTAAAACGAAATCACGTCACCCATGGCGGCTATAAATTGGCTCCTCGAAGACAATGTTTTTATTTTAAAAATAAAAGATAGATGAGAAGGGGTTTGATGATAAATATTCCATTATCATAATAATATTATAGTATATGTATGATAAGAAACTTATCTTTCATGTTAGGATAAAATAGGTAAGGATAAAATATGATGAAATTAAATTAAACAAAATTGAAAGAGAACCAAAAAGGATTCACCTCTTCAATTATTCTACTTGGTAACCTTCTTAAGTGACTAAGAAGTGTAATTTTGGTGAGAATAGAAAGCCTAAAACTTGGGGTAGGGGTTTTGGAGAGGAAATAGTCATAATATATGAAAGCTTCATGAGTTTTAAAGTTTGAGGTGAAGGGTTTGTGATTGGTGGTATTTATAGTGGAGTAGAGGGGTGTTTTTTGTATATTTTATCCATTATTTTATTATTTTGGTTCAAGATAAGAAATGATGATTATTTTTATGTTTTAATGCATTATTTAGTGCATGTGAGTTCTAACCAATGGTGTTTACATCATCAATGACTCAACAAATAGTGTATTAAACATATAATGTATATATACAGTAAATTTAAATATTTTATTATACACAAATATTCAAGTATCATAGATAAATAACAAAAAATAATCCTAATACTTTTTTTCACATTTATAATTAAATAATTAATGACATTTTATGGAAATGATTTTCTAAATAATATAATTTTTATTTATATTTAAAATCATTATTTACTCAAAAAAATACCATTTTTAGAATTATAAATTATTTTAAAACACATTGAAACGTTAATTAAGGTATAAAAAATTATATTATAATCATAAGACGCCAAAATATTAATTTATGATTCTATTTTAGGAAAATAAAAATTATTTTAATTCATTATATTAATTTTAAAATTGTAATTAAAGATTTATGTTTTATAAAAATACCGTCACATAATTTATAATTTTAAAAATATTTATTTACTCAATCTATGATTTAATTATATCATAATTTCATTTATATGATGGCTAAAATTTATTTTTAATTTTGAAGGTGATGTTATAATTCCATTGGTTTAATTACTATTTTTGAGGGCACATTATAATCCCAAAGTTCATGATACCATTTCATTGGTATATGTTCTTTAATTTCAAGAAAAAAGCCTCTTATTTCATTCATGATTAATTATAGAGTTTTTTTGTGTTCCCTTTGTGATTTTATATTATTTATGCTATTTGAAATAATTTTTTTTATTTTAAGGAATTTAATGGTTTGACTTTATTTAAGAGGATACATACTGTGAAATCTTGGCGTGTTATATTCTTTCCTCCAAAACAAATTTTATCCTCGAAAGTTTTCATGAATATTTCCCCTAAAAATATGTGGGTGGTTATTCTTCCTAAAATTACCACTTTCCAACATTCCTTCTTCCATTTTTTGGTTTCCCTAAATAATAATTACCAGTAACGTAATTTGATTTCTTAATACTTCCTCTCTTGTGTCAAGAATCATGATAGGCTCTTCATGGTAAGAAAAATCTTGGTCGAGATCTATTTCTTCATAGGTGAGTAAAAACCTAGTTGGATACCACCAGTTCATCCTTAATGTAACTACATTATTTTATATATGTTCCTTGTATGACTATAATTTAAATGCATAAATAAATAATCATGTAATAAGTCATCATGCTTAAACCAAGATGCCAAAAACACCAAATCTTCCAACATGAGAAAACTCCAAAATGACTATTCGAAGTTATCATTATATTCCTATGATAAGGACCAAAATTCCACACATTTTTTTAGATAAATGTGGCCATCTATCCAACACCCATGTCCCTCCTATAAGGACAAACATTATTCTATCCTTTAATGGAATGTCCCAATGACTATAGGTCAAACCAATTCATGTATCTAGGGTAATCTAAACTACTCAGTGTAGAACCAATATATAGCTTTAGGAAAATCCATATTTAACATAAGTCAACATAATATCCTCCTTTGGGTAAATAAAATTTTCATATTTCATATTTTATTGTGATATCACACCCATTAAATCACAAATTATGAACTCCCTCTCTAAGGGTTTAACTTGTTCAGTAAGACCATCGATGAATATACATGCACTCTATAATATATAAAGTTATAAAAATGATATAACAAGAAAGTACTTGTGGTAAACAAACACAACCACATTCATATATCAACATAATAGTGTCTCACGGTCCACTCACACCACCACATGAAAATGAAATCAGGCATGGTTATCATCACTAAAAACAAACACAATCATGATATATGAAACAATTAATATATAAAGTACATCTGATGGTACGATATTCGAACCTCAAGACTATAAATTCAGTACAAAATTAATTGTTACTTTTATCGAGAATACACAAATAATTATTTAATCATATCGACCACTATTTGTTAATCTAGATCCCTTTAATGAATTATGAAAATTAAAAATATTATACAACCTAGATTTCTCATTTTTTAATTCAACTAGATCTATCGTAATTAAGGTTCAAATTGAGATGATTCCCTGTGAAAACATACTAATGTCCCTAGATTTAAGATCCCTTGGATTAGGACACATAATTTGTGGTTTTAGAGTATTTTTAGTTTAAAAATTAATTTTTTTTATTAACTAAAACAACATTCATGGTTTGGTCACATGGTTTATGAAATTGTGTTCCATCTATATGCGAATAACTAGCTCTCCAAGGATTCTATTTGTTTTTTCCTCATGGATTTGGAAAACATGCATTGATTATGTTCTTTCCCCTATTTTTCGTTACATGGTTTTTGGGAAAATATTTCATGGTTATTTCTAATATATTCTAACCATGATCCATCTCTTACCCTTATTCAATAAGAAACATTATTAGTTGGGAAAAAATGCTTAATTTTCCCAAAATATTATCAAATAATGAACCCCTTTAAGAACATATAATCCCTTTAAAACCATCCATATGTTTCCATTAACATTACCCATGAAATGAATTACAAAAACCACATAGAATATGGCTGTCAGAAAGGAATAATAGCCCAAAAAAATTCTATACCCTAAAAATGCTCCTATTAAGTTCTTCTTAAACTCAAGAAATGAATTTTTAAGTTCATTTTGATAAAATTAGTCTGTTGATCCCAAACATATCATTCCTTCTCCAAAGTCTCATCATGAATTCTCTCGTACTACCTAAATACATAAAATTTTTATATGGTATTACCTATAAAACATTTCTATCACATGGCCACAACATATACTGGTGAATAAAAAAATTAAGAATCTAGTTCCAACTCATCATCATTTCAATCAATTATATGAGCATAATAAGGTTCATACCTCCAAAAAATGAGACGCATGGATCATGTTATTCATACCTATATACTTTGGAGGAAGATCTAAATGGCATACCGATGTTCAAATACACTTGATGATTTGAAAGATCCCAATACCACATAACCAATATCCCATTCTTCTTTAATTATAGGAAACCTATATTAGGTGAAACCCATAACAAAAAACTTATTTCCCATGAAGAAGTCCAATTTCCATATCCTTCTATCAATATATGATCTTTATCCTACCTGATTGGTAACCAAACTCTTCAAAATAAACTAGTGCGGACTATAAGACTCTTAAAAAATACTCTTCAAAATCATGATTCCTCATGCCAACATAATGGGGAATGACACCACTAACCATAAACATCATTGAATGGTTCCATATAAATTTTAGACTATTAATAATTATTGTATATAAAGACTTCTATGGTGATATGATCACACCATAATTTAAAAAAATCCACAATTCATTCCTAAATGATAACTTCCAAAATATATATCACCATCACGTAGCGAACAATGACCTATGGATGATAAATTGTACTCAGCTTCAATTGAGTAGTCATCTTCCTCTATAATCCATTCCAAAACATTTTAATGAAACCTACATCCCTATCACATTTTTCTCATAGGGACTCTATAATGACACATTATCTCTTGATAAAAGAGTTTTCCAAACTCATCTATAGAAGTAGTCTCTTGAATAAATAATAAATATTCCTCCTTCACCACCTATTCGATTATAACCCAAAAAACATCTCAACATTTCTGGTTCTTTTGATACTAAGTATAAAAGTCTATTTTCAGAATCTGAAGTAAAACTGATGTTTCTAATTCTGGTACATACTCCTATAATATGTAAGACATTGAGAGGAAAAACTATAAATTATTTCTTTCTTGAAATATACCAGAATAATCATCTGATATCATGATACATCTTCATCAATCCTGGTTTCACTACCAATGGTATGCATGAGATTCCTTCAGTAGATATTTTTTCTATGGATGTAAGAACCAAAAATCCCCCCTTGATTCTGATCATCTCATCCCCATCTAAATACCATCATAGAATTGGTTCATTCTCCACCAGCTATTACGACATTACTAAGCACTCGGAATTCAACAACTGTATGGATTTTACCTAATTCAGTAATTCATATGTTGTAACTAAGTGGGATTTCTCAAAAAACCTTGATTCTTAGATGCATCTATAAATCATTTATCTAGAAAACTCATTATTATCTATTCATTATCCAAATTTAACTCTCCAAGATCCTGTGTTCTTTTCTCCTATGACAGTTGGAAAAAAATACACATTCCTAGACAATAATCCACCTCAAAGTGACTAGTATATAGATACTCAACCTAATATATCTCCTAAATATTTAGGTATTATACAATAGAATATATACCAAAATACTTTATATTACATGTAGATTAATTAGGGACAAGGATTGTGTCTTTCTCGCTCTGGCCACTTCTGTCCATGCCCTAGGGGATGATAGCCTCTGCACTGGTCCCTCCCCCACTAGAGGGGGAGGGACCTTTCCATCCCCTCAAGTGATCCACTTGTGCTTCTTCTACACTTTTTCCAAATACATATTATCTCCTTTATTTCCCACGAATCACTCTTTTATATAATGTCCTCGATTTATTTAAAGGACTTTCATATCTTCCTCTATCAACATTGGATTTTGAGGATAGATCAACCCTCCTTAATTTTACACCGATCACTTTTTTAAAACATATTCAACCTTTATTCGATTTTTTCGATTGATTGTATTGAAGCATGAGGTTCACAAATCATGACACGGTCAACCCACTATACAATGATCATATTATGATTTAATTTTTTTTTCTAAATCAGATGTTATCTTACCTTGGTTCAGTCCCCACAGGTCTGGAGGGGCATCAGTTTCTTCTTACTCAGGTGGTCCTTCAATTTCCACATGAACTATGAATCAACGTTGATGGGAATTTGGGTATTTGCCCCTAAAATTCCCCTTATCATCCTAAATCCTTCAATTATTTGTATTCTTGGGAACCTTGTGGGTCAATATTTATGCACTGATAGTCAAACTCATGCACTATTCCATCTGATCTGGCCAATAATTTTTATTATGGTAGATGCTTTCCTTATTGCCTATTGACATTGTGTGGATTCTGGTTGGAGAATAGTTCTGATAGAAACAACCTATTCACATTAAAAATTGGGTTGTCTTTTACTCTTCTACAAGTGTATTGGTCACCTGAAGGCATATTATAGGCATGGTAGCCACCTGCTGAAGATGAATGCGGAGAGAACAAGTACTTTTGGAAATGTTTAGGGGCTTGTGGTTGATTATAGGTAGAGGGAAGTTGATGGTATTGAGATATTGGATACTTTCCAGAAATTGGTTTTTCCTAGGAAACCTGATCCAAATGTTGGGGATGTTTTTAGAAGATTAAAACATTACCTACTGCTTCCTATTGTTCAGAACAAACCTGTATTGGGGGGTGTCTTTACATCCGTATTCATATTCTGATGTTGTGTGTTATGGAAATGAAACAACAACCATGGATGGGTTACAGAAGTCAGGATTAGTTCCTAGTCCTAGATCTACTCTGGATTTTTCAATCCATTTATAAACTAAAAAGGGTGATGTGGATGATTCGTCTCACTGAGAGAAGGCCACGTGTGATGTTGAGGTTACTACAAATTGGATTGCCCTTGGGATGGTCATGCCAAGCATTATGATAGAAAACCGGTTTGAAGTTCATTCCACTAAAGGATTGGTCTAGGGACCTCTAGAAATTACATCAAGTGAGGATTCTTATGATGTTAATGGTTTCATGGGGGTAGAGGTAAGTGATGAGACCGCTTGACTAGATTCAAATGCTAGTGTGGAGGGTAGTTTTGAAAGAGGTCCTCATAATACAAGGATGAGGAAGGGGTGGAAAGGAAATAAAATTTCTAGAAGATGCATTATTAAAGATAGACACAATCCTAGAGGATGAAAGGACTACTCCTTTCTAATGAAACCTAGGAAGACTACATATTCTAAGAAAAAGAGGCCCATCAGGAATAATATAAAACTTAATATTGCATAGGAGGAGGCCCAATTTGAAGGATATTATATAGTCAATAAAAATAAGATAGATTATTTGATGGGACATACTAATGGGTCTCAAGAGGCACATATGTTGATTGAACACACCTTATCTTTGATCTCCTATGATCAGGATGACCTTGTGAGAGATTCTATAGTCCATTAGCTGGAGACATCCAAAGATGTCCCAACCTGGGAACTTATTTTTCTCCAATATGAGATTATATTGGAAAATTCTCTTATAAATTATGATTCATAGGAGGTTTATCACAGGATGTTTGAGATACTTCATCTATTAGATGAAAATAAAGCATACTCAGAGTGGATTAACAACAAATACCTTATTCTATTAATAGGTTTTAATGTAAGAAAAATGAATATATAAGATTACATCAAAACATGTGAAAAAATGGATCATTGATAGGAATATATCATCAAGGATGATCCAACTGTTGAGTTAATTTATCTTCATTGAAAATTATTTATGGTTTGTGTGTAAAATTGGATGAAATTAGATTTTAATGGTTCAACCATCTCGTATAGTACATGATTTTTTACTATTTGGGTTTTCAATTTCTCTTAAAAGTATTTAAAAATAATAATGTAATTTTTAGTCATTTAGATGATAATCCTATCACTAATGAGATAATGACACTAACACTTCAAGTCATGAACCACCACAACCAACTATAGAATATGAGTAGGTTAGCTATGCTCATGAGGTCATACCTGAATTTTTTTAAATAACTACTTAATCAATATGCATCAAAACATCTCCCAATATAATACATGTTGAACCATAGTAAACTACATATAAAATCTAAGGCTTAGGAATTATGAAAATTAGTTATGATTTAAATCCCATTTTCATCTAATGGAAGGCCTCTTCACATTGATATATTTACTCAATTTGCACCAACTTCTTGGTAAGAAAATTCATACATTCCTCTAAATAGGATAAATAATTACTAAAACATCAATAGTTCCAATCAATCCTTCTAAACTCTTAATATTGAACACTCTTCTATGGATTCCCAAAAAAATCAGTACCTCTTCCATCTCGATGTTTAATAATATTACCTCCTCATCAATCAAATTCCCAAGGAACCACACCTCTTGGTTCTAAATGTGACACTATGAAATCATTTAACAATCCAAATTCACTCAAAGTGTAGTAAACATGATGATATGTTTTATATAATGGATCTTTAGGTTCCATATGTAATTTAGGATATCATCAATGAGTAAAACAAAAAAAATATTCATGATATGGATGGAATATCATGCTCATGGGAACCATGAATGCCATTAATGAAGTAATCCAACTAAAATTTTGGAAAATATACTCATACAATATATATATGCTCTTAAACACTATCTTTTTAATATCTCTCTATCTAGAAGCTGGTTATAGACTGATAAGAAGTAAATCATATAAAACCACTAGAATCCCCTAAATTGATGAATCAAATAATAGATCCTCCACAAAAACTAATATTTCTTCACTATGGCCTGGTTTAAATTTCTATTGACCATGCATAGCCATAGGATTTCATTCATATTCTTAGTAAACAAAACCGATGAACCCCTAGGAGAAGTAATCAATTTGATAAATTCTATTTCCTATAAATCCTCAATCTGCACCCAATATTTAATTTTCTTTGATGATGAAATATGATATGTATGGATAAATATTGTTTATTATACTTACATGATTTAAATATTGAATTTAATTCCTCTATTTAGAGGAAGAATTATGAAATCATCTAGAGAAACACCTTGGTAATAGTCTACCACTACCGGAAAAGAAGATGGAGCTATGGCATGATCTAACACAAGAACCATGACTTCTAACTTGATTATAAAAACATTAAACTAACTTAGGTCCTATATTTTTATTCACTCTTCAATATTTCATTCACTGGTTAAAAAAATATTTCTCCCGTATGGCTAGTATATGATACACATCTCCCCTTGTATTTGATATTAAACACATTAAATTTATATAACAAAAAACTATTATAGTACATCATGTATATTTTTAAATATTTGATACCTTCCCCATCACCAAGTGTCTATCAATAGAAAGATATTTTAAATAAAATATAACTTATAAGTTTACACTATAAATGACTTGAGATGATATAAATAATGTTAATGTATTGTATGGAATAACGTAGTGGAAAGAAAATATTTCTTCATAACCATACCAATAAATATATATGGTCCTTAATAACAATAATATAAAACTTTTTCTACCACATAAACCAATCTAGTGTTGGATCCATGAACCTACCCCCAAGGCCAATGAATCGCCTATGACATTGAATCCATTTAGGTCGAAATCTACTCCCAAGGTCACATGACCACTCTAATACCTAATCTCCATCAACCCAACCTTTATTATCTTATAAAAAATCACCAAATATGACATTTTTAAAACATTGAGGTAAATGTTTAAGAGGATTATGAAATGACATGATATAATTATCCATCCATCCAAATTATAATAACTAGCATAACCCTATTTTATTGAAGGAGTTGAATAACATATACTCAATTATAGATGTCTACTACTACACTTTCAGATGTCCACTAACATTATATTAAAACATCTTAAAATGTAACCCATAAGACTGGAAGATAAAAAACCCACCGGTCCACCGAGAGATTGATGAAAACCAATACCTTTCCTCCTCCAATCCCTTATCAACTATGATTTACTTTCAAAGTACCTAAAATTATGTCATAAAGTCTAAATTAATATTATAGAATATCAAATATTTTTAATGTTTGATAATTAACATCTATGGATTTAGGGCCTCATAATCATTCAAAATATGTGTGAAGAGAAGAAACTCATTAATCCTAGAAGAATATGTAGATACTAACATTTTCCCTTTCTAAATATCCATAAAAACATGATCATGACTTATATTCATTGAATCTATGAAGAACTCTTTAAATAATGGATTCTGGATTATATCATAAGTTAGACACTCATGTCTCCCCACCTAGTTCATAATAACTCGTTATCTCTTGAAGGGTCCCAAGAGTATGAATGTATTCAGCTTTGCTTATTAATCCTTTGAAGTCTCCACAGAATCAAATATTTCATCCTTATTGTCCACCCAATTATCTATATATTAGGGCCCTCTAGTATCATGGATTTATGGGGGATGCTAAGGACATATGTATAGTGAATAATCAAACATTTTTAGAACCTCTAATGGGAACATGTCGTATGAGAAAAGTTCTGATTGTAGTGGTTTCACTTATTGAAAAATTGATGTAGATATTGGAGCTTAATCAGTTGTAACATGTTGTTCACATAGAGGAACTACATAACATATCACCCTTATATGATCTTATTGAAAATCTTCACCCGGGGTTTACTATAATATATTTTCATGTAGGAATTGTCTGTAGTACTTAAAAATACTTAGAAATCACAAACTTTTCTTAAATGACTACACTACTCACAAAATTATTCGAACAAAAAAATTAGAAAAATAGGAACAACCATCCCATGTTTCCACCCATTTTTACATAGAATAACCCAGTTTGAAAAACTCCGGGACCAACCCATGTCTCTAAAACATGTATGTTATTCATAGTCAAATATATTTATTAGAAAACATTGCATGTTTAATTTAATTAATTTAAATTTCTATAAAAATACATCATAGAATAGTAAATCACATATTATTAAAGATATTTAATTAATTGAACTACTATATATGGAAGAAATAATATATTTAACATGTGACACTATGTTCTTGGTCATGATTAATGAATACACAAAAATCCTATAAATTGTGACAAAAAGATACAACATTGTATAAAACAAAAAAAACTACAATAGGACAATTGGTAATGGAATTACCATCACCTATAAGTTAGAGATCTATGACATAAGAGATGGTCAATAATTTTCATACTTCCTTATACGAGTTCCGTATATAATATATAATTTTTTCTATAGACCAAACACATTCAAGAGGAAATGAAAATAAAAAATAAAACTACTTTTGATATAACTTCATAATTCCCTATCCAAAATCACACAGTCTTGTTTTGAGAGCCATATAACCTCAGGGTGTCTACAAATATATAAGTGTCTATCAACTATTGGGATGTATTGAATAATTAAGTTGGGATACTATACTCTCTATATCAATATTCATATAGAAGAATGAAAATAAAGTTGTAAATAAACATCCAAAAGTAGTATAATAAAAATTAAAGTAAATCGAAATTCTATAATAAATGGCATCCTATTAGGACAACATAAACTATAGGACCCCCAATGTGGTTTTTGAAATAATGTATGATAACAAAATGAAATAAAATAAACACTAAAAAATATTTTGTATTTTATCCCAACACCACCTATACCCTCCAAAATCAACATGCTTATCTCCCTAAAGCAGGTCCCTTTCCCATGGTTGGATCCCCGACAACAAAGTCAATAGTGAATCAAGATTCCCATATAGGATGTGAGTATAAACCCAGTAAGACAGCACCAGTTCATACATAACATAAGTTCATTATATTGTAAATTTTTATTCAATAACAATAATTTCAATGCATGTATAAAAATTAATGTACCGAGTAATCATGTGAAAAATGAGTTTTCAAAATCTTTGCCTCTACCTACAGAAACACTAAGCTGGAAGGATAAATAGATGTAATAATTTCATGCCATATATAATTTCAAAACTTTCACATGTTATCCCTATAGACTCTTAAAACTATTCAATATACATATACCACCTTTGTGTAACAACTCCATACATGCGTTACCTTAATTCCATAATGTCTACACATCAACCCAATTCACAAATCTAAAAAAATACACACTATGTCTTGTGGTCTCTACAACCATATTCAGGGAAGGACATATTTCACACATGTCAACACAATATCATTCTCTATTATAATCTATATTCCACATTTCATCACTTAACGTGGTATCACATCCTTCTAATAAAAAATACTCTCCTTCAATGTGGTCAACTAGTTGATTTCAACAGAACAGGTAAATTGATTCCAGTCATAGAAAATTTATACATTCATCCTCATTCAAGAAAAAATATAGAACGAAATTAGAATTTAATAACAAGAATGGTCTCATGGGCCACCAACACACCCAAAAGAATATCATAATAAGAAAGGGTCACACATTAAACACCCACAGCCACATGTGAATAATATCAAGAAGGGTATAACTGTTACACAAACATTAAATAGAATGTCATGGGATATAATTAATATATAATGGATGAAAAATACTATGTACTTCTTCCCATAAGAGTGTCTATACCGAAAGTTTTGAACCCCTCCCCCCCCAAATCAAGCCCGCATAAGGAATTACCCAATAGGAGCTAATGTTAATGGTAGACATAGATCTATTTAATGGAATGTGAACATTTTTTGGAATGGGAGACCTATAATTCTCATGGGTTATGAATCTAGATCCATAATAATTTTAGTTCAGAGGGATACAAAAAACCAAGAAAACCCACTATACTCCCTCTATTCAAAAATCATCTGTATATGAGAAATAATGGAAGGTTTGTAGCAGTTCTCTATTAAAAATTGAATTATTAGATTAATAAAAACAACACACATTCTTTGGTTGTGTGGTTTATAAAACCATATTCCAAACATGTAAGGTTCACCATGACTTGAGGGAATCCTCATGGTTGGGCCACATATTTCAGTAAACTATTTGATAACTACACCTTTTCCCTCTATCCTTAGTTACATAGTTTTATAGGGAATAACACTTAATTGGATATAATCACGTGCCAACATTTTTACAATTTTTTAACCACTCTAACATTTATCAGGGATTCCTATGGAGAATAAAAAAATTCCCAAACCATGCACAAACTATGAACCCTATTAGAAGATTCTAAAACCATCCAAAACCATCCAAAAGTTATATGTTACATTGCCCAAAAAATTAAAATATAAAAAGAACATAGATTAGGGATGAAAAATTTTATAACATATATGAAAGAATCATTCTATTATATCTCCTTCTCTAAATCAAATTTTTTATATCCATTATATGTTTTCAAATAACTATTTTTTAATATTCATTTTAAATAAATTTTTTCAGAATATTTCACTTCCCCTTTTTAAATGTGACTTTTAAATGTAATCAGTGAGTTTTTCTTTTTCTACATTGTTAAAAAAAATGTTTTGAAAAAACCATTTTATCATTTTGAAAAAAATTTAACCTTTATCTATAAATTATTTATTTAATTGGAAATTATTTTACATAACCATATTATTAATGTTATTATGAAATACACTTTTAGAATGATTGAATTTTTTATATCAACTATTACAATTATTGAGGTCATTTTTGGTGATACAATAATGAAATATAGTGAATCTCTTTTTTCATTCCATGGGATGTTTATGATGTGATTAATGAAACCCATTTTCTTTATATGGGTTTTCATCATATGTTGAACTATTGATAATTTATAAGAAAAATATTTATAGATTGTAAGGGGGATCCTATATATCCCTCCAAATAATTTTGTATGGTTTTATATCACATTAAATAATAATATTAATCCTGAATCTTATCGATTTATCTAGTTTAAAAAATATTAAATTGAACCTACTGTGGGTTATATATGGCCATAAGATTTATTATGAACCTAAAATCGGAATAGTAGGTTTAGAAGACTGGGTTTGATCCTGTTGTTGATTAGCTATGTTCAAAATATTTCTCTTGAATGGGATGTGGATTAGATACATTGAAAATATTTTTCATGAACCTAATGTGGGTTAACTTGGTTCACAATATTCAATATGAGGAATATTTATATTATTTTGTTTCAAAACATTGATCATGAACATGTTGTAGAATAGTTAGGTTCATAAAATTTAGAATGGAATGATCTGGTCGTCCATGTTAACAATGTTATGGTTCCACATGCTTATAAATTTACTTTATTTCAATGTTATATTTCTATTATTATTCTTCTTGGTTCATATGTATTGCCTCTTGATTCCTTAATCTTCATCCATTGTATATGATTTTTCATTTTAGTTTACACGACCTTCAATAATAACATATGGACAAATATTATTATTCCTTACAATGTTAATAATAATTTTTTCCTTATATCTTTTCTCATATTCATTAGATATAATAATAAATATCATGTTAATGATTATTTCCATTATGTAGTGTTGAAGTTCGCACCTTTAATTTGGTTTATTTTATCTATAAATTTTTTATAGCACTATTTTGTAAAGGATGTTTTATATTGAGACTATTTGTGGTAGATATTGATAATATGAAAGGGTAATATTATTATAGTGGAAAAAAACATCCTTTCTAGTTGACACATACATGGATAATATTACCCCAAAGAACTAAATCTTATATTTATTTGTATTGTGTGATTATTTTCTATTTTAATGTTAAAATTATTAAAATGTTATAAAATATATATAGTTTCATATATTTGGGTATCAAGTCTAGTGTTTGAAGGATGTTTTTTTTTCACAATAACCTTCAATACATGTTTAGAGAACTTTAGTTGGTATAATAGAATCTATTAATTATTGTTTACTTTTATTTATGTTATTATGGTGATTATGATAAGATAAATTTACTCAAATCCATATGGAAAATTATGGGGGATAAGAAAATGTATAGGATAACATCCTGATGTTTTGGTAAAGTGGATATTGTGTAGTTTCCTAGAAATTGCATCTCTATCTATATATTGGCATATGAATGTGGTTGTCTCAGATATTCACCTTTGGGTAATCATCGTGAAAATTGATGGTTTTTTATCGAATCAATATTCGTTCTGGTGTGTGATAAGTGGACTTAATACTATACGCATTTCTAGACACTACTAAGAGATATTACTTGGTTAATTAAAATTATATTCATAAACCATTAAAGAGTATTTATATTCTAAATACATTGTATTATTAGGTAAATATATATGAGATAAAAAAGTAATAAAACATAGTAAGAACTAATAGAGATCTAGGTTAAGCTAAAAAAAAATTTACACTATCATAATGGTGTCTAAATATAAGACATATGGCGATTAAATTTTCCAATTGTTATTAATGATAATTACCATATTATTTTATTATTGATATCTTATTATTAAAACTTTATGGTGTATAAATGTATGGATATAGGAGTAACCATGTCAATAATAGATATGATGAAAAATGATGTAAATTTTCTAATGAGAAACCAAATGGGATTGAATAATGTTGTTGTGCTCAGCCAATTATCTAAGAATATGTTTAATAAGATGAATAATTCAAAAAATATAATCAAGCCAATAAATATATGGATTTAGTTATATAGATGATTAGTTGTTTAAGATGATTATGGAAATAATATTAGACATCATATATGTTAAAATGTGGAATAATTGGGAATTGATCAGAGGACCAGGAAAGCATTCCACATGTGGAAGGATTAGTCATTCAGATCATGACTAATAATCTAGTGTGAATAATCCAATCAATAAAATTGACTTGAATAATTTCAAATGAATAAGAATCTTTTTTTTGGGAATTATACCAAAATATTCTGAAACCCAATGACTGATAAAGATAACAAATATTTGTAACCCCCTAAACCATGGTACCAAGGAGAAGACTATGTTATCTAAAATATTGGATGTAAGGATTGAAATATATAGGTAAACTTTATACACATAGTTCTCTCTATATTTGTTGATATAAAATTAAAATCTACTTATTGCCTCCCTAGAAGGCCTATTATTTTTTAGAAGAGCATTGAGTAAACAGAAAAAATAATCTTATTTTATCAAGGAAAATATTCTATTATTATTTCATATAATGTTTTAGTTTAGAAAATATTCTTCATGAAACACCTATTATACATCCTTTAGATGATTTTGATGTTATTTGGGAAATTTATTGACTATCTTGACATAGAATCTATTTTAATCAACAAAATAATAAAAATTAAAGATTAGATTTCAATAAAACCTACGATCATCTACTAGTGAAATGCTGACTATGATATCTCTTGGGAAAAGATCTCTATTATATTAGTTATGATTCCATATCATTAAGGATGTTTAGCATATATAAATAGTGAAAAACTCAAAATGAGGATTGGCCTATTTTGAGGGAAAATGATATATTTTAAATGTTACTTAATATCACACTGAAAATTATATAATATGTTATTCCTACCTCTTAGATACCCTCATTTAGTATGTCATAATTATCAATATTATCATTCAATTTATTACGGGATATGTAATACTATGATATGTAACGACCAAAAGCTTCATTAATGGAAATCCCTCTTGATCTAATTAAATGTATCTTTGTGTTAATATAATGTGTAAACTTCATTGGTTTTATGTTAAGAATTTTGACCGTTGCTAATATAGCCATTGAACAGTGATCACATGATTAGTATAAATATAGGACTTTAACAAATCCATTATACTCAGACAAAAGAAGTGATGGCCTCATCCAGTAGAATTTCTCCATACAAAGCCCATTTTTCGGAGCTCGGAAAAGATGTGGCATCCTTGGGATTCGCTCTTGACCAAGCCCAAGCTGAGCTTCATCATGTCAAGCTCGAACGTGACCGTCTACGGTAAAAGTGGAAGTTGATTGAAATTACCACTCGAGCGATTTTATCCGAGCCACCCCAAGAGTCTGTCACCATCGCACACCTTACCCTTAGGTCTTATGCGGCTGTTTTAAGGGGTTATGTAACAAATAAGTAGTACCATGTTCATGTAAATTATTTTTTTATATAATAATGAATATAATTTCTAGGCATTTTTGATACATTGTAAATAGTTTTTAAAAGTACAAATGGTGTTTTTAGTTATTCTTTAATTAAGAAATCTATTTTATGAAATTAAGGGATTTTTTAATATTTTAATAAAATAATAATATTATTATTAAATTAATTTTTTTATTAAATATAAATGATCTTATAATTTTATGAATGCAATTAAAAAAATTTATTAAGGTTTGGAAGCCATTTTTTTCAAAACCCGTGAATTTTTTATAAATGTCAATTTTTATTTTAAAAGTGAAAATTAATATATTTAGAAATTTTTTTAGATAAAATAAATGTCATTTCTGGAATCAGGACGTTGAAATTATCCAACGGTGAATTTTTCATAATTTCTTGAGACAGTCAAAATTTTGGGTAAAAATTAAATACCGTTTAAATATATAATGTGTTTTATGACATCATAATGACCCAATGGTGATGTAATAAAATACAATAATCCTTATGTTCGGCCAATATATGTTTTATCATTAAAATAATGTAATTTTGGGTTGGTTTGACTTACTTTTCAATGCATTAATGGACCCCTCAAGACATATTCAACACTTTTCCTTTTTAAATTAATTTCCATGAGAGTGTGACTCACATCCACATAAGGAACCATGTTATTTTAAGAAGGTAGGACTTGAGCCTTATAAAATATTCTTTTCCTCTTCCCTTTTCCAAAAACCATGGTCAAAAACCATGGGATGGTTTGTGGTTTGGATTAATTTAATGTAAGGGGACCCAAACTTAAATAATAAAGAATTCCCTCACCTTTCCTATATAAACCCACCCAAGCTCTCACTTCCTCCTCACTAAGATACCTTGGAGTTCGTCCAACCTCTGCCCGAATCTCTCTAGAATCCTCCCAAGGTGCCCCAAGCTCCCAAGAAGCCTCTCACAAGCCTCTCTCTAGCCTTTGGAAGCACACTTCCAAGTAAGGGTTTTTTTCTTCCTTTCTAATTTTTGTCAATTTTCATTAAGTTGTTTTACCTTTTTAATTTCAATTATGAATGTTGGGGTATGGTTTAGAACCTCCCCCATACTGCCCTATTATTTTTTTAATGATGGGAGACACCTTTCTCTCTCATTAAATGCCTCCCATTTACACCCATTACTATGCCGAAATTCCGAAAGGAACTTCTCTCTCTTCTTTTACATTCAAGCAATAATTTTGTGTCATGAATATAAATTCCATTAAAATTTATGGGAAATGTATCTATATGACCTCCTTTCTATCAATTACATTTAAATATTATAGCATCCCTCCTTTTTATCATATAAACTTTCAATACATTACACAAAACTGAGGATCTTTGAGGTTTAGTGTCTTGGAAACCAGGAACATAATACATGAAATCAACATAAAACATTCTTCTTAAACACTTGAAAGGCTTATCCTTAAGTTCATCCTAGGTTCATTACTACATCTCATAACCTGGGGAAATACATCAAAAGAAAGGGTGAGCAGAAGGCCCAGTAAGGGAAACAAGCGAAACATTTTACATATGAACTTGATATACATCAATAAAGTCATGAAAATAACTTTAAGGCATGAGAATGAAATCATGAGGCATATCATAATAAAAATAACATTTTTCATAACTTGAAGATGTGGCTACATCATTTAACATAGACAATCATGAACATATCACCAAGGTCCATCCCCAACGTCCATCCCCAAGGTGTCATTTGAAAATTACCAAGGTTATTCACCAAGGTATCGTGAAAATTGTAATCTCTAGTGGTTACATCATTACCCAATGCATTGGAGCGCTATCAGGGCGCACCCTTAA
The DNA here is from genome assembly GCA_963277665.1 of Viscum album. Classification (NCBI taxonomy): domain Eukaryota; kingdom Viridiplantae; phylum Streptophyta; class Magnoliopsida; order Santalales; family Viscaceae; genus Viscum; species Viscum album. The sequence continues at coordinate 164,853,473 of OY728149.1, forward strand.
ATTTTCCTTTATTATCATCTGTTCCACATATATCATCATCAAAAATTTCATAAATAACCCATATAGCATAAAATAAATGTGTTTCATTTCATAATCATAACGTTTTAAAAAACTGCTTTAAAGTCATGATCTTTACGTCACTTTAAAACCCACAGAAAAGGAAGGTAGGTCTCATGTATGTAAATCCAAGAATTTAAAATAGAACATTTTGGTATATATGTGAATACCCATTTAGAAGAAAGAGCATTGATTATTCACTTAATAATATAAAAGAACTTTAGAAAAAGAGAGAGACATTTTGAGACAGAAATTCTGCAGCATAACGGTTATGTTCCGAGGTTTTAGAAGACATTAAAAGAGAGGTAAAATGGGTCAAAAATTTATAAATGACCCATAAAATAGTACATGGACAGAATAAGAAGGATATGTGATCATAGTAATGAAATTTCAAGGAAATACCATTTCAAATGAAAAACATGGAAGGAAGACAAAAATTAGATTTCTCTTATGAAAGTTCGGCAGCCTAACGGTGTTACTTAAACATCAACAAAAATGATTTGAAAAGATCAAATAGGGTCTCTCATCATGTGAACATAAGAGTTCATTATGATAGATATAGAGATAATTCCCCAACATAACAAAAAGTAACTTGAAAGAATTGACATGAAAGTAGAACTTCAAAATGAGAAGGGTGAAGAACCACTTAAAAATTCGGCAGCCCAACGGCGCCACTTAAAACATCAAAATACTGAATTGAAGAGATAAAATGGGGTCTCTCATCATATGAACATAAGAGTCTAGTATGGTAGATATAGAGATCATACCCCAATATAACAAAAAGGAACTTGAAATAATTGACATGAAAGTAGAACTTCAAAACGAGAAGGGTGAAGAACCACTTAAAAATTCGGCAGCCTAACGACGCCACTTAAAACATCAAAATATTGAATTGAAGAGATCAAATGGGGTCTCTCATCATATGAACATAAGATTCCAGTATGATAGATATAGATATAATACCCCAACATAACAAAAAGGATCTTGAAATAATTTACATGAAAGTAGAACTTCAAAACGAGAAGGGTGAAGAACCACTTAAAAATTCGGCAGCCTAACGGCGCCACTTAAAACTTCAAAATACTGAATTGAAGTGATCAAATGGGGTCTCTCATCATATGATCATAAACGATCAGTATGATAAATTTAGAGATCATACCCCAACATAATAAAAAGTAACTTGAAATACTTTACATGAAAAAAGATCTTGAAAAATGAGAAGGGAGAAAGAATCCATTACAAAAATTTTGGCAGCCTAACGGCACCACTTAAAACGTCATAAAATGAAATAATGAGAGCAATAGGGGATATCTCATTATATGAACATGAAAAGGGCAGTAAGAGGAATATAAAAGAATATACTCCAACATAATAACATGTAGCATAAAAGGAATGACATAAAAGAGATTACTTGAAATGAAAGAGAGAGGTCGGATCCCTTACCTTAAAACGTAACTCTTAAAACTCAAAGGTTGGGACCTTGAGGGCTTGGGGGCACCTTGGGAGGACTCCTTGGGAGTTATGAAGACTATAACTTCGTTGAGGATGGTTTTGGAGTGGAAAAGATGAGAGGAGGGCTTGGTATTTATAGGGAAAGTGAGGGGACAAAGCATTAATGGCCAAGGGACACCTCAAAAGTGGTTTTCTCAAAAGCATGGGCCCTCCCATGGTACTTCCCATAGAGTTAGGCCACATGGGGACCCCCACAAAATAATTCATCACCCTTGTCCGTCCAACCCTTAAAATATCTCATTACATCATCATGACACAGCTATGATGTCATTAAACATACAGAAACCCTAAAACTGCATTTTTACTATTCACTGAAAATTCATTATTTTTAGAAAAATCCCCAAAAATTACCTTAACATAATATCGATGCTCTGAGTTCAAAAATGAAATCCATTTTATAAAAATAATTTTCTAAATATTTTTAATTAAATTTTTAATTAAATTTTTAATTAAAAACACTATTCACCCGAAAAAAACTAATACTTGAATAATAATTTATGAAACTGTTTTTTTAACCATTTTATTGAATCACATTACTTAATCAAGGTGCCTAGATTATATTAATAATTTATTTAAGTGATATTACTAATCCATTTGGTCACATTACTAATCCTAAGCATAAAATCACTATTCATAATTTACTATTCATCAAAAATTAAGTTGATCTTATTAGACTCTAAATTCCGTACTGAACATATTTGTAGAAGACCATTTTTTGAAAATCATTACACATTTTTATTTATTTAAGGTTTACATAAACATTTTTAAAATATCCTTTCTCTAAAATTCATCAAAAATATGCATACTATATTTATCCGGTCATTTGAAAATTCATAAACTTCATCATAAGAAGAAATCCAAATTTTTATTTAAAACAAAGGATTACACAAGGCAGTTATGGTCTCCTTACATATCCCCTTATCACACCAGAATAGGACCTAAGTGTAAGGTGTGCTAAGGTGAGAGAATCCAAGGGAGGCTCGGCCAACATCGCACGAGTAGTAATTTCTATCAGTTTGAACTTCTCACGAAGGCAATCCCGTTCTAGCTTTATACGATGAAGTTCAGCTTGGGTTTGGTCCAGAGCAAATCCCAATGGTGCTACCTCCTTCCCAGGTTCTGTTAGGTGGGCTTCGATCGGTCCAAGACTACTGGGTGAGGCCATCAAATCTTCTTTCTATATTAATTAACCAAGATTACTTGTATTTAGAGACAATAATCAAAACGTTTAGTTTCCAGTGGTCATATTGACCAATGGTCATATAATAGTCAAAAACCAATGGTATCATTTTAATTATACTCATTTTATCAAATGAAACATTTTTGTTGAGTATAAAAATAGAATAAAATAACACATAAAATTAGGAAACAAGATTTATTTAAAATTTCGGGTCGTTACAATCTTCCCCCCTTAAGAAATTGTGTCCTCATGATTTTTTAAAATTAGGTTTTGAAATTTAATTAAAAGTCTCACATCGGAAAAGGAGTCAGTAAAACTATTACTTTAAAAGAAAGAAATTGAAGTACGAAGGTCACCCGAGTTAGCCCACACTTGGATTCCATGTAGGAAAACATGGACATGGAAGAAAAAAAAATGGTCAAGTTCTGAGGGAGAGTGATAGAGAACATGATTAGGAGAAATTTAACCATAAGAAAATCCCAAACTTATGATGTGTGTAAACGGTCATTGATTACCTAGTAAGAAACGTAAACCAACAACATTTTTGTTTTACATTCCTTTTCATAATTTTGAGGGATTCATTTACAACATAGAACAAGAACATAAGGAAATATATCTACCTTCATGTAGAGTTTCACCTTTTAATAAGTTTCTACCAAAAATAATCTTTTCTCCCAAACGATGAGCACTCAAAACTACTTGGTCACATCAAAACACAAGAATCATCTTCTAGAGAATCACATAATCCCCAAAAGATTAACTATCTATTTCTTCTTTCTTTAAACATTATCAAAAACAGAAAGGGTAAGGTTAAACAACTCTTCAAAAAGGAAGAATCCCATAAGAATGGAAACTACTTTTAAATCTTGAAAGTTCCATGGTACTACCCAAAGTTCATCATAGACCATCCCATAAATAACGGTCCTTAAAATTCCTCAAAATAAAACAAACTAAGATTGAAACCCAAATACAAGAAGGATTTGATAACATAGTCTTCCAAAATAAACTTCATTGTTCATCTCCAAACAACATCAACCACTCCTAACATCTAAACTAAACATATTTTACCCAAGATAGGTTAATCATTCCCATAAGTATCCTAAATTACTATAAGTCCACCATAATTTTATGGATTCTTCAAAATATAAGTCAACCTTACTCCTCAATGAAAATACCATAGTAATCTATTTACCTCGATCATATAGGGTCCCTAAAATAGTGAACGTATTCCAAAATAATAATCATCTTTTAATCCCCTAATCAACTATGTCATATTAATACGACAATCATCGCATTTCCTATCACATTGGTTTTTGGGACATGTTCTTCCATTTCCCTCCATTAACTAAGAAACGAAACTTTAATTAGGGGCTTATTTACTTAGCTAATAATCATGAAAAAGGAAACTTTAAGCATAAAAGGATAAACATGTAGAATAAAAGTATATCCTAACTTGTGATCCCCTAGGATCCAATCTAGGTTATCCATGATCATATATTCTTATGTGAATCCTTATTTTGTTTTATCCTTGTTCCTTTAATAATGGTTCATACTAAGCTTATGAATTTACCAAAGCATATCCCCTGGGAGTGTCGTAACCAAGAGTGCAGCAAGGCCCGTTGTCGTGTACCAGTTCCCGTTCGAGTCTAGCTCAAAGCGGTGTTTTCGGGTTTTACCCCTACGTACATCTGTTCCAGATCCACCTCTACCTGCTCGTATCCAGACAGGGATGTATTTTCTTGGAAACCCCTTACTCAATACTCACCAAAATACAAGGAAGATTTACTATATTTAAACTTTTCTATAGGGTTTTCCTAGATTTTTCATATCCTAATTTCCACAAATAACTAAACCATCCTTTGATACCAACTATAGCATCCCGCCTTTTTATCACATAAACTTTCAATACATTACACAAAACTGAGGATCTTTAAGGTTTAATGTCTTGGAAACCAGAAACATAATACATGAAATCAACATAAAACATTCTTCTTAAACACTTGAAAGGCTTCTCGTTAAGTTCATCCTAGGTTCATTACTGCATCTCATAACCTGGGGAAATACGTCAAAAGAAAGGGTGAGCGGAAGGCCTAGTAAGGGAAACAAGCGAAACATTTTACATATGAACTTGATATACATCAATAAAGTCATGAAAATAACTTTAAGGCATGAGAATGAAATCATGAGGCATATCATAATAAAAATAACATTTTTCATAACTTGAAGATGTGGCTGCATCATTTAACATAGACAATCATGAACATATCACCAAGGTCCATCCCCAAGGTGTCATTTGAAAATTACCAAGGTTATTCACCAAGGTATCGTGAAAATTGTAATCTCTAGTGGTTACATCATTACCCAATGCATTGGAGCGCTATCAGGGTGCACCCTTAAATTTTCCTTTATTATCATGTGAGCCACATATATCATCATCAAAAATTTCATAAATAACCCATATAGCATAAAATAAATGGGTTTCATTTCATAATCATAACGTTTTAAAAACTGCTTTAAAGTCATGATCTTTACGTCACTTTAAAACCCACAGAAAAGGAAGGTGGGTCCCATGTATGTAAATCCCAGAATTTAAAATAGAACATTTTGGTATATATGTGAATACCCCTTTAGAAGAAAGAGCTTTGAGTATTCACTTAATAATATAAAAGAACTTTAGAAAAAGAGAGAGACATTTTGAGACAGAAATTCTCCAGCATAACGGCTATGTTCCGAGGTTTTAGAAGACATTAAAAGAGAGGTAAAATGGGTCAAACATTCATAAATGACCCATAAAATAGTACATGGACAGAATAAGAATGATATGTGATCATGGTAATGAAATTTCAAAGACATACCATTTGAAATGAAAAACATGGAAGGAAGACAAAAATTAGATTTCTCTTATGAAAGTTCGGCAGCCTAAGGGCATTACTTAAACATCAACAAAAATGATTTCAAAAGATCAAATAGGGTCTCTCATCATGTGAACATAAAAGTTTAGTATGATAGATATATAGATAATTCCCCAACATAACAAAAAGGAACTTGAAAGAATTGACATGAAAGTAGAACTTGAAAACGGGAAGGGTGAAGAACCACTTAAAAATTCGGCAGCCCAACGGTGCCACTTAAAACTTCAAAATACTGAATTGAAGAGATCAAATGGGGTATCTCATCATATGAACATAAGATTCCAGTATGATAGATATAGAGATCATACCCCAATATAACAAAAATGAACTTGAAATAATTGAAATGAAAGTATAACTTCAAAACGAGAAGGGTGAAGTACCACTTAAAAATTCGGCAGCCTAACGACGCCACTTAAAACATCAAAATATTGAATTGAAGAGATCAAATGGGGTCTCTAATCATATGAACATAAGATTCCAGTATGATAGATATAGAGATCATACCCCAACATAACAAAAAGGAACTTGAAATAATTGACATGAAAGTAGAACTTCAAAACGAGAAGGGTGAAGAACCACTTAAAAATTCGGCAGCCTAACGGCGCCACTTAAAACTTCAAAATACTGAATTGAAGCGATAAAATGGGGTCTCTCATCATATGATAATAAAAGATAAGTATGATAAATTTAGAGATCATACCCCAACATAATAAAAAGTAACTTGAAATACTTTACATGAAAAAAGATCTTGAAAAATGAGAAGGGAGAAAGAATCTGTTACAAAAATTTCGGCAGCCTAACGGCGCCACTTAAAACTTCATAAAACGAAATAATGAGAGCAAGAGGGGATCTCTCATTATATGAACATGAAAAGGGCAGTAAGAGTAGTATAAAAGAACATCCTCCAACATAATAACATAGAGCATAAAAGGAATGACATAAAAGAGATTACTTGAAATGAAAGAGAGAGGTCGGATCCCTTACCTTAAAACGTAACTCTTAAAACTCAAAGGTTGGGACCTTGAGGGCTTGGGGGCACCTTGGGAGGACTCCTTGGGAGTTAAGGAGACCAGAACTTCGTTGAGGATGGTTTTGGAGTCGAAAAGATGAGAGGAGGGCTTGGTATTTATAGGGAAAGTGAGGGGACAAAGCATTAATGGCCAAGGGACACCTCAAAAGTGGTTTTCTCAAAAGCATGGGCCCTCCCATGGTACTTCCCATAAAGTTAGGCCACATGGGGACCCCCACACAATAATTCATCACCCTTGGCCGGCCAACCCTTAAAATATCTCATGACATCATCATGACACAGCTATGATGTCATTAAACATACCGAAACCCTAAAACTGCATTTTTACTATTCACTGAAAATTCATTATTTTTAGAAAAATCCCCAAATATTACCTTAACATAATATCAATTCTCTGAGTTCAAAAATGAAATCCATTTTATAAAAATAATTTTCTAAATATTTTTAATTAAATTTGTAATTAAAAAACACTATTCACCCGAAAAAACTAATACTTGAATAATAATTTATGAAACCGTTTTTTTAACCATTTTATTGAATCACATTACTTAATCAAGGTGCCTAGATTATATTAATAATTTATTTAAGTGAGATTACTAATCCATTTGGTCACATTACTAATCCTAAGCATAAAATCACTATTCATAATTTACTATTCATCAAAAATTAAGTTGATCTTATTAGACTCTAAATTCCGTACTGAACATATTTGTAGAAGACCATTTTTTGAAAATCATTACACATTTTAATTTATTTAAGGTTTACATAAACATTTTTAAAATATCCTTTCTCTAAAATTCATCAAAAATATGCATACTATATTTATCCAGTCATTTGAAAATTCATAAACTTCATCATAAGAAGAAATCCCAATTTTTATTTAAAACAAAGGATTACACAAGGCAGTTACGGTCTCCTTACATAGCCCCTTATCACACCAGCATAGGACCTAAGTGTAAGGTGTGCTAAGGTGAGAGAATCTGAGGGAGGCTCGGCCAACATCGCACGAGTAGTAATTTCTATCAGTTTGAACTTCTCACGAAGGCGATCCCGTTCTAGCTTTATACGATGAAGTTCAGCTTGGGTTTGGTCCAGAGCAAAGCCCAATGGTGCTACCTCCTTCCCAAGTTCTGTTAGGTGGGCTTCGATCGGTCCAAGACTACTGGGTGAGGCCATCGAATCTTCTTTCTATATTAATTAACCAGGATTACTTGTATTTAGAGACAATAATCAAAAAGTTTAGTTTCCAGCGGTCATATTGACCAATGGTCATATAATAGTCAAAAACCAATGGTATCATTTTTATTATACTCATTTTATCAAATGAAACATTTTTGTTGAGTATAAAAATAGAATAAAATAACACATAAAATTAGGAAACAAGATTTATTTAAAATTTCGGGTCGTTACAAATATGATGAGGAACCCCTTTCTCTCTCATCAACCATTTTTATGAATTCTTATGTCACACTGTTACACTGCCGAAATTGCACATATTTTCTAAGCCAATGCCATTGTGTAGTGAATACCATGCCCATTTCTCCATCAAGAGTATTCGCCTTTATGCACATTTACTTATTTATTGTAAAGTTTCATGTATGAATTCCACATTCCTTTATTGTGCAATAAAAGATTATGTTTTATGAATCCATGTGTTATGATCCATGTGGCATACTTATGCATGAAATGAAATGTTTAAGAAGGGTGCGCCCTTATAGCACTCCATTGCATTGTGTAAAGTATATTATCATGATACGTCATGTTCAATGAGTGTTTACTCATGATAATTCAAGTGCAACAAGGGTTTACTCGTGCTTCATGTGCAATGAGGGTTTACTCATGCTTTATGTGTAATGAGCCTTGGCTCATGCTAATTCCATGTTAAGTGTTGTTTCCACATTTCCATGTTATGATTATCATGCTTTATCATGCCTTTATGTTCATGTTTCTTTTATGCTCTATTGATATGCCTATTGTCTAACATGTATTTTACTCATCATGTTATTCCATGTGTACTCCCTTACTGGGCATTATAGCTCACCCTTTTCTTATGCATGTCCTTAGGTTATCCCATGCAATCCTAAGTACGAGGGAATTTAGTGTTCATGTAAAGGATGTTTTCAATAAAGATGTTGTATTTCATGGTTTATGTTTTTATATAATGATCCTAATCCCCGAAGACACTAAACCTCTTGATCCATTTTATTGTATCAAGTGAATGTTTATGCAATAAATCATGTTTAAGTTGTCATAAAAAAGAAGGGTTGTCATAGTTGGTATCAGAGGATAGGTCTAGTTATTTTTGGGATTAGGAAACCCTAGTAAATCCTTAGATACAAGACTACGTAAAATAAAAATGTCCCTATGTTTTGGTGATTATTGAGTAAGTGGGTTATCAAGAAAATACATCCCTGTCTGGATACGAGCAGGTAGAGGCGGCTCTGGCACAAATGTATCCTAGGGGTAAAACCCAAAATCACCGCTTTGAGATAGACTCGAACGGGAACTGGTGCACGACAACGGGCCTTGCTGCACTCTTGGTTACGACACTTCTGGGGGATATGTTTTGATAAATTCACAAGCTTAGTACGAACCCTTATTAAGGTAATTGAAACAAAATCACCGACGAATATTTGTTAGAAAGTAGATCATGAAAATCCAAGATTGAAGCCTATAGACTCATGAGTTAATGAATGAAAGTTTATTTATAAGTTATCAACTTTTGTCTTTCGATTACCCTTTATGTTTTACCCCTAAATTTCCATTTCTTCCAGCCAATGGCCGGTAATAGGAGGACTCGGGCTAACAACCGTTGTGAATATCAGTGTGATGACTGTATTAATGAGATGCCCAACCCAATGGGAGTGGGAATTGCAATCTTTGTGACACTTCTCTCTCAGCTAACTCACGTTTTGAATAGAAACACGAGTCAAGAGGAACGTTCAACCCCCCCCCCCTAAGAAAGAACAAGTCTCTATCGAGAGCTTCATGAGACAAAGGCCTCCTACTTTTAGTGGATCATCTGATCCCACAATCATTGAACAATGGATCAACTCCATTGAAAAGATATTCTCCATCCTCCCATGTTCTGAACAAGATAAGGTTCTCCTAGCAGCTTATCGTATGGAGGGTGAAGCTGATCAATGGTGGACATTGATCAAAAATACGAAGCCTCATAAGGAGATCGAGGCGTTGGAATGGAAGGATTTCTGGAATATATTTTTTGATAAATATTTTCCGCGCACCCTCAAGTTTAAGATGGAAAGGGACTTCCTTTCCCTCAAGAAAAAAGATGAATAATCTGTTGGAGCGTACGAGGAAAACTTCACAAGGCCTGCATGATACGCTTCAGGCTTTGTCGTTACCCCCGAATGCAAGGTTGACCGCTTCTTTGGTGGGCTGAATCCTAGCTTGCGGAAAGCATTAACGAACCGTGACTTCGAAAGCTATGAGGAAATTGTTTGATGTGCCCTCATGGTTTAAATGGAGATTGGGGAATCACAGCGGTATCATTGGGACAAGAAGCGTAAGGTGGAATTCAATGCTGGTGGTCCGATGGATAAATCCAATGGTGATAAGAAGATCCAGCACCCCACTTTCCAAAAGTGTGGGAAGAAGCACCCTGTAAATTTCATTAAGGGGACGAGAAAATGCATTAGGTGTGGAAGAGAAGGGCACCTAGCTATTAACTGTCGGCAAGAAGGTCCCACGGCTGAGACAGAGGAGAGGAATGCTCCGTTCAAACCTCAACGCGTTGTTCAATGCTACAAATGAAAATAACCAGGTCATTTTGAAAATCAGTGCCCTAATACAAGTGTTATCGGAGGCAACCAACAACCTCCAAGACAGCAAGGAAGAGCTTTTGTCATCACTTCTGTTGAAGTGAACCCCAACAACAAAGTGGTGATAGGTATGCTAGTTATTCATTCAAGAATAGAGAATGTACTTTGTGATTCAGATTCTATGCATTCTTTTATATCTCGAAAGTTTAGTAGAACAATCCCAGCACCACCACAAATCATGGAAGTAAACTTGTCAGTGAGTACGGAAAATGGGGCAATCATATCATCCCATGAATATAAGTCCTCCCCTATTATAATATGTGGATTGAATTTTCCGGAGAACCTCGTCATACTCCCTCTGGTAGAATTTTATGCAATTCTTGGCATGCATTGGCTTTCCTTATATAGAGCCAACATAAATTGTCGAGAGAGGGAAATCGCACACCATGTGTAGAATCGACCCCCGATTCTTTACAAGTGTCAGGAGGAAGGTGAATCTCTTTTAGCTCCATCATCTCAAGCATAGATATTATTGCCTTATGAGAACGCATATCTGGCTCAGATGATTGAGTCCATGGAAGAAACCATCCTTGAAGAAATTCCTATTCTGAGAAAATTCACTGAAGTGTTTCCCGAGGAACTGTCTGGTCTTCCTCCTAGAAGAGATGTTGAGTTCTCAATCAAACTTATACCAGGGTTGCTAACAATATCAAAGACTCTATATAGAATGGCTGTTGTAGATATTGAAGAGCTGAAGAAACAACTACAGGATAATCTATATAAAGGGTTTATACGCCCAAGTGCTTCACCATGGGGTGCACCAGTCCTCTTCGTCAAGAAGAAGGTTGGGTCAATGCAGATTTGCATCGATTATCATGAACATAACAAAATCACGATAAAGAACATGTATCCTCTCCCAATAATCGATGACTTGTTTGATCAGCTGCGTGGAGCACAATGCTTCTCCAAGGTGTATTTGCGGTCGGGATATTATCAAGGGTTAAGAAGGAAGATGTCTCCAAGACTTCTTTTTTTACAAGGTACGGACACTATGAATTCAAAGTAATGTCTTTAGGAATCAACAATTCTCCAGAAATATTCATGGACTTGATGAATAGAGTCTTTAGAGATTACCTTGAAAAATTTGTGGTAGTCTTTATAGATGATATTCTAATATATTCCAAAACCAAGGAGGATTATGAGGAGCATTTAAAAACTGTACTAGAGACTTTGCACAAGGAGAAGCTCTATGAAATGTATAGCAAGTTTGAGTTCGGTTGAAGGAGGTCTCATTCTTGGGCCATATCATCACAAGCAATAAGATATCTGTGGACCCCTCCAAAACAGATGCAATTGAGGGATGGCCGAGGCCAACATTGGTAATGGATATCCATAGCTTCTTGGGGTTAGCTGGATATTATCGACAATTTGTGAGAAATTTCTCACGATTGTCCAACCCTCTTACCAAGCTAACTCAAAAGGGAGAATAGTTTTCTTAGAGTGATGAATGTGAATAAAGCTTCAAGGAGTTGAGAAATAGGCTTATCACTGCGCCCGTGCTCACTTTACCCACAAGTGGGGAGCTTTTTGTGGTATTCAGTGATGCTTTGAAGAAGGGATTAGGATGTGTGCTGATGAAAAATGATAAAGTGATATCCAATGCCTCAAGGAATTTGACAATCCATGAGCGAAACTATCCAACGCATGATATGGAGTTTGCGGCTATGATCTTTGTCTTGAAAATCTGGCAGCATTATCTCTATAGAGATAAATGTGAGATATATACTGACCACAAGAGTCTTAAATATATATTCACACAGAAAGAGCTTAATATGCGCCAGAGAAGATGGATAGAGCTCATCAAGGATTATGACCGTTCAATACATTACCACCTTGGGAAAGCGAACAAGGTGGCAGATGCCCTAAGTAGAGAGGACCAAGAAATTCTATCAATTATGAGAATTGAGAAAGATCCAATCTTCTTAGACTTGATGAAGATGGACATGGGAATCATAGAGAAGGGAACATCATCAATCCTTTAACAAATGATTTCTCAACCGTCTCTTTTGGAAAGGTTAAAGGATGCTCAAAAGGATGATGTGGGAATTCCTGAAAAAGTGGAAGCTATCGAAAAGGGGAAATCCTCGGAGTTTAATGTTAATGAACAAGGAATTGTGCGGTTTGGGAAAAGAATATGTGTTCCATCAGGTCCGGAGCTAAAGAAGGGTCTTTTGGATGATGCACATAGTTCAAATTTCTCTATTCACGCAGGGAGCACAAAGATGTACCGAGATCTCCGAGAAAACCTTTGGTGGGATAATATGAAGAATGAGATCGCTGAATATACATCAAAGTGCCTGGTGTGTCAGCAAGTGAAGGCAGAGAGGCAGAAGTCTAAGGGGATGATGAAAACATTGCCCATACAATAATGGAAATGGGATAACATCACCATGGACTTTGTCACTGGACTTCCAAGGAAATCCAAAGGCAACAATTCAATCTGGGTTGTTGTGGATCGTCTTACAAAGACTGCACACTTAATTTCTATTCGGGAGGATTTCTCTTTGGATCAACTGGCATGGATATATATCAGGGAAGTTGTACAGTTGCATGGAGTACCACTATCTATTGTGTCTGACTGAGATCCAAGATTCACCTTTATGTTTTGGAAGAGTCTTCAACATGCTCTGAATACTGAACTGAACTTCATTACGGCCTATCATCCCCAAACTGATGGCCAATCCGAGCAGACTATCCAAACACTTGAGGATATGTAGAGAGCACTCTCAATGGACTTTAAAGGAGGATGGGATCAACATCTTCCTCTGGTTGATTTCTCTTATAATAACAGTTTCCACTCTAGAATCCAAATTGCACCATATGAAGCCCTGTATAGGAAAAGGTGCAGAACACCGTCATGTTGGGATGAGGTCGGTGAATGTAAGCTTCTTGGACCAGAAATGGTTGAAGAAATGGTGGAGAAGGTGAAAACCATTCAGTAGCATATCAAGGCAGGCCATAGTCGACAGAAGAGTTATGCAGATATTCGTCAATGAGACCTTGAATTTAATGTTGGAGACATGGTGTTTCTACGCATATCTCCGTGGAAAAGGGTCATGAAGTTTGGAAAGAAAGGGAAGTTAATTCCAAGGTACATAGGCCCCTTAGAGGTTCTTGATCATGTTGGGGTTGTGGCCTATCGACTAGAACTACCGCCTACTATATCCAAAGTACATGATATCTTTCATGTATACCTCTTAAGGAAGTACATACCGGACCATTCACATGTACTCTCTTCTGAGGTGGTACAATTGGAAGATAATGTTTCTTATAAGGAGAAACCAGTGAAGATCTTAGATCATAGAGAAAAGGTTCTATGAAATAAGACAATTCCCTTCATCAAGGTGTTGTGGAGAATCCACAAGTTTGAAGAAGCGACTTGGGAATTGGAGGATATGATGAAGCTGATTTACCCACATTTGTTTTAGTGTGGGAAAAGGAAAATTTCGAGGGCGAAATTTCTTAAGGGGGGAATATTGTAATGACCCAAAGTTTCATTAATGTAAATCCCTCTTGATCTAATTAAATGTATCTTTATGTTTATATAAAGTGTCAACTTCATTGGTTTTATGTTAATAATCTTGACCGTTTCCAATATAGTCGTTGAACAGTGATCACAAATATAGGACTTTAACAAATCCATTTTACTCAGACAGAAGAAGTGATGGCCTCATCCAATAGAATTGCTCCATATGAATCCCATTTATTGGAGCTCAGAAAAGAGGTGGCATCCTTGGGCTTCACTCTTGACCAAGCCCAAGCTAAGCTTCATCATGTCAATCTCGAACATGACTGTCTACGGGAAAAGTGGAAGTTGATTGAATTTACCACTCGAGCGATGTTATCTGAGCCACCCCAAGAGTCCGTCACCATCGCACACCTTACCCTTTGGTCATATGCAGCTATTTTAAGGGGTTATGTAATAAATAAGTAGTACTATGTTCATGTACATTATTTTTTTATATAATAATGAATATAATTTCTAGTCATTTTTGATACATTGTAAATAGTTTTTAAAAGTACAAATGGTGTTTTTAGTTATTACTTAATTAAGAAATCTTTTTTTATTAAATTAAGGGATTTTTGAATATTTTAATAAAATAATATTATTATTATTAAATTAATTAATTTATTAAATAAAAATGATCTTATAATTTTATGAATGCAATTAAAAGTTTTTATTAATGTTTGAAAGCCATTTTTTGTCAAAACCCGTGAATTTTCGATAAATGTTGGTTTCCCTTTTAAAAGTGAAAATTAACATATTTAAAAAAAAATTAGATAAAATAAATGTCATTTCTAGAATCAGGACGTCGAAATTAACCAACAGTGAATTTTTCATAATTTTCTGAGATAGTCAAATTTTTGGGTAAAAATTAAATACCATTTAAATATATAATGTGTTTTATGACATCATAATGACCCAATGGTGATGTAATAAAATACCAAAATACTTATGTTCTGCCAATATATGTTTTATAATTAAAATAATGTGACTTTTGGTTTATTTGACTTACTTTTCTAAGCATTAATGGACCCCTCAAGACATATTCAACACTTTGCCTTTTTAAATTAATTTCCATGGGAGGGTGACTCACCTCCACATAAGCAACCTTATTATTTTAAGAATTTCGGACTTGGGCCTTATAAAATATTTTTTTCGTCTTCCCTTTTTTAAAAACCATGGGAAAAACCATGGGATGGTTTGTGGTTTGGATTAATTTAATGTAAGGGGACCCAAACCTAAATAATAAATAATTCCCTCACCTTTCCTATATAAACCCACCCAAGCTCCCACTTCCTCCTCACTAAAATCCCTTGGAGTTCGTCCAACCTCTGAACTAATCTCTCTAGAATCCTCCCAAGGTGCCCCAAGCTCCCAAGAAGTCTCTCACAAGCCTCTCTCTTGCCTTCAGAAGCACACTACCAAGTAAGGGTTTTTTCTTCCTTTCTCATTTTTGTCAATTTTCATTAAGCTATTTTGACCTTTTAATTTCAATTATGAATATTAGGTTATGGTTTTTCACCTCCACCATACTTCCCTCTTATTGTTTGAATTAGGGGAGACACCTTTCTCTCTCGTTAAATGCCTCCCATGTACACCCATTACTATGCCGAAATTCCGAAAGGAACTTCCCTCTCTTATTTTACATTCAAGCAATAATTTTGTGTCAGGAATTTAAATTCCATTACAATTGTTGGGACATGTATCTATATTACCTCCTTACTGTCCATTACATGTAAATATGATGAGTAACCCCTTTCTCTCTCGTCAACCATTTTTATGAATTCTTATGTCATGTCGTTACGCTGCCGAAATCGCACCGATTTTCTAAGAAAATGCCATTGTGTAGTGAATACCTTGCCCATTTCTCCATCAACGGTATTCACCTTTATGCACATTTACTTATTGATTTTAAAGTTTCATTTATGAATTCCACATTCCTTTATCATGTAAAAAATTATTATGTTTTATGAATCCATGTTTTATGATCCATGTGCCAAAAATATGCATGAAATGAAATGTTTTAGAAGAGTGTGCCCTTATAGCACTCCAATGCATTGGGTAAAGTATATTATCATGATATGTCATGTGCAATGAGTTTTGACTCATGATAATTCAAGTGCAATGAGGTTTTACTCTTGCTTCATGTGCAATGAGGTTTTACTCATGCTTTATGTGCAATGAGCCTTGGCTCATGCTAATTCCATGTTAAGTGTTGTTGCCACATTTCCATTTTATGATTATCATGCTTTATCATGCCTTTATGTTCATGTTTCTTTTATGATCTATTGATATGCCTATTGTATAACATGTATTGTACTCCTCATGTTATTCCATGTGTACTCCCTTCCTGGGCTTTATAGATCACCCTTTTCTTTTGCATGTCCTCAGGTTATCCCATGCAATGCTATGTACGAGGGAATGTAGTCGTCATGTAAAGGAAGTTTTAAATAAAGATGTTGTATTTTATATTTTAAGTTTTTATGTAATTATCCTACGCCCAAAAGACACTAAACCTCTCTATCTTCTTTTTTGTATCAAGTGATGTTTTATATAATAAATCATGTTTAAGTTGTAATAAAAAAGCAGGGTTGTCATATGAGATTTTAGAATATTGTTTTCCTAAATTTATATTATGTTTGATAGATTTCTCAAAGAGCGATTCCAATGTAAAATGAGGTATGTCACATTTAATATAAATAAAATTGAAGAATAATGAAACATGTAGTAAATAAAAAACAGTGTCATAAATTTTGAAATTGATAAAAAAAAGGTGATTAATATCACATTAAATATTAAAAAGATACTTTTCATTGAAATCAATTTACAGTTATATATTTTATTATTATGTAAAATATTAATCATTAAATTTTAGAATTTAAATATCATAAAATGTAATTATTTTTTAACTTATCTTTTTTAAATTAAATTTGGATGATATTTTTGATTTTTTCTCAAAATTAATTATTTTTATGAAAATAGTTAAAAAAATTCCAATTTTGAAAATACTATCTATTTTATGACACTATAATTTTACATTAATGATATAAAATTTACTAAAACATCTTTATATATAAAAAATATATTTATAAATACCAATAAATCATTTAAAAATAAAATGTTCAATTTATTAAAACATTTTTTGATGTTTTGGAAAATTAAGTAACAATTTACTCGAAAAACAACTTATATTCACTTATTTTAAAAATTACCTTTAATAACATATAAAACCTTAATATATAAATGTGATTATATATTTTATATCAAAGTTTTTATATTATGTAATAGTTTCACTTTAATTTTTATCCATAAGATATGGTTCCTAGGATTAAAGTTAATCACCATGATAATGTTGAATGCCTTTTTTAATGAATTATTTTATTTAAATTATTAATTTTTTTATAATGAATTAAACTAATATATCTTTATTAATTACTATATTAGTATTTTTAAACTTATATATAAATATATTAACTCACATTTAATTAGTAACTATTTCAAAATAAGATTAAGAACCCTTATTGAAAAAAATAACAATTTTCTAATAAAATATATTTCAATATATTAAATGAATTTGTTTAAAATTCTACTTTATATTATTTAAAAATTTAATTATGTTTATATATATTGAATTTTGGTTCACCAAAAAAATGGTAAGAGGGTTTATGATATATTTTTATTAAATCATAAATCACATAGGTGGAAACTAGGTACCATAGTAAAAAAAATGTAAACAGTCTGATAATAATGACATGAAACTTTTGTAATAATGCGAATTAGATAATATTTCAACCTTATCGTACTTAAAACTACTTTATTTATTAGTTTTTGAACCACTTCCACTAGAATATTTCTGTTACATTATTGAAATATATTGTTTGTTTACAAAAGATCCTTTTTCAGGACTTATAAAAGGGGATCACTAACACTATATCACAGTTACACATCCCCTTATAAAATTCAATGAAACATTTCCCAATATTCCTCTTATATAATTCCCATGATTTAATTAAATTGCATGTTCACCATGATTTTTCTAAATCACTTCTATTCCAAGGAGTCATTAAGAGAATTTTTAAAGTCCCAATGTGAGTATTACTTATTTCTATTACATTTCATCTTAATATTTTTCTTCCAAACCTACCATATCCATAGTAAAATAATTACCTATGAAAAATTTTAATACTCAATTGTTATTATTTTAATAGTACAATAATTTTTTTTGATTCCCATCCATATATAAAAATGAGAAATGTTGATCAAGCATGCGTGCAAACTACTACCTCCAAAAACAACATATTTAGTTTTCATCAGAAAATATAATGGGTTTAACATTGATACATTTGATGAATTTATATGTTGAGTAATTAATAATTTTAATTATGAAATATTATATTATCATATTCTATCTGACTCATTGACATATGTAATCATCAATTTTGTGTAAAGTGGCTACAACCTTCATAAATGATGACTTTAATGTGTCATCACCACCCTTCATGGATAATTATAAGAATGAATTAAGGGAAATTAAATGATATTAATGAAATATTTATAATTATATACTATTTATATTTACATTATATAAAACCATGTCTTTAGTCAAAAAATCATTATAACATGTTCTTGTTTAGGTCGTCTTTCGCCACCTACATGAACGACGATTTAATGATTAAATTATTAATGATTATGTAATGTTTTATAATAGTTATATAATTCAATAAAAATATAATAATTATTTTTTAATGATTATATTAAGGTGTTATTAGTATTTTTTATATATTTTAGTGTGTCACCTTTTGAAATTTAAACAGACTGAAACTAGTTCATTACAACCTCCTTTTTCATGAACCATATCTCTTTAGATAACCTAATGAAGTAGATATTACATAATCATTTAAATGAAATTATTATTATATATTGAATATTCCAGTATTGAATATCTTAAATGGAAGAATGATGGTTAACCCCACTATTATAGAACTAGTTCAAAACAATTACGATTTAAGACACTCAAGGTCCAAAATAGATAATAACTAACTAATCTACATATAGATAATAATTTTTCAATAAATTTATAAATGGTTTTATATATTAGTAAGGTTTTTGAATAAGTTATGAAGATAGTTATATTTATTACATAGGATGTTAGAGTGTATTCATGTAATCTATAATACATGGTATGGGGTCATTTGTATCAAATTTAATTTCATGAGATATATTTATTATTAGACATCATGATATACTTACTATAGTGTAGTTACATAAATATGAGTATACTTTCCATATTCCTTAAATTAATGGGTTTTTATGATCCATATAAGATTTTTTTCATTAAATTGATTTTATTTAGTATGAAACCCAAATTTTTATTGCCTTTTCCAACTAAACTCCCTTCATTGAGTTAAAATGTGTCTTCTTGAAATTTGTTCTTCCATGATCTGAATCTTCTGGGTAAAGATTCTATTTGATATGTTTTTATCTTTATAAATATATAATATAAAACCAATGAGTCAAATAATCCTACTTGCTGAATTTGTTTGTCATAGAATGTTTAATAATTCACATAGTGTTCAATAGGTATTTCCCTAAAAAAACTGCATTTACCATTCCCAACAATGTTCAATTTTTAATGTTTAAACATAATTATTTTTTATCTAATGTGACCCTAATATTATCCTTATTTCTTATAAATAATGATTTTTTGTTACTCTTTTTATATTTGTATTTTCACCTACATTATTTAAAAAAAATTAAAAGGTTTTAAAGCATTTAAATAGATAATATTTTGTATTCCTCTAAAAAATACTATTTGATAAACATTACATACATTTAAGGACCCATGATGAATATTATTTTTCTAAAAAAAATTCCAATGTTTTCACTTTAAATTTTCTAAAATAAAATTTTAATATGATCTATACATTTTCTTTTATGATATTGATAAAATAAATTTCAAAAAGAAACTCATTAATGGTATCTCAACCATTTATATCATTATCTGGAAAATATTTATTTCATTTGAATTTATTTTTCATGAATAATATTCTAAATTTATTTCTTAAATACCATATTACGTTGATTAGATTTTCATTATTAGTAATTCAAATTCTTGAGGTCAGTTTTTATATCATTTGGAAATATTTTAAAACCCATTATTCTTTATATGGGTTTGTTATGATGTGATGAATGAAACCCATTTTCTCCCCATTCATTTTCATAATATGTTTGAAGATTGATAATTTAGGTGAAACACATATATAGATGAATATGGATTGGTTTTATATCACCCCCTAATCAATTGGTTTCGGTTTTATATTTGAACACAAAATAATGTTGAGCATAAACCCAGTGTGGTATGCTATGATCACATAATTGATCATGAAATTTATTCTGTACATCTTGGTTCACAAGATTGAGCATGAACCCAATGTGTTTTTCATAGGATCAAAATATAGAGCATTAACCTGATGCATATTAGATAGGTTTAGATGCCTTAGCATGACCATTATTCATGTTATCTTGGTTCACAAGATTGATTTTTATCCCAATGTGGGTTAGCATGGTTTAATATTTTGTGGATAAAACTGATATTGGTTATATAGGTTCATAAGAGTGATCTAAAACCTAATAAACGTTATCTAGGATAATAATATTTAGTGCTAAACTAATAGAGATCAGTTAGGTTAAGAGGATTTATCATGGACCTAATGCGGTTAGATTGGTAGAAAATTTTATGGTTTTATAAGATTATGAATATGAATAAATTCTATGTTAAATATATATTATTATTGTCATCTGATCATAATTAATTTAAAATTATTTCTTAAACATTGATATTGGTATATGATTTGTAATATTACATTAAAAGTCCTTCGAACAAAAATTGTTGATAAATATTACTATTCCATGTTTTTTAATAATTTTTTCACCAAAACTCATGTTTTATTGTATCTTTATGAACTAACCCTTGACGGAATATGGATGATTTTATACATTAAAAAGAATTTAATATAACCCCTTTATTTTTTTATTTTCCCTAAGAAATTGATCACCATAATATATTTAGAAAGAAGTCTTATATGGATTTTGTTAGTGGGAGATGTTTATGAAATAAAAAAGAAAATTTTATTATAGTAGAAAATGTTCTTTATGAGAAATAAATAGAATATAATGATCAAATACATTAAGACCTAAATTTTTGGGGTTATTTGATAATTGGTATATGTAAAATTTATCTTATGGTAATGCTATAAAATAAAAATAGGTTCATCTCAATTTATATAAAATAATGTGGTTATAGAAAGTATTTTTAGCACCATATTGAGAGTATGGGTCTAGAGTGCCATAATTATTTTAAGAAGACTCTAATTGAGGAAGATATTGTTCCCATAAATCTTTAAAATCCATATATTAAGATCTCACTATATCATCTATTGTTTAAATTTCCATTATCAATAACAATATTGTTGAAGATGATAGGAAATGTTAAAACTCAACTATATATTAATTACATGGTGGATACTTCTATAGAACATTGACTTAAACATCATATCTCAATAGATATAAATAATAGTTTGATTCTATGAAAATATACATATTTCTTAATCTATATCCTATAATGTTAGTCATGTTTGAAATTTGTTCTTATATATATATATATATAATGCACTACCTTTTGATGGCAATGGACTACAACCGAAATGTTATTATAAAATTTATATGCCATGGGGAGTCCTCCAAAAAATCCCTAGTAATTATTTTTAGTTTCCATATTATTATTGGA
Organism: Viscum album; assembly: GCA_963277665.1. Lineage (NCBI taxonomy): Eukaryota > Viridiplantae > Streptophyta > Magnoliopsida > Santalales > Viscaceae > Viscum > Viscum album. The sequence continues at coordinate 164,875,297 of OY728149.1, forward strand.
AATGGTTTCATCATACCATATATATTTTACGTAAACTCGCAACTTGCTAATATACCATGCATTGAGAAACAATTATTTGTAATATTTATATTCATGTTATCTAGATTTTCCCCATGAGATATCTAAACATCATTGTGAATTCAGGATGGATAGTGAATGATCACCTATGTGATTCATCAAAAATATTATTATTTTAATTATGGTGTTGAATGAAAACATAATTGGTATCTCAAAAATATCAATCAATCATTTTCTTTGTTGAACTCTAAAACATTCCGTGTCATTATTTGAAGATCTGTGACTTCTTTCTGTGCCTCCATAACATTTAAATGGATATATGTATAAATATTCATCTTAATAATGTTTTTTTCTCACCTTTAATTGTGATTTAATTGTAAATATTCCATAAATCATGAGTATTGGGTCTTTTTAAATCCTCATTGTTGGTAAGGTAGAGTGACCATTCCTACTCACAGTATCAACCACCTTGTATTCCTTCCTAGGATGGTAATTTATTGAGCAGTCACAATCTATTATTATTTAAAACCATATCCCTTAGATAAAATTATGTTATTTATATGTTAATTTTTAGTTGAAGGTGTTATGATCAGTACATATAAAACACATTTCACTATAAGAATAATTACCCATAATTTCAATACAAAATTAACAATATCATCTCAAAAATAAAGTCTCTGGTAGTTTTTATCATGACCATCTAACCGGTGTGAAAAATATTCTACCACGATGACATTTATCTTGAGAATAAATGTTAATCACTTATTGTATTCATCAAGAAATATTAAAAACCCTTCTCTGATATAGGGAAGTCTATGAGTACATTCACTTACCCACATTCTATTTAGTTAAATGAAAATTTTATTACATCAATCTATCTAAATTTACTTGGATTCCTTCCATATGAACATGGATACGGTATTTTATATCCATAATAAATTTCTCAATACACATTGAAAGTATCAAATGAGTTGTAGAAGACTACAATCATAGAAATAGGGTTTGGTCTGGGACATTTCATAATAACATATTTGAAGTATCTATAGATATACACAAACATGGGAATACATGTCCCATGAATGACATGTTATATAGAGTGAATTAAAATTTCATAAAATTGGTATATGGTTTCTCCTTAATTAAGGACTTCATAATATTCTTAAAATGTTATTCATACTCTTACATAATATTAGAATACATAATAATATAAACTATAAAGACTATCAAAACATATAAAAATATAATCTCCAATGATTCTACTCATCATATCCATGAAGACAACTAGAGTTTTTGTATGTTTCAATGAAATATCTAAAAATTATTAGTGTTTATACCTCATAAAAAGGTTTTTTTGGATATCCTATATTCGGATTCTAAACGATGTATCATATCAAAGAACAATATTTGAGAATTAATGATCACCTAATAATTGATTAGGAAATAAATTATATGGGATAGATGATACATGTTGTTGATCGTGATTTTATTATGTTCTTGATAATAAATGAAAAGACATATTTACCCATATAAATTCTTAATAAAAATTATTGGTCCACCACGCGATGGTTCACTAGGGTGTATGATTCCCTTATCTAGATTTTCCTAGATTTTAATCTTCACTTATGATACTCAATAGGGTTTTTTGATAATGATTCATTGAAATAGGTGTATCACTATGTAAGAGTTCAATTGGAAACTCAAATTCATGATTCAGTGTAAGACTAGGAATCTCTTTATGGAATACATCAACATATTCACTCACAACAGGTGCATCTTAAATGTTGAGGTTCTCTCTAACCATTTTTTACAAGCGAACCCTCATGAGTATCTGTTATGACTGAATAATATAATTTATTTCTATTATATTTTCATATTCATCCTAGAATTTATAGATAGTCATAGGTCGATTTAGGAAATGAAATGTGTCATAAATTTCTTGATAGTTCATAGAGAATCTATGTAGATAACCCTAATAATTTTCCAAAATAACATCAAATACAATTATAAATAGATTTATAAGACATATGGGAAGAATATTTCTAAACACATATATTGGATATGAGTTATATAATTTAGATTCAATCATAATTCCATTGCATGTTTTTACCAATAGATCTATGTCTAATCACTGAGGTGGCGATGTGATACCCTTAAAAATTCTCCAAATATTAAAGAGTGGGTATAACGAAAAATAATATTTTCAATTCAAGTGTTGATGATAAGTGAACCATTTGCCAATTTTTTATCATGACCCACTTTATAATATTTGATCACATAGGTCTTCCCTTTTCCTTTTAGATGGAGATATTTTTTATATTTGTGGTCATCATTAACCCATGGTTTGGTAAAATTGTGGGAATAATGGTAATACTCTTTAAAATATGAGAATTAGATTATAGTTAGTGTATTTGGTTGTGATTTTTATCTACTCATATCTCTTTAAAATTAATGTTCTTTATAACCTTCAGTTCAAATGATTATGAATTTAATTATCCATTACGGAAAATTTACCCCATGATTCATTCCACATTTTCTGTAATAATAAATATTAATTTTCTTTTTCTATGGTCTTTATTAATTTTATTTACTTAAAAACGAATTTTTTGTTATTTTCCCAAAACTATTATAATAATGAGAGTCTAAAATCATCATTTTTACGATGATATTACATTCGAGGATTTCAGTAAATATTCCAAATTATTGTTTTCATCCAATGTGTTTCAGAGACATAATTCAATGAAAATAAAAAAATTATATATTTTCTATACGGGTTTGATGATAAGGACAGAACCATACTACGAATGTCTTGTGAAATTTTACTAATAGCTGTAAATGGATTCATCATACTTTTAATTTTGTTCTATAAATTACCTCTCTATTTTAGTGTGAATAGAATAAAAAAGTACCTATTGAAAAATACCTTCATGAACTCTTCCCATGTCATATAGCCAATTTATTCCTCTTACGTCACATTCATTGTACACTTTTTTCATTGATTAGATTCACCTTTTAAACTACACATGTTAAAAAAACCTTATCATGTTCAAACACTGGAGAACATAAAATATTTTCTTTATTAAATTGATCAATCGATCCACTATTAGTGGATCATACAACCCACTAAAAGAGGGTGGAAATTTTCACATAAAAGACTAAATGATAAGTAGTTCCCATATTTTGTTATTAATAAGTTGGACTTAGTTTTAAATATTTTTTCTTTCTTGAGAGAATTAGGTGAGTATAGTAGTAATATTTTTTATCCATTCTCCCATTCCATTTGTTCAATCAAGAGGACGGATACTATATTGGTTTTTCCATTAATTATACAAACGATTACTATTGGTTCAAGACATTGACTATAACTAATATTGTTATTGTGACTATCAAAAAACATTAATCAGATTATGAAATCGGTTGATAAAAAATTATTCCCATGAAGTCATAAATTATGACTCCTTCTTTTCGCCAATGGAATTATAGGCTCATGCTATATCACTTTTTTTATATATTTTTTATACTCTCTTATTATTTATTAATGATTCCCCAAAAATAAATAAACCTTATATTGATTCTAACTAAGGTTATCCAAGAATAATATACATGATTACTAAATCATTTTAGTTGGATATTCAATAGATCAAACAATAATAATCACCCAAGAACTATAAATTTTTAGTGTCCTTGGTGACTAGATACATAAATAATTTTTTTACTAATGTTCATTATTTCCAAAAAAAATCCTTCTCAAATTTTACCCTTTTATACTTCGAATGAATTTATTACTCTTCATAACCTAGGGAAATAAAAACATATATTTTGGTGAGGTTAGATGATCTGTAATAATAAAAAATGAAGGTAAAAATCTATGAACCTCTTAATATGATAAAACAATAATGATACCCAAATACATAAATTTAAAATCATGACTCATGGCATAAAACATCATCATAAAATAAGACTCGGGTAATATGACTATGGAACATTAAAGAATCATAAACCTTATGATAATAAAATAAGTTCACAAATATGTAATTGGAGGGTAAATTGAAAGTATTTCATAAACATAGGAGTAGAAATCATATTTCAAGGCTACCTAAAAATAGATTCATTACATTGTGGGATTGGGGTAATCCCATGTGTGCCTTATTAGGCCTAGCATAACTGCCAATATACCCTCCTAGGATTGGGTTAACCACCTATAGACCCTTTTAGAGCATTATATATAAAACATTATCCAATGAAATAGAAGTATATAATTATTTCACCCATAACATAATAAAATATTCATTTTTATTTCACAAGGACACATTATTGTGTATCATTTTTCATAGATTAATTAACCCATGAAAATGAAACGATTTTCTTGAAAAAAAATCATTATAAAATCATCAAAATATATCAAGATAAATATATTGGATGGTATAAATATATAATATCCATATTTAATAATAACTATCATAAACCAATATGTAAATAGGCAAAAATATACTTTAATAAAATATTTAAAAATATCCTTTGGAAAATAAACCAACAAAATATTTTTCTTTTGGTAATTCTAGAAAACAAAAAATTAATATGAATATAGTAATATTACATTCTTTGAAAAAACATTGAATTGTGTATAGGAATTATGATAACAAATAATTATCATGAAAAAAGGAAAATTTTGTCATGTGGTCACTGTTACCAAAACATTCTTTCCACACATTTTCTGGGAATTTAAAAATAAACAATATTTAAAATGTGGAAAAGAATCCATTTCAAAACATTTTGAAGTAATAATAATATAGGATAAAATTAAAAAACCATAATTATAGAAAATATATGAATATTCTCGAAGGGATATGTTCATTTTCTCTTAAAATATTTTTTTAGTTAATTATTAAAACAGTGGGTAAATAAATGATAAGAAGACATGAAACCCCAAATGAAGACACAAGAATATGAAAATATAATAGTTAATGATATATGAATTGATATCAAAAACAATCTCACCTACTAAAATATAAACACAATCAATCACGATTAAAAATCAAATTAAAATATACACAATAAAAAGTTTTGTAAATTATGAATGAAACCCCATCAAAAGAAATATGAAAGAAATATATATATATATATATATATATATATATATATTAATTCCATGAATATAAATATATATTCAGGATTTAATATTTATAGGGATTATTTTGTACACAACATAAAATAATAGAGGTTCATAAGACCAAAACATGTATTAAAAAGGAATGTTGTGACAAAAAACATACCTAAGTCCTCTGTTTAGCTATGCATGATATAACCTTGTTTATAAAAAATTTATAAAAATAATACATCTATATAAAAACCTTATATATATATATATATAACTAAATTATATTAACCTATAATTGTTTATTACATGTTTATTAATAATTCATTGATAAAGTCAACTTTTGGTTGTTAATTGTGCTTCATTCCATGCATATTCTAGTATGATAGTTCTATTCCATGAACATTGATGATTGTTGTGTAATATTTATAAAGTTGTAAATATAAATTTAATTTAATATATATTCCTTTAAAAATATCCTTATTAAGTGGTTATTAATAATAAAATACATCGCTTCATGGATACATTACTCTGCACGTGAACACATGTGATGCTTACATTTTACAAAATATTTGATAGATGGTAATTCGATAATAATTTTCATTTAAATACTGTTAATTATGTCATATAAATTATTTATATTCATTAATATTATATATATAAAAATATATGAGAGGAGATTATGAAAAAAGAAATGTATCCCTCTTTGGAGGCGGTAGTCTTGACGTACACATCAATGATATTTTAATCCTCCATTAGATGGAAAGAAAGAATATAATTATTTTTCTGTAAACATATTAAAATATAATTATAATAAATATACAAACTATAAATTTGCAAAAAATAATTATTATTGAAAATTAAATTTGTATTCTTGGGAAAATAAAATAAAGCTTCATGGTGGACCAAAACAATGAAACCCAAGAACCTCACTATGAGTATAATCATTATAATCCCAAATTATAGAGCCAAAACTAAAGTAAATAGGTATATCCTTCTCTTAAAATCACATAAAATATATATATAAACATTTTAAATTCCCCTCTCATTAGGTTTGAGGAATATCCAAACCTTGGTGAATCATGTTTCTGTAAGATTTGATTAAATAAGCATACTCTATTTGTTGGCAGAAAACTTTTACATGAACTAATATAACAACACTAATTCCAATTTGATCTCCATTAAAAATATATGATTAAAATAGAAAAGTGTAAAAATAGAAAAATATTTCTCAGGATTCATCAATGAGTTAATTTTTATAACTATAAAATTTTGAAAAAGGAACAAATACTGAAAACATGGTGTCCTGGACTAGTTCATCTCTATAAATGGATTCATTAATATGTGATCCAACTAATTTTATATTAAGGTCATGGTCAGGTTCTTTCCAATGCACTCAAGGTCATGTTATATCCCAATATGAGAAATCATTTGTTTCATTGGATTAGAGAAACCAACTTCTGTTGTAATTTTGAATATCACAGTCTTATGTAAGAGAACAGAAGGTTGTAGTGGTAGAAAAAATCTTGATTTTATTACTTAAATCCATCATCCTAGACCTATTATGATGGAAAATATTTCTAATATTCTAGATCACATAGAAGCTAGTGATATCATGTAAAATCCTAGTCTGAAAATTCATCAATTATCCTATATTATGGTGAAAAAATATGTAATAAAATTCTTAAAGGTGGTGAAAAAATATATGACCTCCATATGACCCCTAAGAGAACACAATATAAATAGGAAACACTATACATTACAAAATTTGTGTAATATAGTTTCCATAATTTCATTAACACAACACATTCATTTTTATACAATAGTAATGGATTTCTATTTTAATTACACATCAATAAGAATATCACCATTTGGAATACATCATTGGAGAAATTTTATCATATCGGTAATAGGTTTTCACTATAAACATCCATCCTATTTTTTCATTACTATTACATTGTATAATATTATGGAATTAAGAAAGGTGGATTTAACCATAGTAGGTTACATTAAAGATGCACATATCTAATTCCCCAACCAATTGAATGGTGGAGTAGAGGATTCTCTAATATGAATCAAGTGGAGATTTAATGAATGTAATATGTAAACTCTCCAAACTAAATGTTTTGTTTGGTACAGGTCTCTCTTAGAATATAAAATTTTCATTGGTGTAGTTTTCTATCAAAAAATTAATGTCACATTTTCCAATGATCTATGTGGAGTGATATTTGATGATGACCATGGAGTCATGTATGATTTTCCACAAGTGAGATCCCTTTATGTGTTATTCAATACAAAAATAAAAAGAAAATTTTTAAATATTGAATAAATCATACCCAAATAGAATTATTATAGAAACCATCCCATCTGATTTAAACTTTCCTAAATTTCATGGCCTCATCGATTCATTTTTGATTACTAACTCTATCCCCATATGATTTATCCAATATGCACATAAAATCCCAGGGTTTTTGTTTCAGAGCTGTTTAGAATCCTAGAATAGAACATTAATAATTCACTCAATTATTATAATGAATGACTTGGGATCATTAATGACTGTAAGGAAATTAATTGGGGGAGAAGATAGGGAACTATCTATGATGGTGATTCTACACCTGAATGATAAAATGTGGATTACCAAATTGATAATTCTACCCATAATTTTATTGAATATTAGCTCAAAGCCTCATATGTCTACTCATTTATTTGAAAATGGTCCTCCCAAATTATCAATATTTTCTTACTTTCAGTATATATCATTCCTTTAAAAAATGGATTTGGATTTCTTACCCAATATTTACTTGCAATATAGTTACTTATCTACCCAATATTGATGCATTGGACTCTCCTACAACATTATAGGTTTAAAAAATCCCTAAAACTCTGATTGTAATTTATTTTTCTATTGATAAATAAAATCATTTTATCTTTGAACAATAGATGAGATATCCTAATAGATCTATAATTTATATTTAATCGATATACCATCCCACTAGAAATTTCAATGTTGAACTTCTTACTAATAAAACTTAGCCCAAATTGAAAAACCCTAGTGAGGGTGGGATAACTAAGTGAAAATCACAAACTATTTTGGAAAACCCAAAATGGAACCCCATTAGAGATATTGAAACTAGGGTGATGAGATGAAATATAAAATGATGACTCATACCCATTATTATAATCCACATCACCATAAAACATTCATGATGTAACATTACATCATTCTAATATGTGCTCTATCTATCTATATCCTAACCATGAAACTGGATATGAAAATTTTCTTATCATTGATTGCTACTATTTCCATTGAAAGAAGAATCACCCATTGAATTCTTATACATTTAAGGTAACTATGTTGTTCATCTAAAATTTGAAGAAGTAATATTTTAGAAAATATTGTTTTATTAATTATATCAAGAACCTTGAAAGAGAAATTAGATAAACTAATATGTCATAATTTAATAAATTTGATGGGAAGATTCACCTTAGAAATAAGAACAAGAATTATGGATGTCATAACTCGAGGTAGTGACTGACCCTTGATATAGTCTTATAAGACCACTTCATTTTCTACTGGATTCTGTCCCACAACAAGATATAGAATAAGAGACAAATTAATCCAAGAAAACTGTACTATCAGGATTGATATTTTTTATAGAAGCAATAACCTCCTCATCCTCCAGAGTTTCATTCAAATAGTAATTGTCCTATTTTTTCACTAACATCAGATTATTGTAAAAATATTTAAAATTTTATCCTTTAGAATCATTCTCCACTAGACCACCAAAATGATGGCTAGACAAGATATCCTTGAATTGGAGGCCTCACATAGAGAAATATTAAAAATATTTCCACAGAAAGAACGATTTTCTAGTTGTAATTTAAACCACTTTGAAAAACATTTACCCTTAATTAATTAATGAAATTATGCTATGTTACGATCGCCTCCCTCTAAAAATTTGATGTATGATCTCTCTCAAGAATCCAATTCTTCAGCAAGACAAATCTATTCAAAGATAATTTTTTAACTATATAAATTTCATAATATATCAAAATCTCATTGGTGAATTGAGTTTGGTAATTTCATCTTGAATCTATTTTATATAAGTTCCAAAATTAATCTTCATATTCAACAAAACTAAAATATAACCATTTAGTAAGCACCTAGTTTTTTAAAATAAAACACATGAATTTCCTTACAAGGGATAATTCCAAAGATTTATGACTATGAAAAAACAATAATTTACATCCATCAGTCCTTTAATGTGATGGATTATATGTATATGGAATAGAGAAAATTGACATAATTAATAAAGAATAATTATCATATAAACATCAAAAATTATTTTAGATAATCATGTGTGAGAATGTCATGATAGAATTCATGTTCTAAATAAACCTTTCTTGTTGGCATAAAATTCTAATACCTCATCATTTATTATTCAATCACATAAATTTATCCCCATTATAACCCAACTCCGTCATATTACAATGAGCCATGAAATCATGGAAATAATCCAAATAATTCCTTAAATAAAACCCCCTTTATTTCCATTCTTTTTTATTATGGTGTTTAAATCACCACCTATAAATCAGGCATTGTGGCTAGGATTTAGATATGATGATTATTTTCTTAGATCCACTCTTTATCCCATCATCCATATAAAATATATAAAAAATGAACGTAGATATTAAATTATCAATTACATTAATATTTATTTATTATGGAGAGTAATTTATGATTTTAATTATAGTTACATTATTGTCAAAAATAAAAATGTTAGTGTTGGTTCGGATTTCATGGATTTGATAATCCATAAATAGTTTAAGTGAAATATTTTCAACCACTTCAACCATTTATTTTATTTCAAAAATAAAATAAAATAAAATAATTTTATTTCTAAATATTCTTTAAAAATACATTCATTTTTCTAGTAAAACTATTCCCCTGGAATTCTATATCATTTTCTGTTCATGGACATAAAAAAAGCAGGTTCAGACACATTATTATCAAATCTTATTGGGGGATAAATTTCATTAGTGAGATAAGAACGTGGATAGAGTTATAATATGGTTAAAATCGATTATTTTTTAAACATATTTCCTAGTCTTCCACTCAAAATTGGAGTACGCTGCATATATTCACTTATCGATGTTATAGAATAGAAGTCTATATGGGCAGAATTGATTGAATTTGATGGGATAACACATTAACATTATCCTTGAATGGGGAATATGATGAATCGGTTAGAATTATGTGAATATATCCACCAAATCTATTTATAATATTGACTAATTCAATTTCATTACAAATAAAACATCGAATAACCATGCCAATTTTCTAGTCATTAGAAAAATGTAAAAATGAATCCTTATTTTTCCAAAGAATTAATCTTATGAATGGAGACAAAAACATCTATAGGATATATAATCTATGGAATTCATGTATATGAGAGGATCATAAGATTATGTGAATCCTGAGAAATAGTATAAATTATTAAGGATGAAACCATTATTTCATGTAGAGGCAAAGTATTATATGACCCGATCATTAAGACTAGAAAACCCATAATGGTCATTTTTTTATTAGTGGAATCACATCTGAGGCTAATTAAAATGACTATAATATTTACAAGGATGCATCCCATGTTTTTTCCCAGCATTCGTAGATGTTAAATGTAAAGGGGGTATGAATTTATAAAATCAATGGAAGGGGTTCCACATTAGGTAGCTTCAAATGGGTGAAATATCTCTTATAAGGGGAACCACTATACTTTCCTTCCTTCAATGTTTAGAGTGATTTACTCCAATTCCTATCGTTCATAATAGAATGTGTTATAATATGGGAGTGAAAACAAAATCCAATATGTATTTAATTGAAAATATATTTTTAAAAACATATGATTGAGCTAGAATGGAGAAAAACAATTCAATAGGGGATGCAAGGATAAACCCATTTTTACACATATATGATCTACCATGGAATTTTTCATCCATAGATTTGCATCATAAATATATGGGAAGATATTTAAATCATTACCAATTTAATTAAGGGTTTATATATTGTAAAAATAAAGAGAAAGAGTATGAAGATAAATCTAATGAGTGGTTATGGAAGAATCAAAATCCTTGTATATATTTCATTAAAATCATTCATCAATCACGATTAATTTAATTAATTAAATTATAAAAACATTATGAATATTAAAACAATATTAAAAATTATTCCTTTTTAAATTCAAATGTTTTATCATTGTTTTTAAATAAATTATAATCAATTAATTAATGTTCATTAATTGTTTTTACATGAATAAAGAATATCAATCATTATTTCTAACACCTAAAAAAGATAAATCATATTGTAAATAATATTATATATAAATAAAATAATGTTTCAAAAGAAAACATTTTACCTTATAATATCATGATTATAGTTTTATTTTCTATCATTACCCAACCATTTACCTGATTTAATCAAATTGTTTACTTATATCATCAATGAATTTCAGCCTAAAATTCATCATAATATGAAAATATAAATCAAAATAATACCATTTACATAACTACATGGATATTATACTATTCGAATAATCACATGCAATATCAATATCCACTTTCATAATGATGGAATGTATAATGCTAGACTTTCATAACCACATAGTCAAGGCCTTGTGCTAAGACTACAAATAATAATTTTTTAAGGCCTTGATCCAAGACATTAGTTTGTATCATGAGACATACCGATGCATTTTGGTGCTATAGCGGGCTCCACCCGTCACTTACTAAGTCTAATTCATTCCTCATATTAAAAGTTATAAACATATCATAAACATTCATATTAAAACTAGCATACGAAATGTCAATACATTATCTATAAACCATCAATCATAGAAAAATAACACATCCATAGTCAAATATATCTCAAAACCTTAAATATAAAATAGAGGATTTGAATCATAATAAATAAACTTCAAACAAGGTTAAATTCCACTAAAGGATATTAATATAGATGAAATCAAAACTGTTTGAGAGAAATATATCTTTCTATTTTGAAATCATTTAAAAGTCATGTAATTATAATATAAACCCTTTATTTTGAAAATATTCCTATAAGCTAGTAAGGGAATCTTCTACGATGTTATAATGGCAGAATATATCCGCACCCACCGTATAAGTTAAAAAACATTCTTTCCTTACTTTTGTCGAAAAGGTCATAGAGTAACTTGTTTGGAAAAAAAACAGAAAGATTCCTTTCAAAAAGTATAAGGTAAAAAGGGTATAAATGACTTTAACCCATAGTCTAGTAAATATTAAAAATGTTTTGAAATATATTTTTAAGAAAACACGTATGTGGGTAATAAAGAGGTCCTAGTAGATACTTACGTATAAACAACCTTGAATAATAAAGAGGTTGTAGAATTAACCCTTACCTTGTAATTTCCCATGGTCGAGGGTAGGTTAACCTCTTGTATAATGGTTAATTAATTTTAATTAAATTATACATGGACCATTTATATTAATATGTTATAATATATGATCTTTTAATATTGCTTTGTTAATAATATCTCAGTATTATCATCGTTTCAGGTGTTAACTGATTCGTTTTCCTTTATATGTTTTTTTACATAAGTAATGTTTGTTATGGATAGTTTGCATCTTATTCATATTCATAATTGAATATGATATTTTTAATTATCTAATTAAAATTATTCTTGAATGGATACGATGTAGAATAAATCTCATCGCATTCGTGGAGACGGTAATCCGTACGTATGCATGAACGACAATATCATTCTTTTGATATTAACATATAATATAATTTGGATGGTATGTCATTTATAAAAAATCATTATCATTTAATATTTTTTATTCACATCAATTACACATCATTATTATACCCATCCAAATAATAATGTATTGAATAACAATTACACCACGAAGTGGAGACGGTAAGCCGTACGTACACACGTATGGTGACATGTCATTGAAAGGGTGGATAGAATAATGAATATGTTTGTACAATGTTTAAAATAACATTACAGTATATAGAATACAATATAGTTATTATTTTAGAATAGAAACAACACATAGAGAAGAAGTGGAAGAAGAAAAAACATGAAAGAGGTGGTGAGATATTTACCTCTTCTTCGAGTTCTTCCTTTTGATTTGATCAAAATGGATCCTTAGGTTGGCTTTTTGACTAAATTAAGGCCTCTAGGATGAAGGGAGGATAGTTTAGAGGGTATTTGGGCAGGGGTTGGCCCATCCAACTGGATTTATAGATGTGAATTATAGAGAAGGGGGAGTGCCCTTTTATAATAGGGGTGAGCGGCTCCTTAGGAAAAGCTAGAATTATTATTTTATAATAAAATAAATTTCGGTTTCTAATGGATCTAAATTGATTTATTTCTACGATAATATGGTCATGGGTCAAAATACACTCAACCAATAGGTTTTAGATAGGTTTGGGTAACTATATTAACCTTAACTTTTTTATTTAACTCTTAGTTAATTAGTTTGACATTTACCATGTCTGTTTAAACTTTTATATTATATAGTTAATAATATTAATATATTCTTCCAATAAAACCCCAAGTAGTTCATTAATGATACACATGTCATTATATAGGTCGTTTTTCCAAACCTTAAATTTTTAGGAATATAATATCAATTAATAATATAATATTTGTTTTAAAAAACTCTTTTATGTCAATTTTGACACTATTTGGTATTTTGTTTTTTCTAAATTCATAACAGCATTATTACTTAAAAAAATTCATCTAACCAACCCTAATATGTCATATTAACCAATAAAATTAGTGGAATTCATTAATGTTCTAAAATTACATTTTTTATATTTCATTAATTAGGTAATTACTCCATCATCATTGTGTCATAAATAAATTTAGTTATTTAATTTCTAAAAATTATAAATAAAATAAAATTATGCAGGAAATATTTATATCTTTCTAATGAATATTTATAGTCAAATTTATCTTATGTTTAACCCGATATTAAAAATGTTTTTGTTTTTAAACATTGAACTTAACACCTTTAACTCTTCTTTGAATTAAATAATAATAAATGTCCTAATCTAATCCAAGTGGACCTAAAGGGTCATATTTTTTTCCTAAGTTTTTTTTGGTAGAATTAAACTTATCAAATAGAATTATGATATGTGTTAAGGTAATAATAATATCAGTGTTACCCTTAATTGGCTCATTTACTTTTAACCGTGGTAAATAAAAGAAAAAAGTTACTATTCACCAAAAATTATTTTCATCTTATTGAACCACATTATACTTACAGATATCAACCCTGTCTCTCAGATTTTTGAAATTAAACTCACAAAAGTGTTAAAATTGAGTTTTATAAAAAATTTCAAATTCTTCTAGGAGGTGCGTAAAAGATGGTGAAAAGTTCAATAAAAATTTTATATATCTAAAATTATTATAAAATGACTCCAAACAATTTTATTGAACATATATACATATTATGCATCTACTTTGACCTAAAATAAATTTAAATAAAATAAATAATTATTTAAAAAATTGGTTTTAAACTCTAACTCTGTGTTTTTTACTATTCATCAAAAATTGATTGTTTTCAGAAAAATACAAAAAATTCACCCTAAGCTGATTTCAATATTAGGAATCTAAAAATAATGTCCATTTTGAAAGATAAAATTTATAAAATTTTAAAAAGTGTGTATTACTATTCATAATGTCTAGTTTGATCGGTTGTGGTGTGTTAGAACTCGACGTTGTGTACAACACACGCTACTGTTTTATTCAAAGAAAAGTGTACCATTGAAGCTTGGGGTGTTACAGTTTAGAAAATGTATTCAGAAATACCATGATAAGAAATTGTGTATCATAAATTCTTATCATCCTCAGATATTTGGTCAGTCTAATAGAAAAATTCAAAACTAAGATGATATGTTGATATCTTGTTCATTGGATTTCAACGGTGTTTGGGATCAACATATTCTTCAAATTGAGTTTTATTTCAACAATAGATTTCACTCATTAATACAAATGTATTCTTAGAAATCCCTCTATGGAAATAAATGTAGATCTCTAATGTGCTAGAATGAAGTTGGAGAAATAAATGTGTTGGGACCATAGACAGCTTACTAAACAGAAGATAAGGTTAGAGCCATTCAAAAAGATATCAAGGAAGCTGAGAGACAATAATAATGTTATGATGATAACTACCAATAGGATATAGAATTTCATGTTGAAGATAAGTTTTTTATAAGAATTCATCCATGTAATAAAGTTATGATACTAAGTAATAATGGTCATTTAATCCATAAATATATGAGTAACATTAAAATTCATGACTGTATTGCGATGGTAGCCTATTTCTTGGAGATTCAATAAAATATATCTCAGTTCCACAATATTTTCCATGTGTTTCTCTTGATGAAATAAATACCTGGACCTACACATGTACTAAACTCATAGGTCATAGCAATGGATCAATATCATTCGTATGAGGAACAACCAATGGAGATTCTAGACTGCAAAGAGAAATTTCTATGAAACAAGACCTATCACTTTGTAGATGTTTTGTGGCAAAACCACCAGTTAGTAGAAGCTATGTGGGAACTAGAGGATATGATGAGCTATAAGAATTAATATATTTTTTGTACTAGAGTGAA
The DNA here is from genome assembly GCA_963277665.1 of Viscum album. NCBI lineage: Eukaryota > Viridiplantae > Streptophyta > Magnoliopsida > Santalales > Viscaceae > Viscum > Viscum album. The sequence continues at coordinate 164,891,073 of OY728149.1, forward strand.
TAATTTTTAAAGTGAAATTCTTGTTAAGGGAAATCCTATGTTTTATGAACCTTTTTTTATTAAATTAAATTTCATCGATGTGTTGAATGATAATAAATATCAATTTAAGCTTTCACAACACGCAACACGATCTTATTTTGTGTTACACACAACACTGAGTATTTAGGACATAATATTTTGTTATTATAATTATTTAAATAAGATATTATAAACCAACCATTAAAAAAAGTAAAATTAATATTAATAACTACTTTTTAAATATTATTTATACTTTTTTAATATTAAAAACATTATTATAATGAAATGTATAATTTTCAGTAAATTCTATATGATTTAGAAATACTATTTTCCAAAATAGAAGACTTTTTATGTCCTTATATGAATAATAATAAGATTAATTATTTATATTTCTATAAATAATTTGATAAAATCATTTTTATTTTTGAATTAACAATTTCAAAATTAGATCAGGGGGAATTATTTTTATTTTTATGAAATTTTTCATTTTTTGATGAATAGTGAAGAATACTAAATTTTAAAAGAAAAATTCTAATTCCTTTATTTTATTTATAAAGATAAGTTATAAATTAAATAGTTTTGAAAGTATAATATAATAAATTATACATCTATTAATACAATATAGTTTATTTTAATAAAATTCTAAATGAAATTAGTTCTAAACACATTACAATATTTTGATCTTTTTTACTTTCAAAACAAGTTTTTTCCCATCCTTACGATTAATTTTTTTTAATTTATGTCATATTATAAAATTGATTTTGAGAAAATGGATTTTATATTTGTAGTAATATAAATTTATAATTTCTAAAAAGGCAAAAATAGTTATTTACAGAAGCTATTAGTGAAAAAAATTAAAATTAATCACTGTGATTAAGAAAAAATTAAGTTTACTAAGGAACTAAACATTAATCATAAGGGTTTAAATTAGCTCTAAAATTGTACAAACCCCATTTTATTATCATAATTCAACCTTATCATGATTATAGTATTAATTTGATTCATTTTTGAGAATTTTTCCTTTTGAAAATAGTTGGTATAAATCTCTCTTTGAAAAAATTACAAGTTTTCTACTTACTTAGCTTATAAAAGGCCACCCCATATCCCCCAATATTTATACCTCTAAGTAAATTTGGATAATAATATTCCTATATTAAAATATTAAAAAATTATTATCCCTATCCTAGGATCCATAATATGGGAAGAATGAAACGCAAGGGAGTCCTTTAGTGCAAACCCCTTGTTTATACACGAAGAAGATGTAATGTTCATCAACAAACATTTTCGTTTTATTTACTTTTCAAACACTTTTAAATATTTTTATATAATTATTACATTATAACCTCAGTATCATCAATATACCTTGATTTTATGATGTTCAGCATATGTAATACAACCAAACAAACTTCCATCAAATGGTTTGTGAAATCATAATTTGTGTATACTGAGGACTACCACCTCGTGAATATATGTTGTTAATATTTTCCATTAACACCTATAAATATTAGAAATTATGGTTTTTATGATGTTATTATAGTTTTTTAATTTTTATATCTCACACACCTTCATGATTTCCTTTTTATGGGAATATGTGTAAAGACCCGCAAATTTCAAGGAAATTTTTTTCTTAATTTTCTTTGGAATTTTACAAGAGCGTAGCTTCAGACGGCACCGGATTCCGAGGCCCGGTGTGCCCGGAATCAATTTCCGAAGTTTGGCTCGGGTACGTTCAGTGAACGGACGAGCGGGTTTTTCTATCTTTTGAACCGGTGCCCGGAATCGAATTCTGAGGGCACCGATGAAATCGCAGCGCCGGTATTTGCTTAGAAACGCCTCTTCCGGAGTTGCGTTTGCTCAGACGTGGTTTTTTTTAAAATTTTACGGCTTAAGTCAGAAATAAAATAAAGTTTGTGCGACAACTTTATTTTATTTCACTTAAGCTGCTTGGAAGCCACTTGAAGTCACTTAAAGACGGCTTGAACTGAGTTGAACTGGATAGGATGCTATCCAGAAATATCCTACCCCTTGGTAGGATATTTGTGCGGTGGGACCCGCACGAGCCCCGCCGTTTCTTTCGCTAAGTAACGCACCCGCGAAAACCCGTCAAAGTAACTGAAAAGTCAACCGACGCGTTTTCTTTAATTCTTAACAGACCATTTAATTGGGCGGTTTATTTCGTGAATTAAATGGACTGTTTCTTCGTGAATTAAATGGGTCGTTTCTTTCGTTGAATTAATTCAACGGATTGATGGATCGTTTCTTAACCGGTTTCGTGTTGGCATGTTTATAAAATAAGACCAACATAAAAATCCTTGGAAAGGATTTGAGAGAATCTTCGTTCCTCCACCCTCTCCGCGAAGAACGCGAAGAACGCGAAGAACGCGAAGAACGCGAAGAACGCCGGCGACCGGAATTCGACGACGCACACCAAGATCTGCGACGTCGACGAGATCTACCCGCGACGTTCTTCGGCGACGCCTCTTCTTCCGCGGCCGACCCTCGTTCGGCAACAAAGGTGAGAATCAGATCTTTTCTTCTCCCTTTTTAATTTCAATATCAACGGATTTAAACTAATTAAATCCGTTGATCTTGATCCGGAGATTGGCGACGCGACGAGCGATTCCGCGACGACGCGGCGATCTCCATCTTCCGCGACGAGCAATTCCGCGACGACCCCTCATCCGACGACGATAAGGTAAGGGTTGATTGGAATATTTTCCTTCCCGTGATTTATTTCTTTTAAAGTAAAGAAGCATGATCTTCGAACAATTTTAGCATTTAAAATTGTTGTTGATTGTTTTATTGTTCCTCCCGTGGATTATGACTAACGCGGAGGGTGCGGGTCTAACGAACAAGACCCGGCAACCCTCCACCGATCTCCTCTTTTTGCGCGGATTTGGCGGACGACGACGAACCGTGCGGCAAGGGCAATTTGTTGGCTCCGCAGTGAAGATCGTCCCCCGGGAGGAGCATCGGCGCAGACGAGAAAGAAATCGGGCCACCGGAGCATCTCCGGCGGCCCGCGGAAGGAGGCGGCGGCGCGGGTCGCCGGCGCGGCGGCGCCGGCGACCAGAGGCGGCGGCGCCAGGCGCGCCGCCGTGGAAATCTTCCGCCGCGGCTGAAGCCGCGGCGGCGGCGGCAGCCGGTTCCGCGGCCGCGCGGAACCGGGACGGACGCGGCGGCCCGGCCGCGTCCGCGTGACAGGCGACCCCCCGCGGGGCCGCGGTTTCTCTCAAGCCGCGGGTTCAACCCCGCGGCGGCGGCGGTTCGGCCGCCCGGCCGAGGCCGAGCCGGCCGGTCCGGTCGGCCGGGCCGCGCCCCGGCCGGACCGGACCCGGCCGAGCCGGTTCGGGCCGACCCGGTTCGGCCGACCCCAGGGGGGGGTTCGGGCCGGGTCGCCCCGGGCCCAGTACCCCCGTTTCGGGCCCTCTACGGTCTTTCGCCCATATCTTGGGCCTGGGACCTCCGATTGACGAACCGTCAGCGGCTACGCGATCCTTGGATCGAGACGGTCGTTTCGGTATATTATACTCAAGGTTTCGGAAGACTTTGGGTTCGGCCGGGTTGGTTCGTACACGAAGCCAACCGGGCCCTCGGAGCGGAAACGCTCATAACTTGGGCTACGGACGTCCGAACGACGTACCGTCAGCTGTGGTAGTTTCCTCTAAGTGAGACGGAACTTTTGGCATACTCCGCCCGAGGATCGGATACAGGCGGAGCACGGTCGGGTTGGTTTTGCCCTAAAAACCAACCGGGCCCCTGGGACGAAAATGCCAATAACTCTCAGACCGGGCGTCCGATTGACGCGCCGTCTGTCGCGTTGAGATCCTGTTGTCGATACGGAACTTTTGGATACATCAACTTCGGACTACGTGTCAGTTGATGTATCAGCCCCTCGGCTCGTGGAGCGGACCCTCCTAAACGAGCTCGCTACGTGCGGGAACCCTAGCGTGGACTGCGACGACGGCAGAGCAGAGATCCTCCGTGGACTGCGACGACGGCGGAGCAGAGATCCTCCGTGGACTGCGACGACGGCAGAGCAGAGATCCTCCGTGGACTGCGACGACGGCAGAGCAGAGATCCTTCGTGGACTGCGGCGACGACTGTGCAGAGATCCTCAGTGGACTGCGTCGACTACTGCACTCAGCGATCCTACGCGGATCAGTGCCCGATCCTATGTGGGTCCTACTACCGGTTCTGTGTGAGCCACTGCCTACTGGTTCTGTGTGAGCCACTGCCTACAGGTTCTGTGTGAGCCCGATCCTGTGTGGGTCTTCTGCGGGGGTTAGTACCTATCGATCCTTCGTGGGTCCGACGACTTAGATGGATCAGTGATCATCTTTGACGTCATCTGAAAAAGTATACCTGGTTGAGCTGAATCTTATGTTACTCTCCTTTGTGGGTTGTGTTGAACTATCCTTTGTGGATTTACTGTTTACTCTCCTTTGTGGATTGTGTTGAACTATCCTTTGTGGATTTACTGTTTACTCTCCTTGTGGATTTGAGTCTTGCTTTCCTTCGTGGATTGAGTTGTTCTTGAGCTCGTGAGCAGAGCTAGAATTGGGGACTTAGGTATATGTATGGGCATATACCTAAGTCGAGTCATATGTTACTTCGTGATTGCATCTTTCTTTTGTGCTATATCCTTTGTGGATTTCGGGAGACCTTCGGGGGTCTCGGGGTCCTTACTGATTAGTTGTACTCACCCCTGCACGGGCTATGCCCGCACCTTGTTGTGTTGGTTGCAGACGACGGACAGCGCTGATCACGGTTGGGGCGTGGAGCAGGACGGTACCTGGAGGTGGACCACTGGACGGAACGTACTCGGAGCGGACGTGGGACCCGAGGAGCCTGGAGGCTATCTGTACCCACCCTTCAGGTGGGATTGCCAGTGGACGACACGAGGCCGCCGTCTTTTCTTCAGTTGCTGTTTTTCTTTTCAGTTGTACTTTACAGTTGGGCTTGTATTTCCGGCCCCTTTTCTTTTCTGCACTTTACTTTCCGCTTGCTGACTCTGTGTGGTTGTTACTTATAAAGGCAATGCCTTCCCTGTTTACTGGGATTTTACGCCTTGGTGCTAGTCGCCAGCCCCTGGCCTATGGAAGGCGGGCTTGGGGTAGTCACGGCACGGGCCCCGAGGACGGGTCGTGACAAATTGGTATCAGAGCAGGTCGGTTCTACCGCAAACTCTGATCGTCCCTTCTTTCTATGTGAAGCAATAGTGTTTAGTGTATTGAGTGTGGTTATCAGTTCAGGGAGCCCAGTGTTGGTGCAGCGGCCGACGTATCCGTACACCAGGACCCTGACTCCTGATTTCCGACTTAATGCATGAAAACATTGATTGCGTGTGTGTTTCAAGTTTTTCCTTGTGATTACTTGTGTCAGCTCACCGGGTATACTGATCTGCTTTATGAAAGTCTCAAGTTTTCCTTGTGATTACTTGTGCCAGCTCACCAGGTATACTGTTCTGACTGTGGTGCTCTTGTTCTCAGGATGGCCCCGCGACGACAGCCAGCTAGGGTTCCGAGTGTAGGGCGCGACGGCAGCCCACCGAGCGACGAGGCCTCGGTGCAGGGCCCTTTGCCAGCTGTGGCACCGGCGGTAGCTTTACCCGCCGAGCCACCGATGCTACCAGTACCAGACGCTGACGATGCACGTCGCCTCAGGGCACTGCACGAGTTTCAGGGCCAGCGACCGCCCAGGTTTCGCGGTGAGGCGGACCCCCAGGCCGCCGAGGACTGGCTAGAGGCGGTGGTACGGATCTTCAGGCTAGTGAGGACACCAGCGGATCTCATGGTGATCCTCGCAGCGAGCCTCCTGCAGGCGGCGGCAGGACGATGGTGGAGCCTGATGCTTCAGGTTCACGATGAGGCATCCTTGCTCTGGGCGGACTTCGAGAGCCTCTTCCGCTCTGAGTTCGTCCCGGCCACCCTCCGAGCGGTGCGCATCCAGGAGCTTCTCCAGCTGCGCCAGGGCAGCATGACGGTCGCTCAGTACGCGGAGAGGTTCACGGACCTATCTCGCTACTCGACCGACATGGTACGGGACCCCTTCTTCCGGGCCCGGACCTTCGAGCAGGGCTTGCGACAGGAGATTCGGGCGTCGCTGATCTCTCTCAGCATTCCGACCCAGGCGGGAGTGCTGGAGCGAGCCCTCCTGATCGAGAGCTTCCTGGCAGAGCCTTCTTCAGCGGCGAGACCTAGCGCAGGGCGGCAGGTAGCTGAGTCATCGGCAGCAGGCAGCCGACGGATGACTCACGGGTCCAGGCAGACCAGACCCCCTCGCAGACGGCCTCAGGACACCGGCTCAGCGGTGCGGGGCACACAGCGGAGTGCCAGCCTTTCGAGAGGCAGGCTGTGCTACTCTTGCGGCGGGCAGGGTCACATGGCTCGTGACTGCCCGACTCGCCGACCAGAGGAGCAGCAGACGGTGGAGGGGCCACCCAGGCAGAGGCAGAGGGTCGACCGTGGCGGTCCGCAGGGAGGAGGCGGACGAGGCAGAGGAGCTGGCCGAGCAGCAGGTGGTGGGCGACGCTTCCAGGCTCTACCCCCATCACCACCAGGAGGGCCACCTCGACCACAGGGAGCTGGAGGGCAGGGACAGGCCCAGCTCCAGGCAGTGGAGGCCTACGACCCCGACATGCCAGAGATGATTCGAGGTACGATCTGTGTCTATTCCACCCTTGCTGCAGTACTTATAGACACAGGAGCGAGTCACTCTTTCATAGCCTCTGCCCTTGTTCGGAGCTCGGAGATTCCGACTGAGCCGTTGGCTCGATCCTTACGGCTAGAGACTCCTACGGGAGCGGACTCGACGATTACGCACTGGTGCCGGCAGTGTGAGCTTACTCTAGGAGGCGAGAGCTTCGGCTGGGATCTCCTTGTAGCGGCGTCGAGGCCTTACGACATCATCTTGGGCATGGATTGCCTATCCACGGTTCATGCCCAGATCGACTGTTTTAGGCGCAAGGTGCGATGTGTTCGCACCGACGGGAGCAGGTTTACCTTCACCGGTGAGAAGGGAACCTTTGCAGCACATGATGGACTTCCGCGGAGGAGAGTGCAGCCCATCTCTCATCAGTTGGCTAGCCTCATCCTAGGAGCAGTGGATGTGCGGAGTCCGGCTTTTCCTGCAGTGGTGGACCAGTACGTGGACGTCTTTCCCGACGACGTTCCAGGGCTACCTCCTCGTAGAGAGGTGGACTTTTACATCGACTTGTACCCCGGGACAGCCCCGATATCTACTCCAGCATATCGGATGGCCCCCGCCGAGCTTCGAGAGCTGCGGGTACAGTTGGAGGACTTGCAGAGCAAGGGGTTTATCCGACCCAGTGTTTCACCCTGGGCTTCCCCGATTTTGTTCGCCAAGAAGGCGGACGGGAGCTTGCGACTATGTGTCGACTATCGTCGCCTGAACCAGGTGACAGTGAGGAACAAGTATCCGCTGCCATGGATTGATGACCTCTTCGATCAGCTCAAGGGAGCGCGGTGGTTCTCGAAGATAGACCTCCGGTCAGGCTATCATCAGCTCAGAGTTCGAGACGAGGACGTGCAGAAGACGGCCTTCAGGTGTCGGTATGGCCATTATGAGTTCTTGGTTATGCCGTTCGGCGTAACCAATGCTCCAGCGGTGTTCATGATCCTCATGAAGAGGATCTTCCAGCCATACCTCGACCGATTTGTCGTTGTCTTCATTGACGACATTTTGGTATACTCGACGACTGAGGAGGAGCATGCCTACCACCTGCGAGTTGTGCTAGACACACTCCGAGAGCACCAGCTTTATGGCAAGCTCTCAAAATGCCAGTTCTGGTTACGTGAGGTCCATTTCTTGGGGCACGTCATTTCTGAGGCGGGAGTTGCAGTGGATCCCGCGAAGATCGAGGCAGTGCTAGCTTGGGAGCCACCCAAGAGCGTGACAGAGGTGCGGAGCTTCTTGGGCCTAGCGGGATACTATCGGAGATTCGTGCCAGACTTCTCCAGAGTTGCAGCACCACTCTCAGCCTTGACGAAGAAGGGGAAACCCTTCGTGTGGTCAGACAAATGTCAGCAGAGCTTCCAGGAGCTGAGACAGAGATTGACCAGCGCACCTATCTTGAGGTTGCCTGAGGAGGGAGTTGGATACGTAGTTTACTGCGACGCATCAGGGACTGGACTCGGGTGCGTCCTGATGCAGGAGCGGGCCGTGATCGCCTACGGATCACGTCAGTTGAGGCCGCATGAGCAGAACTACGCCACTCATGACCTGGAGTTAGCAGCAGTGGTCTTCGCTCTGAAGACTTGGCGACACTATCTGATGGGCGAGCGCTTCACAGTCTTTTCTGACCACCAGAGTCTCAGGTATATCTTCTCTCAGAAGGACCTGAACCTGAGACAGCGAAGATGGCTTGAGTTCCTCCAGGACTATGACTTTGAGATAGTCTATACTCCTGGGAAGGGGAACGTGGTAGCCGATGCCCTCAGCAGGAGGACGGGCATTCAGCTGCTTGAGGAGGCGACGGAGCAGCTAGCCTCCTTGCAGATATCCTTCGTGGATAGAGACGGAACAGCCTTTCTTCAGTCTCTCACAGTCTCTCCTCCACTTCTACCGCGGGTCAGAGAGGCTCAGCGTGGGGACGCTGACTGTGAGACCCGGCGTGCACTGATATCCTCAGGTCAGGCGCCTGATGGTTTCTCCCTTGGAGCAGAGCACGACATCCTTTTCAGAGGACGTACCTTCGTACCAGTCGCTTTACGAGAGGAGGTGCTGAGAGAGTTTCACACTTCTCCCTTGGCGGTACATCCCGGAGTGGCGAAGATGTACCAGGATCTCAGGCGACAGCACTGGTGGCCGGGTATGAAGAAAGCTGTGGCAGAGTTCGTTTCACGATGCCTCACCTGCCAGCAGGTGAAGGCAGAGCACCAGGTACCAGCAGGCTTGGTACAGCCCTTGGAGGTCCCGGAGTGGAAGTGGGACGGCATATCTATGGACTTCGTGACTGGACTTCCACGCACTTCCAGAGGTCACGACTCCATTTGGGTGATTGTCGACCGACTCACCAAGTCGGCACACTTCTTACCCATCAGAGAGCAGGGCTCAGTAGAGAGCTTGGGACGTCTTTACGTCCAGGAGATCGTACGGCTTCACGGTGTGCCATCGTCTATCGTCTCCGATCGAGATGCTCGTTTCACTTCCAGGCTTTGGAAGGGGTTGCAGGAGGCGTTCGGGACGCGGCTCCATCTGAGCACAGCCTTCCACCCTCAGACGGATGGACAGACGGAGAGGACCATACAGACACTCGAGGACATGCTCCGTGCATGTGTTCTCGACTTTGGTCGCAGCTGGGAGGACCACCTACCCTTGGTAGAGTTCGCGTACAACAACAGCTACCACTCCACCATCGGGATGGCACCATACGAGGCGTTGTACGGCAGACCCTGCAGATCACCGTTGTGCTGGACAGACCCTGGGGAGTCAGCACTCGTGGGACCAGAGATGGTCCGAGCCACGACAGAGAAGGTCCAGATCATCCAGGAGAGGATGAGGACAGCTCAGAGCCGGCAGAAGTCATATGCTGACAGGAGGCGGAGGCCACTGGAGTTCGAGGATGGCGACCACGTCTTTTTGCGTGTCTCACCTCGACGTGGTTTACGGAGATTTGGCCGAGGCGGCAAGTTGTCTCCACGCTTCATCGGGCCCTTCCAGGTCCTCAGCAGGATAGGAGAGGTGGCTTATCGCCTGGCTCTACCACCTCAGTTGCACCGGGTTCACGACGTCTTCCACGTGTCTCAGCTGAGGAGATACGTGCACGACCCGACGCACATCATCGACTTTGGGGAGCTGGACGTGGACGATGGGGCGACTTTTGCGGAGGTCCCAGTGGAGATCGAGGAGCGACAGGAGCGGGTCCTACGTGGGCGGTCGATTCCTCTTGTGCGCGTCAGATGGCAGCACGGGAACCTCCAGGAGAGCACTTGGGAGCGGGAGGCTCAGATGCGTGCTCAGTACCCCCATTTGTTCCCCTAGTTTTTGATGTATCTTTACGGGGACGTAAAGCCCTTGAGGTGGGAGTAATGTAAAGACCCGCAAATTTCAAGGAAATTTTTTTCTTAATTTTCTTTGGAATTTTACAAGAGCGCAGCTTCAGACGGCACCTGATTCCGAGGCCCGGTGTGCCCGGAATCAATTTCCGAAGTTTGGCTCGGGTACGTTCAGTGAACGGACGAGCGGGTTTTTCTATCTTTTGAACCGGTGCCCGGAATCGAATTCTGAGGGCACCGATGAAATCGCAGCGCCGGTATTTGCTTAGAAACGCCTCTTCTGGAGTTGCGTTTGCTCAGACGTGGTTTTTTTTAAAATTTTACGGCTTAAGTCAGAAATAAAATAAAGTTTGTACGACAACTTTATTTTATTTCACTTAAGCTGCTTGGAAGCCACTTGAAGTCACTTAAAGACGGCTTGAACTGAGTTGAACTGGATAGGATGCTATCCAGAAATATCCTACCCCTTGGTAGGATATTTGTGCGGTGGGACCCGCACGAGCCCCGCCGTTTCTTTCGCTAAGTAACGCACCCGCGAAAACCCGTCAAAGTAACTGAAAAGTCAACCGACGCGTTTTCTTTAATTCTTAACAGACCATTTAATTGGGCGGTTTATTTCGTGAATTAAATGGACTATTTCTTCGTGAATTAAATGGGTCGTTTCTTTCGTTGAATTAATTCAACGGATTGATGGATCGTTTCTTAACCGGTTTCGTGTTGGCATGTTTATAAAATAAGACCAACATAAAAATCCTTGGAAAGGATTTGAGAGAATCTTCGTTCCTCCACCCTCTCCGCGAAGAACGCGAAGAACGCGAAGAACGCGAAGAACGCGAAGAACGCCGGCGACCGGAATTCGACGACGCACACCAAGATCTGCGACGTCGACGAGATCTACCCGCGACGTTCTTCGGCGACGCCTCTTCTTCCGCGGCCGACCCTCGTTCGGCAACAAAGGTGAGAATCAGATCTTTTCTTCTCCCTTTTTAATTTCAATATCAACGGATTTAAACTAATTAAATCCGTTGATCTTGATCCGGAGATTGGCGACGCGACGAGCGATTCCGCGACGACGCGGCGATCTCCATCTTCCGCGACGAGCAATTCCGCGACGACCCCTCATCCGACGACGATAAGGTAAGGGTTGATTGGAATATTTTCCTTCCCGTGATTTATTTCTTTTAAAGTAAAGAAGCATGATCTTCGAACAATTTTAACATTTAAAATTGTTGTTGATTGTTTTATTGTTCCTCCCGTGGATTATGACTAACGCGGAGGGTGCGGGTCTAACGAACAAGACCCGACAACCCTCCGCCGATCTCCTCTTTTTGCGCGGATTTGGCGGACGACGACGAACCGTGCGGCAAGGGCAATTTGTTGGCTCCGCAGTGAAGATCGTCCCCCGGGAGGAGCATCGGCGCAGACGAGAAAGAAATCGGGCCACCGGAGCATCTCCGGCGGCCCGCGGAAGGAGGCGGCGGCGCGGGTCGCCGGTGCGGTGGCGCCAGGCGCGCCGCCGTGGAAATCTTCCGCCGCGGCTGAAGCCGCGGCGGCGGCGGCAGCCGGTTCCGCGGCCGCGCGGAACCGGGACGGACGCGGCGGCCCGGCCGCGTCCGCGTGACAGGCGGCCCCCCGCGGGGCCGCGGTTTCTCTCAAGCCGCGGGTTCAACCCCGCGGCGGCGGCAGTTCGGCCGCTCGGCCGAGGCCGAGCCGGCCGGTCCGGTCGGCCGGGCCGCGCCCAGGCCGGACCGGACCCGGACGAGCCGGTTCGGGCCGGGTCGGGCCGACCCGGTTCGGGCCGACCCGGTTCGGCCGACCCCAGGGGGGGGGTTCGGGCCGGGTCGCCCCGGGCCCAGTACCCCCGTTTCGGGCCCTCTACGGTCTTTCGCCCATATCTTGGGCCTGGGACCTCCGATTGACGAACCGTCAGCGGCTACGCGATCCTTGGATCGAGACGGTCGTTTCGGTATATTATACTCAAGGTTTCGGAAGACTTTGGGTTCGGCCGGGTTGGTTCGTACACGAAGCCAACCGGGCCCTCGGAGCGGAAACGCTCATAACTTGGGCTACGGACGTCCGAACGACGTACCGTCAGCTGTGGTAGTTTCCTCTAAGTGAGACGGAACTTTTGGCATACTCCGCCCGAGGATCGGATACAGGCGGAGCACGGTCGGGTTGGTTTTGCCCTAAAAACCAACCGGGCCCCTGGGACGAAAATGCCAATAACTCTCAGACCGGGCGTCCGATTGACGCGCCGTCTGTCGCGTTGAGATCCTGTTGTCGATACGGAACTTTTGGATACATCAACTTCGGACTACGTGTCAGTTGATGTATCAGCCCCTCGGCTCGTGGAGCGGACCCTCCTAAACGATCTCGCTACGTGCGGGAACCCTAGCGTGGACTGCGACGACGGCAGAGCAGAGATCCTCCGTGGACTGCGACGACGGCAGAGCAGAGATCCTCCGTGGACTGCGACGACGGCAGAGCAGAGATCCTCCGTGGACTGCGACGACGGCAGAGCAGAGATCCTTCGTGGACTGCGGCGACGACTGTGCAGAGATCCTCAGTGGACTGCGTCGACTACTGCACTCAGCGATCCTACGCGGATCAGTGCCCGATCCTATGTGGGTCCTACTACCGGTTCTGTGTGAGCCACTGCCTACTGGTTCTGTGTGAGCCACTGCCTACAGGTTCTGTGTGAGCCCGATCCTGTGTGGGTCTTCTGCGGGGGTTAGTACCTATCGATCCTTCGTGGGTCCGACGACTTAGATGGATCAGTGATCATCTTTGACGTCATCTGAAAAAGTATACCTGGTTGAGCTGAATCTTATGTTACTCTCCTTTGTGGGTTGTGTTGAACTATCCTTTGTGGATTTACTGTTTACTCTCCTTTGTGGATTGTGTTGAACTATCCTTTGTGGATTTACTGTTTACTCTCCTTGTGGATTTGAGTCTTGCTTTCCTTCGTGGATTGAGTTGTTCTTGAGCTCGTGAGCAGAGCTAGAATTGGGGACTTAGGTATATGTATGGGCATATACCTAAGTCGAGTCAGATGTTACTTCGTGATTGCATCTTTCTTTTGTGCTATATCCTTTGTGGATTTCGGGAGACCTTCGGGGGTCTCGGGGTCCTTACTGAGTAGTTGTACTCACCCCTGCACGGGCTATGCCCGCACCTTGTTGTGTTGGTTGCAGACGACGGACAGCGCTGATCACGGTTGGGGCGTGGAGCAGGACGGTACCTGGAGGTGGACCACTGGACGGAACGTACTCGGAGCGGACGTGGGACCCGAGGAGCCTGGAGGCTATCTGTACCCACCCTTCAGGTGGGATTGCCAGTGGACGACACGAGGCCGCCGTCTTTTCTTCAGTTGCTGTTTTTCTTTTCAGTTGTACTTTACAGTTGGGCTTGTATTTCCGGCCCCTTTTCTTTTCTGCACTTTACTTTCCGCTTGCTGACTCTGTGTGGTTGTTACTTATAAAGGCAATGCCTTCCCTGTTTACTGGGATTTTACGCCTTGGTGCTAGTCGCCAGCCCCTGGCCTATGGAAGGCGGGCTTGGGGTAGTCACGGCACGGGCCCCGAGGACGGGTCGTGACAATATGATGATGTAATTCTTCTGTACAGTGGACTACTGGATAGTGAGGTCATATGATTCACTCATGATTTATGAGGAATAGATTAAGTATGGTTTTAATAAAAATTTATTATATATATAAGATAATTAATATTCTACGATGATAATATCTCATATATTTTTCTTTGTTTAAATCTGAAAAAAAATGAAAGCAGCGTTCAAGCATATATTCTTCCTACCGTCTCCTTGAATGTTGTATTTCATTTCCAATTTCTATATCTTATATATTTATATAAATATATATATAATAAATATATATGATATATATATCATGTTAATAATTTTTTAGATTATGAAATAATTATTAAATTAATAATAAAAATATATAACGAACCAAAACATATACAAAGAGCAAAGCGGTTTTTACCTGAAATATAACTTTAAGATTGAATTGTAAATAATTGTTTTTATAACAGGTCAAAAGAAAATAATATAGGGTATGAAATATATGAAAAAGTTTATTTTTTTATAAACGTATATTTTTTATACAGCAGGATTGAAATATTTCAACCAATGTCAAGACTTAAGGTAAAATATTTTCATTTCACATTTTTATGTGAGACACAAGCCATGTTCACCACCTATTTATTGTATGTTTTATATATATTTTCCATGGATGTATATTATTATTACAAAAAATAAAATTATATGTATTTACATATCTATTTTAGGATCTATATTTCAGGGTTTTTATGTTTGGAAATGTTACCAAATCGGTTAGGGGATTTGCTATCGATTTGAATTTTTAAGACACATGTTAAGTTATGAACCTATAATATTTTAAGAGATGTATGTAATGCCCATTTTAAATGTTATATAATGACTATAATTATTTTAATAGTACTTTATTCTTCATGTTATTTTATTATTTTAGTGGTATTATTATTTGTGTTTACATAGTTGAAAGGGTATATTGTTATAATCTCATCGTTTATCAAGATTTTTTATGATTATGCTTCTACTGATTAAATATCCCAAGAATTGTCATAAATTATATTATTATATCATTATTATTGATATTTTAAATTATTAGTAATATTTTTTCCACTATTTTTTACTAAAAAAGTATTATGAAATTATTTCAATGAAAATTTGACTTTATCCCTTTTTTTGGTTGGAAATATATTTTATACAAAAACATTATTCTCAAAAGATATATATTCAAAACAAAATTTAAAATGAACATTTAAGCTCATTTGCAAGAAATTTTTTTAATAATTATTTTTTTTAAATGGTATTTTAAATGTTATACATACCATAATTTATTTATTTTTCAATGTTTCTTTCAAAAAAAATGGTTTTCAAAAGGTTTCACAATTTATAAATATTTTTTTAAAGAAGAAATTATGTTTTCCTCAATAAATATTCTGTATTTATTTTAAAAGATTTATTTTTAGTTTCTAATCTGATATTCAAGGATATGGATATTGAAAACGTTTTATGGAAGTTATTTTTTATGAAAGTCTATTTTCCATAAGAAATGTTACAAGTGATTTTTCAAAATCCTTCTCCATCTAAGATAAAATCCCTTTTATAGTTCATTGTTTACATAGGATATAGTCCAAGGAAACAATTCTTATTATTTATTTTAATTTTTTTAAGATTATGATGAATAGTTATTTGGGGAACCTCTTTCTCTTCCATGGGGTATACTATGATAAAACACTTACAAGACTCGCTTTATCCATGAGTTATACTACGATGAAATTATTATGAAACTAGTCACTATTCTATAATTTATGATCTTATGAATTGTTTAGTATAAAAATTTAATTAAATTAATTATTATTTGATGATTTTTTATGACCATGTGGCCCAAATATTTATGATTTCATTATGTGACAGGTGGGACCTATTTCTCCCTCAAAAGCATAGGCTTAATATTAATGTCACATTAGATAAAAATCGTTGGAATGGTGAGTGAACATAATTTAGTAGATGATATTTTGCAATAATATAATATTGGGAGTTGTAAAGACCCGTAAATTTCAAGGAATTTTTTTTTTCTTAATTTTCTTTGGAATTTTACAAGAGCACAGTTTCTGACGGCACCTGATTCTGAGGCCCGGTTTGCCCAGAATCATTTTCCGAAGTTTGGCTCGGGTACGTTCAGTGAACGGACGAGCGGGTTTTTCTAAATTTTGAACCGGTGCCTGGAATCGAATTCTGAGGGCACAGATGAAATCGCAATGCCGGTATTCGCTTAGAAACGCCTCTTCTGGAGTTGCGTTTGCTCGGGTGTGGTTTTTAATTTTCGGGCTTAAAGTTAAGAAATAAAATAATTTTGCGGCAACTTTATTTTATTTCACTTAAGCCACTTGGAAGCCACTTGAAGCCACTTATTGACGGCTTGAACTGAGTTGAACCGGATAGGATGCTATCCAGAAATATCCTAACCCCTTGGTAGGATATTTGTGAGGTAGGGCCCGCACGAGCCCCGCCGTTTCTTTCCGCTAAGAAACGCACCCGCGAAAACCCGTCTTAATGAGAGTCAACTGACGTGTTTCTTAAAATCTTAACAGACCATTTAATTGGGTGGTTTATTTCGTGAATTAAATGGGTTGTTTCTTTCATTGAATTAATTCAACGAATTAATTCAATCGTTTCTTAACCTATTTTCGTGTGTTGGCATATTAATAAAATAAGACCAACCAAAATCTTTTGGGGGATTACTCGTTGAGACAGAATCCTTGTTCCTTCTTTCTCCTTCGCGAAGACCGCGAAGAACGCGAAGAACGCGAAGAACGCCAAACCCGGAAATCGACGACGCGACGCCGTGATCCGCAACGCCAACAACGTTCTTCTGCGACGTCTCTTCCTCCGCGACGGATCTTCGATCGGCTGCTTGAGGTAAGAGTCTCGGACCTTCCTTTTTATCTCCTTCGTGGTTTTTAACCAAAAACACGGATTTAATTAATTAATTTAAATCTATTGTTTCATGGTGCGTTGAGTTCGCTGACTCAACGCCGGATTCCGTGACGACGCGACGCCTCCCCGCGATGACGCGACGATCCCTCTCTTCCGCGACTAGCTTTTCCGCGAAGAACGCCCGCTCGCGACGATCGATGAGGTAGGGATTTATTTTGGGAATTACCCCTTTTTATTATTCCTATCAATGTTTCTTTAAAGAAATTAAAGAACCGAATTGTGAACAATTTTAATCTTATTAAAATTGTTGCTTCCTGTGTGGAATAAAATTCCCCCATTTGTTTATCTCTAACGCGGAGGATGCGGGCCAAACGAACACGGCCCGACGACCCTCCGTCGTTCTTCATTTTCTGCGGATTTGACGGGCGATGACAGGACGTGCCACAACTGATGTTTGACGATCCCGCAGTGAAGAACGAGTCCCGAGAGGAGCAATGGCGCAGACGGGAAGAGAATCGGACCACCAGAACGATCCCGGTGGCCCGCGGAACTCGCCGGCAGCCGGGAGCGGCGGCGCCCAGGCGCGCCGCCGGACAGGCCGCCGCGACTCAGCGCGGTGGCGGCGGCACCCGCGGACCCACGGCCGCGCGGGTCCGGTGCCCTCGGACGCGGCTGAAGCCGCGTCCCGACTCAGCGCGGCCCCACGCGGGGGGCCGCGGCACCACCAGGCCGCAGGGGTGGCGCCCTGCGTGCCTCGGCCATTCGGCCGCTCGGCTGAACCGGGCCAGGCCGGTCCGACCGGTCGGGCCGTGCCTTGGCCGGACCGGACCAGGTCGGACTGGGTCGGGTCGGGCCGGGTCGGCCCGGGCCTGTACCCCCGTCTTCGGACGGTCTTCGTTCAAACGCCCGTAACATGAGCTACAGGCCTCCAAACGACTCTCCGTCAGTGGCAACGCGATCCTTGGATCGATACGGTCATTTCGGTATATCGCACTCAAGGTTTCGGAGTACTTTGAGTTCGGCCGGGTTGGTTTGTACACGAAACCAACCGGGCCCTCGGAGCAGAAACACTCATATCTTGAGCTACGGACGTCCGATTGACGTGCCGTCAGCTTTGTTGTTTTCCTCTAAGTGAGACGGATCTTTTGGCATACTCCTCCCGAGGTTTGGACGTAGGTGGAGTGCGGTCGGATTTGTTTTTCCTTCAAAACCAACCGGGCCCCTGGGACAAAAATGCCAATAACTCTCAGACCGGGCGTCCGATTGACGCGCCGTCTGCGACGTTGAGTTCCTGTTGACGATACGGAACTTTTGGATACATCAACTTCGGACTTTGTGTCAGTTGATGTATCAGCCTCTCGGCTCATGGAGCGGACCCTCCCGAACGAGCTTACTGTGTTCGGGAACCCTAGCCTGGCTGCGACTGCTACTTTGACAGTGAAGACTGTGCAGAGATCCTCCGTGGACTCCGACGACGACCGTGCAGAGATCCTCAGTGGACTGCGGCGACGACTGTGCAGAGATCCTCAGTGGACTGCGACGACTACTGCACTCAGCGATCCTCCGTGGATCAGTGCTACAGGTCCTGTGTGGGCCCGGTCCTGTGTGGGCCCGATCCTGTGTGGGTCCGATCCTGTGTGGGTCCGCGCTCAGCAGTTCTGTCTGAGCCAGCGCCTACAGGTCCTGTGTGGGCCCGATCCTGTGTGGGTCATTACGGGGGTTAGTTACCTATCGATCCTTCATGGTTCCGACGACTTAGATGGATCAGTGATCATCTTTATCGTCATCCGAAGAAGTATACCTGTGTGAGATGAATCTTGCGTTACTCTCCTTTGTGGATTGTGTTGAGCTATCCTGTGTGGATTTACTATTTACTCTCCTTTGTGGATTGTGTTGAGCTATCCTATGTGGACTTACTGTTTACTCTCCTTTGTGGATTTTGTTGAGCTATCCTGTGTGGGTGTACGTTTTGCTTTCCTGTGTGGACTGGGTTGTTCTTGGGCTCGGACGTTGGAGCCGAACGGGAATTGATGACTTAGGTATATGTATGGGCATATACCTAAGCCGTGTCAGATGTTACTTCGTGATTGTATCCTTCCTCTGTGGATTATCCTTCGTGGATTTCGGGAGATTTTCGGGGGTCTCGGGGTCCCTACTGAGTAGCTTATACTCACCCCTGCACGGGCTTTGCCCGCACTACGTTGTGTTGGTTGCAGACGACGGACAGCGCTGATCGTGGTGGTGGCGTGCGGAGCAGGACGGTACCTGGAGGTGGACCACTGGGTGGGACGTACTCGCAGCGGTCAGGTGGACCTGAGGAGCAGTGGAGGCTATCTGTTCCCACCCTTCTGGTGGGATTTCCAGAGGACGGCTCGACGCTACAGTTTTCCCTTTCATTTGATGTTTTTCCTTTCAGTTGTACTTTACTGTTGGGCTTGTATTTCCGGCCCCTTTTACTTTCAGCACAGCTTGTACAGTTTTTACTTAGTTTTTACTTTTCCGCTTGCTTACTCTGTGGTGCTTGTTTACTTTTCAAAGTCAATTCCTTCCCTTTTGTTGGGATTTACACCTTGGTGCTAGTCGCCTGCCCCTGGCCTATGGAAGGCGGGCTTGGGGTAGTCACAGCACGGGCCCCGAGGGCGGGTCGTGACAAATTGGTATCAAAGGTGGTCGGTTCTACCGCAGACTCTGATATTTCTTCTATGTGAAGCAATAGTGTTTAGCGTATTGAGTGTGGTTATCAGTTTAGAGAGTCCAGTGTTGGTGTGGCGGCCGACGTATCCATACACCAGGACCCTGACTTCTGATTTCCGACTTAATGCACGAAAACATTGATTGCATGTGTGTTTCAAGTTTTCTCTGTGATTACTTGTGTCAGCTCACCAGGTATACTGTTCTAACCTTGGTGCACTTGTTTCCTTTTCAGGATGACACGACGACAGCAGCCAGCTAGGGTTCCTAGAGTAGGGCGCGACGACAGACCGCCGAGCGACGAGGCCTCAGTACAGGGCCCGTTGATAGCAGAGGCACCGGTGGTACCTTTACCCGCCGAGCCCCCGATGCTTCCAGCACTGGCAGCTGAAGACGCACGATGCCTCAGAGCTCTGCACAAGTTCCAGCGCCAGCGACCACCCAGGTTCCGTGGGGAGTCGGACCCCCAGGGAGCCGAGGACGGGCTGCAGGCGGTCGTCCGAGTTTTCAGGCTAGTGAGGACACCAGAAGACCTCATGGTGATCCTCGCGGCGAGCCTACTGCACGCAGCAGTAGGGCGATGGTGGAGCCTGATGCTCCAGGTACATGATGAGGCCTCCCTCATATGGACGGACTTCGAGAGCCTCTTCCGCTCAGAGTTTGTCCCGGCCACCCTCCGTGCGGTGCGCATCCAGGAGCTTCTTCAGCTGCGGCAGGGCAGCTTGACGGTCGCCCAGTACGCGGCGAGGTTCACCGACCTATCTCGCTACTCGACAGACATGGTACGGGACCCCTTCTTCCGGGCCCGGACCTTCGATAAGGGATTGAGACACGAGATCAGGGCATCGCTAATCTCCCTCAGCATCCAGACCCAGGCAGGAGTGCTAGAATGAGCCCTTCTAATCGAGAGCTTCCTGGCTGAGTCCACAGCGAGACCTGCCGCAGGGCGGCAGATAGCGGAGTCTTCGGCAGCAGGTAGCCGATGGATGACTCAGGGTTCCAGGCAGACCAGGCCTTCCGGCAGATGACCTCGGGACACTGGCTCAGTGGTGCGGGGCACACAGCGCGGAGCCAGCCTTCCGAGAGGCAGACAGTGCTACGAGTGCGGCGGGCAGGGCCACATGGCTCGTGACTGCCCGACCCGTCGTACCGAGGGGCAGTAGACGGTGGAGGGACCACCCAGCCAGAGGCAGAGGGTCGACTGTGGCGGTCCGCAGGGAGGAGGTGGACGAGGCAGAGGAGTTGGCCGAGCATCAGGTGGTGGCCGACGCTTTGAGGCTCTGCCAACACCACCACCAGGAGGCCCGCCCTGACCACAGGGAGCTGGCGGGAAGAGACAGGCGCAGCTCCAGGAAGCTAAGGCCTACGACCACGGCGCGACAGAGATGATTCGAGGTACGATCTATGTCTATTCCACCTTTTCTGTAGTTCTGATAGACACAGGAGCGAGTCACGCTTTCATAGCCACTGCCCTTGTTCGGAGCTCGGAGATTCCGACGGAGCCGTTGGCTCGATCCTTACGGCTAGAGACTCCTACGGGAGAATACAAGACGATTACGCACTGGTGCCGGCAGTGTGAGCTTACTCTAGGAGGCAAGAGCTTCGGCTGGGATCTTCTTGTAGCGGCGTCGAGGCCTTACGACGTCATCTTGGGCATGGATTGGTTATCTACGGTCCATGCTCAGATTGACTGCATTAGGCGCAAGGTGCGATGTGTGCGCACCGACGGGAGCAGGTTCACCTTCACCGGTGAGAAGGGAGCCTTAACAGAACAGTATGGACTCACATAGAGGAGAGGTCAGCCCATCACTCATCAGTTGGCTTGCCTCATCCTCGGAGCAGTCGACGTGCGGAGTCCCAGTTTTCCTGCAGTGGTGGATCAGTACGCGGACGTCTTTCCCGACGACGTTCCAGGGCTACCTCCTCACAGAGAGGTAGACTTTTATATTGACTTGTACCCCGGGACAGCCCCGATATCCACTCTAGCATATCAGATGGCCCCCGCTGAGATTCGAGAGCTGCGGGTACAGTTGGAGGACTTGCAGGGCAAGGGGTTCATCCGACCCAGTGTTTCACCCTGGGCTTCCCCGATATTGTTCGCCAAGAAGGAGGATGGGAGCTTGCGACTGTGTGTCTATTATCGTCACCTGAACTAGGTGACAGTGAGGAACAAGTATCTACTACCCAGGATTGATGACCTCTTCGATCAGCTCAAGGGATCACGGTGGTTCTCGAAGATAGACCTCAGGTCAGGCTATCATCAGCTCAGAGTTCGAGACGAGGATGTGCAGAAGACGGCCTTCAGATATCGGTATGGCCACTATGAGTTCTTGGTTATGCCTTTCGGTGTGACCAACGCTCCAGCAGTGTTCATGAGCCTCATGAATAGGATCTTACAACCATACCTCGATCGATTTGTCGTAGTCTTCATCGACGACATCTTGGTGTACTCGACCGCGGAGGAGGAGCACGCCTACCACTTGCGTGTTGTACTAGACACACTCCGAGAGCACCAGCTTTATGGAAAGCTCTCGAAGTGTCAGTTCTGGTTACGTGAGGTCCACTTCTTGGGGCACGTCATTTCTGAGGTGGGAGTTGCATTGGATCCCACGAAGATCGTGGTAGTGCTAGCTTGGGAGCCACCCAAGAGCGTGACAGAGGTGCGGAGTTTCTTGGGCCTAGCCGGATACTATCGGAGATTTGTGCCGGACTTCTCCAGAGTTGCGGCCCCACTCTCAGCATTGAAGAAGAAGGGGAAACCCTTTGTGTGGTCAGATAGATGTCAGTAGAGCTTCCAGGAGCTGAGGCAGAGGTTGACCAGCGCACCTATCTTGAGGTTGCCTGAGGAGGGAGTTGGATACGTAGTCTACTGCGATGCATCAGGGACCGGACTCGGGTGTGTCCTGATGCAGGAGCGGGCCGTGATTACCTACGGATCACGTCAGTTGAGGCTGCATGAGCAGAACTACGCTACCCATGACTTGGAGTTGGCAGCAGTGGTCTTCGCCCTGAAGACATGGCGGCACTATCTGATGGGCGAGCGCTTCACAGTCTTTTCTGACCACCAGAGTCTCAGGTACATCTTCTCTCAGAAGGACCTGAACCTAAGATAGCGGCGATGGCTCAAGTTCCTCCAGGACTATGACTTTGAGATAGTCTATACTCCTGGAAAGGGGAACCTGGTAGCCGATGCCCTCAGCAGGAGGACGGGCATCCAGCTGCTTGAGGAGGCGACAGAGCAGCTAGCCGCCTTGCAGATATCCTTCGTGGATAGAGACGGAGCAGCCTTCCTTCAGTCTCTCACAGTCTCTCCTCCACTTCTACAGCGGGTCAGAGAGGCACAGCATGGGGATGCTGACTGTGAGATACGGCGTGCACAGATATCCTCGGGACAGGCACCTGATGGTTTCTCCCATGGAGCAGAGCACGATGTCCTTTTCAGAGGACGTACCTTGGTACCATTTGCTTTACGAGAGGTGGTGCTGAGAGAGTTCCACACTTCTCCTTTGGCGGTACATCCTGGAGTGGCGAAGATGTACCAGGACCTCAGACGTCAGCAGTGGTGGCCGGGCATGAAGAAGGCTGTGGTAGAGTTCGTTTCGCGGTGCCTCACCTGCCAGCAGGTGAAGGCAGAGCACCAGGTACCAGCAGGCTTGGTACAGCCCTTGGAGGTCCCGGAGTGTAAGTGGGATGGAATATCTATGGACTTCGTGACTGGACTTCCACGCACTTCCAGAGGTCACGACTCCATTTGGGTGATTCTTGACCGACTCACCAAGTCGGCACACTTCTTACCCATCCAAGAGCAGGGCTTAGTGGAGAGCATGGGACGTCTCTACGTTCAGGAGATTGTACGGCTTCACGGTGTGCCATCTACTATCATCTCCGATCAGGACGCTCTCTTTACTTCCCGGCTTTGGAAGGGGTTGCAGGAGGCGTTCGGGACGCGGCTACGTCTGAGCACCGCCTTTCACCCACAGAAGAATGGTCAGACAAAGAGGACCATTCAGACCCTCGAGGACATGCTCCGAGCATGTTTCCTCGACTTTGGTCGCAGCTGGGAGGACCACCTACCCCTGGTGGAGTTCGCATACAACAACAGCTACCACTCCACCATCGGGATGGTACCCTATGAGGCATTGTACGGCAGGCCTTGCTGATCTCCTTTGTGCTGGACAGACCCTGGGGAGTCAGCACTTGTGGGACCAGAGATGGTCCGGGCCACGACAGAGAAGGTCCAGGTCATCCAGGAGCGGATGAGGACAGCACAGAGCCTGCAGAAGTCATATGCTGACAGGAGGCGGAGGCCACTAGAGTTCGAGGATGGAGACCATGTCTTCTTGCGTGTCTCACCTCGACGTGGGTTGCAGAGATTTGGTCGGGGCGGCAAGTTGTCTCCACGCTTCATCGGGCCTTTTCAGGTCCTCGGCAGGATTGGCGAGGTGGCTTATCGCCTGGCTCTACCACCTCAGTTGCACCGGGTGCACGACGTCTTCCACGTATCCCAGCTGAGGAAATATGTGCATGACCCGACGCACATCATTGACTATGGGGAGCTAGACGTGGATGATGGAGCGACTTTTTCGGAGATCCCAGTGGAGATAGAGGATCGACAGGAGCGGGTCCTATGTGGGTGATCGATTCCTCTTGTGCGCATCAGATGGCAGCACGGGAACCTCCAGGAGAGCACTTGGGAGCGGGAGGCTCAGATGCGTGCTCAGTACCCACATTTGTTTCCCTAGTTTATGATGTATCTTTATGGGGACGTAAAGTCATGAGGTGGGAGTAATGTAAAGACCCGTAAATTTCAAGGAAATTTTTTTTTCTTAATTTTATTTGAAATTTTACAAGAGCACAGTTTCTGACGGCACCTGATTCCGAGGCCCGGTGTGCCCGGAATCATTTTCTGAAGTTTGGCTCGGGTACGTTCAGTGAACGGACGAGCGGGTTTTTCTAACTTTTGAACCGGTGCCTGGAATCGAATTCTGAGGGCACCGATGAAATCGTAGCGCTGGTATTTTCTTAAAAACTCATCTTCCGGAGTTGCGTTTGCTCGGGTGTGGTTTTTAATTTTCGGGCTTAAAGTTAAGAAATAAAATAATTTTGCGACAACTTTATTTTATTTCACTTAAGCCACATGGAATCCCCTTGAAGCCACTTATTGACGGCTTGAACTGAGTTGAACCGGATAGGATGCTATCCATAAATATCCTAACCCCTTGGTAGGATATTTGTGATGTGGGGCCCGCACGAGCCCCGCCGTTTCTTTCCGCTAAGAAACGCACCCGCGAAAACCCGTCTTAATGAGAGTCAACTGATGTGTTTCTTAAAATCTTAACAGAACATTTAATTGGGCGTTTTATTTCATGAATTAAATGGGCTGTTTCTTTCGTTGAATTAATTCAACGAATTAATTGAATCTTTTCTTAACCTGTTTTCGTGTGTTGGCATATTAATAAAATAAGACCAACCAAAATCTTTTGGGGGATTACTCGTTGAGAAAGAATCCTTGTCCCTTCTTCCTCCTTCACGAAGAACGCGAAGAACGCGAAAAATGCGAAGAACGCGAAGAACGCCGAACCCGGAAATCGACGACGCGACGCCGTGATCCGCAACGCCGACAACGTTCTTCTGCGACGTATCATCCTCCGCGACGGATCTTCGATCGGCTGCTTGAGGTAAGAGTCTCGGACCTTCCTTTTTATCTCCTTCATGGTTCTTAACCAAAAACACGGATTTAATTAATTAATTTAAATCTGATGTTTCATGGTGTGTTGACTTCGCCGACTCAACGCCGGATTCCGCGACGACGTGACGCCTCCCCGCGACCACGCGACGATCCCTCTCTTCCGCGACGAGCTTTTCTGCGAAGAACGCCCGCGCACGACGATCGACGAGGTAGGGATTTATTTTGGGAATTATCCCTTTTTATTATTCCCGTCAATGTTTCTTTAAAGAAATTAAAGAACCGAATTGTGAAAAATTTTAATCTTATTAAAATTGTTGCTTCCTGTGTGGAATAAAATTCCACCGTTTGTTTATCTCTAACGCGGAGGGTGCGGGCCAAACGAACACGGCCCGAAGACCCTCTGCCGTTCTTCGTTTTGTGCGGATTTGACAGGCGACGACGGAACGTGCCGCAACGGATGTTTGACCATCCCGTAGTGAAGAACGAGTCCCGGGAGGAGCAATGGCGCACACGGGAAGAGAATCGGACCACCGGAACGATCCCAATGGCCCGCGGAACTCGCCGGCGGCGCGGGTCGCCGGCACGGCGGCGCCGGCAGCCGGGAGCGGCGGCGCCCCGGCGCGCCGCCGGACAGGCCACCGCGACTCAGCGAGGCGGCGGCGCACCCGCGGACCCGCGGCCGCGCGGGTCCGGTGCCCTCGGACGGGGCTGAAGCCGCGTCCCGACTCAGCGCGGCCCCACGCGGGGGGCCGCGGCACATCCAGGCCGCGGGGGCGACGCCCCACGTGCCTCGGCCTTTCGGCCGCTCGGCCGAACCGGGTCGGGTCGACCCAGTTCGGGTCGACCCGGTTCGGCCGACTCCCAGGGGGGTCGGGCCGGGTCGGCCCGGGCCCGTACCCCCCCCGTCTTCGGATGGTCTTCGTTCAAACACCCGTAACTTGCGATACGGGCCTCCAAACGACTCGCCGTCAGTGGCAACACGATCCTTGGATCGAGACGGTCGTTTCGGTATATCACACTTAAGGTTTTGGAGTACTTGGAGTTCGTCCGGGTTGGTTCGTACACGAAACCAACCGGGCCCTCGGAGCGGAAATGCTCATATCTTGAGCTACGGACGTCCGATTGACGTGCCGTCAGCTTTGTTGTTTTCCTCTAAGTGAGACGGATCTTTTGGCATACTCCGCCCGAGGTTTGCACGCAGGTGGAGTGCGGTCGGGTTGGTTTTGCCTTAAAAACCAACCGGGCCCCTGGGACGAAAATGCCAATAACTCTCAGACCGGGCGTCCGATTGACGCGCCGTCTGCGACGTTGAGTTCCTGTTGATGATACGGAACTTTTGGATACATCAACATCAGACTTTGTGTCAGTTGGTGTATCAGCCTCTCGGCTCATGGAGCAGACCCTCCCGAACGAGCTTGCTGTGTGCGGGAACCCTAGGCTGGCTGCGACTACTACTTCGACAGCGACGACTGTGCAGAGATCCTTCGTGGACTCCGACGACGACCGTGCAGAGATCCTCAGTGGACTGCGGCGACGAATGTGCAGAGATCCTCAGTGGACTGCGACGACTACTGCACTCAGCGATCCTCCGTGGATCAGTGCTACAGGTCCTGTGTGGGCCCGGTCCTGTGTGGGCCCGATCCTGTGTGGGTCCGATCCTGTGTGGGTCCGCGCTCAGCGGTTCTGTGTGAGCCAGCGCCTACAGGTCCTGTGTGGGCCCGATCCTGTGTGGGTCATTGCGGGGGTTAGTTACCTATCGATCCTTCGTGGGTCCGATGACTTAGATGGATCAGTGATCATCTTTATCGTCATCCGAAGAAGCATACCTGTGTGAGCTGAATCTTGCGTTACTCTCCTTTATGGATTGTGTTGAGCTATCCTATGTGGATTTACTATTTACTCTCCTTTGTGGATTGTGTTGAGCTATCCTATGTGGACTTACTGTTTACTCTCCTTTGTGGATTGTGTTGAGCTATCCTGTGTGGGTGTATGTTTTGCTTTCCTGTGTGGACTGGGTTGTGCTTGGGCTCGGACGTTGGAGCCAAAAGGGAATTGATGACTTAGGTATATGTATGGGCATATACCTAAGCCGGGTCAGATGTTACTTCATGATTGTATCCTTCCTTTGTGGATTATCCTTTGTGGATTTCGGGAGACCTTTGGGGGTCTCGGGGTCCCTACTGAGTATCTTATACTCACCCTTGCACGGGCTTTGCCCGCACTACGTTGTGTTGGTTGCAGATGACGGACAGCGCTGATCGTGGTGGAGGCGTGCGGAGCAGGACGGTACCTGGAGGTGGACCACTGGGCGGGACGTCCTCGCAGCGGTCAGGTGGACCCGAGGAGTAGTGGAGGCTATCTGTACCCACCCTTTAGATGGGATTTCTAGAGGACGGCTCGACGCTACAGTTTGCCCTTTCAGTTGTTGTTTTTCCTTTCAGTTGTACTTTACTGTTGGGCTTGTATTTCCGGACCCTTTTACTTTCAGCATAGCTTGTACAGTTTTTACTTAGTGTTTACTTTTCCGCTTGCTTAATCTGTGGTGCTTGTTTACTTTTCAAAGGCAATGCCTTCCCTTTTGTTGGGATTTACGCCTTGGTGCTAGTCGCCAGCCCCTGGCCTATGGAAGGCGGGCTTTGGGTAGTCACGGCATGGGCCGCGAGGGCGGGTCGTGACAGGAGTGAACCTTGACAACTAATATGGTTTGGGTATCGATCTCATTACAATAAGATAGCCTTAGAAATGAGGCTGGACTATAATGGAAGTCACTTTATGTGATTATGTATTTTCTAAAAATACATGCCTTATGCCTAGGATATTCTCTCATGTAACATGTTCGTTGATATCTTATGATTCATGTATTAGGAATTTCCTTTTAATATTACATGATTCTATATTCTGATCTTTGATATGAAGGTTACGATTTTCAATTATTATTCTAATGTTATCATACCATTATACTAATTTTATTCTTACTTATCTCCCTTGTTTACCCTTAATAGAAATTTAAGCTCCCAATTCCTTATGTTTCCATTCCCTAGTTTATAAAGATATGTGTTATTTATAATGTGTCTAAGAAGGTTTAGTGTTATTTTGAATGTATTGGGAGATGATTTTGTTCACTTACAAACTAGTGTTTATATTTCCATGTTTTTATAGGCACAATACCAATAAGTTCTATGGTCGTGAGTATGTGTAATGAAAAAAATACTCACAAAAATTATGTAATTCATATGTATGTTAATTCTGGTTTACTATAATTATTCTAGAAAATAAATTGAAGATAGATCATGAGTAATTGTACGCTATAGTTTGAATAAATAGGTTTTATTCCTTCTAATTGTCCCAATGGATTCGACCATGCACTGCCTCTTCACTTCACATTTGTATTCATGTGTAGTTTGGGATATATATTTATAATAATATCAATAAAATTAGATTTAATGATGTATTTTGGATTCATCATCAGTGTATAAGAACAATTTAAACCCTATGGGATAATCTGAGAAATTTTTCTATTGATTTCAAAGGTGGAAGGGATCAAAACCTTCCTTTAGTTGTGTTTTCTTTCAATAATAGCTTTCATTCGAGTATTCAAATGGCCCCTTATGAATAACTCTATAGAAATAATTTAATAAATACAATATATTTTCATTATATTATTTAATTTATGTTATTATAACTTGGTATAGATAGTGAAATGATAGTGTAATTCATATCCATTTAGTGTCACATCAAAATAGCTCAGAGTCGATAGAAACTTTATGCTAACAATCATCGATGTGACCTAGAAATTTAAATTGGTGATAAATTTTTTATATTAATTTATCTATGTAATAAAGGAGTGAGATTCATAAATGATAGAATTTTTTCCATTGGTATTGTGGCACTTTTAGTATTCTTAATTTAGTTGGGAGGGTGGATTATAACTTTCTTCTTCCACTAATCCATTATAAAGATCATGATTGGTTCCATATATCTCACTTGAGGAAGTAAATACTTGATCAATCATATTCACTATTCATACGATTCACGAAAAGGGAACCTAAGATTTCACTTGATGAAAAACCAACAGAAATCTTCGACCATATAAATAAAGTAAAACAAAACAATAAAACTCAACTTTTGAATGTTATCTAAAGAAATCACAAAATTAATTAAGCTACATGGCATCGCAAGGATGTAATGAAACAATGATATCCTCATATTTTATATTATGGAGATAAATTTGGAGGGATAAGTTTATTTTATGGGGGAATAAGGTAACACCATGAGATTTGAAGAAAAAATTGTAATTTCAAATAAATTTATTTCCTTTTAAATCATGTGTTACATGCAACATTGTGTTTTATCAAACCATGATATACTATTATATTTTTTTATTTAATGTCTCAATTATCACCAAACCATTATATTGGAATTTATGAATAGGAATAACTAAATCATGATAAATATATGGTTTAAATATGAATTAAATTAATTCATTTATTATATATAAATTATAAATGAAAATAAAAACCTCATTGGAATGAAAAATAGATATTTTTTATCACTTTTTAAAACTGCATAATTGGATATTTTATTAACATAATAAATTATTAACTATTTTAAAATTATTATAAATAACTATATATACATTATTTTTTATCAAGTTTTTAATCATTAATTCAATATTTTTATAGGCATGGGATAAGAATAAACAATGTTTTTTCTTAAAAATGTATTTTTTATAAAAAAAAATTTCATCACATGTTGTCTTGTTATTTTAAAAGTAATTATAAAAAATTTATATAAATTTAATTTAATAAATTGGTTTTCATAATTAGAACCAATAGATTTAAATTTTTTTAATAGGTCACTTTTATTTTTGGTTAATATGAATAGTATCTTTGGAAAAAATTATCACCTCCGTAAAGGGTAAATAAAGTTAATCTTGGTTAAAAATTAGTGATAATGACGTAATATTTAATACTAATTATAATTGGATAAATTTAATTCAACCTATATAACCTTATCCTCTTAATTGAGTTATTTAATGGACACTTTTATAGGAAAATGGTCTATATAATATTTAAATCAAATAAATTTTTGAAACATCACTCACAAAGTTTTAACTATATCTAATGTGTCTGCATAGGGACAAAATAGATTAATAAATAAATATAAATTCATATATTGAGCTTAATAAAATTATTATCCTGGTATAAACTTATTTCGAATTTCATGTATTATCTAATGGACTTAAATTCTTATGCTACACTGATACAGTATTTCAAAAATTAATACAAAATATAATTAATTGTTTTAAAAATATTAAAATCAATATGATTTTGTAGATATATCGTTGTCCATGAATTTTATATATTATTATATCATATGTTTTTATATTATATAATTATATTCTAATTCAAGCTTTTTCTGTTTATCTTTTAATAAAAATATAACATCTAATATCTAAAATTAAAATAAAGATATTTTTTTAAATGATATGTTATTTAATGACATAAAAATAATAAAAATATTAAAAGAAAAATGGGGATAATATGTAGTCAAAAAATTCATCCATTTCGTATTTATAGGCGATTTGGTTCATTTTTCTTCATAATGACTTTAAAATATTTTAATCTTTTAGGAAATTACAAGGGTTCTCCTCGTCACAATTATAAAAGGGATCCCTTTATTTTTCTTCTTGACACCACATTACGCCTTCTATATGACCATACATCAAACATGTTTGATAATACACTCACCAAAACACATAAAGTAGGTTTTTTCTTCAAAAAAGAACATCCTTAGATCCCTTTAGAAGATATCTAGAGGTGTTGTTTTAAAGAAGAGGTAATCACATTAATCCTTCACTTTGTTTTTAATTATTCTTTTACCTCCTATAAATTTATTATAATATATATAAAATAATAAATTATGTATCCTTAATATACTAATATGTTATTAAGATTATGAAATCACTTTTATTATCCCCCTTTCTACCAAATAGGATGCAAAAATAATGCTCATGCATACATATGACATATTATCTCTATATAATAATACTGTTCATTTCTCATCACAATATTTTATGGATTTTTATGATGATAGAATTAATTTTTATATATGATGCTTATGAAATAATTATACTTCTGTACTAATCATATAATATCTACCATCATACCTTTCAAATCATTTGAAAATGATTCCTTGGATCAAGCGTGTGTGTGCACTACCACATCCATGAAGCAATGTGATTTTTTTAATTAAGTTTTATTTTGATGATAATAAGGATGTATTTAAAAAATATTTCTTTTTTATGTGATATTATAACTATTTTGAAAATTTTACTTTTTATTTACCAATATTTCATTCTATCTATCAAAAAATGGAAACAATGCTCATGCGTATGTATGGCCTACCTTCTCCAGGAATAGTGTAATTCATTTTTATATCTATAGATTTTTTAAAAGAATAAAAACATGTATATAACAAATATATAGGATATTTATATCATTTTTAAAAAATTATAGATTATGGAACCATGATAAAGGTACAAGGAACTTAACTACCAAACCAAAACAATCATGAAAAACGAAGAAGATATCACCCTAAATAGTAATTTTAAAAAGAAATTGTTAACAAATATGTGGAAATAAGTTATTATTAATTTATATATCATTTAATATATATGATTATGGTATATAAATATATGTATAATAACTACATATTTAGTATAAATTTGGTTCTATCAAGTGTGAATAATTCATACATAATGTAATGGATCTTCATCTCACATTTACATCTATGGGACACATGCCATATTCAACACATTATTCTTTTTTTGGTGTGTATATATCTCATGAATGAAATTTAGGATTGATATTATGAGTTTTATAAAGATTTAAATATACCGATACGTTTATTTATTTTATAATTATTATGATTCAAACATGAACCTATAGGTAATGATTTTATAATACAATCTTCTTATTTATCAGTGTTGTTTATGATTAAGTTTCAGAAGATGAAATCCTTGGATATACCTCTCAAAAAAACATTTCACATTTCTTATCATATGGTTATTTTATGAGAATACATGTTTTAATTTAATTTTTTACACCTAAATAACTCAATATACTGAAAATATGTTTTGAAGGATAATTGAATTTTTTTACTTTTCAATCCATAATACTTTTATATCAATATAATTTTTTTCTAAAAAAATTAAAAAAAGGGTTTTAATATTATCATAGGATTTTTTATAGTCACTTTTTATCACTTTTTATTTTAAATAATTATTTTCAAACATAATATTATTTATTTCTCTAATGTGGTACTTTTTTCTTTTTTAAAAAAGTATGAATGGAATGTTTTTTTATAAATTATACAACATGAACAGAATTTCCCACCATCAGACATCTCAATTACATAAAAATTCCTTTATAATATTACATTGTTATTTTCTAATAAAATTTTTTACATAATATTTTATAATTTTTTTATATTAAAGGAGTTATTTTAAAATGGAAGGGATATTTTCCTTAATAATGTTTCAGTGGTTGTTTAATGGAATTACTATTCAAAAAGGATAATGACCCTTGATATAACAAATTCTCTAGTGGGGATATAATCCAAGGACATTGTCCATATTATATTTCTTGATGGTTTATTTAATAAACTGGAATTTTATCAGTTAAAATATCATTCTTATAATTATTTCATATAGTATAAATAATATAAAATCACATAAAACATAAAAAAACATTATATAAAAAGAATGAATTAAATAAGATGGGTTTATAGAAATTAACAAACCTAAATTAATGCAATAGTAACATGACCTTTGGAATACTAATATAACCCTATGTAATATTAAATAATCCAATATAATAGTGACCTCACCTAGGAAAGTATAAATATTTTTTTCATATTAATAAAAATAAGATTTATTTATATGTTGGAATAAGTAAATAACTATTTTTGAAATGATAAATTATGTGTTGGTATTTTTTGTAGGTTATAAAAATTTAAATAAAATTTTATAATTAGTATAACCATTAAAAAGGAAATTTAATTTCATAAAATGTATTAATAAATTAACATTTTTTGAACTTAGGATTATAATATAAATTATGAGATCTTAATAAATTTTTCAAAGTGTTATAAAATCGGTTATATTTTCAAATTTTGCACATTCCAAGTAAATGATGATACTAATTAAATAATAAATATCTTAAATTAAAAAATTATTTTCATAAAATGGTATTTTTTTTTGAATTATTCACATCAAAATATGGTGAGGGTGAATTTTTGGGATTTTAAAAAAATACTTTAATTTTAGTGAATAATAAAATATGGCAATTTACGAAATATATACAATATAAGTTGAATAAAATATTCCTTGAGTCATCACCAATTTAATCATTATAATATAGAAATACCATTAATTAATTTAATATATTTAGTGATAATACTCAAACTATTCATTGTCTTGATCCAAAATAATAAACTAATTAATAAAATAATGACAAAACACCACTCTTATCCACAATAAATACCACCCCTCACCACCTCTTCTCCTCACACCATTCAAGCATTGACACATTAATAAATTTTGTCCAATACATTTCCAAGACTCTCCCCCACATATATATTCCTTTGGTCTTCACGAAATACCAAACCCATTTCCCTAAGGTTGTTCTCAAGGAGAAGAATACAAGAGGTAAAAAACTCTTCCCTTTTCATTTAATTTCATTCTGATTTCATTACTTTTATTATTATGTACTCACCTACACTTATCCATGTGGAATGTTAATATAAGTATCTCACATATACTTTAATTTTATTATCTTAATAAAATAATCTATCATCATTTCTTTCCCCGATATTTTTTGTTCTAAAAATGAAAACATCGTATGTGATGTGTTAATTTACCGCATTCAAGGATGACGAGTTTCCAATTTCCACTACGAACATCAAGTATAGACTTAAACACATTATAATGGTTACAAAATATTTTTAAATTCATTTCATAACACTCTTTATGTTCTTCAACTATCATATAAATTTAATACTAAATAATAATACGAAACAAGTTTTTTATGAGCGGAAACCGCACAAAATAAACCAAGTGATTATGACTAACGCCATATCTAATGATTTTTCCTCACTTAAAATTACCAAATGAATTATAAAATAATTAAATATTGTTTGTTTTAATTAATAAAATTTAAAATCAATTCTGGATATGTATTCCCATACTACATGATCTTTCATACACATATACAAATAAACTATTCATGAAAACCATGGAAATGAACACTCTTGAACAAATAAATTGCATCTTATAACTCATAAAAAGGACAATAATAAACGTAAATAAGATATAAAAAATAAAATAAATGTATAAAATGTCATTAATTAATTAGTTGATGCTTTTAATTTCATTATACAAGACATTATGCTCAAGTGCAGAACACTTTTAGACTTAAGGCAAGGGATTCTTCCTAAAACTCCATTTTTTCATCAAGTTGTGTTTTATCTCCATTTAACTAAATGTAAATCTTATTTATTTTTATATAAATCTTATAAATTCTGTTTATTATTTTCAAAATAATATGTATAGATCACTTTATCATTATTTTCTAGGGATATACATGTCTTAGAAAGGTTACATTCTCAATTCTTCCTTATAAGCATGTCCGATTAAACAAAACTTCGTGATTTCATACCAATTTTCAAGTAAAATACACAATATTTTTTTAGCCAACATTATTTTTATAAATTCACTCAGTCTAAAATTAGAAAATATCTTTTGTTATTTCATGTTATATCCAAAATAGTTGTTCCTTTTCCATTTTAAATAATCTTGAAATTTTTTCTTTAAACCGTAATAAAATGTTTTATTTCTAAGGATTTATAAATCATCAGTTTGCATGTTTTCACTTCAATTTTATGTCACTTATCACGATATCTTACTATTTTACCTTATTAATGTTCGTGTATAATTTAAATCATTTCTTTCATTCGACCATTATAATATTTCTTTTTGATATGCATTTTGACATGATTATGGTACCCAATTCTTTCTATGGGTAACCCTGATGTTTATATTTGACTTACTAAGTATGATTATTTATGTCTCCCACATTTTCATGAACTTGTTATGATTGGTTTCCCATGATAGTACTCTAATTTATTGACTAATGTTTATTCCTAGTAGATTTCATGTGTAATGGTCTTTTTGGTTAGCCTTGACTCATGCTCCATGTGCAATAGTCTTGTTGGTTAACCTTGAATCATGATCTTCAGTGTGAAATGATCCTTGAATCATGATTTTGTTAATTTTTTATGTTCCTTATAAATTATTATGATTCCTTGATTATATTATCACATGATTTATATTTTATGCTTCTATATTTTTATTTATGTTTCATGATTTTTATGTCATCGTGTTATTCCTTCTAACCCATGTTCTATGATTTATTCTTTTTCTTATTCCATTACTGGGATTGTAAGCACATCTCTTTGATCATGTATTCCAATTTTTATCATATACATATTTATGGGCTCAAAATAATTTAGGATCTCTTTGTGAATATAAATTAAATTATGTTAATTTTGGTTTCATGTTGTTCAATAATGTATTTAATCATCCAAATACACTATACTTTACGATACTTGGTTTCTGTTTCAAAGTTAATTATGCTTAAAATCTTGTAATTATTTTGGTATAAGGCTAGATCTACTATAGTCGTTTTTAGAAGACTGCCTATTTTTTCAGATTGGGACAAGAGAACATTAGTAATAACCCTATGAGATAATCATATTACTATGGAAAACCTAAATTGAAACATTAGGAATCACAAGTGATGATATACTTATCATTTACAATTATTTACTTCTATGTTCAATTTTTTTATATGATTATTATATAGGTATTCAAGACCCCAAAATTTTAATTTCCTTTTCTTATTTAATGGATTGAAATAAAATAACTCATTCCAACAATTATTTTGATATGTAATGTGATTATTAAACTAATGATACAAAAATTATGATGGTAAATGTTGCTCAAAACTGTATGAATGTTCTTTCACAACTAGATATGGTTATGAATAATAAATTCAAAAGTGTGGAACTCCATCCTTCTCCTAAAAAAGATAAAGTTGTTGTAAAATCCTTCATGAATCAAAGTCCTCCTATGTTAATTAGATCTTCTGATCCCCTCATCGCGTAATAATGGATTGTCTCCATAGAAAAGATATTCTCTATTATCTAGTTCTCCAAATAAGATAAAGTTTTCTTTGATGTCTATCATTTTGATGGGTAAGCTAATCTGTGGTGGAAACTAATCAAAAATACAAATTAAAATGAGTAAATTGATTCCATGTAATGTGAAGATTTCAAGATAATAAATTTCAATAAATATTTTTCATAAACCCTCTATCTAATGATGGAATAGGAAATCCTCATCCTAAAGAAAATGTAAGGTGAGTCTATCGGGTCTTATAAGGAAAACCTCATAAGTCTTTCAGGATATGCCTCCGGATTTTTCTTGAAAATTAAATGCTATTCGAATCTCGTCATAAGTGGACTAAAGATGATTCTGTGAATAGAATTGGGAATTCAAGACTACTACATATATTAAGAGATATTTTTATTATGCCATCAAGATATAAATGGAGATCAGATACTTTAATTGGTCTTCTGGGACTGAAGATTAAAATGGAAAAATTGAATTTAATATGGGTGAATCAAAAGCTAAATAACGTGATGGAAGGAAAAACAAATATCACACATTTCAAAATTGTGGGAATAAGCATACCGGGAACTATCAAAAGGGAACGATTAAGTGATTCTAATGTGGATTAATGAAACGTCTGGATACTAAATACTAAAGGGATATTAAGAATCCCACCAATGTTGAAGAATATCAGATAAATAGTTAGCCTAGAGTGTAGTGTTTCAACTACATGAAACATGGGTAGTATGTGAACTATCTCTATAATCCATGGGTTTTTGGGGGAAATCAGCAACAACAAACTCTAAGCAAGAAATGAAGATCATATGTTATCACTACTACTAAGGTGGAGGCCTAAAATAATATAGTGATAGGTATTCTAGTTATTCATTCAAGAATAGAGAATGCACTGTTTTATTGGGTTCTATGTATTCATTCATATCATGAAATATTAGTTGAACTATTCAAACAGCACTTCAAAATTTAGAGGTTGAGTAATCTATGATAACAGAAAATGTGTTAATTATTGCATCCACTTTTTATAACTCCTCCTCAGTTAACATTCGTGGACAAAACCTCTAAGTAAATTGTGTCTTACTCCCTCTAGTAGATGTTGATCATATATTGAGAATGGATTGGTTATCTTTATAAAAATCAAACACCGACTTTCCGGAAAAGGGAGATAACTCTTCACATGCCAAGGAATCCTCCATTTTTGTATAAGTGTATGGAAGAATATAAATCTCATTCAGAATCATCACCTAAATTGTGTATATTACTACCTTATGAGTAAGAATATCGATCTCAAATAATCGAGATGAATGAGAGAATCATTCTCGAATACATTCCCATCGTTAGTGGTTACAAAAATCTATTCCCTAAAGAATTACCTCGTCTTCCTCATGATTGAGAGGTTGAGTTCTAAATTAAAATTATTCCTAGATATTTCCCGATAACAAAGACAAATTATATAATGGCCACTGTTGAGCTGGAAGAACTAAATAAGCAGTTACAGTCAAGTCTAGAAAAGGTTTTTATATACCCATGTGCTTCACCATGGGGTTCTGACACCACCGTCATTGTAATTGAGTCAAAGTTTAGAATTTATATTTCTACTAACTACTGTATAGGTGTAGAGTTGGGTCCAACCAACAGTGAAGGATATATTCACAACTATTTTAAAGAAAACTCTATAACACCGCACAATTGTCAACAATGGGAAAACTAACTATTTTTTATATTTTCTAATTTTCTATTTTTTTGATATTTTATTTCTAAGAAAACTAAGTCCAATATAAACTATGATAAAATAACAACCTAATAACACTATGGTAGAAAATAAAGAACTGTAATAAATGATTTCATAAATACACTCAATAATTTTTGACCTACTAGTTTAAAAATATAACATCCATACTCCTCATAATTGAGTTACACATTGAAAAATATTGTTAAATTTCCCTAAATAAGAGTTTCAACACTCAGAAGGTTAATTCTTAGAGTTCGCCACCCAAGAAATAATCTTACTACTATAAAAGTTGGAAAAAGAAGAAATAGGAATTAAATTCACCAAAAACATCCTATTCTTGAAAAATAAGATCTGATAAAAGTATTCAATTTCTGTTTCTCCAACTAGACATTAATTTGTCATAATTTTTAAAATTTGAGGTGTAATAAATTTATGTATATTCATAATAAACCTCACCAAATGATCTTGACTTAATAATGTAAGGAAGTGTGAAGATGTTTAAATGATGAACCAGTATGATTTAAAATTATTGAGCTATGTTATATCACCTAAAAACACGTTCATACTTGAAAAAGACATCATTTTATTACAAGAAAATAAAATTGAATATGAAATTGAGGAAATATAACTCCCCAAATAACAAAGCACTACTCTGCTTTCCCCTTGGGTCTCTAGGAAGCGGCTCTCCAGGATCTTCCCCAAATGATGCTCTACTCCAATATGTGAGAAGTTGTAAACCTAATAAAATGATGGCCCTCCATGCAATCCTCTATTTTAAAATCAATCAATTTCATGTTTTATATCTCATCCATTATCTTCTGCATCGTCACCAACTTGTTTCCACATACATAGTTATGTTTCTTTAATGCGCACTGCACTAGTGTGTTTTTTCATGAACTACGCGCCGCATTAGAAAAACTCATGTAACTAACTCCCCATGAGTTAGTTAAATGTAAAATGATAAGTTTCAAACTATTGAAATAACCTGAACAAGAAATAAAAAACAAACGGCTAAAATTATGAAGGAAATAAATATATATATATATATATATATAATTAAAGTTATTTATTTATTAAAAATTCTTTAATATAATATAAAATTCGATAATTTTTAATAAGTTTTTTTATTAGTATTATTATTTACTAGTAATTATATTTTAAAATTATATTGGTATTAATTAAAATGAAATAATTGTATTATTAAAATAGTTATTATTTAATTTTTAAATTTTTTTTATAATAATTAATGAAAACTTTATGTATTGTTATGTTTATAAATTTAGATGAATATGATCAAACATATTTAACAAATGAGTTTAAAATGTTTTATTTTTTATTAGATTTATTTAACTACTATTAATTTTAATGTTGTATTGTTATTAAGTTACTAATAAATATTTATTAATGTCAATTATAACTATTAAGTTTATTATTATTTAGGAAAATTAGATTATTTTATATTTAAAATTAATTATATTGGTTTATTTTAATTATAATTATGTATTTTAGTTTTTTTATATATTTTATTTGATTTGTTTTTATATTTTATTATATGTCTAATTTAATCTATTTTTATTAATTATTTTTGCTTTATATTATTATTGTTTAATCCTTATTATTATTTTTGTTTTATAATTTTATATTTTATCAAACTCTATCCTTCCTCCCCTATTTCCCCACAATGCAAACAGGGGGAGGTTTTGACGTCTTCGGTGATAAGCCTTCTTCTTTAACTTCTACTCTGAATAATAGTATATATCTTCCACTCTACCTGTGGTACACGGTGTAGCTTCCTCCTTCAAGAAACTCCATCCCATGGCGATGAATTCGTCTGATGGATACAAGGAGGTACCCCCTCGAATCGGCCTCAATAGAGGAGGTGGTATTCAACTCCTCCTATGAAAATACAAATAGTGGTGACTTTGGGTTTTTTACGGTGCAGGTGATTGCTTTTCCCCGTATCTACACCAGTCAAGACTCCTTTAGTAGATGGTTTGTGATAAAAAATCCTAGTGGATCTACCTCGGCTCAGTTCCCTCTAATGGTGGTGAGATTCCGTCTAATTACAAATAGTGAAGGGTTTGGTTTCTCAAGAGAAAATCTATTTTTTAGATATGATTTGTGGTCTAATTGTTGTGTGATTCTTCTGCTACGATGGTTGATTGAGAGTTGATTCATTTCTGTATGACACAATAATGTCGGTGAGTCGAAGAGGAAGTAGGAAAGTCGAATCTCATATGGATAGATGGATGAGGCTGGTGGTTCATTTTCAGGGTGGTAAAACTGGTAGTGAAGCAGGGGTTCAGGCATGGCCACAGTGCTATGTAGGAGGGTGAGGATGATGGTTCAAGGTTTCGGGGTCAGGAGCTAATATAGGGGAAGGGTGTTGTTGGGGAGACCAACGAAAAAGGTCATCGGTGTGAAGGTTACAAAGTGCGGGTGGAAGAGACCGACACCGACACGGCGCCGATAAAAGGAGAGGATAGTGGCACCGACAGTAGAGGGGTGGGGTGAAGGTGAGAGAGGATAGGTTGGTCTCATTAAAAGGTTTGAGAGAAGATTTCACTATCGGTAGGATAGTTGAAGAATATCATCGGTGACTCCATTAATGAAGGTAGCGTGAGGGATAATATCGACACCGATGGGCGGTGATAAAAGGGATCGGTGAGTGCGGGAAGGGTGAGGCACCGATATTTGAATAAGTGGATAGGTGGTGGCTTGAAACTGAAAGAAGAAATAAAATAAGTCGCCTATATTTAAAAATACATGGACGGGTTGTGTCAATGACACCAACACTGATTCACATCGGCAACGGTAGTAGGATGTAGCACTAGGTAAGACTTATGCAAGGTGAAACTATCGGTATGAGGGTGAAGTCATCGATAGAAGAAAAAGAGATCAGTGGGTCATGGTATAGTGGATCAATGAGTGTGTGAGACACTGACAGTATAAAATGGTGTGAGTGACTCATATTTGATCTGCACAACAAAAACATAAATCAAATTCATAAAACTAAAACTAAAACATAATTTATATAATCATTTAATTAATCTTATAAATTTAATACACAAAACTAAAATACACTTAAAATAAAATAAATAATACTTAATATAAATTAACTAATTTAACTCTTTATTTAATTAACTGAATTAAAACATAAAATTAAAAATACATTATGTTTATCAAATTAAAACTTAATAACATAACTCATTTAAATAATAAATAGTATTATTAATCTATAAATTAATAATGTTTATTTATTTTAATGGACCTAAATTAATAAATAATGTATTAAATTAAAACTAAGTTAGAAAGACACAAATAAAATAATAAAATGGTAAATTAATTAAAATGTCAATTTATTAAAATCCAAGCTGATTTAGAATAGCACTACAAATTAATGAATTAAAAGTAAATAAATATTAGTAATAAATAATAAATTATTTTAAGGACTAAAATTACATAATTAATTTAAAAAAAAGGCTTATTAATAAATTTAATTATAAAAATAAAAAATTATATATATTTAGTAAAAAGTAAATTATATAATCATTAAAAAATAAATAAAAAGATTTGGAAAAACTATGGAAAAATAATCCCACATAAAATTCCCCCACACATAATAATTGTTTATACTCAAACAATCCCATGTTTTATTATCATAGAGAAACATAAAAATGTTTTATGATTAAATATGATATGTAACAAGCCCAGCAATTTGAAATAGAAGATAGAAACCCGTCAAAAGGCTTTTGAAATGAAATTTTCAAATTTAGTCTTTCCTATAACAAACACTCAATGGGTACTCAAGATAGAAGAGATTAATCTATCAAAGAAGATGTCTTGCCTCAAATGTGATAATGCTTAGCGAATCATTATAATTCAGGCATAATTTCTAAGTCCAAGGGGGATAAGAGGTGAAATATTAGTGGAATTAAGAACATAACCAAAGGAACTTTGAACTTTGACTTTTCACCTAAGTTTAAAAATAAATATTTTTTTTGAATCACCTTAGTAATAAAACCTGAATGACTCCCATATAAACTACTTTTTCACCATATTCATTTGGATTTCATCATTCCCCTCACCTTAATGAACTCGTTTTTTACCCTAGACACTTTTTTTTTATTTTTCCCAAGCCAGGTATCATGTGCTAAGAACTATGAAATGAACTTATTCAAGGTGTAGAGAGGGATTATAGTAAATAGAAATGTACTTAGAATCTAGGGTCTCAGAGACTCACTGTGGGATCCCAGATGCCCAAAATACACCAGTTTTAAATGATTTATATAAAAATAATTTACATTGTCTCACTAATGTAATTACATAAATAAATTAAATGAAAAATTAGTCCCCCAAAATCAAGTTCATACTTCAAGTTCCAAGGGTTATGATCATAACTCCACTAATATATTAAATACATCAATCTCAAAAATATCCCTTAAACCAAATTTTCATTAAACCACTAAACAAGTTCACTCAGAAATCATCCACCCTCTAAAATTACATTTTGAAATTAGCTCTTAACTACTAATCAAGCATCATAAATTGGGAAGACCAAATTGGTTACAGTGTAAAGACTAAAATTATGAATGAATTTTTTAAAAATTTGAAAAAAAAACTTTATTATAAAATATTTTATGTTGTAGTGGGAATTGTAGTGATTTTCATTAAACACAATTTAGGTCAGTAAATTATTGACCCCCTTCTAAAAACATAAAACCCAACTTTGTCCAAAAATATTAATTTTAAAGTGTAGAAGAAAAATTTAGAAATTAAATTTCAAAACATATTAGAATTTAGTAGATTTATGACATGTATAAAGGCTCTCATTAAAGTTCAAAAATATTTTTTTCCACAATGAATAACTTCATAGTAGGTTCATTATTGAAATACATGCATTAACATTTAGGTCATTGATAAAGATTTTCAATTCAGTACAAGACAAAGAATTTAACTTGTGGGTGCGTAGTGGATACGGTGTAACATTTTAAATTCTTTGATTCAAATATAATGTTCAAAAGAGCATAAAAACACATGATAGCACCCCAAACCATATAAGAATATTCGATAGAAAACACAAACAATCTATATTTATTCCCCCCACATTTAATTTCTTATAGGGGAATGATTTTAAAATAATGAAATTCTATTTTTTATAAAGGAGGAACATGTATAATTTTTTAGCTTTGTGAAATGTGCAGAAAATTTTCATATGAAAAAAATAGAGTAGATTTTTAAACATTCTAACCCATGTGGTAAAAATTTCTAGAAAAGGGGATCATATAAAAAATTTAACAGTATTAGCATAAATTTATAAAGTAACAGTTATTGATACACCGATAGTACTATCAATAATGCATCAGTGAGTCATTGACTCACCTATGGCAGTAAAATCATGACTTATCAATGAATATTTATGAAAATTAAAGGAGCCTAAAAATGAATAGAGAACTTAAGAAACTTCCCTGAATAGGTTTCCATTAATTCTTTAGCATGGGAATTCTACTCCCTTGTGATACAACAGTAGTATCCTAACACAGTAAACAAGAACAGGAAGCAGGAACAAAGAAATAATAGCGATTACAAAAAAATAGAGCATGTAGTATT
This sequence comes from Viscum album, assembly GCA_963277665.1. NCBI lineage: Eukaryota > Viridiplantae > Streptophyta > Magnoliopsida > Santalales > Viscaceae > Viscum > Viscum album. The sequence goes on from OY728149.1 coordinate 164,934,584, forward strand.
TTTATTCAAATTCCAAAAATGTAACTACAAAAAGGAGGAAACAAGAACCATGGTTTTCCTCCCATGCATCTCTAAGTTTTAAAGTCTTCGGCCAAACTTTATTCAAGATCAGTTCTTATGCATAGTGAAGGTAGCCAAGCCCTTTGGCTGTCTCTCAAAAAAAAAATTCATTATCTGCCCATTGACCAACATGGGTTTGTTCTCCACACCTAAAATTTCAACAACTCCATTTTTAAGCACTCTCACAATAGTAAAAGTTCTAAACTACTTGGACTTCAGTTTACCAACAAAGATTTTGAGTCTAGAATTAAAGAGAATGGACTTATGCCTAGGTTTGAATTCTTTTGTTTGAATGGAATAGTCGTGAAATATTGTAGTCCTTTATTTATAAATCAATGAATTATCATAAATATCTCTCCTAATCTCATCATGTTCACTTAATTGAAGTAATATTCTTTCACCAGCCCTCTTAAAATTATAATTCATAGCCTTAACTACCCAATAATACATGTGTTGCAAATCCACTGGCAAATGATAGAACTTTCCCAACAAAATCATATAAGAAGGTGTACCTATTATGGTTTTGAAATTAGTTCTATATGCCCATAAAGCTTCATCAAATTTAAGAGACCATCACTTACTATAATTTGACATAGTTTTCTCAAGTATTTCCTTTAGTTATCTATTTGAAATTTCAACTTTTCCACTAGACTATGTATGATAATGAGTTCCAGTTTAATAAACAAAACCATATTTTCCATCAAAGACATAAATTTGTAGTTCTAAAAGTGTGTTCCATTATCAGTTATAAATGCCTTGGGTACTTCAAATCTAGAAAAGATGTTCTTTTGGAAAAATTTATTATAGAATTAGCTTGATTGTTGGGAATTGCAACTGCCACAACCAACTTTTACACATAATCCACAACAACAAGAATATACTCATTCCCATGAGATGATGGAAATGGACCCATGTAATCAAAACCCCGTGAATCAAAAATTTCTACCTCTAAAATACCTTTTTGGGGTTATTCTTGTTTCCTACCCACATTTCCTAATCTATAGAACTTGTCATAGTCAACTATAAAGCTCCTCCTATCCTTGAAAAGAGTGGTCCAATAGAAAATAGATTGTAAGACTTTCTGAGCAGTCCTCTCACCACCATAGTGACCTCTCTAAGTTGAGGAGTTAAAACTCTCTAAAATAGGCAACATATCTTCCTCAGGCACACATATCTTAAAGATACAATCAACACATCACCTAAACAGCAGGGGGTCATCCCAATGGTTGTATTTAAGCTCAAAAATGAATTTATTTATTTGTTTATTGGATAGATTTTTGGGAAAGACTCCTACTTCAACGAATTTTCCAAAATCATCATACCATGTAGATTGGATAATTGAGACAGTGAGCATCTTTTCATTAGGGAAGGAAGAGTTTATCTCTCTAGGATCTTTATATTGAGTATGAGGAAGCCTAGATAGGTGGTCAGCAACTGGTTTTTCAGCTCCCTAGTTATCCCTAATCTTTAAATCAAACTCTTGCAACAACAAAATCCATATAAGCAGTCTGGATCTTGTTTCTTTCTTAGAAAGAATGTACTTTAAGGAAAATGGTTAGTGAAAATGATAACTTTTAAGCCTAAAAAATATTTTCTAAAATTATATAGGGTAAAAACAATAGCTAGAAATTCTTTTTCAGTGGTGGTATAATTATTTTGGGCCTCATCTAGAAGTCTACTAGCATAATACACCACATGTAACCCCATATCTATCTTATTTACAAGGACAACACCAACATCCACGTCACTATAATCACACATAAGTTTAAAAGGTAGTTTCCAATCAGGTGCAGTGATAATGGGTGAAGTAGTGAGATTTTCTTTTAATAGGTTAAATGATTCTGAATAGATTTCATCAAAGTTGAATGGTAAATCCTTAATAAGAAGAGAATTCAAGGGATTAGTTATTTTAGAAAAGTATTTTAGGAATATCGAGTTGAAACCACCATGCCATGTATAATTTCTAATACCTTAAACAATTTCAGGAAGTGAAAGTGTTTGAATGACTTCTGAATTAGTAATATCAAATTCTATACCTCTCTTTGAAACTTTATGACCAATAACTATTCCTTCAGTGACCATGAATTGAAACTTATCCCAACTAATAACAAAGTTGGTTTCAATGCATCATTCAAAGAAATAACTCACAATTTCTAAGAAAAGTATCAAAATCACTACCCATAATGGAGAAATCATCCATGAAAACCTTAATCATCATCTCAATCATATTTTAAAAAATATCCATTATACTCCTTTGAGAGGTGGTTGGAGCTCCACACAACCCAAAAGTCATCCTCTTGTAGGAAAATGTCCCAAAGGGGAATATGAGAGTGGTCTTTCCCTGATCCTCTAGAGCAACAGGAGTCTAGTTGTAACCAAAATACCCATCCTGGTAATAGAAAAATTCATTTCCAGTAAACCTCATGAAAGTTTGATCAAGAAAATTCATTGTAAAATGGTCCTTCCTAGTGTCTTAATTAAGATTCCTATAATCGATACAGACTCTCCATTTTGTGGCTTTCCTCACTTGGATTTCTTTATTCTTTTCATTTTTAACAATCGTGAAACCTCCTATCTTGGGGAAAACCTAGAGTGGGCTTACCCAAGCTCTATCAGAGATGGGATATATTATTCCAGTGTCTAAAAATGTCATTATTTCCTCTCTCACAACTTATTTAATGTTTGGATTTAATCTTCTTTGACACTCTACCCTTGTCTTATGATCTTTCTCCACATGAATTTTTTGCATACAGAATGATGGTCTAATAACCTTTATATCAGCTATGGTCTAGCCTATGGAAGATATAAAATTCTTTAGAACAATCAATAATCTTTATTCTTGATTTTGATTGAGCTCGTTAGAAATTATGTTTGGCAAAGTGGAATTCTCACCCAAAAATGAATATTTCACATGGGAAAGGATTGGTGTAAGTTCCGGAGTGGGTAATTGTACACTCGAAGGAAGAATCTTGGTCCTAGGAGGTAGAAGGTCTTAAATATAACACTTGTAAAGAGTTTGAAGTTATGAAAGATTTTCAATTTAATATCCAGTTTCAGAATTTAAAATGGGTCCACCCAAAGTGGACAACATACTATCTAGATTTTCCAGATCATAGTTCAAGAGTCTAATCAATAATGAATCGCCATGTTGTCTCAAAATATCTTCGTAAACATAATCTAATTATTCAAAAGTGTTGTTGACAATAGATTCAACCTCAATTTTACTCAAATAGATCCTATGTTCAAAAATAAAGGATTCTTCTATAGTAGAAACTGGTTTTTGTCCAGTTTTGAAAAATTTTACCAGATTCTCTATTTGAGTAAAATTTTCAATTTGTGATACATGTAAATCATGATTTTTAGCTTCAATTTATATTTATTCAACAAATTATTAATTTTTAGATTCTTCAATTTGTTCGTGATTAATTTTATATGAACATTCAGATTCAAGGAACTCTATTTTTGAAATTTTTTTTGAATAAGTTGGTACTTTAATGTTTTTAAACACATTAAATTCTTCTTGTTTTTCGCTAATTTTAAAAATTAACTGGACCATAAACACATCAATAATGGTACCACATGTGGCCAAGAAGGGCCTACCAAAGATGATGGGAACCTCTTGATCACAATCCATATCCAAGACTAAAAATTCAGCATGAAAAAATAGATTCTCAACCCCAACTAATAGGTCATCTACACTCCCCATAAGATGATTGAAAGATCTATAAGCTAAATACAGTATGAATATGGTGGGTTGAAGATCACCCAACCTCAATTGTTGAAATAGTGAGTATATGAGTAGGTTGACACTAGCACCTAAGTCACAAAGGACTTTGAACTGATCAGAATTTCCTAGGGTGAAGGAGAAAACAAAACTACCTGGGTCATTCAGTTTGGGTGGGATTTTTTTAGAGTACAACACTACACTCTTCAGTGAGGTTGTAAGTAGCAAATTATCCAAGCGTATTTTTATTATATAAAAGTTTCCAAAGGTATTTCAAGTAATATGGAATTTTAATTAAACCCTGAATGAATGTAATGTTCACTTAAATTTTGGAAAGGTGACGAAGGAACTGAAAAAGTTTATTCTTGGTGCTACTTTGGGGTTTCAGCTTTTCAGGGAAAGGGATGTGTAGGAAAAAAATTTGAAGGATAGTGGGTATATCCCTAACCACTTCCAAAAAAATTTCTTTTCCATTATTCTTTTGATTTTTATAAAAACAATTAGCATGTGTTTCAAGTGAAAAAATCAGATTCTGGCCATTTTCAAGACTGTTCTATGAATTTCAAAATTGTGTATAGAGCATATTTCGGTTTCCAGTTTCATGAAAATTTTCACTTTGGGAATTTTTGGTGAGTTTCTCAACAACTGTTTGAGTATTAATCCCACTCTTAGTAACAAAATCCATGTAATTATCTCTACGGTGGAGTTTAGTTGTACTTGGAATTATACATTTTCCCTTGTATGAAAAATATCTAGAAAGATGACCTAGTTGTGTTTCCATGTTCTTCATTCTCACATCATATTTCATTTTCTCAGTTTTATATTTGGTTTCATGTTTATTTAGTTGATCCATGAATATTCCTTCTTGAGAGTTCATTTTATTCAAAATTAAATCAATCTTAGAATATATGTGGTTATCATTGTTTCCTTGTACATTTGAAGACTCACCCCTTTGTTGATTTTGAATGTTTGATCTTGGTTGGTTCTGATAGTTAGGGGTAGTGGATTTTTTAAGTAAACCATGATATTTCCAAGACATATTTTAAAAGTTCATATAGGATTGATTATAATTTTTTGATAAAGGATCATCCTTAGGAGAAATTCTTGGATCATAGTGGGAAAATTTAGAATTTTCTTGTTGGTGGGATGGCATATAAAAGTTAGGTCAATAGTTCTCTATGTGCCAAAACATTACACATTGTTAACATTGTTCCCTTAATGGTTATTTGATATTTTATCAACCATGTTGGTTAGCAGTTTTCTTAATGTTTTATTTCATTAAAAACTGAATTTGGTTGGTGATTTCACCAATTTGAGATTAAGTTTCATTTATTGAACTAGTGTTAACATTAACATTTCTATTGACAATTTTTCTTCTTGAATTATTATATTGGGAGTTCAGGGCCAGGTTTTTAAATATTTGTCTCAACTCATAATCAGTCTTATTTTTGTAATTACCCCCAAAAGGGTAATCAACTAGATTCTTTCTAGAGGATGACAACCTTATGTAGAAGGTGTCCATGAGAAGGTGAGATGGGAGTTGATGATGGGGAAACTGCCTAGGCAGGTCCCTAAATCTATCCCAAGCTTCATTAAAAGCTTCTCCAACCACTTGATAAAAACTAGTGATCTTTTTTCTAAATCACCATTCAATCATTAGGGATATAATTTTATTATGAATGAGTTGTAGACTTGATCCTAGTTTTTGAAAATGTTCTCATATAGACTCAGAAACCAGTTCCTAGAATTACATTTAGGAAAAAAGTGAAAGACACTCATTTTATGTTCATTTTCTTTGAGTCCTATAATAGGTTTTTTTGCACAGTATTAGAGAAATTTCTACTTAATATTATAGATTCCTCATTACAAAGTCCTTTAATAGAAGGAAATTGTGAAATTTTTGACTATTTCAGTTCATAATTTAGGGCTCTAGGATTAAGCCTATTGGATGAAGGGTTGCTTGAAACTTGAAGAATTTGGAAATCCCTCATCCTGGGCCTCTCATTTTCTTATAAGAGTTTATGTGGATGATTTTGAAAGTTGTTAGGTACAGGAAACCTATTTTATAAGTTCTCTATTTCTTATTTCTTTTTCTTTCTTAGAGTAGTGAGGAGTTTGTCAAGTTAAAGTTTTAAAGGATTTATTCTAATTCCATATGTTCTTTTACTCATGTAATATGTTATAATATTGAAATTCAGCACAAACAATAGTAATAGAAACTAAGTAGTATAAAAATACTAATTCAACAGAAAATGAAGCATATTTTTCTTACAGTTTTCAATTTTTCAAATTTTTTGTTTTGTTATGGTGATTTTTTAAAGTTCTTTTACAAAATGAATGGTTCGTGCAATCCCTAGAAACAACACCAAACACATGACACAACTATCGTTGAAATTAAGTCAAAGTTTAGAATTTATATTCCTAATCACCACTGTATAGGTAGCAAGTAGAGTCGAACCCACAGGATAGGCGATTTTCACTACTTTTCAAAAGAAAACTCTAAACACCCCACTATTATCAGCAGTGGGGGAACTAACTATTTTTTTATATTATTAAATTTTCTATTTTTATTATATTTCTGATCTAAGAAAACTATGTCCAATCTAAACTATGATGAACTAACAACCTAATAACATATGATAGCAAATCAAGAACTAGAATGAACGATTCCGAAAATAAACATGAGAATTTTTAACCTATTGGTTTAAAAAGATAACATCTATACTGATCTTAATTGAATTACACATTGAAAAAGATTTTTTGAATCTCCCTCACTAAGAAGCTTAACACTCAAAAGGTTAATTATTAGAGTTTTCCACTCTAGAACTAATTATTACTACAAGAAAAGTAGTAAAAAACAATAATAATTAAATTCACCATAAACATACTATGCATGAAAAATTAGCTCTGATAAAAGTATTCAATTTCAGTTTCACCAAAAGGACATGAATTTTTTCAAAATTTTAAACTATGGGTTGTAATCTGTTTATGTATAGTCAGAATCAACGTTACTAAATGATCCTGACATAATAAAGTAAGGTAGTGTGAAGATGTTTAAATGATGAACCGGTATGAATTAAAACTTCTGAGATAAGTGGACTTACCTAAAAACATGTTCATATTTTAAAAATACACTATTTGATTATATGGAAAGAAAATTGAATATGAAACAGAGGAAAGAGAACTCCTCAAAGAACAAAGTGCTTATCTGCTTTCCCTTTAGGTTTCCAGGAAGCGGATCTCTAGGATCTTCTCCAAATGCTACTCTACTCCAATGTGCGAGAAGTTGTGAAGCTAATTGAATGTTGGTCCTCCATGCAATCACCCTTTTTAAAATCTACTACTACTCTATTTTATATATCATTCGTCATCTGATGCATCGTCACCAACTTGTTTCCACTAACATAGTTCTGTTTAATTAATGTGCGCCACACACATGCATTTTTTCGCAAACCACGCATCGCATTAGCAAAACCCCTATAACTAACTCCCCACGAGTTAGTTAAATGTAACTGGAAACGGTTTTCACTCTTGAATTAACCTGCAGAAGGAATAAAAAACAAAATGTTAAAATTAAAAAGGATATAAATAATTAAATACTTATAATTAAATTTACTAGTTTTTTAAAAAGTCTTTAATATAATTAATAATTTTTAAAATTTAGATATTATTTAACAAGTTATTTTACTGGTATTATTATTTACTAGTAATTATATTTCAAAATTATATTTTTATTAATTAAAATGAAATAGTATTATGATTAAAATAGTTATTATTTAATTTTAAAAAATCATGTTATAATAATTAATAAGAAATTTAAGTATTATTAAGTTTGTAATGTTAGTTAAATATAATCAAACATTTTTAACAAATAATTTTAAAAAGTTTTCTTTTTTATTACTTTTATTTAACTACTATCAAATCCAATGTTATAATCTTATTAAGTTACTAGTCAGTATTTTTTAATGTTAATTATATTAAATAAGTTTATTATTATTTCAAAAAATTAAATTATTTTCTATTTGAAATTAATTAGATCAGTTTTTTTATTATTTTCATGTATTTTAGTTTTTTTATATATTTTAATTGATTGGTTTTAATATTTTATTATATGTTTAATTTAATTTTATTATTATTATTTATTTATTTTATATTCTTATTATTTTACCATTATTATTCTTTTTTTTATAATTTTTTTATCAATGTCTATCCTTCCTCCCCATTACATCATTATAAAAACAGGGGGAGGTTTCGATGGCTTTAGAAAGAAGCTTTCTTCTTCCTCTTCTACTCTATATGATAGCAAGACTCCTCCTCTCTACCTGTGGTGCAATGTGTGGTTTCCTCCTTCTAGTGACTCCCTCACATGGCGGTGACATTATGAAATGGCTCTGTGTTGGTACCCCCTCGAATCGTCCTCAACAGAGGTGGGGGGATTCAACTCCTCTTAAGAAAAATGAAGATAGTGGTGACTTCGTGTTTTGTGAGCTACATGTGATTGATTCTACCCACTCTACACCAGCTGTAACTCCTTTAGGAGATGGCTCATGATGCAATGGCCCAGTCGCTTCACCTCAGCTTGGTTCTCTATAACGGCAGCGAAATTCCATCCATATACAAATGGTGATGGTTTTTGGTTACTCAAGAGAAAATTTGTTTTTATATATATGATTTGTGGTTTAATTGTTCTATGATTCTTTTACTATAATGGTTGATTGAGAGTAGAAGCTGTTCTGAAGGAAAAAATGATGTCTGTGAGTTAAAGTAGAAGTAAGAGTGGTGAATCTTAGATGCATTGAAGGATGAGGTTGGTGGTTCGTGTTCACGGTGCAAAACTGGTGGTGAAGCAGGGGTTCAAGCATGCTCGTGGTGCTGTGTGGGATCGTGAAGATAATGGTTGAAGGTGTCAGGGTTGTGTGCTAAATAAGGGGAAGTATATTCTCAGTATGACTGACAAGGAAGATCATCGATGTGAAGGTTACAGTGTGCGGGTGGAAGATACCAACACTAACACGACATCGGTAATAGTAGAGTAGAGTGGCACCGATAGTGGATGGGTTGGGTGATGGTGAGAGTGGATCTGTCAGTCTCATTGAAAGGTTTTAGTGAAGATTACACTGTCACTAGGACAGTTGAAGAAAAGCATCGATGACTCCATGAAATAAGGTAGTTCAATGGATGAAACTGACACTGAAGTGGTGTTGATAAAAGGGGTTGGTGAGTGTGGGAAGGGTGAGGCACTAAAAGTTGAAGAAGTTGATCGTTGGTGGCCTGAAGCCGATAGAAGAAAAAAAGTTACTGATAGTTTAAAATTAATGCGACATGGACAACATGCATCGGTGACACCAACACCAATGCACATTGGCAACGGTAGCAGTTTGTGGCACTGGGTAATATCGATGTAGGTAAAACTATCAGTATGAGGGTGAATTTTTCGATTGAATAAAAGTGTTCAATGAGCCACGATATAGTGGATCAGTGACTGCAAGAGACACCGAAAGTGTAAAATGGTATCGGTGACTCATATTTTATATTCACAACAAAAACAATAATCATGTTCATAAAACTAAAAATGAAACATGATTTAGATTAATATTTAATTAGTCTTATAAATTGAAGACATAAAACTAAAATACACTTAAATGAAATTAAATAATAATTATTAGAAAGTAAATAAATTAACTCCTTAATTAATTAAATTAATTAAAACTTAAAATTTATAATACAATATGTTTACCAAATTAAAACTTTATAACTTAACTCATTTAAAAACAAACAACATTATTAAACTAGAAATTATTAAATTTTATTTATTTTACTGAATCTAAATTAATAAATAAAGTATTAAATTAAAAATTATGTTAGAAAGATGCATAAAAATAATTAAATTATCATTTAAATAAAATTTAAATTTATTAAAATGAAAGCAGATTTAGAACAGCACTACAAATTGATGAATTAAAAGTCTAGAAAAGTTAGTTAGAAATAATTAATCATTTTAAAGACTAAAATTACATAATTAACTATAAAAATGATTAATTAATAAATTTAATTACAAAAAATTATACATATTTAGTAAAAAGTGAAAAAATAAATAATAAAATCATTAAAAATTAACTAAAAATATGTTGAAAAACTATGTAAAAATAAGGCCACATTAGGTTCTCTAGTCATATTCATCAAGTAGAAGGACGGATTAATGCACAAATGTATTGATTTTCTTGATCTGAAAAAAATCGAAATAAACAAAAATTATCTCTTTTTATGGATATATTTATTGTTCAATCAAATGTGTAGGTCCATGTATTTATCAAAGGTGGAACTTCGGTTGGGATATCACCCATTAAAGTTTAGGTGGAAAGATATTCCCAAGAATAACTTTTTAATGAGTTATGTACATTATGAGTTCATAGTGATTCCCTTCAAAATCACAAATTCTCTAGCAATTTTCATGGATTTAATGAATATGGTCTTCAAAGATTACCTAAAATGATTTTTTGCAGTATTTATTGAAGATATTTTCATATACTCCCAATGCAAGGATGAACATAATGATCATTTGAATACCATTCTAAAGACATTTTGATGTGATAAATTATAAACAAAGTGCAGTAAATGTTTGTTATATGTGGAGAATAAATCATTATTGGGGGATGTTTTCACCATTAAAGGGATATTTGTCGACCCTTGTAAGGAAAATAATATTGAAGAGTACCCTAGGAAAAAATTTGTAATGGGGATCTACGACTTCCTTGTTCTATCCAGGTACAATCGATTATTCTTTAGGGACTTATCATAGTTTTCAATTCCACTAACTAAGATTAATTCAAAGGGAGTGAATTTTTTCTGGACCATTGAATGTGTAGACTTCATTAAAGAGTTGAAAATGAAAATTATCATTGCACCAGTTCTCGCACTAACAATAAATGGGAAACACTTTGTCTTATACTAAGATTATTCAAAAAAGGGTTTAGTTGTGTTCTGGTGAAGAATGATAATGTCATAGACTATGCCTCATGGAATTTGAAAATTTAGGAGGAAAACTATCCCATGCATGATCTAGAGTTGGATTATATGATTTGTACATTGAAAATCTAGATGATCTATCTCTAGGGTGAAAAGATTGAGATATATATTAATTATAACATCCTAAATTATATATTCACCCCGAAGAAGCTTAATATGCACCATAAATGATGGTTATACCTCATCAAGGATTACAACAGCGCAATACACTATCATTCCGGTAAGGAAAATATGGTTGAAGATGCTCTAAATAGAATGTATCATGTGTCCTTATCAATGATGAGAATTGGGAAGTTTCCAATATTCTTAGATATTCAAAGGATGGACATGTGAATCATTTTGGAAGGAACATCATCAATCCTTTCTCAATTAATTACTCAACCTTACATTATAGATAAAATAAAGGATGCTCAAAGAAATGATGTGGAAATATAGAAGAAGGTGGATTCTATTCTAAAGGGGAGATCCTTAGAGTTTAAAATTGATCAGGAAGGAGTAGTATGATTTGTGTCATGACTAACTGTCTCATTCAATACATAGGTAATGAAAGAGATTGTGAATAAAGCACATAGCTTAACATTCTCTTTTCACCTAGGGATCAGAAAGATGTATCATGGTATCTTTGAAAATTATTGGTTGGTAAATATGAAAAATGTGATCCATGAATATACATCAATGTTCCTGGTATGTTAGAAAATGAAGGATAAAATACAATGGTCTAAAGGGATGATGCAACCATTACCTATACCAACATGGAAGTGGGAATAGATCACCATTGACATTTTCACTGGACTTCCAAAGAAATACAAAGTGGAAAATGTTATATGGTCTGTTGTGGATCATCTTACAATGAAATGTCACTTTATTAGGATTTTAGAGGACTTATCATGGGATCATCTTGCATGGATATAAATCAGATATGTTGTAAGGTTGCATGGAGTACCACTATCGATTGTATCCAACCAAGATTAGAGACTCACCACTAAGATCTAGAAATGTTCCCAACATGCCCTAAGCACTATGTTGAGAATCATTATGGCTTATCCTCATCAAACTGATGTAAATTTTCCGTGGACAGTTCATACACTGGAAGACATGTTGAGAGTGTGTTCTATAGACTTCAATGGAGTGTGGGACTAACAATTACCTCTGGTATAGTTCTCTTACAATAATATTTTCCACTCAAGCATCGAGATGGATCTATATAAAGACTTTTATAGGAAAATATGTAGAACACAGGCATGCTTGATTGAATGTAGTGAGTTTAAGCTGCTAGGACCTAAAATCGTCTATGAAATAGTGAAAAATGAAAAAATCATTCAGGAAAATATGATGGAAACCCAAAATCAATAGAATATCTATGAAGACAATTATTAATGAGACATATATTTTATTATTGGAGACATGGCATGCCTCTGCATATCTCCATGGAAGAGGATAAACATATTTGGTATGAAAGGAAAGTTAATCCCCTCGTATGTCGAGCCCTTAAATACTATTGAATGTGTTGTATTTGTGGCCTATTGATTGGAAATTTCTACTAATATTTATCTATTATACGATGTAGTAAATTTGTATCTCTTGGGGAATTACATATCGTATCCCTCACATGTACTGAATTAATTGGTTGTATTGTTAGAAAATGATCTCTCTTACCAGGAGTAGTTAAGGATGATCATGTATCATAGAGATAAATTTCTACGCAACAAGGGCACTAACCTGGTCAAAGTACAATGGAAAAACCATAAGCACAAATTGGAAACATGGTAGATTAAGGAAGTGATAATGGATAAGTACCCTCACGTGTTTTCTCCATAGTTTGTAAAATGAAATTTTGAGGGAGAAATTTTATAAGGGGGGAAGAATGTAATGGCCCATAATTTTATCAATAGAAATACCCTTCTTATAAATTTTTCATCTAGTATAAATCACATAAAATCACAAACATAAAATAGATCCAACTTTATATATAAAGAATTAATGAAATAATAAGTTTTTATAAAAATTAAAGAGCCTAAACCAATGGAATATTAACTAGACCTTAAGATTAGTAATCTGACCCATAAGAATAGTAAATCATCAAGAAGAATAGTAACCTCACCTATGAAAGTATAAATAAAATTTTGTTATCATATTAATAAAAAACATATATATTTATATCTTGTAATAATTAATTCAATATTTTCGAAAGGATAAATTAAGTGTTGCTATTTTTGTAAGTTATAAAAGATTAACTAAAATTTCATACCTAATATTATTATTTAAAAGAAAATTTAATTTCATAAAATTTATTCATAAATTAAAATTTTGTTGTATTATGATTATAAGATAATTTTATGAGATCTTAATTGTTTTTTCAAAGAGTTATAAATTCAGCTATAATTTTAAAATTGGTATATTACAAGTAAATGATGATTTAAATTTAAAATTAAATTTATCATAATTAGAAAATTATTTTCATAAAATGGTGTTTGTTTTTTAACTATACAAATTGAAATAAAATAGGGTGATTTTCTTGAATTTTTCTAAAATACATGAATTTGTTTTAATAGTCAAATATTGTAATTTGCAGTATATATACATTATAAGTTAAATACATCATTCCTTGAGTCATCACTGATGTAAGAACCATAATCTCAAACTCTACTTAATTATATTAATATATTTAGTGATAATTATCAAATAATTCATATTGTTGATCCATAATAAAAAACTAATTAATAAAATAATGTGAAAACACTTATCTCTTCAACTATAAAAACCACCATCACCACCTATTTTACTCACACATTTCAAGCATTGATCCTTGTCCAAATTCTATAAAATCCACATCGTGAGCCTCTCCCACCTATCAGGGAACCTTTTTATTCAAAAAAATACCAAATCCATTTCCCTAAGGAGGTTCTCAGTGAGAATAACTTGAAACGTAAAAACCACTTCCCTTTTCATTTTATTTCATTCCAATTTATTTTATTTTCTAATTATCTTTTCACCACCCCTGATAAATATTGTATAGTAACTAAATTATATCAATGTAACTATAATGTAAATATTTTAATGGAATGGTATATAATCATTTCTTTTGCTTCCCTTTTTTGTTAAAAAAATGAAAACATCATCCGTGATGTGTCAATTTATCGTATTCAAGGACAATCATTTTTCAATTTCCATTATTTCATTCAAGGATGGTCTTAGAAGAATTATAATTGTTTAAAAATTATAAATTAATTTTAAATCCCTTTTTCTGTTTTGGAACTAACATATACGCATATTATTAAATACTCAAACAAAACAAGTTCATTGCGAGGGAAAACCACCCAAAATAATCCAAACGATTATCACAAACATGTTATCTAATAATTCTTCCTCATCCTAAGTAACCAAATGAATTATATATAATTTTAATCTTCTAGATTTTCATTAATAACATATGACATAAATTTGGGATATCTATTCTAATTCTACATGATCTTTCATGTACATATACAAATCAACTGATCATGAAAAACAAGGAAATGAACACTCCCGAATGAAGAAATTTCTTCATATATCTCATAAAAAAGTTCATAAATGAACTTAATAAAATTATAATTAATAAATATAAATGCATGAAATTGTATAAATTAATTAATCAATGCATTTAATTTAACTATTCAGGACATTAAGATCAATTGCAGAACACTCTCATATATAAGTTAAGGGATTCTTTCTGAACTACTATTTTTCCTTCGAGTTGAGTGTTTTCTCTCTTGAAACAAATGTAACTATTCCTTAATTTTATATAATTATTCTATATTATGTTCATATGATCCATACTCATATATCAAGACAATTTATCATTATTTTTAGGGACATTCGTGTTTCAAAATGGTTCTCTTCTCAATTCTTCCTTATAGGTAAGACCGATTATAGGTAACTTCCCGATTTCCAACCCATTTTCAATTAAAATCCATAATATATTTTAATCCACTATTATTTTTATAAATTCACTAATTATTAAATTAAAAACTACCATGGTTCATTTATGGTTTTATAAAAACAATTATGTCTTTTCCATTTTAAATAATCTTGAAATGTTTCCTTTAAACTCAACTAAAATGTATTATTTATAAAGTTTCTTAAACACAATTATTACATTTTTTCTCATTAGTTTAACATAAAATATCATAATCTATGACTATTTTTTATAATTAATGTTCTTGTATGATTTAAATACATTTTTTCATGGACTCTATTATGATATTATCTATTGATATTCCTTTGGACATGATTATGATACCAAATTATTTCAATGGGTAACCAATATGTTTATATTAGATTCCTTGTGTATGATTAATTACATGGATAAAATATTGAAAAACATTTTATAATTTTTGATACTAGATAGTTGTACATTTCATTGGGTAATGTTTATTCTTATGAGACTTCATGTGCAATAGTTTTTGTGGTTATCCTTGACTCGTGCTCCATGCATAACGGTCTTAGTGGATAATATTGACTCATGGTCCTCCATGTGAAATGATCCTTAAATCTTATTTTTTCAATGTATTATGTTTCTAACACATTAATAACATTTCTTCAGTACATAGTCCCTTATTCTATATGTTATTCTTACATATGTGTATTTATGTCTCATGCCTTTTTATGTCATCATGTTATGCCATATAACCCATGTGTTGTGCTTTATTATTATACTTATTCTCTTGTTGGGACTTTTATCTCATCCCATTGTTCATATATTCCATAGGTTATCCTATTTAGATGTAATGTCTCAAATTAAGTTAGGATCTATTTAATACATTTAAATAAAAGATGTTTTATTTTGGGTTCATGTTATTTAATTATTTATATAATCTTACAGAGACACTATACATTACGATACTTGGTTTGTATTTGAAGGAATATTAGATTTAAATCATGTAATAATATGTGTAAAAGTCTAGCACCATTATATTTTATATTTACGAGAATAATATGATCCTGAAACCCATTACATTTCATTGTGTTATTCAATGATCGAATGATGAAATGATTCTGAATACTGCTCCTTTTCCATAGGTTCTACTTTGATAAAATGTATTTGAAACTAATTTATTTTCATATATTTAGATATTTTGAATGTTTTATGATATTATAGCACATATATGTCTGATTTTTATTATCTTTTTTGTAGGAACTAAATCTCTATCTGATGCATTGTAGGAATATTGATATCACATGAGATAAACAAGTTTGAAATAGGAAGTAAGCCCAATGTAGTCAGGGGGTTTTATATTATGATTATCTTGGGACTGAATGTAAGAAAATATAATATTGTTTAAAATGAGCTCTATCTAATAAGGAAATTATTTTCTATGATTATATAAATTCTACAATTCCATGTCTTATTTCCATGTTTTGATTTCATTTCATATGTTCTTTAATAGTAGTATGATTCATGTCTTATTAAGGACTAAGAATTATTCCATGAATCAAGATTATGATTTATGATATGAAAGGAATGCTTTTCAAATTACATGATCATGTTTACATACCTTTATGTTCACGTTACACTCATGGGATCATTGATATCTCCCTTTTACCCTTACTGATCATCTAGATCTCATCATTTCTTGTGTTTCATTTACCCAGGTTATGAAATAATATTTTCCTAATCAGGATCCCACTGATGATGAACATAGTGGGAGACTATGTATATACTTTATAAATAATTTATTTTATATTAATATTATTCAAAACTCACCAGACCAATATAATTCTGACATGGATTTTTATGTTTTGTAATGAATATTCATATTCATATATGTGATATCTATGTATGAAATTTATGGGTCTATATATATTATATTTTGATTCATTAGTAGTAAGGTTTGGATATGTTTTGATATGAAAAGATCAATTTGTATATTATGGTTCTTCACGTCATATTATGCATGAGAGTAATTTTCAAACATATGATATCATTTCAGTAGTAGTTGTAAATACTCTTCAATTCTTGTTTCACTAATTATTTAATGATTAGACTTCTTTCTCCAATAATCATAAAATATTTATGTATATTTTTTATCTCTATGATTTGAATCATATACAAAGGATATGGGTATAGTATCTTCATTCTTCTTACATTGATATTATGTATACGTCTGGGAATAGTCATTTTGTTATTGATGTAGTCAAAAGGAAGTAATTGTTGGAGGTAATTAAAAGATTGAGAAATTATTTATCTTTTTATATAATTTCAATTTTATATGGTATAATAGAAGAGTCAATGGGTTTTTAAATCATTTATTATTACCTCTTATTTTATGGATAGAGTGAAATATAGTTAACATGAAAATTTTGATTACCATGATTTTTATGAAATGATGTATTGAGGGAAGTATATACCTAGATAGAATGATTACTCATAGATTATCATATATGTGTGTCGATGACTGGTAGTTTTAGCTCACATGTGAGAGGATATTATACATTATTCTTATTCTTCAAAATGGATAGTTCATCCTCAATTTTCTAAGATGTTCCATGTTATTGAATGCAAATTCTATTGGTCATGGTTTAAATGGAAAAAATTTGGGTAAATTTTTATCTACCTTACCAGCCAACAGGTAAACCTGGAGCATAATATGCATAAGTGTACAGTAATGTGGGTAATTATTATATCATAATAATAATATGAGATAATTATTTAATTTTTAATAGGTCTTTCAATATTTTCCAAGGGTATAAATATTGTTTGGATGATTTTGAATTAGATAAAAAGGAGTCCCATTTCATATAAATATGAGAGCTATAGTTAGTAGATGAATTTGGAACATTATACACATTAGATATGGTCAGATTTAATGGAGTGACTTTGTGTATTATATCAAATTGGGGTTTTGGATTGGCCTCTTAATTCTATTAATGATTTCAATAATTATTAGATGCTTAGGGAAAATTTATTACTACATATGTTCCACTAAACAACGGGAAGTATATGTGTACCATTCATATAATGTATGAAATTATATGGGTGTGAATTCTAACTTTTAGTAGTGTTTATGAGGATCATTTTCCCTTATTAGTATTTTTTTATAATATAAATTATCATGGTTCTATCCAGTTTTTTTATTGAAGTAGTGTCTGGAAGCCCATATTTATTGGAACTTAATGCACGTTGAGAGGGTATGAATCGGTGTGTTTGGAAATTTATAGTTTTTAAAATCAACAATATTCTCCCATATCTTCTTCTGTTGTTAAAAGGACCACATATTAGAAATGTTTATTCATTAAATTCCTCCATATCAAAAATAATTCACATGTACGTAACCTAAAATAGATAAAGGAAATATATTTTCCTTTTTTCTCCCACATGGGCCTACATCTAAGGAAAAGACATGCGGCATTGGGTAGGTGAACCAAGAAACTATTACGACTAATAATTTATATAGTAAAAATATATATGTATTTTATCCGCTTATTAAGGATCATTATATATATAAGAATTACACAAGTTCACTCCTTACCAAAGCTAACTACCTATTGATTGGTTTAGGGATAAGTTCGTTAATTCCCAAGTTTCACTCCCTTCATTATACATGTCTCACTTTTCTGGGTGATATCAATTTAGAATCATTAAATTATTTTATCATATTAATAAAATTAAGTTCATTCCATGTTAAGTAATTTAATTATGCATCATTAGTTTAGATCATATGCTTCTCTATAAACCATGTTCCACTCCCAAATAAAGTTTCTTGAAGTGATCAACTATTTTTTAGAATAAATAAGGAAATTTATTTCATAATAATATATACAAATGAACCACTCCTTTAAAAATAAATCCAAAATGGGAAATATTCAATTTTTAATCTTTAGTGATTTTCATAGTAACTAATTATTTTCAGACTTAATTTTCAATGATGTGTAAAACATTAGAATTTTTAAATATATCTTTAATGATATTCAATTTACCAGTAAAAAATCATTTTTTAATTTTGATATTCAACAAATCGCTTTTTTTCTAATAACCTTCCATCTACAAATGAATAGTTCCTCTCTTATTTTCTTATTTTTATTCTCTTATATCTTGTATCTTCTTCCCATTTATTCACAACCTAATATAACCTAAGAATTCTTTTTATTTCAAATTCAATATTCGAATCTGAATTTATGTTCCAACATTATATCATTCAAATAATACCTTCAAATCATATTCCAGAAAATACTCACTATATAACTCTATAAATTTGATTGATGTTTTATCCATAACCTCTAAAATTAAATATATCATACGTATCATAAAAACTGAATGTAACATCAAGATTTCAATCTTGGTGGAATGTTCTTCTATAAAAACACAATTGTTTAGTACTATCACTAGCCAAAAAATGGGTAATTCCATGTTCATCTACATGGTTTCCTGTTGAACTTCTGAAACCTAATTCATAACAAGTCATTATACATGGAATGGTTCTTTTTGGTTTCCCATTTTTATCACCCTTATGTGACATTATATATATTTTCAAAATTTACTACACAATTTCTACAACCAAAATAATGGTTCTCCCCATGTTGCAAATGGATTTTACCAATATAAAACTTCATGTGCCATGACATTGAAAAAATATCATCCCTCTATTACTTTAGTTTACACTACGATGATCTTTTAAAAATAAAATTAAATATATTTCAAGTCATTTACAAATCTACAAGACATCCATGACATTATATTTTCCATTTATCGAAATATTCATTTACAATTTCACATATAGACTCTTATATTTAGCATATTTAATATTATGAATTTAAATTTTTTTCTTGAAAGGAATTTCTATCATTTATATTTCTTATTAAATGATTAAATTTTTAAAGTTCATAAAAAAATCCACATAACATCATCAATATAGACATTTTCATATCCACGTAATCTTATCTTGATTCATTATGCTTTTGATTCAAACTCCACATTCCCCCTAAATATGGATTTTCTGAAATCTCTTCTTGATATATTAAGATATGAAGGTGTATCCATTCATTCCTTTGTATATAATTTTATGAACTTCCAGATACACCAATGGTATATATGTTGACATTAAGAATTATTTCATCATCATCATCATGTTTTCAACACAAAAAACCATTAGTTATATAAATTATTTATTAATTATAAACCACCCATTATATAAATTAAATATGTCAATTAATTTACATTAACCATATGTGAGTGTAAAAAAATTTAATATACAACCTTTTTATTATAACAGTAACTCATCATTATATTTTTTATAATAATTCAATAAAACCTAATGACCGTAATATAAATAGGTAATATCTCTCCCTTTATTTCATAATATATGATCCACCAAACATTTGTACGATTCTTGATTGTATGGGAAACTTTTCCTCCTCATTACTGAACAAAATTTAAAGTGTTACTTCATACAACCTTTTCTGCATAATTATTTCCGCATATGGTTTTTAAGAGAAAGAAATATACGGTCATACTGATAAGAATTCACAATTATGATAGAATATCTCCCCTTGAAATTCACCTTCAAAATGTTTTTACAACACTTCAATAAATAATGATTTTTCTTTTAATTTTAATTTTTTTCATATTTCAATGTATCTTGTTATATTTTTTTTTATCAAATCCATCTGGTGAATTTATCACTTTGCAGTGATCCATAAAAATTAATTTTATGCTTACTATCTCATATCTCTGTATAATAAATTAGAGACTTTTTTAACAATGTCATTACCTTACATATAAATCACTAAATTCAATAGAACACTTTCAATATGGGAATATTATTTCCTTTTACCAAAACTTTTCATGAGGTCTCAATCACATTCTTATAAAATTTTTATTGTTCAACTAATTAAAAACAAAACTGTGAGACATAACTCATTTTCAATCAATTTATTCCTTATTTGTATAATAAATTAGTCATAAATCATGATTCCCGCGATCAAACTTTCATCATAGTACTTATAAATGTTCATATGGTCTATACCACTTTTAGTAACCCAAACACTTATTGGTCAAAATAAAATTCTTCCTCATAGCTTTTTAATATCCAAAAAAGTAATCATATGATATTACATTGTAAACTCATAAATAAATAAAGTAAATATTCATCCATTGTTATAGTGGACAGAAAAAAACTATCCATATTATTCGTCAAATATATTCATCACTTGAAAATGTTATAATACCTCAAATATTTGACACACATTATATAAAATATTCTACTATGTATTGGATAGCAACTTTATTCCAAATAATTCTTTGTACCTTATGTACATCAAAATCTATGTCTGTTTGTCTAGATAACGAATTGATTATTCAGGGTAATTGCATGGAATCACTATTGATACCACTTGTTTATAATTTTTAGCATTAACAGACCTTAAATTAATTTATCAATACATGATATAAAAATTTTATAATAAGGAAATTAAATTATAGTGGAGGTTAATTTAAATTACACCATATTTGATACTACCATGAATAAATTCATGAAATTTTTTGAATTTGTGGTGGTTTACCGAGTCGTCTATTGATTAGATATTTTATTTAGCTGTGATTTTTTGGAACCACTATAAATCTATAATTGATTTAGGTTTCTAATATTCCATGTCAACGAATAAAATGGGATAAATGTTGTATTATTGTATCACTTAGTAGTTGTTAGAACCAATATTGGATCTTTTCATAGTAGTTATCTCAATAATTGTTTTCATAAAATAGATATTCTTATTACCCAAATGATTTAATTAGAGTTAGTTTAATAATACAATCATAAACAGAGTGGTGGTTTACAAAAGAAATCGGGGGCTAAATTACTAATAAATAATTAACAATTGATTTGAAAATTTTTTGTAGCTTAAACATATAAAGATAGTAAAAAATAATAATAGGAAATAGAGGTATATGAATATGAAAATGACAATAATTTAAAATATATATATATATACAATATATTGAAACCATTAAAACTAACATTAATAAAATAAAATAGTACAAAAAATATATATATTATATCATAAAAAATTTTAAACACTCATAATTGTCTGTTTGGGTCAAATTATATAAATTTAACATATATAAGTTCTTAAAAAATAAAAATAAAAATAGGGGTTTCCAACTTGAATTATACCATTATAAGTCTATATATCTACACCTAAGTTATGAATTCCCCATATGTTCTTATCAACTAACAATATTTGTTGTCTCTGATACTCATATTAAATAAAATTTTTATTGTAAATTATTTTTAATTTCATAATAAGAATAAAAAATATATTTAAAAATGTCATAAAAATATAAATATATTAAAATACAATTAATTGATTCAGTACTATTTATATCAAGGAGGCAATGTATTAGGGAGTTATCCTTGTCATTCCTTGAAATTGTGTGCCCAAAAGACTTTCAATTCATATAAACTCTCATCCCTATAATAAACTGACCCACTAGGGCATACCTTTCTAGAAGTAATCCTATAAGGCACCATAATCCTACCTTCAACTAGCTATGGTTTGGTGATAAGAATTGACTAGTAAATGCTGAAATAGGTGGCCTTAACATAAGTACTTATACATAATAACACAACCAACTCAATAAAATAATGAAGAGGTATTAAAAAAGAATAAACATCTTGAGTGTAATCCATTTACACAAAATCATATAGGATGGTGTCAAAATAAATAAGCATAGTAAAAAATGAATATCAAGAAAAATGCATTCCCAAATAGAAATTAGGTCCCAACCTGAAAAAACTGTACAATGGGAAAGAATCAGGAGAACATGTCTCACAACTGAACATGGTCAACTCTATTTGTAAGAACCTGGATCTTCTTTTTAGGTACGTTTTTCCTTTTCCTGGAGTTTTTGAGAAAAATGAATTTTCTGTAAATTTCTGAAGTACACGTCGTGTACTTTATGAGTACACGCTGTGTAATCATTCCTGGCCCGAAGAAGTGTGATGGCCGTGTCCGGGTCACCCACATGGTGTGTAAGGCTGAGGTGGAGGCCAGTTAATTCGGAGTACAGAAAAATTGAAGTACACGCCGTGTACTCAAGAAGTACACGCCATGTACTTTCTTTTTTTCATTAAACAGACCGGGGTCACACCTAACCCCCAAAACCATCTTCTTCTTCAGTTTTCATCCGTCCAAGAGCAACCATATGGCCGGATCTTCGACGAACTCCCGCCTCGCCATCCTTTCTCTGATTCGATCACGGCCGATTGCATCGGAATCACAGCAGTGAGTTCTTCCTTCTACTTGAGCATTGTTTCTTGATTCCTCCTTGTTTTCAAGTTATTTTGGGATGAACGTTTTGTGCGTTTTCTCAGGTCTACGTCGTTCTAAGATGAATTTGTCGTCGAGATTCACGTATATCGATCTCCTAGGATCGAGGTAGGTGGTTTGTGCCTTTCCATAGAAAGTTGATGGATATTTTGTGCAATTTCCACCAATACCCTTGAACGGGGTATTGCGTGTTTCCTTTATTTCCCTTGTTACTTGTCTGCTTTGCTTGGTTGCTTTAGTAGAGGTTATTTCTTGTGATTAGAGGATTTTGTTTGTGCTCAATTTGTTTGTCATGCTTGTTCTGCCTGTTTGGCGTTTAGCCAGTTTCCATGCCTAGTTGTAGGATTGTGGACTGTTGCCTTGTTTTCCTGTTGAGCCTTAGTTGATAGCCAAGTAGTTCTTGAGGTTTACTTGGACGATGTACACACGTGCTGAGCATGTATTACCATTCACTCAGGACTGTGAGAACCTAGAGTAGTAGACCAAAGGGGGAATTGACGGAAGGGATTCTCAAGAGTGTCTTTTTAATCACGATGCGAGACCAATGAGAGAATTGATGGAAGGGATTCTCCAGAGTGTCTTTTAATTACAATGTGGGCCATAGGGGGAATTGATGTTGAGTGCTTCCCCAGAGAGCCTTTAGCACGATACGAGACTATAGGGGGAATTGACGGTTAGTGCTTCCCCAGAGAGTCTGATTATTTTACGTAGATGAACCAGGGGGGTGAGACTGTGTGTGCCTCCCAGAGGGTTGCTAGTACTTAGAGGTTGAACCATAGGGGTTAGAATATGAGAGCTACCCAGAAGGTTACCTGTTTTCTTCTTATTGGTGACTATTTACTTGTGTGTTTTCCTTGTTAGAACTATTGTTTGTAGTTCCCTGTGCTTTTCCGTTTACTGCTTCTCGTTTTATTACTACCATGTATTCATTGACTGTTAGGCACAGATCTTTGGATGATTGCCTACTGGGATTGTATCTCACACCCTATTTGGGCCATGCTTTTGGGCCCAAGAATACTATGTTGTTGTAGGTATAGATAAGGGCAAGCACCCTTCTACTCCAGGATCTTGACTGCATCAGGAGCTGGGGAGCATGGGACAGAGTCGTGGCTCGCGATGTTGAGGATATTATTTTGTTTTTCTTTTGCACTTGGTTTCAGTTGTATTTCAGCATGTTGTTGTGTTTTCTATTTTTCCTTTTATACTTGTACATGCTACATCATTTTCATCATAGTTATATATCTACATTACTTCCGTTGGTTGGTTTCTATTGTTATGCATGTCATTTTCGGCTTCCACTGTTTATTGTTGTTTTCATACCTTCTATACCTTACCGAATGAGGGCATAGTTTCCCCACTGACTCACCAAGGACCTCGCTGATAGTCAGCAGCCTCTGGTGTTCGGGGAAATGTGCTGAAGTCATGTGGCGAACCGGGTATGGTGCACCAGTGGAAGGGCTCCGGACTCAGGATGTTACAAAGAGGTATCAGAGGAGTTCTTTTCTCTTGTCTTACTGTTTGGAGACCTTATCCAGGGATAGGATGGATTCGGTACTTGGCATTAAGCTGTGCCTGGGATTAGCTAACCCGTGTACAGGGAAAAGCCATACTACCTCGTTAATTGCAGTTTTCTGGTTTTGAGATTTTATGGTTGGTATGTTTTAACCTAGATTTATTCGTATGACTTGTAGGGTTATTGTTTTGATATTTTGGTTCTATTTCTTCGCAACCCGATGAGATGTGGGAATTCCATCTCATTCATCATATAGGCACTTGTAGAAATCACATGTCATGCATTCTTCCCATGCCATCTAGGGTGCATTAGCGATTGCATGCTATTTTAATAGACTTTTTGTAGAATATGTATGCTGTTGTGAAAGTTGTTTGATAGATTCTCTGCTGTTATGTTAGGAATATTTTTCTTTGTTCCTTGCTTAAAATGAACACCAAATTTTGGTTCTTGAAGTGTTATGGGCCCTCCCGGATCGGAATTTGGCATCTTTTCCCTTGTTTTTTTCGTGTTTTTGGAATTCTGCGCAGTTTCTGAGCTACTGCCCAGAAAAATCCAGAATACACAGCGTGTAATTTTTAGATACACGCCGTGTAGTTTTTAGGTCATGTCACTAACCGTGTGAGCAGAACACGGTGTCGTAGGAGTATCTTCAGGAACACGTCGTGTACCATTGGTACATGCCGTGTGAGTTTGGAGCCGTGTACCTGGTTGTGTCACCAACAACACGGGCCGGGGAACCTCGGGTAGAAAACGTCGTGTCCGTTGGTAACATGCCTTGTAGTCCTGTCCAGGTACCCGGTCGTGTCATGAACAACACGGTTCGGCTTGACCTTATTTTCTGCACGCCGTGTTTGTTCGGAACATGCCGTGTAGTCTTGCCCAGGCACCTGGCCGTTCCATGAACAACACGGGACGGTGTCACCTTCGCCTATGCACGCCTTGCTTGTTCGGAGCACACCGTGTAAGGTCTAGCCGTGTAGACGTCCATGAACTCAACAACACGGACCACCGAAGCCTTGTCTAGTGCACGCCGTGTTTGTTTCGCACACGCCATGTAGGATCGGGTTGAGTCGGACCGTGTGGGTTAGCCGTGTAAAGAGACTCGGTCAGGGGAATAGTTTTCTAGTACACGCCGTGTGTGGGGGTCAACACGCCGTGTAGTTTGTTGTGTACACGACTTGTAGGGCAGGAGTACACGCTCATGTCAGTGGTTTAAGAAGACACGTCGTGTAGTTTTATACACGCCGTGTAGTCGTGTTTTGCAATCTTGTGTGTTTTTCTTCCCCTGTTCCCGTTTTATACTCTTGTGATCCTTGTCCTTGTTTTCCTGATCTAAGGTGTGCTTTCGATATTTCAGAGCTATGCCTCCAAGATGTCCTCCAGTCGTACGTCTGTCGTCAGGCAGTGATCAGATTCCAGACAGGGCTGATCCGGGACATCATGTCGATCCCCCAGCAGAGCCAGCCTTGGAACCGGTTGTTGTAGCAGTTGCGGGCGTCGATGCGCAGTTCAGGGAGGGTTTCATGAGGATGATGCAGGCCTTCCAGGGAGCACCGCCTCCTGCCTCGTCTATGGAAGACTTGACGCGGGTCTTTCAGTAGCAGCATCCTCCCACGTTCTCGGGGGAGGGAGGACCTCAGGCTGCAGAGTCATGGCTGGAAGCCATACTGACTATATTCGAGCATCTAGAGATGCCTCAAGAGAGGCGGGTCATGCTCGCCACCTATATGCTCCGAGACTCCGCCAAGAGGTGGTGTGACGTGATCTCACAGGCGAGTCACCAGCAGGCTATGACTTGGGAGGAGTTCCAGCGCGTGTTCTATGACTACTTTTACCAAGATAGCCTGAGGGCCAATCACGCCCAGGAGTTCATGAGCTTAGAGCGGGGTACTCTATCTGTCATGGAGTATTCCTCCAGTTTCACTGACCTGCAGCATTTTACACCCCATTGGGATGGGATTGGGGTGTATTTGGTGAGGAAGTTTGAGGATGGACTCAGGCGGGAGATTCACTCACAGGTGAACATATTCAAGCTGACTTCTATTACTTCCATCGTCAACCAGGAACTGATTGAGGAGCATAATCTGAGAGACTTGGGAGTTGCGAGTCGGGGCGGTTCTGCTTCCAGAGCTAGATTTCCTTCAGATGACAGCAAGAAGCGCCGTAGGGAGCCTACGCGTGGTGATTCGAGGAAGCGAGACGCATCATCAGGCAGCCAGGTGACATGCTACCAGTGTGACCGGACAGGGCACATAAGGCCGCAGTGCCAGAGAGACCCCATGGAGTGCCGATCTTGCGGCAAGATGGGTCACCTTCAGCATTTCTGCCAAGTTTTCTCACCAGCAGCAGGTTATCGGGGTTCTTCCATGACTCCTTGTTCAGGAGCATCCCCACTAGTTTCTCACCAATCTGGAAACAAGAGTTCTTCCAGCCGTTCGGGTCGAGGGGGGGTCGAGGCCGTTGCAGTCAGCCACTAGTTCCTCAGCACCTGCAGGGAGGTTCAACTCAGAGAGTTCAGCCAGGGGCATAGGGTCGCGGTGCAGTCCAGTCTTTCTCCGTGGAGCACACTTATCATGGGCAGGATCTCATCCATTCTACTGTTCGAGGTACGATTTTAGTAGCCTCAGTTTTATCTTTAGCCCTTTTCGATAATGGTGCTATGCATAGCTTTATCTTTGTTGTTGTTGTGGAGAGCCTTGGACTCTGCGTCTTTTCTTCTGCCGACTCGTTGACACTAGACACGCCTTTGGGAATGAGGAAATCTAATGTACGCCATTGTAGATAGTTCCCTCTCGAGGTTGCAAGGTATCACTTCTTATGGGACCTCTACATCCTAGAGATGACAGGCTATGATGTCATCCTTGGCATGGACTGGTTGATTCCCATCCGGGCAGTCATCGACTGCTATCGCCACAGAGTCAGTTTCATTTCACCAGAGGGTGAATCTTTCCTTCGTAGAGGCGAATTGGACGTTCAGGCGAGTCGGGAAGGAATTGAGAATCTTGGGCTAGGAGGGGTGATAGCCCAGATTGCTAGTCTTTACCTGGATGATCAGGGGACTCCACAGTTGGACTTTCCTCCAGTGGTGGATCTCTTCAGGGATATCTTTCCATAGGACTTTCTGGGTTTGCCTCTGGACCGTGAGGTATAATTCTCTATTGAGATCATTCCAAGAGCGGAACCAGTGTCCATTCCTCCCTATAGGATGGCCACACCTGAGTTGCAGGATCTCAAGAAGCAGTTGGAGGAGTTACAGGCTAATGGTTTCATCCGACCCAATACTTCTCATCGGGTTTCGCCTGTTCTGTTTGTGAAGAATGCAGTTGGTACCATTCGGCTTTGTGTGGATTATCAGAAGCTGAACTAGTTGATGGTCAAGAACCGATATCCCTTGCGGCATATTGATGACCTTTTCGATCAGCTTCAAGGAGCCTGGGTGTTCTCAAAGATCGACTTGAGGTCCAGTTATCATCAGTTGCACGTTAGACCTTCCGATATACCTCTAACAGCCTTTAGGAGCAGGTATGGTCTTTACGAGTATACGGTCATGCCATTCAGACTCATGAATGCACCTGCAGTTTTTATGGAACTGATGAACTAAGTTTTCCATCCTTACTTGGATTCCTTCATCATGGTCTTCGTCGATGATATCTTGGTGTACTCTCACACTCAACACGACTCGTGCCACACATCTCGATATCGTTCTGAGTACACTGAGTGAGCATCGGATTTATGCTAAACTCTCTAAGTTCCATTTCTGGATAGATCAGATTCACTTCTTGGGTCACGTCATCTTAGAGGAAAAATTATCTGTGGATCCAGAGAAAGTGAGAGTTGTAGTTTCCAAGGAGCAGCCGAAGAACATTTTTGAGGTACGGAGCTTCCTAGGGCTAGCTAGATACTACAAACACTTCATTCAGGACTTTTCGTGTCTAGAAGCACCCTTGACAGGTCTGACCAAGAAGGGGGTGAAGTTCTTATGGTCAGATTCTTGTGATTCATCCTTTCAGGAGTTGAAAGAGAGCTTGACGTCAGCACTGATACTAGTCTTGCCAGAGCCAGGAAAGAGCTACACTATTTACTGTGATGCTTCGGGTATCGGGCTGGGAGCTGTGCTTATGCAGGGAGATGGAGTCGTTGTGTACGGGTCTCGGCAGGCCACATGATAGGAACTACCCTACGCATGATCTAGAGTTGGGAGGTGTTGTTCATGCCTTGCACTTTTGGAGACACTATCTTCTAGGAGAGCACTTTGTGATCTTCACTGACCACAAGAGTCTCAATTATATCTTCACTCAGCGTGATCTGAATCTGAGGTAGTGCAGGTGGGTCAAGTATCTTCAGTCTTTTGATTTCGAGCTTGCCTATATTCCGAGAAAGGGAAACGCCATGGTAGACACGTTGATCAGGAGAACTCAGATTCAGGCAGTTCATGAGGCTAGTAGTGAGTGGCAGCTGATAGCTATGTTCTCTGAGGTGCATCTAGAGGTGCACGATAGACGGGGGCAGAATTTTCTATCTTCTGTAGCTGTTACCTCCACGTTACTTGATTGGGTACGGATGAGGAAGCTATCAGACTCGAAAGGCTTAGTCCTACGGGAGAGTGTGTCAGGAGAGGACCCTCTTCCTAGATGGACAATGGGCGAGGATGAGATCTTGTGTTTCCAAGGACTCGTATGGGTGCCAGCAGACATACGCGAGGAAATGATGCAGGATTTCCATTCCTCTGTTTGGGCAGTTCATCCTGGCGTCACCAAGATGTATCGGGATCTTCATCGCCAATACTGGTGGCCAGGTATGAAGAAGGATGTTGCTGGTTTTTTCATGAGATGTTCTTCTTATTAGCAAGTGAAAGTAGAGCATCAGTGACCAGCAGACCTTTTACAGCAGTTACCCATTCCGGAGTGGAAGTGGAACGATGTTGCAATGGACTTCGTGACTGGGTTGCCGAGGTCACCGCAAGGGAATGATGTTGTTTGGGTTGTCTTTGACATATTTACGAAGGTTTCTCACTTCTTACCGATCAAGGAGACCTTTAGTGTCGATGATATGGGACGAATTTACATCAGATAGATTGTGTGTCTGCATGGAGTTCCGCACTCTATTGTTTCATACATAGATGCGCGCTTTACCTCTCGGTTCTGGTAGGGACTTCAGAAGGCCTTGGGTACACATGTACATTTGAGTATAGCATACCGTCCCCAGACTAATGGCCAGTCCGAGCGCACGATCCAGGTGCTTAAGGATATGCTCCGAGCTTGCATCATTGACTTTGGCGGTTCTTGGGAGAAGCATATTCCTCTGGTGGAGTTTGCCTACAACAATAGTTTCCAGGATACCATTCAGATGGCGCCATACGAGGCATTGTACGGTAGGCTATGCTGATCACCCTTATGCTGGCTGGAGGTAGGAGAGGCAGCTTTGCTGGGACCTCGTCTTGTACAGGAGACTTCAGAGCAGATAGAGCTGATTCGGAAGAGGATGGCTACAGCAAAGTCTCGGTAGAAGTCGTATGCTGATCAGTGGAGAGGACCTCTGGAGTTCGAGGTCAGTGATCAGGTTTTCCAATGTGTTGCACCGAGGTTGGGACACAAAAGGATTCGGAGACAGGGTAAGCATTCACCGCAGTACGTCGGGCCGTTTGAGGTCTTGGAGAGAGTGGGGTCTGTTCGGGGTTTCTTCTTCTCCGACTCATTAGGGAAATTCGAGGATGGATTTCTTTAAGGGGGGATGTTTGTAAGAACCTGGATCTTCATTTCAGGTACGTTTTTCCTTTTCCTGGAGTTTTTGAGAAAAATGAATTTTCTAGAAATTTCATAAGTACACTCCATGTACTTTATGAGTACATGCCATGTAATCTTCCCCGGCATGAAGCCATGTGTTGGCCGTGTCCGGGCCACACACACGGTGTGTAAGGCTGAGGTGGAGGCCGGCTAATTCGGAGTATGGAAAAATTGAAGTACACGCCGTGTACTTTCTTTTTTTTCATTAAACGGACCGGGGTCGTGCCTAACCCCCAAAACCATCTTCTTCTTTAGTTTTCGTCCATCCGAGAGCGACCGTATGACCGGATCTTCGACGAACTCCCATCTCTCCGTTCCTTCTCCGATTCGAGCATGTCTGATTGCATTGGAATCACAACGGTGAGTTCTTCCTTCTGGTTGAGCCTTGTTTCTTTATTCCTCCTTGTTTTCAAGTTATCATGGGATGAACTGTTTTTGTGTTTTCTCAGGTCTACGTCATTCTAAGAGAAATATGTCATCGAGGTTCACATATATCATTCTCCTAGGATCGAGGTAGGTGGTTTGTGCCTCCTCATAGAAAGTTGACGGATATTTTGTGCAATTTCCACCAATACCCTTGAACGGGGTATTGCGTGTTTCCTATTTTGCCCTTGTTACTTGCCTGCTTTTCTTGGTTGCTTTAGTAGAGGTTATTGGTTGTCATTAGAGGATTTGTTTGTGCTCAGTTGTTTTCCATGCTTGTTCTGCCTGTTTGGCGTTTATCCAGTTGCCATGCCTAGTTGTAAGATTGTGGATTGTTGCCTTGTTTTTCTGTTGAGCCTTAGTTGATAGCAAAGTATTTCTTGAGGTTTACTTGGATGATGTACATACGCGTTGAGCATGTATTACCTTTCACTCAGGACTGTGAGAACCTAGAGTAGTATACCTAAGGGGGAATTGATGGAAGGGCTTCTCCAGAGTGTCTTTTTAATCACGATGCGAGACCAAGGGGAGAATTGATGGAAGGGCTTCTCGAGAGTGTCTTTAAATTACGACGAGGGACATAGGGGGAATTGACGTTAAGTGCTTCCCTAGAGAGCCTTTAGCATGATACGAGACTATAGGGGGAATTGACTATGAGGGCTTCCCCAGAGAGTATGATTATTTTACGTAGCTGAACCAAAGGGGTGAGACAGTGTGTGCCTCCCAGAGGGTTTCTAGGACTTAGAGGTTGAACCATAAGGGTAAGACTGTGAGAGCTACCCAGAGGGTTACATATTTTCTTCTTGTTGCAGACTACTTACTTGTGTTCTTTCCTTGTTAGAACTGTGGTTTGTAGTTTCTGGTGCTTTTCCTTTTACTAATTCTCATTTTATTACAACCATAGATTCATTGACTGTTAGGAACATTTCTTTGGGTGATTGCCTACTAGGATTGTATCTCACACCCTGTTTGGGCCATGATTTTGGGCCCAAGTAGACTATGTTGCTGCAGGTATAGATAAGCACAAGCACCCTTCTACTTCAGGATCTTGACTGCATCAGGAGCTGGGGAGCATGGGACCGAGCCATGGCTCGTGATGCTGAGGAGATTATTTGGTTTTTCTTTTGCACCTGGTTTCAGTTGTATTTCAGCACATTGTTGTGTTTTCTATTTTTCCTTAGATACTTGTACCTGCTGCATCATTTTCATCATATTTATATATCTAAATTGCTTCTGTTGTTTGGTTTCTGTTGTTATTCATGTCATTTTCTGCTTCCGCTGTTTATTGTTGTTTTCATAACTTGTATACCTTACCGAATGAGGGCATAGTTTCCCCAATGACTCACCAAGTCCCTCGCTGCTAGTCGGCAGCCTCTGGCGTTCGGGGAAACGTGCTTGAGGTCATGTGGCAAACCGAGTATAGTGCACCAGTGGAAGGGCTCCGGAATCGGGACGTTACACTACTAGATATGACTATTCCTCTTTGAATCATGCTCTACAAAGGTCACTACTAATATATATGTTCATTGCATTAGACACATCATGTTTCTGGGTGTCCCGTGAAGTGGTTAATATATATATACATTATAGGATTCCTTGGAAACTAAGAATTGTAAAATAAGATAATACAATAGTCATCTCATCCTATAAACAATAAAAAAATGAATCCCTATAGATATATGCTCATAATGAATCCCATGGGGGAGAGAAATGGGATCTTTATCTCCGAATACCTTCAATGTTAGAAGAGTTATCTTTCAACTCCAATGGTTATCTATGATTCCCAAGAAAATGCACAACCTCACAAGAATATTAGTATAGGGGACCACTCCTCACTACTGCACTTTTAAATCCAATGATCACTAACTCAAATGGTGGACCTACTCATCATCGAAGCTCAATAATGGGAGAGTACCACACAGTACATAGAGGACTCATGCCCTACTATAGTATTGAGGAGTACCGATCCTATATGTGGAATGATTATGGGAGACTCCTGCCCAAGTGAAATAAGGGATTAACATCCTCAACATCTCTCTAATTATCACACCCAGTCCCTATCATTGGTCATGCTTTACTCAATGAAGAAACTTTCTTGAAAAACATCATGTTATATATCTAATTCCAAAACAAGTTCCACCATTTCATTATATGTTAAAAATGCATAGAATAGGCTATTCATTGGACCAAATCTGGGATACAAAGGAGGATATATACAATGTGAAAATTCTTAAGAAAATTAAATGGGTTATACATTGGGGAACATAACTTGTGACCTCACCTGGACAACTGGTTGGGTCCTCTCTAGCATAAATCTTGCCCATAAATTAGGACTACATACTGTGTACATGGGTTAAATATCATTTATTCCCTATATAAGGGTATGAATGTTTCTTCTGGTCCATTCCCAAGTACCTTAGCCTATGCCTATGTAAATTGTCCATGTCTATATGCCCTATCCATATAACCATGGGTTACATGATGATCCACCATTTCCGGTTCAGATGGTGTGTATGGGACACACATTGCATGGGATAACTATCTTCACTAGAAAACCTAACTACCATAGCTAGGGGACTACAAAACATGTGTTCCGGAACTACATGGCCTATATGTCAGTTTTTCCAAGATGTCAACAAAATTTTCACACTTCTCCCCCAACCACCCTCTACCACTATTACATCCTTGATTAATTCCTAATAAATCAAATCTAGGGATGACCGCACCAAATTCATCATGGGTGACCAGATTCCATCCATATAAACATTTTATGATATATACCACCACGCGGTGCCACTCCCATGGATGATGAAATGATATCCGACCTCCAATCTATGTCATCAGCACACACAAAAAAAATCACATCACAATCCATATATATAAAACAAATATATAAATCCTATATGCCTCCTCTTTGAATCTTGAGGTTTGATCACACTCGAATTTGATGTGTAAATGTTGAATTTATACACTGTGGACCAATGATGAAAAACAAAAAAAAAAGAAAATGTGGGGATGTACAAGAATGATTTTATATAACCATTGGATGATGGAGTCATAATCTAAGACCATGAAATGAAGAATAAACTCAAGTGAGAATCATATGTAAATTAAGGATAATAATATGCTTAAATAATACCAAAATAAATGGTCCCGTGTGAAGAATTCAATTGCAGAAAATTAAGAGATAATATTCATGACTATGAATTAAATAAAAGTGGGTGTAAATCCATGAAATAATTTCCCATACCATGAATATGAATCAATAATTGGTGAAAAAACTATTTTTTAGAAATGAATACGATAATCCCACTACATTTTACATCTATCTCATGATTCACCTCGATCAATTCATCATCAATCCTTGATATTGATCCACCAATGATAATGGAGAATTATTCCTTCTCCCCAATCTCTCAAGTTTATTTGGATAACTCTATGAATTTTATATACAATTTTATTTATAATGAATATTTAGGTCTTGAGATATTAAATAATTAAATTAATATAATTATTTAATCTACATAATGCATCCTCTAAAGGCTAGCTAAACTAAATTCCCAATGATTACCAACATTATGTCAAACCTATAGTAAAACCCATATTTTGAAATCAACTATGCGCTTAGATTTCCTATAAAAGTACATCATCAATGAAAAAATAATTTAAATGAGAAAAATATGTGCATGTAATTTAATATATATGAAATTTTTTAAAATATTAATTTTGGGGTACTGTGACACCTAAACACCGCACCAACTACAAGGAAAATTCTTGACACATATAAGAAATATTCAATTGACTAAATAAAAAAATCCAAAGTTATTAAATTATCTTCCCCTTCATGTATTTTTGGACCAAAAATAAGAATATATAAAAACAATTGGGGGTATAGATTCCATATTTTACTCTCATGCGCATATGGCTCTCCCAAATGCTCCTATAATACAAAATCACTCTAATGAGAGTAAGTGTACATCCACACAATATTCTCACAAATCATTCCTCTATCTACCCTTAATACTCTATGAATATGGATTTATCCTAAATATCTATCTCACACAATAAAAAATGTGTGAAGGTTTGTGCATGTATCTCCTCGGTTATTGCTCTTAGAATATGTCATGCACTTTGTACAACTGTGGGGGGGGGTAAGGATAAATACTAGTGAACCATTAAAAATTTAGGAATTATCTAAAATGACCCACTGAACATCGGGGATAGCTTGTATCATTAGATAAGCTTCCATGATCCTCATCTTGGGGATACTCTCTGGAAAAAGTGGTCTGCTTGTTGAAACTCCAAAGGCCTACAACGTTGATATGGGCATGACTTATTTCACATCTAGGAAGTTATCATATTATCAACGATCACTTGAACATTATACGACATTTCTTACACCATTTATAGTCCAACAAGAGGTGTCTCGTGAATGTCCCTCAACCATAATGGTAACAACTAGGGTCTCTTTTACAACACCTAAAAAGGTTCAACAGTGATAGTAGATTCATAGTTCTAAATATAATTAAAATCAAACAATGTAATTCGATCCTCGTAGATCTAGATAAACTCAAACTCATAGGATATCAGAATATCCTTCAAAACCAAGATAATCTCTACAAATTTTCCATTCACATGGGAGTGAAATGTTGTAATAATCTGTAAATCGATCCCAAAATCCTTGGGAAGTCCTCTATACAGCAATTAAATTAACTAAAAACATGGTAAAAGATGATCATCATTGTTACCCCATGAAGCCAGATAACTCATGCTTACACAACTTCCCAAAAACATAAAATGAACCCTACTCCATGATGTAAATTATATTTGATAACATGGTCAGTCATTTAAAATTAATCTAGATAAAATCATGGCCTCTCACTGTCTGTGGAATCCCAAACACAAAGTATATAAATATTCTATCCCACTTCCACTATAGGGTCTCAAGAGGATGAGTCAAAACTACTGAAGAATGATGTCTGTCATTTACCTACTGACATGTGAAACATTGAGAGATGAATTGGTTGATGTACTGACTCATGATATCCCAACCAAACTATTGCAGATGTTTTATTTGCATATTTACCATACCACGATGTACAACCATGGGATAAGTGTAAATATCTTTTATCACATCTACACAAAACATAACTGGAACAACTAACCATACCTAGAAAAAGTTTAGTTCATCATATCCTTAATAAAATCACTATATTTCATATCCTATTGATATCTACTAATCTATAACCTCAATATCGATGTCTCCCAATAGAGTATCTGTAAATTGTTTTGATGTGGTAGAGTCACCACCATCATATGATGAAAAATGAAACCCCTCTCATCCACCAGGGTTAGCTGCGAGGTAACCATCTTCTAAAAAATATTCTCCGCTGAGTGGGATTATGAATTATTTCTGAGGTCATATGCCACAATTTTTTCCAACCTATGAGTATAAAATATCTCTATTTAATATTCATATAAGAACTCAAACCAACACCACTATGCCTGGATGACATATATCAAAGTGGTGATGTACTTGAGAATCTACTCATTTGAGTAAACTAAAATACTGTCACCAAGAAGATAGTTCCACCACATCTTTAGAAATAATTCTACCACTACCAAATCGAATTCATGATTTTCATAATTCTACTTATGATCTCTAAATAGACTCATCCCATAAATGATCATGGATTTCATCTAAATCAACACTTACCCAATCCTAGATCCAATGGCATCACAAAACATTGCATACTCCACTCCCACATCCAGTAATCTCAAAATAGGTACACCGGTTAATCTTTACCTCAGTTCTCAAAGGCTATCTGACAACCCTATGTCCAGGTAAACATTCTCCCTTTTATTTTCAATTCATTCATTGTGGCTTATACCCTAGAAAATTCTTCCATTAAACTATTATATTACCCCACAAAAATATGAATATTTTACAAGTATGAAATTCTCTAGGTTGGATTTGAAGAAGTCACTTCATCAATCCTCACCATATCCATAACTAAAAAAAGCTCGGAGTTGACATATCGTAGTAAGTGAAACTCATAGATCCAAAACTGAATATTCAAGCGCATACCAAAACTCTATTGTGCCTGAAGTATGTCTAGGACCATCCTAAAATTCTAAACACACTCCTCCTCTAAAACATAGTAAATGATTGTGTAATTTATGAAGTTAACTATGAATCAATCCATGTATGAATAAAAGGTCCCACTCATTAGATTCATGAACACATCAAGGGAGTTTATCACACTGAATGACATCACTATGAAAAAAATGAGTCTATAGAAGCATCATGATTCCATATTCAAAATATCATCTATATGAATAATCAATTGATCATGTTCAAACCTAAAATTTATCTTGGGGAACCAACACGCACCTCACCAGTCCTCTAAAAGGGGTACTTATCCTTTATCATTACCTAATTCAAGTGAATATTTTTTGCATAAAACGTCAAACACCCATCCACCATTTTTAATAAAAAAGGATCTTCCTATGGGGACATATGTTTCTTTATAAAACCGTTCTCTCAATGGTTCTACCACTACACCATTATCTCATGGAGCTCAGTAGGGTCAAACTGATATGTTGTGGATTGTATCATTGTATTATTGAGGTTCATATTAATGCATAAGTCTATTTTCTTACATGGAGGTAATCTCAAACCATCTTTAGGGAAGACATCCTTATAATCCTCCACTACCACTGGAAGTTAGATAGATAAATATCCCACTACACCAAGGTGTATTCTGTCTAATTAGTGGGTGATATCTTGAAGCTTCGTGCTCGCAATACCTATCTACTCATCCATAAGATATATCTCTCCATGATGGGGAATCTCATACCATATATACAGATGCATCGAACTCTCATATGATGACATTTTATCTAAGAACACACCATGGATAAATACTCCATACCCAAGATGATGAAATATGGTTTCATTTTTATAAACAGGTGGTCCAATGAGAAACACTCTCCATTGAGTTCTAGATCACTCTTTTGATGGATATAATATTAAAATTAATTACTCCCAGTAAGATTCATTAACCACATATTTTGAGATAAGGTCTCAACAAGAATTTTTAGATCTACCAAAATGGATATAGAGATGAAGTAATTACAAAATATAGCATCTATAAGTACAAGAGAAATAGTATCAAATGGGTTGGTCATACCTTGATTAATCTCACTAGAAGATTATTCATACCCATCCCTAGCCTATATTTTCTCACGCTCATCCTATGATCCTGGAATGGTCCTCCAGGAGGTGGTGGTGGAATTAGATCGTAGTGTTACCCTCCAAAAAACTATCCTCCATATATAGATCCACCGTATCCTCTTTTAGTACCACTACTCTAAAAGATTCCATGACCATGAATGGGAGATCCCGGATCATGACATTGCCTCTATATGGGAGGTATATCCATATCTTTCTTACCCTTGTCAAAAAGTATGGTATGGTAATAACAATCCATGTTACCTCACACGTCACAATAATAAAATCACCCCTCTCTGAACTAATATGATCCTTCAAAAAAACCTCTTCTATAGATCCACATGTCTGGGTATTGGCATGGTTATTCCTCGAGTGTTATGACCCTAACACCTATAACCTTTAAGATATTGTAGTAAACATAGCACCATGATGACATTTTCATCTCTATCCTCCTAGACTCCATATTCATTAATCTTTTTGTAACCAAATCTCACTATATTACTCCATCATATGTAGAAATCTAATAGGAGATTACACTAGTACACATGTATCTATGAAGTAATTTCTTAATCTTATGAGCTCATAAGAACCCATATTTCCCCATATCATGGGATTAAATAATGAGGCCAATAAACCTCATGTTGTACACCAAAACTATCATATAAACCTATTTAAAACATAGAAAACTCCAGATTCCACATATATCCTAGGCAAGAGGGGTAATACACATTTTAGAAAAGATATGGGAAGTCCTACAATTTTAGTGTTGTCTCATTACGATTTTTTATGATTAGACTCCACTAGTTCCCTATAGCTCCAATAAATTGACTAGGTGAAATAAGAACTATCTAATAATTTGGGGTTTTAACAAGACTGAATATTTAGAACATTTCCTCTAGAAAATACACCACTACATAAGGGTATAGATTACTATGAAAAACTCAATGGTATCTATCACTGGAACACACATAACACTATAAAATAGCACAAAACATCATCTAACTATTACGGAGACATCCTATCTCCCATTTATAGTCAATATTCTTTCAATATTACTATGGGTATCACCTCATGATAAGGTCCCTGAAGTGAGGCCTCATCACTCAACTAGTTGTACTCATGATCCTGTATCGACATCCTATCTTTCTATCGTCATAGTGGCATCCAAAAAGTTAACATTATATACCATGGTTAGATGAGAATATATGGTTACCTTACTCACAAAGTTTATGAGTGTTAAAAGGACTAATAATATATGGTACATGTAACACTAGATCTATGGAATTGATGTCTCTGCATTACGAGTCATCAAGTAGATAGTTTCAGTCCTAGTGAATAGATATGTCAGACGACACAATAACAATAGGTTCCATGGTCTGAAATCTACAATCTATATACTCTAAATATATTTCCCAATGTTCCCAATCCAATTCCAACAATATTGTAAAACACGAAACGCCAAAATAGAGAAAAGAACAAATTTGATACCATTATGTCATGAACCACCTCACCTGGGCCCAACTAGAAAGCAGTAATATGAGTGAGACTCCCTAAACCCACATACAATAGGCTATGGGATTTTGACAATAGTTGAGTATGAAATGATGAAATGGGAGGCATTAACCGAATTATCTCTACACATGCACAAAACCATCTCCATGCAATAGGGTATATGTAATATGAAGGACTGAACATCTACAGTGTAAATCTTGGATGCAAAAAAACCTCTAGGAAAACATCATTGGATTGAAACATAATAAAAAATTATAAAAGTAAAAATACATACCCAATAAAAATGAGGTCCCAACTGAAAATAAACATTAAAATGGGAAAGAAAAAAAGTGATATTGACTAAAAATCTCTATGTATGTACACCAAATATGATCATCTATACTTGGTGAAAAAAATTCATTTCATTCATACTCCACCAAGGTAACAACTGATTTGTATTCGTCCTAAATTAAACACAATTCATGTGGGTGAGTCCCATGTATGGGAAATTATTTATATACCAAGGTATTATCAATGAAAAAAAGAAGGGATAAATAGGAATAAACAACAGTTATCTCAACCCATAAGAAAGAGTGAAAAGAAACTCTATGAATATATATGTTCATAAAGAAACCCAATAGATAGTGAAAGGGGATCTCCATATCCAAAGCCCATCTATGTAAGATGATTCATTCTAAATCACCAATGTTCATATCTCATTCCTAACAATACATGAAACCTCACAAAAATATATTTAGTGTGGATGATGCTCAGAATTTTTCTACGCATATGATAGAGAACTAACTCTAGGGTAGAACCTTCTTACCACCAGAGCATGATGAATAGGGAGTATAAATATATAGATAAAGGAACAATGCCCTTTAAGTTTATGGGGGAATACTAACTCATATTGTGGAAATATTATTGGTGTCTAATGCCCTAGTGCAGTAAGGGAGTACAAACCCCAACATCTCTTTGATGATCACATTTTATCACTTGCATTAGTCAAACATTATTCAAAGAAGAGACACCCTCATAACACCTCACATTGTTTATTTGATGCCAAAATGAAGGCCATTATCACATCCCATAAGGAAAACATATTATGAAACTATACTCATTAGCCCAAATATTCTTCCCAATGGTTGATATACACAAGGTATAAATTCCTGATAAAAGTTCGCGGAGTGTACTTAGGGCCAAATGGTGTGTGACCTCACCTATACAACTATTGTTTCCCTCATCGCCACATGGTTGGGCTAGCCATGTGGGGCTACAAAACCATTACATGGGGTGAACTATGTGTCTTTCCAGTATGGTTTTATTCCTATATCATTCATCCTATTCCCATGTACCTGGGCTTATACCCTTACACATTGGTTATGTACAGGTGTCCTAGCTGAGTCCATGAGTCAGAGCCATGTACCCCTAGGTAACATGTCAAGACAGCAGTACAAGGACACATTTTGTGTATATGACAAAAAAAATGTGATATTTATCATCTTCTGAAACCCTAATCGATACAACTAGGGGACTATAAGACATGTGTTCCTGGAAAACATTGAGTGTATGTCTGTTTTTTCTAGAAATTAAAGAGTCCTTCATGCATATCACCCATACTTATGACTCCACCTTTTCAATCCTAATTCATACCAGGGATCACATGTCTATGGAAAACTACACTTGATCCTTCATTGCTGGAAAATTTCTTTCCACTCAAACCATGTGCTTTAAATATCATCGCACCACTCTTGTCCCATGGATAAGGAAACAAGATCTGGAATCTATGATACATCTTAAACAATGAAAACCCATATCACATCGGGATCCATCTATAAAAACCTTATCTATACATCAGGAACACATCTACCTCAAATTTTGGGGTTAGATAGCCCTTGAATATGACTTAGAAATTCCTAACAATGACCCTATAGGACAATGGTGAATAATGCAATAAAATGTGGTGAGGAATTCACAAGATCAATATTATATCACCCCTAGCCAATGAAATATTATCCAATGAACATGAAATGTTGAAAAAACCTAGGGGAATCATATATGAATCTTGGATAACTATTTCGTTTAAGAATTTAAAATTATTTGGCCACATGTGAATAACACGATTATTAAAAAAATAAGATAAAATAAATTGTTTTCAATTAAATCAAATATGGTGGAAAACCATTAAATAAAATTTCATTCCTCTAGTACAAATCAATACTTGGCAAAGAAATCCTTATCTTGTGATGAATACAATCATCCCACTGTGTTTTATGTCTATCTAACAATTCACCTCACTCTGTTTGTCATCAATCCTTAGTTCTTATCTTCCAATGAAAACAAACAATGATTCCCCCTCTCTAATCACTAATGTTTATGAATAAAAACATGTGGACATTCCATAACAGTGTATTTATAAAACAGGATTGGGTTTTTGTGTAATTAAAAAAATTAATTAAATAATCTAATTAATTCAAGGTACATCTCTACCAATGGATGCCTCAACTGAATGCCTCTCAGAAACCAAATATACTTTATCCCTATGGGAACACCCACATTATAGAATTAACCATGGTCTTAATTTTTTCTAAGAGGTCCCAAAAAATAGAAAAACCATTTAAACAAAAAATATTTATGTTTATGCTTCAATATATATTAATATTTTTAATATTCTAATTTTGGGGCCCTTCAACACCCTAACACCACTAGATCTATGAGAAACCATCCTGAAACACATAAAAAATATTAAATAGAAAAATCCCAAAATATCGGAGTAGTTGCAATACTGATATATCCATCATGGCTCCTAATTCGATATTCTATTTTTGACAATTATAACTTTCATTCTTAATTCTAACTATTTGAGACCAATAACATTACTTGAACCCATAAAAGGAAAAATCGTTGTATAATAAGATGATCTTCTCCAAAAGTCTAATGAGGGGGAGGGTCGAGTCCTTAACCCTCACACATGACTGCCAAGCTCTATTCCCAAAACATTAGT
The DNA here is from genome assembly GCA_963277665.1 of Viscum album. Classification (NCBI taxonomy): domain Eukaryota; kingdom Viridiplantae; phylum Streptophyta; class Magnoliopsida; order Santalales; family Viscaceae; genus Viscum; species Viscum album. Next base: position 164,977,145 of record OY728149.1, read on the forward strand.
AATAGAATCATTATAGGATGATTACTATAATTACAAGGGGTATTCATCTAGTTTTTAAAAAAAATTGTTGCAAATAGAACCAAATATAGTCATAATTAAAAAACTAATAATTATATATGAAAAAATTAATCAATTTCATGTAATAAATATTATAAAAAATCATTATCAAAATAATAAATCAATGAAACAATTAAAATAACTCATTAATGTGACACATTAAAATTCATTATAACATTTATGTTTAATTATTACTCCTCTATTTTTCTATTTACTCTCTTGGTATAGTATAAAAATTAATATAAAATAAAAACAAAAATAATATTTACCAACCTAGTGAAACATATATAAACATATATAACATAAATATTATGGCCTTTCAAGAAATATGGGATATACCATTATTTTAACTTGTTTTCATGTTTTGGAAGATACTATATGTTGTCTGAAAACACATAATAATTATGATATAGAAAAAATTAATAACATTAAATATAGAAACGCAACACATTCATAAAGTGAGTAAACATTTTTTTTAAACAATCAAAATTTTCCTTTAATTACAAATAATCATTTAGTAAAAATATAACATAACCATCATTAAATGAACTAGTTACATGGCCAATAAAATTTCTCATAAATAACAATGATAGAACTAATTTTAGTAATAAATTTCATATACTTACTGAAAATTAATTTATTATTATATAAAACACTTTTAAGGAGAAAGAAAGAAACTAAGTTAAAGCATTAAGAGAATACCATAATAATTAAATGAAAATTAAATCTATTGGATATGATCTCCCAACATAATTTAGAATAAGTAGTATTATCCATGGAATCTAGATCATCCTTCAAAAGTTATTCAAACTAATATTTGGTCTTATCCTAATAATGAATGTACTCCTCTTGATAGATCTTCCCTGTATTGAATCCCCTGATCAACATCGAATCCTACTTGTCAAACTAGTTAATCTGCTACTCATTGATAACAACCCTTAATGGCCTTCCCATAATAATGTTATATTCTTCTTTAGTATCATTAATCATCAAAACAAATTCAACCATATATTCTTTTTCATGCGTAAGAAAATCCACAGAAGGATCTATCACAACACAAAGCTCATTCTACTGACCAGAAGAAACCTTGTGGGGATGTGGGTAAAATGTACATTAGTTTTTCTTTCAATTTATTTATTAATCTATTCTCCCTTTGTGGTGGAAAAATGAATATTATTCTCTCTATTTATAAATACCCCTTTGTCTCTTACTTTATCTCAAACATTAATTATGATCACTTTTAATCTCTTCTTCTATATCACCTAATAAATGATAAGAATCCTCATCATTAAACTCAATCTTGGGGGTCCCCTACTCATCTATTGAATTCCTAAAAAGTAAATTTTATCCTTATGGAATATATTATAATTCAACAACCCTTCAAATCTATTTCACAACACAATATAAGACACCTCCTTAAATATCATCACTTTACAACAAGATGAGTCACCCTCCCTTGGTGTAATAGAAGCCCTAGCTAGACCCTTGTCATTAGTACCAGTCCCTGAGTGCAGTTCCTTGGTGTCTGAAGCATCCATGGGATTCTTGGATCCTCCTTCATCTAACATGCTTGGGTCTACATTAATAAGACCACTATTTGGTGGTACCTCCTTCACAGTAGCCTCTAGCCCCAAAAGAGAAAGAATAGGCAGTACAGGTATGCTCAGATCATTCCTCGAGCAACTGAATACATCGATCACCAATTTATTCACTTCTTTTGATCCACACTTTACATCCATTAAAAATTTAGACTTAGTGTCCACTCCCACCATATTCTATCTAGCCAGGCCTACCTCACCACTAGACTCTTGTTCCTTACCATTGTCAAAACCCATATGCTTGGTGGGATTCACATACACTCATCTACAAGCTATCAAAAATGGCCAAGATGATTATAGAATGCACAAAAATTATACCATGATTAGTATAACACATGCTACTTGTACCTAAAATCTTCACCTACTATGATCCAAACATTATCAAATGACACTCTTAACACATAGAATTCCATAAATACTTATCGGTTAATAGGATGGAAAATAGATTCATTATATCTATCTGGATACAAGAATCTACCCACTACATTCCCAAGAATCCTAATAACAAAGGGATTTAGAAAAGGGAAAGAAAGATTAGGGAAACTAACCCAAATCTTGACCAAATAAGTGTCACGCTTTATATGGAAGTCATATATCCTTCAAAAGAGGTAGAACTAAAATTCAATAATGGCCTATGGTGTGATAGACCAGGCTCTAATAAAATTGTCCTTTTAAGAAAAATGTATCATAATATGTTTGCAGTCAAGAAAACCCATAGTCTCTCCCTCTATTATATGTCCCCATATCCAAAAACATACTTATCAAAAGAATAAACTGTGGGGTTTTACTACTTTGACTGAGTAAAAAAGTATGATTTAAAATCACCAAGGTTTGGTTGAACTCTAAAATCTAGATTGGGAGGTTAGGTCTCCTAAAAAACAAATCAGGGAATTTCAGACTCAGCGAATCTTGAGGAATAGGATGAAGGGGGTTGCATTTTGAAAAGGGGGAAAATAGGTTCCCACTCCCATGTTAGAAAAATTACATATAAAACATTTTTTAATTTATAAACTACCATATAATAAAATTTGAAATATAATGTATATTTTTTACCTAAATGTTTTTAGTGGGTTCATTTATATATTTCCCATCAACTTTCATGAGAATATTGAACCAAAAGTCAATTCTAATAACCTTATCAAAAACAACATTCTTCTATATCATCCATTGATAAAATTATTAACAACAAAAATGTAACTTATTCATATTAAACAAAATTATATTTTATTATTCCAACCAAATTACTTTATTTTATATTCTACTCAAAAACCATTTAAAACCAGATGTTCTTGTGTTTAATTGTTTCTCTATACTTTTTTATGTTTTTGAGATGATTCCAGAAAAAACAAGTTCACATTAAGAAAATTTTCATTATTTTTAATAAATTAATATCCATTTAATAATATAGTATCAAATAGGTAATTTGAATCATAATAACTCTTATCCATAATAAACTTATATTGATCACATGGTATCCCTTAAAGTACCTTTTCATACATTGGAATGAGACTCAAAGTTTATTTTTGTGAACTCGCACAATAAACTATAGAAAAAATCATTCTACTTTTTTCCAATTCTTTTCAATGTTCATTGGTTCATTACCATGTCAGGCACCTCAAAATGAAAAGGAATATACATATTTGTTATTTAAATATAATTACACTTGTATTTAATAATAATTTCAAGTATAGTAAACTATATTTACATATTTAATATATTTTTCACATTTTTCTTCTAAATTCTTTTTTTCCATGATATAGGAATGTTCCAAAAATCATGATATGTCCTTGTAAGTGACATCATATCATGTGAAAATTACCCCATGATCTACTTGTATAAGCCCCCGAAATCATATGTAAGCATACCATATGTGTATAATGGAACAACCACTATAAATTATTTCATCCTAAAAACATTTGAGGAATTCAATTTAATTTTTGTCTTGTTATTTTTTGGATCTATTAAATAAATATATTTAAAAATTAGTATATAAATGTAATAAATTATTTTTTTCACATTAACAATTACATAAGAATCAAGGTCACCCTACAATACACTCATCATGATAATTATTACACAATATGATTTATGGATGACTACTTCATGGATGGTAATTAATATCACCCTCTCCCCCCCAACATCCCTAAAGAAAAAAAGTCATGAACTAGAAATATGGAGTGATCTTGATGAATATTAAAACATATAATAAGGAATTGAATGTCAAAAATGGTTTATCACAAACGTAAGAAGCATAAATGATTAAATTTAGAGTTTATCAAATGATTTTGATGTCATAATTTTCATGTAATTCCTTCTAATATATTTAAATCATTTTTTTAATTCTAATATTCTAAATGACAAATCAAACATAGTTTAATAAAAATTTATAAAAAATAATTTAAACAAAAAATGGAAAAATGAGATAAAACATGTTTCTGTATTAAAATATATATGTGTTGTTTATAATCATTGATAAAAGAGAAAATTACAAGAACAAAATAATAATAGAATAATTTTCTTAGCTAAGACGATATTCATAATTCTAAAAAATTACAATTTATTAAGAAAAATGATGAAATTTTAAATGAACATCACAATAATGGATAAATATCCCCTAAAAACATAAGGGTACCCATAAAACTATTGGTCTATTAATTTTAAACTAATAAATAAAAAATCATAAAAATTTATTTAAAATATAGTTTATAATTTCTACGAAATCAAATAATATTTATTATTTCCAAACATAATCATCATGTTTCATATATGTATCCAATTTTTACATGTGATTTTAATTAGATAATAAATAAAACATGAAATAATGAAAATATTTATTTAATTTTAAATTTAGATAATCATTGAGTGATGTAATTTTGGAGGGAAAAAAATTAATCAGCTATTAAAATTTATTTCATGACATAAATCAGGTGTTTGATGGTTTGGGTATCTAATTAAATTATTTCCAATGTTAGTAAGAATCCTTAATGAAATCATCATACCCTAATGTTTGAAATAATAATGGATAATTTAAAATTTATTATTTTATATTTATCTTCACTTTTATAGAAACAATATAGGCTTTTAAAAAAAATATTATTTTTACTATTGATAAGATTTTCGTTGAAATTAATAAACATTATTTTTTAAGTATAATTATATATTGATTTTTTTAGAAGTGTTCATAGTGTAGTGAAGATAATTTCATTAATAAAAACTTCATTATTAAATATTTATGTTTTATCAACATTATTTTTTTCCTAATCACATAAAAATCAAGTATATATTTACAAGTAATGAAAGTGGACACCATTCATAAAATAAAAAAATGTATCTAATGGGTTATCATTTGTTATCTCAAAAAAATAATATTGATAAGTACCCCTATATTTTTATATTTTATTAAATATAAGGACATTAAATTTTATAAAAAAGCAAACATATTCCATATAATTCATCGCATTCTAGCTAAAATCATTGTACAGTACAACAGGTATATATGAAATGATACAATATCTGGAATGTTGAGGCCTAATGTATACCATGATTTGGATATGAAATAATGCATAAACAATGCCTAATTACTTAATTTGAAATCAATATATACATTTAATTAGGGTTGTTAAAATCATAGAATATAAAATAAAAGATTAGAGTATAGCTTCAAAGAACATACCTTATACATGAAATAAATAGATATACAAGGGTAATTGATTCTCCCACATGATTATAATAAAGGAGATATAGAAGGAAATCGAAAATCTGGAATGAATAAGGATAATGTTGCATTATGAAGGAGAATATGAATTTTTCCTGATAGAGGATGTAGGGAAATAAGAGGGGAGAGTTTAGAGGTAGTAAAGTTTATAGGGAGAGGGAATGATGGAGGAATAAAAGAAAAATGACGGGAGGTTTTCAAATTGGAGGAATATGGAGGAAAGGGGAAGTCACTGTGAGAAAAAAAAGGGCCAAATATTAATTGTTTTTAATAACCACAACTAATAAGAATACTAATCCTGGATTTTAAATCGCAAAAAAATGATTCATTATCCGGTGATGATATATAACCACCACTAATAACGATGGATTAATTAGTAGGGGAATATTATTTTTAAATTAGAGACATCCTTTTAATCCAAATCTAATAAAACTAAAAATTGTATGCTTTTTCATGTACTATTAACTAGTTTTCATTCAATATCTAAAAATATTGTATAAAATACTAATTTTTTATTGTTAATTCAAATCCTCATAATTAATTTCTTATAATTTTTTCCTCTAATAAATATTTCATTATGGGAATTTGATTTTAAATTATTGATATTATTTAACTAAATCACCATTTCATAAGTATATCTAATCTCACTGATACATTTTTCTTCAATTTATATACCTCTTATTATACTTCAATATCTCTATCAATACTTATTATTAGTATTTATTTTAATGATACCTCCAATCCAATGATCCCCATAGATATATACTTTCTTACTCTTCATCCCTTTTTTACTATATGTACATTTTCCTTGTGGAAATAGTTTCAGTGATTCCACTCATTTAGGATTCCATTATGTTAAAAATAAAGATATTTTATTTATGCTTTACATGTGGTTTTATTTTAATTCATTTTCACAATATTAAAGGATTTAATTAACATTACATTTTCTATTTTATCAATAAATATTGGTTCTTATTTCTTATTAGCTTTACACAATATTTTATTTTTATTCCATTATGAATATTATACCATATCAACCTTTGTTCATGGAATGAGAGAATATCTTCTTGTCTGGCCCCGTCCATATTTCTTTTCCATTTCTTTGTTTTTAATAAAAATGTATATTCATTTGTCTGTTAAAAGAACCTATCAACCTTTGATACACATCCCATTTAATTTTTGTATTTTCTTTCTCTACGAACATGAATTTGTTATTTAATTTAATAAATTCTCTTTTCAAAGCAGCTCGATTTCTTCTAGTCACATGAGTAGTTTATTTTATCATTCTTCATCATCATACTTTCATATTTAAATTCATTATAATATAAACATTATAACCACATTAATAGCATATTATTATAAAAATTTATCTACATCTTGTTTTAATCAATTAATTTCATCCCATAAATTCCATTTTTCATTTACTCATAATGTGGTCATATTGAAAGAAAAATAAAAATCAAACTCAGTGGTGTAGTTATAATTTATTTATATGGGAAGTACCTTTTTTTCCTGACTTGTATTTAATTCTCAAACAATCAGGACTACTATTATAAGGATAATAATTAAAATAATGTGAATAATAACTTTATTATTATGAAATATAATATATTATTATTCTCTTCCCTTTTCTGTTAAAATAAACTCATTAAAGTCATTAAAAAATTCTATGTGGATAGAAATTCCTCAATAATAGCATGTATTTCAATAATTATCCTTCTATCTCCACCCACTTGATTCATACATTTTCCACACTTTCTAAATTTTTTTTATTTACTTGTCATTGTAAACTCTTGTTGTCTCTTTTTTTAATGTTGGTTTCTTGATTCATTTGGATGATAATATATTATTCCATAACCCTTATTTGCCTACAACAATTGTTATATTTGCTTCAAGACACTCTATAGACTATATTTTTAAAATCAATAAATCTATAGAACTATTATTATTATTTATAGTAAATTATTCAATATTCATTATCATTACTACCAAACTAAAACAATCCATGTTGAGGTGGTCTTTTTCATCTAACTAGTATTTTATAAATCTTATACTTTCCATGTTTGTCAATTTAACTTAATCTACATTTCTTTTTATAAATATTCTTAAGAACCATAAAGTTATTTAATAATTTTTTCCTTTATTAATAAAATTTCACTTTTGATAGTCATTCCTCTTTTCAGTTCCCCGTGCACATATTTCAATTTTTCATTAAGAGTCCTGATCGACCAACCATCTCTAAATCCCTAATTCTCACCCATTATTAGATTAGTAAATTATATTATTTGGACATATTACTCATTTATATACTTAAAAATTAAATAAATAGTATGTTATGATTCCCTAATAAATTTTCCAAATATTAAATATTTGTCTATGTATATTTGAAGTGTGGATTGTTGTTTTTTCAAAACCATTAATCGTCAATAGAAATATATGTGCTTTAAATATTTTCTTATCCCCATAATTTGAGATAAATTAAAATGTACTAATTAATAGGAAACTATTTGTATCTCATTTTCTTAATCTTCCATTATTTTTCAAAGAAACTTCTTATCCTTTTTTAAATGTTACAACATGATTAATTTATTTATATATAAAGACATAATCACATTTTTTTCACAGAAATGATCCATAATTTTAAAAAAATTAATTCTATTTTGGATAAACCCATGTTGAGAATAAGAGTTTTTAATATAAACCACACATATTACCATAATATTTTCATGAAACACTATTACCACATTACAATCTAATTATATTTGTTCTATTTAAAGATAGATAGTTTTTTTATACCACATCGTTACTTTTTCAATGGGTTATCCAGATTTCTTGTTCTTTTGAAATAATCCATATCTTGGAAGATAACTCTTTTTTCCCCACCTTAAGGTTACTACGCACTTATTCATCATGATTTCTCTTCTCTAAAAACATTCTTCATGTTTCCAATGATACTCTATGAGAATTAAGAACTCAACAACTGATGAAATATCCTTATTCCACATCTTCTACAACACCCAAAATCCCCCTTTAAATTCTTTACTTTATTTAATATCACATTATTGTAAATAAATCATTTAGGCGAATAAATAGGTATTTCCTTTCTCTTTATTGAGAGAAACAAGATTTTGAACTATTGCTCAACCAAAACATTCCAATCCATCCAACTTTATTATATAAAGTACTCTTAATTATTACTCTCCCTCTTTTCCTATAGAAATTCCTTATAGGAATCATGGTTTATTCTTATATTATTCATTTATGTTGTATAGAATATTATTAATTATATTTTATAATACAAAAATTCATTTGATTTTCTTTTACCCTTGTCTTTTATCCACTAAAAAAATTCCCAGATCTAGTATAACAGTAATAAAATAATTTGAAACATTTCTATCATTTTGGTAACATAAAAATAGATCCTATTTGATTTCAAGATCATCATTCTTGGATAACCTCTCATGAAATTCAATCTCTTCAACTGGAACAACATATATCCCTTTGGAACTTTCACTTATTTAGTACTTTTCAATATGTCTTGATCTTTCTAGTTTTTATATCTAAAAATAAGGAACACTTTCTTAATTTACTCATATCTATTAGATTTTCCTCATGGTTTCTTCATAGCCTTTATGTTACAATTTGTTATAAAATCCTTCAAATCTTCTTCTAGGTTTTCATCCACCAAACCAAAACTTTTATCACTTTATTGTATCGATTCCCTTCTAAAATTAAAATTTATTCATTTATTTTTAACATTAATAGAGTATTTATAATGATACATGGTGTGTTCCATGTTTCTATAGTGTATAAATCACCACTTGAGTTTGACATCTTTTATAGATTTGTCCCTGTCTACTTTGGTTTATTTTTCTCAAAACCATTATTCTATTTACACTATAAAAATGACCCATGCTCCTTGGTCAACAATTTTATTGTTGTTGTGATATTCACATGAAATTATCATATTATTTGTACATAATTTTTATATACTATCGAAATTCATAACTATACCCACCTTTATTACAATAGTCATATAAGTTATCTATGAATATGAACGTATTTTTCATAGATATATTGTTTTAAATTTCAGGGTATTGGTTTTATAAAATTGGTAACATTTTTATTATAGAAATTATAAAAAATAATTCAGTAATTATATAAGATTTAAAAGATTCTATATTATTCCAACAGTCAAATTAAATATTATGATCATTCTAGAAGTTCTAACTATGGAAAATGTATCTCTTTCTCTTGCTTTTAAAATTGGTGTGGCTAGGAAATTTTTCTTGGGTTCCAAAATATGTTTGATTGGAAATAGAATAGTTTTATAGATCTTAATTGGGCCGTATGTTTCATTGATGTACTAACTTAAAACATTGATGCATTTATAGACTTATTAGTATTTCCATTAACCTATATTTTCCTAGATTTAAACTTTAAACCAATTAAATAAGATGAACTAGTTTTGATAAAAATATATATATGATAGTTTTGGGTTAACATTCATTAATATCTTGATTGATTTTGATCATAATTTTATTCAAATATCTTCATTACATTACTATGAGTCCATTTTAAAATAGTATTATCATTATATTTTTTGTGGTAGTAGATCGGTTCTTAGTTATATGATACGTTAAATCCTCTTTTGAGTCCAAAATTAAAATTTTCACCTCAAGTTTATAACATTTCATGTTTATAGAATGTTAATCATTTCCAACTGGTCACAAACCCTCTTCTAAATATCTCATTAAATTCTCAATCAAATCACCATGCATTTTTATTGATTCGTATAATGAGTTGTTATGATGTCTTATTCTTTTTTCCTCCAACTGAGCATCTTTGAATCTTATAAAAGTATTATATAGATTTTATAAATAATTTTCCATTCCCCTATGAAATTAATAGTAAAAATTTCTCACAAATACTAATTTTAAATTCTTCTTTACTGAAAAAAATATTTTCATTGAAAATTCATATAGATTCTTTTTTAGATTCAATTTGATTTGCAATTGTCTTGTAACTTCATAAGTTCATAACCAAATAATATTTCATTTCACCAGACTATACTTATCTATGTTTTTTTCATCAATAAATGCCTTTATAAAACTAAATATATAAGTGACTACTTTAAAGGTAACATTCATTAAATTATATTTCACATTATAATAGAGATATTCAATTGTTTAAATTGATTCATCCTCCTAAAATGATATACAGCTTGAACATAATTATTCAAAATGATCAATCTAAAATATTTTTGTGGTTCAATAATTATCATATAGATTATCTTGAAATAATTACATATCCATATTTTATTTCTAGATATTTCAAATTTTCATGCCCTCCCTTTTCTTCTTATTATATATAGTTTTGGATGATACCATAATCTTAGCTTCAACATGGATGAAGACTGACAAAATTTACTAGGATAAAAATGTAGTTCCCATTGTAGGATAACTAGTTCTCTCTAATACCACATAATGTTCCTAATGGATCATGTTTGGACACTAAAGGGGAGTGGGTTAATCAAAGTTACCAATTATCTCATATTTTATTATTTTTCTCAAAATTACCCATTATAAAACATGATCCACTATTTCAGTTCAGAGGTATATATCTATTGAATCATACAAAAGAATTAACTTAGTATGTAATGTAGAAATTACAATAATAACAATAACATATTTATATTTTTAGACTGTTTGATCCCTCCTGGAAAACCTAATTCATTCCAGGTTTTACTCAAATTGATACATGAATTTAATGGTCATAAATTTCATAAATAGATTAAAAGTTCCCCAAAATTGACACATAAGGGTTGGAAAAGTATCATCCACTTCCCTGTCATTTCTAGATTATGAAAGTGAAGATATCTTCATTCCTCATCGCACATCCTTCATTCATCTCAATGGGTATAAAACTAGTTATACTGGTCCTATAATTTTTTATCGTGTTTTCAACCTAAAAAACATGTTCTTAAATGGAACACCTAATGAACCCATAATTTTTTTCCACATCTCATATCTTTAGATGCAGTGGTCAATCATCCTTGATCTCCTCTCGGTTTTATTTAATAGTATTCTCTATGATAGTTGAATATAGTAGGATTGGTGATCCACCTACATCTCACTTCTTCTATAAGAATTGACTCTGTAGATGTGGTATACGATTATGTCCTTCCCACTCAATTTTAAAGTGCTCCTTAATTTTATTGGATATCCTTATTCTTTTAATCATAGGTGGCCTCCATGTAGAAAAGGTTTCGAGACCTCCCTCTTCGATATAATGAAAAAAACATTCACTTCATTTCACTAGTGTTTGTGATTTGAAATTTATTATTTTTTTAAGTAGAAATTATTTTCATTTAGATAATATTTAATTTTTTTCTATAATTTTTGTACTACATTGTTTAAAATTATATTTAATGTTTTATTTGATTTTTTTAAAATATTTTATTTTAATTTTTTATTATTTTTTTGTTAAATGGTTTTAATATTTCATTGACTAATTTTTTTTATATTATTTTAATTTTGTTTAATATTATGTTAATATTTTTTTATCTAATGTGAGGGATTTTTTATCTTCCATAATATTAATTTTATTCAAATTATTTTTTGAACCTTTTTTCATTAAATATATTTTTATCTCTTCGATGATTTTATTTTTCTCACATGATTATTATTTCATCTATGAGTTTTATCTTCCATGCATCTATTTCCCCATGAGAGTATTTTGAATCATTTTTCATGAAGAATCTTCTTTCTATCGCATGAATGTTTTTATTCTTATATGGAACGCATATCCTATAAAATGTAAGGCATAATTTGTTCCTATACCCATGCATATCATTCTTTTGGGATTACTTAAAAGAGTTTGTCATATGTGGGTTCCTATATCTGAAAATATTATGTCCGTTATTCAACCTGATGTAGACAATGAATAGACCATGAATAATTAAAGATCATATATAGTATCACTTCTAAATAAGCAGGCATTAGAAGCAGTTTTTTATAAAACTATTAGTTGTTTAGACCACCGCTTAAATGTTTAGAGGTGGTTATTAAAATAACCATGAAATGAATGGACTATATTCATTTAATAGTGAATTTATCCATTTATAAGTGCTTTCTTTCTGTGTTTTTTTAGATCTTTTATGGGTGGTTTCAATTTTATCTAATAGCTATTTTTTTAAAACAAAGTTCCAAAAAATAAAATAGATAAGGTGAATCTATATTTCACTAATATATATAGTGGTGGTGATGTTTAGATGTGGTTAATAGTAACCACTGCTAATTATAATTCTAAATAATATATTCAGCGATTGTTTTTAAAAAACACTGATAAATATTTCAGGTTGATTTTTTTTAAATATTTAATCAAAAAAGTAAATATAAAAAATCTAACATGTAATAAACTAAAACATAAAGTCATGATAAAACCATCACACATATGAGATAGACCACATTAATACATACATACATCCCAAATAATAAATATATACATCCATAGTCATTATAACATCATTCTTCGTTATCATACACATGTTTTAAAATTTACCTTTGTTTCGGCTTTGGTCGGGTTCTTAGATTATTTTTATCAGGAACCAGGTGTGAAGGGTCTAATGTTTTAGGTATTTCCTTTTTGTATTCTTATCAAAGTGATTTTCAATAAGATACCCATTTTAGTTTCTTGAAAAATTGAAAATTTTGGGTGGATAGGGTGTCACACACGGTTGGTACAAGGTTATTAGTAATTGTATTCCATACCAAGGTAACTATGTGGTAGGTGTATGGGTGACACAGAGCTACCACACATCTAGCACATAATTGTGCTCCTCTAACAATGTAAGCTTGTACTAGGTTAGGTTCATGGGCAGAAGAATCCCCATGGATTTTGTAGTGTAAGTTAGAATGTGAGGATTAACCATGTTATAAGTTTCTTCCTCGGTAGATACAATCACATGTTCAATCCACAGATTGATAAACCATGTGAAAAAACCATGGGGTCTTATAACTCATTAAAATTTAGGGGTTTCGTTTTCTCTCTCCCTAATTTTGAACCCTTAACCCCTAATTTTATTCCCCTCTCAGTTTCATCCGCCCCAGTTGTATCCTCCCCTTCTATGGATCCCTTGGACCACCCCTTTCTTGGTGGTTTTGGTTTTGAAACTTCAAGTAATTTTCTTGTAAGTCCTTCTCTCCTTTGATTTCACTTTTATTCTAGGGTTTTTCTTCCTCTCATTTCGGGTTTCAGTTTTATAGTGGTTAGGGTTCCAATTTTTGGATTTGATACTAATATTTTGGGCTCAATACTATTTTCTAGGGTATGATATTGCATCTTTGATGTGAAGTTGAGTTGTGATTAAGGTTTCAGAACATATTCTAGAATTTTCTCTAGATGATGTAGGTAGTTACATGACTTAATATTTTTAGTTGTTTTTAGTATGCATGTTTTTTTATTTATCGATGTTTTATAAATTGTTCAATGGGTGTGAAATAAGTTTTAGAGGGGTTTTACATACTTATATGATGAGAATGAATTTTACAAAAGACATTGGCTATGTTTTGTGTGAGTACTTTAGTGTGATGTTTTATGGAAATTTTTATGGATTGTTTTAAAGATTCAAATCAGGTTTTCTAAGGAATGTATAGTGAAAGTCTATAGAAAATGAGATTTTAATGGAAATTGTATTAATTTGGCATGTTGATCTTATTGTGAACCTTTGGATTTTAATTATAAATTATTTAAATGATGAAAATCATGTTTTAAAAATTAACATTGTTTAAGTATGATTTTACTAAGAGGCTTGGCCCATGGAATTGGTTGATCAATGTGGTGTTTTCTTTTTGTTTTTAAAAATGGGAATCTATGAATTGGGGGAGAGATGATAAATTCATTGAAAATTTGTTTTTGTGTGATTAAAATGAAAAATGGTTTGTTTAATGAAAAATAGGGATTTTGTAGAAAATATTTTCACTATTTAATGAAAGTGGTAGTTTTTGCAATATGTGAACATGAACTCAACCATACAAAAATATCAAGTATCTAGGTGGACTAATTAGTTATAATATGCTCGACATCTTGGAAGTGGTTCATCTAAAATTCATCTAGCATGATTGAGGATTAAAACACTAATTAAACTATGCTGATAATTGATCTCCACTATAATCTTAGTTTTTTCTCCTTTTTAGTGGCTCGTGAATGAGGATGATTATGGTTGTGGTTGATATACCACATTTCACTGAGGTACATGGTTGTAGTGACCCACTCAAGCTATATTAACTCTACGGACTTACCCATGGTACTCTACTATATATGATATGGTGTCATCTGTAAGTATATGGTGGACCTATTGGGTGTCTGTGTGTTTTTGTAAATTCCCTTTTTCCTTTAAGAAATTGGTTGTGAAATAGATTTCCTTCAAAGTAATTCCTATTTAAATTTTTACCCAATAAATGTTTTTCCTGGAAATGTTTAAAAAGAACTTACTCAAATGATAATATTACATTATATTTTAAATGTTCCATCCTGAAATTTCTTAACTTGGGTGAAATCCTACTGGGCTTTATCTCACACCCTAAATATACATTTTTGTGTATATAGACCTCGTTTTATGTTTAATTCATGTAAAGGCATGGTTTTCCATGATGGAATGTAGGGTTTCTAGTGGTATTCTTTTTTGTATCGTGATGTGAGTGGCTGGAGGATGTGGCTCCTATCGTTGCATGGAGGTTTGGAATAGAGTTTTAATCCCCTTTTGTTTTTTTATTTGGTGGTTTTTGTTCAAGGTTGTAAACTTTAATTTGGAAATTTCTTATACCCTTTTTGGTTATGTATATATCAGTTTTTGTTTTTCTATCTTGTGGGTTGTTTTTATGTGTAAAATTAGTTAAAATAGTTCCCAAATCATTTATCAACACCCAAACACTATTTTTCAACTCAGGGGGGTTGGGAATGCCCTTCAGGCCATGCAGTAGACATGGTCTGGTGCTGGGTTGGAATGTGACCTATCTTGGTTCCTTTAAAATCGTATTGGAGCCAGGTAACAATATTTTGGGTCTTATTCCTTATGTAATAGTCTTGGTAGACCAAAGGTAGGATTTTCAAAAATCAATGTTTTGCTTACGAGTAAGGTGCCTGGATAGCACACCTCATGGGGGACATGAGCTACAATGGAAAGTTATGTTTTATATGGTTTATATGGTTCTTTGGGTTTCTTGAATTTTCGTTTTTAGAAATGAATTGGGGTTGGGGAAATAGTCTCAGTGAACTCACAAGGTCGGGAAATCCATGTGAAACCAAGGACATGGTCTAAGAACACTCCCCATGACGGTGGTGTGACTGACGTGTGGCCGCCAACTATACGCCTGAGTCACCCATCATCACTAGTTTCTTCTCAAATTGATTTGTGTCTCCTTGTAATCATAGAATTATTATGAAAACACCTCTTTTTAAATGGTGAAAACCTGATTTTAAAGTGGATATGGTTTTATTTTCAAAAGGGTGGAAAATGCATTATCAGAATAGTTTTGAATGAGGCTTAGGAAAGTTGGATTTTCAATAAATCAATGTTTTTCTTGCGAGTAAGGTGCCTGGATAGCACACCTAATGGGGGACCTGAGTTACAATAGAAAGTTATGTTTCATATGGTTTATATGGTTCTTTTGGTTTCTTGAATTTTCGTTTTTAGAAATGAATTGGGGGTTGGGGAAATAGTCTCAGTGATCACACAAGGTCGGGAAATCCATGTGAAGCCAAGGACATGGTCCAAGAACACTCCCCATGATGGCGGTGTGACTGACGTGTGGCCACCAACTATACTTATAAGTCACCCATCATCACTATTTTCTTCTCAAATTGATTTGTGTCTCCTTGTATTCATAGAATTATAATGAAAACCCCTCTTTTTAAATGGTGAAACCCTAATTTTAAAGTGGAGATGGTTTTATTTTCAAAAGGGTGGAAAATGCATTATCAGAATTGTTTTGAATGAATCTTGGGAAAGGTGGATTTTCGATAGACATTATTTATTTAAAACGAGAATGATTTCAATTAGATTTTTTTTAATAATAAAATATTATGATTTATCAAAACAATTGTTTGGGAAAAAGGAAATATGTTTTTGAAATATTTTTGGAAAAATTTTTTAAATAAAAAAATTGAGATTTAAATTAAAGGGTGATTGATTAAGTGGGGTTTTTTTAGAATTATAAATGTTTTAAAATGAGATTATGTGTTTGGAATAAATTTGTAGAGTTTAAAAAGGGTATTTAATTGAATAGTTGGTGTTTGTATGAAAACATTTTGTGAGATTTAAATTGGGCTTTCGGTTTTGTGGTATGTAAGTATTTAAAAGATGATTCATTGAATTTGAAATGAAAATCTGGGGTTGAATGTTTTGTCTTGAAAAATGGAAGTGATTATTTTAGACATTTGGTGTTCTCCACAGTGATCACATGCATGGGAAATGTATAACATGGATGAGTGTCTGGATTTTCATGGGAAAAATACATGTGTGATACTCCACAAACTACCAATGATAACTATGTAACCATCGAGTATTGCTTTATTTCCAAAAGTGTATTAAATGAAAATATGAGGTGTTTTATAATCCATATTTATGTATTGTATTTAATTATGATTTGTAATTGTTTCTTGTAAGGTTTATTGAGTTATAAAACTCTTATCTCATAAAAGATATTTCGATTTGTGTTTTTTCGGTGAGATGGTTTGGCATAATGGTTAGTGGTTTTTTATGAGAAACGATTGGGATTCCATTAAGTAGGATCCCTTTTTTGTGTTTAGTGTTTTTTTATTGTATTATTTGACCATTTTACCAGTTATATTGGGTCCTTGAAATTTACTTGTCAGCTACTATACACCCCCAAAAAGAATTGACGCATATTCTAAGTGTGTCCATGGGTGATCCAGTATTGGAAGACCCTCTATTTAGTCAATGTAAGGACCCTCTTCTTGGGTTTTAGGGTTGATTATATCTCTCTTATTTATCAGTAAAGTATATCCCCTTGCATCATGAGAGAAAATGTGAGATTAGCTGAAATAATATTTGGTTTCTTTGAGTTTATGGAGTCATTGAAGGTGAATCATGACACCTTTAAATTGAAGTTCATACCTAGAAGTAATGGAGGTAGTTTTAGTGAGGAAATCTGAGAGTGCTCCGGGTTGTTGGTGTTCGACGCTGCCTTAAAAAGGTAATTTGGATCTTTTTTTGGTTTCTTCTAAGAAAGGGTTCATAGTAGGCCACTAATATGGAAACTATTGTCATAAGAGGTTGTTATGGTCATTTGAAAGAATTTGGTGATTTTTGGAACTCAATCTATGATCCATCTCTTTATAATAGTTATATTAGTTGTGTGGTTCTTTATTGGTGGCATCTCACAATGTTGTGTTATTTTACAAAGGAAAAGGTGGGTGTTTTGTATCCTTTAAAGTGTCTTTGTTTTAATATAATAATTTATTTCTTTTGGAGAATTCTAAATTTCTATACTCGGATTGAAGGTTTCTTGATTGTGTCCTTTATTTTTTTATTCTCTATTTAGGGTGTGTTGTGTTATGTCGGTGATGTCTGAATAGCAGTATAGTCACTTGTGGAACAAGAAGGAGTAGTTATGTTTGGGGGTTTTTAATGCAGAACTACAACACAAAAGATGCTTCAATCATATGAGCTCCAGCCATAGGTCCTATATTTAAGGCGGCGCATAGTCAAGAACCCCCAATGATGTAAATGACCTTGTTTATTGTCTATAGTCATCATGGGAAATAGAGATAGTTAAAGCCTATTGTGTAGACGTTTTGTCCGGAATTTTCCCTCTTGGTAGAAAGGGACGTGGGGACCCTAATTATTCATTGAGAATCATGTGTGTGAAATAATTCCTCTTTGGTTATAAAGAGGCGTGGTTTTCTTGTTTTCTTAAACATCATTGCTTGTTCCCTCTTTGGTGAGAATCTCCATGTGGTTTCCCATGAATGGGAAGCCTTGTGAGTTGATTTCAATTTCATTTTGGTCTCATCTGAGGATAGTAATGCCCCATAATAGTACTAAACTATGTAAATATTTTTTTTTGGTTTAGGGTCTCTTCTGACAAACCCCTTGTAGTAGGGGGATGGTCTATGATGAACTCCCTGTGTCTGTCTATGTTGGTGAGTGTGGGAAATCCATATGTTTTTTGATATTAGGTTTCTCTTTTTGGTATGTTCTAGTTGGCTAAGCTGGTTGGTTTTTGTTGTTAAGAGGCCCACCATGGATCTTGCTCGGCTAACTCTGAAGTAATCCAGTGTTAGTCTAATCCTAATGGGGGGAGTCCATTCGGGCCTCCACATGTTGGCATTCTGGTCTCATCTCTAGTTTTGGTTTGATCCCTAATGGTTTGAAATCCATTCGGGCCTTCCCATGTTATTAATTCAGTATCATTCCATGTGTTGGATTGGCCGTAGGTAGTCTTACCCATATCTATATAACCTCAAGTTCCTTTCTTGAGTAAAATATGGGGTTGAAGCATACCCAATAGTTTTGTTGAAAAAATGTTTTGGAAGTGTCCATCGAAGTCTGGTTTGGGTTCATTTTCACTTCTCAGGTAGGTGGAATGAGTTTCTTTGGTAATTCTTAAGGTGTTTTTTTGTGGATATAAAATTACACATTGTTGAATTAATTTTCTTTTGATCAATCAACTGGGGTTTTCAAACTTTTGGGGGAAGTTGGCACAAAACAAGGAGTCCATTTTGGTCTCCTGAGTTAAATTTATAAGCCTCTTTTCCTACTTATGTTGTTCATGTCTTATTCACATTTATTATTTGTCATGAATCTCCTCAATTTTATAAGGATAAATAGTTAATATTTTAAAATAAAGATTTGGGATGGCTTTTCGAGGGTGGAATGCGTTATGGTAAAGAGATTTTTCAAATTGGGTTTTTTAAATTTACCTTTGTTATAGCTCGAGTCGGGTTCTAGGATTATTTTTCTCAAAAACTGGGTGTGATGATTCTTATTTTTGAGGTGTTTCCTTTTTATATTACTATCCTAGTGATTGTATACAAGTTCCCCCCTTTATTTTTCACAAAAAAAGTGAATGATTTTCTTGGAAATGGTGTGGCGCATGGTTGGCACATAGTTAGTAGTAGCTGTGTGCCCAGCCTAGTTAATCATGCAGTAGGTGTTTGGGTGATACAGAAGTTATCTGAAATCTAATGAACGACCATGTAACTCATCCAATATAAGCGTGTGGTAGGTCGGGGTCGTGGCCAGAAAAGATCGCATGCATTCTTCCTGGAAACTAAGACCGTGATGATTAACTGTGTGGTATGTGTCTTCCTCTATAGAGACGGTCACATAGTCACCACACATTTTGAAAAACCATGTGAATGAATAGTGCAAACTTCCAGCTCATTAAAATTTGGGGTATTTTTTTCTCTACCATATTTTTAACCCCTAAACCCTATTCTTCATCCCCTCTTAGTTTATTTCTCCATAGGGGCCTCCTCCCCTTCCATGGATCCCACAGATCCCCCGTTTATTTATAGTTTTTTCTTGGAAACTCCAAGGAATATTCATGTAAATCCATTTATCCTTTGATTTCTATTTATTTCTAGGATTTTTCTTCTTCTCCTTTGGGGTTTCATTTTTACAATAGTTAGGGTTCTGATTTTCTTTGTTTGATACTAATCTTTTGGGTCCAATCTAGTAGTCTATAGTTTGATCTTGAATCATTGAGGTGTGATTAATGTGAAATTAATGTTTCTCACCAGATTCAAGGAGCTTCTCTGTATGAGGTAGGTGGTTCCATGCCTTCATATTTTGAGATGTTTTTAATATTATTTTTTTATTCTTCATGTTCTATAAATTTTTCAAGGGGTGCAAAATATATTTTAGAAGGGTTTGGAATACTTATATGATGATAATGAATTTTAGAAAACAAATTTTATATATTTTGTGTGAGTTCTTTGGTGGGATGTTTTAGGGAAATTTCTTATGGATTATTTAAAGGTTAAAATCATTTTTTCTAAGGCACATAAAGTGCGAGTGTAGAGAAAATGATATTTTTATGGAAAATGTATTACGTTGTCATGTTGGTCTTATTGTTTACCATTGAATTCAAATTGTAAAATTTTTAAATGAAGAAAAGCGATTTTTAAAAATAACGATAGTTTAAGTATGATTTTATTATGTGGCTTAACCCATGGAATTGGTTGATAAATGGTGTGTTTTTCTTGTGTTTTTTAAAAATGGTAATATATGAATTTTGCAATAGATGATAAATACATTGAAATGATATTTTGGTGTGCGTAAAATTTAAAATGGTTTGTTTAATGTAAAATGGTGATTTCTGGGAAATGATTGGAATTGGTTTTTGAAAGTAGTGGATTGTGTGACATGTGGGCATGAACTCGAGCACGGGGTAATGTTGGGTATCTACGAGGGATGACAAGTACTAGTATGGAAGAAATCTTATATGTGGTTCATCCCAAATTTGTCTAGTTGGATTGAGGACTACTACACTAAATAAACTATGATGATAATTGATCGCCACTATAATCTTGGATGTTTCTCCTCTCTAGTAGCTCATGCATGATGATTTTGATTGTTGTGGTTTATATTCTATGTTTCACTCAGTTATGAGGTTATATAATCACACTCAATCTTCATTAACTCTAATGATTTATCCATGGTTCTTTACTTTATATAATGTGGTTCTATATGTTAGCATATGGTGGACTTCTTATGTGTTTGTTTTTATAAATTCCCTTTTTATTTTAATGAAATTTTAATGAAATGGATTTCATTGGAAGTTACCCCTTTTAAAGTGTTTACCCAATAAATGTTTTTCCTAGAATTGTTTTAAAATAACTTACATAAATGATCATGTTAGATTATCTTTTAAATATTTTAACAAGGAATAACATTATTTAGGTAGAATCTTGATGGACTTTGGATCACACCATATGTATACATTTGGGTCTATGATGAACTTGTTGTATGTTTTATTCAGGTAAAGGCATGGTTCACCAAGATGGCGTTTTGGGTTCCTAGTGGTATTATTTTGCAGATCATGATGGTAGTGGCATGAGGATGTAGATCCTCTCATTATATGGAGGTCTGGGATAGAATTTTTGTCCCCTTTTTTTGTAGTATTTTTATGTTATTATTCTAGGTTGTAAACATTAATTTGGAAATTTGTTATACCCTGTTTGGTTGTTTATTTATCAGTTTTGGTTTATTTTTCTTGTTGGTTGATTTCATTTTTTTAATTCTAAAAAAATTTCCCCAAAGAAAGTTAATGATGCACAGGCCTTAGTTTCTTACCCTTCAAGATTGGGAACACCATTCTGGCCATGCCACAGACTAGGTCAGCCACTAGGTTGGATGACGACCCGACTTGGTTCATAACTACAATAACCTCATTCAACCCATACATCAGCCATCAATATATACATATATAATATGTACAACAACAACCCATTCCCAATATACGTCCTCTACAAGACCACCACTACATCCACCTATTTTGGAAAAGAAACCCCATCAAGGAAACATTGTAGTGTCTTTAGGTTGATTGGGTTTGTTGAAAAACTGTGTTGCAATGTCAGTTGTGGATTTCCATAGAGATTCATGACAAGTATGTTGACAATGGTCCAATGAAAATGAATGGAGTCCCTATAGAGGGTAAAGAAAATTTCATATACAAGGTGGCTCCATTTCAAATATTTCTCCAAATTTTTTGTGGTCTAGAATTTTGGAGAATGACTGAAGAATCGAAAAATATGGATTCCCCTTAATTCATCATAGATATATGGGAATTAATTTTAAAAATATTTTACTTTAATGAATATCTTGAGTTTCATGAAGGCAGCTGGTGTCATGAATTTTTGAATTTCAATGAATGCAAGATGGGTTAACACTAATTCATGAAGACTACAAGAAACTTAGAAATAGAAAATTTTCCATAGAACATTATGAAAATAAGAAGCTTTATGGACTTGATATGAGATCTTTTCCAAATTGTGGTGGAAATCTTGGAGCCAATGGGAAAAGGAGTAAATGCCTATAAATAGTCATATACATCCCTTAAAAGAGTACATAAGTCCTTAATGAAAATATAAAGGCTCTCAATTACCAAATGTGATTCATGATGGTTTGTCTTGAGAAAATATTGGCAAAGAAAGGATTTTCTTGAATACCATGTATTCTTCAAAAAAATTGTTAAGATTCACAAAGGCTAAGTGATATTTTCCAAAAAGAGAGAGTATCACAGAGGAAAACTAAGATTTGTGAAATTAATGATCTTAAAGAAGGTTATTTGATCTTGGAAAAGGAGGTTATATTTGATAATGTTGTGGGGTTCATGAAAGAATAATTTTATTTTGATGAATTTCTCATTTTAAAGATGGTTGTGTGAGCTTCATGAAAGTAGTGTGCATCTCAATTGTGTTGAGAAGGGATTTCCCAATAAAACTATTCTAAGATTGTATTCACAAATTGGATTAATTTTTAACATAATGATACACAAAATGATCTGTAATACATATTGATTCAAGTGGTCTAATGAAGATTCATCTGATGGAGAATTGAGCGCACTATAGTTGAGAGGTAAATAAGCTTTCAAATTGTGATTGCTTGTCAACTAGGTGGGATAGTGAGTGTGCTCGGAACCTTGTAACAATAGTGCACTTTAGTGGATTTCGTATATAAACACATTTCCTTTGTATGAACCATATATATATATACCAATGATTGTGATCCATTTTAAATTGTTTTGTATCATTCATGATTTAATTTCTTCCAATACCTTAATAAGGGAAAAGGAGAGAAGAGTGTTTTTTATGACGAAACAAAATCTGAAGTGGTAATATTTTTAATCGTTATACCCTAATTCAACCCCTTGTGTATTTAACCTAGTTAGGCTAATAGTATTCATCCACATCATCTCATCAACTAAAACAGGCCACCTCATCTAATCACATGTGACAAAAAAAAGACAAAAATTATAACTAAACCTAATAAAAAATAATTACAATAGAATAATATGACAAAAAATAACAATATAACAAAAATAAATAACCTTCATGAATTACTTCTAAATAATTTCATGGATTATATTAATCAACCACCTACCTACCATCATTATCTATCACCTTTAAAAAACCATTATATTTAAAAAAACGAAATAAAAAAGACATAGAATATATTCATAATTTTAAACAAAAAATGTTTTTATATTAATAAAATAGAAGGTATTTTACATTAAAACAAATAAAATATCATATAGAACGTTACAATACATAAAATATCATGTTGAAATATGATTCAAAACTTGATTCTAAAATGGAACAAGTATATAACATTCTAATTAATTTTTAAATTTACATGTGGTGTGATATAAATTTACTTAATAAAAATTATTTATAGACTTGATATGAAATAATGGCCTATATTTCCAAAATAACTCAATTGTGGTTTTCCCATGATTTCAAATCTAAGGTCGTATTCTATGGTTTTGATCGTTACATGAGGATTTTAGTGTTTAAAAATACTAAAAACACATTTACCAGAATCGTGTTAAAACCATAACTCATAATGATGTACCTTTATTTCATATATTTAAAAAATAAATCTTCGATCCTTGGAGACTAATTTCAGAAAAATGCAATGATGTTTTTCTAGTTTTTATCCACAAACATACATTTTTAAATGGTTCAGTACCTTTAAAATGGCTAATCGATACATTCCAACAATTGTTCACATCAAATTAATGTGTTTTATACTCTTATAAATTATAAGTAATTCAAAAGTGGTTGTACCCTAATTTCACATCAATATGATGTCGTTCTCTATAGTTTTAATGATGACATTCATGCTTTAGTTCTTTAAAACACTAAAAATGTGTTTATAGGAATCCAAGAAATATTATAACCCATGATGTCATGTTGTTGGTACCTGAATTTCAAAAATCAATTAATAGTCATTTCAACCTAATTTCATATTATTATGATATATTTGACCTAGTTTTTACCCCTCCCCCCTCCTGGCACAAATTTTTAAAGGCTCGCATACCTTAAAAATGGTTAACTAAGATATTCAGAACACATCACATGTCGGATTGACATGTTATCTATGTGTACTCATCATAAATAAATTACCGGTGGTTTTCCCATGATTACACATCAATATGAAGTGGTTTTGTATGGTTTTGATCATTAATGAAGATCTTATTATTTTAAAACACTAAAAAAGTGTTTATTATAATCCCTAGTGAACCATAACTCGGAATGATGTACTATTAGTTAATACATTTCAAAATATAATTTATGGTTATTTCTGTATGATTCTGGTTAATCAAACTTTGTTTTCTTGTTTTTGACCCCCCCCCCCCCCCCCCGAAACACATTTTTAAAGGCTTTGATACCATTGAAAACTGTTTACCGAGTAATTCTGACCACACCACATGTCAGATTGATATGTTGCATATGTATACACATCAAAAAATAACTCAACAGTTTTGTTCCTATGATTTCATGTCAATATGGAGTTTTTTTCTTTGTTTATGACCCTTCCAACCATGTTTTAGTTTTTTTAACAAGAAACATGTTTATGGGAATCTCAAGAAAACCATTACTTGAAATGACATGTTGCTAGTTACTAAAATTAAAAAATCAATATATGATTTTTTTTATATAATGTCATGTAAATTTGATGATGTTTCACTAGTTTTGACGAACCCACACATGTTTTTAAAGACTTTGTGTTAGGACCAATAGGGGAATGTATAAGCTGAGAGGGGGGTGAATTAGGGTATGGATATTCTTTTTCTAAATTCTTCCTTCCCCACTGGATCGTTACATCTTTATTACAAGGGTCTCTTTGTTTTCTCTTGTGTGTTTATTATGACCACTTCTTTTTTTATTTATCAAATGATGATGCTTTAAATGCAATGCAGAGATGAAACCAGGTAGACACATAGATTTTTACTTGGTTCACCCTCACTGGGCTACGTCTAAGGAGCATATAACAGTGATTTTCCGCTATACCAAATCCACTAAGGCTCACTGCCAATAATGTTTGTGCTAGATCACTTCTATGTCCAGGCTAACTGACTTTACAAATTTTAGGGTTAGCTCCCTGCTTCCCCAATGGTCACTCCCTGTTTCTCTCTCTCTGTCTCACTACCGGTGGCGAGGATAATCTTCTTCCTCTTCCTAAGCTCACTGCTCCAGAAACGAATCCACTCACAGTTTATAGACCTGTAGGTCTCTTCATTTGCATGAATGCACACATCCTCAATTGTTGACAGATGCTCTATTGAAGTCATACTTGCATCCACTTATGAATATCCCTTTTCCCCTAACCACTGGGAAACTACCTTTGGAAAGTACCTTTGCAAAGCACCCTACTTCGCGAAGCTCCCAATTTTGCGAAGCTCAAACAAGCCTTCGCGAAGCTCCTTCCTTTTTGCGAAGCTCACAATTTCGCGAAGCTCAGACCATCTCAATGCTCAAGCCTTCGCAATGATTAGGCCATCGCAGAGCTCAAGTCGTCGCAAAGAGACTTCCCTCGTGAAGCTCACTGAGCCAACACAGAGCACACGACATTCGCGGAGCTAGAGTAGCCACCGCGAAGCTCTTCTTTCACAAAGTGCACTGCCTTCGCGAACTTCCTTCGTGAACAAAGAGCAAAGTATTTTCCCTGAAAATTATCTCTACTTTTCTCGAGTGGGACGACCTCTATTTATAGGAAATTCCACTGACCCTCTAACTTTCCATGCAAAGTCAACGCCACATCAGCTCAAATCGCAATGCTCCGAAGTTCCAACCGGAATTCTCTCAAAATCGCGAAGCACCATGGAAATTTTCTGATCACAGAGCTCGTCGTAATTGTGGAGCATCCCTTCAATTCCTTCTCACCTTCGCCATGAATCTCCCTCGCAATTCCCTTCATCGCCGTGAAGCTCCCTTGCAAAGCCCTTCACCACCGCGATGCGCTTCAGCCTCTGTCATTCGCGAAGCTTGTCGTAATCGTTAAGAATCACTGCTTCCATTCTTCTGGTCTTCGTGAAGTCCAAACCATGAAGCTTTTCTTCGTGAAATTCATTCCTTTTCCATATTAAAATATGATCTTCATGGAAATCCACTTTTCATGATGCTCACCAACCTCCAAATATTGGACCCCAAAAATTTGGCAAACACTGGAAAATGGCGCCACCTTGTACTGCTCTTTTGTACCGCCTCTAGATTGTCCTTTCCTTTTTCATATTTATTTTGTCAATATTGATTGTTAAAAACTTCTTTGGAACTCGACAATTTCGTCATGGAAACCTTCTTTGTCATCAAACACAATTAACCCAAAAATACTGCAATGTTACCTTAAGGGATTTTAGCCCAACACTTTGGTAACTTTAAAAAAGAAAATAATTCATTCTAACCACATTGCTCACCAGATTTACGCGTTTTCTACATGTACATGTAAAAAATAAATCAATGGGGGTTGTACCATAATTTCACAAAAATATGTGGTCATTTTATATGATTTGGACCATTACACCTATTTTTAGTTTTTTAAAACACTGAAACATGTTTACATTGTAGCAACCCAAAATTTTTTAATGAAATTTATTTCTGGTAAATGTGTGTTATATTATTTTATATGCAAGAAAACTATATCTCTTTAATAATGAAGTGAGTATAAATCATAATGTGATCATAGATTTTGGACCAGTATGTGACCATTTTCCAATATGACCATTGAAAACAATACTTTTATTAATGATTTAAATGTTATATTTATTGTTTATAAGTATAAATGAAAAAAGATAATTAATGTAGAATAGAGAGATGATGGACTTAACCAATATAGTCATGATGCATCAAATCCATTTTTTCAGAACATGGGAGGGAGGTATTTTCAAAAGGATTCTCTCTTAGGGAAGCTCAATATGAGCTTCAACAATCGAATCTTGAATGAAATCTCTTATGGGAGGATTTCAAGTTAGTAGAAGTTACCACCCGGGCAATGTTAACCAAGCAACCCTATGAGTCTATCACCATCGCACAACTCACCATTAGGTCATATGTTGTTATTATACTGGGTTATGTTTCATGGAATTACTTAATTAATGTATAATACATTTTTAAAAAAAATATTAATTCCAGGAATTTTGTTTTATGAATAGTTTAGCTTAATATAAAAATATAAAAAATTTGAAAAAATTATTTTTTCGGACAGAAATTTTACCTTATAGAAAAGTTATAGATAATTATAATAAAATATGATATTATGAATAATACTTGTTTTAATAAAATATTATGATAATAACACTCTTATTTAAATATATATGACAAAATAATTTCTTTCATGTGTCATAAATTTTACTATGCATATTCAATCAACTATTAATTTTGATAAAAAAGAATTTTTATATTTAAAAGATAGAATTATCATATTTATAGAATTATTATGATATAATAAATATTATTTTTTAAATGATAATTCCAAATTGGGTTTGGGTGAATTTATGAGAATTTTTTAAAGTACCTTATCTTTTCATAAATTGTAAAAACATAGTTCATGTTTTTTCAATATTATTATTGACATCATAATTATGTCATAATGACGTAGTAACTAATTAAATAAGGTAGAAGACTCCAATAATGTTATTTTATTAATTCCATGTATTTTAATATATTTTAATCAATTTCCATATCTATAATTTTCTTTCCCGATTATAAAATATAAACTATAAATTTAAAAATGTTATGTTGTAGAAAGATGAATTTTAATTGAAAAATTAGTTAAAAATAAATTGTGGTCAACTCTTGTGGGAAAATGACATAAAATATATTCCATGTGTCCAATACCATGGTAAAATACCATGGACTGGCCCATTGTTTGGTATTTACTAATACCTAGGTATATAAAAGCTTTATTGAGAAATTAATAATATAATCCCACACGTTTTATATAAATACCCACACATTGCTTCCTTTCATTTTTCTCCCAATTAATCCAAAATGAATCTCTATTAGTTTAACTATCAATGGAGTCCTTCCAATGTGTCCTTATTCCCCCAAACTCCCAATCATCACGTTTTAGGAGTAACTTTTTAAGGTAAGGGAAATATCTTTCTTCTCTCTTCGTTTCAAGAACATATTTATGTATATTTATTCTGAATTTTATGTTCACATTCTCTTATTTATTTTTTATTCTTTCCCTAATTTCCAAATTTTATTTTATTAGTGGGAGACCATATCCCTCTATTTATTTACCCATTTTTAAAACCACATTTTATACCTGTTATGCTACTGAATTTACTTATAAAAATTTCTATTTTCTCTGCAGGAAATAATTTTTTTTGTTAAGATCCATACAACTTTATTATCTAGTGATATTCACCAAGATGAAAAAAATGATTTATTTGATACTAGGATCAATATAAATAAAACCTAAATTCCCTCTCTATGGGTTAAAGATATTATAATGATCATGTTTTAAAGCACATTTGAAACACCATAATTTTGATATTAAACTAGTTTTATTTTATTATCCACGAGTTAATTATGAAATGATTTATTATGATAATTTTTTCTCACATGATAATTAAGACATATGAACGGTTCTCCATGATATCTCTCCAATGAAATGGGTAAATAAATTAATCACAATACATTTCATGTTTTACTATACCTTGGTGAATAACCTTTGAAAGTTTTATGAAACCTCAGTGAAAAACCTTGGTGATATGCTTATAAATGTAAAAATCAATGTTTCAGCCATATTTTCAAGTTATTTTACATGTTCTTATTATTATTATATTCATCAGGCTCATTCCTTTACGATATTCCTCAAATATCGTATTGATATTCCTCAAGATCACACGATAATTGTTGCCCTTTATTTGTATTGTTGGGCCTTATGTTCATCCTTTACTTTGATGTATTTCCTCAGGTTATAATATGCAGTAAATGTACATAGAATGAACTTATGATTAAACCTTTCAAGTGGACTAGAATAGTTTTTTTTCTGTTTTCATGTATTATATACCCTTTTTTTCAATAACAAAATATTAATAGATCCTTTGTTTATAACTTGTAAATGGAAAGTTAGGTTTTAAAAAGGCAGTATGCTATAGGTTTTATCAAAGGATGTTTCAGTTATTTATGGAAATTTGGATTTGAAAACTTTTTTAAGAAACCTAGTGAATGGTTAAATATAGTAAAATATCCTATTATTTTGGTGATATATTAAAATTAGTGGTTTCCAAACCAAGAAATCAATATATGGATATAAACAAGTGGATGTAGCTCCGAAATAGATGTATCTAAGGATAATACCCAAAAACCTTACTTTCATCTACATCATAATGGGAGCTTGTGCATAAATAATCTCCTTCACGCACTTCTGGTTTGATAGTCCTGTGGGATATTTTTGGTTAATAAAAAACATTTTATGAACTATTATGAAATAATTTATTGAAAATATAATTGTTGTTAAAGAATAAAAAATTTGATAATGATGTTTAAAGACATAAATTTACATTTAGTAAAAATATTATTAAGGGAAACATGGTTCTCACTGAGGTATTATTATTTTAGAAAATCATGGGAAATAGGAGAAACCATGTAAATGGTGAGTAGAACAGACAAAGCATGGATGAACCTATGATATAAGATGTGAGGGAAAACATCATTTGAATGATGAATCAACTAACTAAAGTTATGAAATATAACATGAATCAAGACAACGAACCAGATTCATTGTGAAGGGAACAAATTTTTGTTGATTCCCTTATGCGTCAACAATATCCTTCATTTAGTGGATATAATGACCCATTGATTTCTAAACAATGGATAATCTCTATATTAAATATCTTTTATACACTTTGTTGTTTTGAACAAGAGAAAGTCACCCTAGTTCTGTACCACATAAGGGTAGAATTGGATCAGTGGTTAAAACTAATTAAAAACATGAATCTAATAAATTAAATTGATGCTATAGAGTGGGAAGATTTCAGGGGAACCTTTTTCTAAAAAATATTTCCCATATTCGATGCGGAAGGAAGTTGAGAAGAAATTCCTTGAGATTAAGAAGAATGAAAATGAATATCTTATAATCTATGAGATGAAATTTTGAATACATTCTCTCTAAACCTCTATCGTTTTCATGAATGCTAATGGGAAGGTTGATAGATTCTTTAGTGGACTATGACCCCATCTAAGGATGATTATATCAAACCAATACTATAAAAGCTATGAGAAGATAGTATAAAGTTTATGAAAGTTGAAATAGAGTTCATAGAAATTCATTGATCACATAGATCGAATGTAAAGAAAATTTCAATAGATCCATGATTAGGGAGTAACTTTTATCATGGAATATGAGGAAAAAAAGTGAAAATTCAGACACACAAGACATGTGGGAAGAAGAATTTAGTTAACTACTTTCTCAGGGGCATTAAATGTTGCAAGTGTGGAATAGATGACCATAATACTAAGAACTATTGTAGTGAGGTGATGCCTTAACTTCTCAACACTAACGAAAAGGGTATATGGTGTAGGTCTATCCTGAAGGCCATTTCTTAATGTGTGGATAGCTTGAGAAATTTTCCAATCATTGTCCAAATCTAAATTTAATGGTGGGGGATCTCAGTTAACCCTGCCAAGACAATGGTTATAGAAGAGTATCCTTATCCTAAAATAGTCACTAATATTTATAGTTTCCTTTGTATAGAAAGATTTATATGATGATTGTGAAGAACATTTTGGGAATATCGAATCCACTGGCTATGTTAACTCAAAAAAGGGACAAGTTCACCTTGAAAAAAGGAGCGTGAAGAATGTTTCTAAGAGTTAAATAAGATATTTGTTACTTCACCCATGTTAACACTACAATCTTTCATAGAAGGATTCTTTATTTTTAGTGGTGAATCTCTAAAAGGGTTTGGGTGAGCCCTCATGAAAATGAAAATGTGATTTCTTAAGCATCTCGATAGTCAAATCCTCATGTGAAGAATTATACTGCGCATGATCTGGAGCTAGATATAGTTGTTTTTTATATGATGATATGGATGATCTATCTTTATGGGGAGAAATGTAGTATATACACCAACCATCAATGTTTGAAGTATATTTTCAAACAAAAGGAATTTAACATGGGAAATAAGAGATGGATGGATCTTTTTAAAGACTATGATTTTTCAATTCATTATCACCATAGAAGAGAAAATAATGTCGCTCATGCATTAATTAGAACCCCCATGTTGTTATTATAGTGATGAGAATTAAAGGATACCCATTCATCAAAGACCTAGTAATGTTATACATGGGAATCATGATGGAAAGTACATTATCAATTCAATCCAAAATGGATTATAAACCATCATTATAGGAGAAGATCTTGAAATCTAAAATATAATATCCTTTGTTACAAAATAATATAGAGGATATAAGGAATGAGATGTTTCCTAAGTTCAATATTGATTGATAAGGTAAATTGAAATTTCATACTATGATATGTGTTCCATATATTCCAGAAATAAAGAAGGTTATGATTGATTAATCTCATAGATCTACATTATATATACATCCTAGAAGACCTAAAATTTATAGGGACCTTCATGATCATTACTGGTGGGATAAAATGAAAAGGGATTTTGTCAAATACACTATAAGGTGTTGAGTGTATCAACAAGTGAAGGCAGAGATAAATATTCCAAAATATGAATTACAACTACTACCCACAACGACATGTAAGTTGGAGAGTATCACAATGGACATTGTCACTAGTCCCTCAAAAAACATACAAAGGAAATAATTAGATATGGGTTATACTAGACTATCTCACCAAGACAACCCATTTTTTCTCTATTCAGAAATATTTCTCTCTTAAACAACAAAATAAGATATAGATAATGGAAGTGGTGAGGATTTATGGATTGAATCTTTTTATTGTTTCTTATAATGTTCCAAGGTTCACATCAATCTTCTGGAGAATTTTCAACATGATCTAAATACTAAATTGAATTTTAGTATGGTCTATCACCCTCAAACTGATATCCAATCTAAGAGGAAAATTTAGTCAATCGGGGAAATGATGAGAAAATGTTTTATGGAATTTAATGGTAGATGGGATCAACGTATCTCCTTATTTCAGTTCTCATACAATAACATCTCCCATTCGAGTATTGAAATGGGAATAATGTAGGACTCCTACTTGTTCTCTTGAAGATGGTGAGAGAAAGATTATATGACCTATTATTGTGCAAGATATGAAAGAAAAGGTTTATGTCATCCAACAACACATAATGGGTGCTTAGAGTTGGCCAAAGATCTATGCTAACAAACGTCAAAGTGACTTCAAGATTGATGTTGGTGAAAAAGTCATCGTTCGAATTTCAACTTGGAAGAGAGTCATGCGGTTTGGGATAGAAGAGAAGTTATGTCCCTGGTACATTTTCCCCTTTGAAATACTTGATCTCATAGGAGAATTGGCCTATTGTCTATCACTTCTACCAAACCTAGATCCGGTTCATCATGTTTTCTACATATATATCTTTAAGAAGTACATACCTAAAACTTCACTTATAATAAATTTGGAGGTGGTAAAACTAGAACATGACCTCACATGTGGGAAAGCATGTGGCATACCACATGAATCTTCGCATCTCCTGGAAGAAGAGTAATTAAAACCGAAGGAGTGTGTACAGTAATAGTATCGATATATATACTCATTTAAAGAATCCCAAATAAGATATTAAGGATATATCCATCTCACAACTCATAGTAAGAAAGAAGAGTATAGAATATTTCCAAGTAAATCTATCTACAATTCCCAACACCTCATCATCTTCGAATGAGACACAAGTCAAAGGGGCTCAAATCACCACACCTTGATACTATTTTCTTTGGGTGGCACTGACTCACCCACATGGTTTTAAGTCACATCACAAAAATGTGTCTCAATGGGAAAGCGCCATACTTATCATGAGTCCAAGGGTATGTCAAACCACACATCATCACTATGCCACATAGTCGAGGGTCCTTCTCTTGTCATCATTGATAAAGCGCAATTCCCATCCAGACTAGATGGTACCACTCAGGAAGGTACCCAGGGAATGCCATAACCTAGACACTACTGTTGGGTAATCCGAATGAGCCACCATGGAAACACCACTACCCAGTCCAGCTAGAGGGTTATGCCTATAAGATCATCAGGGAATTCCACTACCCTGCCTAGCTAGAGGGTAAGACGAAAACATTTAGGAACTCCATTACCCAAATCCTACTAGAGGGTAACTCTAATATATCATTGGGGAATGCCACTACCGAGTCCTACTAGATGGTATCCCCAGTACCACCATCGGGGGACGCCACTACCCAGCCTAGCTAGAGGGAGATCCAGGTACTACCATCGGGGAATTCCAATGCCCATCCCAGGTGGAGGGTATGCTCGATACTACTCTGGTAAAAAAATTTTGATCATTGCAATCATTGGGCGATTCCATTGTACATATAAAACCTATAATAATCATGTTGTATCTTAGAATCTACTTATGAGGGAACCATTGCTTTCTATATGGAAAAACACTCATGATAGGCACATTGTTGTCCAAAATCAAAATCCAAAAGAAGGCGATACAAGAGGTAGAATATTTTTAATGAAGTTAACGATTTGTATGGGGCCCACACGACTTGTTCCCCCACCTCATTGCATGGTCATGAACCTATCCATCCTTGGGTACTGAACTATGTACATGTATCCCTTTTGTGCCAGTGTATTCCCTGAGTACATGACATATCTAGTCAAGAGGCTAATGAGCGCACGATGCTCATCGTTGGTCCAAAGGAAAAAAATGAAATTTCACTTCCATTACACCTCAAAAGGTCCCATGTAACCAAATGGATCACACCTTTTTGATCCTTGTGGAAAAGCACAGATGATTGACTATTAATTCACCTAAATTGGTCACCCAGTGATGAAGCTGAATTTCAAAGCTATGTTCATGAATAGTGCATTGTGGGGACCATATATCATTCTCGAAATAAAATATATGGATCACACTATTTCTATCCCCATGAAAAAATGTACAGTATAAATTATTCATTTTTCCAAATTGGATTCATGGTGAAAAAGTCAAATTTCACCACAAAATGCCTGCATCGGGATTCATTAGGGCCACACCTCTATCTTGATTTAAAACCATGAAAATGGTATCAAAAGATATTCCTTAAATTTAGGGTCATGAATCCCCTGACAGTTCATCATTCAGACATCATACTGAGTAGCTATGTTAGATAGAATATTTCACAAAAACCAATAAAAATAATAATATTCTTATTTTTATTCTTATTCATATGAATTTTTTTCACCCAATCCACAAGCCTGAGTTAACTATCCAACATTGATCTTGAAACTATTTTGTTAAAGATAGGGTCACATCGCCACTGACGGAACACCAATCGAATGTCGCACGTAGGAGTTATGGAAGGTGAAATATTTAGTAACAATATTAAATCTATTTTTTCGTAGGCATTTTTTAGGCCCAGGCCACATGTTGGAAAAAAATTCTAAAATGAATTTAAAATTATTTTATTGTGACTGAGGTCACGCCACCATAGATGGTGTGTAAATCAGACCACCCTAATGGAATTTATGGGGGTTTAAAGTATAATAATGTTATTATTATTCTTATTATTATTATTACTTTATTACTTTTCTTTTTTTCTTATCCCATAGGTTTTACCTTATACTTCCCATATAAAATCCCTAGCCATTGAGCTTTTTCTCCACCCACTATGTCCATCGGAACTGCCGTTGCCGCCGCCAGCCTGTCGTGATGTCGCACCTCCGGTATGTCGTGATGTTGTACCTACACTCTGCCTCACCGATGTGCCTCCTATCCACTCTCCCTCATCACTAGACGAATCCACCTCTTTTACTTCAATATAGATGATATCTAGCCAGCCTCGCGGGGACCACCTCGCCGTCGGGAGTCACACCGACAACTGACTGAACAGACCGCCAACCTCGTGCCTCCACTCTCCCTCCACACGGCCTGCCTAGCTGCATTCCTCAATGGAGTCGCACCCTGGAGCCACACTCGACCACCTTCCTGACCAATTTCCCCAATCGCACTCCTCACATAGATTCCACACCTTCTTATAGCCATCAACGGTCTATTCTAAGCCTAAAACAAGGAAATAATCACAAATCTGAGATCCTCGAGTCCCGATCTACACAGATTTGTCCTTCATTCCGGATTTCATCCCCATTTTACTAATCTACCTCGAATTCGGGCACCCAATTTTGCCCGAGTCACTAATAAATTATCCTGAAAATAACTGTAGGGTTCTTCCAGAAAATAATTTGAATTATTGGGTAGGTAAAGGCACATAAGTGAATGTTTGAATCGTTGGTCAAGTGTTCTTTGAAAACTGATCATGAACGTGAATTCGTGGGATACAAATAATTGAAAAAATAATTTTTTTTAGTATTTAGAGATTATGAAAGGGGTGAAAATTGAATAAATAATCATAAAAATTCTCAAAGTTTAATCAAGGGAATAAAAACACCAAATACGAGTCCAACCTAGATTGGATTCATCGTTGTTGATGAAGATCACACTTGTGCAACGATCAGAAGAAGTTGTTGTGTTGTTCGCACTTCGATCTTCTTGGATCCAATGCTTCGTCATTGTCCTTCGCCAATGGAAGGGAGAGGAGAGAACTCATCAGTGATTAATGGAATTGTGTGTCAACCATAGAAGAAATCATTTAGCGATATATTTATAATCAATTGTGGATTAGGTTAAATTAATTTAATTAAGTAACTGAATAAAAAATTAAATCATTTAAACACACTTCCAACGAGTGAGGGGTCTAAACGTCCCACACCGACTCATTTTATATCTCTCCTAGGGTATACACCACGTTCAAGAACCAACCATGGTCCCATATGTTTGATCTGTTTCACAGTTTAGGAGATATTTCATTATTTTTTAAAAACTGTGTGAACATAATAAAAATGTATTTAATGGTTTATAATATAAATTCGGGGCACAACGGTTCTCGAAATCATGCACCTTCTTAGTTCCTACATCTAAAATTATTCTTAGGAATAATCTAAATTCTAATGTGGGAATGATGAATCTCTATAGAAGTACCCACACGTTTTCTCAACATAGGGAATATGTTGAAATTTCGGGGAAGAATGTTCTTAAGGGTTGACAAATGTAATGACATGAACTTTTTTAATGAATTTTTTTTGCTATAAATGTGTTTTATATTATTTTATACAATACAAATTATACATCTTTAATAATGAAGTGAGTATAAATTAAAATGTGACCATTGGGTTTCTGCCATTTTTTTTAGCATTCATCAATTATTATAATTGGTCAATATGACCATTGAAAACTATACACTCATTAATAATTTTAACATTATAATTAGTTTTCATAAGTAGATTTGAAAAAGGATAATTAATGAAAAAAGGAGAAAGATGACCTCAAATAGTCTATTTGTGTCATATGAAGCCCATTTGTTAGAACTACGGAGGGAGGTAGCATTAAAGGTCTTGGATCTTGACCCAGCCTAGGCTAAGCTTCAACAATTAAAGCTTCAACAAAATATCTTAGAGGAAAAGTTCAAGTTAGTGGAAATTTCAACTCAGGTAATGTTAGCCGAGCTGCACCAAGAGTCTATCTTCATCTCACACTTGACCCTTAAACTTTATGTTTGTGTTAAAAGGGGTTATGGGTTGATGCCTTAGTTACTTATTTTATAGTCCTTTTTTATAAATAAAATTTTCATTCCATGAATTCTATTTTATGAATAGATTTTCTTAATATAAAAATATGAAACATTTGATAAATTGATTTTTCTCACAGAAATTGTAATTTTCAAAAAAGATATAAATATTTATAATAAACAAATACATTATTAATGAAACTTGTTTTAATGAAATTTTATGATAAAAACACTCTTATTTAAATAAAAAAAGATCAAATAAATTTATGTTTTTTCAAGGGTCAAAAAATTTACATTACATTTTTGATCCGCTGTTATTTTAAATAATTAAGTATTTTTATATTTATAAGTTAGGATTATCATATTTTTTGAATTATTATTATAAAATAAATTTCCTTTTTGAAATAATTTTATAAAAAAATAGGTTAGGGTTATTTTATAAATTTTTCTAAAATACTTTATTTTTTTCGTGAATAGTAAATATTGTGATTTAGTTTTTTTTGTATGATTAATGAAATTAATGTTATGTTATAATGATTTAATAAATAATTAATAAAAATACACAAATCAAATTATTTTATTTCATTAATATCAATTATTTTAATATATTTTAATCAATTTCAAAATCTATAAAATTTATATTCCTAATTTCAAAAATTAAACATTAACTGTAAAACTGTGTATTTTTTTGAAATCTTTAATTTTCATTTCCATATTAATTAATATAAAATTGAGGTAAAATATTGTCAGATAAAATAACATAAAATATGATCTTATAGTCCAATACCATAGGAAAATACCATGGAAAATCATATGGTTTTCATTAACCACTACCAAGGTGTCCAAAGCATTTATTTATAAATAATAAATAAATCCCCCACTTATTCTATAAATACCCAACCATTTATTCATTTCCATTCACTCAAAATTCATCCCCCAAGAAACTATGATAGTTTTACCTTCCATGGAGTCCTCCCAAGGTGTCATTATTCCCTTAAATTCTCAATCATCGAGTTTTAGAAGTAACTCTTTTAGGTAATGGAAATAGGATTCTTTTCTATTCATTTTAATAACATATTTTTATATATGTGTTTTTTAAGTTATGGAAACAATATATTATTTCCTTCATATTCATTACATTACATATTAATTTTTTTTATCAAATTTACACCCCTTCCCTATTTCTTTTGACCCTTTTCTAAAACCACATTATATAACTATTAGGCTGCCGATTTTACTTCTCAAAATTTATCTCTTCTACTCAAAATAAATACTTTTATTTTATTTTTTTGAATACTCTGAACACATTATTTTGTACGTGTGATCACCAAGAAAAATAATTTATTTTTTATATTATGGTATTTAAATGGATATGAATCGAATTTCCTTTCTTCTGGTTAAAAATGACATAATGATCATGTTTTCAAAGAACTTCTGAAACACTATGATATTAATATGAAATTAGTTTTATTTTATTCTCCATGGGTTATTTATGAAATTAATTATTATAATCTATTTGGATCATTATAAAAATAATACATATGAATGTTTCTCCCTTATAGTGATTTAATTCATAGGGTAAATAATTTAATCTCTAAAGATGACATGTTTTAACATACATTGGTGAATAACCCTGTTAATTTTTGTGAAACCTTGGTGAAAAACATTGTTGATATGATTATGAATGTCAAAATAAAAATGTTATGATCCATGTACTTATTATTATGATATTCCTCTTTCTAATTACATTATTTATTCCTCAAGTTCTTATTGATATTCAACAAGATCACATGTAAACTATTTACCTTGCTTTAGATTATTGGGCCTTATCTTCACCCTTTCCTTTGATGTATATCCCCAAGTTATGAGATAAAGTAAATATACATAGGATTAACCTATGAAGAAGACAATCAAGTGTATTAGAAGTCTGTTTAATGTTTTCATGTATTATGTACCCTAATTCCATGAAACTAAACCTTAAAAGATTTTTTATTTGTACCTTGTGAATGAAAAGTAATACTTTAAAAAGGTAGGATGTTGTATAAAATAATCTGGAAAAAACAATAACTCAAAATGATGTGTCGTTAGTTCCTAAACTTCAAAAAATAACCAATGGTTTTTGTTTTATGACTTCATTTTAATCAAATATCTCTTTCATGGTTTGACCACCTTACACACATTTTTAATGGCTTATGAACCTTTAAAAACTATTTACCAAGTTATTACGACCACACCTCTTGCTGGATTGATATTTTGTCAGCTCATAACATCAAAAAAAAATACACCGCTGTTTTTTCATGATTTCAGATCAATAAGATGTCATTTTCTATGGTATATACATTTATATAATTGTTTGAGTATTTTAAACCACTAAAAGGCATTTATGGGCATCCTAGGAAAACCATAAATCAATATGGAATTTCATCAATTCCAAAATTTCTAAAATAAGTAAAATTCCATTTCCCAATAATTTCATATAAATATGGTATCTTTTATCTAGCATTGACCCCCCAAATATGCTTTTAAAGGATTCAATACCTTTAAATTTTGTTCATTAATTCATTCTGACCATACCACAAATATGATCGATGTTTTGTATAATCGTACACATAAAAAATAACTCAATGGTTGTTTAGCATTAATTAAAATCAATATGACTCTATTTCCTATGGTTTGTACCATTTCACACATGTGTTAGTGATTTAAAACACTAAAAAATATTTCATAGGAATCACAGAAAAATTGTAACTCTGAATGACATGTCCTCACTTCCTTTATTTCACAAATCAATATATGGTAATTTTCCTCTAATTTCATGTCATTTGTACATTTTTTTCTTAGTTTTGAACCCCAAACTATAACATCTTGTACCCAAATTCCACTCAGCAGTACCTGGAGCCTGATTGGCCACATGGAATCAATCACATCTCCATAAATTCTAGATGATTTCAATTAAAAGTGAGGGACTAGGGTGCATATATTTCGATAACACTCCATCATTACCATACTATAATATATAAAAATATCAATAACAATCAATAGAATAAACATTATAAAAATCAAATAATAAATAAACAGCTAGAATATGTAAAAATTATAAAATTAATATCATATAAATTGATGTTAATACATATATCTACAATGCATCCAAAATTGGTACATAGTAGTAAAATACAATACATATGTTGATATATGAAAAAGACCAAAATTTATATCTCTGAATAACATCATGATCCTGATCTTGATCTCGTGATCCTATGTTCGTATCATTGTACAAATCATGAATTGAACTATTGGTGCTTGCCCTGATAGCCACATGCATCCATGAACTCTGTTCGGGTACCAAATGGTGGCTCGTATAGAGTGGGAAATACAATTCCGATAGGTATCCTCCCAAAGATTTATTCCAAGTCCTAGATGTCAAATATAACAAGCTAAATATTGTTCATGTAAAGCAGGTCAGAAACAAATTAAATATAAAGTTCCCCTAGCGTACATGTAACAAGGAAAGTGATAATGTATTTCCATACATTGATCCCTACAAATAAAGTGTTAATATCATATCACAAGGCATTAGTAAAACCCATGTAACCATCATAGCCTCTCCATTCATCCATATGTAACAAGTCAACCACAACCTTTCTATATAACCAGATGTGTCAAAACAATAACTGGTGATTTGAAAAATCATACATGTCACATTTTTTATTGTTTCATTATATAATAATTTTTCTATACTAATAAAGTTTGTATCCAAGGTGTAGAAGACCAAGGAATCCTCATCAATTCCTAGGAGCATCTCAATGGAAACTTAGTTAGGCTTGAGGTGGGAACCATGGAACATATATACCAACCATGTCCACTGTGAGCCCACGAAAAAAAATCTCCATGTGGTATCAAGGCCTAAGGAATCTTACGGAATCAAGACCCAATGAGAAATCCCAATCTAGGGAATCTACTACTGTTTTCAAGACCCATTGTGTGCCATTAATGACATCTAATGGAATCATATATCAATTATTCCATTTATCAATTCACAAGAATATGATTACAACCAATTCATATAACCACTCATTTTACCACAATTCACATTAAAAGGTATGTAATGAGTATATACCCTCATTTAACATATCCCACATAAGCCATTTGATCAATTCAACATGGAATACAAGTCAACACATTACAATGGGATGATAAACATCTTCAAAGAAATCAATTCAATTCCTCTTAATTATAACTAGGATTCCAATAAATATAAAGGATCTAAAACACACCCCATTAGTGGTTTAACATTTGTAAAAAAAAGTGGTACACAATATGGGTGGAATTGGTAGGGAAAACACCCTCCAACTCATTAGAAAGAAACCTAAGGTCATTCCAAAAAAGTCTAATTCAATTTGATCAAATTTATCTTTTCAATTTCATGGCCACACTGAAAATCCTAGTGGGAATAACTCAAATAGATATGTATATAAATCACCAAACCAAATGAGAAAAGTATATACCACCTACCATATCTTGGTAGTAGAGTGATCATTCAGTATCATCTACTAATTCAACTTAGGTTTTTGAGAAAAATTAAAAATAGACAAAGAACCTGAAATTAGGGAATATTTTCTTACACCTAAATAGTGTAGCGAGTACTAAGAAGAATGAGGAATGACATAAGATCTCACAAACTTGGATCCAATGAGACTAACATTTCTCAATTCAAGTATCAGATAGAGGAGGGTATCAAATTCTACTTTGGAGATTCAATGGAACTCCCATGTTCCACCAGATTCTAGAATGATATAAGTGTATCAAATTAGGTTTTAAATTGATTTAATGAAGTGAAAATTGTACATTTCCAAGAATTTTTGGGATCAATTGTTTGGTTGTACAGTTTACCAATCCATATCCCAACCATGCACCCATTTCTATAGGAAGGGGAACACGGCATGGTTTCCTTGCACAGTTTTTCTAACCATGCTCAAACTATGAAAAACACTCATATCAAAGTTGTATACATTTTTACATGACCATGTTCCATAAATCATACGATTCGTTTAACCATGTTTCATGTAGCACTTCATTGACCATCCTCTCACAATTATAAGTAACTATGCTACCCACCCCACAATGATTTTTCTAACTATGAACTAATCCATTTTCACCTAATGTCTAGGTTCTGAGATCTAATGAATTCCCAAACCCCCCTCATTCCTCTATGACCTCAATATGAATTCATATTAGGACACATTTAAAAATTTCAGAAATGAATTTACCAAAATTAAAGGATCCATAACCAAATGAAAAATTGGATTCTTACAAAATTCCCCACATAATGTAATTTTTCCCCAAATTTCCCTCTCAAGGGTTGTCAATAATGTTTGAGAATAACTATTTTCACTACAATTTTACTTCAGACTCCCACTCCCATGTCTCATCCTATACTCAGTCATGCTACCATATCAACCGTACGATAGGAACTAATGAGCCACAAAGAACCATCATTCTATGATCCAAAATATGTATGAAATTCACCTAAAAG
This sequence comes from Viscum album, assembly GCA_963277665.1. Lineage (NCBI taxonomy): Eukaryota > Viridiplantae > Streptophyta > Magnoliopsida > Santalales > Viscaceae > Viscum > Viscum album. The sequence goes on from OY728149.1 coordinate 165,019,803, forward strand.
GACGCATCTACCTTAAGATCAGCCTCCTTAGGATAAAAAGAATGACATGAGTCTGAATGATAATGGTGAAGATAGTATAAATGGAAGACTTCATGCATGTCTTGGTACCTTTGAGGTAACTAAAACCGATAGGCTACCAGCATAAGTCTATTAATAATATCAAAAATCCTAAAAATCATAGAGAATGATTACTATGTCTCATGATATTTTTGTGACCAAGCCTTGACGAAACACATAAAAATAATTGAACCCAACCTCGAACTCTAGAGTTTTTCTGCAGTGATCGGTGAAATATTTTTTTCCAATACTATGTAGTATCCATCCTCATTCTAATAATTTAGGCTTGATCACATGTCTCCTATATGATATGTGGGCCCAATAAAGCTACCTCACCTAACACTGACAAGAACAAGGGAAATCGAAATGGCCTATAGTACAAAGTCAGATAATGTTCCATATATATCATCTATTGGTAGTTATTATAGTGGGAAAACTCAACCTGGTGTATATGCCTCTCTGAAGATACTCAAAAAATCCTAGATGCATTATCCCATAATGTATTCAAGCACTTGTATCGTACTCTCTAACTAGACATCAGTATGAGGGTTGTATGTTGTGCTCGTAAGCACCTATCTATCCAGTTCTCTCACTAAAATCTTATAGAATAGATATTTAAATTGAGAATCCCTATCTGAAACAATAGTGTGTGGAACTCCAAAAGGCATATTATCGCTTGGATATAAAACCTCCAAATATAATATAAAATGAAGGTATTATTCATTTTTAGGAAGTGAACAACCTTCTTGAGCCAGTCAATAACACCAATACTCCATCGCTACCTCAAAGAGACCTCGTGAAACCATCCATGTAATCCAACATGACATCATCCCACTTCCACTTGGGAAATTTTAAATTTTTTAAAATATGAGTGGTCGTTGATGTTCCCCCTTCACCTACTGATGGGTGGAACAACTTATAACAAAATAGATACCTCTCTCTTCTTACCCATCCACCAGTACTGAATGAGGAAGTCAAGGTATATCTTGGTGATGCTGGGATGAACCATCCATCCTGAGGTATGGAATTCCCACATTATTTACTCGCATATTCCCACCATAACCCATATGTAACCATACAAATTTTGTATCTAATCCTCACCTACGGTCCCACCAAAAGGTGGATCCTCACCTACTAAACTCTCTCGTAGAAATAGGCCTTTCAAATGTGATATCTACCTCATCCACACTCTATATTTTTGGGTGTAGGTCACAACTATAGATGATATAAAATCCTTTCCCTAGCTATCTAGAACCTCCATGTGCATCCTAGAGAACAAATCCATAAGCTTCCATCACTACTGGCCTCCTAAATTTCTTGTATCCAAGTCCACCTGGATAGTACATTTGCTACTGCATTTCCTTTACCATGTGTGTATGGAAATCTGAATTCAAAGGACTATAGGTGTTCAACTGACATTCACTATCTTAGATTCAAATCATGTTTTGTAAATATATACTTGACGATTTTTTGGTCCTTTTACACCAAAAAAAGATATCTCAGTAAGTTATTTATTAAAAATTATAATGCATGAACAACAGTAGCTAACTCGAGATCGTGCATTGGGTAATTCCTCTAATGTGGCCTCAACAGTTGAGATCTATACTACATGAATCTATCAACATACATAAGAACTACTCCCATCCTGATAAATGATGCATCATAATAAACAGTGTAGATCCTTCCTATATCTATTTGTATCATTATTGGTGTTGAAGTTAATCCCACATTATTCTCTTAAAAGGTCATCTCATAGGAATTTAACCCTAAAAACATCACAACCTTATTACTCAAGCATGTAGTTGGATCTTATAGGTGTGAGAAGTCATGTATTGAATTCTTATATGAACTAATTAACTCTATGAAACTTATTACCTCAAATATTTTCATGGGATACTTACAAAAAATAACAGTTGTCACCTTATCTTGGTCAACTGATACTCTTATCTTCGAGATAATGTGTCATGGGAAGTTAATCTGAACCCCATAGAAGTTTTAAATTTCCATATTATCATATATCGGATTCTCTCTTAGTGTATCCAAGATGATATCAATATTTTTGGAATGGTCATGTTGATTGTGAGAATACACAAAATATGATTCACCGAAACCATCAGAAACAAATCCAAATAAGGATGGAACACTCGGTTCATTACATCCATGAAGACTACTAGCATATTTAGGAGACCAAATGGGATAACCAAATACTCATATTTACCATACCATCTATGAATGTATGTACGATGTATATCTATAGTTTGAACATACACCTAATGATATGTAAATATCAAATCAAATTTTGAGAACACACAATCTCTTTGAAGGTGATCAAACCAGTCATATATACATGGTAGGGGATACTTGTTAGTAACCATTAGATAGATAAATTTTCGATAACCCATGAATAGATTAATGATATTATCTGAATTTTTTTCAAAAAGGGTAGGCAAACACCACATAGAAGTATTGGTTTGAATAAGCCCCATTACCTCCAAATACTCTAGTTTACTCATCATCTCTAGTAACTCCTCTATATCCATCATATAAAGAGAAATGGATACTAGTATAGCTCCATGAAATATCTCAATGGTTAACTCAACCTCTCTCTTATGAAGAAAATTAAAAAAAAATCAAAGATTAGATCAATTTTCTGATATACTATATTTTTTAATGATTTTAATACTTATTTAGAAAATTACTATTATTATATGATTAATGTGTTTTACTTATTTTATAATTCTCTTAAAATACAGTGAATATATGTTGTCTGTATTAATGTTATTTCTTATGAGAATAAATTGTTTATGTTTCATAAGTTGTATTGACATTACAATTCCCTATTTTAAAATTTTCACATTCATTAAATATAATGATTATAATGTTTATTTTAATTATGATATATATTTACAAAATATCAAATAAGTTATAATGATTATATTCAATGTATTTTGATGTTGAATAATTTAGGAATAAATGGGTTCAATAATTCATTGTGAATAAGTAGTGTTTCTCAAATAATGGGTAATAAGTATATTATTATGTCTATTACATTTTAATGTAGAATTACAGGATTTGTTCATAAGAATATCCCACAAGCATCAGAAAATTTCAAAATTAATATCAAGTGATTAGATATTAGAGGGTGATCCTTAGTACATGATTATAATGATTTACTGAGATTATTAATGGGATTTATATGAGATTTGGGAAGTACTGAAATGATAAAATGGATACTATTTCACAAATGTGATCATAAATGAAATTCATCATTTTGATTGACTACTAGTAAAGTGATTGAAGATTTTGTGATATATCAACATTCATCAACAACTACCACACTATAATTCAAAATCTCATTATAGGATTCATTATTATATTTCTTTTAATTTTTTATTCATTCCTTAAGAGTTCATTTATGAATTTCCTATATAAAATTTTTCTTTCTGGTTTATTCCACTTATTAGAAATAAAATATGGGTTATGATTCCTCGAGAAAAGTCAGTTTGGTTTTATGTTGTGACTCCTATAAAAGTTAGTTGGGTTATACTACCTACTGAGTAATAGGTGCCTCGATTGTTTAATAATAACTCCTTATAAAAATTCATATTCATACTAGATTTCTATCTTCTCACTGGGTAGAAAAATTGCAGAGTAGATGTAGGTTCCTGTGGATCCAAGTTAATATAAAATACTATGAGTTATTTTATTTACACTTCATAATCTATGTCAGATTTTTCATAAGAACTATTTAAAATTTATTTTATATTTGTTAGTAAATTTTTCATTAATCTGCTAATATTATTTTCATCAAATGTAAATTTCTAAGAATGACTGCTCACCACTTATAGTTCATATTGTCTTCTTCCTGGGAGCTAACAGAGTATACTATCAGGTTCTATTTTTCACCTTATCTTCATCTCATTGCCTTTTATATTCAAATTAACTTATAAATATTATTTCCATAACAAAATATAAAATTCCGTTATTTTTAATAGAAAATTTCTTCTCAGCCAATCTAGTGGATGTTTTCATGTCTTAATTTTATTATAAATCCCTACGTATTATATTCATTTAAATATCCATGAGGCTTCGTTATTCCTTCATTAAATATTTAAACTATCACAAATTATTTTTCTTTAAAAATTTACATATTGAGATTATTTCTCACTTGACATGTGTATAGAATCATGTAGTACTATAATGTGGTACTTAGTATTCCATCATATAACCTTATCATAATCTACAACATTAGTTTCATCTTGATGATATATTTTAAAATTGAATCACAATTAATTTCATGTAATTATAATATTTGAATCCTTGATGAATTTTTCTACCATCATCTACATTTGTTTACGAATTCATTGTAAAAATCTTAGATTTTAAAAATTATATGAACTTATATAAAATTAATATCTTCTTACATGTTTATTTTATGTAATCAATCATCTTAAGTATTTTAGAAGATTTTTTCCTTCACTAAAAGTAAAATTTATTACACATCGCATCTTATATATTCCTTGTTCAATTTTTGAGAATCATTCATTTCATAAGATAAAACATATCTTATAAAGTTTCAATTATATCTTATAGGATTTTCAGAAAATAATAAAAGTCTTAAAAACATCTTATGATCACATTTGGTAAAATATAACAAATCTTACAATGTCTATGATATCTTATGAAATCTGATAAATATCTTATAAACTCAAACTCATCATAGAAAATCAGTTCCTATTCTATTTTCTAGAATTTATTAGGAGGTAATTTTTTTCTTAAACTAAATGTCACTTTATATTTCTCTTTGGTACCACACTCTTAATAATTTTAATATCACCATGCATTTTTGAGGTATCAACATACATTCCTAAAGTACCACCTAAGAATATTCAATACACAATGTATGATTCCCTAGATTAAAATTATGAAGATATATAATGTGAATTTGAGGTTTATTTATCATAATTTAAGGAACCTTTGACATTTTCTCAGCATTATAAGTTTTCATGTTTAAAGAATACAAATATTGTATCCAAACATACAATGTTTCTCAGTATTACAATGTTTCTCAGGTTAATAGTATGATGTGAAACATTAAATATCTATAATTTTTTAAATAATAATATAACTTATTCAATTGTTTATAAGGAATTATCAATTACTTCAAGTTAATTATGAACATATTCCAAATAACTTTATTAATTATTTTAGTATCCTTAATCATTAAGAACCTTAACATATTTTCTCCACTCATGAAGCTATCTTTTCTTATTTAATAAATATTTTCAAATATATATTTTGGATAGATTTATTTAAACTCATTCACAACTACGGTTGATAGTTTTACATAATATAACAACACACGATTTTGGGTCTCTATAAATATCATCTCTATATCATCACATATGATGATTGTTTTCTTAGAAATGATCTAGACGGATTTTCTAAGAAGTAGAAACTATCATTCCATAGTCATTTTTATATGTAAAAAAATCATCTTCTCTTCTCAAGTATCCAAAAAAATATAAAAAACATCACTCCATTTGGTATCCTTTATCATTAACATTAAATAAAATGATTTTGAAAAAAACTAAAAATGGAGTGATTGATGACCCCACCCCATGTGAGTACTGTATTTTTTTCAAAAATAATGGATTCCATTATGGATTGAATATATCAATATGTTATGGGGAACCTGCAAAGGAAATGTGAATCTATTTATCATATATAAATGATCCTAGGAAAGATGATTTTTGGTTCTTAGAACATCAATTTATAGATGTTATGGGATATCAACCCTTATATATGATTATTATGAAGCTAATATTTATGGATATCAAATACAAGTATTGTTGGATGAAGATACACAATTTACTATATTGGTGAATGTGCAAGAATAGTGTTGTAAAATAGAGATATTGAATAATAATTATTTAAAAAGAAAATATATCATAAAGAGTGGAGAAATAATAAAAATATTCTTGAGGTTAACAACTATTGAAATCAATAAAAAAGGACTTTGCATAATGTTGTAGGTAAACTTGAAGTAATTGAGAATGCTGAAAAATAAATTGAATATGTCTCTTCCTTATTATTTAAATTCATGACATTTATAGTTTTGTTTGTAAGGATGTTACAAGAAAACTATTAGGGGTTATAAGATATATAATGTTGGCTAAAAAACACTGAAAGAACTATATAATCATCCTTTTATGGTTTAAAACATATTAATGTTTGTTATGGGTGAAATATATATATCATAAGGACCATTTTATATATTTTTAAGGAAAATGCATGGGATCATATTATTTTTCTTAATGAATTTATGGTGATATATCAAAAACATAAAGTGGTCCTCAGAAATAGATTATGATATTCCACTTTAAAATAATTCACTACCCTAGAGGAATTTGAGGTAGCGTTCACTTCTAGAGAAGATCTGATGCCTGAGAAAGTGGGAAAATTGAAAAGTAATTTAAATCCTAATTTGGTTCTGATTTTATAAGATATTTTTATGATTTTGTAAGATATATCATGTTCTTGTAAGATTATTATGAGACTTCATAATACGTTTATAAGGCCACAAAATAGATACTTGGAACTTCATAAGATATGTTTTATCTTACCAAATTAATGATGTTCAAAAATTTTAAAAGACATAGATAGGATGTGAAACCATAAAAATAGGAATTATTATAAATAAAAACATCTTACATAATTAATAAGATTATGGATTTTCACTGATTTGGTATATGAGAGGTTATAAATATTATGTAAACTCATATACTTTGAAAAATATGATTTTTTCTAAGAGAATTTGGAAACTAAATAGGAAGATGCAAGACATGTTCTTTAGGTATTCAAATATCATAATAACGTGAATATAATTAGGATTTAATTTGATCCTAGAGAATTATACTAAAACTAAAGTTTTCAAGTATGTGAAATATCCCCACAACAATAAGAGGTTAAATTTCATAAAACTAAAAGATGCCATGCCCACATTGAGTGATATTTAATTTAATGTAGTGGAAAAAGATTCCCCACATGATATATGAAAACACATGGGAGGGAGGTTGATGTGGTTGTTTCTAAATTTCTAAAAAATTATAATTATTATTTTAATTTTTAAACCCATCTAGTTTTGAACATTTATTTTTGGTTAATAAATAAGGATAAATTGTTTTTTAACCTAGAAAAAATACCACATACAATACAAAAGATTAAACAATAATACATGGTATTTTCAAAATGTCCATACCCGCCTCATAAGACTACTCTTTTTTATGATTTGGATGTCTAATTCATATATTCTCCATTATAAATGTATCATAACTACAAGTGGAGATCTCTAGGTATCATTCTAAATCCCAGTTCTTCATACTAATGAAGTGAACATTCACAATTTTACACAAGTAAATGAAAGTCACATTTTCAAGTTATTTTTACTTGATCCTATGAGTTCTCAATACTTAATTAAAACTATTAAGGACTTCACATGTCATAATTGGATGTCATTTCATCACAAGAATATATCTAATTTATTTAGAAGAATCCTCAGTTACCGTTGTGACTTCATGAAAAGTCACATTCATCTCGGTCTCTCTAAAACATTAAATCTACTTGTTCATCCCTATAAACTAGTCACTAAGATTAATGAGACTCAAACACAATTGTTGTTGAGTTTCTCCTCTCCACTTTATATATATATTTATAGTTAAAATATATTAATGTCACAAAATCCTCATCTTATTCCCTCTAACAGTATTTTTAAAAGTATAAATGGTTTTTTTGTTTTAAAATATTTCATTGCAAGTATTAAAAGTGACATTATTATTACATTAATTAATTTGATAAATATTATTTCTCAATATAGTCTTTACATATTTCATAATATTATTTGATGTAGTTATAGTTTATACCTTATTTTTAATTATTCAATAATTATTGTTTTATTATATTGTTTGAACCATATGAGGGAATGTAAGAACATTATCATCAGTTTTATGAACCTTACAAATGTATTTATGAACCATATGTGTGTTTATATGAACCTTACACATGTATGTCTTAACTTTTTAATTGTATTTCATTAACATTACGAGATGAAATTTTTATAATCCATTAGAAATTATTACCTGAAACATATGAACATACCTGTATGGTTTAAACCTTATGAGCTTAGTTTAACATTATGAAAATGGGCCTTATGGTATTTAATAAACATTAAATGATCTTGATATCTTCCTATATATGTATTTTAATTTTTTATATTTTTATTTTATTGACATTATAATAATTTATTTTATTCTGATTTATTTTATGATCATAATGAAAGTTTTTTTAAAGTCATTAATATAGTATTTATAGTAGTGTATATTTTTGTGTATCCTCTTTCTGTTTTTCGGAATATATTGGAATTTTAAATTTTTTAGTACGAAACTATATTGTGATATTTGGTAAATACAATTGACCTAATATTAAGGATCATATTTCATAGATATTCAACATCAATAAATTTCATTTAATAAATTAGGAATCTTTGACATCATTTGGTATCATTCATTCAATAATTAGGGGGCTAATTGATTCATTATAAGAGATAATTGTAGTTATAATTCTATAATTATTATTATTATTATTTAGAATATTTTATAAATATTGAAGATTCAATGTAGCAAGTGTATATCTTATTTAAAGAATCGAATCTTCATTCTAGAAGTACAACTGTAAATTAATATACTGAAAAAAGAATACATGAGCTTATAAATATGAGAAATAATATTATATGAAAACTAATTTAACTTGTGGTCCTATGAGAAAAAATTTAAAACATTTAGAATACTCTCAATGAAAAAAATATATATAAAATCATTGCAACCTTGGATAGATGAATTGATATTTTACTTAAGAACCAGTGGTTGTGCTTTAACCGTTCTATATCCATTACTTTCGTATGGTTTTTTGAGTTTGCAATTATTTCTTTTTATGAAAAACGCCTATTCTAAATTTTTTTGGTTTATTATATTCCCATAATAATGTATTCTTATTATAAGGTTCTTAATACTATTTTAATAGGACAATGTGGAAGATACCTCTTTTAAACATTACATATTTTGTCATGACTCTAGGATAAAAGTACTTGTTGCATTGAGTAGTGATTTTTGTTTAAAATCCTGGTTGTTTTGTGGTTCTTCCTCTACTAGAAAAAGTAAGTTGTAATAAGTTTGTGAGTCCCTATAAAATTTATGTCATTAGAGAATATCATACCTCTCGTGGTGTATAATAGTGTGAAGAGTAGATGTAGGATCAATTATAATCTCAAATAATATAAAAGTTTTATATGGACTCTTTCTTTTTCCACAACATAATTACATTAATGTTAAAGTTTTATTAATTTTTATTATCATTAAATAACATGTATTTGTAATTCCCTACATCTATAATTATTGTTAAATTGTTCTACTAAATCATATACCATTTTCAATTTTAATTGTGATCTTAATATTTCAATCGGGGTAAAATTATTATAAGGATAATTAACTCAATTACATATATATTTTTATGTTAACTATATCATAGACATAAATATCTGTGGGAAATAATTTTAACATGAAAATAACTTGATCAAATTAAGGATATATTCTATATAAAAAATTTAAATTTTATAGTATAGACTATGGATACTAGAAAACTGGAATTGAATTATATATTTTAAAACTTAGTATTAATCATTTGATTACTATAGTAAAACTCTAAAAATTATATAACTCTGACCTTTATTATCTTATAATAAGTGATACTACTAAATATGATTTGAATTTAAATTATTTAATACCTTATATTGTGTAATTAATAACACAATTATTAATATTCATACTTTTATAACTATTATTAAAATTTGGATAATTTTCTAATTTTTCATATTGTATAAGATAATTTGATTATAACAATACGTGGAACTGTTTGGAATTAATATAAAGACTTCAAAATGAGATAATATGAAAATTTCATAAAAATATTTCACCGGTTTAATAAAATATTTTATGAAATAAATTTTATTATAGAATCTTTATAAAATCCTATGCCTATTGAAACTATCCTAGAAGATCTTCCAAGAAAGTGGCATCATGTAAATGTTGGAATTGATGATGGAAAGAATTTCAAATAGTATACCCTTGGTAAACTCATTAGTTTATTACATTGATATAAAATATATTTGATGAAAATTTATATGGATGATAACTCAAAATGTAAAGGTATATGTTTAAAGTATTATAATATTGATTTCTTTAGAATCTTCTAATTTTTAAAATTTAATAATGTTATAATTTGATATATGGATCAAATTTTCAATGCTTTTTACATAATTATTAAAAATAATGAAATTAAAAACTTATCTATATGGAACACTCTCTTGTTTAATCATATATGTTAAAGGAAATATAATTCCAACGTCAATTACAATTCTTCATATTTTATTATTTTGAGTTTGTAATTAAATATGTTGTATCACTGATGAATCTGATTCTATTGAAGAATTTTGGAATGAAAATGATTCAAGTAACATATTCATTATGAAATAATTAAATATGGTTAGTAATTCTAGTAATTATTCTAGATGTTTTGATGACGACATAGATTTTAAAAAACCAACAATGGATGAATTAAATAAATTTATTAAGAGATTAAGAAACCATGATTTTAGAGATACTGATTTATATAATCAACATAAATGAATTAATAAAAAAATAATTCATGAAAACAAAGAAATTTTTCATGAAAATTAAGAACACAAGAATACATCCTATGTATCTAAAGGAAATGTTTCTGAATATTTTATGTCATTGAGGATATTGAATGAAATATAGTAAAAAAGATTTAAAATTAAAAGAAAAATATGAAAAATATTTTTCAATATATAAATAAATATGATAGAAATATTTATTTAAATAAGATGAATAAAAATAATTATTATATTTGATATGACATGATATTACCACATATGTATAAGAATCATTTTTTTGATAATTATAAATGGAAATGTGTCTATTATAGTTTGTTTTAGAGATATTATAAATGGAAAATAATTTAATGAATTCTCACTCAGATTTCCAGAAACATTTTGACTTACTAAGACTCATATTTTAAAATGTTCTTCATCTAGATTACCTTATAAAACATTTACAAAATCTTCTTGGATGCCTAAATTTTTTTAGTAATCCTATTGGAACCAAAGTATCATTGGTAAAAAAATGTTTCATAATTAATTTTTTTTATAAATTATCCTTGGAAGTCTTAATAATGATGTATGCTACATGGATAGTGGCTCTAGGTATATTATAAAACACCAATAATAATTTATTTCTTATGAAAATGTGACGGAGGCTCTATTAATTTTGACGACAATTCAAAAGGAAAAGTAAAAGGTATTAGATATTTGTTTTTATAATTATACTATTATTTATAATGTTTTTATATTTTCATTTATTAAAAAATAATTTTATTATAATTTTTAATTATATGATGATTAAATAAAATCTGAATTTTAAAATTTAAAATATTTAGTTTTTAAAAATAATCCATTATTATTTTGTACTAAGCGTAAGGAAAATGTTTTAATTATTTACATTGTCAAACTAATAATTCAACATAAAAAGTGATTGAATACATTACATAATGATAGTAAACTTTGGCATATATTACTAAGAGGTGTTAATTTTAGATAGCTACACAATATATCTAAGAATGAAAGTGTTATTCAGTTATCCGATTAGAGGAAAGATAATTTTCATGTGTGTGACACTTACATCAATGGTTAGTTCCATATATATTATTTTATATAAATTACATAGATAAGTTCTAACCAACCATTATTTCTAGTTCATCATGACTTGGATGGATCTAATCAAATAGTTTGTCTTGGAAGAAAATAAATTTTAGTTAATTATCATAGATACTTTTACTAGATTTAAATGGGTAAACCTTCATTCTCAGAAAAGTGAAACCATATAGCATATTACTAATTTTTATAACATGGTTTAAAACGAAGATATTCTATTGACTATTGTTATTCATAGTGATAGAGAAAGTGAATTTTGAAATATGGAATAATTTTTTGAAAAGAATTGTAATATATATAATTTTCTCCCATATAACTCCTGAGAAAAATATATATTTTTAGATAGAAAAAAAACTCATTAACATAAATGAATAAAAATATGTTATCCATTAACTAAATTTATTTAGTTAAAGATAATATCACTACTTGTGATGTTTCTAATAGAAATCATGTGATCCCTATTTTTGAAAATATCCTATAAGAACTATGGAATAGTAATAATCATAAATTCTAATATTTAAAAGTATTTGGATATAATATTTTTAACCATTAAACTGGAGATAGTTAAGATAACTTTTTTATGAATCATATTAAGTAATTTTATTAGTTTATTAAAATGAAACAATATTATTTATATAGTTTTTATTAAATGGACTACGATTATAGACTAATTTTTTCATATTAATTTTAATGAAAATTTAATGAAAAAAAATTCATATATTGAGAATGTTGAAGATGAATATAGAAAATTTAATTTAGAATAATGTAAAACTCAAGTATATATATCTATTTAGGGTGATCATAATCTTTGATATAATGATATATCATGAAAAACTAATAAATATAACACTATTTCTAATGTTATAAGCAATAATTATTCCAAAATTAAAACTAGAAGATTTATTTTTAATTTATATTAAAATTATTTTTTTCTGTTTTCATACCTAAAAATATTAATTAAGATTTAAAATTTGTAAATTGGATTATATCTATTGAATATAAACTTAATTAATTTAATACAATAGATGTTTGTACCACATTTTGTACTCATAAGGCTGAACATATTATTAGAACAAAATAGAATTTTCAAAATAAATTCCAAAAACATAGAAAAACTTAAATTAATAAGTATAAGTTTGTTATATAAGGTTATTATCAATTTTAATTCCTAGTTTTTATGAATATTTTTCACATGTTTGTAGAATTAAAAAGATTGGAATTTTTTTATCTTTCACTTCTTTTTGTGTTTTCAATTCCATCAATTGGTTGTTAAATGAGAATTTATAAAACAATTATTTTTCAATAAAGTCATTTTAATCAACTACCATATTTTTAAAATTATGACTTTCCTAATAATATTTTTAAATTATCTATAGTTTTATATGTACTTAAAACCCCTTGTAGATATTTATATGAAATGGTTCCTATATTATTATTGAATAATGGTTTTAATAAATGTAAAGTTGACCCTACATTGTTTATCAATGGGATATAAAATAATATTTTAATCTTTCACACATTAATAATATTATCTTTCGTTCAATTAGTGATTTTATATGTAAATAATTTTCAAATTTAAGGACTCGTGAATTTTACATGGGTCTAATGGGACAATTAGGATTTTTTCTAGGATCAAATTTATAAATTAAATAATGGAATATTTTTGAATCTATATAATCATGATAAATAATTTTTTATTATATTTGGACTTAATTCTCTAAAACTTTTAGAACCCATATGAGTTTATATTGTAAGCTAGATTTACTTGAATCAGGAAACTCCAGTTTTATTAAATTATTTAGTGGAATGATTGGTAGTTTTATTTATTTAAATATGTCTAGACAGAAATTATGTTATCCATATGTATGTGTGAATACTTTAGGTTGATTCAAAAGAATTTTTTTTAAATTATTTTAAATTAATCATTATATATATTAAAGGAACCATAAATTATGGGTTATTTTATTATAGATATAATTTTTTTGATATGTTTATATTTTCTTATTTGTATTATAGAGGTTGAAAAAATGATAAAAAAAATTACATCAAGTATGCTTCATTTTTATGAAAAAAGTTTAATTTCATGGAGTTTAAAGAAATAGTTATCATTTTCTTAATCAAAAGTTAAATATCAATATATAGCTTCTTCTAACTGTTTTGCACACTATTTTCTATATTAGGAAATATTTTTCTAATTTTATGTTTTATTTTAATAAGATCTCATTTTATTATTATAACTCTTATACTATTTTTATTTATTAAAACCTATTATAATATTCTAGAATTAAATAAATAAAATATATATTTTATTTTATTATAGATCATGTTTATAAAGATGAAATTGTTTTTGGATTTTTTTCAATACATAATAAATTTATGTATATATTTACTAATCCTTTGGATTAAATTATATTTTAAAAGTTTAAATTTGAACATGATTTGATAGTTGATTGAATTGAAACTTTTAATTGAATCTATATTATTTTATTTTTTGTGAGAAAGCATGTGAAATCAATTTTATAACATGGTTTATTAACAAGTTTAGCCTTTTTTAATATTAAATTAATTTATAGAAAATAATTCTATAATCACAAGAATATGTAAACATTTTTCCATGGTTCCTTGAATTTTTTTAGGCTTATACATGTATACTTTTCACTATAATATATCACTATAATTTCTAATCTACACAACATTATTTAACACTTTAAAAGAATTAATTAAGGGAAAATTTTATTGTTTTTTGTTTACTTTTTTTCACTTGATATATATTATTTAAAATAAATAAATTTAGTGGGAGTCATTTTATTCAAAATTTCTAAAAAAATTAAAAATATTCTTTGGATATATTTTTATGGTTTATATATCCTTAATGTTATTTAACAAAGGTGGATTTAAAATATTTTTTATTTTAATATTAACTAAATATTCAATTTTTTTCAAAATCATATCTTTCTAGTTTTTTTTTGTATAGGGGGAACTATGTTTTTACTTTCTGAACAATTAAATAAGTGGAATATTTTTTCTTTTTTCATGTCAGGTTTTATTATTATTTCAAAATTGGGGAGATTGTTGAGTGGATTGTCACTACATTATTAATTTATGTGTTTTTATAATTACATAAGACTCATTGTTACAAATCTGTATCATTTCCCCTATCCTTAGTTTTAAAAGTATACAGTTTTACTTTGTTTTTAATTAATTCACTGCCTGTATTAAGAGTGGTATTACATTTAATTTCATTAATTATATATTTATACTTTATCATAGAATTATTTTTATCTTACTTAATAATATTTTTTAGTTACTATATTCAATATTTTTATAAAAGATTATATAGTCAAAATTTTATTCTATTTTTGTAACATTATGAATTCATGTGATTTCCTTAAAGTCACTTGTATAAATCTTAAAAATATATATATGAACCAAAAATATATCTAGACCATACATGTGTTTTTATGAACCATATTTATTTATTTTCTCAACCTTATAGGGTCACCATATGAAGAGATATCAAACCTTGTGAGCTAAAACTAAAAATAATTATAAAACATTACATCATCAACATCATGATCTCACTTGTATTTTATGAGCATTATGAGTTTAGCAGAAAAATTTGAAAATGAACCTTAAAAGGTGAAATGACCCTATGTGTTTTGTATATTGCCTTTTATATGTATTTATATTTTCCCCCTTATTATTTGTTTAATATTATATGGATTTAAATTATTATAAACAATTTTTTTGTAATCAAATTCAATATTGTTTTAAAATGATTAATAGATTATTTATGTTTATCTTCCTTATCTATATCTACTATATATTTTTTTAAACATATTCAAATTTCAAATTTTACAAAAGAAAAATGTATTGTGAGATTTTTCAAACATCATTTAATACAAGTTGATTAGATATAAAAATTTATAATTTTTAACATTATTTCATTAGAATATATCCCCTTATATAATTATAAAGTGGGAAATAAATTATCTTTTCATTACATTAATAAAATAGTAAATTTGTTTTTTTAATAGATGAAAATAATGGTTATAAATTTAACTATTCATTAAATTTTTTTAATTTAACAATACATAATCTTTGAATTAAACTGATAACATATTTTGAAATTGATATTTCACTATTTGAAACATTATTTGAATTATATTGTTAAAGGGATTCAATATTGATTTGAAATTATTTAATTCATTATGAATTAGTTGAAAGTCATCAATTAGAATTTATAAATATGGAAATCAGGTGATAAGATCTTGATTGTTAATTTTTTATATTCATTTTTTATATAAATCTAGACAGAACCTGCACTATAATAAATTTTAATTTTAGAGGTTAACGAAAAAAATTAGAAATGTGTAGTTTCAAGTAACGAAATGTTGCAAATGTGAAGTTATTTCATGTTAAGAATTTTAGGTGACCATATAAAGTCCTGTTTTTCGACCACAATATAAACCCAACATTCAGCATAAAGACAACGTGAATTATTAATAAAAATATTCTATAATCTACCATTGATATTAAATTGATCGTATGTTAAATGTGAATCAATTTTTCAAGATAACATTTTTTGAAAAAATGAAAATGTGATCATGCTCAATTGACTACTCTACCTACAAC
Source organism: Viscum album (assembly GCA_963277665.1). Lineage (NCBI taxonomy): Eukaryota > Viridiplantae > Streptophyta > Magnoliopsida > Santalales > Viscaceae > Viscum > Viscum album. The sequence continues at coordinate 165,036,337 of OY728149.1, forward strand.
AAGGAGGTTCGGTCAGTACTCATGGAACATGGTCACCTTCAACAGACCATGGTTTTATGATCAATTTTCAATCCCCTAAATGATAAAATATAGATCAACCAAACCTATATGGTGTTCTAAATCATTCATGCCCCTCTTCATAGTAGTTTGATAAACATTGAATCTATAATTAATCACAATCCACCTTCATCGCCAAGAAACCATGTCAAGATGAAGAAAATAATCCACCATAGTCCCTTTTTCAAATGAATCAAACTTACTATTCCTCACTATTGCATCAATCTTAAAAAATAACCAAATTTTGATTGTGTTTATTCAATCAAAATAGAGAAAAGTATAATCAATGAATTATATAAGAACATATTTAATCTTTTCCAATCGATTTTCATAAATATTATACTATTCGAATACCCTAAATAATGATCAATAGAGGCATACCGAATAAGATCAATCCGTAAAATAGTTCTTAAATCTGACCAACTATAGTAAAAGAAACTGATGAATAATCAATATTATATGTTTAACAGAATCTATCTTTTGATGTTTTTTGTCACATTTTGGTATTATTTATTTATTATGATAGGATCAATAGGAACCGATTCCCCCCCCCCACCCTCAATTACTGCATTATTAGATGAATGTTTATTTAAGGTTGTTGATGTTTGGTCTATGATAACATGAAGAAGTAGTCAAGGATTACTAAGAAAGTAATTTTAGATATTCTTTTATTCAAGGGATGAGTATAGAACTGGGTTTCTTTTTGAAGATGATCAAATTAATGATGATAATAAATTTTTATCTCACCAGATGAATTCAACTATAAAACCTATAAAAATATGGTTTAGGCTAGGGAATTATATTCTGTATATTAGTTTATTGTCTAATATTATTAGGGAAACATGTCAATATTTGATGAACCAATAATATTGTTTACACTGATCTTGATGAATAACAACAGATGACTGAGGTTCTAATAATTGACACCAATGGGTTCAATTGAAGCATAATAAAAGGAGTTTTTAGTATGGTGATTGAATACCAAATTAGAAATCTAGTGTGTATTATACACTAGGACAAAGTATAGTGATTCCTAACCTCTCATGATTAGGTCCTATATTTTTGAATGCCATCGTCAATATAGCCCTATATCATCCACGATAAAACCCACAACTCTGGTCCAAGTGGCCACTAAAAATGTTTGTTTAATAAAATGTGATTTTTTCTAGGACCAAGTTCAAGATCATAATTAAATATATATAATTAAACCCTAACCTATTTAGATAACCTCCCACCATCCATCATGTGATCGCCTCGCCAGAGAAACACTCATATTCTATTATGGTTGTGACACACTTAATCAATTCACCCTGTGATTCTACCCAGAGGCATAAGAAACCAATTAGGGGGAGGGTGTATTTCATTTTGATAATTTAAGTTATACCAATCACTTCCTAATAAAATGATATTTGGAGAAACTAAATTAGAGAGAAGACTTGTATTGAATTTTAGGAATAATCTGTAATTACTAAAATCATTGGAGTTGAAGGACGTGCTCCTCAAATAGATAATTTTGAATCATTCCAAGGATCTGGAATCATATACCTATAAATTTGTATATTTTCACTGAGTTAGGGGTTCTTTTATGTAATTTCTTTATAGGGAGATGATATATTGTTTTAATGATTTCATATTTCATTTTACTATAATTACATTGGTGATGAAACAATAAGTCGTTAGTAGATGAGATGATGAGACTCCCCTTAGCCCATGTTAATAAATTTGATGATTTTATAATTTATCTATTTTATTAAATGTATCTATATTTAATTAAAAATATTAGGCATTAAGATATCTTCTTATTTCATTGCTCAAAAAATTTATTTTCAATCTCTCACAAGATTAAACACACAGGCCAGTTCAGCTCACTCTATTTATTGAGATTATAATTAGTGGATTGACCTAACAATGATTTGATATATTCCATAATTTGGAATATGTGAGGTTAGAGAATGTGATGATCATTTAACCCCTCTAATCAAATAAAAACTTCATTGTCATTATAATCAATTGAGGTTTTACATTTTTAGAGATAAAACATGATAATAAAATAGAAATATTCAATAAAGAGTTAATGTGAGTGGATATCTAATGTTATGGAACATCATTGAAGATTTAAGTAAAAATTAAATCGCATTAAATATTTCAATCGAATTATATACCCATTAAAAAATATAAAAATACACCCAAAAAACTTTCATCTTTGGATACAACCTCATCCCGCTACTGCTGCATTTAATTAAGGTTGAAAAATTTATTTATTTACGACCTTACTACAAGTTTACCATAAACCTACAACCATTATAGGGGAATGAAACATTGTTCTTTACTTTGTTAAAAATTTATTTCAATATATGACTCATTTAAATTCATAGTACATTGTTGGTTTTGATCTAGTGTTTAAACGAACTATACTAGAAAGAATTTGGAACATTAGAATCACTGAAGATGTGGAAAGGAATATTTTCATTATTATATTGATTTACTCACCATAATCCTCATCTTTTTCTACTAGAGTTACTATATGTCATAAAAATAAAGAATAAAATTTATCCAAACTAAATAGAAAATTAAAATACTTTTTTCATTGAAATCAAAAAAATAATAACTAGATGTTATAAACAAATAGCCAACATGACATTGAAATTTGAATAGGAATGATCCAAGTCCTTCCAAAGATTCCTGGATTTTAAGTATAATATTCTAATTGATATTAAATAGAGTTTAATAATGTATGAAAATATTTTAAATTGAGAGGAGTATCATAAGATCATGTTTTCTTGATGGGTTCTCTATTATATCTTGAAGAAGAATCTATAGAATGATTGTAAAATGTACAAGAAGGATAAGTCACTACAAGGATGAATTTCATGAAGAATTATAATAGAAATGTTTCTATTTTACAATAAGTATCCAAAAAGGATTGAAATTTATGTTTCCAAGAAAATAATCTGAGAACCCCTCTATAAAATCTTGGATACATTCCGGAATCAAATTGAATCCTTCCCAAACTGTACTTATGAAGGGAACCATCTTCTAGTATTCATTAACCATGAAATTATGATTGTGAATATAACCTATTTAATGTTTCTTCTATATTTTCACTCATAGATAAATACCCTACTAATGTTAGAGATCTGATAGAGAGAATTTTCTGAAACTCCTAATAATTTAGTACAAGGACTATAATAAGAGGAGCGAGAGGGGGGAAAGTTCAAAGCCTTTTTTCCCTATAATTAATGTTGAATTACAAACATATATTAAATGAAATTATCCTATGAACGAATTACATGAAAAACAACTAACACTCCTCTATGAGTTTTTCAAAAGTAATACTATTGGGACCATAAAAATAATGGTTGAGCATAAGTTTATGGAATAAAAAGATATGATACCATGTACCAATGATAGCACAAAAAACTACCAAAAATAAATCCAAGATTCATAGAGTATAGGAAAACTCAATTTGGAGTTGGAGGCAATAGTCACAATGAACACACATGAAATAGTGTCTCTAATCACCACACTTTCAATAAAGAAACTATCAACCCACAAAAATTCATAAAAATGGTAGATTCAATAAAATCCAATTAAAGAATATCTAAGACTACATGTAGAGTCGCAAAAAAATTAACAAACTACTCTACGTACTCATTGATCAAACTTAAGGAGGTGAATTTACAATTTTTTTATGATTATGTAAACTCTCAATAAACAAGTAAATCAAGGCCCCAGTATACTTATTTCATGACAAATTATTAACCCAAAGTGAAATATTAGTTCTCTTTCTTTGAAAAACTTCAATGAGGTGAAAAGAAATAAATAACCCTCACTACATGTTGATGTTGTAGGTAGATATATTGATGAATATAATAAATATTTCCTAGAAATGATCATAAAGAATTCGTTCCAATTGAAACACATAAATTGAAGAAGAAAAACTGTGAATATAAGGTGGGATACACAAATCATCCCCAACCTCACTTCCCATCTATATAAAACACACTAAGGATAACCAATGTAGACACACTACAAAAACAAATTCTAGAGATATTCATAAAGGTATAAATTTATATTCCATTACTAGAATCTATTCATAAAATCCCATAGTATGTTAAATTTATTAAAGAGATGTGCACTAATAATAAACGATTATAAGGGAATAAAAATATATACTATTATAGGATTGTGTATTCCCTTATTACCCCACAAAGACATAGTAAATATTATGACCTAGGTATATTCAATATCCCTTTCACCATTGTAGAACACACCATTTCCAATGCACTATGTGATTTGGGGGAATCTATTAATATAATTCCGTACTCTATTCATTTTTTCATACATATAGGTTATCTAAACTACACAAAAGTGTTTGTATCACATTTTAAATGATCCATTGTAAATTTAGTTGGAGTTTTAGAGTATGTTCTAGTAAAAGTACATTGATTTTTGTTCCATGCAGATTTTATCATTCGGAACACGGTAGAAGAAAGAGGTGAATATCACCACCTATCATTCTAGGAAAGACAATTCATAGTACTTCATAAATAATAATAAATTTTAATGAGGGAACAATTTCAAATAAAAATTGGTAACAGATAGTGAATTTTAATATTATGGATTCAATATAATTTCCCGATGAGGAGAGATCTCGATATAAATTGAACCATTTTGAATTTTATTATTATTCTAACTATATGATTAAAATATTTTATGTCATAATTAAAATAATAGATGATTTAGAAACATTTATTTTCTTGATGAACCTATTTTTGGAAACAATATCAATATGGAAAATGTTGTTTTTTATTTTGATAATAGTTATTTTGATGATTTCTTAAAAAAATAAATAAAGCATCAAATTTATTTTATTAGTTTTCTATAATGGATAAATATGGTTTGATATCATTATAAGAAACCCCTAATTGTAATTAAATTAGTTTATATCAAACGTAAACAATTTATTTATATTAAAAAATGAGAAATAACTAATATTACTTTTAATTGATATAAAATCCAATCAACTAAATTAAATTATAGAAATTATTAAAAAACATTCTGTCGATAGGATAAATAGTAGTATACAGTCCAAAAAGTTTCTCTACCATCTTTATGTGCAAAAGTCTTTTAGAATCTGAATTAAACCCCTAAGACAACCCCAAAGGATACTGAAACTGACCCTTTGAGAATGTTTATAGAAAAAAAGAAGTAGAAATACTTTGAAGAGTTGGAAGCATATACCTAATATAAAACATCTTGTTTCTAAGTCCCAATCAAATTTTTAAAAATAAAACTAGTGAATCATCAATACAATATAAGAATAATGAGTTATTTCTCATAGGGATTACGAAAAAAATGTATTGTTTTAATTGATTACTATAAATTAAACCATGTAACAAGAAGATGCTACTTCACCATTCCATAGGAAAAACAAATTTTAGAGAGGATAGTGGGGAATGGTTAGTATATTTTCTTTTTTTTTCATTGTATTTTCAGCTACCAATATATCCAAATGAAAATTAAAAACTACATTATACTGCCTCTTTAGGGACATTTCTTTCTAAATATTGTCCATCAGCCTTAGAAATTCCCTAGGTACTATTCAACAGTATATGGTGAGTATATTTTAATATTTTTTGTGATTTTATTGTAGGTATTGTATGAATTTTTTTCTATTTGTGGGACTTATTTTAGAACCTTACCTAAGTGTTGGGAAAATGTTTTATGAATGTTCAAGAGATGAGCTTTTTTTTAATTCAACAGATGACATTTTATGATAGAAAATAATTTTTCTTCCACCAAATTTTTTAGGATGTGATTGATGTAGATACGTTTCAAATTGATGTGACTTATACAGTTTCATACCACACCACCTTGAGGAAAATTCAGTCATTTTTAGTCTATGCTATGATTCAGAAACATTTTTTAGGGAATTTAGAAAAAAAATCCCTTGTATAATAAAATAAATAAGGAAAAATATTTTTATTTGATAATTCATATAGGTTATATTTTTAAAACATTAAATAAATCCTGATCACAATACTGGTAATATACCTAGAAGACTAAAATTTTTCCATTGAGATATTATGTGATGACGAAAACAAGAAAATAGGATCTTTGTTGTCCTATAAAATTAATGGAAACCCTGAAGTGATATGCTACACTTCTAAAACACTAAACACAACCCAAATAAATAACCCACAAATAAAAAAAATATTTTTTCAATTTTTGTGGATTTAGAAAAAAAAATTCTCTTGATCTCTTTGGGAGTAAAATGATTATTTACTCTTATCATGTGATATTAAGATATAAAATCAAGAAGGAGGATATGAAAACAATATTATGGAGGTCGATATTTCTATTTAAATAATTTACATTTAAAAAATTGGGAAAAATATTTTGAAAATATGGTCTTCATCCACATGATTAGACTTAGTAACACATCTGAGGTAGAACAAAATACTAAGACGAACATGGATGATTCGTTCCCTGGTGATAAACACAAAAAATTCATCCAACTACTCTAGTACAATAATCTTAAAAAAAATATAGAAATATTAATTGATCCCCCCTTACTATGAATCAATAAACTAAGTTAAAATCCAATTCAAAATATTATTTTTTGGAATATTAATATTTCTTAATGATCTTTAATGACCAAGTAATTTTATGGTGTATCCCAGAAAATTATGTAAAATCCATGCTAACATTTTTTAATAAAACATGTATATGGTGGTCATTTTAGTCCTCATATGACTTCTAGGAATATTTTAGAAGTTGTTTACTTTTGGACATAAATTTATAAAGACTCGAATGAATTTGTAAAATCCTTTTCAAACTACAAGTTTAATCATTGAGTTTTCTAATGACTTTAAATACCATAAAAACATTTGATTTTTTTTTGAAATATTTTATGTTTTGGGACTACATTCAAATATTCCATCTCCTATCTCATTTTATTTTTTGATGATATTATTATTAGTGGACTCTTTTTCAATTTGGATTATATTAAAAACCACCATAACTGATAACTCAATGGTTGGAATTGAATTCATAAGATCAAACAATTTGTTTAGGTTTGGAGTACCTTTAGAAAAAACCTATGACTAAGTTATAATTTTTTCCTATAATAATATTGAAGACCTTTTGATGTGGTATGGATTTACCTAAAAGTCATTCATTTCATGAAATCCACTGAAAAATGGAAATGTAAGGGTATCCAATATATAAACAAAATGATTATAAGGTATAAAATAAAACCCACTAGGAAGGAATGTAGTAAGAATATTGGTGATGAATCATGGGACTATTTAACTTCTTATCTTATGTTTGTCTCTATACATAATAGTTTTTGGTAATCATAGTATCTTTATTTTTGAGTTACAATATAGATCATACTAGGTTATCAAGAGAGTGACCCTATAATTTGAAATATTTTCAGAGAAAATTAAGTTGTAGATGAAAAAATTTGGAGGAATTCAAAATAGTGGACCATGAGAATTCACAAAAGTACAAGAAAAAGTTTAATTACTTTTATAAAAAACTCATCTATAAATGAAGATTTAATACTAGATATAAATTTCTCATATTCTCTTTAATAGTGAATCTATTCTATCCTAAAAACAATTCTATATATACTATAGAGTATATAATTAGTAACTCTTTTCCCATTTAGTGTAGTTGATATTGAGGTAGATGATTCAAAATTTCCATTTAAGGGGAATTGATAACATGTAAATCACTACTATGAATATTTTTAGAATGAACCTATAGATAAGACTAAACTCATCCATCTTTCCATCATATAAAATAATTTAAAATTTTCTCATTCCCTTATATGTTTCTGTATAGTCATTCTTTAAAATATATTTTTCTAAAAAATATATAATTCTTTAATTAATTTCAATGATATCTAACATAAGAGTGTAGGAGAGGAAAAAAGTACATATAATATTAATATTTTTTTTGGTTTAACCATGTCTATTTATAGTAGTTATTGACATTGAATAAGATAAATTGAGAAGAGAATCCCAGTTTGTTCTTTGATTTTGGTACAAAGTTTCTTTATCTTTCAATTTCTAAATTTTTTTAATGTTTTTAGATAGGAAACTTTGATCCAAATGTGGTCCTTCTTATAAAAAATACCATACTTGAGTGGAAGGATTTCATTTGTTATATAAATTTTAGATTTAAATTATTACTAATTGATATTGGTCAATTTTTCATTGAAATCAAGTTTTAAAACTAGGAAAATTTTTGAGAGTGAAAATATTTTTGTGGAACAATAATTAAAACATGACGTAATTAGAATTTTGAACATAATACAAAGTAGTTTTTCATCTATGAAAAAAAACCCTTAAGGATCCAACTCAAATGAAATTGATATAATTCCTACAAAACTATAGTGAAATTGGAAATACACATCCCACAGTGAATCTCTAAAACATTAGGCACTGTGTCTTTGAGTAAATGTCATTTTTTAAATTTAATAGGTTAGTTTTTATAGTGATTCAAATAAATTGTGGTTTGTGAAAAAATAAATAAAATCTTAATTTTTCAAAATTAATTCATTTCAATTACGGGAATATTGTTCCATGTTTAAGAAACTTAAATTGAATTATAAAAATTTCATTTGAGATGTATAAATGTAGTATATATTCTGTATTAAGTAATATAATTAGAGGAGATAAATAGAATTGTCACTTGATAGCATTAAATTTTGACAAAAATAAATCTATTCCACTATAGAAAATTGTACTGTTGGTTGAATTTAAATATATAAATGTTTTAAATTCATATAGGATTCATGATAAATCAAAAAATAAGGAATATATAGTTTTATTTTCCTCTAGACTATGTACCTAATTCTATAAATATGAATAATTTTGAATGAATTGAATTATTCATAATTTTGTAAATGAACAAGAATGATTTTTTATTTTTGTGAATTTTCTAAAATGGAATAAATATGAAGGAAATGGATAAATAATTGGAAATAATTTATAATGTCCCTTTAGTGAATTAAAATAAATTCCATCACCACTATCTATTATTATTAGTTACCTAACACAATAAGAACGATCAATATTATTAATACACTAATATCACACTTGTCTTTTGTGTGAGATAACAAGAAATATTATCGATACAATGGAACATAATTAAAAAAAATTCCTCAATAAATTTAAAATGAGAACTCCTTAATAGAGATAGTGAACATAATCAACCCACTTGGAAGCGATCACATGTCATTAAATATCTTAATTCATTCACCTCATATGTTATGATGACTGATCTAGAAAAATGAGAAATAATAAAATTTATAATACTGAATGAGTGAACCAATATAGATATAAAATTAGATTAATAATCACAGCCCCACTCTCTACCATTATTTCCTCACTAAATAAAGAAAATAGAATTGAAATAAAATGCATATATTCAAATGTATCTTTGTGAATCGCCATTGGGCAACCCATAATTTTATATAACATCATCTACTAGAAGCTAGGGATAATTATTTTGTCATATAAAAGATTAAACATGAAAATATTGGATATAATATAATCACACAACACAAAATTATGGAAATAATGAAATTATAATTAGATGTATAGAAATATGAAACTCGTTATCAAGGAGTCCTGGGTTGTGTCTTCATAATTAAAAATTATTTTTTATTACATTTTTAATCTTTAACGAAACCAGAATGTTTCTTTGGTTTTTTTTATGTTTTGGAAATGAAAATGGAATGATTTAAATATATAATAAATTATCAAGAAGTGTTAATGGTCCTTATGTGAATTCTATTTAATTATATCATTATACTCTATTGTTTTTAGAATCATAAATAAGTATGTATGATCAATTTCATTCATCCAATAATCTAAAACTACTTCTTATATTTGGAATCACATGTATACACAAGTATCCTTAATCACACTAGTAACTAACTTATTATCCTTGGTTAATTAGGTTAGAACAATCTGTATTCTAGAGAGTGAACCTACTTAACCCTCCCCATGAACAGTTTAAGGTTGATAAGTGTCTTGTTTCAAGGATACCAAAAAATGATTTTTTGATACTAAATTAAATGATGTAGTAATGGAAGCAGGTTTTCTCTAGAGAGGATAGTGTTTTGGTATGTTATTATCGTATTTTTTGGGTTTGAAAAATGAAATAAATAATTGAAATTGATTGGAATTTTGAATAAATTGTTATAGTAGTAGCCTCACCTCAAATATCCCTTCACTTTACCTATAAATTCGCGATTCTAGTATTACTCACTTGTTTTCTCACTAATCAAGTAAAAACTCACTTAATTATCCTCACATAGAAGATTAATTTTAGTCAAAGGGATTCAATAATAATTGAATTCTATAAAATCACCTAGAGGTAGGGAAAGGAAACTAGTAATCTCCCTTATATTAATCCATTATAGATAATAACATGAAATATATGTAAAGACACAATCCTAACATAAAGGAAAATTATATTACTTTTGTGGAATACTAAATACATGACAGAAACAGCCTCCCAAATACCGTATTAGTTTAGTGCCATTGAAAACATTTAAAACATTCTTGAAAGAGCTTCAACATCTCCCACAAATATATTTCCGTCTATATTTCCTAAAAAAAACCTTCCTTTATATCCTATGGTAACGAAAACAAATGAAAATACAGATCTAAAATTCCCAGTAAGGGTGATCATGGAAAATATCATACCAAACATAATCATAAGAATGTAAAAACATGATCATAACCTTTAAAAACTATACCACATTAAACATATATCAAAATCTGGAGTCATGAAATAAATATTGGAGGTTCCTATGGCATAGATCATAATGAAATCATGAACCATGAGAAAATAGAATTGGCATAAAACATGGAATTATGTTAAACACATAAGCATACAAAATCATTTTCATATTATCCAAGGCTTATTTCCAAGACCGTCATAGTGGATAAATTCCATTACTAAACTAAGTTCACTCCTCATTCCAACCCTGTATTAGTAAACTAGATTTACCATCCATTCGAGTCCTATCTATCTCATGAGATATAAATCGTTACCCAATTAATTGGAGGGAGATATTGGTCCCACCCATATCATAATGAAATCATTCTTACTTCTACCATAAAAACAGAAATTATTCATCATAACCCAAGGAATAAAATGGGTTTCATTAAAAATCATTCCACCATAACATAATATATGTAAAAAATTGGATTTCATAAGTGTAATTATATTATAAATGAGATAAAACTATAGTAAGAATTGGGATAGTAAAATTGAAACATAACCCCATTAAATAATTCCATCTTAGATGGAAAACATGATTGCTAGAGCACTAGAAATTAATTCTTGAGAAAAATATCAATTCTTCTTCAAAAAAAATCTCTTCTCAAAATGTCGTGAGATTTTAAAGTAAAATATTTTAATTAAAAAATAAACTTGAAATATTTTAAAGTATGATTCATGGGAATAAAGAGTTATTAAAACATAAAACTCTATTCATGTTTTATAAGTTAAAAAAATATTCTTCACTTCCTTTTGTCGGAAATTCATAAAGTACCTCGTACCAAAAATGACAAAAGATCCCTTTCATACGATTTATTAAAAATTCAACAATGGTTAAAATTGAATTTAAAAAATTATAAAAGGGTATAAATAATATTAAATATTTAGGAAATAGGGACATGGATGATAAATATACCCTAGTAAATACTTTCATATAAACAATCTCGGATAAAAATGAGATTACGATATTATCCCTTACCATAGGTTCGATATCCTTTGTATGTATCCAAAACATTTATATAATGATTTTAATGATTTCATTGACTTATTAAAGAATCATATTCATTTTTATGATATCATATATGATCATATTATCATTTGTTTGGTAATAATATTTTTTTATTACTCGTTATTTAGGTATGAACTACTTCATTTTCTTATTCATGTTTCGTCCAATAATTTTAATTTCTCATTCCTAGGTGATATTTATATCATTAAAAATGATATTTAAATAATAGATAACATATTTATTTATTTTTTAAATTTAAATAATCATTCTTTTATGGATATCTTGTGGAATGAATCACATCACATCGTAGAGACAGAAGGGCATACGTACGCACGAGTGATGGAAAAATTCCTTTAATCATGAAATGGAATGAAAGTAAATGGTATATATATTATTACAGAATAAATAAATTATTATAATAATCATATATATTTATTGTTTCCATCATTATACTAATCCAATTCAGGTGGAGGTAAAAAATAGATTACACCACGGTGTGGAAATGATAAGTCATCCGTACGTAGGCATGATGATTTCAATTTTCATAGGATGGATAGAATGTGGAAAATGGTTGTTTAATAATCATAATAACATCTCCGTATATAAACGATACTGGAGATATTAATTTATAATAGAAATAAATCATTAAGTGGATGTATAATAAGTACTAATTTGAAATAATCGGTAGAGGATATTACCTCTTTCTTCGACGGTCTCCCTCTAGATCTCCTCTTAAAGGCATTGTAGTAGGACTTTTGAGAATTCCAAGACCTCTAGATTGTGACTAAGGAAGTTGATAAGGGAAATGGTTAGGGTATAGGTGATATTTAAGTATAACACTGAATTTAAATTATAATAGAGGATGTTCCCTTTTATAATTTCGGTGATGGGAACATTTAGAATCTTCAAAAAAATATTAATTTATAATACAATAAAACCACATCAAAAAACCTATAAAATGTCATAGTTTCGAATATAAGATGATATAAGGTTGTAATATAATCCTAAAAATAATTTTGGGCAGGTTTGTATTTCAATTTAAACCTTATCATTTTAATTAACCCTTAGTTATTCTATTTTAATTTTAACTAAGGTAAAAAATGAACCAATATTGAAATAGTGTATTGTTACATTTTTATGTCAATTAAACCATAAATAAACAATTTAGAACATTATAGACCATATTACAATTATTTTATATTTTTAAATATTTATTATTAATTTTAAAATATTTAATAAAACTTTGTTTTTACAAAACAACAATAGTGTCATTTGACACTATTTAATTATTTGATTTTTTTTTAATATCAGAACAAAATGTCATCCTCAAACAAAATAATTTCTTATATATATCAAGGATATAGTTCATATATAAAATTCATTACACATATTAATTATATCAAATTATATTTATTTTAATATTTTTAATAACTTTAATTTTATATTTCCATTAATAAAATAATTACTACATCAATTTTGTGTAATTTTTTAATATATATATTTGTTGAGTAAAAATTAAAAATAAAATACTACGATAAATATAAATCTACTATATTTCATAGTAATACTTATAGTATTATACATATTGATTAAAATATTACATTAAAATTTTAATTTTTCTTAAAACTTGAATGTGACAACTTTAACATCACTTTAAAAAAATATTATAAGTGTCATAATCCTTAACATGTGGCTCAAAATGGTAAAAAAATGAACCCTTTGATGATTATGGTTGATATATATCAACTTATAAGTTATTTTCAAGTGATTTTATTTTTAATGGTTATTATCATTTTGAAAAAAAAAATAGTTTATTTATTTTTCATCAATTAAAAAATTTATGCATCATCAATATATAAACAATTTAGGTAATTATTTATTTCCTAAAAACTAAAAAAAAAACTACCATTATAAATAAAAATATTTTATATTTCAAATGAGTATTTATATTCTACGTTATATTCTTATAAATTTATTTTAAAAATTATATATTATTTAAATCATGAATATGACATATTTAAATTTTCAATAAATTAAATATTATAAATACAATAATATCTTTAAAATGAGCCTAAAATGTCGAAAATATATTTATATTACGAAAATATGTTTATTAAGATTAAACATACTATTTATATTTGTTGATACCATCCATTTAGACATATGTGGGAACATGATAGATATTAAAGACAAAAAAGGACACTTTGTGAATTCATTGATTTAAATATTAATTAATTCATTTTCATAGACAAGTGTTCATTAAATGGTATAATTTAGATCATTGTGTGTTAATGGTATAACTCCGTCCATAAAATGAATTTTTTTTTCATTTTTTTGTCATTTTATAGTCATTATAATTTTATCTGTATCCAAACTTGCATAATTTACCCTTTAACGTGGTAAAATGTCTTACCTCGGTTACCAATTATATTGGTCAAAAATAAAAGGGACCTACTTAAAAAATTTGGACCTCTTTAATTCAAATTTTATATCCATTTCATGAAATTTAAAACACAAAATTTATAGAATTAAATTAAAATCAAAACTGATAAAATGTCATCAAAAACAGTTTTTTGGAAAAATGCCCCTTTTAAAATGGAAAACGTTTTTATGATAAATTAACAAATAAAATTATTTTTAAAAACCATAGTTGGATAAAAATAAAATATTTAAAATTTAAAATTAATACATAACATAATTTTACTATGTAATTCTTTTAAAATAAAATATAGTTTTCAATAAAAATCATTGTTTTCACTATTCAACAAAAAATCAAACTTATTAGAAAATTACCAAAAATTCAACCAAAGTAAATTTTTATATTATAAATTAAAAGAATATGTTTATTTAGTAAAATTTAATAAAAAAAATTTCAAAATTTTATTTGATATGGGTGCACCATCAAAAGGTGGAAAAATAATATTTTTTTGAAAAATACTTCTTTTATCACAAAAAAATTAAATTTATTCCTATATCATTTATAGAAAGCATGTAAGAAGAATTAAATTAAATATATTACACATATATTTCATTAATAAAATCTATAAAGAGTGATTTAATTATTTTATAAACTCACTTATTTTCATTTAAATAGTTTTTCATATGAAAGTCGGTAATGTTCATACCTACCATTAAACTTACTATGTTATAAGGTAAAATTATAATATTTACTTTTTCACTTAAACTCAGTCTTCTATAAAAATTAATTTTATCAAAATATCATGAAATTTTCTGTAAAAAATGCAATTTTAGTGCATCATATACCACATGCTAAAATGGTTTTTCATGTAGCGCGAACATATCTTGGTGTAGCATACAACACAAGACACTAGAGAAATTAAAAACTATGTATCTCATAAAAATATCAGGGTGTAACATTTTACCCCCTTTAAATTAATTTTTCCCTTGAAATTTATCATTGTTATAAAAGGATTAATAATTGAAATTATCTTTCATATAAACCCAAATCATAAATGGAATACTACAAGTTCGTTTTAAAAAAGTAAACTTAGAAACATAATTGTTACATAAAGGGACTCATCACTAGGATTCTACATAGGATAACATAGGTGGGAAGTAAAAACCTAGATATGGAAGAGAAATATTACCATCAATTTCTGATGGATACTAATAGAGAACATGGATTGCAAATGTTCATAATCACAAAGCCATAAATTTATGATGATTTAAGGGACCATATAATTCATTAGATATGATGGTACTTGGGTAAAATTTTGGTTTCAACATACTTTTCATAAATTTAATTATTTTTTTAGAAGAAAGACCAAATTTATTTTGGTACAATCTCACCATTGGTCATTCCTTGAACAATTTCCACATCATCTCTAATTCAAAGAAATGAAGATGAATTTATCATTCCTGAAGCATTAGTAGATCTGGATATCCATAAATAGAATTATAGTTTATTCCATATGTCTTTACCCCAAAAAAATGTTACCACAATTTATCAAGTATGTATAAGTCCACATATGTTAATATATGACTTTATTCTAACAAACTTCACCCAAAGTATAACTTAAACTTTGTATAAATTTATAACATTCCAATCCTTCTAAAAGATAAAAATCCCAAACATTTGAAATAATTGCACTAACTTGTATTAAAATTTATCCCCATATATCATAATGTGTCTCTTTTTTGGTCACATTCCAAACATGTAAACACCTTCATCGTGTATTCACTTGAGTCATGGTAATAACCTAGTTTACAATATATCCTTATCGAAAACATGAATGTTTCCTTATTCCAAAACTTATTTAATATATTATTTAAGTCCCAAAATTTTTATACTTTATCCATGATATCATAAAACACATTCCTAAAAAAATCCATAATTACTTCCCAAGAAACAAGTATCATTCAATTTACTTATTCGTATCAAACATATCTTTTTTTAAACATCATTATCCTAACATAAGGGACATATTATGGGTTATCATTACCTTAATCATATGTTCTCCTAATATATTTCCTCTTGACCTCTATAATTATTCATGGTTACTAATACCTTTCAACTTACACTTTCAAATACTTAAAGAAAAACTATGGAGGAATTATCCTTATATGTTTCATTAATCAATAATACTATAAAAGTCCTTTTATAACCTTCTTCTTGAATTCCAATACATACACATGAAATCATTATGATATATTCAAAAACCATTAACCATGATTCATAATTTTATTCCATAAAATATATTTTATCCCACATATAATTCATAGTATCTTCATCACCAGAAAAATAAATACTACCCACATGACCATGCTGATTCTCTTCATGAGTTTTCCCCTAGAGCATTTATTTGCATAATTCCATAAAATTACACATTTAAAACATTTAACTATCATTTATGCCTTAGAAGTACCATTATCTTTGTCCATTATGTTAACTAAACCTTTTTCTTTAGTGTTAATTTCTTTGTTTCCTTCTTTTCCACACCCAAAGCATCTTCCAGATGCATTGAAACAATCACCTTAATGTCTCTTCCCACAATATTTATATGAGGAAAATTTAACTTTATTTACTCAATGGTCACTATGAAACTTCATGTTTCTCTTATTAGGTGGGTCATGAAACTCTTAAAAGTTGAGATTTTTTATCATATTATGATATTTTTGACTATGCATGATAATGATGTTTCTCATTCGAACTCCCATTTCATTTGGTTTCCCTTTAGGAATATCATTCCATTGCCCATCATATTCTACATTAAAATGAATCATCCAGTTTCGAGTCATTTTATCAAACCCAAAAATAAAAGTGAGAGGAAAAAATCATACTAGTAATACAACATAATTAAGGGGAATTTATTTCAATCAATAACATATTAGGTTTAATCCTAGTTTATTCATGATTGTTACTATCATTCTAAGATTATAACATATAATCAGACTTATCCTTAGTAAACCCCTATACATACTCCAAAAATATCTCTAGGGACCTCACTAATGAATCCACATTATAGATTCCAAAGGTTAACTAAACCTTCTCTCTCATACCAACTATAAATAACCAAGCTTGATGTAAAAGGAAATTATATTAGTTTTATGGAATACATAATATGGGACACAAACTGATACCCAAAGACTATATTAGTTAAGTGCCTTTGGAAACATGGAACACGTTATTGAAAGATCTTCAACATCTCCCAAATTTATATTACCCACTTTATTTCCTACCTAAAACCATTTTTTATATCCTGAGGAAAAGAAAACATATGAAAATAGTGAGCACGAATTATCTATAAGGGTAAGTGTGGAAAATATTATACAAAACATAAATATAAGAATGGAAAAACATGAACATAAATAATTTAAATCATATGAAATTTATCATAATTAATAATCATTAGTCATGAAATAAATATCCGCAGTTCATAAGGCATAGATCATAGGAGAATATTGAAATATGAGAAAATTGTGTTATTATAAAACATGTAATTGTGGAAAACACATAAGAATAGAAAATCATTTCTATATTTTCCAAGTCTCATTGTGAAGACCCTCATAGTGAAAAAAATTCCTTTACTGAACTAAGTTCACTCCTCATTCTAGCCCTGGATTTCTGAATGGGATTTACGTGTTGTTCCAGTCCTCTATTACAGAACTAGATTTACCTATCATTCCAGTCATATCTATATCATGTAAGTTAAATCTTCACAAAATGTGTTGGACATAGATATTCGCCCCGAACATAACATAATAAAATCATTTTTACATGTACTAAAAAACATAAATTATTCATCATAACCGAATGAATAAAATGGTTTTCATTTGAACAACATTCAACCATAACACAATCCATGTAAAACAAAAATATTTAATAAATATAGTTCCTTTATAAACACAATCAAATCATATGAAAAATGGGTATAGTAAAATTGAAACATAACCCTATTAGTTAATTCTATTTTAGATGTAAAATAATTTTGATAGAACACTTGAAACTAATTCAAGAGGAAAATATAATTTCTTCTTCAAAAACATTTTGTCTTCAAAAATTGAATTGAACTTTCACTAGAAAATAATTGAAATGAAAATAAACATTAAATCTTGTAAAGGAAGTTTCATGAAAACAAGGTACTATAAAAATGTGAAAATGTTTTCATACTATTTAAGTAAAAAGTTAAAATTCTTCTTGTACTTTTGTTGGAAAGTCATAAAGTACCTCCTAATGAGAATAAAAAAGATTCATTTCATACTATTTAATAAAAACTAACCAATGGGTAAAACTGACTTTAAAAAATATATAAGGATATAAATAATATTACATATTTAGGAAATTTGGACATCGATGATAAATATACTATGGTAAATATTTACATATAAACAATATCTGATAAAAATGAGATTGTGATATTACCCTTTACCTGAGGTACGATATTCATTTTATGTATATAAACCTCATATATAATTATTTATATGATGTTGTTGATTTATTCTAGAATTATATTTATTTAATGATATATCATGTGATCATATTATCAACCCTTTGGTAATAATATTTCATCATTTCTCGTTATTTGGGTATTAACTGCTTCTTTTTCTTATGCATGCTTTGTCGAATAAGTTTCAGTTCCCCTTCATAGTTCTTAGTTATATCATTAAACAATTATATTACCATAATATATATGATATTTATTTATATTGTAAATTTATATAATCATTCTTTAATGGATAATAAGTATAATGGATTGCATCGCATCATGGAGACTGTAGGTTGTACCTACGCACGACTGATGATATCATTCCTTTAATTATGAAACAGTATGGAAGTGGATGGTATATATATTGTTATAGAATAAATAAATTGTTATTAAAATCATATATAGTTATTAGTTCCATAATTATACCCATACAAGACAAGTTGTGCTGAAAACAGATTACACCATGATGTAGAGAAAGTAAGTCGTACGTACGCATGTGTGGTGATTTAATTTTACATAGGATGGATACAAGGTGGAATAGAGTTGTTCCATAATCTTAATAAAATCTCAGTATATAATTGATATTTTAAATTTTAGTTTATAATTTAAAAAACCTCTAAAGAGTATGTAGATGAAGAAATAATTTGAAAGAATCAATAGAGGATATTTACCCTCCTTTGACTAGTGCTTACTAGATCTCCTTTTAGAGGCACTAGAGTTGGTCTTTTCGGAAGAACAAAACCACAAGAATGTGACTAAGGAAGTTAATAATTGAAATTTTTAGGGAATAGATGATCTTGACGGCTTTATGTGAATTGTAATTGTGAGAGAGTATGTTCCCTTTTTTCTAAAGGTGAGGGGCACATTTGAAATCTCTAAAAATATTAATTTATAATTAAATAAAAACATATCCAAATACCTCTAAAATGTAATTTGACAAAATATGATATGAGATAAGGTTTAAATATCATCAATAGATAAATTTTGGACCATTTGTTATGTGATCTTAAACCATATCATTTTAATTAACCCTAAGTTATTCTATTTTAAATTTATTTAAGGTAAAAAATGATTCATTATTAAAATAGTTTAATTTTTTATTATATTATGTAAGTTAGAACATGAATGAAAATTTTAGAACGTTTTTTACCATATAAAAATTATTTTATATTTTAAAAAAAATTATTATGATTTTTCAATAATTTATTAAAACATTATTTCGATAAAACAACAATACTATCCATTTTGACACCATTCAATTCATGGATTTTTAAAAATATCAAGATAAGATGTTATCACTAAAATAAATATTTTATTATATCCATATTGGGTCTAGGTAATCTATCAAAGTGATTGGAAATATTAATTATCTCAAATTATATTTATTTTAATAATTTTAATAACATTAATTTGATATTTCTATTAATAAAATTATTAATACATTTGTTTTGTGTAATTATTTAATATAATTATTTTGGGTTTAAATTAAAAATAAAATAATAAGATTAAGATATATCTACTATATTTAAGATGAATACTTATAGTATAATATATCTAATATATAATAATACATAAATATTTTATATTTATTAAAACATGAATGTTACAACTTTAACAACACTTTAAATAAAATATTATAAGTGTCATAGTCATTTCCATGTTGCTCCAAATGGTCAATAACTCAACCCTTGGATTATTATTGTCAATATAGAATTTACCAATAAAATAATTTCAATTTTTTGTGTTTTTTAATGGTTATAATAATTTTAATAAAAATTAGTTTATTGATTTTTCATCAATTAAATATTTTCTCCATCATCAATATATTAACCTTTAAGGTAAATATTTATTTCCTAAAAATTTAAAATAAATTATCACGACAAATAAAAATATTTTATATTTCAAATGTGTATTTATATTTGAATTTATATTATGTGTAACCTTATTTTTAAAATGATATATTATTTAAAACATTAATGTGATATCTTTAAATTTTCATTAAATAAAACATTATAAATACCATAATATCTCCCAAATGAACCCAAAATGTAAAAAGTAAATTTTTATTAGGGAAATATGTTTATTTAGTTAAAACGTACCATTTATATTTGTCGATACCACCCATTCTTCATATGTGGACACATAATAGATATTAATGACAATGAAAATTACACTTTGTATCTTTCTTTGATTTATATATTATTTAAGACATTTTCATGGACAAGTGCCCATTAAATGACATAATTTAGATCATTATTTGTTAAAGGTATAATTAAATTTATCAAATAAAATTTTTTCAATTGTTTTGGTCATTTTATAGTCACTATAATATTATTTTTAATCTAAATTACTTAATTTACCATTTACTATGGTAACAAAATTTAACACGGTTATTGATCATATTGGTCATAAATAAAAGGGAAATACTCACCAAATTTGAACCTCATAAATCCAAATTTTACATCTATTTTAAAAATTTCAAAACACAGATGTCACGGAAATAAATTTAAAATAAAACATATAAAATGTCACAAAAACAGTTTTTTTGGAAAAAACGCACCCTTTAAATAGAAAATTTTTTATAATAAATTCATGTATAAAATCATTTTAAATAATATATATATTTGGATAAAAATGGAAATATATAAAATTTAAAATAATCCAAGAAATAAAATTACTATGTAATGAATTTAAAAATAATAATAAACATTAATATTTTCATTATTCATCAAAAAATGAAACTTATCAGAAAAATACCAAATAATCAAACTAATTAAATTTCTATATTCCAAATTAAAATAGGAATTTTATTTTTTCAAAGTGTATTTAAAAAAGTGTCAAAACTAGATTTAAAAGGGGTGTGCCATCAAAAGGTGTAAAAACTATATTTTTTAAAAAATTACTTATTTTATCTAAAAAATGAATATGTTCTTATATTATGTCGAGAAAGAATATAAAATTAATTGTATTTAATATATTACACATATATTTCATTAATAAAATCCATCAATAGAGATTTATGTATTTTATAAATCCAGTTAATTTGAGTTAAATAGTTTTTGAGATGAAAGTTAATTTTGTTCATACCCGTCATTATAATGACTATGTAATAAGGTAACATAATAATATTTAGTTGTTCCATTAAACTTATCCTTTCATAAAAATGAATTTTATCAAAAGAACATGAAATTTTGTATAACACAAGTCAAACGTAGTGTGGTGTATGTTGTAATCTAACACAGTATTGTGTATGGAGTGGGATTATCTTAGTGTAGTGTACCACACAAGACATTAAAGAAATTTAAAAAATAAATAAATATATGTCATAGAAATATTAGGGTGTTAAAATTTAATTAGACTAAGTGGTTTGTGTGAGTGATCTATTGTGATAGGGAAGATAAATTTCAAGTGTAAAGTAACAGTGAAATATCCTAATGTATAAATAGTTTAAATAAACCCAGAGAAAATGAATAGAAGTGATAAACAATTAAAGTGTGTAATTCATTAAAAGGGGTGAGGGGGGTCTCCTATACTCATATACTAATGGTTTAGTGTTTCATAACTTGAGTTATTACAGTGGGATGAAATTATAAAATAGGAAAATATGATAACAATACTTGATCAAGAATTTCATTAAAAAACCCTACATTAGAGAAACTTCCATAGTTTATTTAAATGATCTTGGATATCTTGAATGTTTCAAGATTAACCCTGTGAATAGAACAAGATTCTTCTCTAATGATTTTAATAATTCTGAATTATTCGTGATATTCTATTTCTTATCATCTTCTCCATTTATTGTCACCAGATATCATTTTCAAAGGTTGATATTTGAAACACATGAATCTCAAAACTATAGAATTATATTGAAACTATTTATATCTAACTCCATCAAAAATAATCATTATATGAAATGATATAGTGTGTCAAGGCCATAGTGTAAGATCATTGTTACTTGTGATAGGCGACTACATGATGTATAGTGTGAGTTTATATGAATTTGAAGGGTCTTTTTTAAAATATTTGGTGTTGATAATGATAATTGGATTGTAAGTACCTTCTATTGTTCGTATATACATTTTATTAATTCATGGGCCCCTGATATAGATATAGAATGGAAAAAATAGGTTTTTATCACGTCTGGTCTTCAATGAAGTGAGCTGAGATCCTGATATGGTGGGAATCAATGTACATGGTCTTTGAATATGCAACACAATTATTTTCTCCAATTTCCATTATTCTCAAACCAATTTATATTAATATATGATCAAAATTAGTGGTCTCCATAATTATAACATTAGTCTTCTATTTTTCTTTATCAATATTGGAATCAAAAATCATATTATTTCATAAAACCTCATGTTGTTTTTCCTTGTAAAATTATTATTCAATGTCTTATTAATACCTAAATATCAATGGAAATAATCCAAATTCAATTGATTATGTCATTTCCATCTTTGGGTGAGCATGAAAAAATTCATAGCTACGTTAATTTTATCATATTCAACTTGATAAAAAATTATTCATTCTTCTAATCGAGCATAGATAATAACAAAAACCTTTCTTGGTTGGATGTCATTAGTTATTAAAGGTATCATAGACCAAAAATAAAACAAATTATGAGAACATATTGCGATTAAATAACTCGATTATTAGGGGAGAATAAGATCATGATGATCATACAACATAAAATATAGCATAAAAGAAGGGGTTTAACACCGTTGAAAAATTGAGTATAGTAATCTTCTTCTGATTCATCCTTGGTCAATTATTACAAAATTAATTAGACTCTATGTTTTATTTATGGTTTAATATTGTTCATTAATAATTGGTCAATCCAAGAAGCTCTGTCTACTGATCTAAACATAGTTAATCCTTACCAGTAAGCACATCCAGGGCTCTATATTCCCATTCATATTCGATCAATTCTGCATTTTTATTAAACTAGAACCCCCATTCATCATCAATATTAGGTTGAAGTTGAAGGTGTCAAAATATGTGGTAGTTATGAAATCTAGTGTATTGGTGCAGCCATGTAGACATTTAACTAGTTGATGGTGTGTTTTTTAATTGATAATATGTCTTTATTTCTCCAATAGTAGAGAACATGCACGACATGGAGGGGCATCTTGGTTACTATGGTTGGAATGTAAGGGACTAGTTCACACAATTGGTGGAGTTGAGCATCAAGGATATATTATTGTGAGTGGAAAACCGTACTATGTTTGATTTTGGTTATATTATATCTCAAAGATATTATAATCTAGGTTGGTACAACATGATTGAAAAATTTTGGTTTGGAAATTTTATTGAGCACCTGGTGTGTGTCTCCTCAACCACTCAAAACTATTTTGTAAGGAATTAATGGTTCTGTCCATTTTTTACCTACATAGGGAACAAAAAACATAGAACTAATATATTAAATATCAACCTAGTTTGACCCACCTTTATCCAAAACTTCCTCATTGACATCTATTATAGTGGAAATTCACAGTACATATTCGTCAATCAGGATCAAAATATTTTTAGTATGGTTTGATTCTTCTTATCCACCTTGATTTCCTAGTGTTAATTTAAACATCATTAATTATAATCATTAAAATTGTTCATTGAACAGTTTGATCCTTTTGAAAATCGATTTGAAATGATTCAAGCTATAAATGCAGTAAGCTTTAGTTATAATTTTTTCTATTTTTAGTAGAATGAATGCATCATGTATTTGGTTCTTTTTCAAAATTGATTTAGCCATATTGAAGATTAAATTCACTCAATTTGTAAAAAGGTATAATCTATATTTGTTTTTTTATCTTGAAATGGGATCTTGGTGAAGAAGGTGGCTTGAGGTCAGTCAAAGGTTCATTGGTGCTCAAACTACTATGAATAGGGGACACAAAATCTTGGGAACACATGGTATTGTTGGTTAATCTATAATTTATCATATGGGGGATTGATAATGGTTTAGACGACCAAATTTGGTTGAATGTGAAAAATATGTATGTTTACATTAGACACCTCCTTTTTTCCTTTGGTTACAGGTATCACAATCAGTTGAGAATGGACACATCATTACCTTTCTAAAAAATTTGCATAGTTGGTTTATTCACATTGAACAAGTCGTCAGTTTAATATAACTGATTGGTTTTTTACTCTTCTTCTAGTCAGTTCAAGAAGTTTTCATTTGGAAGATTGATTTATCTTTCATTATTCCATGGGATCTACATATGGTCAATTGAAATATGAAATGTGTAGTTACTTTTCATTTTCAATGTTCAGTCACATAAAAATAAACTTTGCGTATATTTTTATTCAACCTATAAAATTAAAAAAATTGAACTGAGTGTGGGCCATGTCTCAGTTTTAATAAAAAAAATAAATTAAAAATTAAAAATATAAACTTGAAAACAAAAATTCCAAACTTCTAAATTATAATTCATAACTTTAAATAAATATAAATTTAATAAAATAATAGATAATTTCATATTCAATGTATTTATCAATATAATTTATAAAATTTATTTATTAGTGAAAGATCAATTTCAAAAACATGTTAATAGTTTAATTTAAAATAAATATTTAAATTAAATACAAATTATTAATAATACAATTGAAAACTATGATTTTTATCCATCTAAAAAATTATTCTCTAGTTTTAATAACTTGAAAAACTGAGAATTAATTATGCAGTTTATAATTATATTTGGGATTAAATTACATTGAAATGAATTTATATATTTTTTTAATTTAAACTCTCCTTTAATATTATAGAGGATATTTAAAAACTAAAAAAATATTCAGAAAAAAATATTCTTTTAAATCTTAAATCTCTAAAGTTGTTCCTAGTCATTCTGTCATTAATTATGGGACCGATAGATTTATTGGACGGGATAATGATGGCTATATTTTCAGTATGATTATTATTATTATTTTTTAATTTTTTTAGCCTTTCAAAATTATGTGTAGTGAGTGTAGATCTTATATAAATAGATGATGCCATGTAAAGTAAGTATAGTAGTGAATAGAGATATTGAATAAATATTACAAGAATGTATATTGTGGTAACAAACTATGATATAATAATTTAATGAATGTTTTCATCCAATGAATTTCTTTTTCAATATTTGGTTGACTATCAAGAATGGAAACTAACAGAATGATCATTTCTACTTTACAATGATGAAATGATCCATTAATCATGAATCTGTGGTTGTTATTCCACCATTATATATTGACATTTATAGTCTAATTTTCATGAATTTGTACATACTTAATTCTATCTAATTCACTTAATCTTAAAATTCATGTATTATTTTTCCCCCAAAAAATAATTCTACTTATTTAATTATGACTCTCAGGTTAAAAATTTTGTTTCATTTATACCTCCTTTAATATTTTTGTGTTTGTTTGTGAAATTAGGCTAAACGTTAGTGTCACATCAAGTTGGGACTCTCACTTAAAAGCCATGTGATCTTTGTGCTTCTTCATCATTAACATAATCAATGGAGGATGGATCAATATATCAATATATCCTATTCATGTGTCAAACCTAGGTGGTGATGGCCGCTATTTCGATCCCTTCCCTTCTAGAGGTTGAGATATTTCTTTTGACTTCTATAGGATCTCATCCTACCCTTTTCTATCATTTCTCCAATATTTAATTTATCCCTCTATTCCTCAGTATCACACTTATCCCTAGTGTTATAAATTTTTATAGCAGTTTTCCTCAACATAAAATATTTATCCTTGAGTTTACAATGTCCTCAACCCTCTTGAATATGACATTGGCTGCCTCATTTAGAGAACTCCATAAATTAATCGAAATGTTTGAATTTTTTTTGTTCTTGTCGAAACATGACTGATCGATAGATGCCCTACTCAACCACCAAAATATCATCGGTCACTTCACATCTATGTAGGATTTGATTATATTAAAGTATAAATCACTATAAATCTATAATAGCTCCTAATTCTCCATTTTCAGACGTACCTTTAATTTTTAGTTGAAACACAACCCACTGACCAAATATTTGTTAGTAATTTCCCATGAATTTCATATCCCTTATTGAAACCCACCAATCATTAGTTTTTTTGGAAATATTTCTATGTATATTCTTGTGTTCTGATTGAAAAGAAAGTTCAATTTTTCATCCAATATCTTTATAAATATGTTTCAAAGTAAACATCTCTTAACCTATAATAAAATAAGTTTGGATTTTGATTGGGGAAGTATATCATTATAAACAATCAGTGATATTTAATTAATGTGTTGAATTATTATAAATAACCAAAACCCAATGTCCTTGGGTAAGTGTTTATATGATTACATTGGTATTAGATACAAGTTATCACATTCTAATGGACCTAATAATTTAGTAGTTTAGGAAATCAAGATACATACATGAATTTCACATTACATTTTAAAACATAAAATAAAAAATAGAATTTTATTTTAGAAAACCATTATTACTTCTATCATATCCCTTCATATTAATCATAACACAATTCATAGAACCTTAGGGAAAGTAAACACAAGAAATTGGTTAGCTGAGATTCTCTGTAAATCCATGCTTATAGAAAAGGCTAACAAGTTAGGAGTTAAATGGAAATAACATATGATGATCAATTAATGTCATGTAATTTATCAAATGTGATAGAAACTTATCCATGGATATCAAAACTATTCAAATAATAACATTAGAATAAATAAATGAATTTATAATGATGGAATGCATAATGTTGGACATCTGAACCTTATAGTTCCAGACTCATGACAAAACATCTTAGATAAATGGGTACTACCAAGACCAAATAAAAAATCTAGTTTTTCTCATGTGACCTTCCATTCCATTGTGTAGATATGTAATTGTATACCCCCCACCACATAAAAATTCAAAATAATTGATTATATTAATAAACACTAAAACTTAATCAACATTCCTTAAAAGAATAACAGTCCATATTGAAATAACTTGTATATAGAATATCAATTTTTCCCTAATAAATTTTGATAAAAAGTATAGTACAATATGAGTAATGTTAATAAATTATTATAACCTTAGTAAATCAAAAATTTCAACAAATGATATAGACATAGATTAAAACACATTCAAAAGATCACTGGAAACTTTTTGATGAAAATATAATTTTTTGTTTGGAAATTATTTATTTAAAATCTAAAAAATTCTAAAATTTAAGAATTTTTTTCTTTTAAATGAACATTATGAACATTTAAGGGTATATTAATATAAATTTGTTATCATTATGGTGATGAATTCTATTCATGATGTATAATATAAAAAAAATTACTTTTACACTTTCATATAATGGTCAAAATGTACCTTAGGAAAAAAATGAAAAGACGATTCCTTTTAAAATATATTGTATAAAAATAAAACATGGATTAAAGTATTTGTTAAAAGTCATTATATAATGTCAAAAACATCTATTTATAAATTTTAATGAAAATATGGACATGTAATAGAATTATTTTCGATAGATTAGAAAAACAATGTTGGATTTTATTTAATACATTATTTCAGTATTTTGAGTACCTAATGAAATGAAAATTAAAGAAACCCATTAATTTATATAAATAAATACAGTATATTAAATTAATTTTTTTTAATACATATGGATTTCCCCAGTGGATTCATAAACATAAATAATTTATAATATTGATGATATTGTGAGATAAACTCTTACCTCAAGTTAAACATAAATTATATGTGTCCAAATAATCAGTATAACATATAGAGATTCATTATAAATATAGTAAGGAACCATAATAAAATATATTATTCCATATATTAATTAATTATGAA
Organism: Viscum album; assembly: GCA_963277665.1. NCBI lineage: Eukaryota > Viridiplantae > Streptophyta > Magnoliopsida > Santalales > Viscaceae > Viscum > Viscum album. Next base: position 165,064,977 of record OY728149.1, read on the forward strand.
ATTTTATCACCTTTTTATTAAAAATTCATTTTTAAAATCGCTATTTTGGGTAATAACAACATCATTTTTCATGTATGTTTTGGTTCAGTAGTTTATGTCATTGTATGTTCTTCATTGATCAACAATCTCCATTATTATAATAATTATATAAATCTAATTAATATTAATTATATATGTATATATATTAATCCATAGAAATAGTAGATAAAAAATGAATTACATCATTTGATAAAGATGGTTGGTCGTACAAACACAGGAACATTGTTTTTCACTTTTCATCGTATAGGAAAATAATGTAAATAATAATTCACCTCTCTAGATTCATTATTATATAATATATATATATATATAATATATTCTTTAATTATACCCATGCCACCATCTATGTAAAGTAGAAATGAAAAAAAATGAATCTCATCACTTGGTGGAGGTAGTAGTCCACATGCCCGCATGAGCAAAGTTTTCATTTTTCATTTGATTGAAAAGTGGGTTGATAATGGTGGTTTGATAAAAAAATATAATTTTAGTATACATAGGATAATTAATATATTATTTTATGCTAAATACCATAGATTTTGAGGTGGTAGAAAATAAGTAAGATAAAAGTGATCGATTAAGGCAATTACCTCTTCTTTGAAATAAATCCTATAGGTATCCAGTAAAGGTAACTAAGGAATGAATTTTAGGAAGTCCAAAAAATATAGAATGTGGATAAGGATGTTAAAAAAGGGAAATGGGTAGTTATCTGTAGATATATTTTTCTCAATGTGGTGTAATAAAGATAAGGAAGGGGTGCCCTACAAAGGAGGGAAAGGACACACATGTAAATACAAAATATATTAAAATATAAAAATGTCATTCTATATACAAATACTTCCAAATTATTGGAATCAAGGGTTTTTATAACTAGAAATATATTTTATTTTATTTTTTTCAATCCAAGTAGATTTGGCCAGGTTTTTTTCAAAGAAAGTGATCTTATGGTGATGATGACTTCCGTGTTGAAGGTGAAGTCATTTCCTAGCATTTTCCAAATTTTTGGAGCTCAAAATTAGGAGGAAGGATCAATATTCATGAAAGGTTTTTTACAAGAATAAAACTTCATAACTATAGTGAAGGCATTGATTTTTGGAAGATTGGATTTTTTTCAAATATGTAATGCTTCGTAAAAGAATATGGTGCCACAACGGTTTGACCAGCCATGAGACAGGATTCATTAAAAATAGTTGAGTCATGATTAGATGATGGTAATCAATTCAAATATAAGGATATTTGTGAATAGAATAATTTTATTTCAAATTCATAAATAATAGAGCTTCATGATCATGGTTTAAGTAGTTTTTGAAAAGGTTGATGGGGTCTTGGGATCTTTATTAAGAGAAAAGTCTACAAATAAGGGGTTTCCCTTCATTTGAAATAAAGAGAAAATTTGAGAAAAAGGAGAATCTACATAAATTAAATAATTATTGGTTATTAATGAATCATGAACTATTCATGAGAATAATAACTATGGAAAGAATGATTAAGGCCGAAAAACTTCTATTGCATTTCAAATAATTGAGTTTTGATAAGATTGGGAGTTTTATGAAAACAATAAATTTTGCGAAGTATTGGATCTTCATGAAGGTTGTTACCTTCACAAAAGTGTGTGGGTTCATGAAAAATATTAAGTCTTTGAAACATAAATGGGATTTCATGAAGGCATGGAGCATTATGAATAGTAGTGATGAACATATGGTTTAAGTGAATAGTTATTTCAAGTGCATCAACTCAGGACTACGGTACCAGAAGAGTATCACGATAATCAGGGTAAAATAATTAAATGTCAAATCTAATAAGGCTACCTTCAAGTCATTAAACTGAGTAATACTTCACTAATACCAAGGATATTGGGGAGTCGATAGAACTATTCTAAGGGAGGTAGTTTACTACCCATAAATTCTATATAAATGCAGTGTGCCTGGAATAAAGTGATTGTGCATGATAATCTATACTCTTTAATAACTAGTGGAGCTTAGTGTGTTTAAGTACAACAAACACACTATTGTCTTGTTATCCTTTGATTATTGAATTGAACATCTATACAATGTTGGGTTCACACAGGGGGGTGGTGAAATTGGAATTTTTATGTCCCAAACTTTACTAACTACTGATGTGTAGTATAGTAGAAGTTTGGGGTTGAACCCACAAGGAGGAAGCTATTTCTAAGGGGTCACTGGTTTTACACCATGAGATGAGTCCTTTCAGGCTATAATTGTGTTTGGGTGTTTTACTAAAGATATTCTTAGAGGTAACATAAAGTAATTAATGAGGGGTCAAGATTAATTTCATGTATATTGGTAAAGCATGATCTTTAATTATGATCTTGGTAGGGTCATATGGCTTTGATGTAAAGAAAATGGTGGTTGCTGGTTGAATTTGGTCTAGTAACCTAGTTCTACCTAGGAAGTGACTATTCTATGATCAAGAAATAGTAACATAGTAGAATTATTAATTTTATCATATTGTGTAGAAAGTTTCATATTCTAGTGGTCATATCCCTATATACTCCAAAAAAGATAGGATCCTTTGTTTGAACACCCCATGGTTAGGGGTGTTTTCACAAATGGGGATGACTTTTTGTATTTATCCTGATTACTAATCCAATTAGGGTTTTAAATAAAGAATTAAATATTTATTATTCATGCAGATACATCTACTTTTAATCCCTACCCCTAAGGGGTTTAGCTACTCATAGTGGGTGGATATAAAATAAACAAAGTAAATCATGTTCGGTATGTTGTTTTAATTTAATTGAATTAAAATAATGTAATGGGGTTTGGGATTTGTAAAGGGAATGAAACATGGAAATGATTAATCAAAACATAATTAAATCGATTACTTGAATTAAAAGTGGAAATGAATCTATCATGGGGCATAGGAAATTGAGGATGGATGATGAGAATTGACACAACACGAATTCGAAGGTGATGACAAAAAATAATCCCATGGATCTTGATTTGATTTAAAAATGTATAAAATGAGAAAATTTAGAGTTTAGAGGGAATAGGGGAGAGGTAATTTTAAGGTGAATGAAAATAGGGAAGATTCCAATCTAGTATTTCTATTATAATTCTCTACAACTCCTCCGTATATGTAGGATAATTTGGTTACGATGCGTAATGGAGGTACACAATGTGTACTGTCAATCGGCATACATCTAAGCTGATTTTGGATCTTCCATATAACTCATGTATATCTGGAAGATTTATTAGGTTTTACTCACTACACATCATGTATAGAGTGCCAACGACGTGTATCGGCCTCTAGTTTTTCCTTTTTATAGATTTCTCAAATATTTCTCACTAAATCTTTTTAAATAGTGTCATGATGTGTACAAGTTGTTCACAATGTGCAATATCTTTTTTCTTTTTTGGCCTTACAGCTGGTTCATGACTCAGCTTCATGACTTCAGAATGCTATGAACCACCAGTACACAATGTGTATTGAGAATTCACAACGTGTACTGGCCAAAATCTTCATTTTTTTCATTACTTCCTTGGAATATTTTGAATCTCAATTCTTGATAAATTGAACACATAGAACATACATTATCAAGTAAATCAATGAAAATCTATAAAAATGACATCAAACAATGTGTATAAATTTGGCTTATCAAATCCCCCTACATTTTAACAATTGATTTCCCTCTAGAAAAAATGTCTCAATAATGATTTTCACAAAGGATAAGAAATTTTTATAAACAAGAAACATACATTATGTCTAGGAAATTAAATTAGGTGTAAAAAGAAAATGTTTAGCTACCCAAATTAACCATGAAGATTTGGAGACACTATCTCTATGGTGAAAATTGTGAGATTTATACTGATCACAAGAGTTTGAAGTATATCTTCTCAGAAAAAGAACTCAACATGAGACAAAGGAGATGGCTTGAACTGCTCAAGTATTATGACTGTACGATACACTACCACCCAGGGAAGGCAAATAAGGTGGCAGATGCTTTGAACAAAAATGATCATGGAGTTTTGAACAAGATGAGATTTGAAAAGGATCTTATATACATGGATCTAGTAAAAATGGATATGGGAATCACCATGGAAGGTGAAACATCAATACTTTTTCAAATGGTTGTCGAACCATCTTTACTAGAAAGGAAAAGGAGTTCTTAGACTGGTGATGCAGAGTTTCAAAAGAAGATTAAAGTTGTGAATGATGGGAGATTGAGTGAATTTGTGTATGAAGATGGAATTTTGAAATTTGGGAAGAGACATTGTGTTCTCGATATACCTGATCTAAAAAGGGAATTGTTGGATGATGCTCATAGTTCCAAATTCTCTATACACCTTGGGAGTACCAAAATGTATAGATATTTGAAGAAACATTTTTGGTTGGACAACATGAATAGGGAGATTGCTGATTTTTTCTTAGGATGTATGGTTTGTCAACAAGTGAAAGCTGGAAGGAAATAGCCTCAAAAATTCATGTAACTTATTCCCATACCTGGGTGGAAATGGGATAATATCACGATGGACTTTGTCATGGGACTACCAAAGACTCCTAGAAAGAACGATTCAATATGGGTCATTGTTGATAATCTTACCAAGTCAGCACATTTTCTTGCTATAAGAGAAGATATACAACTTGAACGTCTAGAAAGACTATATATTAATGAAGTTGTTAGACATCATGGAGTACCCCTATAGATTTTTTCTGATCGAGATACCCGTTTTATATCTAGATTCTGGAAAAGTCTTTAGAAAGCCCTGGATACTGAACTCTGTTTGAGAACTGATTACCACCCTCAAACAGATGGATAATCATAAAGGACTATTCAAACCTTAAAATACATGTTGAGATCATGCTCACTTGACATTCTGGTTATGTGGGATCAATATTTACCTCTGGCTGAATTTTCCTATAATAATAGCTTCCATTCAAGTATTCAGATGGCACCATATGAAGCGTTATAAAGAAAGAGATGTCACACACCAACCTGTTGGGATGATGTTGGTGAAAGAAAACTTGTAGGCCCAGAACTTGTGGTGGAAACGATGTAAAAGGTTAAGGTAATCCAAAACCACATCAAATCAGCTCAAAGTAGGTAGAAGAGCTATGCCAATAACCGAAGGAAGGATTTGGAATTTCAGGTAGGATATCATGTTTTCTTGAAAGTATCTCCATGGAAGGGAGTTATAGGTTTCGGTAAGAAAGGTAAATTGAGTCCTAGATACATAGGACCTTTCGAAATTCTAGAACGAATTGGGGATGTATCTTACTTCTTGGAAATACCGCCAAGTCTCTCCAAAGTTCACGATGTGTTCCACGTATCACTGTTGAGAAAATACATCCCTAACCCAATGCATGTACTCACTTACAAGGAACTAGAACTGGAACCTGATCTGTCTTATTGCGAGGAACCCATCAGGATTTTTGATACAAGAGAACAAATGCTAAGAAACTAGAAGACTCGTCTGGTAAAAGTTCTATGGACAAACCATAAGATGGAAGAGGCAACGTGGGAACCTGAGGAACTTATGATGAAGAACCACCCGATTCTTATTATGCAATAATATTTTAGAAATTTGGAGTATGAAATTATTTGAAGGAGGGAATAATGTAACACCCCAAGCTTCCATGGTACGCTTCTCTTTGAATAATACAGTAGTTTGTGTTATACGCAACTACGAGTTCTAACATACACCACAACCAATCAAACTAGCCATTATAAATAGTAATACCCACTTTTTGAAAGTTTATACATTTTATCTTTCAAAATGGACTTCATTTTTGGATTCATAATTTTGAAATTATCTTAGGTTAAATTTTTGGTATTTTTCTGAAAACATTCAATTTTTGATGAATAGTGAAAAAAACACTGAGTTATAGTTTAAAACCGAATATTTATTTAAATAATTATTTATTTTATTTAAATTTAAATAAGGTCAAAATAGATACATAATACATATATAACTTCAATGTAATTAATTGGAGTTATTTTAGAATAATTTTAGATATATAAAAATTTTATTTAACTTTTCACCGTCTTTTACCCACCTCCTAAGAGAATTTGGAAATTCACATAAAACATAATTTTACTGCTTCTGTGAGTGGAATTTTGAAAATCCAAGAGATGCAGTTAATTTCAAGGAGTAAAATGTGGTTCAATAAGATAAAAATAATTTTGGGTGAATAGTAACTTTTTACTTTTATTTACCATGGTTAAAAGTAAATAAGGTAATTAAGGGTACAAATGATATTAATATTACCCTAACACATGTCATAATTCTATTGGACAAGTTTATCTCAACTAAAAACAACCTTATGAATAAAATATTATCATTTAGGTCCACTTGGATTAGATTAGGACATTTATTATTATTTAATTCAATGAAGAGTTAGAAGAGCTAAAATCAATGTTTATTAACTAAAAAAATTTAATATAGAGTTATACATAAGATAACTTCAATTATAAATATTCATTAGAAATATAAAGAGATTTCCTACATAATTTTATTATATTTAAAAAATTTCGACATTAAATAATTTAATTTATTTATGACACAATGGTGATGCAGTAATTACCTAATGAATGAAATATTAAAATAATTGATAATATATATACCCAAATTAATGTAATTTGAGCCTTTTTATGAATTCCACTAATTTTATAGGTTAATATGACATTTTAGTATTGATTTAATTATATTTTTTCCAAGTAATCATTCTTTTAGGATTTTTACAATAATCAAATACCAAATAGTATCAAAATTGACATAAAAGAGTTTTAAAAACAAATATTATATTATTAATTGATATTAAATTCCAAAAAATATAAGGTTTGACCAAGAGACATATATAAGGATATTTGTATCATTAATGAACCACTTTGGGATCTCTTGGATGTATATGGTTTGTTTATTAACCATATAATATAAAAATACAAAGAGACATGGTAAATGTCAGACTATTTAACAAAGAGTTAAATATAAATTATAAGGTTAATTTAGTGACCCAAACATGTCTAAAATATATTGGTTGAAAGACTTTAGACCCTTCCCCATCTTATACTTTGAGTAATCCACTTTTTATATATTATAAACGGAATATGAATTTATTATAAATTAATACTTTAAGTTTTTCCTAAAGATCCCCTCCTCCCCCTTATAGAAGGAGACCACTTCTAACCAATTATTCATACGTTCAAAGACTCTTGGTTCAGCCAAACTCTGCCCAAATACCCTATAAACTATCCTCCCTTAATCTGAGAGGCCTTCCTTTAGTCATAAATCCAACCTAAGGATCCCTTTTGAACAAATCAAAAAGAAGAACCCGAAGAAGAGGTAATGTTTTCACCACCCTTTTTCAAGTTCCTTTCTTCTTTAACTTCATATTTATTTCATGTTTCTATTCTAAAATAATAACTCCAGTATATTATATATACTACGATGTTATTATAAATATGGTACAACCATATTCAGTATTCTATCCATCCTTTGAATGACATGTCACCATACGTGCGTACGTACGGCCTACCATCTCCACGACGTGGTGTAATTGTTATTCAATACATTATTATTTGGATGGGTATAATAATGATGTGTAATTCATGTAAATAATAAATATAACATTATAATTATTCTGTATATATGATATACCATCCAATTATATATTATTTTTCATATCAAAATAATGATATTGTCGCTCGTGCGTACGTACGGACTACCATCTCCACGAACACGATGAGATTCAATCCCCATCAAATCCATTCAAGTATAATTCTCATTTTATGATTAAAAATAATGTTTAAGGACTTCATATCATTATGGATATGAATAATATACAACATATCAATAATAAACATAGCTTATGTAACAAAACATATAAAATAAAATGAGTAAGTTAACACCCGAAATGACGATAATACTAAGATATTATTAATAAAGAAATGTTAAAAGATCATATATGATATCATATTAATTTATATGATTCTTGTATAATTTAATAACAATTATTTCAACATTTTTCAAGAGGTTAACCTACCCTCAACCAAGGAAAATTACAAGGTAAGGGTTTATTTCAAAATCTCTTCATTATCCGAGGTTGTTTATACATAATTATCTTCTAGGACCTCTTTATCATCCACATACATGTTTCTTAAAAATGTATTTCAAATAATTATTACTATTTTATAGACTATGGATTAAAGTAATTTATACCCTTGTTTGACTTTTTATAATATTTTTATAAAGGAATCTTTTTGTCATTTTCCAAACAAGGTTCTTTTTAACCTTTTCAACAGAATTAAGGTAAGAATGTCTTTTTTAACTTATACGGTGGGTGCGGCAATTTTCTATCATTATAAACTCGTCAAAGTTCCATTACAAGCTTATAATAATATTTTCAAAGTAAATGTTTTATTTTATAATTATGTGACTCTTAAATGATTTCAAAATAGAAAGAGACATTTCTCTAAAAAGAGTTTTGATTTTATCTATGTCAACATCCATTGATGGATTTTTAGTTTATTTGGAGTTGATTTATTATGATACATAACTTCCATATTGTATTGAAGTTTTTGTGATATGATTGACTGTGGATGTGATATTTTTAAACCATTCAAGATTTATGGTTAAAGTATTGACATTTCATATGCTAGTTTTAATACGAATGTTTATGATATGTTTAAACCATTTCATATGAGGAATGTATTGGACTTAGTAAGTGACGGGTGGAGCCTGCTATAGCTCCTCGATGCATCGGTAGGTCTCATGAGACAACTAGACGTGGAATTAGCTGAGTCCCTTTCCCAATTTGATTTATGGTTTTGGTCTAGGCGTTATTCATTTTTAGACGTCTTGGCCGAGGGCTTGAAAAAATGTTTCAGAATGTCTGGCATTATACATTCCCTCATTATGGAAATAATATTGATGGTTCATGTGGTCATTAAACTAGTATAATACCCATTATTATGTTTTATTATGGAATTATTTACTCATCTCATATTCTTGCCATAAAATTATTCATGTTTATTATTAGTAAAGGCTTGTGGTTTCAATTATTTAACATTCTTAATATTTATGTCATTTTCTTCTATATTACATTCCCTTAATGAGCATTTGAGCTCACCCCTTTCTTCTGTTTCATTTTCCCAAGATACGAAGAAGTTAGTTATGAGTGACCTGCAGACATAATCTAGGAGGCTTTGATGTTTTTAATGAAATATATTTGTGTTGTATTTCTCTTCAAGCTGTAAAGTTGAACTTATGTATGAATCTTGTTTCCAATAATACTAAACTGATCAGTCTTGCAAGACATGATTTCCTTTTGATCATGCCAATGTTATGTAATAATGAAACGACTCTAGGTAACTAGGTTCGGGGTGTTACATGTTCAGTAATCGCTTATATAATATCTCAATGCAAGTTCTGGTAGGTTTACATGTCGTAGGTGTCTCCTGAGAAATATGATCAAACAATAATTTATAATCATTGGCTTAGAGTCCTATAAATTACTGAGAATAAAAATAATCTGACAATCACAATGGGCATAAATATTAAATAATGGTTCAATCGATCATAATTTCAATGATTATGAATTTGAATCAATTTTTTAAACCCATAAGTAACTCTAAAAAATTCAATATCGGAATAAAACATGGTTCTTACTAATTTTCCACTTAATATTTTCTTTAATTCACATGTTCATGGTGATCTTCTAGGTTAAATAATTCTTATCATTTTGAAAAATGTCTCTTAGATAGGTGATAACAAAAAATAATTCAAGTGTATCATTACTGAAAATCGTGAGAACCCCCCCCCCCCCCACACACACACACACACATACACACACACACGCTTAGAAAGAGGCAATTTATGCACTATCTATGAAATGTATGTGGGAGTGTTATATAATTTTAAAGTCTAAATATTTTGAAATGTAATTTTTGAAAAAATTAAAAAGTTGGAATAAGGATCTACCTAGATGAAGTGGTATACCATGGGGTATATTTTATGTTGTAATGTCAAGTTCATGTCACCTACAAAATGTGTTAGACAAAATATCATGCACTATATAGGGCATTGTTTTCATAGGGCTAAACATTGAAATTGAATATTAAAATTCAAGTCAACTAAGTAATACACAATTATAATCAATTTTATTGAAATTGATCTGAAAATATTATAATGAAGTTCCATCAACATCTCAAATGGAAAATTAAAAGATGCAACATGATGACTCAAACTAAACAAAAGATCAACTATGGTTTTCATCCCATAAATAGCTAACTAGAAATCATCATATATATGGGTGGATTGAAATTTTCTTTAGTGGGTCCACTGACTTAGTCACTCCTTCTCCACTTACAGCTGCTACAGGTTGTATCTTTAAGTTCTTGTTGTCTCCTTGTGGGTTCGATAACATTAGGTGATTCAGCATTCACATGATTGAGATGAGGTAAGAATGAGGTTATGGGATATAGAGATTGCTGCTATTGATGGATCTCTAGGGAAAGTTCCTAAAGTTGTTCTACAATTTCTATGAGTCACTGGTTCTTCTGTTGTTCGGGAACAGATGGTGGGACTGAGCCATTGACAGTCGTGGATGACTTAGTGGAGCTCGACATAGCTATGAGTAAAAAGGAAGGAAAATCCAATAAACACACATTGAATTAAAAAATCAAGTACCATATATAGATAGATCATAAATAAATACAAAATTAGGGATTCATAGAGGGAAAAAATGAATAGTTATCCTAACCAAAAAAAGTACCAAAATCCCAAAAGAAGAGACAAATGAAAAATCAGGGTTCCTGACCAAAAATCTCATCAAGCGTCATCCCACTACCAGGAGGTGCTAACAGCTATCTGGTGAGGTCAGCATTAGTAGCAGCAGAAGTAGTCAGTGGGTTGGTAGTTTTAGTGGAGTGTGGGATTGTGGTGGTCATTATCTTGGATGGGGTGGGTTGTGGAGAGGTATCGATCCATTTAGAGGTCTTATGTCTGGCATTTGGATCCACACATGGTACCTCAAGGGGTGACACAGTGGTTATCCCCTTACACATCCATGCCAACTCTTCTAAGAACTCATGCTAAGTAGTGGGATCAGTGAGGTCTGGAGGCAATCCTGTATGAACTATAGGGGGTGGGGGAATGGTAGAATATGAGGGGTTGGGTAGGGTGGGTGGTGGTGGGGTAAAATGAGAAGGTTCTATGAAGGTAAGGTGGAGGTGGGTAGAGATCTATTGTATATTCACTAAAATACAATGTCGGTTGCTAAGATCTTATGAAACGTGTGTTGGGAGGGTGAAGGAATGGAAGATGGGGTGGGGGAAGAGGTGGGAGGTGTAATGTGTGGTGTAGACTATGGCGGGATAGATGGATCTACTACTGCCAGTGGATCCAATGGTGCAGGCACTTGGATTCATAGTGCCCAAAATTACATGTCGTCCTCCGTCACTAAAATTTTCAAATTGTGTAGCATCACAAGATCAATTAGATCAATAGGACACAAGGAGTAAAGGGGTTGTACTACGTTTAATATGCTGAGGTATATATCTAGATTTGTGATAAAATATCTACCAATTAACATATTATGCTACCTCTTTTAATGAATCCTGAAATACTAGGAAAACAGGGAAGCCATGTTGATGGGTGGACCACCCATGGCTACTACAAGAATAATAATGTCTACATGGATGACACTACCATGAGTATTTCCCAGGGAAAACTATCCATGTTTCATGGCTCTGTGGAGGATATCCAATGTTGGTCCCCACAGTTGAGTGGACTTCGTGAGGTGAGGATCACAGTGTGATTGGGGGCCATGAGCTATTAATGGCCACACATCTGGTGCAGCCTCTCGAGATAAATGTAGCTGGATTGTAGGACAATTATCTGAATTGAAAAATTCCATAGTTTAAATGCCCAGACCAATCCCTAATTCTTCAAAATCTATCTCATGTGGTTTTCCACCTAATTAGATATGTAATAAGTATATTGATAGATCAAAAGTGTTAAAAACTCCAAGAATAAATCCAAGAAGGTCTCCTCCCAAACATCAATAATTCTTTCAATGTAAAGTGTCTCCAAAAGATCCATTAAAGCATATGTGATATTCAGCCTGGCTAGAATTCTCATGTACAGTGTCATGTTGGTCTTCATGGGTTTGTCCAGCAACTTGATTTGATTAACCTAGTGCTTTAGGTTATAATAAAAGTATGGGGTGCAGGTGATCGTCAGTAGAGGGAGAGTGATGTATAGAAGATTTTTGTTGCTCCATTGATGCTGATGAGGATTTGGAGGAGAAGGAGTATGGGGAGGGTGAGTGCTAGAGTTGTTTGGTGTGTTCTATGAAAGAAGGGAATGCGCCTATCAAGGGGAGGGTGTTCTGGTTGGGTGTAGCATGTGAGGGATGAGAGGGGGTCTATTTGTGTCTGAGTGGAGAGAGGTAATGGGTGAGGTGGAAATAGAGGAAGAGTGGGGGATGGGGGTTGCGGGATGTGTTGGAAGAGTGGTGGGAAGGGGGTGTGGGTGATGAACAGGGGAGTTGGATTGAGGGATACGATGGTTTAGGGGGGTGTGCGGGTCGTAACCTATAGGTTTGCAACCTACCATTTTTTCTAAACAAACATAACATGTTACATGATGGGTAATGATCGTTCATGCTGTTTATGGGTAAAATAAAATGTATTTTCGAGGAAAAGGGAACAAACCGTGAACCATAGGTACACGACATGTACTGAACTGTATTTTCTTATTCTTTTCTCCTTACCTCCAACTCCTACCTATCGATGACTCTTCTAAGATGATTCAATTATAACCTAGTATAAGATGTTCTATCCTGGGTTGCCTTCTAATCATCACTTCTTTTTAATTTAGGAGCTTGACTCCATTAATACCAAAGTGAACTTGAGGCTAATGACACACCCTTCACAAAATGGTTCATGAAAAATCTATATCCTTTGACCATCTAATTTAAATGGTGGTCCTCTTTCTCTATGGATTTAGATGGTTCCATATGAAATTAATTGAGTGAATTAGAATGAGGATGACCATCATGACTCCAGTTTACCCAGAAATAGCTTTAACTTTAAATTAAACAAAAAGACTTTATTCTCGGGGATGAATGTATGCCTTGCAATGTGTATGGCATTCCAATTCTCCATTTTCTCGTTATAAATACATGTATTTTTGTATGCATCTCTCCTGATCTATTATAACATATTTAACTGCAATAACCTTTCTTCTCCAGCCTTTTCAGAATCCAAATTCATTTTCTTGATTTTCGAGAAGGATCGATGCTCCATTCCACCAAAAGATGACATGGTTTTCCATAAACCAATATAAACAGGGTGGTGCCTATGGGAGTCTTATGGGCTGTTATGTATGCCCATAGTACATCATCCATCTTAAGGCTCCAGTCACTCCTTCTTATGTTCACAGTTTGTCTCTAAAATTTTCTTCACCTCTTGGTATGACAGCGCTACTTTCCAACTTCTTTTTGTGTGGTAGGGAGTTCAATTATTTTACCAAATTCCATACCTTTCGAGCATTTTCTCATAGGTTAGTTGGTGAAGTTTTTTCTGTGATCATTGATGAGAAACATAGAAAATCCAAATCATGAAATAACATTTTTCCTTAGAAATATGAGGACAATGTTTTTTGTGTCATGTTTTGTAGCTTCAGCTTCAACCCATTTAGTGACGTAACCGAATAAAACTAGAATGTAGTTTCTTCTATGTGATGTAGGGAATGGTCCCATGAATTTAATTCCCATTATATCAGAAACATCAACTTCCATAATGTGGTTTTGTGGAATCTCGTTCCTTTTTCTGATATTTCCCATCAGTTGGCATCTGTCACATTATTTTAAGAACCCCCTTGCATATTGATGCAGTTTGGGTCATAAAAATTCACTTAGTAGAATATTGGGGAATATGTGCTCGCATCCATGATGTCTTCCAATTGGATACGTGTGACACAACTCAATTATATTGTGTGTTTCTCCTTCTGGAATGTAGTGTGTCAATAATCCATCAACACAACTCTTAAAAAATAGAGGCTCATCAGAATAGTAGTGCTTGGCATCTGTCAAACATTTATTTCACTACTAGTACAATAGGTCTTGATATAGGAATCACATTGAAAGATAATTAGACATATCTAAAAACCACAGTTGGGTGTCAATATTGAATATAGTCTCATTTGAAAAATCCACTTCGAGATCAGCCTCATCCTCTTCATTAATGATAGAGAGAGGGAGTTTTGAGAGATGATCTGTAATTACACAATCTGTCCCTTTTGAATCTTTGAACATGACATTGAATTCCTATAGCAGGAGGATCCAACATGTTAGCCTCGGTTTGGCATCCATTTTATTTATCAAATACATATGGGTAGGTTGATTAGTGTGATCAATGACTTTGGACAGAATAAGATAAGAAAAAAACTTCTTGTATGTATATACAATTACTGAGAGTTATTTCTACGTAGTCATGTAATTGACCTGAGATTCATTCAGTTTATAGATAAAATAATAAATGAGGAAGAACATGTTTCTAATGCACTTTCCAATCATACCTCCAATAGTAAGGTCGCTTCCATTATAGATTAATTAGAATTATTTCTCCCAATTTGGTGCAATAATGACTGGCGATGCTATCAATCTATTATTCAGTGTATTGATAGATTGCTGGTCATCTTCATTGAATTTTAATGAGACATCATTTGAAAACAATAGTGTCAATAGATGGTAAAATTTACCAAAATCTTTCACAAATCATATGTATAATCTAACATGGCCTAGTAAAATTTTAATTCCCTTAATATTTGAGGGTCCTGGTACATATTTGTTGACTTTTATTTTAGCTAGATCAACCTCAATCTCTTCCTTATAGATTTTTTGATCAAGGACTATTCCTCCTTGTACCATAAAGTGGAATTTCTCCTCACAATGTTATGGAATAAACTCTCAATTTCTTAAACAAACATCAAATGACCTTCCATTGACTGATAAATCGTCCATGAAGATTTAGAGGAATTCCTCAGCCATATCATGGGAAATGTCTTGCATGCATATTTGAAATTATTTGGGAGAATTTTAAATTCTAAATGACATAAGTCTATATGAAATGGTACCAAATTGTCATGTAAATTTGGTTTTGGGGTAATCAGCGGGTTCAATGGTAATTTGTTTGTATCCTTAATATCCATCCAGGAAATAGTATAATTCATTCCCCATGAGTCTTTCAATCATCTTGTCCATGAATGTTAAGGGAAAATTATCCTTTATAGTTCTGAAATTTAGGCATCTGTAATCCATGAAAACTCTTAATCCAGTAATGGTGCGTGTTGAAATTAGTTCATTTTCATCTGTCCTTTCGATTGTGAGTCCTAATTTATTTGAAAAAATGTGGAGGCGGCTCACCCATTCACTATCTGAAATTGGAAAAATGGTTCTGGAATTCATGAGCTTTAGCACTTACTTTTTAATAACCTCCTTCATCAGTGGTGTGAGCCATCTCTAAGGTTGTTGTTTTGGATTTTCATATTCTTCAAGAAAGATTATGTAGGTGCATTTAGTAGGATTGATAACTTTAATATCTGTCACTCCCTAGGTAATTGATTTCTTGAGTCTTTTCCGAACATCATCTAAATTTTCTTCTTGTACCAGGGACAGTCCTGAGATGATAATGATTGAAAAATAAGATGGCATTCCTAAGTACGAGTACTTCATTGTACTAGCCTGTGGTTTCAATTCTTACTGGGGTGGATTAATGATATATGGAATAAAATGTGGTATAATGTTTCTTGTGAGTGGTTTAATAAATCTTACTTCTTTAAAATCATATTCTTATTCCTTCTCCAAGAGTAAATATTCAATTTCTTCTTCTATGGCCATGTACTCATCTCCTTTCAGAGTGAGAGAGATGGCGTTACAATCCATAGTATCATCTGAGTATTAGAAGGCTTTAATCATGTCAAACACTACCTATCAGGTCAAATGGCCCGAAGGCCTTTATTTTTAATAATTTTTTATCAACCCCCTTTAATGGGATGAGGGGGAACCCTTACAAGGCCCGTAGGCTTAGTTCTTACATGGACCATAGGCTTAAGAGACATTACATGACCCGAAGGTATTAAAGAATTCAACAAGACTATAACTATAAAGAACTACCCCTCCCCATCATCTGAATCATGATGGTAAATCTTCTTCTTCACATGGACATCTGGCTAAGCTTCCCGTGCAATCGCGGGCTTTTCCCGATGGCATAGCCATACCCTCTCATTCTGCCAAATCCATTGGTTTTTCTCTGGTGAGTGCGCATACTCTGAATCCTCCTCTAGGATTGTTCCATTTTGTAGAGTATTTATAGGGTAATTTCATGTGGCCTTAAGGCCATGAGGTGTCTTGAAGGCCTTAAATGTGGCCCGAAAGCCCTACTAACCCAAAGGCTTGGGTGGCCTGAAGGCCTAAATGACTCCAACCCAAACCAATGACCCAAGGTAAATAGTTTTGGCTTCTACAATACTGGGTCTTATGGATTCACTTAAGGATACCTCACCAACTGGGATGAGGCTCATGTGTAGTTAAACACTGCATATTATTCTCCAAATTTGATGATCATACATCCCTGATTTAAATAAATCAATGCATTTCCTGTTTCCAAGAATGGTCTTCCAAGAATGATACGGACGTTTCCTTCTTCTTCAATGTCGATCACTAGAAAGGTTGCCATAAAGATAAATTTCCCAACCTCGACCAAAAAATCTTTAATAATGACTCTAGGGTATTTTATTGAATAGTAGACTTGCTAAAATTCGACCCTTGTTTCTTTCAATTCTTGGAGTTTGAGCTTGTGGAAAACACTCATCAGAATCAAGTTAATTCCGACACCAATATCATATAGTTCTCTTCGAAACATGCATTATTCTATACAACATGTAATTGAAAAATTTCTATGACCTCTCATTTTCTAGGTAATTTTATGCTTCACAATAGCATAGCATTCCTCGTTCGATTATATCACTCCATGATCTTCTTTTTTTCTCTTATTTGATAAGAGGTCCTTGAGAACCATGGAATAGACTAGCATCTTGTAAATGGCTTCTGTAAATGTTATATTGATATGAAGTTTCTTGAACACTTATATTAACTTATTTTATTTTTCCTCTTACTTACCTTGTCTCGATCACTTTGGAAATGGAAGGTATGGCTTGTATGGAGGTGAGGAAACATAGATAGGTTCCTTTTGTTTCTAAGGATTATGGTTCTTTTATACTATCACTTCTTCTTAAGGTGAGGTGGGAATAGCTTCATCAACTTCATCCTCATCAGTTGGTTTATTCATAGGCTCTTCTTACTACCTTTCATCTTTTTTATTTGGATATTAAAAGTCCAAAACTTTCCCTCTTCATAGCACTACTTACTTGTCTTCCTCTCTGGGGTACATCTAATTGTTACTAGGTAAAGTACCTAGTAATCTATCTGACAAGGTATTTTAGATTTTACACATTTGAATCTCCTGGTTCCTTAATGCAGCTCTTTTATTTTTCATTTATGTTCCCTAGGTTATCATTCTCTAATCATAATTTGGATGAAAATTATCCAGGATATTTTCTACGTTACATTGAGGTGCTTGAGGTGGTTGTTGAGGTCTTGGTTGGGCGGGTTAGAATTATTGTTTTTAGGGTCTTAGTGGAAAAGTTTGTGGTTACATTTTCTTAAACATATGTTGTTTCTCTAATGGAACATGATTTACTGTAGGATTCCCTAGTCGCCCTTGATTAGGGAATTGGGTCTGACCACTTCATGGTTTAAAATAGCCTTGATTTCTCTAAGGTTGTTATTGAGCAGAACTCTGCTGGTAATATTGTTGTTGTTGTTGAAATAGTTGATTTTTTTATTATAATTGACATAACTAAAATCTTCTTACTCTTAATATCCTTCATTTAAATCTTTATATAGGTGTGGTCCACCACACATCTTGGATGACTAAACTTCCATTACTGGAGTATGAGGGGGTTGTGTGGATGGTATTTGAAAAGATTCAAGTTTCTTTATAAGTGCCTCATCTTGGCAGTGTGTTTCTAATAGTCTTCTCTTTGGATACCACTAAATTTTCTCATGTTCTAGATCATATGAATGAGTCCAAGAATGATATCAAAGGTTTGGGATTGAATTTCAAGGTGAACGATTCTTGTTGTTTCACTATGAATTAATGTAAGGTAATAATCCATGATGGTCTTTCCAGGGTGTATTGGGTGTTCTCCATGAATTATTTGAGGGGTGTTTGATGGGTTCGGTCACACCTAATTATGCTGCTTCTCCATAGCTAACCGACAATGTGAAAATAAATACCTTTTGATATTGGGATCAAAATCCAATGGTTCATTTGATTCAAGTTTCCTTGAATGAGTCAAGGTACCTTGGTACATGTACTATTTCAGAAAATGATGCCATAAGGGAGTCTTTAAAGAAAATAAATAAATGGGTGAGGGAAATTTTTTCGTATGTCTTAGACCAGATTTCATTAAGGAATCTACATCTCTTCCCTAGAAACGGTGCTAGAATATGAAGCACACCCATATACATCATTGGGTTTACGTAGGTGGTGGTCAAATTATAATTTTTATGTCCCAAAATTTAGTAACTACCAATGCATAGTATAGTAGAAGTGTGGGGTCAAACCCATGATGAGGGATATTTTTTTGAGGTTGATCATTGGTTTTAGACCATGATAGGAGTCCTTTCAAAATATTTTGATGTTTTGGAGTTTTAATGAAGCTATTTTCAGAGGTGACGTCAAGTAATTAATGTGGGGTTGGGTTCAATTTTGAGTATTTTGGTAAAGTATGGCCTTTATTTATAATCATGGTTGGGACCTATGGCTTAGGCTGAGACACAAATGGTAGTTTCTATTTGTCTTTGGTCAAGTTACCTAGTTCAACCTAGGAAGTGACTATTCCTTGATTCGGAAATAGTAACAGCCTAAGAGAATTATGTGTAGCTTATTTGGAAGAAAGTTTCCTCAACTTGTGGTCGTAGCCTAGTCTACTCCAATCAAGATAGGGTCATTTGTTTGAATACCATGTGGTCAGGGTCATTCCCAAAAACTGGGTTGACTTTGGGTATTTTTCTGGGTTACTAATCCAAATAGGGTTTCCATGTTTAGAATTAAGGATTCATTATTCATATAGATACATATAATTTTTATCCTTACCCCTAATGATTTTATATACTCTGAGTGGTTGGAGATGCAATAAACAAAGGAAATCATGTTTGACATGTTCATTGAATTTAATTGAATTGAAATCATGAAGATGGGTTTGGTATTTGTATAGGGAATGAAACATGAAAAAGATGAATCATAACATAATTAAATCACTTACTTGAATTAAAATAATAAATTAATCCAACATGTGGTGTTAGAAATCGATGATACATGATGGGAATTGATGCAGCGGGAATTCAAAGGTGATGAAGAAAAATAGATCCATGACTCTTGAATTGATTTAAAAATGTATAATATGAATATATTTATATTTTAGAGGAAAAATGGGAGAGGTAATTCAAAGGGGAATTAAAACAGGGAAGAAGACCATCTAGAATTTCTATTCAAATTCTCTACTACTCCTCTGTATATATCGACGATATTTGTCATGACGTTTACCGTAGATCTATGTAAATCTCCACAGATTTTGGAACTCTAGCATGCCTATCACATCTCTTATTGATTTATGAGGTTTGACTGACTACACATCATGAATGGAATGTTAACAATGTGTGTCAGCCTCCAGTTGTTCCATTGCATAGATTCCTTATGAATTTCTCACTCAACTATTTTGACTGGTGTCAAGATGTGTACGAGGTGTCCACAACATGTAGTGTATTTTTCCTTTGCTAGCCTCACGACATGGTCAGAACTTCGATTCACGGCTTGGGTATGTTGTAAACCACCAGTACATGATGTCTACTAAGAACTCATGAAGTGTTTTAGCCAAAATTTTCGTTTTTCTACATTTATTACTTGGAATTATGTGAGGATTTATTAATTCATAATTGAACACATACCACATTCATTATCAAGTAAATCAGTGAAAATCTATAAATAAATGAAAAAAATTGTATATAAATTTGACTTATAAAATATCCCTTAGTGGTGAACCAATTAAAAATGGTATTTTATTTCTCTGCATATGGATTTTGAATACTTTCATGTTTCAATTATCCAATTTATACAAGTTCCTACTAATATGGGAACAATATACATCTATATAAAAGGAAAATTTGAAACCCAGAATTAGACCTCCCCTCTCATGTTGTTATAGGGTCCTACATGTTGTATTATAGATAACATGTTATAAGTTTTAAATCTATCCTTTATTGTGTTCATGGATAATTTACTTAATGTTAGGGGTGTTCACATATTTAATGGAAGAAATTATATATTTGGAAGAATAGAATTAGATCTCATCTGTTATCCCTTGGAATGGATTTTCTCTTCAATATAGATCAAGCGATTTATTTCAATTATAAAATAGGTCTACCTATGACTAAAAGAGATAAAAATATTCTTAAAAGAAACTCAAAATCTCAAAATGATCTTACTTCCACTCTATATAATTAAATCTATTTGATGATGGGGAGTTACCCTATATAAATGTTCATGTGGGGGAATTGGGAAATATATATGTAAGAAATGAAAAGGTAGAAGAAAAGAATTAGGTGTTGGACAATAAGTTCATTAATCTAAAAATGCATCAAGATAGAAATGCATGAATTTTCTTTATTTTCATTACTAAATCTATTGGATCTATTCAAGGATGTGGAGAATAAATTATTGATATTAAAATTTTTTACAAAATCCTGAGAAGGATCCCATCAATGTACAATAAAAAAGAATCATCCCTTGCGGAATTAAATCTAAATCATTTAGCTATTGATTATATACTAAGCATCTTATGGATTATTAAATGATAGTACAACCAAAAGATGCATCAATTCAAGTAAGAAATGAAATTAAATTCAAATCCATGGAAGAATTTGAAATCTCCAACGATAGTTCTGATGGATATAGTGTTGATGATGAACTTATTTAGACATAAACCCCAAGAATCTATGATGTCTACAGTTGAAATGGAATATCTTAAAAAATATGATGTTAATCCGTTTATTGTCATTATTGATCTAAATGTCGAACCTATGTGTTCTGTTGATGAGATTGGAATTCAAAAAAATAAAAAAACATATGATCCCTATTAAATGAGTCATATAGTATATGTGTCAGCTTGAAGCATAAATTAATCAAATTGATTAAGAGGTGTAAGAACATTTTACAACTATTGAAAGTTTATAATAGGTTGTGGAGTTTAAAATCATGATTGAAGAGAAAGAAAATTTCATCAATCATCTTATGTCAAGATTGTATGAATATGCTATGATTATTGAGGTACTTGAAAAGAATTTGTTTCATTATGAAGGAAATGGTAAACTGAATCAAAATCAAGGTAAATGAAGATGATATTACAATTTGGAGTATTTTTAGATGAATATTTTTTGGAAAGAAATAAATTTGGTTCTAAATGAGTACCGAAGGCCTTGAATGATCATAGATCTACATTTATAGGAAATAGGGTAATTTGATATGATACATAAATATAAATGTCTATAAATGGGATTATCCAATGTAAAGGGAGGAAGAAAGCTAGATATATCACAAAGGATCCTAATATCCTAACAAATAAATATTTAATCTAATTATAAAAGAGAGACAAAAATAATCCTCAAGTATCCATAGATGATCACTAGTCAAATATGTTTACAAAAGTATGGGACATGTAGAGGAACGAAATTGAGAAGATATTTCCTCATATGAAATATAAATTTGGTGGATTTTTGGGCTATAACATGTCTTTATATTAATGGTAAAGGAGATACACAAATGGGGAAGTTCCTGGAAGTCAAAAATGGAGAATAAGACCATGTCCTTAATAATATAGAAGAAATGGTTTCTATGGATACAGTTTTCAATATTCTAAAAATATCCATAATGTTATTCATTGAAAGAATAGGAATGGTTTTAAAAATAACTAAAAACCCCAATACAATTCAATTCCCATAAACTAAGAACAATTACTCCTAAAAATAGGTATTCTCCTCTGAAATAAAATGAATATGATAATGATGAACACATGAATATTGAAAAGATATATGAAATTTAATCTTTTTTCACAAATCAATGAGGTATCTCAAGGAAGGAAACGAATAAGATAAAGAAATCCAACCATAAAAAGATTACTCTCAAAGATAAAATAAATTGTAGGACCAGGATTATTGAGAGTGGATTCTTATCCTGCATAACATAAAAGAAAATTACTTTGAAAAGTGGTCAGAATAGGGTTGATGTAATTGTGATATTCGGTAGTGATGGTGAATTAAATATCAGAGGAAGTGGAAATACAGATCTATAAAATGATGAACTAATGAAAATAGAACTTCTTTACAAGAAAATTTTGCATCAAAATCTATTATGTGTGAGTCAAATATGTGACTCATGATAGTTGGTGAAGTTTAAATAGAAGGGGTGCACTGTCAAAAGAAATACATTTAATTATCCCCTGAATGGATTCATAATAAATGAAAATGTATACCAGGTTAGCAGTAATAAAAACACTATTTTATTAACAATTAAATAAGAAAAAATAATGTGGCACCAAATTTTGGGTCACTTTAATCAATAGAGTCTAGAATATGTATCCAAGATAATGATTTTTTTCAACATTAATAATAATAATCATAATAGAGAAAATGCATGGGACAATTTCATGGGAGTAATGATGGTTCAGAGTTTATATCAGCCAAAGGACAAAACGGAATCTAATCTTCTTAATCTCATCCACATAGATGTTTGTGGCCCAATAAATATGGATAGAACATACATATATTTGAATTTTTTTATTTTTAATGATGCTTATGTTATAATGGATTGTGTAATGTTTATTAAGAATAAATGGTAGGATCTTTATTGTATAAAGATTTATCATCAAAGAGAATATAATGAATCTTTCCACACAATCAAGATTTTATGATCTAAAAATATAATAGAATACACATCCATTGAATTTTAAAATTACCTCAAAAAATATTAGGCAAATAATGAGGTCCCTTTAGTGGGTACACCTCAAAAAAAATGGGGTCGCTAAATGTAGAAATTGAATGGTTAATAATATGGCTATAACTATGTTCATTAAGTGTTTTGTTTCTCATCATTACTGGAGAGAGGCTGTTCAAGTAGCAGTATACACTCAAAATTGGACAAGTATTTTAAGATGATATATCATGACACCATATGAGATATGGTATAAAAGGAATCCCTCTTTCATGTATTTTCATATTTTTAGAAGTAAATGTTTCATTTGAAATAAAATATATACTCAATGAAAGTATTTGAAGTTATAGATGTGGTAATATTCTTGGTATATTCAATGAAAAGTAAATACTACAAATGATACAATACCTTTCTTAGAATAATTAACGAATGAAATTATTTTTATATCATTGTGGTTAAAACCATAAATACCTTAAGGAGATCATATGTTGATATGATTAATGATGAAGTATAAAGTGGTTGAGGTATGGATTCAAATACATAAATAGTGGAAGGATTATGAAATATTTAGTGTTATAAACTGAGGATGTTTCAGAAGAAGAATTAGAAGAGGAAACCATTTTTGAATAATTTTTATTTTAACCTCATAGGAGAAATAGAATAGAAGAAGTTGATTAATCCTACATTATTTTGGACTGGACCACAGCTACACAGACAAATAGAATGTTAAATGAAGGACATTCTTATATACTATAAAATAAGGAACCAATATTATTAGAAGAATAAATTAATGATTAATCATGGTGTAAGGCCATGAATGAATAAATAGATCAGATAGAAAAGAACTAGATATTGGATCATGTTAATGGTCTAGAAAATCACAATTTGATTAGAACAAAGTTGATCATCAAAAATAGATTTTATAAGAAAAAAATTTGATCAGAAACAAGGAACACATGGTGTGTAAAGGAAATGCACTTATTGATGGAAGTTATATTGATGAAACGTTTTATATAGTATCCTGACTGGAGTTAATTAGTTTCTCCCATTACATGGAAATTCATGGATGGTACAAACATTATCAGATGGATGGTGAAATGGATTTCTTAAATAGTTCTCATAAAGAAGAAGTATACATTGAACAATCCATGGGACATATGATTGTAAGTGATGAAACAAAGGTTTTTAGAGTAAATAAGGCTCTCTATATTCTAAATTAGGCACTATGATCATGGTATTCTTGAATGTATGCTTATCTGAAGAAGCTTTAAATTAATTGTGGAGGTGTCTGCCATAATCTCTATGTGAATAATTCTTATTAATATCAATTTATGGTTCTTACATATGTGTATGATATTATTTTTTTCAAAATATGAAAGGGTTTAGTTGAATAATTTTATAACCATATGAAATCGTAGTTCGAAATTTATATGATTGGTGAAGTCAAATACTTCTTGGGGATACATGTGATTCAACAGAAGGATTACATCATAATTTTTCATTAAAAATATAAAAGACATATTCTGAAATAAAAAATTAACATGCTTGACTCAAAACCAATGTCGATATCTATTTTGGTTGGGGAAAACATGGAAAGAATATGGATGGGACATCTATGGACCGCACCCCATACATGATGAATGTTGAAAGCTTAGTAGTATTCACTAAAATAAGACCAGATATCATCATTACAATATTATTAGATGCTCGCTTCTAAATTAATCTTAAGGAAGAAAATTTTGCAGTCATTAAAAGAATCATGAGTTATATTAAAGGAACTCTCTATTTGTAATATTCTTTAAAATAGGAAGGGTTAAAAAATTTCTATCATTTTATGATACTGATTTGGATAGATATATTGTGACTCGAAATTATACAAGTGGTGGTGCATTCCCTATAAGAAATTAATGTGTGGACTGGTTGAGCAGGAAACATGAAATCAATTCGATTAGTATGGCTGAATCATACAATATATCTTTGAAAAAGGAATAGACTCATATATTATGGGATAAACAAAAACTTACTAATATTTTTTAGTTGGTGAAACTATTGATGGTGATACACTATGAAACCAATATCATGGTTGATATTATGAAGAATCTGGTTCAACACTATAACACCCAGCATATTGAGTTAAGATATCACTTCATTATAGGAAAAAATGAACAATGATTAATTAAAATGGAACCTTTTGTAACTCATAAATAAGTGGTCGACATCCTGAATAATCATTTGGAAGCACATATGTTTGTGAAACATCCATTAAACCTTGTTGTTTAGTCACCTCTCATTGCATGAAGAGGTTACAAGTTTTCCCCTATTTCCATTTTTGTTAACTATATTAATCACTTTGTGGAAGAGGTGTAAGTCTATGAGGGAGATAATATTCAGAAAAGTTTGTTTTGAGAACTAAAAGTTCAAATACAGTTTCTTTAGGTTTATTTCTAAAGGGGGGTAAGTGTAATTCATGGTTTGTAGGTTTGAAGGATTGGTTGTTAGTCTATCGAGGCATGAAATTCACATTTTTTACTCTCTTCTTTGAAACTGCGATTTTCTCAGGAATACATAGAGTGATGGATTATCTATTTAAGGCATATCATATTGTTTACTGAAGATAGTTCTTTATTTAATTTATCTTCAGATTTCAAACAAAACCAAAGTGTGTGATTGTTGTAAGCAAGTCTTTTCACAACTGGAAAATGAGTACATTTTATGTTTTTTGTCAACCCACATAAGGGATGATTAGGGAGTTTGAATGGTATGTGATATAATGGTGTATATCACTTCAGTGTTGATTATTTGGTCATTTCCTAGTGTTTTCCAAATTTGTTGAGCTAAAAAAAAGAAGGATGGAGAATGTATTGTGAAAGGTGATCTTCTGTGACTAACGCTTTATATATATGGTGAACACATGGATTTTTTGAAGATTTTAGTTTCAAATATATTTGGAGATTCAAAAAGGAATATAATTTCATGAAGGTTTCATGGATTATGAGACAGGATTCTTGAAAGTATATGAGTCTCTATGAGAAGATGGTAATCTATGAGACTATGAGAAACATTGTAAATGGAATAATTTAACTTTCACAACATGAATAATGTATATTTATGAGAAGTGATGAAGAAGTTCAGTAATTGATCAAGGACAGAATGGGATCTTTGATAAGGGTTATGTTTATAAATAGGTTTCTTCCCCTTATATGAGATTTTGAGAAAGTTTGAAAAATGATGAATTTCTCTGGACTAGATAAGTTTAGGAACTTTTAAATTTATAATTTCTTAATGGGGATAAGTATAACAAAATTTTTGGTTAAGGAATAACTATTTCTAAGGTATTTCAACAAATGTATTTTCATTAAGACTATGAGTTTCAAAAATACTTAGAGTTCTGAAAAGGCTAAGAGCTTCATAAAAGATGGTAAATTTGTAAATGTGTGTGTTCATGAACACTAGTATATATTTGAAACATAAATGTGTTTCACCAATGTTGGACACTTTGAAAACAGTTTTTTTGAACTTCTGGTTTAAGTGAACAGTGATTTTAAGTGCATCAACATAGGACTACAATGCAAATAGAGACCCATTCCAATCTGGTACGAAGTATTAAATTCCCAATCTACTGATGCGACCTTCAAGTCATTAAAATGGATAATAATTCATCCAATGAAGTGATCTAGGGGGGTTCTATGGTTGTTTTTTTAGGTAGGTAATGTTCTACCCTAGAAATTCATATAATGGCAGTGTTCTTAAAATAGAGTAACCATGTTTGATATTTTATTCTTCATAATAACTAGTGAAGCTTAGTAGATTTCAGTATGACCGACACAATGTCGGTGTATACTCCTTAAACTAGACCTTTGTGGAGAACCAAGTAAACTTATTGTGTTATTTCTCTACATATGTATGTTTAATAACTGCATGTTTCTATTAGATTGGTCTTACAAATTCTAACAAATGTGGGAACAATATATGACTCCTTAAATGAAAATGTTGACAACCTGATTCAACCATCCCCTCTCACAGTGATATGGGGTCCTATAACAATAGATAGATAATCAAATATAAGGTATTATATTATTTAAATATCATCAACCAAAAATATTTGTATAGGTTTAAGTGTTATTACAAAACATATCTTTTTAACCCCTTAGTTTCCTATTTTCAAGTTAAAAGGGTTAATATTTTTTTCAATAAAAAGGCTTTCAATTTTGAATATAAAATATCAAATAGATCATAAAAAGAAATGGGATCACAATTTTTTTCATATATTATCCATATTGTCCTATTTCAATAATTTTATGATTTTTAATTAATTGAATAATTAATTTTTTTAATAAAATATCTTTACTATAATTTTTGAAAGTATTATATTAATTTGAATTAAAAAACATCAAGATAAATTTTTATTTGCATCTAACACTTTAAAAGATAAAAAATATAATATATTAATATATAAAACTCATGGAAAATAATAAATCACTACAACTATATTACTTTTAGAATTTATGAAATATTTTATTTAATTTCACTACAAATTGACTAAATACGGTGTCGGTACTTCGAAATAATTTAAGGTATTTATATTACAAATAAAAAATTGAAATAAATCACCATCATAAAAATAATTTATTTATTCTGACAATAACCTTCAATATTCATTCATAAATTAGATTTATCCCTATATGGACATAAAATATATGTTTAACCTCAAGAGGGTGACATTTTTTATTTTTCATTACATAAAATAATATAATGGTCAATATCATAGAAAAATGGAACCAAGTAGCCATAATTTTGAAAAATGGATTAAATTGTAAAAACACCAGTTATCAAATAATATAAATTCATGTTTCACGGAAAATTTAATTCCTTATCAAATACATTTTTAACCATAATTAACCTATTCACCCATTACCAGGGATATAAATTTTACCATAATTATTAATCATAATTTCCAAAATAATAGGGAATTATTTTCATAATTTAAACTCTTGATTCCATTTTTTGTAGAACTTTTTCATTATTCAATCTTTATAAGTGGTGGATATTAATTCTAAAAGAAGTGTGAAAAACGTGATGAAAACCAATTTTACAAAAGTATTATTTTTAATCATAAAACTATATATTTTTCTAATATCATACCCTGAAAAATATTATAAGAATGATAAAACATTTTAATGAAAATGGAACATATAAATTACATTAAAATAATTCACCAATAGCGATCAATCTAATTTATTAAAAACACATTGCATGCATAAATGAAATTTTCTAGAAAAACATCACTTTTAACTTCACATTTTTTTTATTTTCATTTATAATAAATTTATAATTAATGAATTTTTTATAAACCATAAATTATCAATAATTTATGTAACCCTCTTCATATCTATAAATTTTAACAACTAGGTAACAACGCTCATATTTAAATAATATTTCAATTGTATACCATGGTTCATTAAAACATGGTGTTGCATGAAACACAAGATATCTATGAAATTTAATTTTCTTTTAAATTGAAATAATTCATAAAACATTAGAGTATTTGATTTTACATCCCTTAAAAGATTTTACTCCCAAAATTATTTCTCTCTAATACAAATAAATAAGGGTACTTCTGCCTCATCACATCCTATGGTTCCTAAGTGGCTTCTTCAAATTTATAGTATCTCCATAAAAATTGACTAGGTGACTGGTCTTGTTTCATGCATATTTCTATATAGGATCAAAAATATTCACAATTTGTTCCTTATAATATATATCTCTATCTATTGGTGTAAATTCAGATTTCATTACATGTCAAGGGTTATGTATATAAATCCCCAACAGAGATACATGGAACACATCATGATCTTAATAGGGATTTGATGGAAGTGTTAAGTGATAATATACCATCTTAGTTATAACAATAATATTAATGTGGAAAATATATATTTTTCTCACCTTTCGATTCTTTTATAATCTCATTACCTTATTCGAGGGAAAAAATCACATTAATACATTCTCCGGAACATCAAACTCTAGATCCCATCAAGGATTGTTAGAATAATATTTTTTTTTACTCTGAGATACCCTTATTTTCTATTGAATGTATAAAACCCTCTCTATAATTTCCTTATATATCTCAGTTATTAATATCTTTCTTTCATCAATATCATCATTACACATTTGAGTTCTGCACCTACTTTCATAGACGACATCATACGGATCCATATAAATGCTCGAGTGAAATATATTATTATAAGAATATTCCACCAAAGGAAGGTGCCAATCCCAAAAACTTTTGAAATACATATATCATGATCGTAACATGTATTGTAGAGTTTTAATGGTACTCTCAAAATAAAAAACTATTTGGGGATAATATGTAGTACTCAAACTCTACGATGTATCATTATATTACTAAACACTTTTCTAGATTATTGAGGTAAACGTCTAATCCTGATCGGCTAGAATATAATGTGAAACACCATGCAACCATAACACCTTCATAATGTATATTCTAGAAATATGATCAAGGGACAAAACCTCTATGATATAAATGAAGTTTTATGAAATTTTAAGGGGATTGACTAAAACCTAAATGGAATTAAATTCATTCTACATTTAGGGATGTCTGATAACAAAATCCATGGTGATGTTTTCCCATTTCCATTTTTGGTATGGGTAATGTTTATAACAACACCTTACATTTTATTTTATTTGACATAACATGCGGACTTATCAGGAATATAGATTACTAATCTATAAAATTTCCCTTCATGTTTTCCCACAATAAATACTATTTTAGGTTTTTATACATAACTATAATTGAATGATGAATAGAGAGAGGTCAAGAATGATCTTCATCCACTAACTCCTTTTTAAATTATAGTATGTATATGTGATACATAATCAATTAATTAATCTTATAATTCTAGTATGATCATGGTTGATCTTAGGAATTTTCCTAACCTTCTTATGTAATTCCACATCTTCCTTCCATTCCTTCGTAATGCTCTCTAGGATAGATGTTTGAACTTTCATTTATAAGAGATTATAGATATATCCATTCCTTATAATTTCATTATCAATATTATTTAGATATATAAATATTGGTTCTCATTGAATCATTATAACAGGAAATCTATCAAGGTATTATAGAGAATCAGCCACCTTGTTTTCCTTCCCATGGTGGTAACGTATTGAGTAGTCATAATCATTAATCAACTCTAACCATCCTCGATGGTAAATTTTAAACTACTTTTCTATAAATAAATATATCTATATTTTATGATCGGTATCTATATTTCACCTTTAACTATTTCAGTATTTCCTCTATATCTTTAATGAAAAACTATTACTACGATCTCAAAATTGTGTATTGTGTAATTTTTATGAGAAATTTTCAATTGGAAAGAGTTATATTCAATCACCAAATAATTCTATATATGGATTAATCATAGTCCATTTTTAATACATAACTAATGATCAAAACCCTTATCCACTACAAGTTAGTGTAAAAAGTGGTGTTTTCACAAAAATTATATTCCGTTCATTGAAATTCCCTTCATGTTAATCATTCTATAAGAACTGAACGACCTTTTGAGTCATCCTGGTTTGTGGATTAGATAGGCATGTGAAATATCAAAAAAATAATTTTTAGTATCCCACCATCCTAAAAAAATACAGAACTCAATTACTAGGGTATGTATTTGTCATTGTTTAATAACTTTCATCTTTTATGTATTCACTGATACACACTCACAAAAGATTTTATGACCCAAAAAATAAACTTTATGAATCCCAAATTCACACTAGGTAAATTTATCATAAAATATATCTTTCCTAAGCATCTTCATCAAAATTCTCAAATATTCTTCAATTGTTTCTTCTCTATTTGAATATGTAATAATATCACCTATAAATATTACCAAAACCTGATCACGGTAATAAATAAGATGATATTAATTAAATCCATAAATATTAAATTAACATTCATAAGTCCACATGGAATTATACTAAATTCACAATGACTCTACCTCATATAAATGGCTATCATCGGTATATAATATTTATTGATCCAGAGTTAATGTCCCTAAATTTTATGATTAATCCTGAACAAATATAGTGCTCCGCGTAATTGATCATAGAGATCATCAATATGGGGAACATAAATCATCTTTTTAATTGTTATCTTGTTATGCTCCTAATAATTAATAAAAATACTCAATTAACCATATTATTCTTAACAAAACAATCAGGTGTACATCATACTTAAGAACTATCCAAATGAATACTTCATCTAAATACTCCTAGAGTTTCTTCTTCAATTCTAGAAACTAAATCGAGGCCATTCTATTTACATTCTTTGAAGTAGGCATATCATAATGAATAATTTCAATTAAAAACTCAACTTCATGATTCGATGGAAGTACATGATATTCATTAATAAATATAATAGAATATTATCAGAAAATATACACATTTTCAACATCATGTTTCTCCCCAACCATTTGAGATAAATATCCCACATGAATTGGTAGTAAGACCCGTGTGATAGAAGTAATTTCCATTTGGTGTTCAGTCTTATCCTCACACTAATAGATAATTAAAGTTTGATTTGGAATATCTAATATTTCCACCATTAATTGAGATTTCTTATCTCTTTTATATTAGGAGATCCAATCCATCCCTAAAAGTAATTAAATCCAACGAGTGTAAGAATACACAGATACATACAAAGAAAATTCCCACAAAATTCTATCAAATAGGTGTTATATACATGTCATGTTGTCATCCTATCATTGTGATTTTTCAACTCAAACATAATATATAATCATAGAGGTGGTTATGTGATACCCTTATAAAATTCATCATATATAAAATAGTCATTTGAAAAAGAGTCAAACAAATCATTTTCAATCATGGAGGGGATAATAAATTAACCTTTTAGCACATCTCTTGAAACATCCTAATCGATTGTTATAATATCTTAAGCCTAACCTTATCCCCTTGGTTTCACTTGTAGTATGTTACCATGATATTTAGAAAATTGGTTATAATAATTCTTCATATCATTATAGTTTAAGAACTATATATTGATGTATTCTCTCTTACCCTTTCATTCATAAGCATTATAGATTTTTTCTCAACCAATGAGGCAAACTCTTTTTTCTTTTAGGCATGTACCAAGGATTTTCTATCCAAAATTATAAAATGTTTGAAAATTGTTGTTTCTCATATTCCCCATATCCATTTATTACTATTTTTTCCTCTTCATTTATTTCATTCCAAAAAATCTATAGGAATTCAAGAATTATTTCTCTTTCTTTATGGAATATGATTTTATATCCTCATATAATGAGAATGTTGGGGAGATAAGTTCCCTTATAAATATTGGATTAAACATATCAATGAAATGGTCAATTATTCTATTTAGACTATGTACATTGCACAAATCAAGCCTTTATAACCTTATAAAGTTATCTTCAAACATAAGAAAATATTCCTCTTCATTTTTTCATATACTCAAGAATTTTCACTCCAAATCCTCCCGTTATTCTCAAGGAAAATATTTTTCTTTAAAATTGTCCTTAAAATTCTTCCATTCTATGATCGTTATCTCCTCACTACCATAAAAAAACCTTTGATAGTTCTATAATATCCCTTTATCAGTGTTAAAAACAATAATAATCAATGTATGGCTAAAAGCCCAAATCTTTTAACAGTGCTAAAAAGTGATTATAAATCCCCTACTGATAAAGGGTATATAATGTTTTTTCCATGCCCCACCCCCTATCAACGCTTCACATCACCCCCACCCATGCCACCACACATTTATCAGTGCTTCTCCAATCACTTTATCATTACTTCCCCCATCCCTTTATCAATGGTTTACATAATGCCACCATCCCACGTGTGCCGCTCCCTCCAATGAGTTTCAAACCCTATACCTTCAGCATATACTCCAAAGCCTTTTCCACTCCTATATACAATTTTATTTGAACATTTATGATATATTTATATATTTATATATATTGCGTTACATTTTTTAATACATATATTTATATATATTCTTATATATGTTTATAAATTGATAAATATATTTTATATGTAATATTTTTTAATTATTTATTTGTAAAATTAAATTTTTATGTGTGAATATATAAAAAATAAGTATATATTGTTATATATTTGATTTTAAATAACATTATATTGTGAAAAATGGTAAAATTAAAAAACCATAATTTTAATATAAATGTAAGACATAGGAATAAATTCAGTCTTCGCCAAAAAAGGCAACAATACCCCCTTAAACGAGTCTGAAAATCCATCAAACATTAAAAAATTGGTGTACCCCTAATAAAAAACTCAGTTTTAGGGGATTTGTAGGAATTTTTCAATCAAAAATGAGGAAAATTTTTACCTATATCAATAATGTCATAGATCTCATCATAGGCATCGAATTGATATGTGGTAGACCCCAAACAGACACTCAAATCAAAATTTATGGTCATCTGAAGTTCAATTTATGTTTTCAACTTATTTTAGATATTTTATTAATGTTTTGTTTTTATTTGTCCTTAAATTGATATTAAATGACTATTACATGG
This sequence comes from Viscum album, assembly GCA_963277665.1. Classification (NCBI taxonomy): domain Eukaryota; kingdom Viridiplantae; phylum Streptophyta; class Magnoliopsida; order Santalales; family Viscaceae; genus Viscum; species Viscum album. Next base: position 165,098,682 of record OY728149.1, read on the forward strand.
TAATAATAAGAAAATTATTATTTAAAAATATTTGTTAATTATTTTATAAGTTATTTCCACTAAATATTATTTATATTAAGTGTAGTTGTCTATTTACCTTATCTAAAACATATTTTAGAAAATATATATTATATTTATATAAATATATTTATATTTATATATTATTTTTAATGAAATAGTTTTTTTTGTGAAGTATATTTTTATCATCTCTTGCAAAAAATCACTAATACGGGGGGGCGGGGGTCTTTTATTCGCTCTAGTAAAAAAGAACTTATAAAATCACCATATAATAGGAATTTTTCAGTGTTGTTGAAGACCCTATTTAACAATTTTAATAAAAGCGGTGTTAAAGACCCCCTTTAACAATGCTTTTTTAGGGCTGAAAAGGGGGTCTTTAATATCATTTTTAGCTAGCGTTGTTAAATCCCTAGTGATGGATAAACCGAGTTTTGTAGAATTTCATCCTCGTACTTTTTTTAATCAATGTAAACCATTGATCTACATCCCTTTAGAGATGATAAACTTCCCTGACAACCATCTCCATTTCATTACTTCCCAATATGAGAAATTTACTCTCTAATAAACATTTCCTTTTCATATATACAAATGGATTTGTAGTCTCATTGAATAATAGAGGTTTCTAACATATAAATAAGTCTAAAGTTGTTACACCACATTTTGGACAAATAGGTTTCTCTATACAAGCAAGGATATTGGTCATAACCTTAGTCATCTACCCTAAAATAGTAAAAAAAAAATTAATTTCTAGGTGAATCACCAAATCTAGATTCCTTATCTTTCCCCAAAGTTATATCTATACTTGGATTACATTTATTGATATTGTTTCCAATCCTTATTATAGGAAAAATTTCTAAACAATTTCATACACTCTATTATTTCAAAATACTATTAATCATAATGTATAATTTCAAAACTAGTGAAACATATAACATAAATTGAAAAAATTATGCATAGATAAATCCAGAATCATAATCTTGGTTTCTTTTGTAAACATATCAAATAAAAAAATCAAATCCTTCATCCTAGTTTTTAAGGAAAATCTAAGTTAACCAAATAATTTCTCCAATGAGTTTCAAACCAATTGCACTATAAGGACACAATCATCATACACCAGAATGATGGTTGGCATATACTCGACCACCGTTTGGGGTTATTACCCATAGATGAATCTATTTCAAAACCACATAATCCTTTAGTATCCATAAAGTATTTTTATATAGGAGAAACACCATATATCTACCTTACCAAATCTTTAGGATGTTATCCTATAATTAGACTTATCCTCAAAGTTAGTCATAGTTTTTTATTATCTGATATATATTTCCTTAGCTCTAGTTCCTAAGGTTTCTAATAAACTTGATTTCATAGCAAATGTTATGACTATAACCTATTAGCACATATTCAATGGTTACTTAATTATATGGTTACTATATAAAAGAGATCATATCCCAAAGTAACAAACAGTTTATTAGTTTTGGAAAACTAGATTCATACATGAATTTCATATTAAATTTAATAAATTACAATAAGGTATTTTATTTATAAACCCCATTATTCACTATTGAATATATCTATGTATAATTAATAATACACAACATGGAATCCAGGAAAAACAAAACATAACAAAGGGGTGATCTCATATGCTTAGTAAATGTAATCTTACTGTGAAAGCTAAGAAGGGATGCATAATATGGAAAGAATATATGATGTTAAAATAATGCAATATAAATAATCAAATGATATATAAATTTATCCATTTATATAATAACTATTAAAATAAACATGTGGACATCAATAATAGATTTCATAATTATGGATTTCATAATGTTGAAAATTTGAAACTTATCACTAAAGACTAATGTCAAGACATCTTACAAAAATGTATAAGGCCTTGGCCAAATACTAATTCAATTTTGTTTCATGAGACACACAAATGCATCAAAGGGATATGAAATTTAGTCTCCAAAAATCACTTATTAATTCCAATTCTTTCATCATATTAAAAAACAACACAACTAAATAAACATGCCTTAAAATAATCAATAATTTTACACACTAGAAGAACTATCATATGAAATATCATTAATTTTCAAAGTAAATCTAATTATAAATAATATAAATAAATAGTATAAATTTTATCATAATATTATAAAATCATTAATTCATAATATTTAGTAATGGATTCTTATATAGATGAAAATAATTTCAAAAGTATACTGGAAAGTTATTTTGAGGAAAATTCACCATTTCATATTGAAATATCTTATTTAAAATCTATAAATTTCTAAAATATTATTGTTTTTTTTAAATAACATTTTAAAATATTAAATTAATCATTTAATTAATGATATTTTATGATTTATGTAAATTCCATTCATATCATTTAAATTAAAAAATATTCCTTTCACAATATGGTAAACTGGTCAAAAAGTACATATTTTTGGAAAGTGAAAATAAGAGTAATTTAAAAAAATTATATTAAAATTTGGAAAAAAATATTTAATAAAGAATTAGATATTTTTTAAAATCATAGTTTTAGGTATTTTGAAGAAAATATTGATATGGAATAGAATGATTTGCGAATGAGTATAATTTTTTTCATTTTTCTTAAATATTTTATTTTGGTATCTCATGTACATAAAGAGAGTAAAATGAAAGGAAACTCTGAAATTTATTTAAATTACTAGAGTAGAATAAATTTAATTGGGGTTAATGTATAAATATCAAATAGTTCTGCAAATGTATACTTAAATCTAAATAATATCGAATGATGGTGAGATTATGAAATAAACCCTTACCTTAGGTCTCTATTCCTTTATATGTTCCTGAACCACAAGAAAAATAAATAAATATTTTTTATTTATATTATAGAACCATAATAATATATATAATTTATATATTTATGTACTTATAACCTTTTTTCAATTGTTTATTAATAATTCACTATTAAAATAACTTTTTTCGATTATGACATCTTTGCTTTTCATGTGTGTTCTAGTTCTGTAGTTTCTGTCCATGCACTCTAATCAGAGTTCTGCCTCTTAAATAATGTTAAATATTATATAAATATCATATATATTAATTATATATGTATTTATAGTTAATCATAAATGTTATTGATATAAAAAAAAGAATTACACCGTACATAAAGATGGTTGGGAGTATATACATCTGAATGGTGTTTTCGCAATTAATCAGATGGAATAAAAGAAATTTAAATAATAATTTACCTTTATAGAATAATTATTATATCATATTTATCATATATATTTATTGAATCTACCCTTATTTCCATCCATTTAATATTTAAATGAAAAAAATCACATCGCTTAAAGGAGGTGGTAGTCCACATGTACGCATAAGGGACGTTATAATTTTTTATTTCATGGAAAAAGGAGTATATAATGTTGGTTTAATAATAATAATAACATTTTAGTATAATGATGATACTGAATTAACTATTTTTTTTATTTACCATTGACTTAAATTTGGTAATAAAAATAATTAAAAAGAAAGTGGTTGGTTAAGGTTGTTACCTTCTTTTTAAAGAATTCTTTTAGACATCCTATCAATAACACTATGGTCAAGATTTTTGGAGGACCATAACCTATAAAAAGAGTCTAAATATTATTATAATAGAACTGGTAGGACTTTGTTGACATTGGTTTCATAATATTTTGTGATGAAGAGAGGGAAGGGGAATTCTTTTATATGGGAGGGAAATGACACCCATGGAATTACAAAAACGATTAAAGTATAAATACATTAATATCAAACCAAATGCTTCCCAATGGATAGATATTCGAAGATAATGATGTATATGGTTGAAAAATATTCTATCAATAAAATTTGGAAAGGATTATATGCTATTTTAAACATCATCTTTTGGTTTAACTCCTTAGTTAACCAATTTTAACCTTAACTATAATAATAACATTTTCAATCATAAAGGGTTATAATATTAATTATATGGTAAATAATATATTATAAATGGGAATGTAAGAAGTTTTAGGCCATATAATATCCTTCTTTCCCTCTTTCAATATTTTTATGATATTTAATTAATTTTATAAAATCTTGTTTTCATAAAATATCATTATTATCATTTTTGAATCTATTCATTTAATTTGATAATAAAAATATCAAGATAAAAATTGAATTAAAATATAATTCTTTGACACATACATAATATAATATATTCAAGTAAAAAATTTGAAACTTAATAACTCACTCATCTTATATTAACTTTTATATTTTTTAATTCATTTATTTAATTATTCTATGAATTAAATAACTGCCTTCTCAACTTTTTGAAAGTGTTTATGGTGATTATATAATCACTAAAATAAGAAATAAATTACTCCCATGGAAATAATTTCATTATGCAAAAAAATAACCTTTAATATTTAATTCAAAACATTCAAAAAACCTTTATTTCATAAACCTTATATAATAAATTAATACGTAATGATTACCATAATGAAACCCCAGATGATCATGACGCCTGGTTTAGTTAGGTATTTATATACATAGAATATAATCATGAAACATAAATAAAAATATATAAACCAAAATACCATTACATGCCATAAAATTTCCCTAATATCCTAAAAGTAGATGGGATTGCCTGGGGGAATATAAAGAAATGTGGTGAGCTATAAATACCTATGTGGGAATAATCGAAGCATAGAATAAAGAAATTAATACATGTTATCCAATAAAAAATAAAGTTAATATAATAAGAATCTTAATAAATAACATGAACATAAAATCATGACAAAATATGATAACATAAAGAAAACATGGGATTATGAAAACAAAATAAAACATGAAGACAAAATCCAAATTCAAAGATAATTCCAATACAACATAACATATATTTCTTAGGTTCGCATTTCATTCTATATACAATGAATTTTATGTGATTAGAACATTAACCAATTAATTATATAGATATATATTTTCAGGACCACCCATCTCATTCATATCATTTAGATGTATAGGTTTTCCACATAGATCATACCCTCAAGGGATTCTTTTTATCACTTTTAATCCCAGGATTAATTAGTGTGGGTTACATATATAGAATCCCTAAATCTATGATGTATTGGTATAACCAGATGAATACCCCTGATTGGAAATTGGAATGAGTATTCACTACATAATTGTTTGGCATGAGAAATCAATGGATAATTTTGACATTATAATGGGTTAATATAAAGGTTTGTAGAAGAAGTAAATAAGAGTTAAAATATGTCTCTGATTACATATAAATAATAATGATCCTAAAAGAACATGTAAAAAACAATATAAATTTTTTAAAATGAAACAAAATTTAGGGTGAGGAAAGTATATAAAATAGATTGGTGGTAGAGAGTCCCTTACCTTTAGATACTACTTCAAAAATCATGGGAAGAGTATCTTAAAAGTTTGGGAACAAATAGGTAAGATCCTAGAGAGGTAAGGGTAGAGTAAATTCGGCATCCAAGTGTTTTTATTGAAGATGAATGGGAGTTTGGGTTGGTTTTTATAACAAAATAGATGAAAACTCAATATTAATTTCAAAACATAGGTTTTGGACTCTATGTGATAAACTAATCAAAACCAAAAACCATCCCATGAATTTTCCCATTTTTTATGATAATGAGGAGTTAATTTAATTATTTTAAAATTCATTTAAATTAAATAATTAATATAATAACTTTTTGATGTTGAAGTGATCCAATGTTTACAAACTCTTGATTTCAAAACCATAAAATATAATATTGGTTTTTAGAGGATTAATAATTATTTATAAAATTAATCAAATAACATAAAACAATTTTTTTTAAAATTAAAACAAAATTTTGGTCATAGATAATATCTATAATAACTAATCCATCACTTTTTCATTTTTCTGATGTCATAATGCATACTATATAATAATATAGTATTTAATTTATAAAAAAAATATACAAACTCAGAAAATAATGAAAAAATCACCATTGGATAATTTCAAAAAATGAATTCAAAAAATATATTTATTTTATCAAAATAATTCTCTAAATATGGTAATATAAACTTTTAAATCAAGAATCCATTTTTATTGAAAAATACAGAGGTTTTTTTAAAATTCATGTTTTATGACCCTTTTAAAAAATACATTTTACTTGATAAAAACATATTATAATAAAGTTTTTAGAAATGATATTTAATTATATTATTTAATTGAAATTTCATTTAATTTGAAAAAATTATTCAATTCATCAAAAATAGTGTCATTATTGAAAATATATATTTCATAAAAATAGTATTAATGGTTAGTCAATTAAAAATATATGTAGAGACCCGAAGCTTAACGTACATAGACATTACATTACTTTTGCGGAATACTTAGTACATAACAAAAACACACACACAAGGACCGTAATAGTTTAGTGTCTTTGGAAACTCGGAATGTAATCTTCTAATCGTGGTGAAAGATCTTCAACATCTCCCATAAAGATCTTCTTTTTTTTAAAAAAACCTAAATCCTTTCTTTATACCCTGGGGAAAAGAAAACATAAAAGGGTGAGCTCAAATTCTCAGTAAGGGTAAACAAAAGAAATATCAATCACATCATATTCATAAGAACATATCTTTTGGAAATCTTAACCTGCAAAAAGATCATAATTTCATAACATGGGATAAATCATAGTAGTGAAATGTAATCCCAATAATCATAACTTAAAACATTAAACTGTGTGGAATACATACATAATCATAGAGAATCATTTCTTATTAGTCAAGACTCATTGCCAAGACTATCTTAGTGGACAAATTCCCTTTCTAAACCGAGTTCAATCCTCGTTTCAGTCCTGTTTCACTGAACCAGTATAACCTAACATTCCATCCATGTCTATCTCATGAGATATAAAATCTTTACCCAATGCATTGGAGGGATATATAGGTCCCACCCATCTCATAAGGATACCATTCTTATGTGTGCCACAAAATCATAAATCATACATCATTGCGTAACCCATGTAATAAAAATGGGATTCTTAAACAACATGACATCATAAAACAATTCATATAAGATAAAGGAATTCATAAAAATAATTCCATCACAACATAATCAAATCAATGTAATAATAGGTATAGAAACAAAACCCTATATTATCTTAGATGGAAAATAATTTTGATAATACACTTGAAATCCATTCTTGAAGAAAATATCCTTTCTACTTCAAAAACATTTTTCCTTTCTTAACATGTCATACAATTTTAAACTAAAATAAGTTGATTAAAAATAAACTTGAAAAAATTGTAGGTGGATAGAAATAATGTTAAATATTGAGGAAACATGTATGTGGATGATAAAATACACCCCAGTAAATTTCAAAGTATAAACAATCTCGGATAAAAATGAGATTGTGATATTTCCCTTACCTTAGGTCTGATTTTATTCGAAAGTGTCTGAACCTCCTGTATAATGATTTAAATAATGTTATTGACTTATTCCAGAATCATAATTATGGTTATGATATCATATATGGTCATATTTTTAGCTTCTTAGTAGTAATATTTCATTGCCACTTGTTATTCGGGTGTTTATAACTTTTTGTTCTTATGCGTGTTTTGTCGAATAAATTATTATTCTTCCCTTTAGGTTATAGATACATCATTTCCAGAATGGTATTAATGTACTATATATCATATTTATTCATTCAATTCATTTATATAATCATTATGCAATGAAGATCATGTAGAACGAATCGCATCACATCGTGGAGACGGTATTCCGTACGTACGCACGAGTGATGATATCATTCCCATGATCGTGGAATTGTATTGGAGTGTATGTATACTATTTCAGAATCAATATCACTTTATAATAATCATATATAGTAATTATTTACACCATTATACCCATCCAAGTAAGGTGGTGGTGGAAAATAGATTACACCATGGCGTGGAGACGGTATTCTGTACTTACGCACGCGCGGTGATTTCATTTTCAGTAGGATGGATAGATGGTGAAATAGGGTTGTTTCATACTTATAATAACATATCATTATATGAGTGATACTGATGTTATTACTTCATAATGAAACAACTAAAGAAGAAGAAGTGGAAAAAGAAATAAAGATGAAAGAATCGGTAACAGACATTACCTTTTCTTTGAAGTGCTTATTTTGAGACCTCCTTTTAGGGCACTAAAATAGGTCTTTGAAGAAGACCAGAACCTCTAGAATGTTTCTAGGGAAGTGGAGAGGAGAAATTGTCAGGGGTTTTCCGAGCTTGAAGGCTCAATGTGGTGTGAGGAAGAGGGGGAGGAGGTGCCGTTTTATAAGGGAGGAGAGGGGCACCTTTGGAATAACAAAAAATATTATTTTATTATAAAGTCAAATTCGGTTTTTAATAGCTCCAAATTGATATATTTCTAATATAAGGTGGGTAGGGGTCTAACTCCTCTCATCCAATATAATTTAGACAAGTTTAGGTATCAATTTTAACCTTATCATTTAGATTTAACTTTAAGTTAGATAATTTAACTTTTACCGTGTCTTCTTGTTTTCTTACACTATAAGGTTAATAAATATACCATATCAAGCCAAACTAACCACAAGTTGTTTATTATTAATATATATAGACTTAGATAATTCATTTGGCCGAAAATTAAATTTTTAGGAATAAAATAACAATTAGTAATATAATATTTGTTTTAAAAACTATTTTATGTCAATTTTAACACTATTTAGTAATTTATTTTTGTGAAACTTATAACAGAATGATTAGTTCGAAACAAGTTACTTAAATCAATACTAACATGTCATATTAACCTATAAAATTAGTTTAATTCATAAAAAGTCTCAAATTACATTTATTTGGGTATTTATAACATCACTTATGTCAATATTTCATTAATAAGATAATTACTAGATCATCGTTGTGCTATAACTAAATTAAATCATTTCATGTCTAAAAATTACAAATAAAATACCATTATGTAGGAAATCGTTTTATCTTTCTAATGAATATTTATAGTCTAATTTAGCTTATGTATAACCCCATATTAAAAATTATTTACTTATTAAACTTTGATTTTAACAATTTTAACCCTTCTTTAAATAAATTGATAATAAATGTTCTAATCTAATCCAAGTGGGCCTAAATGGTCATATTGTATTCCTAAGGTTGTTTTTGGTCGAATTACACTTATCCAATAGAATTAGGACATGTTTTAGGGTAATAATAATATCATTTTTACCCTTAATTACCCTATTTACTTTTTACCGTCGTAAAAAAAGTAAAAAGTTACTATTCACCAAAAATTATGTTCATCTCATTGAACCACATTTTAGTCCTTGATATTAATCGTGTCTCTCGGATTTTCGAAATTCCACTCACAGAAGCGGTAAAATTAAGTTTTATGAAAAATTCAGTTTTTTAACTACCACTTAGTGGTTTCACTATTCATCAAAAAATGAAAGTTTCCAGAAAAATACAAAAAATTAGGCCTAAGATATATTTGATATTATGAATTCAAAAATTATGTCTATTTTAACAAATTCAAAACATATCAGTTACATTAATTAATTTAAAAATTAATTCTCGTCGTCAAAACAAATAGCGTGTTTTTAAGAGATAATAACTATCAAAAGATTGACACTTGTTTATGTCTGGTTTAAATGTGAAATTACATCCAATGACCAACATTGTATTAATTTGTAAAAATATATTCTAAATATACTTTAAAACCACTCAAATTAATAATTTATCACTATTAATTATTTTGATTAAAAAAGTTGTTTTTAATTAAAACTTAGTAATTTTCACTATTCATCAGAATATGAAAGTTATACGAAAAGTACAAAAATCTCCCCCTAAGCTAATTTCGATATTCCGAATCCAAAAATGGAGTCCATTTTGAGAGATAAAATTTATAAAATTTTAAAAGGTGGTTATTACTATTTATAACGGCTAGTTTTAATAATATTTTAATAGCATATCGTTGTTTAGTGAAACTCGGTATTGCGTACTACACATGCTATCGAGGAAGGTCGGGATTGCGTGTAATGCAAAGCAAGTCAAAGATGCGTGTTGTGCAAGCTCATTTTGGTGTAGCGTACAACACAAGATATTAATGAAATTAAAAAGAATATTTTTCATAAAATCTCGGGGTGTTACATTCTACCCCCTTAAAATGAATTTCGCCCTCGAAATTCATCGGGCTTATAAATGGTTTACTACTCGAAAGTTTCTTTAATAGAAATCCACATCGTAAAAAAGAATACCAGAACAAATCTTTAAAAACAAAAGTATGAAACGTAACGGTTACCCAAATAATCCAATCACTAGGTTTCCACATAGGTGAAAATATGGATATGGAAGAGAAATCTAACCATCATGTTCTGATGGAGAGTGGTAGAGAACATGGCTATGGAAAATCCAGCAATCACAAAGGCATAAATTTGTGACGATCTAAGGTACCATCTAATTCATCTGATATAAGAGCACTAGGACAACATTTTTGGTTTTCAAGATCATTTCCCTAAAGTTGATGAAATTGTAATTAGAAGAAACACTTTCGTTATTTTGGTATAGTCTCACCATTGGTCATTCTTTGGAAAATTTCCACTTCATCTCTTAAATAAATGAAGTTGAATTTGTTATTCGTGATGTGTTAGCAGATCATGTGATAGAATGATGGGTCATTCCATCTGTCTCAAACAAAAGGTTAGAAAAGTTATCAAAAAATACATAAGTCCATCTATAGTGAGATTAATCATATATGGTTCCTAAAATGGACTTATAATTCATATATTATACTAATTAATATAATAAAACTATTTTCTACTAAACAGGGACTTCCTGTAGGCCAGTGGTAGGCGATAAAGGCCAGTCACACTTCGATTGTGGGTTCGATTCCCACGGCCTTGTCCGACGCGATGGGTTGTCGCCCGTCCTGCAGGTTTTCCTTTTTCTAAAACTATATTACTATAACATCCTATCAAAAATATCAAAAAAAAATTTATCCTTAAACAATACTAACATATGTCCAACATAGTCCATTCCAATCTTTAGGCTTATCCATAATACTACAGTCCACTCTCATAATATAGTGAAAATGATTACTAGAGATTTAATACCAACGTTGATCCCCATATATCATAAGATATGTCTTGTTGGTCACATTCCAAACATTCAAAGGCCTTAATCATGTGTTCTCTTGAATACCCATTGAACATTAATGAAAACATGAATGCAGTTAAAAGTTAACACTTTCCACATACCAAAATCCTCAAAATTCTATATACTCAAACCATGATATCACTTAGTCCTTATATCAATCATGAGCTCATGAATACTGTCAAATATGTCATTTTCTCGTTTTCCCTTCATTATGCGCATGTCAGCTTTTTTCCAAAAATATCTCAATCACTTTCCATGGTTATCGGTACCATAAAATTATTGAAGACCACAATAGTCCAATACATAAATATTCTAATACTCAACATTATTTTGGAATCCCATTACATAAACACTTAATCATTCCACCACATTGTTTTCATATTCAACATCGCCAATGGTGATCGCATGTGACTTCCCTTTTTCCTTTGCCTTAAGTGGTTCCTCATGTCGATCATTACTAACCCTTGGATTAGGGCATTTATTGGCATAATGTCCCATCTCCTTGCACTTGAAACATTGAAGTGTAGTAGGTTCATTCTATGTATCTCTTCCTTTGTTAGAATCATTAGATATCTTCTTCCCATCATTGCGGCATTCAAATGCCCGATGACCTTCCTTTCCACATTTGAAACATTTACTTGTCCCTTTAAGACAATCTCCACCATGATTCTTTCCACACTTTGAGCATAATGAAACATTCATCTTATTTTCACCATTATTCTGAGATTTCTCCTTGAACTCCATCTTTCATTTCTTGTCAAAACTATGAGATAGATAAGTAACACCAACTTCAATTTCTACCTTGATAGCACAACTCACAATTTATTCATAGCTACTAAAGTCTCTTATAGATAATGCCCTTCAAAGACATGGTTTTAAGCCACTAAAGAATCGATCAACTTTACTTTCAAGTTGGATGATAAATCCAGATGCATACCTTGCAAGCCTTGTAAAATTCGCTTCGTATATACCAACAGATTCATCATCCTTTTGCTTTAGTTCAAGAAACTCCTTCTCCATCTTCGTTCTAAGAATACGAGGGAAGTACTTATTGAAAAATAAGTTCTTGAACTCGTCCCATTTCATGGACTCAATTTCATCTCTTTGCCTCGTATTCTTGATAAGATTCCACCATTTATCAGCTTCACATTCTAAATGATATACTGCTAAGATGACTTTATCATGTTCAGAACATTGAAGAACTGAAAATATCTTTTCAGTGGTATTGATCCATTGTTCAGCAACAAGTGGATCAGAAGACCCACTGTAAGAAGGTGGACGTTGCCTTATGAAGGACCCAATAGAATATTGTTCCCTTCTCTGCTCATTTGGAAGTCCCGAATGATTCATAGCTTGTCTAAGTATAGAAATAATATTTTTCACTCCATCTCCCATAACATTTGTTTTTTCAGGAGGACAATCATTGCATTGTCCATTGCATTGGTCAACATGGTTCCTTCGGGTTCCATCCATCGTCTAAAACCCAAAAATAATAGTGTGAAAGGAAAAAATCATGCTGGGGAAAACAACATAATAAAGGGGGAGTACCTTCAATATCTAACATATTAGGTTTAATTATATGATCGTTAGCATAATTCTTGGACTATAACCTATACGTATACTTAACCTTAGGGACATCCCAAGACATACCTTGGAAATATCTCTAGGGATCTCACTAAAGTTCTCGCATCCTAGTTTCCAAAGGTTGACTAAACCTTTTCTCTGATACCAACTGTAGAGACCTGAAGCTTAACGTACATAGACATCACATTACTTTTGCGGAATACTTAGTACATAACAAAAACACACACACAAGGACTGTAATAGTTTAGTGTCTTTGGAAACTCGGAATATAATCTTCTAATTGTGGTGAAAGATCTTCAACATCTCCCATAAAGATATTCTTTTTTTTTAAACCTAAATCCTTTCTTTATACCCTGGGGAAAAGAAAACATAAAAGGGTGAGCTCAAGTTCTCATTAAGGGTAAACAAAAGAAATATCAATCACATCATATTCATAAGAACATATCTTTTGGAAATCTTAACCTACAAAAGAGATCATAATTTCATAACATGGGATAAATCATAGTAGTGAAATGTAATCCCAATAATCATAACTTAAAACATGAAACTGTGTGCAATACATACATAATTATAGAGAATCATTTCTTATTAGTCAAGACTCATTTCCAAGACTATCTTAGTGGACAAAGTCCCTTTCTGAACTGAGTTCACTCCTCGTTTCAGTCCTGTTTCAATGAACTGGTATAACCTACCATTTCAGCCATGTCTATCTCATGAGATATAAAATCTTTACCCAATGCATTGGAGGGAGATATATGTCCCACCCATCTCATAATGATACCATTCTTATGTGTTTCACAAAATCATAAATCATACATCATTGCATAACCCATGTAATAAAAATGGGATTCTTAAACAACATGACATCATAAAACAATTCATATAAGATAAAGGAATTCATAAAAATAATTCCATCACAACATAATCAAATCAATGTAATAATAGGGATAGAAACAGAACCCTATATTATCTTAGATGGAAAATAATTTTGATAAAACACTTGAAATCCATTCTTGAGGAAAATATCCTTTCTACATAAAAAACATTTTCCATTTCTTAACATGTCATACAATTTTAAACTAAAATAAGTTGATTAAAAATAAACTTAAAAACATGTAAAGGAAGCTTCTTGGAAATAATTTTTTTAAAATCCATTCATGCCGGATAAGTTAAAAAAACATTCTTCTCGTCCTTTTGTCGGAAAAGTCAAAAAGTACCTCGTACGAAAAACGACAAAAGATTCCTTTCATATCTTTTACTAAAAACTCACCGAAGGGTAAAATTAGATTTAAACAATTGTAGGTGGATGGAAATAATATTACATATTGAGGAAACATGGATGTGGATGATAAAATGCACCCCAGTAAATTTCAAAGTATAAACAATCTCGGATAAAAATGAGATTGTGATATTTCCCTTACCTTAGGTCCGATTTGCTTCGAAAGTGTCCGAACCTCCTGTATAATGATTTAAATAATGTTATTGACTTATTACAGAATCATAATTATTGTTATGATATCATATATGGTCATATTCTTACATTCTTAGTAGTAATATTTCATTGCCACTTGTTATTCGGGTGTTTAAAACTTTTTGTTCTTATGCGTGTTTTGTCGAATAAATTCTTATTCTTCTCTTTAGGTTATAGATACATCATTTCCATAATGGTATTAATGTACTATATATCATATTTATTCATTCAATTCATTTATATAATCATTATGCAATTAAGATCATGTAGAACGAATCGCATCACATCGTGGAGACGATATTCCGTACGTACGCACGAGCGATGATATCATTCCCATGATTGTGGAATTGTATTGGAGTGTATGTATACTATTTAAGAATCAATATCACTTTATAATAATCATATATAGTAATTATTTACACCATTATACCCATCCAAGTAAGGTGGTTGTGGAAAATAGATTACACCACGGTGTGGAGACGGTATTCCGTACGTACGCACGCGCAGTGATTTCATTTTCCGTACGATGGATAGATGGTGAAATAGGGCTGTTTCATACTTATAATAACATATCATTATATTAGTGATACTGATGTTATTACTTCATAATGAAACAACTAAAGAAGAAGTAGTGGAAGAAGAAATAAAGATGAAAGAATCGGTAACAGACATTACCTTTTCTTTGAAGTGCTTATTTGAGACCTCCTTTTAGGGCACTAAAATAGGTCTTTGAAGAAAACCAGAACCTATAGGATGTTTCTAGGGAAGTGGAGAGGAGAAATTGGCAGGGGTTGTCCGAGCTTGAAGGCTCAAAGTGGTGTGAGGAAGAGGGAGAGGAGGTTCCCTTCTATAAGGGAGGAGAGGGGAACCTTTGGAATAACTAAAAATATTATTTTATTATAAAGTCAAATTCGGTTTTTAATAGCTCTAAATTGATATATTTAAAAGATAAGGTGGTTAGGGGTCGAAATCCTCTCATCCAATAGAATTTAGACAAGTTTAGGTATCAATTTTAACCTTATCATTTAGATTTAACTTTAAGTTAGATAATTTAACTTTTACAATGTCTTCTTGTTTTCTTACACTATAAGGTTAATAAACTTACCATATAAAGCCAAACTAACCCCAAGTTGTTTATTATTAATATATATAGCCTTATCTAAGTCATTTGGCCGAAACTTAGATTTTTAGGAATAAAATAACAATTAGTAATATAATATATTTTTTAAAAACTATTTTATGTCAATTCTAACACTATTTAGTAATTGATTTTTGTGAAACTCATAAGAGAATGATTATTTCGAAAAAAGTTACTTAAATCAATAATAACATGTCATATTAACCTATAAAATTAGTGTAATTCATAAAAAGTCTCAAATTACATTTATTTGGGTATTTATAACATCACTTATGTCAATATTTCATTAATAAGATAATTACTGCATCATCGTTGTGTCATAACTAAATTAAATCATTTCATGTCTAAAAATTACAAATAAAATACCATTATGTAGGAAATCTTTTTAGATTTCTAATGAATATTTATAGTATAATTTATCTTATGTATAACCCCATATTAAAAATGATTTACTTATTAAACATTGATTTTAACTATTTTAACCCTTCTTTAAATAAATTGATAATAAATGTCCTAATCTAATCCAAGTGGGCCTAAATGGTCATATTTTATTTCTAAGGTTGTGTTTGGTCTAATTACACTTATCCAATAGAATTAGGAAATGTGTTAGGGTAATAATAATATCATTTTTACCCTTAATTACCCTATTTACTTTTAACCGTGGTAAAAAAAAGTAAAAAGTTACTATTCACCAAAAATTATTTTCATCTCATTGAACCACATTTTAGTCCTTGATATTAACAGTGTCTCTTGGATTTTCAAAATTCCACTCACAGAAGCGGTAAAATTAAGTTTTACGAAAAATTCAGTTTTTTAACTACCACTTAGTGGTTTCACTATTCATCAAAAAATGAATGTTTCCAGAAAAATACAAAAAATTAGGCCTAAGATATATTTGATATTATGAATTCAAAAATGATGTCTATTTTACCAAATTCAAAGCATATCAGTTACATTAATTAATTTAAAAATTAATTCTCATCGTCAAAACAAATAGCGTGTTTTTAAGAGATAATAACTATCAAAAGATTGACACTTGTTTATGTCTGGTTTAAATGTGAAATTACATCCAATGACCAACATTGTATTAAATTGTCAAAATATATTCTAAATAAACTTTAAAACCACTCAAATTAATAATTTATCACTATTAATTATTTTGATTTAAAAAGTTGTTTTTAATTAAAACTATGTAATTTTCACTATTCATCAGAATATGAAAGTTATCCAAAAAGTACCAAAATTTCACCCTAAGCTAATTTCGATATTCTGAATCCAAAAATGAAGTCCATTTTGAAAGATAAAATTTCTAAAATTTTAAAAGGTGGTTATTACTATTCATAACAGCTAGTTTTAATAATATTTTTATAACATATCGTTGTTTAGTGAAACTCGGTATTGCATACTACACACGCTATCGAGGAAGGTCATGATTGCGTGCAATGCAAGGCAAGTCAAAGATGCGTGTTGTGCAAGATCCT
Source organism: Viscum album (assembly GCA_963277665.1). NCBI lineage: Eukaryota > Viridiplantae > Streptophyta > Magnoliopsida > Santalales > Viscaceae > Viscum > Viscum album. The sequence continues at coordinate 165,115,534 of OY728149.1, forward strand.
TTTTGTGTAGCGTACAACACAAGACATTAATGAAATTAAGAAGAATATTTTTCATAAAATATCGGGGTGTTACAATCTACTTTTTATCAAACATAATATTTAATCATTATAAACTATTAAAATAAAATAAAATAATTAATTTATTAAAAATAAAAATATAAAATTTAATTTTGTAAGTGTCTAGATGTATTTCCCTTTATTTCAACAGTAAATTCCCTAAGGGTAAGGTACTCAATTGTGATATATTCATAGGGTGGTTTGGAAAATATGGATTGGGCCATGTTCTTGATGAGATTAAAATTAACCCATAAATGGTTTTACTTGTGCATTAATATCATCATTTCCTTGGATAAGGAAAAATATTAGTGATAATATCTCCCTTACAAGCACCGATAATTGGGCTTCATATGGTACAATCATATTATTCAAGGACATCGCCTGTTTTTTTGAGTCAAATGGATTTATAAAAAACCTGTAAATATAATAATCATACATTCACTACATAAATGATACACTATGAACATTAATTATTCGTAACAATATTTTAAATTCAACCTGATATAACTTATAACAGTCAGAAATAACTAATGTAATGAATGTTTTTTCCATAGTTTTATTTCGTAATAATTAATTTACTAATTTAAAAGGTATTTAATTTTTAAATGTTTGGTTGATTATATTGTTACATACTTCATAAATTCCACCCTATAGATTTCAATAATTCACTAAAATATATGAGGATACTTCTATTTTTTCACCTATTATAATTACAATGTATCTTCCTTAATATTGGGGTTCCACCATTGCACCATTACCATGTGAGTTGTATTGTTTCATAAAACATTATCTCTACAATCTAATACATCCACTGGTTGCTCATAAAATTAATTAAAATTATCCAATTGATACCACCTATGGATTTAGTAAATGTGGGGGTCTTGTATTTACTTCGACAAGATGGATACATAGAAATGATCATGTAATTGTGTTAGGTTAGGTGGTATTTTTAGTCAATTAGTTGCCATTTTTAAGCCATCAAGGATATTGAAGGGGGTGATGTATCTTTAAATAATATTTCTATTCTTCTAAAACCTCCTGAATTTATTACATGGGTATATAAAAATGAAAACTTTCTCTCCAATCTCAAACTCTATGTCTCACATATGACTGGATATACATCACTTTTACTGAATTTGTAAAGTTTTCATATGATGCGAAATGGTATTAACATTCACTATCAACTATAAGATAATATCTTATCCCATCATCTTATTCTCTTAAACATCACCCAACTTGTTTTAGTATGACACCTATTCCAATATAGTGCCTACTAATGTTCTATCTAAATGATATAATGGGAACTCTTGTTATATGAGAACTCCACTGGCGAAGGTGTTGATATCAACATCCTTTAAAAACCATTGAAAAATATCTAAGAATATCTTCTAACATTTTAATGGTTCATTCATACTGACCATCAATTTGATGGTGATAAGTAGTTCTAAATATCAGTTCTATATGCAACTCTTGCAAAAGGATTCTCCAAAACCTCATTATAGAAATTATATATTGATCGCATATAATATAGAATGGAATGTTTTGTAGTATTATAACTTCTTTAATGTATATAAAAGATATTTCACTTGGATAAAAATATTTCTTGATTTCCATAAAATATGTTAACTTGATAAGGCGATTGACTACCACCCAAATGGATTTATTTCCATTATGGGTCCTAGGGTTCCCTATGATTTAATCCATAAGTATGTTTTCCCATTTCTATATTCATATGTAAAATACATTATTCATACCCTTATACATCTATCATTGAACCTGGAAATGTTGGTGTACCAAGAATCATGATATAAATTTTATAATATCCCTCTTTATTTTATCCCACCAAAAGTTTTTCTACAAATCTCTATACATATCAGTGCTTCATAGTAGGGTAGAAAAGGATAATCTATGTGGATAATCAATAAGTTCCCTATTTATTTCATGTTTTTATGGGTTATATATCCAAGTTTGAAACCTTATAACTCCATATTTAGAAAATGTGTTCTATAAAATAGCCAATACCTTTTTATATAGCACCTCATTATCCTTCTAAACTTACTTTATCCTCTCATGAATTGATTCTTGATAAGTCATTTAATCAAGGTATGATGAAGAGCCTCTTATTATTCCCATTTCCATACTCTTGGTGTCTATGAATACTAGATCCCTTCTAATTCTAATTTGGGATAGGAGTGCATGACCCCTTCTAATTAGAGAATCTCCATCTTTGTTACCTTCATATGATGGTAAAGGTTCAAGAAGTCATAATCCTTGATAAGATCTGACCACATTGATTGGTTCTTATTGAGCTATTTTTGTTTTAATATATAGATTATTCTTTTATGATCCATATATATGTCCCACTTCACCCCATAGTGTTAATTTCCCCAAATATTCATTTCATAGATAACTAAAGAAGATTTTTTATCATGATTTTTTTAGTTCTCATCAATCTCTAAATGGCAGGATATATATACTATAAATTTTCCATCTTTCTTTGTTGGTAGACAGAGGATTTTTTAGATGCAACACTATAGATCAAAAAACCTTCCCCACTGGTGGGTAATGTGGTCATTGGTGTAGTGATTGGCCTCTTTGTCAACACATTAGTGGTTAATTTTTATTACTAAAACTCCACCCCTTTCGAGTAATCTTGGTTACCAGACATGAAAATCATGAGATATTTCTCACAAATCATAGATATTACCAGCTAATCATAAAAAGACTACTTATTTCCATCATAGAGGTTAGTCTGGTACATCCTTTAATTGAATATATTTTTTAAGTATCTACATATATCCCTTTACTAGTTATAATGTGCCTTGCTAATGCTACTTACTAAACCCAAAACATGTATTTATTATAAATTGAATACATCATTTCTTTCAGAAAGGTCATTAGTATATTATAGAAATACTCCTAATGCTCCACGTATATTTTAGGGTAGATAAGAATAACATCAATAATGACCCCTGCAAAATTTCCTTGGTAATCACTAAACACTATATTCATTAAGTCCACGATGATTACTATAATGGTTTTGCGTACAAATGGAATCACATTGAACTCATAGTGACCATACTATATATGCAAAGAAATCTTGGTGACATACTCCTTCACATTTACATGATAATATAATGTCTAAATATTAACCATAGAAGAGTATCAGGATCCATATAACTGATTTAACAAGTTGTTAATTCTTGGAAGAGGATACGTTTTCTTTATCATGGTCTTTTTGAGCTCAAGATAATAAATATAGAGGTGCATTGACCGATCTTTCTTCCTATTGAATAGGATTTATAAACCCCATGGTGAAGAAATTGGGAGTATAATCCCTTAATATTGATCCTCTTATAGTTTCTTCTTTAGCCTATGATGTTAAACAATATTCAAACCATATGGATTCTTGGATATTGGAAATGATCTAGGTATAAGTTTGATCAAGAACTCAACCTCTTGTACAATGTGGAATACAGAGAAATTATTTGGGAAACACATCATTGTATTCCAATACATTCATCATTTCATCAAGTATAATCATTTACATGGTCTCAATTATTAAATATAGATATTCTTGTTCACAAAGATATAATATCCATGATTGATATAATGATACCAATGGAGATGCTTCCCACACCATGAAATTATATATAATCAAAAAAAAGAATTGTGATATAGAGAATGATTTCCTTCTGTGATAAATTTATATTATATCCTTAAATGGAAATATAATCCATGCACAAAATATTATCTGATTCTAATAATGGAAATATCATAATGTTTTCTGAGAAATTAATCCCACAAATTTTTATAGTGGAGGAGTTATATACTTAGTGTTGACCTCATCTGTTTTGATAATCTCAATTATGTTTCAATATTCCTTGATATTCCAAAATATTTTTCATCTTTATATTAATTATTCTTTCAATATATGACATCATGTTATTAAGTTGATAAAATAATTAAAATGATCATTGGAATGTGTTATTCAATGTTTATCTATGTTTATAAATATCTAGATATGATTAATTCTGGTACTAACTCAATATGGATATGATTTTCATAGAACAGATAAGTATCAAGTGTTGAGTCACTGATACAGACCTCCCGGTACTTAGTCTACTGATAAGTAAAGTTCACTGATAGACCAAGATTCCTATGACACAAGGTCACTGGTATACAGCTACCGATATGAAGTCCACCGATACAAACTGATACAGACAGATAGCTACTGATACAAGCGTGTTAATACAGACAGACGACTACTACTACAAGTCTTCCGATACGGGCAGATCTACTGATACAAACAAAAAAACAGACCTACTGATACTAACAGTCTACTGATACATGGAGCTACCAATGGAGAAGGCTACTGATACATAGAGCTACTGTTATAAAGAGTAACAGCTACTGACACAATACATACTGGCTCAAGTCCACCGTTACAAGCTCAATGTTACAAGGAGCTACTGTTACAAAGACTAACAGTTATTGATGCAAGACCTACCATTAAACATCCACCACTAAAATCTCATTTATACAAAGAGCTACTGATGAAAACCAGTCACTATTTCTCTAAACTCTATTTCTATTGGTTTATTTAGCAACAGTCATATTTGTTGTTTTTAATGCATCTATTATTAATTAATGATAGTTGTTGGCATGTCAGGAAACTATACCTCATTCCTATAAAAAGTTAATCATTCCCTTTACCAGAGCTATGGATGTATATATATATATAAGGTAACCTCGAAAACAACTGGTGTGGAAGAGAAATTGATCAGTCTTTCCATGCACATACGAAACAACCTTCTGAAGATACACGAGGACTTACATACATAAAAGAATAAGCAAGAATACATTCTGAATCTGTAGAGCCTGAACATTCAAGGATTAAAGAGCTTCAACGATTTCACATGCACTCAAGCTGATCAGGCTGATCAACCTGGACCTGGAAGTCAAATACAAAAACGACACTCTGTTTTTCTTGACTAAAACTAGAGAGGGACTCAAATCTTTATCTGCATCAATCCAAGGAGTCCAGAGCTTCACTCAAAACATATAGATCATTCTAAAAATATCTCTATTTTTTTAGATCTATTGTGTTTCATTTTTTTACACTTTTAGTAGTGTGTGTGTGATCTGTATTTTTAGGCATAGAATGTCTCCTGTGCTGAACTGGAGGATTTCTAAATCCTCACACAATCTTTACCTTACACTCTTATATCCCACTGTGGATAGTGGTAGATGTCAAGTGTGACCTAGATAGAATGTGTGCTATTATTTTGGTTTTTCCCACGTAGAATTGTGGTAGAGGTCATAGGAACTGGATAGTATGAGTACTGTTGTTTTCCCCGATCCAGGGTGTGGATCAAAGTGTATAAAGTGTTTGAGAGGACTAAGTCTCAACTTGAGACTGAACCTCTTGGTTAAACCTGTTGTGCATCCTATTTCTTTTAAACAATATATTATATTCTGATGCTAATTACTTTCAAATTAAAATCTGTTAAAAAGTAACTCTGATAGTTAAACTAGAAAGTGTTTGTATTTATTGTAAAGCTTTAGGTAAGTTTCAATAGCTAATATAATCTTAAGATTAGATTAACTGAGAACTAATCAATCTCTTGAGAACCCAACTGAACCTTTACTGTATTACAAATTCACTACAGTTTATCTTTTTATTTAAATTCGGGGATTTTAATAGAAATATTTTTAACAAAAATTTTAATTGGAACTCAATTCAACCCCCACTTGAGTGTCCACTCGGACCAACATTTGGTATCAGGGGATTGTTTGTTAATTGAGTATTTTCAAACACTCTGTTTTTCAACTGTGATTTTAGTTGCATCTTAAATATCTTAAAATTCTATTAGTTCTAAATTTTATCTCTTTAAATATATTTTCTAAAATCTAATTATGGATAATATATTAGAAGGTGTTACTACCAACAGGCCACCCTTCTTTAATGGTCTTAATTATGACCAATGGAAACAAAAAATGAAAATTCATTTAGAAAGTATGAGATTTGATATCTGGACTGCTATAGAGACTTAGTATAAGATTCCAGAAACGTAAATAACTACTTGGAATGAACTTACTAAAACTACTTACAATAATAATTGTAAAGAAATGAATGCTCTGTATTGTGCTTTAAGAGATGAAGAATTTAATCGAATATATGCTTGTAAAACTACTTATGAAATCTGGGATACATTGGTAATTTCCCAAGAGGGAACAACCAATGTTAAAGAAATGAGATTGAATACCTAAATTATTAAGTATGATAAGTTTAAAATGACGCCGGATAAACCTATTTCTGACATGTATCTCTGGTTCAACGAAATTGTAAATACAATGAGCTCACTTGGAAAAGTTGTTCCTGCAAAAGTGAAAACCATGAAGATACTAATATGTCTTCCAGACAGATGGAGAGGCACATCAGTTTCAATTAAATAATCTTGTGACATTAGTTATTTTCCTTTCAAGGAACTAATTGGTAAATTAATGATGTATGAAGAGGAGCTAAAGGTAAACAAGGAAGAAGATAATGAACCAAGGAAGAAGTATGTATCTTTCAAGACTTCTACTTCAAAACTCAAGGACAATGGGATAATTCAAAGTGAAAGTGATAGCTCAAGCTGTGATGAGAGTGCATCTGATAGTGATGCTAAAATGGATAAGATAGCCAAACAATTTAAGAAGTTTTATATAAAGAAAAAGTTTTTCAGAAAATGAAATTACAAGGGAAAGTATGAGAATAAAGCTCATTGGCAGAAGGATTGGAAAAGGACTGATAAAGTGATGACATAGTCTGCTATGAATTCAAGAGGAAAGGACATGTGAAAGCTGACTGTCCAAAGTTAAAATACAAGAAGAAATATGAGTACAAGGACAACAAGTATAAGAATGCTATGAAAGAAACCTAGAGTTCTACAGAAGACAGTTCAAGTGATTCTGATTCTACTCAGGATGAAAAATCTCAAAAATCCAATATGTGTTTCATGAAAAACACATCTGAGGTAACATTGGATACTCCTGATTTAAATTCTTATTATTCTTGAGATGATTTTGATTCTGAAAATATGTCTGGTGAATATTTATTTGAATATTGTAATATGTTAGAGGATACATGTAATGAGCTAAAAGTTAAGTAAAAGTCATTAAATAAACATAATGCTTTAACTAGTACTATTAAATCTGATCTTAGTATAAAAAAGGAAAAGAATGATCAATTGTTAAAGGAGAATACTCAACATAAATTTACCAATGAAAAACAAAGAAAAGACTTAGATGAGTTCAAAAATGTAAAGAATAATCTAACTCAAATGCTTGGAAAACAAGTGACACCAAAATATACTACTACTTTAGGCCATCATCCTGGATAGAGACAGATTACAAAGAATAAATTTATTCCTAAATCTAGACAGTATGCTGCCAATTATAATTCTAGAAATTCCTATCCCTCAATTCACTATTCACATAGTTATATATCAAACAAATTTTTTCTGTCAAAATATTTTGAATCTATTGATTATATGAAACCCATTAGACAAATCTGGGTTCCCAAAGTTTTGCTTGTAAGCTGTCTGGACCCAAGAAAATCTGGGTACAAAAATCATTTTTTGTTTAAACCGGTTTTGCAGGAGACTTTCTTGAAGAGTTCATATAAGAAGATATGGTGCATGGACACTAGATGTTCAAGGAATATGACTAGAGATTACTCATGTTTCAAAATCTTAATCAAGGTTGATGGAGGGCATGTCACCTTTGGAGATAATACAAAAGGAAAAATCATCGTCTTAGGCCATATTTGTAACACTAATTCAGTTTTAATTTCTAAATTATTATTTTTTGATGGATTAAAATACAACCTATTAAGAATTTCTCAGTTTTGTGATGGTGGTTTCAATGTTAAATTTGAAAATGATGCTTGCAATGTATTTTATTCTAAAAATTCTTTGGTATTTACTACCTTGAGAAATGAAAATGTTTATGCTATAGATTTAAATTCTTTATCCAAACAAAATGTTACTTGTTTAAATGATTTTTATAAAGAGTCTTGTCTATGGAATTCAATATTAGGACACTATTGTTCATTCACTTAAGAAACTGACTAAGATAATTTTAGTTAGAGACATACCTCAACTAAAATTCTCATCAAACAAAGTTTTCACTTTCTGTCAAAAGGGAAAGAAACATAAAGTTTCATTCAAGTTAAAGAAATAAGTTTCAACTTCTCAACCTCTCGAGTTGGTTCACATGGACTTGTTTGGACCTTCTAGAGTTTCTAGTTTGAATGGGAAGCACTATGTCTATGTCTTACTAGATGACTCTTCTAGATATACATTGGTATAATTTCTTGCCCACAAAAGTGAAGAATGTTCCTATTTTATTAAATACTCCAAGTCTATAGAGAACCTAAGTGGAATTTAGATTAAGACCTTCAGAATTGATCATGGTCGTGAGTTTGAAAATCATGAATTTGAATTATACTGCTCAAAAAACAGCTACAAACATAATTTCCCCGCCCCTAGGACACCTCAGCAGAATGGTGTAGTTGAAAGAAGGAATAGAACCCTTCATGAAATTGCAAGGACTATGCTTAGTGAGTATGACCTACCTGTTTATTTTTGGGCAGAAGCTATATATACAGCTTGTTACATTATAAATAGAGTCCTGATTAGACATGTTCTTAAGAATACCCCTTATGAAATGTGGAATAGCAGGAAGCCTAAAGTGAGTTACTTCAGTGTTTTTGGTTGCAAAGTATTTATTCTCAAAACTAAATATAATCTGGATAAATTTTCATCTAAAAGTGATGTAGGAATATTTCTTGGTTATTCTTTAACTAGAAAAGCCTATAGATTTTTTACTAAAAGAGAAAAATGTGTAGAAGAATCTATTCACATCAAATTTGATGAAACTGATCCACATGATCCTAAGACCCCTCTTGAAAATCTTAAAGAAGATATGTCCATTCTAGACCTTAATGATAAAATCAGTGAACATGTTGTAAAGACAACCAGCTCTGGAAATGTTTCATAATATTCTTATGGTGAACCCGAACATAGAGAAGAACCTGAAAATTCGAGTCCAACCTTTACTAGATCAACTAGGATTCGAAAGAACGATCCTTTAGATGCTGTTGTAGGTAATCTTGATAGAGGGAAAAAGACTATAGCTACTCTAAGAAATCAGGTTGAACATCAAGCATTTATTTCACAGTTATAACCTAAAAATATCAATGATACAATCAATGATGAATTTTGGGTAATAGCTATGCAAGAAGAATTAAATCAATTTGAATGAAACAAAGTCTGGGAATTAGTTGATAGACCTAAGGACACTTTGACCATAGTCACTAAATGGTCTTTTAGAAATAAAGTTTATGAATCGGGAAATATCATTAGAAACAAAGAAAGGCTGGTTGCACAAGTGTATAGTCAAGAGGAAGGAATAGAATATGAGGAAACCTTTTCACCTGTAGCTATATTAGAATCTATTAGGATTATACTTGCCTATACTGCTCATCTGAATTTCAAGTTATATCAAATGGATATTAAAAGTGATTTTCTTAATGGTTTTATAATTGAAGATGTTTTTGTTGAACAACCACCTGGATTTACTAATCCTGATTTTCCAAATCGAGTTTTTAAGCTTTCTAAAGCTTTATATGGTTTAAAACAAGCCCCACGAGCATGGTATGAAATACTTAGTAATTTTATTATTTCAAAGGGTTTTTCTAAAGGGATTTCTGATCCAAATATCTTTATTAAAAGAATTTGCAAAGATGTTTTTATAGAAAAAATCTATGTTGATGATATTATTTTCTGGATCTTCTAAAAATGATCTATGTATTGATTTTTCAAAGAGTATGCAAAATGAATTTGAAAATCTTTTAATGGGAGAACTCAAATATTTTCTTGGACTTCATGTTTTTCAAAATTAAAATGGTATTATTTTAAATCAAAGTAAATATAAAAAGGATCCTTTAAATCGTTTTGGTTTGTATTGTAGTAAGAGTAATGACACACTCATGAGTATCACTTTTAAGTTGGATGCTGATGAAACTAGAAAACCAATGGATCAAACCAACTATAGAGGTATGATAAGAATTCCGCTCTATCTCACTGCTAGTCTACCAGATATTATGTTTAGTGTATGTATGTGTGAAAGATTTCAAGATAATTCAAAAGAGTCACACTTTCTTTCGATTAAAAGGATTTTAAAATATCTTAAACATACTACTAACTTAGGATTATTTTATCCAAAAGAACAATCATTTGATTTAATAAGTTATTTAGATACTGATTTTGCTGGCTGCAAGTTAGATAGAAAGAGCACTTCTGGAACATGTCATATTCTTGGTAAGTCCCTAATATATTGGTGTAGTAAAAAAGCAGAATTATATTACATTGTCTACTGGTGAAGAAGAGTATATTACTGCTGGTATTTTTTGTTCAAATTTTTTTTTGATGAAACACACATTATTGGACTATGGATATCAGTTTAGAAAAGTATCTATAAACTGTGATAACACTAGTGTGATCAATATCTCAAAGAATCCTATATCTAACTCTAGGAACAAACTCATTGATGTAAGGCGCCTCTTTTTGAGAGATCATTACCAAAAGTGTGATAATACTCTTGAATTTATAGGTATTGAACATCAATTATCTGACATATTCACCAAGCCTTTATGTTCAAATAGGTTAAGTTACATTAGGCATGAGTTAGGAAAGATAAACATTGTATAAGCCAAACCTCACCATTAGCCAAACCTCACCGTTAGCCAAACCTCACCGTTAGCTAATCCTCACTGTTTTCCAAATCCTAACCAGTAGCCAAATCCTCACCGTTAGCCAAATACTCACTGTTAGCCAAATAATCACCATTATCCAAATCCTCACTGTTAGCCAAATCCTCACTGTTTTCCAAATCCTCACAATTATAAAAACCTCACCGTTAGCCAAACCTCAACGTTAGCCAAACCACATTGTTATCCAAACCTCATCGTTATCCATACCTCACCATTAGAAATCATCACCGGTATGTATTACTGTTAGTTTGTGCTGTTATTAAACTTCATATCTTTAGCTGCTAAAATCTTTATCATATGTATTATACTTATTATGTTTTATTTATTTATTTTGTGATTCGTAAATGATAAAACATAAGTATTGACCTCTCTCAATCCACCTCAAACACTTTACCTTCAAGCCTTACCTCCCAAACCTTCGTTTCTCTTGAACCCTAAGCCTCGTGATTCTAAGAATAGCTAGAGTAAAGAGATCATTAGTCAGTGAAATGGATGATGAGCTGAATTCCAAGAGACTCAAAGGAGAGTCTAGTAGTGGTAGTGAAGTGAATAAACCTTCTAATCTGCAACTCATTCAAATGGAAATAGTAGTCGAGAAAAAGCTATTTGCAGAATGGTTGATGTTCATTAAGTCTTTCGTTCTAAGAGTGCTGGAAGATCAGAAATGGGTGGAGTGCTTCTCGAATAACAATGGTTCTTATTATCCGAAGCTGGTAATGGAGTTCTATTCCATTGTGCACTTTGATAAATTTGAAGAGGAGAATATAATGGATTCAGTTGTGAATGGAAAGGAAATGTCTTTTTCCTTTGTTGAATGGGCTGGATGTTTGAAAGTCCCACATGAATGTGTTTTTGGGTATTTATTGAAGACAATTCCTCCTACCAGTGACATTTTTTATTATGAGATTTCCTTATAAGAGATCACTAATAGAGGAAAACAAAGGAAATTAGTGACTGCATAGATGGATGGAGAAAATATATTGTTTTTCAAGTTCATCCAACATGTGCTATGTCCAAGAAGAGGGGACTTTTCAAATATGAGGTATCAAGATATATATTTGGCGCATCTATTAATACATGGTGTTAAGGTGAATCTGTGTAGACTATTAATGATTTGGATTGAGGATATGACCAGGCCCAAATCAAAGTCCATTGCTTTATTATTTTCCAAGTTAATTTCGGTTATGATCAAAGTTAAGGGAGTAGCTGAGTCTTATGATGAGACAGTAGTGGTAAGGAACAATTTTTGTATCACCAGCACAGTTTTTAAATATATAAAGATTGGGTGGAACCCATGGAGAAGGAAATGGTTCATTTATTATGAGAAGGTGTATGATAAGTTCAACCCTATTGACCATCCCAATTGGCCAAGAGACAGAAGAGATCCAGGTCTAGGACCTGATGAAGAGCAACCTCAGTATAGTGATGGTACTGATGAAGAGGATACCTCTATAGCTGATGAAGGATATTTGGACTTGCCTCCTTGTCTAGGTGATGAATTTGTTTATTCTGGTAAGGAAACCATGATGGGAGTAAGAAATGAAAAAGACCATATTGATAAGGAAGACCACTCTAGTTCATATCATGAGAAGACCACTCCAGATTCCAGTAGTAGTGGTGATGATAAGGAAGAAGTCTATGAAATTAGAGAACATGTTTGTGCTAGCTTAGATGAGAGCACCTTGAGTCTCATTCCACTGATTGGGCACTCCTCAATGCCTACTAAGGAAATTTATGAAGTAGATAGACCTGCACCTATTCTTGAGGAGCCTCCTATTGCTGAATTAGAGATGGTTGTAGAAGATTCTTCTGAGGAAAACCTACATGTTGAGGATGTTATTAATGTATATATATAGGAGAATGCAAAAATTGAGGGGGAGCATCCCACCAGACATGGCATTGTTTCATTAGCTAATGAGACTAAAGACTTGGTTGAAGACCCATGTTTTTTAGTGTTTGGGTTGGACTATCCTGATTCAGAAGATGAGACACCCATCAGTAGACCTCCCATTACTTATAATCTTCTTTCTGAGTTGTTACCATAGGATCTGGTAAAAAAAAGCTGATCTGGATTAGTTGAAGTCTAATCATAATACCTATTTTGTGGAAGAAATTAAAAGCATGAAACCTCTTTAATATATTTTATTCAGTCTGTGATGATTGAATATGTTTCTGGTGTTTTGAATGAAGTCAAGACCTAGCAGAATCAAGTTTCAAGCTTGGCAGAGGATATTGAATCTATAAAGAAATACATTGTATCTATGGAGTCTTATATAATATCTAAATCTCAAACAGGAAAAGCCTTGGCTTTTTTGAAAAGTGTAGTTAGCCAGATGATATCAGTTTTAGAGGAATTTAAAACTTTCGTGGAACAACATGTCAGTGCCCAGGACTCTCTGGTCAAAAATCTCATAAGTGGTCTGACTAAATCCTTTAAGGAAAAAGGAGCCTTTTCTATTGCACCTCTGAGTTATACCAGGTCTTCTTTGGATATTGATTAGCTTTGAGCTATGATGAGAGAAGAAATTGGACAGTCTTCTACTAGTGGCTCTTTAGACTCTGCTGATTTGACCCAAGTGGTGACTGCCACTAGGGATATAGGGAAAACTTTTTAGAATTTTATGAGAGAGGCCAATTCTTATAAAAAGGAGGTCAAAGACAAAGTGGATTTTTATTTCTAAAGGATCTACACTAAGCATCAGTTGAACAATCATTTCAAGCTTCTTTTAGAAAACATGAAGCTACCTCCAGTCACTCAAGATTTCAGAGAATAAGTTATCAAGCTTAGGGAGTTGACTCTTGCTCTATAAAAATTTATGGAGAACAAGGATGACTTCATTTCTTCTATAGAAAGAGGAGGAAGAATCATTCTATACTTTAGGAATCTGTTGCTGCCATTTTCGCATGTAGATAGTACCCCTATCATTGTACTTCTAGCTCTACCTTCCTCTTCTCAGCCTGCCTCCATTCCTCAGATGACTTCAGCCCAAGAAATCATGAGTCTCACTCCTATGATCACCCAGAGAGATACACTGTATAGGATAAGCACTGTATCAATAGCTCATCCTTCATTGATCATCTCTGGTGTTTCTAAGACTCCACCTGCATCCACCAAGCCGGAATCCTCTTCTGATCCCAAGGGAAAATCACATACTGAGGAGGTGGATTGAATAGTGGCTAGGACATTTGATAGGAATCACTTTTATTATTTTTTCCTCACTTTTGTATTTCTCTATACTTTTTTCCCCAAGAAATATAAAGGATCTTATTCCCTTTTTTCCTCATCCATTGTTTACAACTTTTTCCTAATCGCAAAGGGGGATAAATATTACCATAATATTTTCATACCTCTGGTATATTTGTTTTATAACTCTACCTCTAATACCATGGGGTACATCTGTTGTAGAAAGAGGGAGAAATATGATGCCTAATATATTATATTGATATGAAGCCTAATATCTTTTACCTCTGCTACATTTTTTTATAGCTTTACCTCTGATAAATTTAAAATATCATATTTGAAAATTTCATTACTCACACTAAGAAATAAAAACCATTGTATTTTATGCTGATAAATTACTGATTATTTTGGATTATAATATCATAATTTGTGATTATCAAAAAGGGGGAGATTCTTGACCTCACCTGTATTGATAATCTCAATTTTGTTTCAGTATGCTTGGATAATCCCAAATAATGCTTATCTTTTTATTAATTATTCCTTCAATATATGAAATCATATTATTAATTTGATGAAATAATAAAAATGATCTTTGGAATGTGTTATTTAATGTTTATCTATGTTTATAAATATCTAGAAATAATTAATTCTGGTACTAACTCAATATGGATATGATTTTCAAAGAACAAATAAGTATAAAGTGTTGAGTCACTAATACAGACCTACCGGTACTTAGTCTATCGATAAGTAAAGGTCACTTATAGACCAAGCTTCCTGTGACACAAGGTCACTAGTATATAGCTACCAATATGAAGTCCGCCGATACAAACTGATACAAACAGACAGTTATCGATACAAGTCTGTTCATACAGACAGACGGCTGCCACTACAATTCTATCGATACGGGAAGATCTATCGATACAAACAAACAGACAGACCTACCGATACAAACAGTCTACCGATACACAGATCTACCAATGGAAAAGGCTACAGATACATAGAGCTACTGTTATAAAGAGTAGCAGCTACTGACACAATACATACTGACTCAAGTCCACTGTTACAAGCTCACTGTTACAAGGAGCTACTTTTGCAGAGACTAACAGTTATTGATGCATGACCTACCGTTACACGTCCACCGCAACAAGCTCATTGATACACAGAGATACTGATGAAAACCGGTCACTGTTTCTCTAAACTCTATTTCTATTTGTTTATTTAGAAATGGTCATATTTGAAATTTTTAATGCATCTTCTATTAATTAATGATTGTTGTTGGCATGTCAGGAAATCGTACCTCATACCTAGAAAAATGTAATCATTCCCATTGCTGAATCTGAGGATGTATATATATATATATAAGGGAACCTCGAAAACAATTATTGTGTAAGAGAGATCAACCAGTCTTTCCATGGACATACGAAACATCCTTCTGAAGATACACGAGGACTTACATACATAGAAGAAGAAGGAAGAATAAATTCTGAATCTGTAGAGCCTGAACATTCAATGAGTAAATATCTTCAATGATTTCACCAGCACTCAAACTGATCAGGCTGATCAACCTGGTCCTGGAAGTCAAATACAAAAACGACACTCTGTTTTTCTTTACTAAAACCAGAGAGGGACTCAAATCTTCATCTTCATCAATCCAAGGATTCCAGAGAGTCACTCAAAACACATATTGAATTCTAAACTTATCTCTATTTGTTTAGATATATTGTGTTTCATTTATTTACACTTTGAGCAGTGTGTGTGCTCTTTATTTTTAGGCACACACTGTCTCATGTGCTGATCTGGAGGATTTATAAATCCTCACTCAATATTTCCCTTACACTCTTATATCCCACTGTGGATAGTGGTAGAGGTAAAGTTTGACCAGGATTGCTTGTGTGCTATTGTTTTGGTTTTTCCCACGTAGAAATGTGGTAGAGGTCATAGGACCGGGACAGTCTGAGTACTTTTGTTTTCCCCGATCCAGGGTGTGGATCAAAATTTATAAACTGTTTGAGAGGACTAAGTCTCGGCTTGAGACTGAACATCTTGGTTAAAACTATTTTTCATCTTATTTCTTTTAAACAATATCATATATTATGATACTAATTACTTTGAAATTCAAATCTATTTAAAAGTAACTTTGATAGTTAAACTAGAAAGTGTTTTTATTTATTGTAAAGATTTTGGTTATTTTCAAAAGCTTATATAATCTTCAGATTAGATTAACTGAGAACTAATCAATCTCTTGAGAACCTAACTGAACCTTTGTTATAGTAAAAATTCACTACAGTTTAGCTTATTATTTAAATTTGGGTATTTTAATAGAAATCTTTTTAACAAAAAATTTTTAATTAGAAATCAATTCTCCCTCTCTTGAGTGTCCACTCCGACCAACACTTGGGATCCAATAATTTACCAGTTTTCTATTTTAACTAATAGATCCCCTTATATGTTCTATAGTGGTGTTGGAATATTTATACTAAACTTTTTTGATATGAAGGAATTCCTAAAACATGAATATAATAGTATATTTACTATCCTTGAAAAAATAACAAGAATATTTTCACCGCTTTGTTATGGGGATCAACCTTGGTAGTTTTCTTGTAAACATATCTCCCTTTCCCTCTAGTAAATTGAGATTGTTGCCATCAATTTTCTGTAACAACCCTTTTCTTACTGCATTGATTCACATTAATTTTCTTTACTTTCAGTTAAAACATTGGACAATAGGATGAGGTTTTGTAAGATCATTCCATTCTTACAAAACATTTTTGGGTTTCTCCTATCAATAATTTCTAGATAGGTTCCCTTCCTCCCCTAATCTGAATCATTTTATTCTCCCCTTTAAGTTATTTCCAGGATTCTTTCCCCACTCTTTAACTTGTGGGATGTTTTATTTTCATTTGCACATGAGACTTATCTATTTCACCACTAGATTTAAAATCTATTTTCTACTCCTTAGCTCCATACACAGGGGAACCTTGAATTTTATGGATAATCATTTTAACTTTTAAAGAATATCTTACAATTTCCTCATTGTTGTAAATTTCATGAATCACCAGTTATTTTTATAGAATCATCTTTATCCCACCAAATAAGTCATCGACTTCACATTCATGTTAAATGAAAAATCTAGATCTATATCATAGAATTTCTCCTCATACACCATGATAGAACAATCAACCATTTTCTTAAGGGAAAGGAAATTCCACTATATTTTTTTCTCAGGTTTGTATAAAAAAATATTTATAGATTTTTTTTCTGGAATTCCTTCCACAAAATCATTTTAATCTCTACACATTTCTTCATATTTTTCACCAACTTCCACCATTAATCTACTTATGCCTATATATGATAAACAGTTAGCACAAACTTCTTTTTTAGAGAACATTGAACGATATAAAAGACATTTTCAATGGAATTAATGCATTTTTACTTGAATAAAGGATCATAAGATATACAAAAAGTTAGAGGGATTTTTCACATAATGGTATCAATTATATCTTCATCTTTCTTAGGGGATATGGATTTTCCACATGATTCGAGTTTCTATTCAAAACTGAAGTAAACTAAGAAATTATTTTCTTGAATTTTTTGACTCCTTCTCCCATCAGGTTCGGAATATCATTTGTGATATCAAAAAACTTCTGATCACTCAGGTTGTTAACTATGTTCCTATTATTTTCAACCATTGACTAAAATAATGTGAAAGATGGTGATGATTTTTTTTTAAATATTAATCACATAAATGATAAACCATGAAAATTAAAAGGATAATTAATGAATAATATATATTCCTTAACCCATGAATTTTTTAGTTTTAATATATGTTACCCATTATATATTTCCAAACATAGGGTATTATGATCATTTTTTGTACCCTTGATAATGGTTCATAATGATCTTACAAATTTACAAAATAATATCCCCAATATGTGTAAAAATAGGTGTGTATCAGAGTCTATTTACTATTAAATACGTGAAAATCGAGTTTAGCTCAATATTCTATCTTCATGATTATTAACCCTAGGTAAAACTATACAAGAGGAACAACCACTTATATTTTCCTGAATGGGTTATATTTTCTAGGAAACCACATACTTTATACATTACCATCTTTTAAGGATGTTTTAATATGATTTTTTTTACCTCTATGTCTTCCACTACTGTTTTCTAGTCCTAGTCCCTAAAAATTAAAATAATTTTCTCTGATACCAAATATTTCCAACCATATCATTCATAAAATTTATTACATGATTTATTGAATAAAGTTACACTTAATACAACCACAGAATTCCAAGATCCCTAGTGTCCTTGGGTAGTTGGGTACAAAACATAACAACATGAAACATAAATAAAAATATATAAACTAAATATCCATCACATGACCTTAAATTTTTTTATCATTCAAAAAATATTCGATAAAATCAAGAAATACATAAGAAGGGGGTGAGTTATAAAGACCAAAATGAAATAATGAAAGTATAACATAATTAAAATAATACTTGTTAATCAGTAAGAATATCAAGGTACCATAAGAGGGGTGAGAATCTAAAATAATAAAATATAATAATGATAAAAGATGATAACATAGTAATAGCATGGGAATATGGAAAAAACATAAAATATGTCCTCATACAACTAAGTCAAGGATAACAACCAAGAATTAATAAAATGGTTTCCTAAGATAACCACTCACGAATAATAAATGGAATACAATGAGACAAAAAAATTACCCAATGCATCATAGGGATATATAATTTTGATCCCACCTATCACATTTATATAATTTACAAGAATAAATATTCCACATAGATCATTAAACATAAGGATTTATTTTATCTCTTTTAATCAAAATACTATAAAATGTGGGTTATGAAAAAAAGTGTCATCTGATGGAAAGCACGGGAGGTTCATGCTCTCAAAATGGTGATGATGAAGTAATATTAATCTTAAAAATGTTTTGGACGTGGAATCATTCAATCCGGACTGTGAAATATCTTCCAACCATCCACATAATGACTCCGAGGTAGGTTTTACTACTTAAAGAAAACCCGGAAATTCCCTTTCCTTTGAAGAATCCCTCCATGGCCTTACGAATGTTGTCAGAAACAAGCTGCCAGTGCTTATAAAATTGGGGAATAGTTCCATCCACATGATTGCATATCCTGATGTGTGACACCCTGAAAAACTAAAGTAAGAACCTAGCATTTGATAGCATGTGTGACATGTAATAGAAAACAAGTAAAGTAATATTATATCTATATACTTTTTAATATATTAACTATTTAAAATATATTCTATATATTTCAATGCATGAAACACTGAGTTATATTGAAATACACATGAAACTTATTTATCATACATGATATGCAACAATTACCTTCCTTTATAGCCTATGTTACATGCAAAATATACATTCTTCAATGGCTTGCGCTATACGCAATACCGAGTCTTATCGAGAAACGATCTGTAATTAAAACATTATTATTTAATATAATTAGATATAAATTAGTTTTTATGAAAACTATTAACTAACTGATGAAGGTATATGGTTTATAATAAAATATTATTAATTCATATGTTAAAAATTAATTATAAATGGATATAAGAACTAATTGAATATGAAAATAATACTTTGATAGAAAACTATTTTTATGTTCACAAAGCTATTTTCCCCTAATAGATTAAAATTTTTGAGTGATATTAATGTAATATATATGTTACATATTCAATAAATTATTTTTTATATTCATCCAATATATTTGGTAAGCATAATACAAGATCAAACCCATTATTTCACATAAAAACCCATATATTTTTATGGTATTTTTGACACCATTTAATACTGAAACTATTTTAAATATTAATTTTGACACTTATGAATTTAATTCGATAAAATAAACTTTTTTTTAATTCATAATTTCAAATTAGATTATGATGAATTGTTGTGATTTTTCTGGGAAACTTCATTTTTTTAGTGAATAGTGAAAAATACTGCGTTTTAATTATAAATGAATTTTTGTTTAAATAATTATTAATGTTAAATTATATTATAAATTTTTTGTAAATTTAAGTTGGATCAATTATACATATGTTAATTTAATTTAGTTCATTAGAATCAATATAAATTTTAAATTTGATATAAAAACATAACAATCTTTGGAATATTTTTCTACTAAAACCAGTTAATTTGTCTCTCTGTAAGATTAGTATTGATCTTAATTATGTCGCTTCTATGATTTGAATTTTGAAAATCAAAAATAAATTTTTTAATCAAGATAGTATTCTTGGTCTACTAATATCAACTTAATTTTTGACAAAAATTATTAGTGAATGTGATCAAAATTAATTATAGTGATTAAGGTGTAATAAGGCGTAAAGTGGACTAAAACCCTAAGTTTAAGGGATCAAATAACCTAAAAACTTTTAAAAAACTCATTATATTGAAGTATTTCGTCCATTAACCTTCCATTAAATAGTTTTTTATCTTTTTTATGACTTTTATAATGTAAGAACATGTGCACACCTAACTTCTTTTCAAAAATTCCAAGTGAGTCATTTTCCTTCCCTATAAAAGGCTACCCCCTCTACCCATTACTCACACCTCTAAAACCTCTTATGTTCAGACAATACCTACCAAACTAGTATCCCATAAGTCCTATACGAGACCTATAAGAATTCCTTTCGGTTAAAACCCTTCCAAAAAATTCTTTTGGTTCAAACCAAATGATGTTACCTAATTAAAAGGTAAAATATTTTCTCAATCTCTCTAGTTTCATTTCCATTATACAACCACTAAAATATCATTATTTTTTTATACTGTAACAACACAAGTATCCTAAATAAACTAGGATGTTTTTATGTAGAGATTTATACCTACCCCTATATACACCACCATTTAATGGGCACCAAACATGTTGTTTCTGTGTATGAAGAACAACTGCCTCATGATACGGTGATTGTTCAACATTACCTACCACCTCCCATGGTGGACATTATGATGGAAACTCTATTTATATACAATATATATTTATCATTTAGTTTTAATTATTTCAATTAAATAAATAAATGGAAGTAGCATTCATGCATATGTATAGCCTACCGTCTCCATGAACGGTGCACTTCATTTCTCATCTCCAAATGTTATGGACTATTCTAAATACGAATGTACTGAATATATATGATAGTTTAGTAATGTTTTCAATTATATAGATTATGAGACCATGATATATTTAATAATAACAGCATATAACAAGTCAAAATGTATTTGAAAAAACAATTCAATTAACACCCAAAATAGTTAAAATAATGAAAGAGTGTTAACAAACATGTAAAAAAATATTATAAGTTAATACATGATATTATAAACATGGTTGTGTTTCTGGTATTAGTTATTAACATATTTTAAACCACTATATAGAAATATCAATACCACACAAAAAATGAATGGTAATGTAAGGGATTATTGCCTCATTTTCATTACGTGAGGCATACTTAATTGTTGTACACCTACATTCTTATATATGGTGTAATTACTGCCACATTGACATAAAATATCAGGAATTATATTATCTTCATTGTATTTAAATGTTTTAGTTAATTATTATTTCCTTTTGGTTTTACAAACCATTTGTTACTACATTAGTAATTATTTCCATATCACTTTTTACATCCATGATAAAAATGTCATGTTCACCACTTACTTCTTTTAGGTGGTGTACCTACTGGGAATTTTGATATATTATATCATGAATTCCTTTTTCTTGATTCTATTTAAAATTTTCATTTAATGTTATTCTTTCACAAGGTTTACGATTTAAAAATGTTTCAATGTGTAATGGGACACTTTGGAATGTTTAAAGATTATTTTCCTCAAGACTAATACTAATTATATTTCAATAGAAATTTTTATTCAAAGAAATTATATAACCATTTTAAAACAAACACGTTCATTATCCTCTAGTTATTCATGACCATTTCAAGTGTTATTACCATTTTTTCACACTTTGGTAATAATTATGTTTTTAGAAAAAAAAATTCAAAAAAACTAACATTATATCCCTCCTTAGTCGGAGAACCTGTTTTATTCTAAAAATAATGTTTTATTAAAATGATTTAAAAAATGTTTTCAAATGATTTTGTAAATCCATTTTAACCCTTTTTTGTCTTTTACTAATTTTTTAAAGGAATATTCTCGTCTCTTTCCTAATGATTCATTTTCTAACCTTTCTTCGTACAAAAAGAATATTCTTTTTACGTCGTATGACATGTATGGATTCATCTTTCGTCATTTCTTTGAATCCTACTTTTCAAGTTTAAAAGGATTATTTTTAAAGAAAAATATTTTCAAAAGGTTTTTCAAATGAAATTGATATTTTCCAAAATAATATTTTTAAAATTTGTTCTTTTGTTGCATCAATGAAAATAACCCTCCATTTTACCCCTCTTGGGATTTGATGGGTTGATAACATCCTCATTATTCTTTTGGATGGTTTATTATTTATTTGGACAAGGATACTATTAATATTCACTTCCTTGATTTATTTGTTAGTCACCATGAAGTATTCAATTTCCTATGATCATTTAACTTTGAATTTCTTCTTATGATCCATTCCATGTTTCATGGATATTACTATAGCATAAACTATAAGGACCCGACCCGAGTTTCCTGGAGACGGTGCATTATTTGATTTCAATTTAATTCTGACAAGGAATACGAATCCCAAAGGACCGAGTAGTTTCGTTTTATTGGAAACAATTTAGATACATCAGTTTAACAGTACAACATGAAGGAAAAAATATCACTAAGAAACATCACCTCTCCTAGATTCTGCTTGCAAGTAATTCATAAATTACTTCTTCATGTCCTCATAAAATGAAACATAACAAAGGGGTGATCTCAAATGATCAGAAATAGTAGGCAATATAGCAGAAGATAATATAAACATCAGACATGGTGAATAATTGA
Organism: Viscum album; assembly: GCA_963277665.1. Taxonomy (NCBI): domain Eukaryota; kingdom Viridiplantae; phylum Streptophyta; class Magnoliopsida; order Santalales; family Viscaceae; genus Viscum; species Viscum album. The sequence continues at coordinate 165,138,562 of OY728149.1, forward strand.
AAACACATTCCTTTAATAATAAACCTGAACGCATTATGGAAGTTATATGAGCTGAGTAAATAATTCCATAATAAAACATTATCATGGCTATTCTACTAGTCGAATAACCACATGAAATTTCAATTACTAGCATTATAATGGGGGAAGTGCACAATGACGGACATTCTGGAACATTTTGTCAAGGCCTCGGCAAAGACGTCTAATGATTAAGGCCTTGGCCAAAATCCATATCACATTGGGAAAGGCCTTGGCCAATTGCACATCTAGATGTCTCATGAGACCTACCGATGCATAGAGGGGCTATAGTGGTCTGAACCCATCACATAATAATTCCAATGCCTTCCTCATATGACCAGTTATAAACATAAACATCATATACATTCATAATGAAACTATTATATGTAATGTAACTAACCTTCCCCAATCATTAAATATAAAACTCTAACCATTCCAAGTAATATGGTGAATGTTTTTAGGATAGATTGTCCATAATAAAGTTAGTCATAAAAATTAAATAAAATATGGTAGATTAATTCATAAATTATTAAACCCAATAATACCATGGAATCATCAAGAGTGTTGAATTAGACGAAAACACTCTTATAAAATCATTAAGCAATTCCTGAGATAAATTCTATTTTATTTTGAAAAGAAGATTTATTTTGGAAATATCTTTGTATAAAACCAGAAGTAAAGTAAGTTAGTATTTTAATAACAAAAATATTGATTTTATATAGATAAAGTGTTCCAAAAATATATTATAGAGTGCCCTTGAATATAGGAAAGAATTTTAGAATTTATCTTGAATCGAGCTTATATTTTGGAAACAATTTTGAAAGTTCCTTTTAAAACGTGTAACAATCCATAAAATAAGGGAGGTTTATGGTTTGTAAAAATATATATAATACTCACCCAGAATATATGAGAAGTAAATATCAATACATAATAATTTCATTGAGGTAATTAGACAATGAAAGTGACCCGAATGAAAATGGGAGTTCGGGTGAGAAAACCCTTACCTTAACTCCGAACGTGATCCTCTCTCAAACTTAAGCACCTAGAATATGAAATTATACATATTAATAACTAATATAATATCCTATTAGACATGTATTTAGTTTATCATAATCCTGTTTAGTTCATTTATACCCTTATTTCTAAGTTATTATATTGAATTTTTTTGTTCTGGGGTGTTCATTTTCTTTATTTCCATAACTGGTTCACTTGTTTTTAAGTAATAGAGTTCATGTGGAATGGTTATATATCTCCAGTATTGCAATTATATATTATTTATGAACATAAATAATTTATAATTCTCATTTCTATAATTTGGGTGCATGGAATGAGGATGAATCATTAGATGACAACCACTTTGATTATTCTGCGGTTTTGGAATATTATGAACTAGTTTTCTCATATAACTTAATTATATGTAAATATTCTAGTTCCTAAATATTAATTATGTTCTAATACATATATTATAGTCTAGTTCAAAAATAAATATGGTTTCACTAAAATTAATGAAGAACAATATTAAGAATGAAACGTCGTTGTCCACGAAGGCTATAAATTGGAACGTCATGGACGTTGATTTCGTTTATAAAAATAAAAGGGAGGGAGTAAGAATATTTGTGATGGTTCTTCCATTAACATGAAATAATTACAGTATATAGATGATACAAGATTTAACATGATACTTTGGACAGAGGAAGTGATGAGAGGATAGAAAAAGAAGATAAATTGAAATAAAATCAAATGAAAAAGATGGGTGCTTTACCTCTTGAAATAACCTCCCTGAGAATATCCTTAAAGGGAAGGGGTTTTGGTATTTTGGAAAGACCATAAGCTTCTTGAACGTGGGTAGAGACTAGGGAAGGGTAATTGGGAAGAACTTTTAGAATATTTAAGGCTTAGAGGAGTGATTAAAAGAGGGAGTGGTGAGGGGGTTTTATAGTGGGGGAGTGGAGCAAATTTTGAATATTTAATTCATTATTTTATTATATCCCTCAAGACAACCAATAGTGTTGTTTCATGTGATCCATAATAGTAATAAGTGCACGTGAGTTCAAACCAAGTGGCATTACATCACTTATGATGTCTTAAATAGTGTATTTAAATGATAATTTGTATATACAGAATTTTAGCGTATTTCACTATTCATCAAAAATTCAAGAAGTTCAGAAAAATACCAAAAATTCACCCCTACCATTTTATGACGTGTAGAATTCAAAAGTGAACTCTATTTTTCAAAAATAATTTTCTAAATATTATTAATTTAATTTTTAAATAAATTCCTAGTTAATTCAAAAAATAACAGTTTTTGAGGTATAATTAGTTTTATGTGACATTGAAAAATTAATTAAGATCCCATTATCTTATTACCTTATGAAAATAAAATATTTTCATTATTTACTATTAATAAGGGTCATATTACTATTAATAAGGGTATGTTACTATTCACCAAAAAATTAAGTTTTTTCTAACAGAATCCAAATGACTTACTGAACACAACTCTAGATGAACATTTTTTGAAATTCAAAACATAGAAAAGGCAAAGTTGTGTTTAATGGATTGATTATATAATTGCATTCTATAACTATTTTCAAAACCTAGGGGTGATACATAAACTGTATACCATTTTCAAAATGGTGTCCGCATTGATAGTTATTTTATTAATTGTGGAATTATTGATAGATCAATATTTCTCATCCAATATGGTTATTTGATAAGGCATAGTATTTAATTTGGCTATGAAAAATGATGAATGATTTAGACTGGTAATGATAGGTAGATTCCAGACATTATATAGCTCCTCGATGGATTGATAGGTTCTCATGAGATAAATAATTGCACAAATGGGATTCTACCATTAGTTTTAAACTATCTTGTGATATTTCTTGGTGGTAATATTTTTTCATGTTCCTGATACTTGGCGTCCATGAAGAAATAAATTTCCCTCCTAGTAATTTTAGATATTATTCATCAATGAGATTTTTTTGACATATATATGGATACATTTCATTTTAACTCATTGATTAATGTCATGTGTTTTAGTTTCATACCTTACCATATTTATTTTAACATATCAATTTATTTTAATGGATGGTGATTCTAGTTATTACCTTTCCATATTGCTTATTTACATTCATTCAATATATTGCCTACATGGCATGTGTGATCATTTATTTACCACGCTATAATTATTACTCTCATTAATTCATTATTTCTTCTGCTATATTTTTACCTTACTGACTATTTGAGATCACCCTTATTATGTTTCTTTCCTTAGGAATCAAAGAAGCGTACTATGAAAGAAATGTAGGAATATAATAGATGAATTAGATTTTTACTCAAGCTATTTATTTGTTTAGAAGAGAAAAAATGTTGTAATAAGTGTATCCATTTGTAATGAAATACTTATTTATATATCTGGTTAACCAATAATACTAAACTGATCAGTCCTTCAGGGCATGACTGCTTGTAATCATGCCAATGTATCTATTAGTAGACACCGGATCTAGGCTATCTGGGGTTGGGTCACCATAGTTAGAAGAAAATGGAGGTTTAGTAGCAACTTTGGGAAATATATTTTAAAAAAAAGATTAGATAAAATAACCCTACTGTATAATTTGAGGATAAGTATAGATGAAACACTTATAATTTTGTTCAATTATAGATTATGTGGGTCTTCCTCGCAATACATATCAGTTTGGATACTACAAGTGGACGTGGTAGTAGCGGAGATGTACCAAGGAGTGAAAACTTCGATAAGGTATAATGGGCCTAACTTGGGGTAACTTGGTATATGACAATGGGCTTTGATGTACACCTAGTTTGACACTCCCAAGGGATATTCTTAGGATAATCCAAATTTTATTTACAAAACATAATGAAACATTTGTAAAGATTCTGACAATGAGTAATCAACATTAAACCTTAGTTGATTTAGATAAATAAGGTGTCATGATTTGGATATCTTATATATAATTATACACTTTTCTCAATATAACTATTGTTTCTCACACTATTAATTATAGTTATAGTCAATGGACGGAACCCAAAGGATTAAATTTAAAATCAAACGTGAGGGAAAATATGGTGAAAATGAGAAACCAAATGATTTATTGATAGGAGTGAAGGATATCATGTTTATACCAAATCATTTTTCACAAAATATGATTAATAATATATACCTTTACAAACTCCTAAGTTCACCATAGAAGATAATGATGGAGGATGATAAGATCTCGAGTGGTGGAGACCATGTAGAAAAGGAGGCTCTACTTTTGACATGCGAGAAATGTGGAAGGAGACACCTTGAAAAATGAATCAATGGAAAAAGTAAATTCTTTATGTGTGGGAAAGAAGCACATAAGGAAAAGAATTATCAAGTAAAAAGGTAATAATTTATGGAAATAAATCTAATCCTAATAAATCTTTTATAGTTCATTGTTTTAAATGTAGGGAACCTGGACATTAACCAAGTCAATGCCCTCTCCTAGAGAATAAAATCCAGACCATGGAAGGATCTATGTGGAAATTGGTGCATGAAGTACTTATTTATTGAGGTTGTATTAAAAACCATATTTAAAATTATATTTAGTGATTAACCTAATTTCAAGAGTCTCCATCATATATATTTGGAAATTATATTAATATGCGTTTATAAAATTACAACCTATGAATCGGGTGAAAAGTAATCAAATCCAACAAAGTCGCGGGTCTTGAACCCATGATCGAAGGACAATAAGGGTTTCACATTAACCACTTACCTACGCAATGTCCTTCTTAATTTTCTTGGTTTTTAGTTAAAGAATTTGACGAATAGATATTAATGATGAACTAGTAGTATCACTTTTGAGAATATGAAATTAATATATTAACCATATTTTTTGGGAGAAATTTTAAAACAAATAGTAAGACATGTCACACTTTTCTAGGCCTTATAATCCATTAAATTTTTCTTTTAGTGATTCACGCATAAAAAATTTCATTGTTGGTAATTAGTTTTTAGGAGTAAAGGGATGAGTTATAATTTCATCGAAGCACAACCAATTATTAGGATTTTTCATATGAGATTGAAACCTACCATGTAAGAATATTTCATTATATTCTTGGTTACTAAAATAAATAACCAACATTAGTAAAATGGATTAGAAATAAATTTTTTTCCTAGTTTGTAGAATTATGTTGAACTGATGGCCTTCTAAATAATTAAATTTTATGGGCTTTGAGTCCCTGAAATTTTCATTGATCATTCACTTGTTCATGATTGATGACCTCATTCACTCCTTATAAATAGTTATGTTTTTCCTCCAAGTGTGTATCTCTAATTTCCACTAATGTTCTCTTATTTAGAGACCTAGTTACATGGTATTACATGTTACCTTTGTACTTTCAATTCTCTTTTTTATAAAAGATTACTTATAAACCATTCTCAATATATGAGATTTCAAACAGAGGATGTGTCAAACAAAATATTACCATGATCGATTTTAAATTCCAAGGAAGAAATTTAAATAAGGTTAGGATAATGTGATGCCCTAAAAAACTAATGTAAGAACCTTGTGTTCAAAATCATGTATGACACGCGACAGCAGGCACACAAGGTAATATAATATCCATATACATTATAATATATTTACTATTTACAATATATTATATATATTTCAATGCATGAAACACCAAGTTAGATTAAAATACAAACAGCACTGAGTCATTTTCCATCATACACAACAATGACATTCCTCTATAGCTTGTGTTACACACAAATGCGACCTTCTTCGATGGCTTGCGCTATACGCAATATCGAGTCTTACCGAGAAACAATCTGTAGTTAAAACATAATTATTTAATATAATAAGATTTAAACTATCCATTTTGAATAGTGTTAACTAACTTATGAAAATATATGTCTTATAATAATATATTATTAATTAATAGGTTGGAAATTAATTAGAACTGAATATAAAAACAATTGAACATACAAAGAATATTTTTATAGAAAACTATTTTTATGTTTACAAAGTTATTATACCCTAATAGATTATAATTATTTAGTGATATTACTGTAATAAATATGTTACCTATTTAATCAATTATTTTTTATATTCATCCAATAGATTTGATAAGCACAAGATAAGAGAAAACCTAATATTTTACATAAAAACCTATATTTTTATTAAGGAATTTTTACCGCCTTTTAATGAAGAACCTATCTTAAATATTAATTTCCATAATTTTATTAATTTAATTTGATAAAATAAACTTTATTTTTTAATTTTAAATATCAAAATTAACTTATGATGAATTGTTTGTATTCTTCCAATAAAAATCATTCTTTAGTGAATAGTGAAAAATACTGTGCTTTTGTTAAAAACTGTATTTTCCATTAAATAATTATTAAATTTAATTATATTATAAATTTGTTTTAAAGTAAAATTGGATCAATTATACATCTATTTATATAATTTAGTTCATTATAATAAATATAACTTTTAAATTGAATATAAAAACATACCAATCTTTTGAACATTTTTGTATTAAAACCATTTAATTCATTTGTCATTGAGATTAGCATTAATATTAAATTTTCCGCTTCTGGGATTTGAATTTTTAATATCTTAAATACACCATTTTAATCAATATAATATTTTTTATAATAATATCAATATAATTTTTCACAAAAATAATTAGTGAAAGTGATTAAAATTAAATACCGTGATTAAGGTGTAATTTGACTTAAAATGTACTAAAATCCAAAGTTTAATTTCCAAAATGATTTAGAAACTTTTACAACACTCATTTGATTGAAATATTTCATCCATTAACCAGAAATTAATTATTTTTGGTTTTTTATGGCATTTATTAGGTAAGAACATGTGCAAACCTAACTTCTTTTCAAAAATACCAAGTGAGTCCTTTTCCGTCCCTATAAAATACAACCACCTCTACCCATTCCTCGCACCTATAAAACCTATTAAGTTCTTCCAATACATACCCAAATAGTATCCAAAAATTAATCTTCTAAACCTAGAATCATCCCTTTTGGATGAAACCCCTCCAATAAATCCATTTGGTTCAAACCAAAAGATGTTACCCAATAAAAAGGTAGCATTTTTTTCAATCTCTCTAGGTTCATTTCCATTCTCCAGCCCCAAAAATCTCATTATTATATTTTCATTTAACAAAAACAGTATCCTCAATATACTAGGTTATTGTTATGATGATAGTTATATTGAAACTTACACACAACTCCATCTAATGGGAAACGAAGATACTGTTTCTGTGTATGGTGAATTACTACCTCACGAGACGATCATTGTTTAACTTTCCCCACAACATTTAATGGTGGAAATTATAATGTAAAATATATTTATATATAATTTATATGTATCATTTAGTTTTAATTCTTTTAATTCAAAAAATAAATGGAAGTATTGTTCATGCATACGTACGACCTACCGTCTCCTTGAACTGTGCACACCATTTCGAATCTCCAAATGTTATTGACTATTATAAATACATATGTACTGAAAATATATGATAATTTAGTCATGATTTACATTATTTATATGATTAAACCATTATATATTTAATAATAACAACAAATAAAAATTTAAAATGTACTTGATAAAACTAGGAAACTAACACCCAAAATAGTTAAAATAATGAATGAGTTTTAACAAACAAGTAATAAAATATGATAATAAGTTAATATATGATATTATAATCATGACTTTGGTTATGTTATTAGTTATTAACATATTTTAAACCACTATAAATGAGGCTAAATACCACACAACAAAAGGAATGATAAGGTAATGGATTCTTACCTCATTTTCATTAAGTGAGGCATTCATAATTGTTGTAAGCATAATTTATTATATATGGTTTACTTAATACCACATAGTCATTTAATATCATGGATTATATTATCTTCATTATATTTAAATGTTTTATATATTTATTATTGGCTTTGGGTTTTCTAATCCATTTGTTAGTAAATTAGTAAGGATTTCCATCTCACTTTTTACATCTGGGTGATAAATTTCATATTCACCACTCACTTCTTTTATGTGGTGTACCTATTAGAAATTTTGATATATTATATCATGAATTCATTTTACTTAATTTTATTTAATACATTAATTTAATATTATTCTATCATGATGCTTATGATTTAAAATTGTTTCAAAGATGTATGGGACACTTTGGAATGTTTAAAGATTATTTTACTCAAGACTAATCCTAGTGATATTTTAATGGAATTTCCATTTGAGGAAATTTTATAACCATTTTCAAAAAAACACATTCATTTTTCTTTGGTTATCCATAACCATTTCAATTGTTAGTACCATTTTTTCACTCTTTGGTACTCAATATTTTTTTAGAAAATGTTTTTCAGAAAACCTCACTTAATATATCTCTTTAGTCAGAGAAAGTTTTTCATTCTAAAAATCATATTTTATTAAAATGTTTAAAAAAATGTTTTTAAATGATTTGTTAATGAAATTTTTACCCTTTTTTTATTTTACTAGTTTTTAATAGGTTTCTTTTTATCTCTTTCCTAATGAGGTATTTTCTATCCTTTTTCTATACAAAAGGAATATGCTTTTTACCTCATACGACAAGTATGAATTCATCCACCTTAATTTATTTAAAGCCTGTGTTTCAAGTTTAAAAGGATTATTTATAAATAAAAATATTTTCAAAAGGTTTTTCAAAAGAAACGGATATTTTCTTCAAGAATATTTTTAAAATTTATTCTTTTATTGTATCAAAGACAGCAACCCTCTATTTTACCCCACTTGGGATTTTTTGTGTTAATATCTTCCTAATTATTCATCTTGATGGTTTATTATTTATTTAACCAAGGATTATATTATCATTCACTTCTATCATTTATCTGTTAGTCACCTTGATGTATTAAATTTCCTATAATCATTAAACTTTGAATTTCTCCTTATTATTCAATTCATGTTTCATGGATATTATTATTTCCTAAACTATATACCATTTTACATATGCTGCTGACATTGATAGCTATTTTATTAATTAAGGAATTATTGACAGATTTGTATTTATCATCCAATGTGGTTGTTTGATTAGGAATATTATTTATTTTGATTATTCAATATGAGGAATGCTTTGTACTGGAAATGATGGAGGATCCTGGACATTACATAGCTCCTTGATGCATGGGCAGGTTCTCAAGAGATGAATAATTGTGAAAATGGCGTTCTACCCTTTGTTTTAAACCGTATTATGAATGGAATTGATGGTAATAGGTTTTCATGTGCCTAAGACATGACATACATAAACAACGAAATTTACCTCATAGTAGTTTCTGTTATTATTCTTCCATGAGATTTTGTGTCGACATATCTATGGATACATTTCATTTGAGTTCATTGATTAAAGGAAAGTGTTTTAGATACATACCTTTCCATATTTATTTTTCCTTATCTAGTTATTTGAATGTCAGGTGTTTCCAGTTATTACCTTTCCATATTACATATGTACTTTAATTTTATTTATTGATTACATAGTAGGTTTGTTCAGTTATTTACCATTCCACAGTCGATACTCTCATTGATTCTTTATTACTTCCACAATATTTTTTCCATACTGGTCATTTGAGATTACCCTTATCATGTTTCTTCCCTAGAAATCTAAAAATAATAATATGAAAGAAATGTAGGAATATACTAGATGGATTGGTGTTATCCTAAAGTTTTTTATTTTTTAGAAGAAAGAATTGTTATAATTAGTGTATATATTTGTAATGTAATACTCATTTATGTATCTGGATTACTAAGACTACTAAACTAATTTGTCCTTTAGAGCTTGATTCCTTAAAATCATGCAAACATATCTAGTAGAAGACACCAACTCTAGGCTATTTGGAGCTCGGTCACTACATGATGACCTCAAATAAAGGCGATACCTATGCAAGTATTCGGAATTAGGTGTCGTCCCTTATGAGAACGGGTGAAACCTTGGGTGTATGCAAACCTAAAAGAGGTAATTTATCACTATTGGAAAATTGAAAAATGGAGACTTATCCCAATTGGAAATATATATTTCCATGTCATATTTTAGAATCTAGAATACCTTGATATGGTCTGGTGAGCTAGAAATATTAATCTCAAACCAGGGTTTCTCTGGATTTTTGGATGGCATGCCAACTTCAACCCTTTTATGAAAATAACTTTTTTTCTCAAGTTTAGACCAGGATACATGGGTTACTATGGATTTATTGGAATCCCACAATTTTAAATGACCTAGATTCTGGCATTGACACCCCGTTTGAGATAGATCAACTCACTATTAGTGCATATCCTGGTCTTTATGAAAGAGTATTAATTGTGATCAACATGGTATTAACTCCTCCAAAATGGGTATCCCTAGTTGTAGAAAATAACTCAATTGAAATACACTATGAGTTTGAGAATCGTCACCCCTTTTGTGATCAATTCAAGATAGTGGAGCATAGTATCAAAAATTATCGAGTGGTGAAGAAAATGGTTAATCTAGCTACTAACCACACTTCTTGAAAGAACGTATCCAAAAGAAAAAATAGTAATTAGGTGAGTTTTAGGAAACATGATGTTCATGATCCTTTTATAGGAGTAAAGGATAGAAAATATTTTCCCTTGAGTTCCTCATGGGAAGATCCTTTTCAGTAGGAGTAGCATAATGTAAATCTAGTGAATGTTATCTGTACACCTAAGATCAACATGTATTGAGACCTTAAATGAAGTTTCTTGTATATTTCATCAGATATTATTTCTACTATTCTCTTGTTTCAATCCAAGGATTTTATGATTAACCATGTATCCTTGGACATTGATGCAGAAATTCAAGTGGAAAATTCTATGTCTACTATAATTATAAACCTGCACACAACTGTAAATAACAAGGAGACAACAAAAACTCATATCCAGGACATAAAATGCAGTCTTAGTGAAGATATACTCATTAAAAATCTAGTTAGAGAGGGTGTACGTACCTATGTATAATCTCAACACATGATAGAGGATAATAAGGGTCCACTTGAGATACAGGTCCATAATATAACTGACAGCCACAGTGAAGAATTTCCTATGGAAACAGCTATAAAAGAAGTTAACAGTATATCTATGTAGTCTTAGCATAATTATAATTCTAAAGATTCAAAATCTATTACAAATCTTGCAAACTCCGCGGTAGCAGCTATGAAATCACAATGGAAAATGGATATAAAAGGAAAATTGGGGATCACCCCAAAATCGAAACTAAAATGAGGATACTCTTTTGGAACTTCCATGGAATAGCCAAACCTAGCATGGAAGGTTCCCTAAGGCTCTTTATAGGTAGTTAAAAGCGTGATATCATTGGAATTTATGATCCATTTATTATCTAATTAGATCAAAATACACTTCTCAACAATAAGGTGTCCTCCATCCTGGGAACTATTTGGTCAGAATATAGATTTGATCGAATCTGGCTCTTAGTTCACAGTAGGGTTGAAAACCCTATCATCATCCAACAATAAAATCAACTCATCACTTGAATCTTTTATATTATTGGGAAAATAATTCTCTCCTAAATTTTCTATGCTTTTAGTCTCTACAGAGATAGGATAGAATTATGGATTGAAATCCAAAACTTGTATAATATTTTTAGAGGCCCATGGACTAAAATTGGTGACTTCAATTCCATTATCCATGAAGATGAAAATCTAGAAGCAATGTACAACACCATATTTATCAAGGAATATAGAGCCTATATTTATGAATAAATCCTAACTAAAATCAATATCATTGGGGATAAGTATATATGGTATAGGAAACATCTCAATAGAATGAGAGAAATCGAAATAGAAAGGGAATTTTCCAATGATTCATTTCTCAGAAAATGTAAATATGTAAGATGTGACATGCTAGAAAATAAAAATTATAATCATCATCATATTTTGGTTTATATTTTGGAAATTTATAAGTGGTGACCTCTCCCATTCAGATTTAATAATGCATGGGCTGCCCTCTAGGACTGTTCAAAAATTGTGCAAGAGTATTGGGCATCAAATGATTATGTTGAAAACCCTTTGGAATGTATCTCAAAGCTCAGGATACTCAAGTCAAGATTAATGGAATGGAGAAAAACCAAGTTCAACCCACTTGATGAAAAAATATATTCCCTTAAGTGGTTTTTACATGAAATGAAAAAATCATTTAAAAAGTGTAATTTCTTTGGGGATTCAAATCATGAACTTGAGATGTCATCTAAACATCAGAATTTCATCACACTAAAATATAGCATTAATAAGGATATCATTAAAATTAAGTGTCATGAATATGGAGATTCTAATAAAAGATTCTTCAATACATTATAAATGACTATAATGGAAAAGAAACCTCCCTCATTACTTAAACATGGAGACTGAATCCTTAAGGATAGGGAAGATCCTTCCAACCACATTGTCTCCTTCTACAAGAATCTTTTTAACATGACACCAAGGAATACGATGCTGAGGGAAAACAAAATTCTTGGGATTAAATATAAGGAGGAAAAATCTTTTCTCACAACTAATCATCTTAACATTGAAATCAAAGAATATATTTTGGCCTCAAAAAAGAAAGTATTCCTTGTTTGGATAGATTCAACAACATATTCTTCCAATATTATTAAGATGTAATCTAGAATGATGTTCGTAATCTAGTCAATTTTTTTCAGATTTGGATCCTTTACTCAAGGCTTCAATGCCCAATTTATTTCTCTAATACAAAAAGTATAGAATTCCATTAATATCATCCAATTCAGGCTAGTGTCTCTTATCAACACAATTCGTAAAATTATTACAAATATCCTTGCCAATAGACTTTCCCAAGTCTCAGGAAAATTATATCTTGGAATCAATTTGGATTTGTGAAAGGAAGGAGTATCTAATTACATTATCATTTTAACCCCATTGGATAGTATAAATATCAACAATATCAAAAACACACTCATGCACCATGAAAGTGTCTGAGGCCAGGAGACTAACTAGAGAAAGTCATTCATCTACTTTGGGAATAATTAATCAGCTGAAAGATAGGGATGTGTCATTAATTACCGGAGAATAAGAGAAGGATACACACCTTTCATATAACTTATATGTCCCATGTTTTGGGGTAAGACTCGTGATTAATACATTACTAATAAAATGAGCCATAATAAAAGGAATCTAGAATCGTGGAATGGTAGGTCACTCTAGATGGCATGACGTATTTTTCTAGTAAAGTACATGGTGATTTAAATGTTGATCTACTCATTCCTGGTGTATCTTTGTGTCTCTTATATCATTAAATCCATAAACTATATTATGAGTAAATGTTTAGGAGTGGGAGTGAGCTAGAAAGAAAGATCATAATGGCCTCTTAGAAACAATAGTGTGTGCCTCAAGTTGTGGGTGGTCTCGGAATTAAAAATATGACTCTTTTTAACCAATATCTTCAAGATCATTTCATATGGTGACTAATCAATAAGATATAGTATTCACTTTACTTCCTTAGATAAAAATTTATTTCAAATATCTAATAGGAAAAATTAATTACATGGATTCCTCTATTTGGACTGGTCTTAATACTATCTTTCAAGAAACTCATGGGCACTCTCATTGGATTTTCAACTCTAATTCTCACCTAAATTTATAGAAAGACAATTGGATTGGAGAACCAATCATTGATCGGGTTATCTCCTTAAATCTAGTTATTAACCAGAACATATCAATCAAGGATCAGTAGGACAATCTAGACATGCTGCCTGATGACATCGCTACAACTATTGTAATTGATGATTTTATCAACCAAGATGATATGATTATATAGGATTGGTCTCCAAATTTCTAGCTCGATTACAATATTTTTAACAAACAACTTATATAGGGATAATGTAAATGTATTGGATGCTTCAATAAAATGTGGTTGGATCCTTTAAGATTCACACTAGTGTGGATAATATCTCTCAAAAAAGTACTAGTTGATGAGAAGCTGCAGTGAGCTGGGATCTCCATGTATTCCAAATTCATTTTCTACCATTAGCATTGTGAATATGTGAATAATCTATTCTTGATTTTAGAAACTAATTCTTCATTGTGGAGGGATATTTTGGATATTTTTTTGATGCACACACCACAAATAGATTCGCCACAGCACTTCATGCAGGCTTTTCTGAATTTTTAGTTTTCCAAACAGATTGGTACTCTTTTCAAAGTGGATTGTGTAGAAATATTTCATCCAGTATATGAAGGGAAAAATAATGACATTCACTCCATGGCCAGATTAAACTCCAAGAATTTGATGTCTACTTTTATTTTCGCAATTTAGACTGAAAACTCTATACATGATGATTTTTGTAGCAACTCCATCAGTGACATCACAGTTATCGGATGATTAAAACATTTAGGTAATTTCCCTAAAACCTCTGGAACCCTTGAGGTCTTTTGGTCCCCCACCCCCTGCCCCTAGATGGCTATCTAAAATGTAACATTGATCGTGCTTCGATATGAAAACTAATTCCATCAGGATACGGGGCCATCTTCAGAGACTATAACAGAGATATTGTAAAATTATTTTATGTACCTTTTTGTCACGTCACTACCCTTGAAGCCTAAATGGTGGGATTAATCAAATACGTTGATTTTTCATGTCAAATTGGTTGGTATAACATCTGATTTGAATGTGACTCCACCAAAAATTTTCAAATAATTAAGAAGGGAATGATTCATCTCTCATTGATACAGAAAGAAAAATGGGTGAATTGTCTGGACAAGCTTTCCTCGATGAAATACATCATCACTCATATTTCCAAAGAAGCCATACACCTCTCTGATGGGCTTAAAAATAAAAGAGTTTCTAAATAGGTTCATATATGCTCTGGCATCATTCCTTATGACATGTTTTCAATTTTTCTTCATGAAAAATGTAAAATGCCTTCCTTCAGGCTGATGTAATTGTTCTTTAACACAAATAAAGAGCCTATAAGATCATATTTCTCAAAAAAAACATCGTATCAAACAAATGAATTATTGATACAAATAGGTTAATATATTAGAGTAGAAATGGGGGTGGGTATTACTTAAATAAATTACTGGCATAAAAAATAATAATATATTTTCTACTGCATAATATGTGTATATATAGGATTATAGAAGATGTATATGAGAGTTAAAGGAAGTATCTAATAACATGGATAACATAAGAAAAATAATGGACTTTGTAAGAACACATTTCAATATGGATAATTTGAAATTGAAAGGGCTTAGTACAAGGAAGGTACTTAACTTAAAAAATAAGGGGAGAGAGACCCTTACCTAGAGCGGTTGCTCCTAAAAAATTGTGAAGAGATTCCTAAGAGATTGAGAATGCCTTGGGATGGGACTAGTGAGGCAAAGTTAGATTAAAAGCTTCCTCCAATGGTTTTTGGTAAAGATGAATGTGATGTTGGGTTGGTCTTTATAGAAAAAGACAGGAAATTTTATTATAATTTAAAAACATAAGTTTTGGACTCTATATAACAAATTAATCCAAACCATAAACCATTCCATGGTTTCTATCAATTATATCAGCCAAAGAGGAGTGGATTTAGTTATTTCATATGTTTATCAATAGAAAATATCAATGTAATACCCGTAGTGATGTGGAGGGAATTCATGTTTATAAATAATTGATTCTAAATCTTTAAAATATAATATATGTTTTAAATGATTCATTAATGATTTATAAAATTAACAAAATAACCTTAAAAAACATTATTATCATGGTTAAAAATAATTTTGGTAATTGATAAATATTAAAGTATTTATTACATCAAGATTGGTTATTTATGATGTCTTAATACATACCATATAATTATACCATATTTAATTTTTTCCAACAAAAATTGGATGTCTCAAAAAATTATTAAAAAAACATCGTGGAATGATTTAAAGATTCTGGTTTTAAAAATATATTTTATTTTATTAAAATAATTCTATGAAATGATAATTTAGACTTTTAAATGAAGGAGACACATTTATTTGATGATATTGGGTTTTTAGATATAATAGTTTTCTAATCTTGTAAAAATTACATTTCAATTCCAAAAATTATAATTTTATTTATATTTAATAAATATTATTTAATAAAAATATTTTATTGAAATAAATTTTATTTATAAAAAATCTTTATTTCATTAAAAAGGGTGTCTTTATTGAAATTATAAATTTCCCAAAATATTAATTTGTGTTTCATCTTATCAAAATATGATATTTATCAAACATATTATTCAACCATTATAATGTAAAAGTGAAAAATATAATCATTATGTTATTAAAAACTATTAATATTCCTACTACTAAGGTCTAGATACATATCATTTTATTACACCAATTAATCCCCGAAGGGTATTATTTGTGATGATGATATTTTATTGCGGGGGTTTAGTGATCATAGTTTGGGTTGTGATCTTTCCAAGCTTCAACTTCTAATAAAAAAATTCACATACCATGATTTTTGAATATATTCTTGGGATTGGTCATGGGAGAATCTCAATGATTCTATCTCCCTTAGGAGCTCCAAAAAATGGGCTTAAGGGTACAATCCTACCCATTGGGGTAATTTATTCATTAGTTATAGTCGAATTGATTGTTCGTAACCATAAATATATACTAATCGTATGATCATTAAATATTGTCTATAATATCAATAATTACAATGCATAATATTCTTTTAAATATGATAGGGTATAACGTATAATGGTCCTAAATAACCATAGTAGAGATTTTTTCTTTAATTTCAATTATTAATAAAAAAATTAATCATTTAAACAGGTAATTTAATTTGTAAATTTTAGAGGTGTTACATTACTTTTTTTTATTCTTATGTGAACATAAAAGATAATTTTAAATTCAAGAGAGTGACATTTTATATTTTTGTTTACATAAAATAATATAAAATTAAATTTCAAATAAATGTGGGATGAAGTTCCCGTATTTGTTTGTATTGAATGGAAATGGATGAGCTAAACTCAACCAATAGGATAAATGAAATAGTTAGCGATATTTTAATTCTAAATCACATTCGTTTTTAACCTTAATTAGCAAATTTACCCTTTATCGAGGTGATAAATGTTACCATTATTACTATTAATAATGAAAAAAATAAAAGTGTACTATTAACAAAATATAAACCTGTTTATTTCAAGTATGATATCATTTTTTCAAGATAAAATCACTAGAATTTTTAGAAATTAATTATAAAAAGGGTTTATAAAATGTGATGAAAATAGCTTTTTATAAAAATGATATTTTTAAGAATAAAATGGATTTTTTTATCAGATTCTGAACAAAACAATTATATGAATAATAAAATATTTTATAGAATATATATTATATACATTTCATTAAAATAATTCTAAAATAGTAATCAATTTCATTTAATATGATATTAACACATTTTGTTCATAAAAACCCATTTTCTAAAAAACATAGCATTCTTCTTCAAATGATTTTGATTTTAATTTATTATAAATTCCTAATTAAAAAGTAATTGTAAACCATTATTTTTTTTTAATTTAACCAGCCATCTTCATAATAACTAAATTGAAGGGTTAGGTTTTAAAATTCGTATTGTAATTAATTTTGAATTGTATATCCCATGTAATCATTACTTGAGGTTTCATGGAGTGAAAGCTATGAAAGAAAATAAATTTATTTAAATATAAATTTTTCATAAAATATTGAGGTGTTATATTTATGAACTTCATACATGATATTTCATAACCCATTTTTAGATTTCCATCATGGTCATAATAATCATAATTGGGTTTGGATTCATAAACCAACTTTATAGAATTATTTTGAGTTATTAATCATTGGATTAATCTCATATCAATAGGGATATTAAACCTTAATTCCTAAATTAGGGGATTCCCTAGAATTATAAGGACCTCTACTGGTTGATCTACCCCTTGAGCCCTATAGGTGAGGGTGGGACTAGGATTTCCATAACTTTTTTTGTGAGGCCTGGTTTGGCCTGGGAGGTAGACAGCTCAGTAGTATAGGGGGTCTATCGAGTAGAGAGGAAGCCTTATTTTTTGGCCCATAAAAAAAAGAAAATATTTTGTATTAAATTATCTCATAAGGGATCTTGTAATTAAATAAATTTATGTTTAGGTTAATCACACATATTTGAAAAAAGTTTCAAATAGCACAAAGTAGGATGGGCATACCAATCGACAACATCAAAATTATAAGACAACACTGCAGATAAGGGTTATTTTTTAAAATAAAGTAGTGTGGGTTCTAAAAATTGGGGAATTTTATATGATTGTTTACTATAATAAGAAGAAGAATAATGTATGCTAAGGATACACGATTTCTGAGATTAATGAAGAGGGGTCACCGGAGATAGAAATTGAGTATTCATCTGAGGCAAACTCTAATAATGACATAGGAGATGATACCAATGATAAAAAAATATCTCTAAATTAATCCATATTTGATTATTATATGATGGTTTAAGGTATTAGTCTTATATGGGAAATAATGTATGAATATAGGGGAAAATGATAAATGATTACTCATCTTTACCTAAACCCATCGCGATAGGATCTACTATTACAATGGGGTCGCTAAGGGAAAATTTAGAAACCACTTGATCATGATAATAAATCTCCCATTAAGGAGTTTATAAAAATTATTAATTCAGATAATTTCATATTAAAAATAAGGATTGAGGTATCTCTTATAAGAAAGAGGATGAAGATTTGGACTCATCTCTTATGTTGGATTTGTTGTGTAATACATGAGCCTCAATTGTATTAATTGAATATTAAATTTTAATAAAACCATAATATAATGAAAACATAAATATTCCTTGGAACAAAAATTATACTTTTATAGGTTTAATATATATTTTGAAATTATTTGGTTAAAATATTCCACGAATAAATTTTTATATTTTTTCTGAGAAATAAGAATTTATGAATAATCAAAAAATTATGTTTTAAATATTCCCTCCGTTATTAATAAAATCAAATAATAATATATACAGTTGATAATTAGTTAACTATAAATTTTATATAAAAAAATATAATACAATTTCAAGGTAAAATGGGATATTTTCAAGAAAACTGTATATTTTTAGCGAACTCTTTTTGTTTAAAATATCATAATGTCTATCTATTTAAATTAATCAAAATAATATTTAATGACAAATTATAAATATAAAATTAATATTTTATATATCTAAATATATATACTTCAATACATATAATTATTACTAAAAATCTTGTATTTAATATTAGATTAAATAATTTTTGAAAAAAATCATTTTTGAGAAAATCAATTTTCGACACGATTTGCATGGATCATTTAAAATAAATATTTCTACTTATGAAAATTGAAACTAATAAAATGTATTATATATTTATAATCCTAATAATTAATATTGGGTAATAATTTTAAAACAGTCTTTTTAATAAGAATTTGTAAAAAAAATTAAAAAATAATTACCACCGTTATGGTTAAAATGAGGTTTTGTGTTTTGCAATAGATTATATAAAATTAATCATAAAAAAATATAGAATTTTTAATTGATAAATTTAATTTTATATTTATAATTATTGGGTTCAAATAATATAATAAGTAAAATTTTATTTTTGTCTTAAACGAATAATTACCTAGGTTAACAACTAGTTGTTGTGGTGAAAACTAAATTGGTAAAAGTAAGTAAAAATATTGGATAGGGGAATTATATTTTTAAAACATGTTTATTTTTATGTTTTGGAAGTATTATAAGCATTATAATCCCAAAAATGTATTATGTATCAATTTTTTAGGCACTCGGGGTCAGTGTAACTTCCCATTATTGAATAGTTTTGGGTATTAACAAAAATGAAACCCCTCAATTATTAAAGTACTCTCACTACTCTCACTTATTTCAACCTATCCAGACATGTTTCTTGGTAGAAACCTACCAAAATCACACACTAACATAATAATAAAAAAATATAGGTTATAGAATTCCCAAAAGACCAATCCAAGGGTCCATAAAAAGAGATTCAAAGAAGGTTTCCCTTAGAATAGTTAATCGTCATAACGATGCTCTTTATTTTTATTTATTATCTTTAAACCTTATATTATGTCTTAAAAATTCAATTATAATAACACTGTTATATCTAATATAATTATATTATATTATGATTATTTCATAATACTTTTTTATCTCCTCCTCTAACTAATGGTAAACAAAGTCGTCTCCCTTGTGTATGGTAGACTACTTCTTCACAAACTGAAGTAATCTTTTCCATCAACAACTTAGATGCATAAACGTAATGATGAAAATAATAAATATAAATAATACTTATGATATGAAATTAATTCTATAAAATTAATAAACCATTAAATTTCTTTCTCTTTTACCCATTAAGGGAATTATATCATCTCTTTTGCCTATATATGACCTATATTCCCTACTAAGTGATGTGATTCATTTTCCATGTCCAAATTTCATTAATAGTTATAAAAAATGTATAAAATAATTAAATATGATATATTTAACATTATTATAATTTTTTATATAATATATCAATATTATATGCACAAGAATATGATCTTTTATAACTAAACACACATGAGAAAATAAGGCTTAACACCAAAAACAAAGGTAAAAATAAAATAGTATTGATGAATGTATTGTAGAATTTAATAAAAGAATATTTTATGATATTATAAATATTAATATAGTTAATTTATAAATTAATAACATTATTGAAACCATTATATATGAGTTTAAATCATGATCAAATAATAAAAAGTTTGGAGTAATTGATTTCATCTCAATTTCCATTTCATTGATTCATATTTGTTAATATGAACATATTTTCAATTTTATGTGGTGTATATGCTTTCTCATTATTAATATAAAAATTAATAACTATTAATTCCTCAGTTTTAATGTTTCAATTATTTTTTATTCTTCCATGGGGTTACAATTTGAAAGTCACCAAAGGGATAAGAATCTATTTTACAGTCTCACTATCTTATGGTAATGCTTTTAATCTTATTGAAGGAATCATATCATTTATCTTACATAAGTTAAAATAATTTTATTATCCACTATATATTTAAGAATTTTATATATTTTTATCCATATTTTCCTATCTTTGGTATGCGAATAAAAAAAATAAATGTTTGAAATAAAACCTAACTTTATATCTCTTCAAATCATATATATATATATCTTCTATTACCATGTTTTTTAAAACAATAAATACAGAAGTAAGTACAATTACACAAATTATTTATTAAGTTAATTTTAAATTATCATTGAATTATGAAAATATATTGAATGAAATATTTATTAATTTTTTTAAAATGAATTTTTTTTACAAAATTCAAATGGAATGTTTTTTAACATATACATCGATAAGTAACTTACCCACCACCATGACTATTTTATGAAATGTTTCTTCTTCTAAAAGTTTACATTAGTTTAAAAAAATATTTGATTAAATATTGTTTAAATATTTCAATTACATTACCTTTATTCTTTTAATGGCCACGATTTTATTTCAAAAACCTATATTCCAAATGAAGTGATGGTCACCTGTCATTTCTCGATTAATTTTTTGATTGTTAACATTCACTCGATAAAATCACTTTCTTGTAATCATTTTTCATTAGAAAATGCATTTCTATGAAATATATATATATTCATTGTATCATGGATATGATTATTTCCTAAAACATATACCATAATGTCATTTAGTTATCTTGGGAAATAATTATAAATATCTTTTTTACACAATATGAATTTTCCTGATAAGGAATATTGTTCATGAATTAAATTGATCATTTGATATATGAAAAATTACTTAGATATTTAGTGATGTTTTGGCCCTGAATTTATATTTTCCATTGATGCATTTATAGGTCTCATGAGACAAATTATTTGGACAAATTAAATGCGTTTTAACTGAAAATTATAAACTATCCTATGAAACGTCTTGATAGTATTGATATCATAATATCTAGTATCATGATTTCTAAAAAATTAATCAGTTTCTTTAATTTGGATTTCATTTATTATTATCCATGATATTATTCATTTATATTATCCATGGATACATTTTCTCTCAATTTATTCATTAAATTGAATGTGTGTTTAGTTATTTACCATGCCACGTCCATTATTCATTATTAAATTATGATATTCAATTTATTGATTAAATGAAATGTGTTTTAAATTATTAACCATTAAATATTTATTATGGCTTATTAGTTCATGATAACTTATATTTTTTGTAACCCTAACTGAGCATTTGATCTAAACCTTATTTTCATTCCTTTCCCAAGGATATGAAGAAGAATGTTTTTAATGAATAAAATGATTCTAAATGTTTACCATTACTATGTTTTAAATTTTATTCGAAATATAAAATGGGTTTCATGTAAATTTCTTATTCACCAAAACAACTAAAATGATCAGTCCTTTAAGATTTTACACCCTATATTTACCACACCATGAGATTTTTATTAGATAGATTTTCTTTTTCAAATTTATTTGATTTAATGTGTTTTAAAATACACAAGGATAAACTGGTTCTTCATGAAACACAATCTTAGCTTGCGTTATAATCAACATTATACTTGGATTGTGTTATACACAATTTTGAGTTCTTTTTATACGTTTCATTTCAAGAAATGTCGTGTTCAAGAAAACAACTAAATATTATTATATTACCATATAACCAAGTCATTATAATAGTGGGTATGAACAATATTAACTGAATTATAAAAATATGATTAATTATTTTGTGATCAATTAAAGATTAGTGGAAATAAAACACCTTTTCAATAAAATGTCATGTTTTTCTGAAAAAAAATTTAAATGAAAATAAATCAGTCTATAAAATAAGAAAATCACTGTTTATGGATTTTATTAATGAAATATATATTCAATATACTAAATATAATGTTTAAAATTCATATTATATGTTTTATAAACATGATGTAAGAACAAATTCATTTTTTGAATAAAAGAAGTAGTTTTCAAAAAAAATTGTAATTTATCCGCCATTTGAAGGAACACCGATTTAAAATCAATTTTTTGAAATATTAATATATTCTATTTAACAAAATAAACATCTTATTTTTATGTGGGTTATAAAAATTTACATAGTAATAATTTGGGATATTTGTTTGAAATTTTATAACTTTTGATGAATAATAAAAACATGCTAAATTTTAATTGAAAACAATTTTTTTCATTGAACTAATTTATGTAGTTAAATTATAGTATTGAATTGTTTTAAAGTATAAATAGAATATATTTTAATCAAGTAATATAATTCAGGCCATTTTAATTAATTTTACATTGAATTAAAAGTAAAAACATTTCAATCTTTCACAATATTTTAAATTTTAAAACTCATTTTCTCATTCTAACAATGAGATTTATTTTAAATTATTTATTAAAACTTCTATGTTTTGAATTTTTAAAAATGGATTCCATATTAAGAATTATTAGTTAAAATTTATTTAAATATATTTTATTTATTTTGGGGCATTTTGAATAGCGACATCAGTAATTTCTATTAATACGGTAAAAATGTAAATCAGGTAATTAAGGATAAATATAATATTATTACCCTAACACTTATCCTAATATAATTGGATGAGTTTTTTACCTAAAACATCCTTGGGTCTATATGGTATCCTTTTTAATCCACAATGATGAGATTTGGGCATTTAATATATTTTATTTAATGAAAAATTAAATATATCTTAATCAAATTTTAATAACATTATCATTTTTTAAAATAAGAGTATATAGAAGCTAAATTTGATTTCAAAAACTCATTTAAGAGTTAAAATCGTTTTATTTATAATGGTAATTTATTTTTAATTTTTGAGAAATAAATAATTAACTTAATGGATTTTACATTAATGATGCATAAATTATTTAATTGATGAAAAATCAATAAAATATTTTTTATTAAAATAATAATAACCATTAAAACATCAAAACAGTTGACCAAATATTATTGGCCGATTATACCTAGACACTAACCATCCAAGGGTCCGGTTATTGACCATTTAGATCCATATGGAAATGATTATTACACCTATCATATTTTATTTAAAGTAATGTTAATTCTGTCACATACAAGTTTTGATAAATATTACAATTTTAATGTATGGTTTCTCAAAATATATATTCGACTATAAGTAATATTCTGAAATAATGAGGATTTATCTTCATAATAGTATTTTATTTTTAATTTTTACCCAAAAAATATGTATATTAAATAATTACACAAAACAGATGTAGTAATTAATTTATTAATGAAAATATAAAATTAATGCTATTAAAAATACTAAAATAAATATAATATGAGATAATGAATATATCCAACAAATTTTCCAGATCATCTTGAAACCATAGTGATAAAATAAAATAATTTTTTCTAGTTTAACATCTTATATTTATATTTTTAAAAATCCATTAAATGAATAGTGTCAAAATTGACACTATTGATATTTTGTAAAATGATGTATTATTAAATTATTTAAAAATCATAAAATATTTTAAAAAATTTTAAAAAAATATTATTTACTCTAAAATTTTCTAAATTTTTGATTTATGGTAGAATTGACCTCAAATAAATAAAATTACACTATTTTAATATTGAATAATCTGTTACCTTAGTTAAAATTAAAATATAATAACTAAGGGTTAATTTTAATGATAATGTTTAAATTGAAATAAATAGTTGTACAAAAAAATATTTTGTGGTGATATTACAACCTTATCTCAACTAATATTAGAAACTAAGAAGTTTTGATGGTTTTTTATGTGGTTTTATTTTATTATAAATTAAAAAATTTGGAGATTTCAAATCATCCCCTCACATTAATTATAAAAGGGCACATCAACCCTCATTTCTTAACTTCACATTGTGCCTTTAATCTCATAAATACCTAGAATATTTCAATTCTAAACTTCCCAAGTCACATTATAGATGTGTTGGTATTTTCAAAACACCAACTATAGTGCTTTTAGTGGTGATCTAGAGGGATCTAATCGATGAAAAGGTAATCTTCTATATCGATTCCGTTAAACTTATTTCTTATTCTACTTCCTATTACATTGTTGTTTACATTATAAATTACTAAATAAAGTATCAACTATATACTTAAATGTTATTATGATTATGGAAAAACTATATTCCACTTTCTATCCATCCTAGGAAAAATAAAATCACAACGCTTTCATATATACAATTTACCATCTCCACACTGTGGTGTAATATGTTTTTCACCACCATCTTACTTGGATGGATGTAATGATGGAAATAATAACTATATATGATTATTGTAAAATAATATTTATTATAGAAAATATATATATATCATCCACTTCTATACCATTTCATAATTATGGGAATGATATCATCGATCGTGTGTACGTACGCCCTACCGTCTCCAAGATGCGATGTAATTAATTAAATCATGATTATAAAAATGTATAGAATGAAAAAAATGACTTATTTATATTAATATCATTCTATAAATTATATAAATATAACCTATTAAGTAGAACAATAAGTTATTTATCAAGACATGCTTAATAAAATAAAATAGTAAATACCTGAAAGACAAGTAATAATGTTATTCACAAATAAGTAATAATATGATCTATTATAATTTAATAAAAAAGAATATGATTCTAGAATAAGTTATTTATTTCGATCATTATACATGAGTTCGGATATATACAAAGGATATATATCCTATGGTAAGGGATTATTTTGTCTCACTTTTATTTTTGTGGGACATATGCCCTATACACCACCTAATTATTTTATGTGGTGGTTATGATGACCTTATATTTTTTTATGGTTTTAATTATTGAGGATATAATATTTATATATGAATAATATTTTGTTTATTTTATGAGTCATATGATTCGACTGATTATAAATTAGAAGTGGATAATTTACTAATATCATTATTATCTTAGATTGTTTATATATAAGTATTTACTGAGTTATATTTATCATCCACATTAATGTTTTATAAATATATTTTCATAAAATATTTAATACTATAATATGGATGTTTAAACTCATTTTTACCTAATATTTAATTTTTACTATTTTTTTGAATAAAATCTTTATTTTGTTCCAAACAAGTTATTTTTTACTTTTCTGGAAAAAGTAAAATAATAATGTTTTTAACTCATACTACATGAATGGATTTTTATGATTTCATAATGCCTTATTTATATTATGATTACCTTATAACTTTTCATGGTTATCTTCGAAGAAATTATATTCTTTTAAAATTTTGTGGTGTTTTAAGAAAAGAAAAAGAAATTTAAGACGAAAGAACATTTTCCTCAAGAATCAATTTCAAGTCTTTTATCAAAATAATTTTCCAAATAAGATGACATTATTTAATAAGTTTATGTTTCAATTATACTATCCCTATTATTCCTATTATTAGATTATTTTGATGATATTTATGTACTCTATTTGATTTTTATATATTATTTTATGATGGAATGATGTTTAAGAATCACATTTTATTCCTTGGGATATGCTATGTTGAATGATTTATGTTATTATGGCACACAAATGTATAGTTTTCATTATGTGATGGGTCATACCTATGTCTCCCTCTAATGTATGGGGAAAATATTTATATCTGATAAGATAGACAGGACTGGAACAACAAGTAAATATTGTTCAGTAATAAAGGGGTGGAATGACAAGTAAATATGGTTCAGTAATACAGGGCTAAAATGAAGGGTGAACTCGGCTCAATAAAGGTCTTTATCCACTAATTTAGTCTCAAAAAAAAGTATTTACTAATATATAAATTATTTTCTATGATTATGTCTATGACTCAATTTTATGTCTTATTCAAATGATATTTTATCATGGCTCATGTTCTATTATGTTTTAGGTTTTATGAACTACCAAGAATTATTTCATGACTCAAGATTTTGATATATGATATACATGGTATGATTTTAAAAAGATATTTTTAAGTTTATACATTTTTTTGTTCATTTTTTATTTGATATTTTTATTTTTTTACCATTATTTAGCATATGACCTCACTCTTTTCATATTTTTTCATTTCCTCGGGATATAATGAATGTTTGTATGTAGGAAAACTAAAGGGAAATATATTTATTGGATATATTGAAGATTTTCCCCCAATTAGAAGAATGTTTTCCAAATTTCCAAAGTCACTAAACTAATATGGTATTTGTGTGTCTATTTGTGTCATGTATTATGTATTTCTCAATAGTAATGTAATTTTGGTATATGTCATGCTTAGGTCTTTAATGTTGGTATCAGAGAGTAGGTTTAGTCAACCCGTAGAAACATGGATGCGAAAAAATTAGTGAGATGCCAAGATATATTTATAAGGATTTTTTAGTGATGTCTTAAGTGTAAGTCTATTTACATGTTATAATCATGTGTTTTTGTGACTATAATAATCTTGAAAAAACTAGGAATAAACCACTGAGATCATAGATTGATATATTATATTTATAATTTAAATAACTTATGTATTTTTAATCTCTAATATGTATTTCTCACACTCTTCATTCTAGTCTTAGTAGAACTTAGTTAACCTTCAATGTTTTAGATGTGGAATGTATGGGAATTATGAAGACTAATTCCCTAAGTGGAAATATAATAAATAGAATCATTAAGGTTGTATAAGTATTGGTTATACTTCTCATAATAAAGAGATTTTAAATAACATGATAAAGGTATGGGATGTTCTAACATTATTGTTTACTTTAAACCTAAGAATGTTGGTTAGATTAAGATTTAGGAACCTTAAGAAATGATTAGTATTTTAAGAAAGACTAAGATAATGGATGCAAAGTAATGGTTTAAGAATAATGTTGGAAGATTGAGTTGTATATGTTTTGGAATTCAAATATTACTTTAGATGAATCATGAAATATATAAGTGTTTTTAGAATAAGTTTTTCATTGAGGATTGGAAAAGATATTTTTCAAAGTTCTAAAGACCTAGAAAATTGATTTATGGGTAAAGTGATATATATTAATTGCGCATGATTAAGGGAAAGATAACCCTTAATATGTCCCTTGTATAAAGATAATGATGTTTGGATAAATATATGTTGTATTTGAATAAGTGAATTGGATGATACTAGTTTCTTGGGAACTAATAATGGATTTATTGTCAAGAGGGTTATGCTATCATCGATGAAGTATATATATTATTAGGACTGAAGGAATATATCCAATATGTTTTGGAATAAGAAAACATTCATGTTTTCAATAAGGATATATGGTAATTTAGGTTATTACCATGACATAATAGAATACATGATGAAGGTATTCACATGTTTGGAATATGACCACCAAGGGAAACCTTATGATTAATGAGAGATAAATTTTAAGAATATTTAGTGTGTCTATTTATAAATTTTTGGATTTTTAGATTTTAAAAGTATTATAAGGTTATCAATTTATGGATATTTTAAGTTAAACATACAATGAAGTTTGTTAGAATAAATTATTATCTCACCGTTGATGGACTTACATATATTGAATAACTTGTGATAAATTTTTTGTGATAAATACAGATGGAATGACGTATCATTCAATTAATGAATCTCATGATTTTCTAAACCTTCAAGAATGATAAATTCAACTTCATTTATGTGAATAAGAGATGATCTGGTAATTGTTCAATCCATGAAAAACTTTGAGATTATACTGAAATAAAGTATTTCTTCTAAAAAATTCTTCAACATTAGGAAAAGGTTCTTGAAACTAATAATGATATTCTAGTAACTTGTTATCTGATGAATCATATGATCCCTTATATCATCATATATTTATGGATTTGTGATTATTAGATTTTACCTAACCATGTTCTCTATCTCCCTCCATCAGAACATGATAGTTATATTTTTCTTCCATGTCTATGTTTTCACTTCACACCTATGTTATCCTATGTGGAAAACCAGTGATGAGTCAACTTGGGTAACCATTATCTTTCTATATTACATTATTTTAAAATAAAGTTTTAGTATTCCTTTTATGATGTGTATTTCTATGAAATATACTTTAAAGTATAAATCATTTTATAATCCCGAAAAAATTTAAGGGAGAAATTAATTATTAGGGGGTAGAATGTCACACCCCAAGATTTATATGAGATAGATTTTCTTTTTTTAATTTATTTGATGTATTGTGTAGTAAGATACACCAGGATAAACTCACAATACACACAACACTACCTAATCTTGTGGTATACACACCACTATGCTTGGATTATGTTACACATAATTTTGAGTTCTTTTGATATATTTCATTTCCCGCAAGACCGAGTTCAAGCAAACAACTAAATATTATTAAGTTACCTTATAAACTAGTTATTATAAAAAGATTATGAAGAATATTAACTGAATTATCAAAATATTTTTAAATCGTTGGTGAGAAATTAACAATAAGTTAAAATAAAACCCTTTTTCAATAAAAGGAAATGTTTTTCTAAATACCTATTTAAATGAAAATAAGTGAGTTTATAAAATAGTAAAACCATTATTTATGGATTTAATTTATGAAATATATATTTAATATATTCAATATAAAGTTTAAAATTATTCTTCTATGTTTAATATAAATGATATAACAACAAATTCATTTTTTTGAATAGATGATGTATTTTTCAAAAATGTACTTTTTCCGACTTTTGATGGTGCACCCATTTTAAATCTAGTATTTGAAACTTTTATATATTATTTTTAAAAAATAATATTTATCTTTTGAAGAGGTATATAAACTTTAATTTGGATGAATTTTTGAAATTTATCTGAAATGTTTCAAGTTTTAAGGAATAGTAAAAATATAATAAATTTTAATTGAAAACAACTTTTTTCAACGAAATAATAAATATTTTATAAATTTTATTATTTAATAGTTCAAAATTATAAATATAATATTATTTAATATTTAATATAATGTTGGTCATTTAGATTTATTTTACATTGAATTCAGAAGTTAAAATATTTCTATCTTTTGTAATGTTTTAACTTTCAAAGCCCATTTTATCATTGCAACAATGAGATTTATTTTAAATTAATTATTGAAACATCTAGATTTTGAATTTTGAAAAATAGACTCCATATTTGGAATCGTTAGTTCCAAATTATTTAAATATATTTCATTTATTTTTGGACATTATGAATAGTAATTTCAGTAATTTTTATTAATACGGTAGAAAGTTAAATTGGGTAATTAAGGGTAAATATAATATTATTATACTAAAACTTGTCCAAATATAATTGTATGATTTTTTTGGACCTAAATCATTCTTTGGTTGAAATGGTATCCTTTGAAAACCACTTGGATGAGATTTGGATATTTGATATATTTTATTTAAATAAAAGTTAAATAGGTCTTACTCAAATTTTAATAACATTATCATTATTTTAAATAAGGTTATGTAGAAAATAAATTCAACTATAAATACTAATTTCAAATATGAAATATTTCTATTTATCATGGTAATTTATTTGTAGTTTTTCGGAAATAAATAATTACATTTAAGTGTTATATATTGATGATTCAAAAATTATTTGATTGATGGAAAATCAATAAAATAATTTTTATTAAAATGATAATAACCTTTAAAAACAAAAACAGTTGACCAAATATTATTGTTCAAGTATATCTAGACCATAATCATCTGAGGGTAGAGTTGTGGACCATTTTGAGCCATAGGGAAGAGATTACAACACTTATAATATTTTATTTGAAGTGATGTTAAAGTTTTCATATTCATGTTTTAATAAATATAACATTTTTAATGTATGATTTTCCAAGTGAAATTTTATAATATAATTATTATTATTAAATTTATATAATTTATCTTTAATATATTATTTTATTTTTAATATTTACCAAAAAAATACGTATATTAAATAATTACACGAAACTGATGTAGTAATTATTTTATTAATGAAAATATTAAAATAATATTAATAAAAATACTAAAATAAATATAATTTAGGATATTTAATATATCCAAAAAAAATTATATATATTCCCTTGACACATTAGATTTATAATAAAATAATTTTTTTTGAGCTTAACATCTTATCTTAATATTTTTAAAAATCATTTAAAGGAATAGTGTCGAAATTGACACTCATGATATTTTTTCAAAATAATTTATTATTAGATTATTTAAAAATCATAAAATTTTTTAAAAATTATAAAATAAATATTATTTAATCTAAAATGTTATATATTTTTAATTTATGTTCTAATTGAAAGAAAATAAGTAAATATTACACTGTTTTAATATAGAACAATATGTTATATTAGTTAAAATTAAAATAGAATTTATAAGGGTTAATTGGAATATTAAGGTTTGAATTGACATAAAATCTTCTCTAAATATTATTTTTTAATGATATTAAAACCATATCTCAACTCATATGATAAAATAATACATTTTTGAGGTCTTTTTATGTGGTTTTATTTTGTTATAAATTAATATTTTTAGAGATTCAAAATGTTCCACTCACCTTAAATATAAAAGGACACATCCTCCCTCGTTTCCTCACTTCACTTTGAGCCTTCAAGATCCGTCATCCTTTACCTATTTCACTTTTTAACTTCCCTCGTCACATTTTAGAGGTTTTGGTCTTTTCAAAAGACCAACTATAGTGCTTTAAGTGGGGATCTAGAGGCAGCACGTCGAAGAAGAGGTAATCACCTCTATTAATTTTTTCACACTTCTTTCTTATTATACTTCTTATTACTTTATTATATTCATTATGAAGTAATAACTATATTATCACCTACATATTGAGAAGTTATTATTATTATTATGTAATAACCATATTTCACCTTTAATCCATCCTATGAAAAATGAAATCACCACACGTGTGTACGTACAGCTTATCATCTCCACACCGGGTTGTAATCTGTTTCTCTTCATCATCTTACTTGAATGGGTGTAATGATGGAAATAATAAATGTATATGATTATTATAACATGATATGTATTTTGGAATAAAATATATACCATCCACTTCCGTACCATTTCACAATTATGGGAATGATATCGTCGCTCGTGCGTATATACGACCTACCATCTCCATGATGTGATGTGATTAATTATACATCATATCAATTAAAGAATGATTATATGAATATATATAATGAAAAAAATATGAAATATATTATATTACTATCATTACGGAAATGATATAACTATAACCATAGATGCGTAACAATAACTTATTCATTAAAACATTCATATTAAAATAAAGTGGTTAATACCTGATAGACGAGTAATAATGTTATTAAAAAATGGATAATAATATGATAACTTATGATATCATAAAAATGAATATGATTCTGGAATAATTTAATTACTTAAATTATTATACAAGATGTTTGGATACATACAAAGGATATCGGATGTAAGGTAATGGATTATTTTGTTTCACTTTTATTTATGTGGGACATATGTAACAATTAGGCCATGTTGATAGCACAGACACCCCGCATTAACATGGTCATCGGGTCCTTGCCCACCAGGTACAACCAGTTTCCCCTGTAGACATGTGGCCTCCACCCTGGGGCTCACCCACATGCCCGAATAATTCATATGACTAATGAGATTCCCCATAGGCCAACACATGACATTTCTAGTGTGCTTTGTCCTCAAAACACACACCCTAAGAAATATCCCAGAAGGTCACCCATCCTGATCACTACTCCAGGAAAAGAATTCTTAACTGTGAAGTTCTAATCAGGTAGGGCTCTAAAAAGGAAGGTGCACCTAGTTGACATTAGTCATATCATTTTTTCATTTAACTCTTTATCAGTATGGGGTGTTACATTCACTCCCCCTTTAGAGCACAACACCCTCATTGTGGGCCGTATATCTCAACCCAGGTAGTGCACCACACTTAATGTTGGGTTCCTCCTTTAATACCAAATGTAAAAATAGGGCCCCACTGACATCATAGACACCCCGCATTAACATTTTTATCAGATCCTAGCTCCCCAGGTACCACCAGTTTCTCTTACGGACACGTGGTCACCACCCTGGGGCCCACCCACATCCACGAACATGTCATCTGACTAATGAATATCCTCACATCAAAACACATGTCCTTTACTCTGGTACAGTTTCTATGGAATCATGGGTGAGTATAAGAGAAGACTTGGGAGATACAGGCTGATGTGCGATCACAGTGGCCATAGTTGTTCACAGATTCTTCTTCATCATCCATAGAAGGGCAATTTGGGGATGAATTTCTTTAAGGGGGGTGTTTCTAAGATTCTAAGTCTTCTTTTAGGTATGGATCTTGATTTTAGGTTGTTTTTTAGGAAAAATTAATGAAAGATAATTTTTTGACTACACGTTGTGTATTCCCATGGACACACCATGTACCCAGTTTTTATGTACAGGCTTGTGATGACCATGAGGTGGTTGAGTACATGGTCGTGTGGTGACCTGGTAGACCCTCATAATTTAGTGGTTGGTTAATGCTACTAAAATTCATGTATTTTTAAAGATCACATCATATAGTTTTCATTTTATTTGATATATCGAGAGAGAGTCACATCTCATGTCCGGAATCATCTTTTTTTTCCCACATTTCGTAAAGGAGAATTATAGAAGGGCTGAAGAACTCTGAACCCTTCTGATTATCCATCTAATCTTTGATTGAGACACATTCGAGTGTGTTGGAATCCCAACGGTGAGTTCTGAAAACCCATAGAGCCTTTATTCATGATTCCTCTTCTGTTGTGAGGTATTCAAAGTTATGCATTTTTTCAAATTTTTGTACATCTACGCCATTTTAGGCAAATTAAAGGTTCAATGTTCATGTATATCGATCATACGACATCAAGTTATGTGTTTTGTGCCTTTAATTTTTTTTCTTTAGATTATATATGCTAATAGGGATGCATACCCATGTTTTGGGTATTGCGTGATTTGGAATTTAACACTATTTATTACCTACTATGGTTGGATTGATTGATAAATGGTTGTTTCTTGTGCGTAAGGATAGATACCTTATCTAAGGGACAAAATGTGGGTGATATTACCTCTAATGATTGTTTATGGACGATTGATCTAGGATACTTTCTAGGATTTCCTTTTTTCCATGCCATGTATTGTTAGGATGGATTTTTTGTTTATATGAAATGCATTTGATATGATTTGAAACTGTTTAGAAATGTAGTAATTATAGATTACATGAGATGCTTTGATTTGGTATGCATGCTATTTTTCTAATGGACCATCAGAGCCTTGGACCTAGAAGACTGAGAGGACTTCCAGATAATTATCACTAGACCATGAGAGCCTTGGTGTAGATGATTGACCCAGTTGGTCATTTATAATTTATTTATTCTATATTGCACCAAAGAGGATATCGACCGTGAGATCTTCCCAGGTGGTAATTTATAAGGTATTGATGCTATGTTAGACTAGAGGGGTTAAGCTATGATAACTTTCCCAATGTTTCATTTGTGAATAATTGAATGATTGTGCTGAGTTTTTCCAGCCAAAGTGAAATCTTGGACTCGCTTTTACTTGATTACTTCGATCATCTTCTGAGACATAGGTTTTGTTTCCTTGCATGGGGGATACCGAGCTTAGGCTAGATCATAGGGCTACATGATTTAACGGATGGATAATAAATACTAATTAATGTAATTGAAAACTATAGAATTTTTTACTTTTGAGTACCTCCTAATTTATTTCTTCATTCCTTCATATTATGTGCTCTATACATTCACTTAATTTTAGGAGAAGATATTTTTGTGGTTGCCTACTAGGATTTGTCTCACATCCTATTTGGTTCATGATTGTGGATCCAAATAGATTATATGATTGAAAATATAGATAAGGGAATTTTCCTCTATTCATTAGGTACTTGATTGTTATTGGAGCTGGAGAGCATGGGACCAATCTGAGGCTTGTGATGCTACCGAAGTTTATTTGTCGCTTTTTTACTTTTGTTTCTATATTACTTTCCAAAATTATGAATTGTTTGGATTTTTTATTAGATACATATGACATGCCTCATATATATATATATTAAGGCTCTTGTTGGATTTACTTCAAGTATTCTACTATTTATTTCTGTTTTGTATTATTGTTTCCTCTAGTGTTTACTATTTTGATTCCACAGTGTATACTATTTCAAAGAGGGAATAGTTTCCCCAATATTACACCTTCTCCCTCAATACTAGTCTTCCTCCTCTGGAATTTTGGGAAATGTGTTTGAGTTCAAGTTTCCAACCAGGTTCGAGGCACCTTTGGGCGGCACCTAGATTCGGGATGTTACAACATTTTCCGTATACACCACCAATTTCATTTCTGTGGAGTTTATGCTTCCGATTAATGTTTTTATGATTATTATTATGAAGTTTATGATATTTACATATGCATATTATTTTATTTATTTTATGTGGCATATGATTCAACATATTATAAATTGGTAAGGGATAATTTCACAATCTCGTTATTATCCGGGATTGTTTATACATAAGTATTTAAATTTGTATATTTATCATCCACATCCATGTTTTCTAAAATATATTTCATAAAATATTTACTATTATCATATTTATGTTTAAAATAATTTCTACCCATTATTTAGTTTTTATTATATGGTTTGAATGGATTGTTTTTTTGTTTTCCAAACAAGGTACTTTTTGACTTTTCTGGAAAAAGTATGAGAAGAATGATTTTTTAACTTATATGGAATGAATATATTTGAATGATTTCATAATTAATTATTTAAATTAAGCTTCATTTAAATATCTTCATGGGTATATTCAAATTGGTTATTTTCTCTTAAAATTGTGTAGTGTTTTAAAAAAAGAAAACTTATTTTAAGAAGAAAGGATTTTTTCCTCAAGAATTGTTTTCAAGTGTTTTATCAAAATTATTTTCAATATAAGTTGAAATTATTTAATAAGGTTATGTTTCAAATATAATAAACTAATTATTACTATGATTTTATTATGATTATGTTCTTGATTAAATCCATTTAATTTTATTGGATTATGTTATGATGGAATGATGGCTATGAAACCCATTTTATTCCATTGGTTTATGATATATTTAATTATTTATATTCATGTGGTAAAAATATGTATTGATTAAATTATTTGATGGGTGGGACCTATATCTCCCTCCAATTAATTGGGTAAATATATATATATATATATATATATCATGAGATAGATAAGATCAAAAAGACCAGTAAATCCAGTTAAGTAATACTAAGTTGGAATGCAAAGTAAATCTAGTTTTGAAATACAGGGATAAAATGAAGAGTGAACACAGCTCAGTAAATGAATTCCTCTACTATTATGGTCTTGTAAATGAGTCTTGACTAATATAGAAATTATTTTCTATGCTTATGTGTTTTCCATAATTTTACTTCTTATTCCAATGCTATTTTCTCATTGCTCGTGTTCCTCTATGAATCATGACTTAAGAACTTCCAAATATCATTTCATGACTCAATATTTGGATATATGATATAAATTTTTTTATTTTAAAATTTTATGTTCATTTTTATAAACTTTTATGTTATTTTTTCATTTTATATTTTCCTTTTTTACTCTTAATGAGCACCTGAGCTCACCCTTTTCATATGTTCTCTTTTCCCCTGGATATAAAGAAAGATTTTATGTAGGAAAACTAAAGGGGTAGATATTTTTAGGATATATTGAAGATATTTCACCAATTAGAAGAATGTATTCTAAATTTCTAAAGGAAATAAACTGATACAGTATTTGGGCATTTTTTTCTGACATGTATTATGTATTTTGGAGAAGTAATTTAATTTACATGTATGTTAATCTTCAGCATATACAGTATCAACTAAAATGTAATAATGTAGATCATCAGATCTGGGTTACTAGACGTGGGGTTATTATAGTTGGTATTAAATGAAGATGGGTAAAAACATTGGGCACTAGATTAAGGAAAAACATAAATTTGGGAAAAACCTATGATATACATTGAGTATAAGTATATAAGTACTTCCTAATGTTTTGGTAATGAAGATATTATGTTATTTTCTGAATTAATACATCTTTTTATAGATACTACAACTTGATGTGGTTCTTATTCAATTGTACATAGTGGTAATAACACACAAAAGGATTCAATTGGATTTGACATAATGGTCACTTGTGTAATGACAATAGGTTTTACTGTGAACCTGGTTTTATACTCATAGGGATGTGATTAGGATAATTTTAATTTTATTTGTAAACCATTATTAATGATTTTAAAATTATGATGTATCTCAAGAAACCATTTTTTGACTCCTATATTAAAAATGAACAAATTTTCAATTTATTTTATTTATTACACTAGATTTAGAAATATAAATTATGATTTAAAATTAATAGGTTCATGAGCTAATCTAGTATTTGTCATTGTTTAGAAGTTTCACCTAGAAGAATGAGGGGTATCAATACTATTGACAATGTAGAGATTTCGCTTCTATGTAAGCCAATACATATGGTATTGGAACTGAGTATATCATTGTTATATTAGGAATAATTAATCAGGTTATTAAATATATACATTCTTAAATAGAGAAACACATTTTTTCACAGGATGATCAAATTTTGGATCGCTTTATATGATAAAATATCCCATCATTTACTAATATTACTAATCCAATTATAGCTAAGTAATGGATTATATACCTTGAAAATATATTACCACCCTAGGTTTGTGATTAAAAGGGAAAGATAATCTTAAAATGTGGATGTACATATTTTATAAGAATACATTGATGTATTTGCTAAGGAATTACTTAGACATAAACTAAAGCATGTTGTTTATTTTTTTATTGATTTGATCCTTGGTGTAGTACATATATCAGATACTTCATATAGAATAACCACTATGTAATTACTAGATTTTAAGAAATAATAAGTTGATTTTTGTGATATAGGAATTATTCTCCCTATTGATTCACTATGGGGATCCCTTATTCTCTACATTACAAAGAAAGATGGATCCATGTGGTTGTGCATCGAATATAGGGAAATCAAATCCATTAAGAAGAAATAGAATGTGTCATCTAACTTTAATTAATGACTTATTCAATCAACTTCATTGAGATCAATATTTTTCAAAGATTGACCTTCATTCTATATATCTTAAATTATGAGTAAAGAAGGATGGATTTCTAAAAATAACATTACAAATGAGGTTTGAACAATATAAGTTTACAGTAATTCAATTTATATTTAAAAAATTCACCCTATGTTATTATAGATCTAATGAATACATTTTTGAAGTAATATCTTTGAAATTTTGTTGTAATATTAATTGATGACATATTTTTGTATTCTATGAGTTATGAGGACCATGATAATCACTTGTATATAATTATTGAGACACTTGAAATAAAATATTTATATGTTAAATTTATTAAGTGTCATTTACTACTATAGGAAGCATCTTTTCATGTCAATAAAGTCTCTAATAAGGTAACATCACTTGATCATGTGAAGAAAAGGGGGTCAAAGAATGAAATAACCCAATGATTATAACTAAAGTATGTAGTTTAATTGGGTAGGGTGGTTTCTATCAGAGATTTGAAAAGAAAATTCCTCCATTGGATAACCTGTTAACCATGCTAACACATAAAGGGGTTATGTTTATATGGAAAAAGAACTGTGATATTGTTTTTAATATTTTAAGAGGATATTGTTCAATGATCAGATTTTAACTCTACCATCATGAAATGATGGGTTTGAGATATTCAATGATGCATTAAAGAGGGGACTTGATTATATCATTATATAAAATGATAAATTTTTTGTATATGCATCAAGGTCTTTAAAGACTCAAGATTATAATTATTCAAGCTATAATGTTATGTTAGAAGTTGTAATCATTCCTCTAAAGATATGATGTAATAATATCTATGGTTAATGATATTTTATATACACTGACTATCAAAGACTAAATTACATATTTTAAAAAACTGATCTCAACATGGGAAAAAGGATATGGCTTGAGATAATAAAGGATTATGATATTCTAATACAATACAATCGAGGGAATTAAATAATTTAATAGATGTGTTGAGTAGGAAATATCACAGTGTTATGACCTAAATGAGGATTAATAGTTATATTATGTTCATTTATCTAGTAAAGATATATTTGGTAATTATTAAGAAAGGTGAGACATAACTACTTTTTCAAATGATTGTAAAACCATATTTATTGGAAAACGTAAAATTTTCCCAATCTGTTGATGAGAATTTTTAGAACAAAATTAATGTGGTGAGTGATGTGAAGTTGGGAAAAAACTTTTTGGAGATAGCATCCTAAAAAGTGTGAAAATATTATATGTTTTGTCTATAAATGAGTATAGGCTATAATTATTTGATGATAATCATACATGAATATCACTATATACCCTAGAAGCAATAATATGTATAATCATTTTAGGGAACATTATTTGTGGGATAACATGAACTAGGGAATTACTGATTATGTATCAAGATGATGGGTTTCCCAATAGGTGAAGGTTAACAGATAGAATCTTAAGTGATTCATGCAACCAAATCCTATTCTAATGTTTATGTTTGATGATATTTATAAGGACTTTGTTATAAGACTACCTAAGATACCAAAATATAATGATGCAATATGTATTCTTTGTTATCGCCAAACCAAATCTGAAGATTTTCTCACTATAAGAGAAGATTTTCATCTAGAGAACCTCATAAGGCACTATATTAATTATATTT
This sequence comes from Viscum album, assembly GCA_963277665.1. Classification (NCBI taxonomy): domain Eukaryota; kingdom Viridiplantae; phylum Streptophyta; class Magnoliopsida; order Santalales; family Viscaceae; genus Viscum; species Viscum album. Next base: position 165,178,415 of record OY728149.1, read on the forward strand.
TAATACATCAGGGAACACCACAATTATTTTTTTCTTTTCATTCCCTGTATATTACAACAAAATTATTGAATTGTTTTTAGAAGTCTCCTGATAATGCACTTCATTTTAGTATCGTCTATCATCCTCAAATTGATGGATGGTAGTAAATGAATATTAAAACATTAGAAGACATTTTTATGTATTTATCATATTAATGTAAAGATATGTTGGATTAGTATTTACCTTTGGTAGTTTTTTCTTATAACAAATTTTTCCATTCAATAATTCAAATGGAAACATATAAAAAAATATATGTAAATAGATGCCATAATCCAACCTATTAGGATGATGTTTTTGGAAGTACAATTGTTGGAACTGAACATGTTAAAGAGACAAAAAAATTTAAAGACAATTCAGTCTCATATTAAACTAGACCGAAGTAGGAAAAAGTGTTGTGTAAAAAATAAGAGGAAAAATATGGATATTGAAGTGGCAGATCATGTTTTCCTAAAAGTGTCTACATTGAATAGTGTCTTGAGGTTTGGTAATAATGTAAAACTGAGCCCTAGGTACATCATAGCCTTTTAAATTCTATAAATAATTAGATATGTAGACTTCTGGTTGGAAATTACACCAAGACTCTATGGTTTACATGATGTGTTCCATATATCTTTATTATATAATTACATGTTGTACCCAACACATATTCTTTCTTATAAAGAAATAGAATTAGAAAATGATCTATCTTACTGTGATGAAACCACCCAAATTTTTGATACAATAGAGAAAGTATTGAGGAATTAGAAGAATCAACTTGTATAGGTTCTTTGGAGAAATCTTAAAATGGATCAATCAATGGGGGAACTGGATGATGTTATTATGAATTACCACTCTAGTTGGTTTAGAAGGTTACATCCATTAAAATTTTGAGGAATAAATTTTTGTCGCTGGAAATAATGTAACACTTCAGCCTCAATTGTAGGAAAATATAATTTTCATAAAATAATAATATAGTTATTAGTTCAATTATTCAGAGAGAAAAAATTATAATCTTATATAATGAATATCAATTTTGAACTTACGTGGTCAAAATAATCCTTGATTTACTTTTTTGAAATTTTCTTCTACAATTAAGGTTTTATAAATAATAAAAAATATAGAATTTTACTATTACCTATTTAATTAATAATAATGTATAATATTATTTATAATTAATAATTTATTATCTTTAATTTTAATATAAATAAATACATGATAATTTGGTGGTAAATGGGTATATTTGATGAATAAATTTATTTTTTTCAGAGAACTATTTTTGTTTAAAAATGCAAAATGTTTATCCATTTGAATTAATTAAAACAATATCTAACGATGAATGATATAAATGAAACTAAAAAATTATATATCCAAAAATGTTTTTTTAAATCCATATAATTAATATTACAAGTCATATATTTAATATAATATATTCTCAATGTCGAAAAATTCTTTTCTAGAAAAATCACCATAGAAAATGATTTTTGATTTTTTTTATAATAAATAATGTAAATATTAAAAAATGAATTTAATAAAATGGATTCCATATTTGGAATCAGAATAATTAATATTATGAAACAAGTTCAACAAATTTTTGGTCATAATGATTTGTAAGGACATTAAAAATTAATTATCACAATTAAGGTTAAAGCTACATTTTCCATGTTTCATGCACTTCTATTAAAATTAATATTCCAAAAAAATAATATTTTTTGATGAATTTTAATAAAAAATTATAATAAAATGTCCCAAATTATCTAATTTGTATGATCTTATTTTAGTTCTAAAGTATTTATTAGCAAGATTAAAAACTTGTTATGATAATGAAATTAAAAATGTTAAAAGATAGTAACCTTAAAGGATATAGAAATGAAGTGTTTAAAACATATTTATTTTTATATGGTCGATTTTTTCATAGAAATTATCCTCTATAAACCTAATTATTTATCATTTTTGTAGGAAATACTGGTGGTAGTGACTTCCCATTATTGAATAGTTTTGGGAATTTTAAAAAAAAAATCCTCCTCAGTTATAAAAGGAAACTCATTCCCCTAACATCTTCACAGCTCTAAATCCATTTGGTTAGAAAACCCCCCAAAACATTCTCCCAAAAATCTTTAGTATCATTTTATGGGTCTTATTCACTCAAAAATATGAAACCTATGGTCCTTAGGAAGAGATCAAAATGAGGCTTCCCTAAGAGAAGGTAATCATCTAAACGAATCTCATTCTTTTTATTTATTCATTTTCCACCTTAAATTGTGTATAAGAATATAAATATAATTAAAAATTATATCACATATACTAAGATATTATTATATTTATGTAATAATATTTATCAATTTTCTTCTCCGTCAAATGGGTAAGAAATCAATCGATCTTGTGTACGGTGGTCTACCACCATGTAAACCGTTATATTTTGTTTCCCATCACTAACTGACATGGATAATCAAAATGATGGAAATAATGAATACATATAACACTTATTACATGATATTTTTTATTTAAAATTAATATACCATCTATTTCCATTCCCTTTCACCCATTAAGGGAATGATACCATCGCTCATGCGTACATACAGACAACCATCTCTTTGAAATGATATGATTCATTTTAAATATCAAACTATAATGAATAGTTAAAAAATTATATCATCAGTAAATATGATATTGTTAATATTAATATAATTATATTTATGATTTATCTATATCATAAGAACAAATATCTGAATATTCAAGCCAAAAAACTCATGAGAAAACAAGAAAATTAGCACCCAAAATAGTGGTAATAATAAATGATTTTTAATCTATGGGTAGACAATTTTTATAAGAGAATAATATATGACATTATAAATATTAATATAATTTATTTATCAATTAATAAAAATATAAAATTATCATATCAAAGGATAACAAATGACCTACCAAAGGGAAGTGTGATATAATGGATTTCATCTTAATTACCATTCCATTGAGACATATTTTTAAATATGCACCTATTCAATTTTATGGGATGTATATCCACATTCATGTATTTAACATTAAAAAATATTTATTATTTATGTTTATTATTTCAATTCATGATTATTTTAAGGTGTTGCAATTTTATCACACCTGGTTTGTTATGTTTTGGATTATGTTCCAGTTCGATGGGAATCCCAGTCTTTCTCGGGTTTTGGGTGTGATCGGTGTTGAGTTTTGAAGTTTTTACATTGTCTAATATGTTCCTCAAGTTTGATCATTGGATTATTTGAGAGTTTTTAAAGAAACCATTGTAGTTTCGGCTTGGCATTACCCTACACATGGTTGGCGCATGGTTTGATAAATCATGCGGTTGAACCTAGGTAATAGTGAAAAATGTATAAAACATACTGCAGAGTTGGTGTATGGTAGTTTGGTCTCTTAAGGGTAACTATGTGGCCATCTAATTCTTTGATAGTAGATTCTTCATGATTACCACACATTTAATAAATTGTGCAGCTAAACTGGGTGAGTTTGGCCAGAATTAAAATTTTAATTTTTCCTACACTGTCCCCTTGGGATTTTAGACACAAATGCACCCAAATTTTTTTCTCCTAGTGCGTCCAAACCTGTTGATTCCTACCCCTTTCTCTCCAAGACATTAATCTTACTCCTTTGATGTAGATCTAACAAACCCTCAATGTGGGGCTATTTTCCCAATGTAATTTCTCACCCTTTCTCCTCCTTCTTCCTTCTCCTTTAAAATTTTCTTGGTTTCCTCTTATCCTGTCATCATGGTCTTCCTAGCATATGTTTATCCCATGACTTTGAGGGGGGTTAATTTTGGTATTTTCTACAAATATTTATTGTTTTTGAACCCTTGTGGATGGATTTTGGGTGTGTGTTTACATTCCGCCATGGATTCAATGTAGGTTTCCTATTATGGTTCCCATTTAATATAAAATTCATATGTTTCAAGTTATTTTCACAGTCCATATGTTCTGAATATTGTTTTTTGATCCTCAAAATAATTATTTGGTGTTCAATGTTGCGGTTTATGCCTCGTTTTATGATAAATATTGTTGTTTTGTTAAAAATGTGCACACCTAGTGTTTGATAAAAACTTTCGTTATATTTTTCACATGCTTTGCATCTGTAAAATATTATTTTGAATTTTAAATGGATTTATGGAATGAAAATTGATTTTTTATACCTTGTTGAGTGTTTAATAGTAATTTTTTTGTTGAACATTGCAGTTCTAGTGTTAATTAATCGCCCGGGTCATTTTTATGAGTTATTTGCAATATAAAATGATTGGTTCGAGTTTATAAAGGTATATTCAATGTCAAAAATGTTCTTTTGGTGTTCCTTGTGCAGTTCCCCAAGTGGTCCTGGTTTTTACACAGAAATGTGTGTTAGTTTTTAGGTATTTTTTATGTGTGAGGATGAGTGGTCCATTTGGAATTTTACAAATGGTTTATTCCTTAAATGTGTAACCAGAATCATTTGAAAATATTTGAGAGATGTTTTGATGTGAAAATGGTGTGTTTACACCACTTTATGAAAAATAGAATTTATATCTTTGATAAATGTCAGTTTTTAGAATTGTACTTAAAGTCCCATTTGGTATCTTTGAGTAAATGTTGAAAATGTTTATTAGGAAAACCTCATTAGATATTCCTCATTCTAGGTAAGTGTATATAATGGATGGTATTTCTTTGTCGTGTAATACTTTTAATCCATTATTAGAGAGCCTCAGGTTGGACTCTATGTGTTCAGTTAATTCTAAGGAATGACATTGGTCCTTGGAGTGGCTCAAGGTGATGCATGATGTTTATTTGTTATTATATATTCATGTAATTGTATTCTCGGTTAGATTCTATTGTCTCATCCTTAGTGAGATAATTTTTTGAGAACAATTGTTGTACTGTTAGTGGATGGATTTACTAGTGGCCCATAGTAGGTGGATATATTTTGGATTTATATCTATGATATTGGGCCCCTCACTCTGTACTGAGTTAGGGTGACTAGGAATTCAGGTGTTTTGATTTCATCATTTGTGGCATTCCAATGGGTATGGGGTCTAATGTATTAGTAGGTTATATATTGTTCTTAATCTCTTAGGTTCACCGATGTCTACTCGTTCTTAGTTTCTTGCAGTGTTGAATGTGATACTTGTCTGTATATTTTTGATTTCCCTTATTATGTGACTACTGTAGTTATTTCATGTGTAGAGTTTTTATTTGAAAGTGATGTGTGGTTTTAAAATAGATTATGAAAACTATTTTCACAGAAAAGTGTTTTATCCCCTTTGTGCAAGTTAAAAATGTAAACATCACTTTCTACTTGAAAATGTGAATTTAGCTCCAAGGAAATGAAGTTTGATTTGGAAATGAATAAGGAAAGTGAGTCGTACTTTGTTTTTAAGTAAAATGGATAAGAAATTCATTCTTTTATATATTTTAGTTCAAACATGAAATTTTATTTTCTTTAATTTAAAAGGAAGTGAATTAGGAATAGATTATCGGGCTAGCCTATTGAGTTTTAAAACTCATACCTATAGTTCTTTTCTGTTTTTAGACCTTGTGTAGGTTTCAACATGAGTTACCTTTCTATGGTAGATATTTTATCTTTGTGTTGTAGAGTAAGCAAGGGGTCACATGCAGATAGTGTAGCCTTTTAGTCTGGTTTGTTTTTTAGAGTAGTTTAGTTGTAATTTCATATTCTTGTGTAAATGATGTTCAGTTTGGTTTCATTTATATATTGAACTTCTTGTACATCTTATTCTGTTTAGTTTTGTTTATTTATTTAGAATAATTGTTCCCTTTTTGTACTCTGATGATGCATGGCACTATTTGTCACCCCATAGGGATCAAGAACGCCCTTCGGGCCATGTTGTAGATCAGCTCGGGTGATTGGTTCAGGTTCGACCTAGGATGGTTCATGAAAAAATTGTATCATAGTAATTCGTATCATAGAGGACCATGCTTTTCAGAGAGTCCTTTGTTATTTGGTGATTTTATGGTATATGGAGTAGTATTTTTTGGAACTAAGAGGTAGGTATGGGAAGGTAATTGTGAAATTTTGCTCATTATGATCCTCAAGTTTCAGGTGTAAAATATTATTTTATTAGTTTCTTTGGTCCTTAGCTATTTTTTTGTGATTTGGATATGAAAAGGTGACTTAGTCTAATGGTCTCCATGAACTCACAGTGCCTATAAATCCATATGGAGCTGGGGAATGCTTCTAGAAGGCTCTCACAGTTGGTGGTGTGTTTGGAATATGGCCTCAAACCATATGTTCAAGTCACCCACTGACACTAATTCCCTTTTGTGAGTTTTTTATTCTTATTTTAATTATAAAAATTTTGTAAAAATGATTCTGCTGGATTTTTAAAAATTGTGTTTTAGTTGTAATGGTTGGATTTTGAGTAGTGGTAAAATTGATTATTAGATTTAATTTTCAGTAAGTCTTTAGTGAAATTCATTTTTATAAAGTGACCTATTAGGGTAAAATTGTAATGGTTTAACAAAATTGGGCTTTATTAATCAAAACTTGGGGTATATATAAAGTGTATGTTTTTTTAGAAGTGGTTTTTTTAAATAAAATGGGGTGAGTTTTAATCATTTTTTTATGAAATGTTGTTTGTTGAACTACTGGAAAATGTTTTGGTAAAAGTGAAAATGATTTTTTATGGAAATCAATGTGGTTTCCTTTTCAAGCATGGTAAAATAGTTTTTTGTGTGAAAATATGAAATTGATTTTTGACTTGCTAGTTAGTGTGCATTTGGAAGGTACATGATTTTTGAAATGGGTCAAATGATTTGGTTTAGAAAATGAGGATGTTTGTTATAGTCATTTGTGTGTTCATGGGTTGTCACATGCATGGTGGTATATGGGAATGTGGATGGATTCATATTAAGGCATGGTGGATGGGTTCCAAGGGTGGCATGAAAATGTTCATGTGAGTGAGACTCGATGAAACACTATTGGTGACGGTGAAAATCCACAAAAATTTATTATTTATCAAAAATGTTTTAAGATTAAAAATTAGTGGTGTTTTTGTAAGTTTATGGTTATGTTGTTTTATTTTCCATTTATTAGAAGTGTGGTTCATTTGGTATACTTCCTCCTGATCTGGAAGTGATACTACCATTGTGTCCTGAGTTGGGATCTTATTATATACTCAATTTTGTAACTTTGTTATGTGGGTTTCTAAATATGTATTGGGGAATCTTTGAACTGGTTTCCCTCTATGTTTGTGCTTATTCCATGTGAGTTTGGATCATGATCTAGTTTTGGTAGAGATCATGGTTTTATAGTTACCTTGTGTTTTCCCTATAGATATTTAATGGATATTGTAGTACGGCTATGGGTGGTTCACCTTTTCCAAGCTTTCCAGTTGATTAAACTAAGGATTCATTTCAAAGTTTAAGTCCACCTCTTCGAATTATACCTCATCCTGTTTTTTGGAATAATTAGTTATTTGGGCTCGATTTATAGTTTTTTCTTATTGTGGTGATTTTCATGGTTTTAGTTGTTTTGTTTAGTAATGTTGATGTTTTTCTACCATAGTCCTTGACCATTCTACTCCTCATTATGAGTGAGCGGGAATGGTTTTGTGTATCTATGATTTTCTATTTGGACAAAGGTGTTTTGCTGAGAATGTGAGTTTCATAGTGTATTTTGATCAATTGTTTCTACTTGGGAGTGTTATGTGGAACCATGTAAAACTAAGTGAAAGAGTACTTGTTAGGAATTAGAAGATCCAGACTATGAGGTACTAGATGCTTCAAACCTCAGAGCTCCATCCATAGGTCTCAAACTAATGTTGGTGCATAGTTAGGAATCTCGGTGGTTTGGGATGTCTGGTTAAGTTTGTGCCTCCACCGTGGTGGTGAGTCAGTTTTAGTATTTCTATTCAAGTTTTCTTACCTCTATTATTTCCTTTGGGTTGCAAATAGGGTGGTGTACTTATCCATCACACAATATTTTTGAATGTTCCCTCTATTATGTGAAGTTTTCGACAAATATCCTCATGTGAAATGCCCCTATAAATCTGGTGCGGTCTTGGATTTTATCCATTCATAAGAGTCAAGTGTTGGGTTGTTTTTTGATATGGTTTTAGTGGTATAATAATTGGGACCCTTACCTCCCCATACCATTTGTTGGGGGGACTTAGGTACCTAAGGGGAGTTTCAATTTAGTTCGTTTCCCCTCCATTAGAGAGTGGGAGGTTTAAATGTTCTTGTAGTGTTCATATTATCTTGGGTTGGTATGTCATTGTATGAGAGTTTTTGGTTGTTTATTGTGGAAAATGAATAATTTCTAGTTCATGTTCAACTCTCATTTGTTTATTTCTAATTAGTTCTTAATGTTGGGGATACCAACCACGAGTCTCATAGATATTTCTTTAAAGGATCTATCGGGTGATAGTTTCTTTCTAATGGTGGGTAGCCCATTCCTGCCTCCCTTGAAATCCTTGACCACGGTGAGTGATCTTTAGTTTTGTTGATCGTTGGGATATTGGTAGAAGGACTAACAATATGGTTCTTGTCTTGGTTGTGGATGTAATGTCTTGATCCTTTAATTGATTCTCACGAAGTGGTTGTGAGTTGTTGTTTTGTTTCAAGAAAGGGGATTAAGTTCCATTAATGATGGGAGAAATTTCCATGGTTTTAGATATTTGTTCTTATTGATGTGGAATCATTAGTAATTGATAAATCTACTAGAAATTGTTGGGTCCTTCCCAGGTTGAAAAGAGTTAATGGTGGGGAGAATTGTCACAGTCGGTTTCTCAAGTTTTGATTTATGGTTCAGTTCGATGGGAATCTCAATCTTTATCAGGTTCTATGTGTGATGGTTGTTGTATTTTTAAGTGTTTCCTTTGCTAAATATTCTCCTCATGGTTGAGCCTTGGTTCATTTGAGAGTGTTTGAAGAAAACATGGGACTTTTTAATTCACAGTACTCTTCGCATGATTGGCGGATAGTTTGACATACCATGCAGTCGAACCCTGGTAACTGTGTGGTAGCTATAAAACCTACCACATAGTTGGTTCATGGTCGTATGGCCTCTTAGAGGTACTTTTATGGTCCTTTCTTCTTCAAATAGTAGCTTATGCGCAGTTACTACGTGGTTTATTAAACCGTGCAGCTAAATTGTGCAAGTCTTCTCAGAATTAAAATTTTAATTTTTCGGAAAATACCCCTTGGAATTTTAGACCCAAATGTACCTAAATTTGTTTATACAAGTGAGTATAGATCAAGGTATGCCTTTCATTTTCTCTCTAAGCTGTTTTTCATCCACATTTGATGTAGATCTAAGAAACCCTCATTATAGGGCAAGTTTCTCAAGTTAATTTCTTCTCCTTTCTCCTCCTTCTTCCTTATCCTTTCAATTTTTATTGGTTTCCTATTATACTCTAGTCATGGTCAACCTAGGGTATTGTTTTCCCATTATTTTTATGGGGTATTTGTTCATTTAGGGTTGTTATTAATTGATTTAGGGTTTTAAAACCCTTGTGAAAGGATTTCAGGTGTGTATTTCCATACAACCATGGATTCGAGGTAGTTTCCAATTGCAATTTCCCATTTATTTAAGATTCATCTATTTAATGTTATTTTCACCTTCCTTATGTTCTAAATATTTATGTTTTATCTTTAGAAAAATTATTAGGCATGTAAGGTAGCGGTTTATACCTCGTTTTATGATAAATAGTGTTGTTTTGTTAAAAATGTGCACACCTAGTGTTTGATAAAATGATTTGTTACCCTTCACACATGGTTTTCAATATCTAAAATATGTTTTAGCATTTTAAATGGATTTATTTCATGAAAATTGTTGTTTCATACCTTATTGAGTGTGAAATAATAATTTGTATACATTGCATTCCTAGTGTTAAATAAATCTCTTTGGTGGTTTTTATGGGTTAGATTAAATATAAAATGGCTGTTTTGGGTTTATAAATGTATTTAAATCATGAGAAATGTCATGTATGGGTTACTTATGTGGTTCTTCATGTGGTTTTGGGTTTTAAAAGGGAATTTGTGTCAGTTTTAACGCATTTTGAAATGTGTTCCGATTAGTGTATCATTTAGCATTTTACAAATGGTTTGTGCCTTGAATGCGTAACCTGAATCCTTTGAAAAGATGTTGAGTATTTTTTTATGTTAAAATGGTGTTTTTACACTTCTTTAGGAAAAATGGAATTTGTAACTTTGATAAATGTCGATTTTGTGAATAGTGCTTAAAGGCATGTTTGGCATCTTTGTGTAAATGTTAAAATTGTTTATTATGAATACCACCTTGAATATTTATCATGCCTTGTAATTTTATATAATAGATTGGATGTCATCACTTTTTAATCTTTGTGATCCATTATTAGAGTTCCTTAGTTTGGACTCTTAGTGTTCGATTTATTCTACGGCATGAGATCGGTCCTTGGAGTGGCTCGGGGTGATGCATGTTGTTGATTTATTATTATATATTCATGTGATTGGATTCTTGGTTGGAATCAGTTAGCTCACCCCTATTATATAAATAAGTCATAGGAACCTTCTACAGTGAGATAATTTTATGAGAATGGTTTTTGCACTGGTAGAGGACGGACTGACCAGTGGCACATAGAAAGTGGATATATTTTGGGTTTATCACTATAGGATTGGGCCCCTCAGTTTATCCTGAGTTAGGGTGATCAGGTGTTTGGGAATTTTGATTTCATCATGTGTAGCATGCCAACAGGTATGGGGACTCATGTATTAGTATGTTCTGGATTGTTCTTGATCTCCTGGTTTTACATATGTCTACTCATTCTTAAAATCTTACAATGTTGAATGTCATACTTGTGTGTATATTTTTCATTTCCCTTGTTGTGTGACTAATGTAGTTCTTTCATGTGTAGAGTATTTATTGGAAAGTGATGTGTGTTTTATCCTCTTTGTGCAAGTTAGAAATGTAAACATACCTTTCCTCTTGAAAATGTGAGTGTATCTCTAGTGAAATGAACTTGTCCTTGGAAATGAATAAGGTAAATGAGTCTTACATTGTTTATAAGTATAATGGATATAAAATCACAATTTTATATATTTTATTTCAAACAAGAAAATGATGTTTCTTTAATTTTGAAGGAAGTTCATTTGAAATTGATTATCGGTCTAGCCTACTGAGTTTTAGTACACATGCCCATATTTATTTTCTATTTTTAGCTATTGTGCATGTTTTAGGTTGAGTTAATTCACCATGGGTGACAGTTTATCTTTATGTCGGAGAGTGAACTCGTGGTCACACGGAGATTTTATTTTCTTCTATTCTGGATGGGTTTTTTTTTGTAGTACAGTTGTATTTTCAAATTCTTGTATAAATGATGTTCAATTTGTTTTAATTTATATATTAAACATCTGTTATATCTTCCTCTGTTTAATTATGTTTATTTATTGGGTGAATTCATTATATTTTTTATCTATAATGATGCCTGCCACTTCTTTCTTGGCCATAGGGTTAAATAATTCCCTTCGATCCATGTTGCGAGCTGACTCAGGTGACCGGTTCAGGTTGACTAGGGCTAGTTCATCAAAAATTTGAATGTTACCAAAGAGGTCAGAATTTATTTAATAATCTCAATTTACTTTGAGATGTATTTTAATGTCAATAAAGGAATATAACAATTTATCCTACATACGCTCGAAAAATTTTCTTTTTTTGGATATTTAAGATGTTTATATGTATTCTTCCAAATTTTCCTCTATTTGGTACCTGAATCAAGCAAAGATGAGTATAAAATAAAAACCAATTTTATTTCTATTTTAATGATATATATCTTCCTTTAATGACTATGTTTTTCAAAATTATTTAAAAAGGTAATTTTAATTAAAAAATTTATTTATTAAGGATATTTTATATTATCCTTTACTTTTTAAAAGGTTTTAATGGAATATTTTTTATATTTTTTAAGATTTATTTTCTTGATAAAATTTAAAAATGAATTTTTTTTCACATATATGAAGATAATATACCTCCACACCATAATAACCATTCTATCAGATGTTTCTTCTTTTATATTCTTCCAATGGTATTAAAAATAAAATTATCTTAGGAAATATTTTTTAAATATTTCACTTACAGTTCCTTTAGTATTACAAAGGAAATGATTTTACTTCAAAAATATATATTCCTAATTAATCGATAGTCACCTAATATTTCATGATTAATTTTGTGATTGTTAACTTTCTCTTGAGACAATCACATTCCTTTGATAATGTTTCATTGCAAATTATATTTCCCTTAAATATTTATATTTATTTTATCATGAATATTATTATTGCCTAAATTATATACCATTTGTAAATAGTTTTATTTATTTGAATGTTATTTAAAAAATTGGGAAATTTTGACAAATCAATATTCCTTACTCAATATGGATATTTTTGTTAAGTAATATTTTTCATGAATAATATTGATTAGTTGTTATATGTGAAATTATTTGGACATGCAGTGATGGGTGTGGGCCAAAATTGTATATAACCTCTAAACATCAATAAGTATCATGGGAATAATTAGTTCTCCAATGTAAATAGGTTTTTACCCATAGTTTAAATCTGTCTTGAGAACGTTCTTGGCAGTATAGATATTAAGATGTCTGAATTAATGATGTCTGAAATTAATAATTTTCCTTTATTATTAATTCATCTATTATTATCCATGACAATATTTCATTGATATTATCTATGGATTCATTTTTTTATTCATTTTATTGATTAAATATAAGGTGTGTTTAGTAATTTACCATCACATATTTATTATTCCTTATCAAATTAAGATATTTATTCCATTGATTAAATGTCATGTTTGTTCAGTTATTTACCTTTCCATATCAATTATGCCTTATTGATTCCTGATATATTTTGTCATATATAACCCTTTCTAATAATTTAAGCTCACCCTTATTTTTTCCCTTCCCCTTGACATGAAAACAATTTATTGAATGAATTCAAGGATGAAAAATGGCTTCAATTACTATGTTTTATATTCAATTATCAATGTAAAATGGTTATGATGTATGTATATGATTCTCCAAACCTAAAAAACTGATTGGTTCTTTAATATTATACCCATTTTATCAATTCCAATGTAATAAAGTTGACCACCAACTCTTGGTTAATAGAGTCACAGTATTTACATACTACTTCACTCCAAAGAGGAAACATTGTGTAAGGTTTTATAGATAAAAATGTCATGGTGATGTTTTAATAGGACATATCTAAGAAAAATCCAAGACAAAGTCAATAATAGAGAAAATGAATAGAATTTTTAGTAAAAAACAATGTATTAATGGTTTCATTCATGAAGGGATGATTGGTATGGAAGATTTAATCAATATCATCAAAATTATGGTTTCATTATTTAAGGATCCCTTCCAAGAAGAGCCATAATGGAATCATTTTAGTGCGTACTAGAAAATTTAAAAAATGTGTGTCTTTAACCAACATAGATTTTTTCTAGAAACAATCATAGATTTAAATAATGATGTAATATCACATTGATTCCCTTGTTTTATTATGTACCCATTTAACCCTTACAAATTTCTTCTACTGATAATGGAAAAAAAACTTCTATAGATGTGTGGTTATAACTCCATAAGAAAATGTATATTGTAATAAGGGTATGAGTCCCATTCAAAAGTATTTTCATTACTAATTAAAATAAAAATCAAGGTGTATAGGTATGTAAATAGTATATGTGGGATCCCTTTTGATAAAAACTAATATAAAAATTTCATTCTCTCCCTTTTTTTCTACATATCAATTACTTACAATGTTAACTCTGATAAATTTATAAAAACATGAAAAAATTAAGTATTTAATTATCATCATTTATAATTTTGGTAAATGTTCTATACAATCCCCCTAGAACGTTTTCCATAATTTTTAGGGCCTAAAAAAGGTATTCATCTTCCAATATAATTTCTCTGGTAGTTCCTACATTTTTCTATTAATTAGCTTCCATATTATTTTTCATTCTCACTTTTACGGTAATTAAACTCATAAATATCTTAGATGATAACTAGTTTCTTCTTATTTATCTTCTTTGATACCCATGATAAAGTTGTTGAAGAGAATATTTTGAAGATAATGAGAAAGTGGATGAAAATATAGTTAATGAGAATTACATGATATATTTTGAGATAACTCTAGTTTTCAAAATATGAGAGGAACCCAAATAGTGGTGTGGGGTAATTCCTAAAAATATGGTTCATAATCCTCTCAAGGATAGTGAGTCGTTCTATTCAAAATATAGATCTCGTGATAGGAAAGATAATAAAAAATAATTTAGTTAGGAATTTATAAGAGAATAATCCACATTTCCATTAGCTCTTTAATGTGATAAATATGGATAATATGTGTTTATTAACCTAGATACTCCATTAATTGTAGCTATAAAATGTCTAGAACTATTCATTATTTAATTTTCTCAAACATTCTCAATTGTTTCTCCATTGTACAGTATATTTTTCCTTTCCTTTTCAACTTTTTCATAGCTGGAATGGGGTTCTTAACTGTAGAAATTAAGGAACATTCATTTATTTCATCTTTCTCCACCATCACAACCTATACCAACTAAACTAACCATATAGTTAATAATTCCCTTTATTAATGGTAAGACCTATTATATGTTGATGAATAATTTTATAGCTATATTATGTTTTCACTAGAATACCCCAATGAATTTACATCATTCATTGTTTGTTTAAGAAAAATAGTCATAAATTTGAAATCCATATGTCTTTGATGGTTTCACCTTCCACACACATTCTCAACAACCCTTCGGTTATCCTGATTTGAAATCAAATCATAAAATTCATGTTCTTTATATTATATGTCAACCACAAAACCAATAATACATTATTTTTCATAGAGTGATTACTTTATTATTTTTCTATATTTCTCCCTTATTTATTGATATCTACAGCTATATTGCAATAATACATGTAGCCTCTACTGGATCGTAATATAGATGTAAATGTATATGATATGGCACAATACAAGAGGGTTGAATTGTAGGATTAAAAACTTTGTATGTAAACTCTTAAGAATGAACATAGTTTTATATGTCTTAAACTAATACAATTCACAACCAATAAAAATGATCATGTGTGTCCTGGACCCGATGAATATGATATGATATGATATAATTTAAAAGGTTATTAAAATAATTGTATTTTAATTATATACAATACTCAATGTATAACAAAAGTAAGTGATTCTACTATACATCATATAGAATATCTTAATAAAATATTTAATAAAAGTATCGTATTTAAAAAAATTACAATAGAAAATAATATGAATAGAAAGAGGAAACAAATAGATTTCCTTTCTATTAAAAATGGCAGTAGAAGATAAAATTTACTACAATTATTTTATCCCAAAGAGTAGGGTATCCTTTCACCTAGGATAAAATATTTTTCTTACCCCCACCTAGGTAAGCCCTCGATATGATGATCGGCACATCTGTCTTCCTATCCCTGGATTCTCTCGATTAAGAAGGTAATCAGCACCTCCGTCTTTCAAATGATTGAAAGCCCTCTATACAGTGATTTACAACATCGTCTTCCTATCCCCGGAATCCCATTATCTTTATCAAAATGATCGAACACACAATGCAAAACAAGGCACTTATTAAAATACAATATCTATGAACAAGTCGTTCATGTCTTGTTTGTTCAAGGATTTTCACATAAAGAAAGAGATAAGTCACACAGTATCTCTATAGAACTTGGAAGATTCAAAAGTTAATGACCCTGGTTTGAATGACCTCATATTTATAGGCCTCAGGTTCTAAGGGACATATTTCCTCCAATGGTCATATTTCTCTAGAAAATTCAGAGGGACTTGGACACCTGGCATTATAACAGTAAAAACAATAGAATATATGAAATTATTTTGATTAGTATATAACTAACTCAATGACATCGTTTTGCTTAGAAAAAAATAACCATAGAAGTATGAAATAATGAGTAATATGAAATATGGTGAGAGGCATGTATGCAGTATTGGAGTAAGATATGAGTACAAAGAATTATATGAGTATGATACATAACTTGGTTTTGATGTATATCATGATTACTATGTATATCTTAGTTACAATATATGACATGGTTACGATTATTAACATGGATAAGATGTATATCGTTATTCCAATTCATATCATGGTTACGATTCATATTGTGGTTACGATGCTTATCATGGATAAGATGCATATCTTGGTTATAATTCATATTATGGTTATGATTCATATTGTGGTTATGATGATTATCATGTATAATATGCATATCTTGGTTACGATTTATTCACGGTTACAATGAATAACATGGTTATGATTGATAATCTTATCATGATGTATAACCTGGTAATGATGCATGGTTATAATGCATAATATTAATACGATACATAACCTGGTTACGATGCATATGGTTACAAAAAAAATCACTTGTGGTTACGATTGTAAAACAATTTATATAGTTATGATGAGAAATATTATATGTTATTACGATTGAAAACAAATAGCATATGATTACGATGTAGAACAATAGCATGTGTGGTTAGGATGGAAAAAAACCTATGATTATGATTATAAAGAAACAGTATATGATTACAATATATGTGATTGATATATATTTGATTATGATAAGAATTAAACATATATGAAAAAAAGAAGTATTTTGTGATTTCCAAAAAAGATAAATGGGAAAGTCAAAACACATTTTGACTCGACAATCTCCCCCTATAGAAAACACAAAACAAAATAATAAATAAAGACTTATCTCCCCATGAGTTTAGTAACTCTTCTGAAATTAATATTGAATACACCTAATTCCACCCTAGGATAAAAATATTTCTAAGGATTGTATTATATTTACTTTAACTTGTGATTTCTCCCCCTTAATAAGGTATTCACCCTTTTTCCTTTTTATTAAAGAAACTTATTCTTTTCCAAATTATTCTCCCCATTTTTGATTTTCAAAAAGAATAAGGGAAAAAAATCATTTACTTCAAAGAGTTAGAGAAATAGAGTATGAAATAATAGACATTGCTTGGAATGAAATAAAATTTTATTGCAACAAGAGTTCTAAAAATCATTCTTTCCCCATTTTTTTCAAGAGATTTAACATAGGGAGATTCATCTTCTTGAACTATTTTCTAACCTCCATTAATTTGTTATGAGCTTCTTTCTGAGCCTTCAGCTTCACATCATGTTCATAAATAATCCTTTCTTGGTTATATATCCTATCTTCATGAAGCTGATTGATTACTTCATATTCTTTGAGTTTTTTTTATAGAGTATTGAAATACTATATTTTCACTCTATAGGCCATCTCTATAATTACAACTCTATTTGAGAGAAAACAATATCATTACAACAATATTCCAATTTTCCTTAATATTTTCTATCTCTTCTGAGGCTATTCCTTTTGAGGTACCTAAACTTTGAAAAACTTCAAGTTTTTCATTCAAATCAGCAACCAACTTTTGGTAGAGTGAATTCAGATCATTAACCGCTTCACTAATTCATCAAGATTATCCACATGATACTTGATATTTTCATCAACATTTTATGACCACATGAAAACCTTATTAAAAGCCTTATTGTGCTCAGGAGCACATTCCTTGAATATTTTGAAATCAACTTCAATATTTAGAAACATTCCAATTAGAATATTTATAGAGTTAGTTTTTTTATTATGACTATTTGAAAGGATTTCTAGACTGGCTTCAATTTTTAGAATGAACAGTATCATCTTTTCCAATCTATTCAAATATTTTTTGATGTAATGAATTCCCTTCCCTGTGATTTTTCTTTCAGAATCTGTATCTTCAGTGTATTCTACGAGATCTCCAAAATGAGTTTCGGTGCCGACACAAGTAGCTGGCTGATTTTGATTCTTATTGAATTATTCTTCTTATTATTTACCTGAAATTTGAATGAATTTCTTGGAAAAAAACCCTTCGAGAGTATTTCTTGGAAAGATGAGGATAAATAGGTGGAAAAACTAAAAGATGAAACTTATAACAATTCTATAGAAAGTTTTCCCTTTTTTGAATCTTCTTTCTCTTGCACTTTTTCTTGTTCTTGACCATTTTATTATTCCCCTTGTTGTTATTATTATTCTTTTGATTCATGAATGATACATTGTATATCCAATGGTTCATATGCCTATTTCTATTTTCCTATCTCTATTGGATCTGATTGAGTCTGAACATGTGGCTCCCTTATTTCAATTCTATTTTTGGCTTGATTATCTATTTTGAGAAGTCTATCAATATAAATAGCTTGGTCCTTTATCTTATTCAATCTCTTATCCCTTTATTATTCTTTTAATGTTTCTTCTGATCTTATTTTCAGTGCTAGAGCTTCCGGTGGATCCAAACCAAATTGAGGATCTCATTATTTCCTTTCTTCCTTCTTCTTTGTCCACTTTTATGTAATCTCATGTAAAAAAACTTTTTCATTTCTTTGGTTTTTTCAGAGTTGTAGTCTCAACTACCTTTATTTTTCTTCAAGATGATTTGGAGGGCATTGAAGGTTTATCATTACCATTAACTACTTCATTTCCTTTCTCATCTTCTAGATCTAGCTCAAACTTTTTAGATTCAAGATTGAATTGTAACTTGAGTCTTCTTATCTTATCCTTGCTGATGAGAGGCTCCGTGAAAGATGTCAGATCTAACTTGATTGAAACATTTCATAAACTCAAACATTCTTTCAAAAACATACTAAGAATGGCAGGAAACATGATCGCTTGAGACATTATATAACCAGATTTAAGCTTCTTAATTGTCAAGAAAATGAATCCCATTAGATTGAAATTCCTCATATTCACTAGATAGTCAACCACATAAACATTTGCAACTTTCAAAGTTTCCTTGTCACCCTTTCTCAGAACTATAAAGCCTTGTATCTAGAGGGGAATGATTCAGTTATCTTCTAATAAATGACTTACCTTTCCATTGTCCTCATGAATCTCAAAAATTGATTCATTATATTTTCTCTTATCAAAAGTCTCATTAAGTTCTGGTAATTTGGGGGAAGAACATAGGGAACCACCCTCAGATGGAACACTAAAGGATATAGTTGCTTGTTTTATAGAGGTTTTGTATTTATTTCCACACATTATAAAAGAAATATTTAGACCATTATCTGTCTATATTGTTTAATAAAATTGTAACACCTTCTCATAGAATAAAAAATCCTGATATAAATCTAGTCTTTCAACACAAATGGATTCCCACCATGGGAAAATTATTATCCTTCCCAAAGATGAATAGAATTATTATATAAGTCTCTAGAGACTAAGATTTCATCTAGAAATGTCGTGGAAGAGAAATATATTGGAGACATTTTCTTTGGAAATGAAGCAGTTGACTCGTACATGAAAGACTATCTCGAACCCTTAAGATTTTATGATTACAAAAGCTGAGGTCTTCTTTGATTAAAAAAACTGAGGTAAATTCTAATTACGAACTATGCTGAGTATTTATAGAGTAGTAGGACTTGAGAGAAAATCAGAGGAGTTCTATGTGGGATAGGTAGGGAGGGGTTCTTAAAATAGAAATTAACGATCAGGATTAAATCTAAAAGATCCAATGGTTGATAATGACTTTGAAATCTTGAGGTTTTCTTTAAAAAATAAAATTGTATTTAGAATGAATCGAATTAGGAGTTAAAATAATGTGTTGAAAAATAAATATTCAAAATATAATAAAAAAAGTAATGCAATAGAAGTTGTACCTGTTAGAGTATCAGGATAGATATATTGGTTTAATTATATTGTTCTTATGATAATAATAAAAACAATATCGAAAAGCATATGAGACCGATATGAATTTTAAAACCAATAGAATAAAATAATTTGGTACTGATAAAATATTATAATAATAATAATCTAGTACTAATATAATAATCCAATATAGATTATATAGTACCGATAAAATAATCTAATACTGATAATCTAGTACTAATAGAGTAATCTAATAAAGATAATCTAATACTGATAAAATAATCTAATACCGATAATCTAGTACTGATAAACATGAAACCAATAAATTCTAAAACCAATAAAACTAAAACCAATTAAAATGTAAAACTGATAAAAGTGAAACCGATTAAAACATCAAACCGATAAAAGTGAAACCAATAAAAAGTAAAACTGATAAAATTGAAACCGATAAAAAGTGAAACCAATAAAAAGTGAAACTGATAAAAAGCTAAACTAATAGAAAGATATATTCTCCCCATTTTAAGATGAGTAACATAATAATGGTTTAAAGAAGAAATAAATGTGAATTATTACTTTACAGTGATCATTCATAATTTTGGTTTAATGTATTTAAATCTATCAGATGATGATGGTTTTGTAAAAATATCACCAAGTTGTTCTTGAATTCAAATTAATTGTAAAATAATATCTCCTTTTGTGTGTGATCTCTATGAAATTAATGCTTAATATCTATGTGTTTTTCACGAGAGTGATGTGTAGGGTTTTTACTAAGAGAAATGGAAATAGTATTATCATAGAGTAGTTGAGTTTTGGAAAAACTCAAGCCATAGTCAGTGAGTGTGTGTTGCATCCACAACACTTGATCACAAAAACTTTCAGCTGCTACATATTCATCTTCAGTAATGGAAAGTGTTACTAAATGTTTCTTTTTTATTGACCAAGAAACTAATGAATCTCTTAATAAATGACATGTTCTTTATATACCTTTTCTATCCATTTTACAACCACCAAAGTCAGTATCTAAAAAACTTTTTAAAACAAAATCATTTCTAGAATAATAAACTAGTCCTAAATCCATAGTTCTCTTTAGGTAGAAAAAAAATTCTTTTCACTACTTTTAAATGAGATTATATTAGATAATATTGATATATTTAATATAATAATACTGAAAACATTATGTTCAGATGAATATCTATTACGTATAACAAACTTCCTATCATTCTTCTAAAAGATTTTTTATCTAGTGGTTTCACAGCTTCATCAAGATCAAGTGTATTTGAGGTACCGATTGGAGTGATTATACTTTTAGTGTTGTCATATCCATACTTTTTAAGTAGATCTTTGATATACATATGTTGGGATACATAGGTTCCTTCTGTTTTTTCAGAGATTTGAAAACCTAAAAAGAATGTTAACTCACCCATCATACTCATTTCAAACTCAGATTTCATAAGATTTGTAAAATAATCAGTTAGGTATTACTGATTTGGTCCGAATATAATTTCATAAACATAGATTGTAACAATAAAAAAGTTTTTGTCTTTTATTTTTATAAAAACGGTTGGATCTAAATTACCTTTTTCCTAATTGTTTTGTAAAATAAGTCATTTAAGTCTATCATACTAAGATATAGGGGATTGTTTAAGGCCATATAAAACTTTGGTAAGTTTAAAACATGAACATGATGTTTTTTCTACAAAACTATGAGGTAGTTCTACAAATATTATTCTTATACAAACCCATTAAGAAAATCACATTTTACATCCATTTTAAAAAGTTTGAAATTAAAGAATGCTGCACAGGCCTATAGAATACGAATAGATTCAAGTCTAGCTACCAGAGCATAGGTTTCTTAATAGTATATTCCCCCTTGTTGATTATAGCCTTTAGCAACAAGTCTTCCTTTATTTCTTATAATGATTGCATTTTCATCAAAAAAAAATTTGAAACCCCATGTTACACCAATAACAGTTGTTTCTTTAAGTCTTTCAACTAAGTTCCAAACTTTATGCCTTTCAAATTTATTTAGTTCATCTTGCATTGCTTTAATCCAATCTTCATCACCTAAGGCCTCGTTCAAAGTTTTAGGTTCAAATTGATATAGAAAATCAAGATGTTCTATTTCATTTCTCAAGGAATTTATATTCCTTACATGTTGATTTACATCAGTAATGATATTATCACAGGGATGATTCCTAAGAAACAATTGATTTGGGTTTTGTAAAACTTGTTCGTCAACATAAGTCAAAAAGTCTTTTGAGGTAAATATTTCAGAAACATTTTCTTGAATATATCCCTTTTCAAAAGATTTTTCAATCAAGTGTTGATAATTAGTATATGAAAACACATATGTTGATGTAGGTAGGTATTGTTTAAAAACAAAAGGATGAGTTTCATTAAATTTGGTATGCACTTTTTCCTCAATAGTACAAGAGTTTTTTTAAAGACTCAATAGGCCTTAGAAGTAGTGGAATTACTTATAAATATCCCTTCATCAGATTTGGGTGTGAATTTATGTATATTATCTTTAGTATTCAATATGAATACATTGTATCAAAATACTCTAAAGTAAGAAACATTAGGTTTTTGGTCAGTCCACAATTCATAATGTGTTTTATTAATAAAAGTTCTAGTCAAAACAATATTTATTATATAACATTCAATAATTATAAATTCAGCCTAGAAATTCTTAGAAATTGAGTCTTCACTCAACATGGTTCTTTTCATTTCCTGAACATTACAATTTCTTCTTTCAACAACACCATTTTGCTAATGGGTTCTTAGAGCTGAAAATTTATGAGTAATACCTTTCTTACTACAAAAAGCTTCAAAATCTGAATTTTGAAATTCACCGCCATGATCACATCGAATACTTATAAGTGGTCGGTTTTTCTAATTTTTTAATTGGGATATAAAAGTTTTGAAATAGATAAAGGCTTTAGATTTCTTTACTAGAAAATAGACCCATGTCAATCGGGTGTAGTCATAAACTGAAACCAATACATAGTATTTTCCACCAATGCTTCTAGTTTTTGTATGAACAAAAAGATCCATGTACACTAACTATAATGAATTAGAAGATGAAAATTAATTAATTGTTTTAAAGATAGTTTTTTTGTATCTTTCTATATTGACAAGTGTAACAAACATTAGAATAAACATACCTAAGATTTTTTAGGTCCTTAACAAGTCTTTCCTTTGAGATTTTACAAAGGTTCATAAGTTTACAATGTCCTAAACTTCTATGTCATAACCCATATTTTTCTTCCATTTCACATAAGTAAGGTAATTCATGGATCCAAAGGTCTTATAAGTTAAGTGTGTAGACATTATCATGCCTATGGGTAGAATGAATGAGTTCATATGTCGAGAACAACCAATATCCAAGTACCAAATATTCTTGTTGTTGGTACATTTTTTCATTCTTTAAAATGAAATAATTAGTTTTTCAGAACCTGAACTTGTTTGGATTTTTTTATATTAGATAAAAGAACTTTAGGAATCCATATCTTTTTTACAAGGTGAGATTTATGAAATTCTAAATATTGGGTTTTATTAAGGGAACATTTATTTTCCCAATGTTTACCAGTATGACACATAGTAAAAAATAGTTCACTTTTAGAAATGAAATAGTTATGTCTAAAAACTAGTTTTGAATAGAAATAACTAATCCAGAATTATTTCTAAGAGGAAGAATTTGATAATACATCTTTTCAAAGTTTTATTTACCAGAAAAAAATTTTGATAAAAGTTTCTTAAGAGAAAATATTTCAAATTTTAGTTTAATGACTAAATTTTCATTCTTATAAGAAATTGTTTTAGATTTATTTTTGTTTCAAAATCTTTTTTCTTTAAAAAAAGTTATTCAAAGTCCTTATAAACTTTATCCTTATCAAAATATAATTCCATAAGTTTTTTTTGAAATATTTTACAAAATCAAGATTTTTCTTATCAAGATCTTTTGAAAGATATAATTCTTATTCTGTAAGAATATATAGTCTAGAATTTGCCTTATCATGATTTTTCTTGAGTTTGGGATTCTCTTTCTAAAGTAGTTTTGAAAATCTAGATACATCATCAAAAGAAGGAAAATTTTCCTCTACTGTGGATGATTTATTATCTAAAGAGTAAGAATATTTCTCATCAGGGTAATTATCATTTAAACATATATTTCTTTGAGATTCTGTGTTGTGTACCTTAGTCATGAGACAATGACTTTCAATTGGTAGTCTGGCTATGAGTCATATGTTTTTCTGACCAGAAGATTAATATTATGAAGATTCCTCTGAAAAATGACCACCACTTTCACTCTAAGTATCATTTTATTTCAAGACCTTATTTTTCATTGACTTGTAATACTTTTTCAAGTTTCCTTCAGAATGTTTATCCTTCATGTCTTTTATTTTTAGCAAAGGACAATATGGTCTGATATAACCTTCTCTTTTACATTCGTAACAAGTTACTTATAAGTCTTTCTTGTCCTTTCAATCTTTCTTCTCAAATATATACTGAAAATATTTCTTTCCCACAATCTTTTTTATTATTTGAGCAAGATTGGATAATTAATTCTCTGAATGATCACTTTCACAAGATTATGTTATAACAATAACTTTCTTAGCTTTTGATCTAGTTACTCTTTATGGTGTCTTGGATTTAGATGTAGTAGTAAAAGATACACTTCCATTATCATTATTTTTATTATTAAAATATTCATCTCTTTTCATTATTATCTCATACTTTAAGAGAGTACCAAATAATTTACAAAGAGTAATTTGAGTAACTGTACTTTTCTCATCAATATCTGACCCTTTTAATTCCTATGCATTTAGAATTATATCAATTATCTTGTCCACAAGCACTACATCATCAAGACCCTCTTCTCTAATGGATTTAAGACTATTGAAAATTTTCATAAATCTTTGTTGAATATTGCATGCTGGTTCTCCATAGGGAATAAATCATGATATTCTACTCGAGGCATAGCTCTTCTTATTTCTATAACTTTAGATGTAACAAATGAGTGACCTCCAATTTCTTCCAAATATAGTTGGATGCTTCACAAGATGATATTTGTCTATATATATTCCTATTCATAGAACATAACAAAGTTTTGTGTACCTTGTAATTTAGTTGATATTCTAGTTTCTCTTGGTTGGTGAAGTTTCTGACTTCCTTGCCTGGAATTTTGTAATCTCCAATGAGCATCACAAAATTATCTACTATAATATTAATAAAAAAAGTCTTCATTTGATCTCTCCAGTACTCATAATCAATCCAATAAAAAATAAGTGGTCTAGTTGGGTTCATATTTTCAATTGATCCAATATTTATTCCTTCCATCTGAGAGATGTTGGGGGGATGAGCCCGTAAGGGGCGCCGCTGCGAGAGATCTCCCCCATCACCACCGCCTCCCTCATCCCACTCAGGATCCTTTCCCCTTGGTTTCAATGTTCATGATGATGGACTCCTTAGCTCGGCCTTCTCGGTGATGGGCTTGATTTTCCAGCTTCTTGGCTCTACTACACTCTTTGGATAGGGTTTCACGGCGGTGTAGCTGCTCAAAGGCCGAGTACCGGTTTCTGCGGGTTGAGGGAGCTGCTTCTTCTTTGGATTCATGCAATAGGAGGTGAAGTGTGTCTCCTACGGGCTGATAGATGGCGGTGATGGGATCTGGATCTGGTTCTCTACTGAGCTTCCGTTCGGTATTTTGGGCGATTTTTTCTGTTTTCTTGCTTTAATCTCTTGATTAGGGTGATGCGGGTTTGATGTTTGGGAATATTTTGATGGTATGTCGATTTTGGACTGGTTGTTCTTCTGAAGGGTTGAAGTTTTGGTTCTAGACCGTCGATGGTGGTGTTGAAGGTTGATGGTGATGATATCTTTCGCTTCGATGGATGTGGATATTCTTATTTTCTTGTCTGTTTGAGACAGGTTGTGGTTCGTGGTTCTTTTTTTGATTTTCCGGTGGTCGTGATGTTGATGGTGGTTTGTGGGTGCTTCGGCTCCGATGCTTGATGTTGGTCCTACTGTGAAGGGTGTGCAGCTCCGACGTTGGCTCCACTGTCTTCCTCATGGTGGCTCGTGGTGATTTGGTGGTTGGAGTGGATGTTGGATTTTTCAGGCTTCTCAAGGTTGTGTGGCTCGAGGTGTTCATGTGGGTTGGTCTGATTTTGAATTTGAATGCTGATGTGTTTTTGCTTTTGGATGTTGGGGTTTCGATGTACCCGTGGTTTGGATGATGGCGGCTTGGTTGTGTGGTTTCCGGTTATCCTAAACCAGCTTTGAAAATAAAAATAAAAATAATTTCTAGTGGTCATCTTATAAAACAATACATTAGTGTAGTAAGTAATTATAAACAAAGGATTTCAAAAAAATTCAATCTTCTTATAGAAAGAAATAAACAAACTAAAACAAATTAGTGGAAGCCAACTCTAATACAAATTATTTGATCATAATATAGATGTAAATGTATATGAGATGTAATAATACAAGAGGGGTGAATTGTAGGTTTAAAACATTGTATTTAAACTCTTAAGAATGAAATTAATTTAAGAGGTCTTAAAATAATACAATTCATAATGAATAAAAATGGCCATACGGGTTCTGGATCTGATGGATATGATATGATATGATATAATAGGTTATTCAAACAATTGTATTTGAATTGAATACAATAATCAGAGTATAAAAAAAGTAAGTGATTCGACCATAGAGGATATAGAATATATTAATAAATATATAATTAAAGTATCATAATTAAAATAATTACAATAGAAAAGAATATGAATAGAAATAGGTAACGAATATATTCCCTTTCTATTACATAGGTCAGTGTAAAATAAAATGTTTTACAATTCATTTTTCTAAAATAGTAGGGTATCCTTTCACCTAGGATAAAATATTTTCCTTACCACCACTTGGGTAAGCCCTCAATATAATGATCGGCACGTCTGTCTTCATATCCCAAGAAGCCCTTGATTAAGAAGATAATTGACACCTCTATCTTTCACAAGCTTGAAATCCCTCGATACAATGACTCGTTGCACCTTCTTCCTATCCTCATAATCCCTCGATTGTTATCACATGGTCGGACACACAAAGAAAAACAAATCACTTATTGAAATATAATAACTAGGAACAAGTCGTTCACATCTTGTATCTTCAATGATTTTTGCACGAATCAAGAGAGAAGTCACACAGTCTCTCTCTAGAACTTGGAAGAATCAAAAGTTGATGACTCTAGTTCGAATGACCTCTTATTTATATCCCTCAGGTTCCAACGATCACATTTATTCCAAAGGTCATATTTTTTCGAAAAATTTGGAGGGACTTGGACACCTGGAATTATAATGTTCAAAACAAACAAAATACACAACCTTATTTTTATTAGTATATAACTAACTCAACGACATCATTTTGGTTTGAAAACAATTATTATAGAATTATGAAATAATGAGTAAGATGAAATATGTTGAAATACATTTATGCGGTATTGGAGTATGATATGATTACAAAGCATTACAGAAGTAAGATACATAACTTGGTTATAGTGTATATCATGATTACTATTTATATCATAGTTACGATACATGACACAGTTATGATTCTTAACATGGATAAGATGCTCAATGTGGTTATGATTCATATCATGGTTATGATTCATATCATGGTTACGATGCTTATCATGTTTAATATGCATATTGTGGTTATGATTTATATCGTGGTTACAATTCAAATCATGGTTATCATTCATATAGTGGTTACGATTTGTATCGTGGTTACAATTCTTATCATGGATAATATGTATATCATGGTTAGAAATCATATCATTTTTATGATGCATAACATGGTTATGATGCAGAATGTGATTACGATGTATAACTGGATTACAATGCATATTTAAGATGTATAATATGAATATGATATATAACCTAGTTACAATTAATATTGTTAAAAAACATCATATGTGGTTACGATTGTAAAACACTAAATGTCGTTATGATGAGAAACAGTATATGTGATTACGATTGAAAATAAATAGTATATGATTATGATGTAGAAAAACAGCATGTATGGTTACGATGGAAAAATATATATGATTATGAATTTAAAGAAACAGTATATAATTACAATATATGTGAATATGATATATGTGATTACTATGAGAATACAACATATATGAAAAAACAAGAAGTAATTTGTGATTTCCAAAACAAAAAGATCAATGGGAAAGTTGAAACACATTTTTACTCAATTGCCTCACTTATAACAGTAAAATAATCCTATTTTTTCTAGCGAGATATTATTTTCATCATTATTCATCATTGACTTTTAGGGATTGGTTACATTAACTCTCTTTTTTAATAATTTTTCTCCCAATTTTGACATACTTTCATTTTTGTTTTATTACCTCAAATTTTGTGGTTTTCTCATATCTATTACATATGACTGATACATGGTTGGAACATTCCTTCACTAAATCTAATTATGACTATATATGTTGTCAAAATCATAGAATCACTCCATGAAATAAATTAAACACTTGGAAGAATGGTTTTTCCTCATCTATGCAATCTTCTTTTGTTGAGTAGTCCATTTCAAAATTTTAATTCTCCTCCCCCTTGATTCAAGAGTTCATTGGTTTTCAAATGTTGACAAATTTTTCTAATATTCAGCAGATTTGTGTCCAAACAACCAGCAGTACCAATAGTGACCAATCAATCTCATCAATTTATCTTTTGGATTACTTTATCTAGCTTCAGTAGTAAGCAATTTATGGATGGAAAAATCACCATTTTTTGGATTCTTTTGGGGCATTATCTTTCTGTACATTCTTAATTCACCCTTGTTGATGGGGATAATTTCATATAATTATTATTATTTTATATTTGAAATTTTATTGATTTGAAATATATACAACCATTGAAAATTGATTTTATAGAACCAGATTCATCTAGGATAAGGGTTACTTTCTTACAGGATATTATTGAGGTTTTATCAAAATATGAATCCCTAAACTTCTAAAAACCGTTTTGAGTCTTCATATAAGAAATAAACTTTTAAGAAACACGTATTTAATCAATCCTATTGTCATAATCCTATGAATATTCTTCTTGGGAGATATTATAATTTATATGGTTTATTTCCATTTTGAAACATTTTGTATTGAGTAATCACTTCTAATATTCTTGTTATTTCACTCATTCTTCACATTCTCTCTTCATATTCCCAATATTGTCTACTTTTATATGATTTTCTTCATGTAATAAAATATAAAAATATTTTTTTCAAATTTTCCTAACATCAATTTGGGAAACCTACTAATTGATAAATGAAATAATGTAACTTTTATAATACATGGATCTCTTTGTTGAAAATATAATCATCTTCTTATTTATCCAAAATAATGCTCAACATATCTTCATCAATCATAGGATAGTTATCATTGGAATTTATATAAGATTTTCCATTATCTATAATTATCTTTTTGAGTGTATTACATCTACTCACCTTTATAACTACTACTTCCTCTAATTTCATCAACTTTTGAATTCTTCTATGAGTTTTCATAATGTATCCATTTGATAAAAAGAAATTTGTATGTGACAACTTCAACATGAAAATTCAATATTTAATATTTTAATTCATATTAAAAATCACTAAATGATTCATTAAAAATTGTTTCATCATAGCATATACATATACCATCAGTGGATAGTATTCAATATATTTATCAATAGATTTACTACTCTAAGTAACTTTAGGTATTGGTGATTCCTTTGGATATTTTTCATTATTCCTCATTCTATATTATTCAATCATTTCAATATTTTTTAAATTACAAGAATAAACCTCCATTTTAGTAGCAATAATAATAAAACCAAATTCTTCAATTTGACAATATTCTAAAAAAATAAAATATAAAGTAGTAATATTTTAGTAAAAATAACAACATAAGAAAATTTTGATCCAATCAAATAGAACCTTTGTTATAAGAATTTAAACACCCCTTATGATATTTTCAGACACAAGAGAGGGGGTCAAATTATGTGTTTCTATTTTTTAGAAAATTAAAATTATTTTTTAAATATTTAACCCCTTTTGTTTCAAACCACATTTTTCTATTAAAAAATGGGTTGGAAATTTTTAACCTAAAAACCTATAATGAAGAACGTAGAAAAATTATAATGAATAACATATAGTTTTCCAATATGGTTCGACCACTCCTAGGAATCCTATACCTTACTCTGATCGATATGTCCAATTAAATGATTCCCCACTATAATTTTATCACCAATAAATGTAGAGTTTTCTAGGTATCATCCTAAAACCATGTTCACTATATTATGCATGTTAATATTCACAATATTACACATGTGATTACAAGAAACTCATGTGGGTTCTTTATACTCACTCTTACATAGTCGGAACACTTATTCCAAACATTGTAGTAGATCACAGGTCTACACTAGATGTCACTGCATTTCTATAATAGACCTCTATCCCCAACAAGAGTCTTTAATTACCTATATTACTTCTTGAACTATCACATGAGACTCTGTCTCTCTAAAATAGAACATATCATAGTTATTCTTCAAAAACTATTAACTGAGCTTGAAAAAACTGATAATCAAAGGTATTTAACTATAAAATAATTTAAATTATTAGTTCCTACACATTAATATTACTTTACGTTCATCTTATAATTTCTTTCTCACTTTTTTTAATGAATGTCATGCAAACTATTTTTCGAACAATTTTTATTATTCTTATTATTCTTCATCATCTTCTTCTTCTAATACACCCAAGTGGTTTTATTCTTTATCATAGGATCAACTCCCATTATTCTTCTTTATGGGTACTTCTTGGTTCTCTAGGAACTTTTTGGATAATGTTTTTCTCTATCTTTAACATCATAAGAGATATATTTTCTATAGGACAGATTGTTGTCCTCTTGAGGCTCATGCACTACATTTTCATGTGCTACCCCACAAATTGTTTTGGGATCCTCTCATATTTACATAAATGGAAATCAGAGAGAATATATCATGCAATGAACATAAACTATAATTTTATTAATTATCCCATGATCTTCTAAATATACTCCTCAAATACTTTATCATGGGTGAGCCTTGTAAAATACCAAAAATCCCTATATTTATATTTTTTAATTTATAAATTTTCTCTCATTGATAAATATATCTTATTTTTAGTGTTTACATGTAAGATCTAGTTCTCTTATCATAATATCTCCAGAATTGTATTAAAATAACTCATCCCCATAGATATATAAAAAATGTAGAAGAAATTTATCTCATGGAATAACAAAAAAAATTTGTGGAATCTAGACCTCTAAAAATACATTTTCTCTATATTTAATGAATATTTTAAGGTCACATTGTACTAATCATGTCATTTTTCTCATCTTGAATCACAATAATATTAGTGATATTTCAATCATTGATGTTCAACACAAACATCATCATATTTAAATTTTATTTTTAAGTAATCTATAATTTTTCATTATATAATAAATAATCTTCCCATAAATTCATCATTCTTTGTTCTTCTTATTAATAAAATTGATAATATACTTCTCAATTAACTATGATTGATTGAAAATTTATTTTACTTAAATCTATATCAATGAATATTATAACTAGAAGCATTTAATTATTTTTTATTTTTTTATCACTGATATTGAATTTCAGATATTCTCATCTGAAATTTACATTATGAATATAAAAACGATCAATTATATTCTTATAATCACATTATCCTCATATTAGGATTAAATCATATACTAACTAATAATAATTATGTTTTAACTTGAAATAATAGATCAGGCATCATTGAATTTTTTTTCTTCTATCAGATTTTATTTATTGAAACTCACTTTAATTCTACTGCAATATTAAAATCTCTATAAATATAGAATAACTCCAATATAGATTATAGATAATTTATAGGTGAATACCTCATATAGAGACTCCAAATTACTTATACAGTACTCTAAATTAATCTTATACAACATGAAATTACTCATACATAGACTTAGTTTTTCTTGTATGTCGACCCATTCCTAGATGAATGTTTGTGTCTACTCAAGATACATCATTTACGGAATGTATTCACCTCTATGATAAATCACATACATAGTAATAAATTACACCTTTAAATATTTATTTACCTATCAAAAGACTCATATTGTTTACTATATGACACATAAAAATTGGAAAATTAACTATAATAAAGATTAGAAACTTTTCCAAATTTCCAACCATGAATAAATTCCTAGATTTAATCAAGTTAATTTAGAGACACATCAAAATAATCATATTCCTTATTTAATAAATTCAAATCATCTTAGACTAGTTTAAAATTATTTTTGAAATTATTAAAATAATTATAGACATATTTAGCTTTATTCGAAGGAGTTGTAAATCATCTAAATACTAAATTTAGATCATTCAAATTAATATCAATGACTTTACATTTTTATCCATCAAATCAGGAATTATAAAAGATCATCCAAGGGTGTCTTAAAACTAATTATATTAGCTAGTATTCTAGGTACTCCATGAATGGTTTTTCCATAATTTGTTATTTCAATACCCTAATTCAGTCAACTTTAAACCCTGTTATCAATAACTCACTATTCTATTTACATAGTTAGCTTCTAATATCTATAAAAATAGTTGTTGATAAAACTTTCTTCTTCAAAACATGTCATTATCATGAATATTTACTCTATAATTATATTATTTTAGGGTTTATATCCAAGTATATTTTCCATATCAATTTATTTTTCATCATATGAATATTCATTTTCATTTTCAATGGATGCTAACTCAATTCTACTTTACAAAAAAATCATGGGAAGAAACTTCACACACATATTTATAAAATTTATTAAAAAAAAGTACATTACAAATCAAATGGTAAATTCATAGATTTTGTAAAGATATAAAATCCAAAATACTACAAATATCATGTGAAAAAAATATTGAGTATCTTATATATTTAAATAAATATCTTGATCAATTATTTAATGAGAATTTAAACTATAAAATATCAAAATCGTTGAATCATAATATATTTAACAGTGAAAATAATTTATTTCCCATATTTGACTTAAAAAATAATAGTCATGAGATAATGTGAATAAAAAATAGTATGATTTGAACAATAAGTGAAAAATAAAAGGATATAATATACTGTAGAGGGGAAATATTTCTATGAATGGAAGAGGGATATATTCATAGTACAATTAAATGAAAATAATTTTTTATTAAATAAAAATGATAATTAAATACATTTTTTAAAAAATATGCATCAAAGAAGAAGAAATTTGATCAATACCAATACTAGGGTGACAAAGCCTAAAGAATTAGGAAAAACGATAAACCTCTATCATATGATATTCATGTATCATAGAAAAATATTTAAGAAGATTGAGTGTTTGACAAGGCTAACTCGCGCACTACATCCGAAGATAGGAGTATTTGAAGGCATGTTCAGGGTTTCATTAGGGGGATATTTAAGGAACACGTTTATGATATATAAAAAACACCATAAAATACTTATTCTTCCAGTTTAAACATTATCATTCCAGTTGGGGTGATTGAAGACTCTAGAATAGAATATAAATATCTCTTCACATACAAAATATTGTGAAGATAAAGAAGTGAATTACACCAACCTAACCTATATGTTCCAAAATCTATAAACTTATAATCAATATATTACAATATTAATCATTTAATCTATGTCTTGATGGGAGTTGAACATGATAAGGAGTACGTTTTCTAGGAGGGTTGAAATCTTGTAAAACCCATAATGTGTTATTGTTCTTGATTTTATTTTGTATTTCATGTCTAGGTAAGAGTTGATTATGAATTAATATTCCCAAAACTCTTAACTAGACTTTATGTTCAAGTATTAAGAGTGGTAATTAAGAGAGAATATAAAACATCATAAAATTTGGAACATTGGTTCACCCCTCCCTCTTAGTGTCTGTCTATTATCTACTGTGAACTTAATTTTGAATCTCGTAATCATTATTCTTTATTTATATCAGGTCCAAATCATCTTCCTCAATATTATCATCATAGATATGTGAACCATCATGATTTTTAGATGCCTAAAAAACATTTACATTCAATCAAATCATAATCAAAGGGATCCCTATAACTCTTCCTTTTAACATAGAGGCTTATTTTTTAAGAAACAAAAATCACTTCTCTTTCTTAAATAGAACAACTCAAACTTTTGATCATATTGGATTGTAATTTTTCCTTTTTATTTAAATGAATACCTAGTTTTTATCCATGAAAAGTATTCTCATCTTCATTTACATGCTCATGTCTAGACTGTTTAGCTTCAAGTTGTTCAATATACTCACATAAATCTTCAATAATCCTCCAGTTTCCCCTTATATATTTTTATATCTAATTAATTAATATCACTATCAATGTCTACATCATGAAAAAACTCCCTATTGTTCATTATACTCTCTTTAAAAAGGATCCATGATAATTTGATAATAAATCTTCAACATTATACTTTTAAAATGAAAAATCTAAATTTTTTATATTTTATACAAAATCTTATTAATCTAAAAAAATAGTTTGATACCATAATAAAACCTATTGTCTCTGATAACACTTTTAGGAAATCAAGGTACCCTGAGTGGGGGACTAATTTCATGTATTATAATAATTATAATTTTTCACCTATACAATGATATTTCAGATCATGTTTTCTTTTTAGAAATAACACTTATTCAACGTATATATTTCATGAATGAAACCATATCAATCATTATTATCATGTACAAAATATAAAATTACAAAAAACAAATAATTTAATTAGTTCATCCACACTATGATACATCTATGGTGAATACACGTGGAGTTGTGCTGATAAACCAATAATCAAAAATTACACCTATTTCTATGGATATTATATTTAAATAATGTCACCCCTTACAATGGTTCATAAAATGTATAAGATTTTGGAAAGTTCACTCATCACCAAGTAATCCTGCATATTTATTGGTATAGACCTATGATCACTACTTCTCATGTTTCAATCATTTTTTACTCCTTTGCACACTACTCTAGAAGATATTAATTTATATAATTTTAAATCTATCTAATTTTAATGATAATAATTGCATTCCATGTTCAGTACTAGAATTTTGTTTCATGATTCTAGATCATATTCTTCAATGTAAAACAATCACTACTTATAAATACCATTGTCTATAGTTACCAACTCATTGATAGAATATTGGATGAAATTTATCCCATGAAACTTTATACAACAGCAGCACTCATGATATAATAATTCCAACATGTGAATTATTCTCTTCTTATTCTTTTTTGACTTTCATATCAACTCATTATCATAAAAAATGATCTTCAATTCTATGTACAACATTATTATATATAATAATTATTAATTGATAATAAATCTAGATGCAACATTATCTTTAAACACACAATTATTCTTCTCATTCCTCAATTTTGTTCCCTAATCTCTTTTATCTACTTCTCAATTCTGAAAATCCAAATATATCAAAATAAATTTGAATTTATAATTAAAATCCCAAAATCATAAATAAGTATTTTTCTTCATATATTTTAATATTTCCCTTAAAAATATCTTCAATGTAATCATCAATGTGGAAATCATTTAAGTTAGTTGAAGTTCATTACATAACTTCTAACTACTGATAGGTTTTCCAAATTTTCAAAAACCAAAGATAAATTCTAAATTGCATATACCACGATGTGTTATCTTTTCAAAACACCCATATTTAGTACTATAATTAACTAATCATGGTATATTACAAAAAATACCATTCCATAGTGATTTTCTCAAAAAAAACCCAATAAAACGGTTATCATTATGCTCATATACCCATCTTCCTCTTTGAATATAGATTCTCAATGTAAAACATACCATTACCCCACGCATGGTGATATTTATTTTCCAAATTTGATCACCCTTTAATGAGATCATTTACTTCCACATGAATTCATCCACGATTCACAAAAATCTCATAATGGTCCTCATATTATTACATAATGATTTCATCAATCAAATACAACAAGAACCAAAATCTATCATGAATAACAACCCTATTTTACATCATTCTTCATTATAATAGTATTACAAACCTCCAATAAAATAGATTTCATGTCATTTCCAAATCTCTGGGTCATCTATGAAATCTTTTATTCAAACTCCTCTGAGATTCCATTTACCACGGCCTGTACATGTCTTTTAGTTCCACTTAAGGTATCTTCTCTATTGAAATGAATTATTCCACAAAGTTTCCATCTTTTTTGTTTCATATTGAAATCCTTCATCATTGAAATGGATTAAAAAATTCTTATAACATCGTTAGTATATACTTTTTCTAATCCAAAATAGCTTAGCCTCATTTACCATAGTGTTGTGGTTTATGTGGAAAAGGATTCATTCATCAAACATCCATAATTCATCTTTATATAATTTTATGTAAGATAAAACTCTATACTTAGATATAATATAATATAATAAAAATATTAAACTTCATAAAATAAAAATTTTATTTATATTTCATATTCGACGTCAATATTAATCTTCCAAATTCTAGTCCATTATATATAAATATATCAAGGTGCCTCCATTTATCTTTCCAAAAGTACTTTCATGTAAATTTTGAAACCCAAATTCCCTAAATTTTAATAATAGGATTTTTTATATCACCATCACATATCTTCAACCCATCCAACCGTCAATAATTTTATCCTTTGGTAAATGTTAATAAAACCTCATTAACATTAATATTCAGTCATAATCAACAATAACCTTCCTAGATTGTTATCAAATCCAATATATATCTACCTGGTTATAACAATATTAGTTTCCTCTACGTTAAATTAAAGTGATAGAATTATCATTTTTTGGGTTGAGTCTTTTATAGAAGATTATTTTGAAAGTATATTTGATTAGGAAACAATTGGAAATGGATAAATGAATGTGATGATGTTATGAAAACTAGGGACATTATACATTAATGTTCAATATGGGAACTATGTGTTTCTTGAAGTATCGTCATTTAAGAAGCATTGCCACCATCAAACTTAGGAACCGGTTCGAAGGATTTAATGATGAATCGTATTCTAAATCTTGGTCCTCTATATCTAAGGAGATGGAACATGCAGAATATTATCTTTGGTCCTCTTAAAAGAAAGTTAAAAACTCAATCATGGATGTTGATGGGTTTATACAGCATGTGAAGAATTCATGGAGATTAATTTATTACTCCAATTTACCTATACCTCCTGTTACATGGGAAGCTTTCAAAGTTATGACACCTCAAAAAGGTCTAGTTACCAAATTTCACACCCCATAGATCAAATGAAAGGGATCTGTAATGCATATGGAGATGGTAACCACCCCTCATGGGGAGGCTATTCCAACCCAGGTAGGGGAACTGGCTACCATTTACATAGAGAATTGTAATATGGAGTATACGGAATCAAGGGATATCTAGGAACTCCTCATACATTCTAATGAAGAAATAATAGAAGAGTATTTCAAGATAAATATCTCAGATGAGGATTCACACAAAATGTTTTAAATACTGTAGAAAGTTGATTTGAATGAAGAACAATGATCCTGGATTGATAAACAAAATCGGATTTTGATCTGAGGCTTCAATGAGGGGATGAACAGCCTGGAGGAACATGTACAAACATGGGATATGATGGTTTCTTGCTTTGAGGATCTTATTATGGACAATCCCGATATAGAGGTTACCTACAAAGAATGGTGGTTATTCAAGGTAAAAACTTTAACTATTTTAAATTTTTTTGTAATGAAATGATGATTTCTTATGAGGATTGATCTTTATATATCTTGAATGTTGATGGTTTTCCACTTTCCTATAAAAGTTCTTTTTAAATAAAAATAATGATTATGGTTAAGTATCCCCATGTTTAAGACATCATAGATTGGGTTATCTTGAATATTTGGTTATGTGGTTTGTGGAAACATTTGAGTTTTTATAATTTATTGGGGAGGTTTCTTATCAATTAAATTTACCTCCCTAGTTTAGTGAAATTCGTGATGTGTTCTATGTGTCTCAAATATGGTAGTATGTGTTGAATCCTTCACAAATCATTAGTTATAATGAGGTTGATTTGGATACATACTCATTGTTTGTGTAAAGACTAGTATAAATTTTATGAAAAGGTGATATGAAATTGATATGAATGATTATAATAGTATTTTAAGTTTTATATAAACATGTAATTTACCGTGAATTGGGGTTTTGGAATAATATCTCAATGTCCTTGGTAATTTACTAGGAGTGTTATGTGATGTTTATTAAGGACAAACAATTATATGTAGGGGAATTTTTATTTGCAGAAATTTTATGTATAATTCATTGAATTATATTTTATATTTTTATATATTTTTATATGTGTTTTCATCATACTTTTTCTACATTTTTTGTTGAATAGATATGATGGACGTATTTAGGGGATTAAAAGGATTTTTTTCATATTATATACCATAGTAGGGGACTAAAAGAACTCCATTGAAAATGTCTAAGAATCTATTAGGCTATTATGAGCCAATATCTATCTTTATCAGCTAATGGGAGGATAATGGGGATCTAATGAGACACTAGTGGTCTTGGTTAGAGTTACATCCTTGGATCTTCTTATTATCTGATGTCTAGTGATGATATGTGAAACCTATATTAGACACCTAAATTTATGTGGTAAGAACCCACTAAAATCGAGAGTTATTCCAAACTATTTTTAAAGGAATTTTGGTAATTATCTAGTTCCACGTGTTTTAGAAAATTTATAATTCAAATATTTATAATATTCCCATTATCATAAATTTTCTTGATAGATGAATAGTGAATACCCTTATATTTTTTTATAGG
This sequence comes from Viscum album, assembly GCA_963277665.1. NCBI lineage: Eukaryota > Viridiplantae > Streptophyta > Magnoliopsida > Santalales > Viscaceae > Viscum > Viscum album. Next base: position 165,217,126 of record OY728149.1, read on the forward strand.
TCTCCAATATTCAATCAAATATAGATTATTCATTTATTGAAATAATTATAACACTTAACCTATGGTGGAATATTATGATCAAGAGTAAGGGGATCCATATCATTACTAATTTAGTTAATTTCTTTTTTTATAATGTTTTTATTGGATAGTCCTTATTTCATCTATTTTGAATGTTTAGAGAAATGTAGTTGGTATAATGGGGTCAAGGTATTAATTATTTATAAGATTATTTGACTAGGTTTTTTCTAGGTAATCTCAAAACTTTATTATGAATTAAATTGTGTCTCATGAGTAAATGTGTGTGTGGTAGTTAGTAATTTGACACAAAATACATAAAAAAATAGAGTGTTCAGATTTAAATAAAATTAAATATAGGAGTTATCTTATCTATAATAGTAAATGTATATAGGATAACATGAATTATGAATATTTCAATCATTATAGTGCTTAATGAGGCCTTTGATTAAATTGATAAGTGTTGTTTTATTACTTTTTAAATGAATTTAAATGATTATAAGTGGTATTTGTGAACTAAATCAGGTGTGAATGTGCTTGGGTTGATTTTTTAAGGGGTTTGGTGGAACTAATTATTTACAATTATACATATTAACTATGATATAAGTTATTATTTTATTAAATACAATTTCCTCATAACTTTATTTTTTAAAAATTTCACTATTGATTCATATATTATGTTAGGAAGGTGGAATCAATATTTACTATGTTATTTCATGGTCACATATGGTATTTCCATGACCTATATTACACTATTTTTTAGATAACATTATCACTAAATTACACCATGGATGAGGATTGATTACTTGATTAAAATTATGTTATGCAAAATATATTTCCATAGTTTAGGTTATTTCATGGACATGAGTTTCTTATTTTATAGTGAATTTCATCAATATATTTTTAGAAATGATGAAGTCTGTGCCACCAATTATCATGATTTCTTGGTAAGAACATGATAGCTCAATATATATTTTTTATTTTATTTAGTTATATCTTATATTTTGTTCATTTCACCTATATACATGAATAAAATTTATATTTTTGGATATATTTTTTGCCAAATAGTTTTATCATACTATGTTATAGTTACCATATACACACACTTAATGTGTGTGTGAATAATTCATGTTTTACAGTATAGGGTTAGGTAAATGGACTAAGGTTCAATGGTCTAGTCATGGGAAGATATACTTGGAATTTGAGTTTATGTTTGGGGGAAAGTATGATGCACATTTTCAAAAAGATTGTGCCTTATATTATTTTCATTATATTATATCAAAAATAAATTTTTTATCTCCCTGAGATAATTTGGATTTTATATAGTATTGATGTATTATTTGAAATGTATATGTCACAACCCATCCCCTGGGGCCCGTGTCGTGACTACCCTAAGCTCACCTTCCAGAGGCTAGGGGTTGGCGACTAGCACCAGAAATGCATATCCCTAAAATGGGAAGGCATTACCTTTTAAACATGTACAAACAGATAGTCCAAGAACACAATAAGATTCAACCAAAATGAAAAACTACAGTGGTAAAAGAGTGTACTTAAAGTAAAGGGGTTGGAATACAAGCCCAACAGAAAAGATGCAACTACAACAGAAAACATAAAAAAACTCATGAGATTGTCCACCAAGGATACTACCTGAAGGGTAGGTACATATCATCTCTATAGCTCTCCACATCAACCAGTCACCTTTGTGTACCACCAAGTCCTAACTCCTATAGTCTCAGCCAAGCTTCTCATCGTCTGCACAAGACACAATAAGGTGCGGGCAAAGACCGTGCAGGGGTGTGTATAACAATACCCAGTAGGGACCCTGAGACACACTAAGGTCTCATAGAATTTCACAAAGGAAAACCACAAATCATGATCTCAATCACAAAGAACAAAGAAAAAGACTCAGCCCAAACCATGTATAAATTAAGTATAGAAGTACAGATGATTAGTTGTAAGGCCAGAACATCTTATTCTATCAAAGGGTTCTGATGTTGATCCACATAGGATTTCTAGGTACCTATACACACCGGATCACTAGGTGTGATCCACATAGGATCGCTAGGTGTCAATCCACACTGGATCTCTAGGTGCTGATCCACACAGGATCACTAGGAGCTCATCCACACAGGATCGCTATTCATTCTTCACGTCTCATCCATCCACTGGATTCCCGTACATAGTATACTTGATTCTGGTAGGATCTGCTCCTCATGAAATCATTCATACTTAAACTAGAAATAAATCCCATGAAAAAGTAACCCAATGATCTGTCATGTCACAAGGGTTCCTACTCAATAGACGGCGCGTCAATCGGACGTTCGGTCTGATAGTTATAGTCATTTTAGTGCTAATGGCCTAATTGGATTCGGGTACAATCCAACCTATCCATACTCCAACATTCTCCAAAACTCAGTTGGAGTATCTAAAAATGTTTATCTCATTCCAAGGATTCCATAGCCATAGACGGTTCTTCAAATGGATGTCTGGTTTGCGAGATACAAACTTTAAAGAATATCTAGGCCAAAAAAGGGTCTGGGTCCGGTCTGACCCAGTCGGGCTGACCCGACCCACCTGACCTAGGCCGACCCAGCTCGGTTCGGGTCGCCCGGCCATGTCCAATTCAAACACGGGTCCGAACCGGCCCGGCACAAATTGGCTAGGTCGCGGCAGACTTGTCTTGCTAGGCCATAGACCGACCCGACCCAATGGCAAGCACGGTCTGCCAGCTAGGTGACCCACACGGGGGAGCCGATCCACCTTATTTCCAAATAGATTTTCAGCCATTCAGTTTTTCAAACGGCGGTTCCACATGGCACATCCTTGTCTCTCAGTGGGACCTGCGGGGTGTGGGTCACCTTTTCTACGACTTCGAAGTCGCGGCTCCCTTCTCTGAAACCCACGACGGCACACTGTCTTCGCCAAAACGGCCGGTTGAGAGTCGGCCGCCCCTTGCAGCCACCACAACATCTACATACGCCACTCTTCCACCGAAGATAGTGGTTACCAGCTGCCTCCATCATCCGCTGGCACCAATCGCAGGTACCACCGCACCGGTGTCGCGCCGACGCTTCTTTCATGGGGCTCTGTTGACACTCTGGAACTCTGTTTTCACTCACATCTATGCCTATACACCTCTCAGGATGCCTCTGTCATAGCATGACCCTCTGATTCGTGTTGCCATTAAATTCAAAATTCACCTGCGAGGGTCTGGATCTTGTTTATTTAGCACTCGCCCTCCACATGATCATCATATCAAAGGGGGTGTTGTAAAAAATTATCAAAGACAAAATAAAACCCTGTTAAAAAATCCAGAAACATCTTGCAATTCCATAAAAATCACGGATCAACTGTTTTTGGTTGATCCGCATTCTTTATATTTTCAAGAATGAGGAAAAATAATAATTAACTTGAATTAAAGAACAAAATACCCTACCTCAGATTTGGAGAAGACTTCGCAGTTGTGGAGAACATTTGATGAAGCTGACGGTGTTCGTCAATCCTGGATCATGGTCGTCCGAGCTTTCATTCTCTGTCGGTGGAAGACACCATGGAACATCATCAGATGTTTCTCCCTTTTTTCTCAAAAACTCAAGCCTGAGCATTAATTAAATAGAGGGGGGGTGAGTAATGCATTGAAATAATTAATGATGTTCATTAATGAGTTCTTAATTAATGAACCTCTTAATTCCCAATAGTGTGGTTACACAACTAAATAGTCAATCCATTAAATGACTTGAAAACTCATCGGTCCTACCACCACTGCTCAATAAGAGGTAGTAAAAATATTATAGCATTTTTATGTTATTTTATTAATCTTCAAAAATTTATAAAAACTAACTTTTCCTCCCAAACTACAACGGTCAAAGTTAAGCCTCTCTTAATCATATCCTGGCACTGTGAATTCAATGGTACCCTTGGATTTTTAATTTGATCACCTATTCAAAATATGGAAAACTATGCCTGTCAGTTTACTGAACGTACCTTAAAAAAAGTTTGAAATTCCTATCTGTGCATACCAGGCCTCGGAATCAGGCACCGTCAATTTTCGCAGACTCATAATAATCCCAAATAATTTAAAAAAAATTATATGAAATTTATGGATCTTTACATTCTCCCCATCTTAGGTATTTTTATCCCAGAAATCTATAAAAAACTAGGTGGAACAAATGGGGGTACTAAGAACACATCTGATCCTTCCAATACCATGTTCTCTTCTAGAGATTCTCGTGCTACCAACAAACTTTCACCTGAGGAATCGACTTCCCATGAAATACCCACTCATGTCAATCCTCTATCTCCACTGGGAACTCTGCAAATGGCGCCCCATCATTGATGTTCAGATCACCCCAGCCGATAACGTGTGATGGATCATGCATGTACCTCCTCAACTGTGACACATGGAAAACATTATGCACCTGGTGCATCTGTGGGGGAAAAGCTAGACTGTTTGCCACCTCTCCTACTCTTTTGAGGATCTAGAAAGGTCCGATGAACCTCAAAGATAGCTTGTCACCCTGACCTAACCTCTATAATCCTTGTCAGGGTTATACCCATAGGAATACATGGTCTCCATCCTCAAACTCCAAGGGTCTCCATCTCATGTAGTTATATGATTTATATCGGATTTGTGTAGTCTTCATCCTCTACTGAATGATCTATACCTTCTCTGTGGTATCCTATACTAACTTTGGACCCATAAGTGTTGACTCCCCTAGGTCTATCCAGTATAGTGGTGATCTGAAAGGTCACTTTTATGGGGCCTCAAATAAAGCCATCCTGACAGTGGAGTGATAACTGTTGTTGTAAGAGAACTCCACCAGTGGTAGGTGGTCCTCCTAACTATGGCCAAAATCAAGGACACAATCACGAAGCATGTCCTTGAGTGTTTGTATGGTCTGATATGTCTGATCATCTTTATAAGTATGTAAGGTGGTGCTCAAACATAGCTGACTCTCGGACTCCTCCTACAATCCCTTCCACAAGCCTTATATAAAACAAGCATCGTAATCTAAGATGATCATTCAGGTCACCTCGTGAATCCATACAATCTCCACTATGTAGAGGCATCCAAAGATCTCTACTGATCCTTTCTCTTAGATGTGTAGGAAGTGGGCTAAAATTTTGAGTCATTCAATGATCACCCAGATGGAATCATGGCCCCAGGACATACGTGGTATCCATATCGCAAAGTCTATGGAGATACTATCCCACTTCCACTTTGGTACCTCAAGTGGCTGAGCTAAGCCATATGGTACCTAATGGTTGGCCTTCACTTGCTGACAAGTGAGGCATTGGGATACGAAATCTTCTAATAGTTTCTTCATCCCTAGCCACTAGTACTAACACTGGAGGTCCTGATACATCTTCACGACAACAGGATGTACCGCCAAATGGGGTGTATGGAACTCCCTCAACACCTCCTCATGTATCATCACTGGAACCATAGTGCATCCTCTAAAGAGGATTACATGCTCCCCAACTTTAAAAAATTCATCGGGAGCCTTTCTTGAGGATATCTGAGCACATCGAGCCTCGCAGTCTACATCCTCAAGTTGTGCCTCCCAGACTCTATGAAGGAGTGGGGGAGTAACTATCATAGATTGGAGGTAAGCTACTCCATCTCTATCCACAAAGGATATCTGTAATGTGGATATCTACTCTGTTTCCTCACATAGAAACTATAAACCAGACCTCCTGATAACTGTGTATGCTACTACATTCCCCTTACTAGGAGTGTAGACTATCTTAAAGTCATAGTCTCTGAGGAACTCTAGCGATTTTCATTGTCTCAGGTTTGGTTCATTCTATGAGAAGATATACCTGAGACTCTTGTGATCAGAGTAGACTATAAAATGTTCATCCATCAAGTAGTGTCACCACATCTTCAGCGCAAATACCACTACTTCTAACTCCAGGTCATGGGTACCATAGTTCTTCTCGTGTTTTCTTAGTTTTCATGAACTGTAGGAAATCAATGCTCTCTACTGCATCAGGACACAACCCAGTCCGGTCCTTGATGGTCGTAGTAGACTATATACCCAACTCCCTCTTCTGGTAGCCTCAAGATGTGGGCAGTCATCAGCCTCTGCCTCAGGTCCTGAAAACTCTGATGGCATATCTCCATCCACAAAAAGGGTTATCCCTTCTGTGTCAAACCTGAAAAGGGTTTCACAACTCTGGAAATTTTGGGTACGAATCTCCATTAGTACCCAACAAATCCTAAGAAACTCTACTCCTTGGTCACACTCCTAGGTGGTTCCCAAGAAATTACTGCATCTATCTTCGTTGGTTCCATTGTAACTCTAGCCTCTAAGATAACGTGCCCCAGGAAGTTGACTTCCCATATCCAAAACTGGAACTTTGAGAGATTTCCATAAATTTGGTGCTCTCAAAGTGTATCTAGAACTCTCTATAGGTGTGTGGCGTGCTCCTCCTTCGATGCTGAGTACACCAAGATATTGTCAATGAAGACTACCATGAAGTGATCGAGGTATGGCCGGAAGATATTGTCCATGATTCCCATGAACACTACCGAAGCATTGGTCATACTGAAGGGAATCACCAAGAAATCATAATGGCCATACTGACATCTAAAGGGTGACTTCAGTACGTCCTCATCCCGTACCCTAAGCCGATGATAGCCTGATCTGAGGTCTATTTTCAAAAACCATCGAGCTCCCTTTAGCTAGTTGAAGAGATCATCAATTTTTGGGAATGGATACTTGTTCTTCATAGTCACCTGGTCAAGTCACCAATAATCAACACATAGCCTTAAACTCCCATCTGCCTCCTTGGAAAAAAAATTGGGGATGCCCATGGAGAAACACTGGGCCTTATGAACCCCTTCCCCTACAAGTCCTCCAACTGTACCCGCAACTCACAAAGCTCCGTGAGGGCCATCTGATATTCTGGAATAGATATTGGTGCCATCTCGGGGTATATGTTGATGTAGAAGTATACCTCTCTATGAGGAGGTAGTCCCATAACATCATCAGAAAATACATCAGCATACTTGTCCACCACTATAGGATAACTTGGAATCCTTACACCAGCATCTCCGAGGGTAAGGCTAGATAATTGATGAGTGATCGGTTGAACACTCCTTCGAGAGAGTTCATCCTATGCTGCAAAGGTTTCCTTCTCACCAGTGAAAGAAAACCTGATCACATCCTCTTGGACACAACACACTTTGCGCCTAAAATAGTCGATCTGAGGATGGAATGTGGATAGAAATTCCATACCCATGATGATATTGTAAGGGATCGATACTACTACTAGGAGATCAAATCCAAAGCTCTCTCCTCCTAGAGTGAGCTCACACTACCTTCACGAGTGTGTAACCATCAAATATTCTTTCGTAGGAGTCTCTAATTATAAGAATCGAGCCAATGGCTCCATCAGAATCTCTGAGCTCCGAACGAGTTTCATGGAAATGAAAGAGTGACTGGCACATGTGTCTATAAGTACAATAGCTAGTTTGTAATAGACATAGATCGTTCCTCTAATCATATCTGGAGTGTCGTGGTCATAGGACTCTGCCACCTGAGGCTGAGATCGCCCCTATCCACCTGCTCCCTATGGTTGGGGTGGACACCTAGGGATGGTTGTGGTAGAACCTAAAATCATTGTCCACCACCTACTGCATGAACTGCTCCTCTACCGCATATGTCACCCTACGAACCCCCTCTCTCAAACCTCAGCCGCTACATCTGAAGTCCCTTGGTCATCTGTTGATCGTCTATGTGGGAATTCAGACAGTCATGAGCCATGTGTCCCTGTCCTCCACAAGAGTAACAGGATTTGGTCCTCAGAAGACCTCCTCAACCTCATGATCTTAGCACCTCTGACCCTGCATCCTGGGGTCATCCACTAGATGGTCTGGCCCACATGGACCTCTGTGTCATTTTCCTACTGCTTGCTGCAGATGACTCGGCTACCTATCGTCTGTTGGTTCTTCTCAATGTCGGTGCCTGCTATGCAACAAAGCTCTCCACCAATAATGCTTGCTCGAGCACTTTAGATAGCATCGGGATATTGAGTGATATCATCGATACTTTGATCTCCCTCCAGAGACCCTGCTCAAAGGTCTGGACCCTAAATTAAGGGTCTCGTACCATGTTGGTAAAGTAGCATGAGAAGTCCGTGAATCTCAGTGAGTACAGGGCCACTAATAGGCTGCCCTGTCGTAAGTGCAGCAGCTCCTGGATATGCACTGAGCAAAAATTCACTGGTATGAACTCCACCCTAAAGAGGTTCTCAAAGTCCAACTAGGAGAGTGTCACATCCCCATGCGTCTAGAGTGTCAGAATCCACCACCTCCCTATTGTGGCCGGGAATAGGCTAGCATCTAGGATCACCAGCTGATCTGCTGGTGTCTCAACTAATCGAAAAAACCCATGCTACAACCTCCAGCCGTCCCTCAGCTTCCAAGGGATCCTCCTCACCTCAAAACCTCATAGGCCTCTATCTCTGGTGGCAACTTCTGCCCTTCGAGTAGTAGTACTGCTGGTACACCACTAGAAGGTGCCAACATAGTAAGAGGGCCCTGCACCAAAGCCTTGTCGCTCTATGGGACATCATCATATACTCTCTATGAAATCCTAGCTAGCTGTCTATGCAGAGGCATCCTGAAATGAAATAGGTGCACCACAGTCAAAAATTTATTCCTGGTGAGCTGACTGAAAAGATATCAAAAGTAAAACATTTTAAAAACACACACAATCAGTTTTTTTGTGCACCAAGTCGGAAATGAGAATTCAGGGTCCTGGTGTAGGGATATGTTGGCCGCCACACCAATATTGGACTCCCTAAACTAGGAACTATACTTAAAACACTTAACACTATTACTTCATTGGAAATATTAGAGTCATAGTTCTTTGGTAAAATTGACTCCACTGAGACCACTTTGTCACGACCAGTCCCACGGGGCCTATGTCGTGACAACCCCAAGCCCGCCTTCCTTAGGCCAAGAGTTGTAGACTAGCACAAGAAAAGTGTATTCGTAAAACAAGAAGGCATTCCCTTTTAATCTTATAAAAACACACAGTCCAAGAACACAACAAGATATAACCACGAAGTAAAACTGTAGTAGTAAAATAGTAAACTGAAAGTAAAGGGGATGAAATAAAATCCCAACTAAAAAGATGCAACTAAAACAGAAAATAAAAAATATCACTTGAGATCGTTCACCAAGGATCCTAACTGAAGTGTAGGTACATCTCATCTCCAGAGCTCTCTACATCAACTAGTCACCTCTATGTACTGCCTAGTGCTAGATCCTATAGTCTCAACCAAGATGCTCATCGTCTGCACAAGACACAAAAAGGTGTGGGTGAAGCCCATACAGGGGTGAGTATAAAAATACCCAGTAGGGACCCCGAGACCCCTGAAGGTCTCTTAGAATTCCAAGAAGGAAAATCAATAGGCATTATCTCAATCACAAAGAAAAAAAGAAAAATACTCATCTCAAACCAAGAATAACGTAAGTATAGAAGTACATATGATTAGTCGTAAGACAAGATCATCTTATTCTGTCAAAGGGTTCTGCTGCTAATCCAAACAAGATCACTAGGTGCTGATCCACATAGGATCACTATGTGGTGATACATAGAGTATCTCTAGGTGTTGATCCACACAGGATCTCTATGTTCTGATCTATATAGGATCTCTAGGTGTTGATCCACACAGGATCATTATTCATTCTTTACGTCTCATCCATCCACTGGATTCTGGTACATAGTATTCTTGATTCTGTAGGATCTGATCCTCAAGATATCAATCGTACTTCAACTGTAAAAAAGTCCCACAAATAAGTAACTCAATGATCTTTCATGTCGTAAGTGTTCCAATGTAATAGATGATGTGTCAATCGCACGCCCGGACTGAGAGTTATAGGCATTTTAGTGTTGAGGTCCTGGTTGGATTCAGGTATGATCCAACTCGAATGTACTCCAACATTCTCCAAAACCTAGTTGGATTATCTGAAAAGGACCGTCTTGTTCCAAGGATTCTAGCACCATAGAAGGTTCTTCAAACGGATGTATGGTTTGCGAGATGCGGCCTTTTAAGCATATCTGGGCCAAAACGGGTCTGGGTCTAGTCGGACTCGGTCTAGGTCTGACATGGCATGTCCCAAACCGGATTTAATGGCTCATGTGGGCTGGGCCATGGTGGGATCGGCCCACTAGGCCGCAGACTGACCCATCCCGCCTCGGCTGGGCGCGGTCCGCCAGCCGGGAGACCCGCGTGTGGGAGTCGCTCCCCCTTATTTCCAAATGGATTTTCAGCGTTCGGTTTTGCAAACGATGGCACCACGTGGTTTCTCCTTAGCTGTTAGTGGGACTCGAAGGGCATGAGTACCCTTCCTCATGGATCCCTTCTCCATAGTGCGCAACGGCGCCCCACCTTCACCAACGTGGTTGGCTGAGAGTCAGCCGCCCCTAGTAGCCACTATGGTGCCTATGGGTGCTACTCTTCCACCATGTCCGATGGTTACTGGCCACCGCCCTCATCTACCAATGCTGGTCGCTGGCACTGCCACACTGGTCACTGGCGCCACCGCACCAACACTTCTTTCAAGGGGCTCCAGCGACGCTCCAGAGCTCCATTTTCACTCCTGTATGTGCCTATGGGCCTCCCAGGATGCCACCATCGTAGTGTGACCCTCTGATTTTCATTGCTGTCAAATTCAAAAAAAATCCATGAAGAACACGACAAAAATGAAGGGGTGGAGGGTCTGCGCCTTATTCATTTAGCCCGCTCCCTCCGCGTTAGCATCACATCAAAGGGGGTGTTTTAAAAAATTATCACAGACAAAATAAAACCTCGTTCAAAAACCCTGAAACATCCTGCAATTCCATACGAATCGCAGATCAACTCGTTTTGGTTGATCCGCATTCATCACATTTTCAAGAACGAGGAAAATAAAATAATTCAATTGAATTGAAGAACAAAATACCATACCTCAGATTTGGAGAAGACGTCACGGTTGTAGAAAATGTTTGATGAAGCCATCGGTGTTCGTCGATCTCGGATCGTGGCAGTCCATGATTCTGTTCTCCGTCGGTGGAAGACGTCGTGGCACTTTGTGAGAGGTTCCTCCCTTTAATATCAAAAACCCAATCCCTAGATTCAATTAATTATAGGGGTAATGTGAGTAACACATCAAAAGAATTAATTCAGTTCATTAATGTGTTTTTAATTAATGAACCTCTTAATTTCCAATGGTGTGGTTACACAACTGAAGGGTCAAGACATTAAATGGATTGACAGCCCATCGGTCCCACCACCATCCCTCAATAGGAGGTAGGAAAAATAAAATAACAATTTTATGTTATTTTATTAATCTTCAAAAAGTCCAAAAAACTAAATTTTTCTCACAACGTACTATGATCGATGTTTATCCTCCCTTTAGTGAATCTCAGTGTTGTGGATTCAATGGTGCCCTTGGTTTTTTAATTCGATCACTAGTTCAAAAGATTGAAAACTCCACTCACACATTTACTAAACATACCTTAAAAAAGTTTGAAATTCTGTTTCGGGCACACCAGTCCTAGAAATCAGGTGCCGTCAATTTTCACAGACTTATAATAATCCCAAATAATTTAAAACAATATATTTGGAATTTTCAAGTCTTTACAATATACATAGTGTTTGAGATATATTTTAGTTCTTTTTTGTAATGTATTATTAGAAACTATCAATTCAAAACACTAATATATGGAAATTAGGAAGAATACTTGATAACATGTGATATTTCACCACAACAACATACCAAGGAAAGTCCATAATCCAAGTGAGCCCAGCCTAAAAAGGATTATTAAAAAAGTAAATTACAAGAACATTAGATGAGGAAGTACAAGACATTTTACATACCTGATATTGGACCACTACAAGCATGTCTTCATTCACCAAAGTGGTAAAATAATCTAGTTCACTAAATGTCCACATTGTTATAGCTGTGAGAAATGCCTGCTTTGACAAAGCATCAACCACCTTGTTATCTTCTCTATACATATGTGATACAATTAGGTTGAGATGAGTAACCCAGTTCAAACATTAAATCCACCAAGGTATGAGCTTCCACAGTACACTTATTTTTAGCTTCTCAACAACATATTTTTTTAGGGTGTGATGTTATATAAGTCTCTTGGTAATAATTTTTCTTAAAAATTTAAAAGTAAAAAAATTAAGAATTCATTTTAAACAACCAAGACCCTTTAATTTACATTAAAATACAATTATAATATTTTAAATTTAATTTTAAATCAAAAAAAATATTTTAATATCTCACACCTATGAAATGAAACATACAAACAGGTATAAATTTTCTATCAATACATGGTTAATTAATTGATCTCATGAAGGGGATATTTATGATTTGTTATATAACATATTGGTACTTATTAATTGGATTGATTCCCTTTTACATTATGGGATACTATTATATATATATATATATATTAACACGCCATATAAGATTGAAAAAAATAAAAAACCCCCTCCAAATGCTGAAAATTCCATCAATCAATCTATATGTGTCAATATTTATTAAAATCATTAAAAATAGTTGGGGATTTCTACAATAAATAAATTTTATAAATTAATACACTAATGAGTAAACCATTAAAATATCCATATTATATCACCCTAACCAAAGTCCCAAAAATTAAAATAGTTCTATTTATTTAAAATCACCCAATTAAGACTAAATAAAGAAAAATATGTCAAATATTATTCTAACATCTATAGATCATGAAAGAGGGAGTGTCCAAATCACCTAACACTCCCCAATAAACATCTAAAAATTTCCTTTCATTTGGAATGGATTCTTCATGAATATAAAAAATCCAAAATCAAAAATCCCAAAAACTAAAATACTTTTAACAAAAATCAATGAATAAATAATTCATTAGATATAACACCATGATATTTTAAAAGTGTAAAATGAGTTTAGAAAGTATATGTGACACAAAAAAACCATTTTTTGAAGAGAATTTAGTAGCCCATGACTTTACAATATATTTATTATAAAATAAATTCAATCTCTTTGATATCTTGTGACTCATGCAATATCAGGTTTAAACGAAATGTGATATTCTATTAAAATGATATTACTTAAACATGACCATTATAACCTAAACATTAAATTGGCTGGTATGAATAAATATAACTAAATTATGAAAATTATATCACATAAGAAATCATAATATAAATTAAATGGTTATATATATATTATATATAAAATAAAAATCAATTGAATAGAAAATAAATGGTTTATGAAAAAAACTGTATTTTTCTATTGGGTGGTTTTGTCATGCCTTGCAAGAAACTTTTAAAATTAATTTTACAAATTTTTTTAAAAACTAAATTCATTATTTGAGTCATAATATCAATATTATTGTAGGGTTTTTTTTATTATTTTTATAAAAAATTTAATTTTTTGTTGAAAACTGAAAAATAAATATTTTTATTGAAAATAGCATTATCATTTAAATTATTTACAATGTTAAACACTATTTGAAATTTTTCTGAGTAAAATTATTTCAATTAAATTAATTTTTATCTAATTTATTTAATTTGAATCAATTTCATGTAGAATTATAATATAAAAGTATTTAAACCTTTTTAAAGTTTTTATTTTGAAAAACTTTCTGTTTGATGATTCTGCTAATTTAATTATAAATTAAATTCACTAACTTCGATGAATTGAATTTGGAAAAATATATTAAATAGTTGGAATTAGAATCATTAATATTACATAACATGTTCAACTTATGTTTTGTTAATATTGATTTTTTAAAACAATAAGAAACTAATTATTGCGGTTAAGGTAGAAGTGAGGTTTTGTGCATTACATGCCCTTGTGCTAAAATTAATTTTACAAAAAAAATATAATATTAATATGAATAATTATATTTAAAATAAAGAATATTTTGGTCCAAATTATCTAAAATGGGTCAATTTATTTGATGATAAATTGATATATTACCTAGGATAAAAATACTAATTAACGTAGTGAAAACTAAAATGTTAAAAATTAAGTAAACATACACTACTACAAAAACGGGCAAAGGAAGCACCAAATTTTATCAACGCTAAGAAAAAGGCGTTGATAAACGAACCCTATATCAGTGCTAGAAAACCGCTGATAAAGAATCCCTCTATCGGGGTTTAAATTTTAGAGCTCATAAAGGGTACCCTTTATCAGCGCTTTTTTAGCACTGGTAAAGGGAGCCTTCATCAGAGCTATTTTAGCGCTAATAAAACCATATTCCCGAATTTAATAAAATAGGGTGCACAGTATCCTCTATTTATCATGCCCTAATGCTCTCTCGGTACTGTACCCTTATGAAACCCCCCCCCCCCCCCTCGATCTTCTTGTTGTCATACTTCCAACGCTAGCCCAACTTCTTATCTGCCCCCTCGAACCCCTTCCGCGGATCCTGCTCCCCGCAAACCCTACTTCTCCTCCTCTCCACTTGACCCTACTCCCCGTGAACCCTAATCCTCCATTTCTCAACGGTTGGTGGCTCCTCTCATGCACCTCCCCCTCTGTCGGTCATGCCTTCCCCTCCCGACGTAGCGCAGAAGGCTCCCTGACCGCTCGACGTTTCTTCTCTCCCTCCATCGCGGGTGCGATATACTCTAGGTAAATCTCACACTTATGTTTTTAGGTTTATTTTTAGTGGATTTGTTTTGAATTGTAATTTTGGTTACTGCATGAAGTATTTTTTCATGGTGTAAAGATCACTAGGTTATTCTTATATAGGGATTTCCCTAGATTAATCTGATATATTCCCTTTTGGGTTTATCTTATGTGATCTTAGTTTTGTTGTGAGGGGTGGTAATGCGTTGTGATATTCTTAAGTTGTTTTCAGTTCATCTTACATGATCCTTTTGGAAAATCTTGCATAAGGGTAGTGTATAATGATTATCCTTTCTATGAAAGGAGACATGGGTGGTAATTTTCTATGTTGTGTCTATTTGAGTTATGTTTCACTATTGCATCGTGGTTTGGATTGAGGTTCTCTGAGTTAGAGGGAGGAGGCTGAGAATCACACTATGATCCTAGATAGTTTGAGTGCCGCGACATGGTTGATTTTTTTGATTCATGAACCTTATTATATTAATATCAATTTTAATGTGGTTTGACCCTATATATTCAAGGGATAACATGCCATGGTTTTTGGATCAGATTTTTATTATGGAACGTTGACCTTTTTCACATCAATATCCTTTAATTTTATAGAATGGTCAAAAATTTAGGCCTTGTATCAAATTATTTCTAATTTAGAAAACTTTCCTATAACCCTAAGTGATTAGTGATGTATATTTTCATATCTTTATCCACCCTTTAATTGGTTTTCTTCCAAAATATTAAGAGATCAGCCTCTTTAAAATCTAAGGTGAATTTCTTTTCTCTTCTTCTTGATTCTCTTCTTTAACTATCTTCTTATGAAGAATGTGACAACAATGATGATTTGGTTTTTTTTTATGTTTTTTAAGGTTAATGGTCATACATAGGCCTTTTAGATTACCCTCCTATGTAAAGTCGGGTTTTATTTGAGTATTCTTCTCATTCTTATGAAATATTTGTTAAATAGTTAGTTGAGGTTGGGGACATGAAATTTCTCCTTCTTTATTATGTGTAAATTGTGGAATTATCATGTTATTTTGTTTCCATTGGATGGACAGTATTGATTAACCTAAATACTATAATGAATTACACTGAAGGAAATGAAAGTGAATAGGGAGTTTTGCATGTGATTTATGAATTCCATAATATTTCTTATATATTTATTTATTTATTGGTGTTTTTGCTGAGTGATTTATTATTTATGTTGTGAAAAAAATTTCTTACTACTAATAATATGTTATAATCACCTTTCATAATTTTCTAGTCACTTAAGGTAGGTAATGAATTGGTTGTATAGAAATCTGTAATTAAAGTGTTATATTTAAACTATAAATTCTACTTTAATAAGAATGAATGTTTAAGGGGAAGTTTTTAGTGTGAATTTGTTATATGTTTTCCCTTTCATGGTAGTATGTATGGGTTATTTATCACTATGATTATAAGGGTGATGTTTTATTGATATGGTTTGGAGCATGTGGTGTGGTAATTAATATGGTAGTGATGGATGGATTATTGTGTGGTTATGATAGCAATTATATGGCTATTTAGGCATAAAATGAGTGGATTTATGGATTTTAGAATGTGTTTAGTGGTATTTTAGGTCATGAAAATTTAGCTGTTATTGGGTGGTGTTATAGTTTCCTTTTGGCATGGAATATGGTTGGAATAAATGAAATAGTGATGGGTGATGCATTGGAAATGATAAATGATGGTTTGTTAAATGATTAATGATAATGATTGGAATAATTATGTTTAATAAATGGTTAAATATAGAATAAATGTTATTAATGATTAATGAATGGATTATATTGGGTGGTGATTTAATTATTGGTTTTACATTAAAATGGTTAACAATTGAAATTCATATGGTAATAAAAATCCAAGAAATTATAATGTTAAATGAAATGAGAATTTGGTAATGTTGATATGGATTCTTATGTCATTTGTTGGGGATTATTTGTGGCATTATAATGGAAGTGGTTATTAGAGGGTGGTAGTAACAAGGCAATGGTTGATGTGGGTGTTTGTAGAGTTAGTTTGGTGTAAACCCTTAGGAATGATTTATGTGTGACTGTATACTTAATATATTTTCTTATTATTTCTTATGCACCACCACTTGAGTCGAGTAACCTGATTAAAATCCATATGGTACTTTGATATTTTATTTTAGATTCATTTTTTATGTATGAAATTCACATGAATTGTGGATTGGGTTTTATTTTATATTATATGGAGTTGATTGGTGGTTTATCTATGTTCTTGGGTATTATGAGGGAAACACCTCCCATTTCTTTTTTTTATACCCTCAATGCTAGTCTCCAATATATGTACTATTAGAGGTAGGATTCATGAATTACACTTATTTTCACTACCATTTTTGGAGCGGTTCCTACTGGTGGTGAGTTATGATAGTGTGGTGTCAGAGCTTTAGTTGACAATTAAGATGGAGTTCAGAATTAGACACTCATGAGGATTGAATGGGATGATATGTCAATAATATTTGTTAAAATTTTCATATGGAATAACATGGGAGACCATCTATGACACAAGTGATTATCACCCCTATGATTTAAAGTAAGTAACATGATCTTACCAAAAATATTAGGCATGATGATATTGAATGTAGGGAAGAGACCTAGGAGTGGTAGATGTATCATTCTTGATTATTCTTGTATTCAGAAGTCTTTTTTGTGTATTTGAACAATAAATACTAATATTTTAGATTAAAATAGGATGGGGATGAATAAAGATTGGATGGATTTTAATTGTTTTACAATAGAGTATGAGAATGGAGAGAAAGAGTTCATCAAGTTTGAAAAGGATCATGCAAAGGATCCTTCTCAAATCATTGGTCCGTGTTTACGTTGTTGTTATTCTAGACTAATTACTCCAGAGGAGTTGGAAGAACATTTGATATGTCATGGAATAGATCAGAGTTATAAATGTTGGAATAAACACTGAGAAAAAAAGTTAATATAGCTACTGACTGGGATAAAAAAGCGTTTTATGGAACATTAGATATAAATACAAATATGGATAATGAAGAAGGTTGTATAGAGGATGTGATTACAGATGTCAATGATGATGAAGATAGTATTGAAGAAATGAAAAGGAAAATTGAAGATGAACTCTGTGATTGCCCAAAATTTTTTGAGAAGTTATAGAGTTGTGAAAATATGCCATTGTATGCCGGTTTCTCTAAATATACAACATTGTCATTTTTACTAAAGTTGTATAAATTGAAAGCAGGAAACGGATGGAGTGATGTCAGTTTTACTGAACTACTTGCTCTCTTGAATGACATCCTCCCGGAAGATAATGAGCTCCCAAGACAAACATATGAAGCTAAACAAATTCTATGCTCTATGGGTATGATTTTTGAAAGAATACATATCTTCCCAAAAGACGGTATATTGTTTCTCAAGGAGAACAAATCACTTATAGAATTCCCAAAGTGCGGTGATTCCTGATACAAGAAAGATGAATCCATTCCTAAAAAGTTGTATGGTACTTTCCAATCATTCCAAGGTTTAGGCATCTATATGGAAGTGAAGAAATAGCAATACAATTGTTATGGCATGTAGATAATGATTGTGATTATTATGTTTGTAAATTTATGAATGAGATCATTTTTCATCAACAAACTAGCATCCCTAAAGAGGTATTTTCAAAAACAACTACTATTTAATATAATTTATTTATTTATTGTTTATTTATATATTTTTTAGTACTACTCTGACTACTAAAAAGCCTCATACTCATCAGATGATATAGATTTGTTCTGAAATGGGTGGGTCGCATACCTGATGGAAGATTGTACACAAATCGGTTGAAGATCTGACTTGGGGACGTGTACAATTGGAGGTCATTTTTAAGAGGGGTTAAGGGGATCAAAGGATGAAACTTTGTTATATGTAAATGTTCGTAGGAAAATTGTAATTGTTATTAAATAAAACATTATTTCTCTAATGAGTCATTTTCCCATTTTAACGGATGAAATGAACCAGTAACATGCAAGAATGATGAACCAATTTTCATTGGGCTTTGGATAAGAAAACCCAATAAAATCTCCAAAATACCTTCATATACAATCAAACGCATTCGTATTGTGTTGATATTTTAGTATAATGATCCATGGGTGAATTGGTGTGGTGTACGAGTCAACCTTTCCTTAATCTAAGGCACGGTGTGACCGGTATCACTAAAAGTGTCTCTCTTTTGTTTAAAATGGAAAGAATTTTAAGTGAAAACAACAAATGACATATGGAAATCCTAATAAACGCATTCGTATTGTGTTGATACTTTAGGAGAATGATCCATGGGTAATTTTTGATGTGTATGAGTCAAATGTGCCTCAATCTGAGACACAATGTGGCCGGTATCACTCAAAGTGTCTCTCTTTTGTTTAAAATGGACAAAATATTAAGTGAAAACAACAACTAACCTATGCAAATCTGACCAAACGCATTTTGATTGTGTTGATCCTTTAGGATAATGATCCATGGGTTCGTTGGTGACATGTAAGATTCAACCATGCCTCAATCAGAATCATGGTGTGACCAGTATCACTCAAAGTGTCTCTCTTTTGTTTAAAATGGATAGAATTTTAAGTGAAAACCACAACTGTCATATGAAAATCTGACCAAAATCATTTATATTGTGTTTATACTTTGGTATAATTATCTATGGGTACTTCGTTATGTGTATGAGTCAACCAAACCTCAATCCAAGGCACGTTGTGGCTGGTATCACTCAAAGTGTCTCTCTTTTGTTTAAAATGGACAAAATTTTAAGTGAAAACAACAACTGACCTACGGAAATCTGACCAAACGCATTCGTATTGTTTTGATACTTTAGTAGAACGTTCCATGGGTATGTTGGTGATGTTTACAAGTCTACCCCACCTCAATCTGAGGCCCGGTGTGACTAGTATCACTCAAATTGTCTCTCTCTTGTTTAAAATGGACAGAATTTTAAGTGAAAACAACAACTGACGTATGGAAATCCGAACAAAAGCATTATAATTGTGTTGATACTTTAGGAGAAAGATCCATGGCCCATTTTTGATGTGAAAGAGTCAATCAATCCTCAATCTGAGGCACAGTGTGGCCGGTATCACTCAAAGTGTCTCTTTTTTTAAAGGACAAAATTTTTTGTGCATACAACAATTAACCTATGGAAATATGAACAAATGCATTCATATTGTGTTGATAATTTATTATAATGATCAATGGGTGTGTCGGTGACGTGTATGAGTCAACCTCGCCACAATCCAAGGCACGGTATGACCGGTATCACTCAAAGTGTCTCTCTTTTGTTTAAAATGGACAGATTTTTAAGTGAAAACTACAACTCACGTACAAAAATATGACCAAACACATTTTAATTGTATTTATCCTTTAGGAGAACGATCCATGGGTCAGTTTTGACATGTACAAGTCAAACAAGCCTCACTCCGAGGCACGTTTTGGCTAGTATCACTCAAATTGTCTCCGTTTTTTTTAAATGGACAAAATTTTAAGTGAAAACAACAACTGACCTACGGAAATCTGACCAAACTCTTTATGATTTTGTTGATACTTTAGGATAATGATCCATTTGTATGTTGGTGATGTTTAAGAGTCAATACCACCTCAATCCAATGCACGGTGTGACTGCTATCACTCAAAGTGTCTCTCTTTTGTTTAAAATGGAACGAATTTTAAGTGAAAACAACAACTGACATACGGAAATCTGAACAAACACATTCGGATTGTGTTGATCCTTTAAGATAAAGATCCATGTGTCATTTGTGATGTGTAAAAGTTAACCACACCTCAATCTAAGGCATGATGTGGCCAGTATCACTCAAAGTGTCTCTCTTTTGTTTATAATGGACAAAATTTTAAGTAAAAACAACAACTGACCTACGAAAATCCAACCAAACACATTCAGATTGTGCTAATTTTTTAAGAGAATGATCCATGGGTGTGTTGGTGACGTGTACAAGTCAACCCTGCCTCAATCCAAGGCACGGAGTGATCGGTATAACTAAAAGTGTCTCTTTTTTTTAAATGGACATAATTTTAAGTGAAAACAACAACTGATGTATGGGAATCCAACCAAACACATTAGAATTGTGCTGATCCTTTAGTAGAACAACCTATGGGTCATTTTTGTATGAGGAAACCCCCATTTACACCATCCCACCCCCCTGGACACCCCCATGGACACCCCCCCCCCCCAACCCCACCCCTGGACACCCACTAACCCCCTAGACGACACCCTCACCCCTCATAGACACCACCACACCACCTGGACACCGCCCCACCACCCTGGACACCACCCCCCCACCACCCCCACTCCCCATATACACCCCCAACCCCCTAGATGGCCCCCACACCCTAGAATCCCCCACCCCCACCACTCATAGACACCACCCCACCACCTGGACACTGACCCCACCCCCTGGACACCCCCAACCCCATGGACAGCCACCCCAACCACATGGACACCACTCCCCCCCCCCCCTTGAACAGCCCCACAATCCCCCTATATGCCCCCCCCCCACCTCCCCCGGACACCACCCCACCCCCTGGACACCCCCACCCCTCTGGACAACCCCACCCTTGGGAAGCCCCCCCCCCCAACCCCCGTGGACACCCCTCACCCCCTGTGGACACCCCCCCCCCACCACCACCACCCTGAACAGCCCCCCTAACCCCCCCCCCCCAACTCCCCCCCAAACAACCCACCTCCCTGACCCCCCCCCCCACCCTAGACAACCCCCACCCCCCCCCCCACCCCACCCCCTGGACACTCCCACCCCTCCTAGACACCACCCCACCAGCTAGACACCTCCCCCACCCCCTAGACACCCCAACCCCCGTGGACATCCACCCCTACCCCCATGGACACCACCCCCCCCCCCCCCCTTGGAAAGCCCCACCAACCCCTGGACCCCCCCCCCCACCCCCACCTTCGGGAAATCCCCCTCCCCCAACCCCTTAGACACCCCCACCCCTCCTGGTCACCCCCATGAACACCCCCGTGAACAGCCCCCCCCCCCCCCCCCCGACCCCCCCAGACATCCCCACCCCCTGAACACCCACCCCCCCTGGACACCCCCACCACCCTAGACACCCCCCCTAGATGGCCCCCACTCCCTAGATGCCCCCAAACCTCCTAGACATCACCCCACCACCTGGACACCTCCCCCACCACCTGGAAACCCCCACCCCCATGGCAGCCACCCCCACCCCCCTGGACACCACCCCACCCCCTTGGACAGCCCCCCGACCCATGGACTGCCCTTACCCCCTATACACCACCCCACCCTCTGGACACCCCCATCCCTCTGGACACCCCACCCATGGAAATCCCCCCCAACCCCCTGGACACCCCCACCCCACTGGACAGCCCCATAGACAACCCCCCCCCCCCACACACACACACACACACCACCCTGGATAGCCACCCCCCCCCCCCACCCCGACCCTCCCCCCTGGACACCCCCTAGACTCCCACCAACCCCTGGACAGCACCCCCACCCCTCCTAGACACCACCCCACCACCTGGACACCCCCACCCCCTGAACAGTCATCCCCCCCATCGATGGCCACCCCCACCCTCCTGGGCACCACCCCACCCCACCCCCCCTTGGATATCCCCACCATCCCCCTGGACCGCCCCCCACTCCCCTGGACACCACCCCACCCCGTGGACACCCCCCCACCGCCTGGAAACCCCCCCCCCCCCCCCCGACATCCTGGACACCAGCCCACCCCCCTGGACACCCCCATGGAAAGCCCCCCAAGACAGCCCCCCCCCCCACCCCCTCCTAGACACCACCCTACCACCTAGACACCCCCACCCCCTGGACACCCCGACACCCATGGACAGCCCCCACCATCGCCCTGGGCACCACCCCACCCCCTTGGACATCCCCCTAACCTCCTAGACTGCCCCATCTGGACACCCCTATCCACCCGGACACCCCCATCCCCCCAGATACCCCCTAACCCCCCTTGGACATCCACCCCAAACCCCTGAACAGCCCCCAAACCCCCTGAATTCTGAATTGAATTTTTTATGTATTTAATTAATTTATGAATTATCTGTTAATGGTGTATGGGTATACTTGTTGTATGGGTATACTTGGTGTAATTACCTTATTAATTTTGTGTTAGTTTTGTATGGATATAATTGTTGAGATGCTGATTTTTTTTGTAGGTCTTGTTTGGGTGTGCTACTGCAGAATTTTATGTTACAGCAGACAGGGCATTTGTCAGCGCTTTTTTAGCATTGATAAAGGAGTCCTTTATTTGTGCCTTTTTAGCACTGATAAAGGAACCCATTATCAGAGCTTTTTTATCATTGATAAAGGCTCCCTTTATCAGCACATATTTATCACTCATAACAGGGACCCCCCCCCCATCAGTGTAGAGCTTTACAGTACTTTTTTAGCACTGTTAAATCCCATTTTGAGCGTTGATAAAACTAATTTTTGTAGTAGTGATAATGGATAAAGAAATAATTTTTAAATACATTTGTATTTTTATGTTGTGGTGGGGTGGATATACCATAAAATCTCCCCACTCCATTATTTATTAATTTTTTAGGAACTTGGGGTGAGAGTGACTCCCCATTATTGAATATTTTTGGGTATTAACAAAAATTCCACTACTCCTCAATTATTAAAGGGAACTCACTCAACTTACTTCTTAAAAACTCTCATGAATTTTAGATCAACCTAAACCTACCAAAATCTATATAGAACATTATTATTCACATTTTAGATCATATTTTATTCCCCTAAAACCAACCCTATGGTATTTAAAAAGAGACCCAAAGGAGGTTTCTCCAAGAGAACTTATTTATCCTCAGTAAACCCATTATTTTTCATTCTTAGTTGATAATACTAAATTATGTAGCATCACATACAATATAATAATGTTATTTTCTACTATATTATTATATGTTATTATGTTTATTGAATAATATTATTCCATA
The DNA here is from genome assembly GCA_963277665.1 of Viscum album. Taxonomy (NCBI): domain Eukaryota; kingdom Viridiplantae; phylum Streptophyta; class Magnoliopsida; order Santalales; family Viscaceae; genus Viscum; species Viscum album. Next base: position 165,240,773 of record OY728149.1, read on the forward strand.
TCCACTTCCATAAAATGGGAAATGAAATCATCAATCATGTGTACGACGGATCACCGACTCCAGAATTGATGTAACTATTTTTACAACACTACTTATCATGATTTTATATAATTATTTATTTAATGTATATATATAATATTTATAATATAATTATTCTCATGTAGATATTATATCACAAGTATGTTCTTAATTTCCATTTCGTTAGAAATATTATAACATCTATAGCGACCCAGGCCTGACATATATGGATATTACATCATTTTAAATGAATATGAAGCATATTACAAACATTTATGCCCAAGTACCATAATATATTAGTGTATTTGGAAACATAAAATAAAATATTATAACATGGTGAAATATATTCAATGTTTCCCATAAATATCTTCCTCTTTAAAACATATACCTAAAACCTTTCTTCATAGATTAGGGAGAGGAAACATAATAAAGGGAGATATCAAATTCTCAATAAGTGTAAATAAAGGAGACACATAAGAATGACATGTGCATAAGGGTATCAGAACAATAGAATAACATTTTATATTCATACTATTCAAATTAAAGATTATAAATGGGATTAATAGAATAATGATTGGCATTTCATAAGACATGAATCATAAAGGAATTAGGAGAATCATACATGAGAGAATAATATAGGAAGAAGACATAGAACTTGTGACAGACATATAAGCATTTAAAAATGATTTCCATAGTAGTTAAGGATTAATTCCAAGTCCATCTTAGTGTAACGGTTCCACTTACAAAACCATCTTATGGTCGTGGTTCACTCCCATTATCGTCTTAGTAATCAATGTTCACTCTTTAGACTATCTTAGTGGACAAAGAATTTTATTAAACCAAGTTCACTTCTATTTCCATCAATGTATATATCATGAGATATATATCATTACTGAATTCATTTGAGGTAGACATATTTCACCCCCATATCATAATTAAATCTTAAATAATTATGCCACAAGATCATAAAAAATCATTTCATAACCCATGAAATGACATGGGTATCCTAAACATGTCATCATATCATGACATGTAAAAAAGATACTGGTTTCATAATCATTTCATCAAAGCATAACCCATGAAAATAAGTGGTTTTCATAAATATATAACCCATAAATGAAAAATGGGTTTCATAAACATATAAACCATTAATGAGAAAATTTTATCATAAAAAAATAACCCACAAAATATAAATGGGTTTTATAAAAAACATGCCATTAAAACATAAACCATTCAGATAGGGAATATTAATGGAACCTGTGGATCATATCTCGAGTAAGGCATGACTTACACGAATGGTTTTCATCTTAGATGGAACATAATTTTGGAGAAATCATTGAAAATATTTTATAGGGGAAAATATAATTTACTTTTTTTGAAAAAAATAATTTTTAAAACATAAATAATTTTGAAATAAATTTTATTTGAAAATATCCTATAAAACTTATAAGGGAAGCGAAAAATAAATTGTTACCACATTGGTAACATTGATTCATAATCCATTTAAAATAATAAAATTACATTAAGAATAAAATATAATGAAAAGAATTATATTCATGATATAAAATTTCAACGTTCAGTGTATACACATCATAGAAAAATATAGTTTCATAACATGGCATGTGTCTCAAAGAATGAAAATTGAAAAAAAAAACTTTACTGATTTGGTAACTTTTGAACCATTAACGCCATGTAAGAGAGATAGTAAAATAGATATATAAAGAACCATAAATTTAGGGATAATAATCCTATAATATATTCAAGGGAATTATATACACTACATAAATAAATTATTGGTGAATAAGCCGTAAATATCATAGGAATAAAAGTGATATGATAAAATCCTTACCCAAAGTCTTTCCCGTTTTTGTACACATCCAAACATCTTGTATAATAAATATGATTTTCTTATAAATCTACCACAGAACAATATTATAATATATAATTGCATATATTAATTTATTACGACTTTATATTACCCTTTTATTAAAAATTCCTTGTTATTATTACATTTTAGCTAATATCCACTTTTTCTTTCACACAAGATTTGAATTGCTATTCTGGGTCCTCTTACTTAGATCATGATTTAGTTATTTTCATAATTTAAACCATGGTAAAAATATCATATATATCTAGTGTATAGGTATTTATAATAATCAATAAAATATATAAAAAATATATAAAATACACTATTTATTGAGATGATAGGCAGTACGTACGCATGAACGTCGTTTCTATTTTTGTGTTATATTTTTAATTAAATAAATGTATAATCTATATAAAATTGTGTGTGTGTGGGTTTATAATACTTAGAGTAGAATTATTATTTCATATATATCATATATGAACACTGAACCCATCCTTAATACATTCCATGTAAAGTGTGAGTGAATCACATCTCTTTGAGGAGGCGGTTATCCACACATCCACAAATGAAGGAATCATTTTTACACAAAATGGAAAGCATGATGTTATGTGGTATATAACAATTAAAAAAGAATAAATACAACATATATATCATATATATAATATAAAAACAAAATTTAATCATTTGTTTTAACCTTGAATGGTTAAAATGGTAGAACGACCGACATCGGTTCACAATGTAGTAGTCTGTCGTACACATGAACGATGATTGTGTATCCCATATGATGGAAGTGTGTGTGTGTAGATCAAACATATAGTATAAAAAAATATAATTATATTGAATAAAATCAAATTATTATATATACATTTAAGAAAAATAATTGACGAGTGAATAAAGAAAATAAAACAAAAGAGGTTGTGGAAGGATGTTACCTTTTCTTCAGGTAACTCATATTGGTTTTCACCGGAGGGCTTGCTTGGTTGGATTTAATTCAAAAGGGAGAATTATATGATTAGGTTAGAGAATATTTGAGGATATTTGGGAAGGTTTTTTCTACGAAAAATCTATTTATAAGTGTGAATAAGTGACGGGTGAGTGCTCTTTTATAGTAGAGGAGGAGTGGAATTCTTGAAAATATAAAAGGAGAAAACTATTGAGAGGTATCCCTTACATAATGTGCCTCAAATAATTGTTAATTTTCTATAAAATGTAAAATATGGTCTAAATATATAAACAAAATTTCTTTTGGACATGTTTCTAGGGTATTTTGTATGTTATGTTAAATATTAACAACTAAGTAATCTCATTTTCTCCTTAATTGTTGAAATTAATTTTATTTACTTTCACTGATATTTTTCATCAAAACATAATCGGGACTTATTATAAATTATAAATTAAGATCAATCAAAATATTTAATCCATTTCTATAAATTATAAAAATTTAAGTGTCATAAATTAATTTATAAATAATCCTGTAGGCGGGATGAAACAACGAGTTTTTAAAGAAACAATGTTCAAGAGATCCAATTGTTTTTATATCCAATTTCAATGTGAAATTGGTTTTAATGGCCCAAGTTAGATTAATTGATGTACAATTTATCTAATTATACTTTAAAACAAAATTAAAATATAATTTTCCAATATAAATAAATTATAAAAAAATAATTTTGGAATTAATATTCAGTGTTTTTCACTATTCATCAAATAATGAAACTTCTCATAAAAATACCGAAAATTCACCCAAAGTAAATTTTGATATTAAAATTTCAAAAAAAAATTAAATATATTATAAAAGTATAAAAAATTAGAATTAAAATTGGTTGTCCACTACAAGTGGAAAAATTACCTTTTAGAAAACAAAATACCACTTTTTATTCAAATAATTGGATTTATTCTTGTCTTATGCCTACAAAATCTATTGGGCACATGTGAAAATGTTTTATAGAATTCATAATATATATATTTTACTAAAAAAATTCATCAAAACTGGTTGTTTAATTTATTATGGTACAATATTATTTTTACAAAGAGAAATAGTTTACTTAGAAAATTTATTTATTTATTTCCAAATAGTATTTACATTCATTTAAAACTAATTGATAACCAAAGGACTCATCTTATATAATTGTGTAAATAATATTTTCAGAATTTATTTAATATTAATCACAACTTCCATTCCAATTTCTAGGTCGTATGTATACTAATATTTTAGTAAGAATATTAATAGTATATCATAGTTCTATAAATTTAGCCTTTCATGTAACGAACATTGTCGAAGGAACTAGAATTTTCATGAAACATAATCCAAAAATAGTGTTCAGTGTACTAAAAAATAATCTAACTATTTCATGTAGTTCGATAAATACTTGTTTTTGTGTGACATGCAATCCAATCTTAGTGCTTTCGTATAAAAAAATTATTTAGTATTGTGTGAAATTAAAAATATCAAAAAGATTAAATTAATTTGAAAACAAATTCACAAAATCAAGATAAGTTACATTCTACCGCCCTTAAAATTAATTTCTCCCATGAGATTCATTTTCGTTATCAATGGTTTAATTCTTGTATGTTCCTTTTATATAAACCCACGTCAAATAAATGAATATAAAAACTTCCTCTTAAGAATAAATGTTGCAAACATAAGGGTTACCCAAATTAAAACATAACGAGGTTTACACATTTGAAAACATAGGTTGGGAGTGAATATTATACATGGAGGAAATTAATAAATAATTGTAGAGAGTTATAAATATAATTGATCACTAAAAAGTGAATGATCAATGAAAAGTTAATGGCCTCAAAACCATAAATCAATGATGATTTGTAAGGCCATCAGTTCAATAGAAACAAACATATTATGATAAATCTTTTTAAATATATCATCCCTTTATTTGAGGAACAATTTTACTTTCAAATAATATAAGGAAATATACTTACTTGATTTAATTCTATTTTATATTCACAGTCTTATAATTTGGTTGTGTCCTAAAAAAGTTCCACTTCATCTCTTACTCCAAAAAAATGAAGGTGAAATTTTTATCCATGAAGAAATAATAGATCAAAATCTCCATATATACAGAAATAAGTAATTCCACTTTTCTTTAGTTATCATCATAATTAAAAAATTATAGTAAATCATATCCAATATTCATAAATACTCATATGGAGAGATAATATGTTAATATTAAAAACCTCATCCAAAGTTTAACCTAAACCGTTCCATAATTGGTCAACCTTGTAACCCTTCATAATGGTGAAAATCCAAAACTTTATAAAGAAGTTAACTAAATCAGATTTACATTGATCCGCCATGTATTGTAAGGTAAATTTTGGTTGTCATGTTCCAAACATGTGACTACCTTTATCATTTATTCTCTTAAAACATGGAAATAACCTTAATGACCATAAATCATTATTGAAAACTTCCATGTTTACTTATTACAATTTTAATTGAATATATTATTTAGATTGAAAATTTTTTTAAACATTATCTATGATATCATGAACCACTTATCAAAAAATAGTTAATAATTTCCATGAAAATTTGTACCATCCATTTGACTTATCATTATCCTATATATATTTATCCAAAAATCATTATCCTAACCTACGAAACATATTCAGGGTTATCTAACCTTGTTAAAAATTTCAACTCACAATTAAATCACATTTCATCTCAATATAAACTAATCAACATATTCATTTAAATCCTTAGAAACAAATAGAAACCAAATTATCCTCACATAATTCACCACTCATAATTTTTGAATAAAAATACATAAATACATCAATTATTCCACTTCATCAATAAGACATAAAAAGGAAACATCAACCTATAACTTAATACCAATTTCCATTCACATTTCATTTGTAGTATCATCATCAACAACAATATAACCATTACTCATACCACCTTGTCGATTTTCTTTAGGATCTTTCCACTCGAGACATCGATTTTCATAATGACCATGCATTCTATACTTGATGAATTTAACTGTCATTGATATATTAGGGAGGCCAATATTCCAATCCATTACCTTAACTAAACTCTTAATTTTTTCTTTGTAGTTACTTTCTTTGTGTCTATCTTTTCCACAGTCAAAACATCTTTTTTTACTCTAAGATATTCACTTGTGTTCTTCTTTCATCATTCTCAACACAAAGGAAACGAAATCATCTTTCCTTGATGCTCTTCATTACCCTAACTCTCAGTGAACTCTTTATTTGTTTTCTTTTATTATCCTAAGAGTTGGTTAAGGAACGCATTGTTAATCATCTTCTATGAAAAATGATAAGGCATGATCACAACATCATACACTCTAGTGATAATCCCATTTCATTTCTCATCAGCAAATTTTCTATCACATTCATCATTAACCTAGCTCCCTCGGGTTTCCTCCATTGACTAAAACTAGAATTTGTAGTGTAACCAACACTTATCATAGTGTAAAACCACATAATCTTGAAAAATAATTTCTATGAGGTCTAATTTAGGAAACCTACTTTTAAATCTATGACACCATAGGCTTATCCTTTGAGACATCCCAACAATTATCCTTAGAAATATCCTTAGGGATATCACTAATGTTTTCTCATAAAATCTTACAACGGTTGACTAAACCATTCCTTTGATACCAACTATAGTGATCCAGGCTTGACATATATGGATATTATATCATTTTAGATGAATATTCAGAAGATTACAAATATATATTCCTGAGGTCTATAATAGTATATTGTCTTTTGAAACATGTGAAAAAATCATATATCTTGGTGAAATATCTTCAATGTTACCCACAACGATCTTCCCCTTTATTACTTATACTTAAAACCATTCCTCATAACATGGGGAAAGGAAACATAAGAAATAGTGAGCTCAGATGAAGATTAAGGTTAAATAAAGGAAATACATAATAATAACATAAGCATAAGTTTTTGAAAACATGATAATAACATTCTAATGTCATACCATTAAAATCAAAGATCATATACATGAATCCTTGAATAAATATTTGTCATTCACAATACATGAATCCCAAGGGAATCAAGAGCATAGTTCATGAGATAATAATATACGAATAATATATATAATTTCTGGTATACACCTAAGAATATAAATATTATTCACATAGATGTCAAGGATTAATTTTAACTTGATATTAGTTGAATGGGTTCACTCCCCAAACCATATTAGTAGTAATAATTCACTCCCATGACTATCTTAGTAGTCAAGGATCACTCCCAATACCATCTTAGAATACAAAGTCCTTTATTGAAATGACTTCACTCCCTGTTCCAGCCATGTCTATCTCATGATATATAAATATTTACCCAATTAATTGGATGTATATATAGGTCCCAACCATATAATAATTAAATCATTGATACATGTGTTATATGATTATAAACAATCATATCATAACTCATGAAATTAAATGGGTATCATAAGTATGTCATCAAATCATAACTTATGGAAAAGGGATAGATTTCTTACAACATTCACTAAATAATTACCCGTGAAAAAAAATATTGTTTCATAAGAATATAAACCATGAAATAGAAATGGTTTTCATAAATATATAACCCATGAAATAGAAATAGGTTTCATAAACATATATCATTTGAAAGAGAAACTAGTTTAATAAAAAACATGACATATAAGCATAAATAATTAAGAGAAATAATATGAATGTATCCCTTGCATCATATTCATATTAAGGCATGAGTAACACCAATATATGTCTTCTTAGATGAAGCATAATGTTTTATAAATTTTTTAGAATCATTTCTTGAGGAAATTCGCATTTCTTCATTGAAGAAAATACTTATTAAAACATAAAACATTTTAAAAACATTTTCGTTTAAAGAAACAAATATAATATAAAAAGGAATCCTGAGAACATTTTGAAAAAATTATCCCCTGAAAAATTAAAACATAACCTTGAATTTTTTTTGACAAATTCTTCTATTAAAACTTTTAAATAAAGAATGAAAACATTTTTAAAAACCATATTCTTTGAAAATATGTAAAGGAAACTTGAAAAAAAAATTGAAAACTATTTTCTTTGAAAATATATTTTAAAAAAATTAAAGGATTCTTTGAAAATAATTTAAACAAAATCTTTAACATAAAATATTTTTGATAATCGTTTTTAGAAAAAAAATGGTTTCAAAAGAACATAGATTTCCAACTGAAGACAGAGGTAAAGTAAAATTTTCATAAAAACATATTATTAATTATATGATGTAACAAATATTTGGAAAATATTATAATTACATGAATATATCATGAATAACCAATTAATAATAAATTTCATTATATTTCTTGAGAGATGGATCATAATATTTTATCAATGACATCATAATCATAAACAATGCGATTGTAGCAGTAACTATTACCACTTTTGTAAATTTGAATTATAATACCCATAAAATAATAATATGAACAGAATGTTAAAAGATCATGAAAATATGTATTTTCACAATATAATATGTCAAAGTGCAGTTTATTCACCTCGTAGAAGAATATAGGTGCATAACATGACATATGTCAGAAAGAATTAGAATAGAGAAAAAATTACATTACCGATTTGGAAGCATTCAAACCCTAAACACCATAAAAGTGAGACAATAAAATATATAAGTAAATAAACACAAATTTAAGTATAATATTTATATAGTAATTTAATTTTAATTATATACACCACACAAATGAAAGTTTCTGTGAATAGGCATAAATATCACAAAAATAAAAGTGATATGAGAACACCCTTACCTTATGTCTTGACCTTCTTTATACATTTTCAAAAAAAATTGAAAATAAGTATATGTTTATTACACATCTACTAAAGAAAAATATTATATATATATATATATAATAACATATATTATTTTAATATGACTTTATATTACCCATTTATTAACAATTTCAGATGATTGTTACGTTTTGGGTAATATCTGCTTTATCTTTCGTATGTAATCTGACTTATTATTATTGGAAATATTATAAAGATCATGATTTAATTATTTCTATAATGTAAACAATGGTATAAATATAATATATATTAGATATATTTTTATTTATAAAAATATATATAATATAGAAATATGAAATGAAATACATGGTTCATGGAGATGGTATGTCGTATGTATGCCTGAACGTTGCTTCCATTTTCTTTTTGTATTCTTAAAGATAGTAAAAAATATATATAAAAACATATATATATATATATATATATCTATGTGTCTGTATTTTATCATTATAGTATAATTATTATGTCATATATATCATATAATTTCATAAAACCCATCCACATTCCATGTAATATGTGAATGAATTAGATCGCTTTGAGGAGGTGGTAGTCCACATGTCCACAAATAAAGTTATCATATTTACAGAAAACGGTAATAAAGAAGGTATGTGTTATAAAATAAATCCAAAATAATAAATACATCAAAAATAAAATATATATTATAAAAAAAATTAAATAATTATTTCTAACCATGAAAGGTAGGAATGGAAGAACAAGTGACATCAGTTCGTGAGGCGGTAGTTCGTCGTACACTTGAACAATGATTATGTATCCCATTTGATAGAATTGTGTGTTAGTGCAGGTCAAAACCTTATTATAAAAACATATTAGTATATTCAGGATACATAGGTTATTATATATTCATTGAATAAGTATAATATAGGGGTGAATAAAGAAAATAAATCAATAGAGATTGTGGAAGAATGTTTACTCCCCTATGGGTAACTCCTTTTGGTTTGCACGAATGTGATTCCTTAGTTAGATTTATTGAAAAATAGAGGATATATGATAAAGTTGAGGATTTTTGGAGGATATTTTGGTGTTTTTTGGCTGAGTAAAGGATCTTTATAGGTGTGAATAAGTGATAGGGTGAGTTCCCTTTTATAGAGGAGGAGGAGTTACATTCTTGTAAATATATAATGGTAATCACTATTATTAGGTAACCCTTATATAATGTGCCTCAAATAATTGTAAATTAAAGATAAAATTGATTATATAGTCTAAATATGGTCATAAAATTAAATTCTTACATATTGATATGATATTTTCCCCTTAATATTATGTTTAACCACTAAGTAAACTCCTTTTTACAATAATCACTATAATTAATTTTAATTACCTTCACTAATTTTTTTTGAAAAAAATTTAGTTGATCTTGTTATATATAATAAACTAATATGAATCCAAATATGGAGTCCATTTTTCCAAATTACAAACATTAAAGTGGCATAAATTTATTTAAAAATATTCCCACATAGAGGGTGAAAAAATGAGTTTTTGAAGTAAAAATATTCAAAAGTTTGAATTGCTTTTATATCCAATTTCAATGTAAAATTCACTAAAATGACCAAAATTGTATTAAGTGATGTAAAATTTAATTTATTAGATATTAAAAATTATTAAAATTTAATTTAAAAATATAAATAAATTAGATTAAAAAATAGTTCTGAATTAAAATTTCATATTTTTCCCAATTCGTTTAAAGGTGAAGCTTCACAACAAAATACCAGAAACTATCCCAACATAAATTTTAATATTATATTTTCAAAAAAAATATTTATTCAAAAAAAATATAAACGTTTAAAAAAATATATTTAGAATAGGTTCCCTATTAAAAGGCAGTAAAATTACCTTTTAAAAAAATACCTCTTCTTATTCATATGATTAGATTAATTATTATCTTATGCCTATAAAATTTATTGTATCAGTATCAAAAAAAATTATTGAATTAAAAATATATAATTTGTTTAAAAAACATTCAACAAAATATTTTTATAACTTATTGAGAGACAATGGTGTTTGTAGAGAGAGAAATAGACTTCTTAGAAAAGGATTTTTTTTTATTTTTGAATAATTTGTACTTTCATTTCTAAATAATTTATAACCAAAGGAATCATTTTATGTACATTTGTAAATATTATTTTTACACTTTATTTAATATTATTCATAACATCCATTCCAATGGCTTGGTGGTAACTATAATAATATTTTAATAAAATTATTAATAGTATATTGTAGTTTGGTAAACTCAGCCTTATGTGTAACACAAGATATCCAGAGAACTCAGCATTGTGTGTAATATTGTCCAAACATAGTGGTGTGTGTAACATATTCTTACATAAGTGTGTTGGGTATTGAAAGATTAAATTGTTGTTTAATAAGACACAATCCAAAATTAGTGTAGCAAAACTCTCTTTTCATACATTAAATTACATAACTTTTGTGGAATAATTAAAGCATTATACAAATAGATGCCCAAAGACTTTACTAGTCTAGTGACTTTGGAAACATGGAAACATAAACACTGGTACATAAGTGAGATACATTATTTCACACCAGGTTCTTCCTAAATATAACCCTTCTTAGAAAAATAAAACATAGTACATATCTTTATTACCTGGGGAAAGGAAAAAAAATAGTTGAGTGATGGTGCTTAGTAAGGGTAAAAGAGGGAGACATTTAAGCATAAAAATGAACATAGGGATATAAGATCATGATCATAACATTATAAGATAATATCTTGCATACCATAAGATCATAAACATGAATCATGTCATAAATCTTGGTATTTAATAAGACATAAATCATAAGGAAATAAATTACATAATCTATAAAAGCATAACATAAGAATAATACATCTAAATGTGGAATAAAAATAATCCTATAAAATTATTTCCATAGTAATCAAGCCATTTCTTCCAAGTCTATATTAGTAGTATGGTTTCACTACTCATACCATCTTGGTAGTCAAGGTTAACTCATAGGGTTATCTTAGTATTATGAGTTCACTCTCCCTAAAATCTTAGTAGTCATAGTTCACTCCCATGGCCATCTTATAAGTCAAGGTTCACTCCCAATAACATATTAGTCTATCTAATGAGAAATAAATATTTAACCAATGTATTAGAGGGTTATATAAGTCCCACCTATCTCATAATGAAAACATACATACATGTTCCACAATATTATAAACAATAATTTTGTAAATCATTCAATTAAATGGGTATCATAAATATGTAATCATATCTTCACATGTGGAAATATAGGTTTCATAATCATTTAATCAAAGAAAAACCCATTAAATTAAGATGGATTCATAAAAATATAACCCATGAAAGTGAAAGGAAATTTTTAAACAACATTCCATAATGTGTAAACCATTCAGAGAAATAATATGAATGTTACATTTGGATAATTTCCCAAAAAGGCATGAGTAACATCAACGGATGTCATCATAGATGGAAAATAAATTTAAAAGATATTATAAAAATATTTCTTAAAGAAAATATCCTTTATTCTTTGAAAAATAATTTTTTAAAAATAAAACCTTTGGAAATACATTTTCTTTTAAAATAATATTAAAAACATGTAAAGGATTCTACATAACATTTGAAAACATTTTTACTCAAAATCATATAAAATAATCATGAAAACATTTTTGAGAACATTTTTCTTTGGAAACACATTGAAAAAATATAGAGTAGTATTGAAATGTTTTAAAATCTGTTTTATATAATATGGCTTTTAAAATGTATAATGATAGATTAAAATCATTGAAATCCTTTTATATGAAAATAAACTTTCCAAAACATATAAGGGAATCTTTTAAAATCAATTAAAACACTTTTTGAAAATAAAATCTTTTTAAAATTGTTTTTCTTCAAAACCACTTTAAATTCATTAGATTTCAAGAATAATAGAAAACAAGCCCTTCAAAAATGACCTTTTAAAATTATAAAGTATTATTTAAGAAAATGATGGTAATTTTGTTGGGTAAGTTCATACATGTCGAACATTCCTTTTACACCATAAATATTGAGAAAAGTGACTTGAATAGAAAACCTCAAGCAGATTGCTTTTACAAAAAATTGTATAAAGGTAAAAAATTGATTATAATTTCCATTAAACATCATATTAAAATGGTAAAATAATTTTTAAAACCATTTGGAATCACGGTTTTAATAGAACACGTATTTCAACTGAAAGGACTAATATAGCCACATTTTCCTAAAAATATGTTCTTAATTATCTTATGTACTGAAATGTGGAAAATGGTACCATTATATTAATATAACATGAATATTAATAGGGTAGTAAATTTCATCCGAGTTATTGAGATATGGATCATAATATTTCATCAATGAAAGCATAATCATAAATAGTCTGGATAAATGATGAGACTATTTCCACAAACTCTTGCCACTTGGTAACTTTGAATCATACTCCCCATGTAAGAGAATTAAATTTAATTGAGCCTAATATATCATAAAAAATAATGATATTAATGATATAAAATTTCAATTGGAAGCTTATAAACCTATTTAAATAGCATACTTTCATAACAAAACATATCTCTCAAATAAGGCTAATTGAGACAAAAATACTTTACCGGTTTGGTAACATTTGAACCATTAAAACCATAAAAGAAAGATTATAAAATTGATATGTAAATAACCATAAAATTATGTATAATAATAATATAATTAATTAATGGGATGTATATACACCATACAAAATAAATTATTGGTGAATATGGCATGTACCGCATGTAGACAAAAAGTAAGATGAACCCCTCTTACCTTATGTCTTGACTCTCATCATACTCATTAAAACCTCCAGTATAATAAAATATTTTATTAAAAATATCTTATAGAACAATATTATAATATCTAATACCATATATTATTTTATTATAAAGTTATATAACCCTCTTATTAACTACTCTATGTTGATGTTTCACTTCGGTTAATATCCACTTTTTTCTCTGTGCATGTTTTGAATTATTATTCTTAATCGTATTACATAGATCATGTTTTACTTACTCACAGAATGTAAAAAATTATATAAATATTATATATATTCATTATATATTTGACTATACTACTCTATTGAATATAGAAATATGAAATTGTGTACACCATTCATGGAGACGGTAGGTCGTACGTACACAATAACACTATTTTTGTTTTGTTATCATATTTAAAGAAAGAAAGTAAATAAAGTATTTGTATATATGTATATAAAATAATTAATTTATAATTATTATATTATATATCATATAGTTTCAATAAAACCATTTTTAACACATTCCATCTAATGTGAAACCGAATCACATCGCTTTGAGGAGGTGGCAATCCACACTTCCCCAAACAAAATTATCGTATTTACACAAGATGGAATGTTTAAAGTTATGTATTATAAAATAATTAAGGAATAATAAATAAATAATATATATAATATATAAAAGAATTATATAATAATTCCTATCCATGAAATGTGCTAAAGGAAAAAGTGAACAATCATCATTTCGTGAGGCGGTACTTCATTGTACACATAAATAGTATGTTCTTTACCCGTAATATATAAGTGTTTGTACTCATAGGTTGAATCATTAGGGTAAAAAAATATCAATATATTGATCATAATGGTGTTTTTTTATTAGTATATAATAATTATATTTGAGGGGTGGATAATGGACATAAAACTAAAGGGCCTGAGGAAATATGTTATATCTTCTTTGGGTAACTCCTTTTGGTTTACACCAAAGGGATTCCTTGGATGGATTTATTACCATTTGAAGGATTCTAGGATTTGGGTAGGTATTTCTAGGATCTATTTGGGTAGATCTTGGTCGATACAAAGTGTCTTGTGAGGTTTGAGGAAGCGGGAGAATATGAGGCCTTTTTTACATTGTAGGAGGAGTGGCACTCTGGCTAATACCAAACGGTATACATTAATTGGTGGTATATGTTACATAATGTGACTCCAAAGATATGAAATAATACTTTAATGTTGAATAATGGTAAACAAAAACCTCCACCATACAAAAAATAAGTGCATTTTGATAATTTGGTGGATTAACTTTCGTTCTTTTCCAATTTTATCATTTGGTTTTTATTAAAGAAACTATATTTCTGACCTATAAAATTTTAAAATTAAGAATAAATTAATGTGAAGTTTATTAGAGAACATATAATCATTGAATTATAAATATAATATCTAATTTAAAAAATAAAAAACCCTTATGTGATGGATATTAATTTTAAAACAAGTACATACAACGCGTAAAAACACCACCTTAACCCATACCATACTAAAAATGTTTTTACAAAATATGGGTTAATATGATCATTATAAAAGATAAATTTATCCATTAATATACTATATTTCATATTTATTAACTCTTAAAAATAAATTTTTATAATATAGGTTTTTTATAAATTTTTAATCATTTAATAAAATATATTTTATTAAAAAGTAACATTAATGTCAATTTTGTAATTATTTATTGAATTTTAATTTAAAAAGTATTAAAAAAATATTGTAATTTAAATATATTATGTTTTTAGCTATGTAACATTATATATTCATCTAAAAATTTAAATAAATACAATAATTCAATAAATTTTCTTTACATTTAATAATTATAGTATCATTTATTTTCGATGATTATTAACTAAATAATTATTGTATTGGCATTTATTAAGCATTTTAAGTAACTAACTCATCTACAAAAATTAATGATAAATTATTTTAATAACACTAACCAATTTTTATTTCAAAAATATATTTATAACAAAAATATGATGTTTTTATGTATCTTAAAGTTTTACAAATATTAATGGTAAGGAAGGATCCCTTTTTATCTTTTTAATTACTTAACTTGTCATACAGGGAACTATTTTGAAATATTTTCCCAATAAACATTAAAATTAGAAATAATAGAGGATATGGTAGAAATGTTTGCATCCAATAGGTTTTGGACAAGTGTCTAGGTCATTTTTTCTCTTAAGATTAACATGTAGTCATTTTTAAAATCACATATGTGGGAAAATTATGTTTAATGCCAATCCTGCTAACATGGTAAGAAATCAGGTTTTAAAGTAAAAATGTTCCGATATTCATTAAGTTTTTATATAAAATTTCAATATAAAATTGATTACAATTACCCAAATTGGATAAATATATGTATAATTTATCTATTTCAAATTTAGAACCAATATAAAATATAATTTAACTACATAAATAAATTTGATGAAAAATCAGTTTTGAATTAAAATTCAGTATCTTTCACCATTCATCCAAAAATAAAGTTTTTCAAAAAATTCCCAAAAATTCAACCTAATATAATTTTTACATTAGGAATTAATAATTATGTTTCTTTTTATCGATAAAATTTATAAAGGATTTAATGTAGGATTTAAAATAGGTTTGGCATTAAAAGGTGGTAAAAATCAATCTTGTGTGTAAGGCAAGCCAAGTCGGTGTTGCATGTACCGCAACCTAAACATTATGTTGTTTGTAGCATAATATTAACTTGGTGTTGAATATAATTCATTCCAAACATATTTATTTTATATAAAAAACTATATTAAGTATTTCAAGAAATGAAAATATCAAAAATATTAAAGTAATCTAAATAATAATAATTCAGAAAATCTCATTATGTTACATTATACCCCCATAAAATGAATTTATCCCAAAAAATAAATTTTTACTATTAAAGGTTTAATAAATTAATTCTCCTTTATTATAAACCCATATTGTAAAAATTAATACTAACACTTCCTTGAAAAATAGAAATTTGAAACATAACAGTTCTCCCAAGTAACTGATAAGTGGGATTCCACATAGAATTACATGGGTGGGAAGTGAAAATATGGACATATAAGAGAAATATTTCTATTATTTTATAATTTATATTGATATACTACATTGATCAGAACTAGTGGGTGATCACAAAATCAAAAATATGTGATGATCTAAGGGACCATTTGATTCATTATAAATAAATTTTCTAGGATAAAACTTTTTCAATATCCTTTTCCTAGATTTTATTAATTCATTTACAATCTAGGAACATAATGTAATATAATTAATTGATTTATTTGCTTTTCATATATAAAATATAACCCTTTGTCTTTATCTTGATCAATTCCCACTTTATATCTTACTCCAAGGAAAGATGGTGAATTCTTCAATCCTGAAGCACTAAGAGATCACGATATCCACAAATAGAATGACATGTAATTCCATATTCCTTCAATTAACATAAAAAATGGTTATCATAAGTAATACAATAAGAATAAATCCTCATATGGCATAAAATTACATTAATCACATCAAATTCACCTAAATTTTAGCTTAATCCCTTCCATAAACATTTACCCTTGTAACTCTTCTAGAAGATAAAAATCCAAAACATTATAAATAAGGTCATAAAATAAACTTAAGATTGATCATCGTATGTCATAAATTATCTTTTGGTTTTCACATTTCAAATATATGAATACCCTCATCGTAAATTCTCTTGAATCATGGTAATAATAACACGTTCCATAAAACCTTTATGAAAACATTCATGCTTCCTTATTCCAATGATTATTAAATATATTCATTAAATCCAAGAAGTTTTAAACTTCATCTATTATGACATAGACTAATTTCTCAACAAATCATGATTTGGTTCTAAGGTCTTTGATACGATCCAATTTACTTTTCCCAAATCAATCATCTATTTATCTAAGCTAAATCCAATTTTCTCAACATGATGATCATATTATGGTTTGCCTTATTTTAATCAAAATATCACTTTTTTAAGTCTTCATCGCCATTAAACATATAATTTTCATTCCTTGATGAAACAATTATAAAAAAAATGCTTATATATTTCATGATTCATTTAACATAATCTATGAATCCCAAAAATATATAGACTTCAATCATATAAATTTATTCTTAAAAAATTACTTATGATTCATCGTTTTATTCCTTAATAATACTTTACTAGAATATGAAATATAAATCATTTATTGTAGATACTCAACAAAAATCTAATCATGATTCTTACATTCAATGTAAACAATAATGGAATAACATCTCATACCATACACTTATTGTTTTTGGTCCCTTTATCTTCAACAGTATAACCAATACCCATACCACCTTCTTGATTCTATTTAAGATATTTCCACTTCGGAAATAAAACTTCATAGTTCCCAAAAACTCCAAAACTAATTCATTCCATGTTAACAATGTTCCTTATAGTTCTTGACAATGAATAAAACCTGAAAGGATAGGGTTTGAAACACATATCATAGAGGAAAACCACATAGTCATGAAAAATTACTTATGGGATGTCTAGATCCTGAAACTTACATTTTAATTGATGACACCTTAGGATTATTTGAGGATATTGATAGTCTTAATATATTCAAATCCTTCATGATGGTTCATAAAAAAATTGAATTCCCAAATCATATCCTCTATGACTGTCAAACTAGGTGTGCAGAAAGGACCATTATCATATACCAAGTTAGTTCGAGTCTATCATGACACACATTGTCCGAGTTATTACACTTAGGTACATCTATTCCAAAACCACATCCATTTGTACTATCCAGATAAGGATTTATTACTAGGATACCAATTACTCTATCCTTTACTAAAATTATATGACATTTTCCTAAATGTTAACTCATTGTTATACTTATCATTATATACATCCTTAAGCATATCCTTAGAAATATACCTAGGGATCTCCCAAAAGTTTCCTCATCCTAGTTTCTAAAGTTTTACTAATATTTTTATCCAATACCAACTATATAGACCCTTGATTTTCATACATTAACATTACATAACTTCTTTGTAATACTTAAAAGATTATACAAACAAATGCTCAAAGACCATAATAGTATAGTGCCTTTAGAAACATGGAAACATAAACACTAGAACATAAGTGAGATACATTTTCTTCGACTATGTTCTTCTTGAATATCACCCTTCTTAGATACATCAACCATAATATATATATATTTATAACTTAGAGGAAAGGAAACATAAAAATATGTGAGCTCGGATGCCCAATAAGGGTAAACAAGGGAGACATGTAAGCATAAACATGAACATATGGGGTATGAGATCATGATCATAACATTAGAAGTTCACGGCATGTATATCATAAGATCATAAACATGAATCTTAGAATAAATAATGGATGTTCATAAGACATGAATCATAAAAAAATAAATAACATAAGTTGTGAAAGCATAACATAGTAATAATACATTTAATTATGGAAGACACAAAATCATATAAAATTATTTCCATAGTAGTCAAGTAATTACATGAAATTCCATATTAGTATTGTGGTTTCACACCCCATACCATATTGGTAATCATGGTTTACTCCCATGAACATCTTAGTAGTGTGAGTTCACTCTCAATACCATCTTGGTAGTCATAGTTCACTAACATGTCCATCTTAGTAATCAATGTTCACTCCCAAGACCATTTTAGTATATCTCATAAGATATAAATCTTTCATGAATTCATTAGATAGATAAATAGTTCCCACCCATCTCATAATTAAAACATCCATACATGTTCTACAACATCATAAAAAATCATTTGATTACCCATTCAATGAAAAGTGTGTCCTAAACATGTAATCCTATCTTATCATGTGGATAAAGATAGGTTGCATAATCATATCATCAAAGAATAACCCAAGATAGGTTTCATAAACATATAATCCATGAAATAGAATGGATTTAGGAAACATCATTCCATAATGTGTAAACTATTTAGAGAAATAATATGAATGGAACCATTGGATCATTTCACAAAAATCCATTAGTAATATAAATTGATGCCATCTTAGATGGAATTTGTTTTTAAAAGATCCTTTAAAACCATTTCTTGATTAAAATATTAATTCTTTTTTTAAAAATGGTTTTTAAAACATAAAACAATTTGAAACCAGTTTTTTTAAATAAACATTAAAAATTATAAAGGAGTATAGAAAACATTTTTCTTTTAATGCTTATAAAAGTAGTTTGAAAACATTTTGGAAAACATTTTCTCTGAAAGCACTTTTAGAACTTATAAGGGAATAATAAAATAATTTAAATAACCTTTTATATAGAATAATTTTAAAATTTATAATTAATGATTGAAATAATTTAAATTCTTTTTTTGAAAAAAATATTTTTAAAACATATAAGGGAAGATTTGAAAATAACATAAAAAAATTTTGAATATAAAATATTTTTGAAAACCCTTTTATTTGAAAACTACATAAAATTCAAAAATAAATCATAATATTAGGAAAAAAATTATAAAAAAATAACCTTGTATACTTATAAATAAAGATTCAATGAAATTATAGTTATGATAACAGGTTAGTTCGTACAGCTCCAACATTCCTATTGTACCTTAAAAGTTTAGAAAAGTGGTCTGAATTGAAAATAAAAATAATATTCCATTTATAAAAATTATATAAAGGTAAAAAAATATGAAAAATATTCCATTATACATCATAGGATAATAGTATAATACTTTTTAAAACCTTTTAGAGACATGGTTTTGAAATAGTAGAGATTTCGACTGAAAGGAAAGATTTAGCCACATTTTATTAATTATATTAAGTACCAAAGAGTAGAAAATAGTACCATTACAAAGATGTAACATGAATATAGAGTGGGTAAAAAATTCATGAGATTTATTGGGATATTGGTCATAATATGTAATTAGTGAAATCACAATAATAAACATTCTCAAAAAAATGATGAGATTGTTTCAATAAACTATTACTACTTAGTAACTTTGAATCATAATCCCCATGTAAGAAAATTAATTTACATGGAGACAAAGATATCATAAAAAATAAGGATATTCATGATATAAAATTTAAATTGGAAGAATATGAACCTTGTTAAATAACATAATTTCATAATGAAACATATGTCTCAAAGAAAGAAAATTGGGAGAAAATTACTTTACTAATTTGGTAACATTTGAACCCTAAAACCTATGAAAGAAAGATCATAAAATAGATGTGTAAATAAAAATAAATTTAATTATAAGAATAATAGAATACATTCATGGGTAGTATATATAGTACACAAAATAAATGTGTGGTGAATAAGACATGTATCTCATAGAAACAAAAAGTGAGATGAAATTACCTTACCTTATGTCTTGAATTTCATCATTTGCAAAAAACCCTCCTATATAATAGATAAGTTTATTATAAAAATTGTACATAAACATGTTATTATATTTAATAAAATATATGATTTTATTATGAATTTATTTTAACCACTTTCTAATAACTCTATGTTAATGTCTTACTTCGAGTAATATCCACTTTGTTCTTCATACATGTTTTGACTTATTATTCCTGATCATCTTACTTAGATCATGATTTACTTACTCTAAAAATGTAAAAGATTATATTAATATCATATATATTTATTGTAGTTGTATTTATACTAATCTATATAATAAATAAAGATGAAATAGAATACACCGTTCGTGGAGATGGTAGACTGTACGTACACATGAACGTAGTTTCCATTTTGTTTTTATATTTAAAGAATTCAATTAAATGAAATAAATATATTTGTGTGTGTGTGTGTTTATAATATCATTATATTATCATTAATGGGAGGTATCCTTTTCCTACTGTACCTCAATAATGGATTAAAACTCGTTTAAATTAGATTAATGGTCAAGAAAAACCTCCACCACACAAAAAATAAGTCCATTTTTAAAATGTGGTTCCTTAACATCTATCATTCCTCAATTTTATCATTTTGGTTTTTATTAAAGAAAATAGTTTTATAACCTATTTAATTTAACCCTCAAAAATAAATTAAAGTGATATTTATATTAAAATATAGATCCATATAATTTTAAATTTTATAACTAATTTAAAAAATAAAAATCCATTGTGTGTTGGAGATTAATTTTAAAACAAGTACATGCAACGTGTAAAAACACTACTTTAACACAGACCGTCCTAAAAATGCTTTTACAAACTATTGGTCAATATGATTATTATAAAAGATCAATTTTTTTATTAATAGACCATATTTAATATTTTTTAAAACTTAAAAATAACTTTTCATAATATCGTATTTTTATTAATTATAAATCATTTAATAAAATATAATTTATTATAAAATATAATTAATATAAAATATAATTAATATAAATAGGGTATATGGTTGAACTATTTGCATCCGATGGATTTTAGAAAAGTGTATAGGTCATTTGGACCCTTAAGATTATAGTTTAGTCCCTTATTAAACTTAATTTTACCTTAATCACTTTAATTAATTTTAATCACTTTCACTAATCTTTTTTGTTGAAAATTTAAGTTGATATTATTATAATAGAATTATTATACTAATTAAAACTATGTATGTAGGTTTTTAGAAATTCAAATCATAGAAGTGAAAAAATTAAGCTTAATTCTGATCTTGGAGATGTGGAGAGAAAGTGTGTTTTAAAGTAAAAACCTTCAAAAGTTTAATAAGTTTTTATATCCAATTTAAACATAAAAACGATTCCAAAAACGTTAATTGGATTAATGGATATATAATTGATCTATTTTTACTTCAAAACCACCAAAAAACATAATTTATCAATATAAAAAAATTATATGGAAAAGAAGTTTCGAATTAAAATTCAGTATTTTTCAATATTCATCCAAAAATGATGTTTTTTAGAAAAATCCAAAAAATTAACACTTAGCTTATTTTTAAATTAAAAAATGAAAACTAATGTTTATTTTGAAAAATAAAAATTAAAAAAAATGAAATTGGATTTAAAATAGGTACACCATAACGGGTGGTAAAACTCAATCTAGCGTGTAACGCAAGCCAATTCATTTTTTCATGTATCAAAACCTAAACATTATGTTGTGTGTAGTATAAAATTAATTTGGTGTTTCATATAATAAAATCCAAACATTTTTCTTTTATAAAAAATACTATATTCACTTTAGTGTGAAATAAAAAATATCAAAAAGATTACATTATTTCGAAAAAAGAATAATTTAAAAAAATATCAGGGTGTTACACTTAGTGATTTCATATAAGAAAAATATATTTGTCATTGTGTGAATTTAATAATATCACAAATATTAAACTAATTAGATAAAAATTTCACAACATATCGAGGTGTTACAACACTATTTGTGTGTATGGTTGACTGTCGTCTCGTTTTTTATGTGATTCATTTTTTAGATAGGAAATACATGGAATGCAATTAAGATAGATTTAATGAATATTATATATATATATATGAAATTATATGAATTATTCAAAACTAATATATCATTAAATTCCTTACCCTTTCACCCTTTAGAAGAATTATATCATTGTTTGTGCATACATACCATCTACTGTCTCCACGAAGCGTTGTGATCCATTTTTTATGTCCAATTTCCCAAAAATGAAATAAGGGATTATATGATGGAAAATTAATATTTATAAAAATAATATCATTATGGTGATGATGGATCTATATCTATTTTACAACATCTAGAGCATTCATGAAAAAACATGCATGATAAAAAAGGAAGCTAAAACCAGAAACAATGTAAATAATGAAATATAATTAAAAAAGGTAGTAAATTATATAAGAAGATCATATATGGAATTATATATATTATTATTTATATATAATTAAATCATATTTATTATACATGAGGTTTAGACATGTATAAAGGGAGTCAAACCTAAGGTAAGGGTTTCTCGTCTCGCTTTTACTTTCGTGAGACATATTCCATATTTACTTCTTATTTCTTTTCTGTAGTGTATATAATACCTATTTTATATTTTATATCATTAATCACTTAATATTCATGGTACTTAATTTTACATTTAATGATTATTTCTTTTATAGGGCTTACTATTCTGATTTTACCAAAGTGGTAAGGGTTTATTTTATAATAACTTCATTATTCAGGATATTTATGTTTTAGTCTCCCTTGGGGGGATTATTTTATATTCCTATATTAAATCCAATTTATATTCATATAATATACTTATTCATGAAAAAATTAAGTAAATAGTATAATTTTTTTAAACTCTCGTACTTAAAATTATAAATAATTTATTTTTAAGAAAATCGTAATTCATTTATCGCTTTAGTAGAAAATTGTTTTTCTTCCAAAATAATATTTTCTA
This sequence comes from Viscum album, assembly GCA_963277665.1. Classification (NCBI taxonomy): domain Eukaryota; kingdom Viridiplantae; phylum Streptophyta; class Magnoliopsida; order Santalales; family Viscaceae; genus Viscum; species Viscum album. Next base: position 165,264,670 of record OY728149.1, read on the forward strand.
AAAACGTTTCCAACTAGTTTTTTTTATACCATCAAAGAAATTTTTAAGGAATTTTTTTTTGATGTTTTAATTTTAATTTTTTTAAAGGAATCTAAATGTCATTTTCCAAACAATTCTCATTTGGATTTTACCTAAAATGATAAAGGAATCATTGTTTTGACATGTACAACATGAAAAATATTTCCCTCTGCCATGAACACTCAATGATTTATAGAATAAACTATAATCTTAAAAGGTTGTTTTAAGAGAAAATTATTTCCAAAATATGTTTTTATCTTTTATTTTAAGAAATATATATTTAAATTTTATAAGTTTTATTTCCTAAAAATTATTTTTAACGACATTCTCATGGTATCATTATTCATCAACAACATCATACCTTTATTTCACTTATGATACACTAAGGATATAATGTATTGATAATATCCCTATTATTTATTTGGATGGTTTATTATTATTTTTAATGAGGTTGTAAAATTTTACTACCATTCATCATATTACTTTGGACGGTTTATGATTATGTTTATTTGATTGGGGTAAGTATTAACATTTTTTAAGTTAGTTTTTCAATATGAATTCTTATATTTATTATGTTTCACCCCATTCATTGGAATTATAAAGCAATGGGTGGGGACTAGTAATAGATATCCCCTCTATTCATTGACATGTCTCATTAGAAAAATCAGTGGGCCAAATTATATGGGTTTTTACCCACATGTCTATAATGTCTTCCAAATGGTCTTGATAATATGTTTCAGATGTATGAAGTTATACATTATCTAATTATGAGATAGGTTATTAATTTCCATTTTATTATTGTATTAGTTAGAATATACATCAATAATTTTAAAGGTCAAATGATTATTTATATCACTTTATTTGATCATCATTAATTACTAACATATTATGCTCAAGTAATTGTTTATATGGAATGTGTTTAATTATTAAAATTTCTATCGTGATTATTCTTTTTTATTCATGTTGATGCTCCTTATTCGTCACAGAGTCCAAAAGAATGTAAAGGGAAATGATTTAGCACAAATTGATATCATCCTTTGAAGAAAATATCAAAAATCGACAAAGGCATGAACAAGGGATCAAAAGCACATGTGTCGTGCAAGTTCTATCACTGTCGTGCAAGTCCACTTGCGTGACGTCTACTGGTCGCGCAAGTGACTTGCGCAACCTAAGTGATAACCGCCCGGGGTCTTCTCCTGCCTATAAATAGACCCTGTGGGCCCCCCATCGAGGAGGATTTTTTCCAGAAACTCAGATTTGAGCTCCTGGCGCCCTAGTCTCTTCTCAAAGATTCTGAAACACTTCTATGGTCATTTATTACCTAGAACGAAAGATCTAAAGAGGGGGAGCAAGGCCTAAGTGTTGAAACTCATCAGCACTTGTGCGCCTGAGTGGCGAGCCCTTAAGGGAAAAGGCCACACTTGCGTGCCGCCTTACTCCTTCAATAGAACTTGTGCGCCCCTCTTCTGGAAGAACCTCAAGGGGGTTCTAAAGGCCTTAATCAAGAGTCGCTCAAGTATTACCATGCTGGTTAACCATCGTGCAAGTAACCCATGTGTCGCGCAGGCATACCTGCGCGACCAGGACTTGTGCGCCCACGCAGTACCTGCGCGCCTGCCAGGACTTGTCTGCCCCTGCCTTTATGGGTGACTTTCTTGCCCATTTCACCCCTCTTAAGACATTCCACCTTTCCTATTCAAGATTCAGTCTTCAATACATTCTTCAAATCCATTTATGGCATGATTTCTTGATTTGACTTCCTTATCTGAAAGGAATTCTGTGGAATATCTCTCAAAACCTAGTGATTTCCTCATCTTTATGTCACTAAAGATTGATATTTCATTCATTCAACCTCATCCTTTAAGATGAGAGAATCCTTAACCTATGTCTCCTTTTCAAGAATAATCCCTAGTCATAAGTCCTCTAATTTGGGCATCCTCTTAGGAGTAAGCCCCAGATCCCCTAACCTGGGATTCCTTTTTAGGAGTAAGCCCCAGTCTCAAATATGGGCCTCCTTTTTAGGAGTAAGTCCCAGTCATAATTCTTAACTTGGGCATCCTCCTTAGGAGTAAGCCCCAATTCTTAAAGTTCCCAAATCTGGGCATCCTCCTTATGAGTAAGCCCCAGTCCCCTAATTTGGGCATCCTCCTCAGGAGTAAGCCCCAAACCTTAATCCTTGACTTGGGCCTCTTTTTTAGGAGTAAGCCCCAGTCTTAATTTCTCTTAACCAGTCCTAATTTACCTTTGATCTGGGATTCCTTTTCAGAAGTAAAACCCAATCATAATTCTTCTCCTAATTTGGGCCTCCTTTTCAGGAGTAATCCCCAAGTTAGAGTATTAAAAATCCCCATGAAGCACATATACCTTTATGGACCCTGTTCCTGGATTTCATCCCTAAAGTAAATTATAACCTTCATTTATCTGGGCAGTCATACATACATAAGCCCCACATTATTTCTTATGATTGCATCTTTCATGGCACAATTGTCTAATTTTTACCAATACCTCTTGTTTCTCACACCGATCATGAATCACATGAGCTTAGAGTGTAAAAGTAATTGTGACATCCTTCTTTGATACATCAATCATAAAAATCATACTCCCTTACTCGAACTACATGGGTTCTGATTCCTTTTCTAAACAAAGGATACGTAGGTAGCCTGTCTACGGGTCTGATCCCAACTCTAAAATAATCCATGTCCTTCTGAATGACAATAAACCTCAAGTGCCCCACTGAGTGGCTTTAAAACCATAATGGTCATCATAATGACCAAGAGACTTCTATATAAATGTGTTTAAGGGTACCATTGACTAAGAATCTCTAATAAATATAGATGATTCTGTATCGATGAAGAACCTCGAATACATATAAAAGATTCTCTAAATTTCCTACATATTTAATCATTGATTGTCAAATCTGAAGGAAATCTCATTTTATACTTGGTAATGTAATAAGGATTCACGAACATAACTTAGATCTATAAAGAGAGTCCCAGAGTAGACAATAATTCCCCTCAAAAAGTGTGATGAGTCCGACCTCCCATACTCTCAACCAATGCAAATTCCTAAGCCTCATCAGTCCACAAACTAATGAGAACCTACCTTTGGAAAGTAGGTCTAAATGGATGTGGAATCATTGGATGTTTCCGGTTCTATGAAAAAACCCATTAGAAACCGATTGGAATGTTTGAACCTCCCATCAAGGCGGTCATCCCCGGATTCTGAGGGAAACAAAAATGGCGAACCTGACGTGAATCCTTAACCAAGTTAAAATGATGTTTCACCTATTTTTTAGGCCCCAATTTAAAACTCAATGAGAGGGCCAACAAAAAAATCATTAACATATGTGCTCATCCAAAAGATGTAGTGGATGAATTTATCTTGATTACGTCTGTTATATCAAACAGGAATTCTTTTCCCAAGATCTTCTACATTTCTCGAATGGCTACTCTCAAGTTCACACCTGTGAATACTACTACTGCAAATGCCACTGTTGCTACTCTTGCTGGATCATCGTCTGCTTTTAGGACAATATCACCTACTCAGCGTCTTCAACGCTGGGTATCAAACGCACTAGTTAAAGAGTACCGTCAAAACGGTACCATCCCAACTCTGGAGGCTGCCCGAAAATCCCTCCAAGTAAACAACTCACATCAGTCATCCAGACAACGATGAAAAGTGATCAAGAATCAGGCGGTGCTGACTACCATCTCCAACCGTTTCAGGTCGTTATCCCCAGAACGCAATCACCATTCTCTCCCTTATTCTGGGGAGGTGAATCATCAGGTCCCTCAGGACCTTAATTCAAACAGACAGGAGTCCTTCCTGAGGGCTCTCACCAACAATCTCCCCCAGACTCATGCAGCAGTGCACCCTCAACATGATGAGGGTACCAACTCCAGGCGTTCGTCTCAGTTTCCTCGAACCCGAGAAAGAAAGACGAACCACCAGAGGTGGAATCTGGTCAATAGTGAGCAGGTTCTCATCTCTTCCATCTCTGGAGAAGTCCACCAACCTAACTTGGTGGCAAGAAACGAGCAGGCACACACACCTGCCCATTTTAATTCCGCTATCCAGCAGACTCGTCTGGAAGCATCACGCCAATCCCGCCTGGCAATTCCGGCGGAGTACTATAGAAAATAACATACACCTATTTATACATCATCAGCTAGTCAGCAGGCTCGTCTGACTACATATGATTGATCTCGTCAACCACATTTGGCGAAGTGCAATAAGTAGGCACATACACCTGCTAGTATTAATCAAGCATACCAACAGTCTCGCTTGGTAGCATTCAAAGAAGTTAGTTGGAAATCCCCAACAACAAATAGGAGGCAGACTCAACTCTCTGCCCCCACACTTGAGTACTGTCAGGATTCACTGACACAAAAAGGAGGACACGAGCGGGCACATACACCTGCTCCAAGCCTGGAATGGACGTATATTCCTGTTCCGGCAGCTGAAGTTACCAATCATATTCTATCAATGGTGAAAAAGCAGAAGCAAATCCATGTTCATATTCTGGATGTCTGCAAGGATATTATAACAACTTCAGCGGCATCTCAGGAAAAGAAACAAAAATCTATCCCTACCAGTGGAGTGAGACATCAACAATTCACTCTGAAATATACACACACATCTGTTACAATCCAAGAGGGTTGTGGGACATACTCCCACATAGCATATGGACAACCAAGTCAGGCACATACACCTGATTTGAGTAGAGATTGTCAGCCTAACATGGCCATCTTTCCTGATCAGGCATATACACGTACTCAGAGCAGCCACTTTCATCAACAAGTGGTTTCCAAGGCGAGTAAGAAGGCGTCTAAGAAAAAGACTCGCCCAGCACAGTCAGAAGATCAAGAGACAATCTGTAACAAGGCCTTGCTCGATGCTGGATTTCTTGAAGCCCTCAGACAATTATCTGTTGAAATTCAAGATTCTACTCCCTCATTTCCCAATAGTGGGAACATTAATTTCGATGTTCTTCCAAAGACACTTCCTCATGAAGGCTTGCTTCATGAAAATTCGGTCGATCTCGAAGTTTCATCTTCAGATGAGAGCCACAAGACCCTCTGTGTGGTCAGAAGACCAAGGAGAAAGAGATCTCATCTTTTGTTGTAACCCATTATGGTGGTCCTCCCCATGATGATGAATTTCGCTGTGAAAGTCCTCTCTGCAGTAGTGATGCAAGTTTCCCGGAAAATGTTCCATTGGACAATGTAGTGCCGAGAAAGCCCTCTTATCTTGAGGCAATTGCAAATGCGAAACCAGTCATGTCTGGAGCTTCATTGCTAGCAGGTGAAATACTTTCTCAATCAAGAGATAGCCCAGGGTGTAGGTCATTCTCCAAACCACCCCTAAGTCATGCATCTTCTAGTTTGATCAATTATTTCTCTACCAATCCTGTTGAATCCAATGAAGCAACCAGGAAACACTAACTCTGGTCAAATCAGGTAGAAGAATCTTCATCAAATGATAAATAGAAATGATGAACATGAGAAAACAACTGGCGAAAGGTGAAGTGTCAGTCATGTTTTGGCCTCTGGCTGACTCTCAGTATAATATTCCAAAAATGTTGACGGAAGATGAAGTTCATGATATTCGTCTCAACATATGGAAAAATCTTTGTTAGTTGAAAAAGAATGTATTATCTTATGATGAATATGAAAATCATCTTAAGATAATATAAGGGTTACAATGTCAGATTGATTTGGCGTCTCTATCAGTCTCTCGATATCCGAAGGCTGAAAAGCAGCAGAGAGCCCTTCAACGTTCATGCCTTGGCACATTATGAATATTGTGTCAGTTAATTACCAATGCCCCATCTGGTATTCATGTCAGAGGATGGGTTGTTCATGGAGCACTCATTTCACGGTGCTCTCTAGTCAGCAAAGCCCGCCAAAAATGGTCTCATGAAATGTTATTTCCCATGGCCAGCCACAGTTAATGGGATTTGTTTGTAATCAAAAGCTTTCCCAAGAACAGGCTTCAACTTGTTCCTCTCAAAATCAAGAATACAGAAAACAAGTTGTCGAATTACTCTTGCATCAAGCAAATGAGAATATTGAGCAGGCCTCTCGTTTGGAGCAAGCACGTCACCAACTGACAGAAGTGTCGGAAATCATCCAACGGTCTTTTAAACTGGGTGATAAAAGCGGATACAGGTTAATGCATCTAGCTAATTTCCAGACTAAGGTTTGCAAGATCAGGAGGACTTTCAAGAAAGTCTCAGACATAGCATGTCAAGAACCACCCCAGCTCACCAGACTGGGGTTCTTTTAAACCAACCATCAGAATCAAAAAAAAAGGATTCAGGGAGTTGAGCGAGAACCGTAGGAACAGCCCCAGTCCACCGGACTGGGGACTTTTTCAAATCATTAATCCCCTCCTCAGAGAACGTTGGTCTTTTCTCGATTGGGGAAGAAACCTCAAGAGGAACGAAGAGCCAAATTATTAGGAGATTCCCTCCAAATTACGGTTCGTCAAGAAGTTCTTGAGGGATCAAATCAACAAAAGGCAATGTATCATCAAAGACATGGAAGAAGACAATATCAGAGAAATGCTAATAGAAGGGATGCGATGAGTTATGCATCAATCAATGTCATCAATGCAGTTTTTGCTGATCCACCAGATGATACTCACTCAGGGGACTCAGATGAAGAGGTTCCAGCTCAAGAAAATGTATGCATCGACACAAATGAAGAAGGCGTGCGTACACGAAGTCAAAGGATTACTCAGAACCTAGGTAATCCTTTGAGTAACCCACTTCCCCCTCTCCAAAAAGGATCCAAAAAAGGGAAGGTAAAGAACCAGGTTGCATATCCTTCCTCTGGAGAAGGCCAATCGCTCTCACTAGAGTAAAGGTTTGCACAACAGGAGGAAGAAATGAAGGAATTAAGAAGGTTGAATGCAGAACTACTTCAGATTAGTCTTCTTCTTAAGCATGCTGGAGTCAGTCAGCTAAAGAAATTTGTTGCAGCTACTGAGATAGATCAAGAATATCCTCCTCTATCAGTACACCCTCACAGGTCTAATCCTATGGGTCAAGTGCAACAACAGTTGTAAGTACTACCATCAGTTGCAGCACCAATCGCCACATCTGTCCAAGCTCCATTCATTACACCTACCCAAGTCCAAGTTCAACCAGATGTTTCTCAAAAGTTAATAACTACTATTGAGTCATTAACAGCTCAGTTAGAAACTATGGAAGGGAAGCATATGCAAGTTCAACCAGAAAAGAAATTTTACCCTGAATGGGTAGATTCAATTTCTCCTCCATCCAGTTTTGGGAACCCTGTATTCCCTATTTTAAATGGATCAGGTGATCCTGAACAGTATTTGATGCATTACGTGTCTTGTTACGATCCTATGATGGGAACTCCAGAGCAGCAAGAAGCAGTGAAACTCATATGCTTCGTGAAAACCTTGAAAGGACCAACTTTTTTTGGTATACAATATTGAAATCCCTGTCAATTACAGGATGGGAGGATCTTCGCCAAAAATTCCTCGTTCAGTTCAGCTCAACTTTTCCAAAGACAAAATTTTTAGATCTTACAAACTGTAAGCAAAGGGAGAATGAAAGGGTCTCTGATTTCATTGCTCGATGGAAGGGATTAACATATTCCTTGATTTTAGCACTCCCTCAAGAATAATTGTTGCCAATATATGTGAGAAATCTGTGTGATGAATTATGCATTCCGTTAATCCCTATAAAATACACAGGAGGGTTTCGAGATCTTACTTCAATGACTCAGTAGATTGAAGATTCCCTTATACAGGCTAAGGCTAAATCTTGTGTAATTCCATCAGCTCCAGGAAGGAGAATGGGTAAGGCAAAAAACTGCTACAGTTATTCTTAAACAAGCACATGTACCTATTTCTACCTCAAAACCTTCATCTTCTCGAAGGGATCCACCTTCTGAGCACCAAAAACAAATTCCTTTTCATCCAGACGATCAAAAAGATCAAAGGCAAAAACAATTTGAGGATCTGAAGAGAAAAACATACTCTTTCCAAAATGAAAAAGTTCCTAGTTATTTCATTTCGGCTCTGGAAAACAATTTGGTTCAATTGACAATAGCCAAGAGGCCAAACAAGAAAGAAGATGAAGACCGTCCTAATTATTTCCCTTTTCATCAAATGTTGGGGCATCCCATCCAAGAGTGTTTTGTCTTCAAAGACCTCCAGCAAAAGATGGTTGACTCGAGACAAGTCACATTGAAAGGCTCCGCAGCCCAGGTAGCATGTGTCACTGCTACAGTTCCAGAGGAGGAAGGTGAATGGAAAGAAGTCAAAAGCAAAAATACACAGAAGTATGATGATTGTATGGTCAGAAAGACAATCAATCGAACTCATGATATTTTGCGAACCCAATTAAAAAAACCAATTGTGTCTTCTTCCATGAATGTTGCGGAAAAACCCACTTCGTCAGAGGGAAAGTCCTCAAAGAAACGGCATGATTCAAAGAAAGAAAAAGAATCAGAAGAAGATGAGTATGTGTCAAAGCCTAAGTTGTCTTTGACTTTGGCGGACTTCATGCCATATACTTCAAAGCCACGAGCACCACCCCACCAAACGGCACAGCCTAAACAGGCTAATCAGGCAGAGTCTTCATTAGATGAAGATTTAATCTTTGGTTCTATTAATATGATTCAATTAACATATCCATATGCCAATCGCATTTTCGATTTCAATGAGCCTGAATTCCCTGTATCAAACAGAGGAATCAGAGGAAGTTCCAGGGGCTCAGGATACAGGGGAAGACATGGATATTTCAGAATCCACTATTCCAATTCTACCCCTACTAGAACTGTGTAAGCAACAGAAACTTGTGGTAGAGCCCTTCAACGAGCTCAGCAAGAACAAGCAAGTTCTTCAACCAATAGAAAATTAAGTCCTGGAATAGTTATTTTGGAAGACCGGTTGAAGGTTCCATATTCTTCCTCTTAGCAAGTAAATGGATCTAATCGGTATAATCTTCCAAAACTAGGAATATTGCCAACTCCTATCCCAATACAAGATGCATCAAATTCCAAAGCATCTGCTTCCAAGGTACCTGCTAAACCATGAATTCCTATTGGGAAACGCAGACCTCTGGATCAAAAGTATGATATATTGAAACACTTGCCCAAAGTACCAGCCAAGTTATCAATTCTGGATGCTCTAAATCTGTCAAAAGATCTTCGGGAAGCATTCATCGAGGCTTTGTCAAGTCCTCAGGAGCTTGAAAATGAAATTGCTGCAGCTGATGTCTATCACATAGAGAATAATCCTGCAGAATTCCATGCAATAATATCTTTTACTGATGAAGATGAAGATGATATTGTGCATGGACATATTAGGCCATTGTACTTGTCTTGAAAGTTCAATGGCGTGGTTGTTCGAAGGGCTTTCATTAACAATGGTTCAGGAGTCAACCTCATGCCCACTCGTACACTTCGTCGATTGGGTCTCACGGAATCTGATTTATCTCCTTCCACCATGATGCTACAGGGATATGATAAAAATGAACAAGAACCACTGGGTGAAGTTACACTCAGAACTCATTTTAGAGATCTTCTATCCAATTCAGATTTCATGGTTGTTGATCAAGACTCAGCCTTCAACATCTTGTTTAGAAGACCCTGGCTACATCAACATGCGGCTATCCATTCATCATTCTATCAATGTCTCAAATATTTTTTCGATGGTCAAGTTGGGACAGTGTATGGTGATAAGGCCATGTTCAAGACATGTGAGTCTCAATACATTGAGGCGGAATTCTATCACATGAGGCAAAGGGAGAAATCCATAACAAAGGAGATTACCAAAGTTAATGCTCCATATGGTTTGGAAAAAATCCCAGTAAATCCATTTACACATGTGAGTATAGATTATGTGTTGCCTATCAGTAATATTGACAAGATAGATGCAAATCAAAATACTCTTATGGAAATATCCATAATGTCAATTACGGCAATCGAGCCAGACAACATGGGAGAAATTGGTAATCTACCAAGCAGTGATGAAAGCACAAATGGTGACGTCTTCATTTCATCTGCTGAAATCCAACAAGTCTATGCTTCGCTAATTAGGCCAGAAGAAGTTATAGAAACATCGGAGGTGAACAATGATGTCGATTCTCAATCCATAATCTCCTCTTTATTACCCAAAGAAGACCCTTCATCATCAATCGGGTCAGCAATGTAAGCTTCTTCTTCAAGACATGAAAATTTTGACATCTCTTCGGATCATGAGAATTCTACTTTATCGTCTACTATGCAAGTAGAAATGGAAGAAATAATACATGATGAAGAAGAAGAGGAAGATCTTAGAGATGCTCCTCCAGCATTTGAAGAGGGTATCTCTACCACTGTAGATGAACTCAGAGAAATAAATCTGGGTACAAAAGGAGATCCACGCCCCACTTTAATCAGTGCAGCCATGAATCTTGAAGAGCAAGAGATGTATATTTATTTTCTAAAGCAAAATCAAGATATATTTTCCTAGAACTATATAGAAATGCCCAGGCTTGATCTTGATGTTTCTACTCATCATTTGGGTTTACCTGAAGAACATCGAGGATTTAAGCAAGCCGCGAGAAGAACACACCCAACTAATGCTTCCAAAATTGAAGCTGAAGTGGATAATCTTATCAAATCTAACTTCGTCAGAGAAGTTCAATATCCCAAATTGTTGGATAATATTGTCCCTATAAATAAAAAGAACGGACAAATTAGAATTTTCATCGATTTCATAGATCTTAGTTGGCATTGTCCTAAGGATGATTTCCCAGTTCTGATTATAGAACTTCTAATTGATGCAACAGCTGGCTATGAAGCACTTTCCTTCATGGATGGATATTCCGGATATAATCAGATCCAAATGTCCCCAAAAGATGAGGAATCTACAGCCTTCAGAGCCCCTCAGGGTGTGTTTTTTTACCGGGTAATGCCCTTTGTCTTAAAGAATGCAGGTGCAACTTATCATCGTGCCATGCATCGTATCTTCAAACCCTTCTTAGGGAAGTTTTTTGAATGCTATGTAGAAGATTTGGTAGTTAAATCCAAACAATGTTCTAATCACTTGGCTGATTTGGAAGTCATATTCTACAAGCTTCGACAACATAATTTGAAGATGAACCCCTTAAAATGTTCTTTTGGGGTAACCTCAGGAAAATTTCTCGGCTTTGTTGTACGCCATCGTGGTATTGAAGTCGATCCTGATAAGACAAATTCAATCCTTGTTATGTCATCTCCTCAAAATTTTAATGAATTAAGAGGACTTCAAGGACACTTAGCCTATATTCGGCGTTTCATCGCCAATTTAGCAGGTAAAAGTTTACCCTTCACCAAATTCATGAAGAAGGGAGTAACTTATTAGTGGACTGAAGAATGTCAAGAAGCATTCGATATTATCAAGAAATACCTCTTGAGTCCACCGGTACTCATGCCACCTGTTGAAGGAAGACCACTTATCCTCTACATGATAGCTCTAGAGTGATCATTGGGTGCCTTCCTTGCTCAAAAGAATGATGCTGGGAATGAAAACAGCCTCTACTATCTCAGTAGAACCATGATTGAAGGAGAAACTCGGTATTCAAGTATTGAGAAGTACTGCCTGGCATTAATCATTGTAGTTCAGAAGTTGAGACACTGCCTGCAACATCACGAGGTCCAATTGGTATCTCGAAATAACCCGCTCAAATTTATCCTAAGTCGTCCAATGCTTACAGGACATCTGGCAAGGTGGGTAGTTATTTTGTAGCAATTCGACATTCAGTATGTGTCTCAAAAGGCGATAAAGGGAAAAGCTCTGGCTGATTTCCTAGCTGAACAACCTTTAGTGGAAGACACATCTTCAGATATTGAACTCCCTGATGAGGAAGTCTTCTCTATTCAAGAAAGTCCTCAGGCATGGGAAATGTATTTTGATGGTGCTTCCAGAAGTCCAACAGTGAGGAAAATGGAAAATCCTAAATTCAACAAAGTTGGCTTAGGAATAGTGCTCATTTCTCCAGAAAAGGCAGTGTTACCTTGTTCCTTCTTATTGTGGGAAGGTGGTACCAATAATGAAGTAGAATACCAAGCTCTCATCGTAGGTTTGGAATTAGCACTTCAAGCACAAGTGAATCACTTAAAGGTGAAAGGTGATTCAGACCTGGTAATCAAACAAGTCAATGGGTATTATGCCATCAGAAAAGAATAACTAATCCCTTTGTATGATTACGTCAGAAAATTAATGGTGGAATTCCCTTTGTAACTGACATTCTCTTATGTCCCAAGATCACAAAATGCTCAAGATAATGCATTGGATTATATAGCCACAGCTATGGCAGATCCAAATCGGGATGAGACAACCATCAGTATTGCCCACCGTCGTGCAATTTCACCTTATGTTCGGATCAGAATAGAGGAAATTAATGAAATTTTTCTCATTCCTGAACCATATGGTCATATTATAGGATTGATGTCACCTATCAAGGAATGCCTTCAAAATGGAACACTTCCACCTGATAAAGCTGAAAAAGAACAAATCTGGTGATGTGTGGTTAATTTTACTCTTTATGATAGCCCAGATCACCTAGAGAAAATTCTCTACAAACGTGGTTTTGATGGAGTTATCTTCAGATGCATTGATGGTGAAGAGACAATGGTTGTCCTGAAAGAAGTGCATGTAGGATTCAGTGGTGCCCACCAGTCTGGACATAGACTATCTGATCAGATTCGAAGGCTTGGATACTTTTGGCCTTCAATGATACGATATTGTGTTGATTTCACAAAGAAGTGTCATTCATGCCAACTACATGCCAACTTCATTCATCAACCTCCAGAGTTGCTTCATACAGCTAAATACTCATGGCAATTTTCCACATGGGGAATGGATGTGGTGGGACCTTACCCTTCGGCTACGGCCAAGCAGTTTAAGTACATTCTTACTACTACTAAATTCTTTTCCAAAAGGGCAGAGGAAATACCTCTCAAGGAAGTCAGTTCTAAATGCGTTGTTATCTTCATAAAGTCTAACATCATTACCAGATTTGGTGTCCCTCATACCATATTGACGGACAATGGCACCAATTTCTATTCATCCGAGATGAAGAAGTTGTATCAAGAATACAACATCAAATCCAACCATTCATCTTGGTATCATGCAACGGCCAACGGCCAGATAGAAGCCTTTAACAAGACTCTTTCAAATATACTACAAAATATTGTAGATAAAGATAAGAGGTCGTGGCCTGATAAACTCTTTCATGCTTTATGGGCTTATCGGACTACCACCTGCACTGCAACTCGGTCAACTCCATATTCATTGGTATATGGAACGGAAGACGTCTTTCCCATTGAAGTTCAACTACCCTCGCTTAGAGTTTCCATTTGTGATTAATCATCTACAGATGAACAATCTCAAAAGCGATTGAATGAATTGGAACGTTTATATGAGAAAAGATTGTGCACTTTTCACCACTTAGAAGTCTATCAGAATTGAATAGCATGAGCTTTAAACAAAAAAGTTTGTCTTCATTCATTCACTCAGGGAGAATTGGTATTAGTTCTCAGAACTCCAATGATACCAGGAAAGAAACCTCCCAAGCTTAAGCCAAAATGGGAAGGACCTTATTCAATACATAGGGTCTACTCCAATGGAGCTTATTCATTAATCTCAATGGATGGAGAACTCATCACTACTCCAACCAATGCCATATTTTTGAAGAAGTATTTTTTATAAACTGTAAAGTACCTTTTTTCATCCTTTCTATATGATGTTAAACTATACAGCAACGGTCCATACATATGACCTTAAACTATTTGTACTTTCGTCCCACACAATGTTAAACTGTGAAAAAGTTCCCTAAATGGTCAAGTATGACATTAAACTGCAACTTGGTCCTGTATGACCTTAAACTGCACCATCAACGGTCCATGCATATGACCCTAAACTATTTGAAAGTCCCTTACATCCAGCAAGACGTTAAACTATGATGTCCTAACTACATGATGCTAAACTATATAAAAGTTCCTTACGTCCAGAAAGATGTTAAACTACATAATCATAAAAGGTCATGTATGACCTTAAACTACTCGCACTTTCGTCCAACATGACGCTAAACTGGAAAAAAATCCCTAATGCGTCCAACATGATGTTAAATGGTGTACTCTTTTGTCCACACTGCATGACATTAAACTGCACAGCCCCCCTTTTGTCCAAAATGACGTTAAACTCTATTTCCCCATCATCCTAACTACATGACTCTAAACTGTACAGAAAGTCTGTGATATGTCTTACATGACATTAAACTGTATTTTGTCCCTGCTACATGATATTAAACTGTGCAGCACCAATAATCCTAACTACAAGACTTTAAACTGGATAGTCCCTTTATATGTCCTACATGACATTAAACTATGCATCGTTAAGGTTGTTGTTACCTCTTGTTTCTCACACCGAGTATGACTCATGTGAGATTAGAGCAAACCTCAACCATAACACTCTCTCTGGGCCGCTAACCATGTGTAAGTCCTAACATCATTTTTTAGGTCATTGTCCCCAAGAACAACTTGATCATTAATTCATTCTTTAATTGAACTACACGGACTTTGATCCTTGCCTTCTAGGCTGGGTATGTAGGAAACCTCCCAAGGTTCAAGCCCAAAACCAATCTCTTCACATCGGTTCATCTCCATCTCATACGATGTTAATTCGTGAAACTGCCCTTAGAATCAATATCTTTACATTGGTTCACTTTCGTCCTTGTTATACGACGTTAAACTATACAACACTTTTGTCCAGTATGACAATAAACTACAAATTTCTTTGATACCCTCACCTGAGAGGGAATCATTATTTTCATTGATTTTTCAATCATGTTTCATTTCAAAGACTACGTGCATACATGGCAAGGCCCGAACCTTTTATCTTGGGATAAACCATCATTGCACTAAAGTCCCCTTTCTCCCTTCACATGTACGAACCAAATTTGTACAGAGGGTATTTCTAGAACTACGTGGGCTTGATTCCCATCCTTATGGGATACGTAGGAATGTTCGAGTGTCCCTCGAATCCAGCCCCAAGTCTTTGGGCCTAACCCCAAATTCCATTTTTAGTCCCTTGGATGAAAAGTCCCCATGAAAACACACATTGTGTATTTCTTACAATTGTCCAAGCTCTATGACCCTAAACTTAGATCTCTAATCCTTTTGTCCCACACAACGTTAAACTGTAGTTTAAGAACTACGTATGGCTTGATTCTCATCCTTATGGGATACGTAGTGAAGTCTAACATTTCAATTCATGACCCAGCCACAACATGATTATGGTTAGCATTGATCTATGTATCTCTGTATACATTGAACAATACCCATCTGTATGTGTCATAATCCTATCCTTAAATATTTTCAGATCCTCATAACCCTTTTCATGACTTCTAGTCACAAAAATGACAAACTTTTGAGAGTTCTTTTGTCTGACTATGCAGCACGTGCCCATAGGCGGCCTTGCATAAACAGTCTACATAACGGACTTGTTAGCCAAAAGACACTATTATTGGACTATCCAGCCAATGCCCTTGGGTGGACTTGCACAATTCAACCCCCTAATGGGTTTGTTGGATAGTGTTAACTTCATTCATGGTAAGAATTCCTCTTTTGTCCTTATTTGTCTTAAACGACAGTATGTAGAGATCCGCAAAAATATCCATCCTTAACATATTTTTCCCATATCCTTTTTCATGATCTGAAAGTATTCAAGTCTATGGTTTATATTATCCTTCCCTACATTTGGGTCAGACCTTCGTAGGAGTGATACTCATCCAGTTCTTCGATAATCTTGTTTGGAAATATCTTCTCCATATTCAAGTACTTCTTTCCATATAGAAAACTCTATACTTTGGAAGATTTGAATCTCCATAAACTTTCACTGGCTTTTAGCACTAGGAAAGTAAATTTCTAAGAGTTCTTTTGCCTGACTATGCAGCACGTGCCCATAGGCGGCCTTGTATAAACAGTCTACATAACAGACTTGTTAGCCAAAAGATACTATTTTATTTAACTATGCAGACAATGCCCTTAGGTGGCCCTGCATAATTCAACCCCCTAACGGGTTTGTTAAATAATGGTAACTTCATTCTTGGAAACTACTTCTTCTAATGCCTTTTAGCTCTTTTTCATATCATTCCTCGGATTCAAATATTATTAAGTCATAGCTTACATATTTTCCCTCATACTTGAGTATGCTAATATGTTTTCAGATGAATTTTCAAGGAATGAAGTCAATTCTAATCCATTTCAGTCAAAGCTATTTCGACCTTAAACATTAGCCTTTTTATGTCCGACGTGCATGACTTTAAACTGCCCACAAAAGACAAGGGAACTATGAATAAAAGTCAAGTTCCCACCTCACTAAACATACATTTTGTATGATTTAGGTAACATTGACCAATTAAAAGGTTCGAAGTTTATAGGGTTATTTACATTAATCCTAGTAAAAATCAAACTATTCTTACTAGGCCCATTGGATTAGGTAAAATCTAAAGCATGTAGCAAAAGAGAATGCAGGTACAAATGATTGAAGATGAAAGTGTTTTTCATTGATACATAGGAGATACAATGACATCCACAGACTGAAGTCTCTTCTCTTTTTCAAGAATTACAAAAGGCTTTCAACATAACTCTTAATTTGATTTATGGCATCCCGAGCTTCATCAGCAACCACCTGGAATTAATTCATTCAACTGGATACAATAAGAGATGCAGTGATACCAGCTCTTCTTGGAACAATTGTAAAAGGATGTTCTTGAGTGTGGTTTGAGAAAATTTTCTGCTGATCAAATAGTGACTCTGTTTCTGTCCAAGAGACTTGGAAGATGGATACATGGATTTGAGAATGGATCATTGGAAGTAAAGAGCCATTTGGAGAGAGTAATCATTTCAGATATTGCTCTAATGCCATGTTTGTCTTCTCTCCACCAATCAGCAGTAAAAAAAATTCATCCCATGGGTTTTCCATTTTCATATCTCCAAGGAAATGACATGGAGGAAGAATTTGAAAGTACACATCATTGTTGTTTCTCTTAATGCACAGCATAACCGAAATAGAGGAGTAGCAGTGCAGATACATTTCAAGCGTATAGTTCTTTGCATCTAGAACATTGACTCCTTGCAAATGACCTTGACCATATAGAGGCAGATAGATGCTCTGTGGGAAATTAAGATTATATTTCTTCAAGTACTTAGCCAAATCTGGGAGAGTGTTGTTGGAGATATCATAGTAATCATGGCCAATGATGTTCATCATGTCATCAATCCACTTTCTATCCAGTTCATCAGCCGTTCCAATTCTCTTGGGAGCCATTGAATCTGCACAAAAGTTGAATAAACTAAATGGGTTTATTTTTCATAAAATTTGTGAAAGAATTCAAGGAAATGGAAAAGGCATTAAGGCACGCAAGTCTCAACTTGGCGTGCAAGTGTTCATGTGTCACGTTAGTTCTTTACGCGCAATTATAAACCGCACAAGTAAAAATACCTATACAGCAGTGCGACAGCAAAGAAACATCGGAAAACAGAGAAATCTGCATGGCTAAAGTGACCTGCGCAGCAAGAGCTCGAAGGTTTGAAATCTGGAAATCTGGATGCTTTGTACGGAAGTGAGGCCCTCTATTTATAGACGTGGCCAGAACCCTGTGCGCTTACACCCAATGCACCCAGGCCCTGCGTGATGCACACTTGTGCACCTCCCTCTGCGCCATCAAGACTTGCGCGCCACCTTTCCTTTGGATGTCTTCTTTTCCTCAGAGTCACATCCTCATTTCTTTCGGATCCAACTCTGAGAGGGGAATTTTTTCGACGCTTCTTTTTCATCACAGAGTCTAAAGGAATGTAAAGGGAAATGATTTAGCACAAATTGATTTCATCCATTGAAGAAAATATCAAAAATCGACAAAGGCATGAACAAGGGATCAAAAGCACATGCGCTGCGCAAGTTTTATCACTATCGCGCAAGTCCACTTGCGTGACATCTACTGGTCATGCAAGTAACTTGAACGACCTAAGTGATAACCGCCCGGGGTCTTCTCCTGCCTATAAACAGACCCTGTGGTCCCCCCATTCGAGGAGGATTTTTTCTAGAAACTCAGATTTGAGCTCCCGGTGCCCTAGTCTCTTCTCAAAGCTTCTGAAACACTTCTAAGATAATTTCTTACCTAGAACGGAAGATCTAAAGAGGGGGAGGAAGGACTAAGTGTTGAAACTCATCAGCACTTGTGTGCCTGAGTGGCCATCCCTTAAGGGAAAAGTCGACACTTGCGCGCCGCCTTACTCCTTCAATAGAACTTGCGCGCCCCTCTTCTGGAAGAACCTCAAGAGGATTCTAAAGGCTTTAATCCAGAGTCGCTCAAGTATTACCATGTTGGTTAACCATCGCGCAAGTAACCCATGTGTCGCGCAGGCATACCTGCGAGACTAGGACTTGCGCGCCCATGTAGTACCTGCGCGCCTGCCAGGACTTGTGTGCCCCTGCCTTTATGGGTGCCTTTCTTGCCCATTTCACCACTCTTAAGCCATTCAACCTTTCCTATTCAAGATTCAGTCTTCAAGACATTCTTCAAAGCCATTTATGGCATGATTTCTTGATTTTACTTCCTTATCTGAAAGGAATTCTATGGAATATCTCTCAAAACCTAGTGATTTACACATCTTTATGTCATTAAAGATTGAGATTTCATTCATTAAACCTCATCCTTTAAGATGAGAGAATCCATAACATGGGTATCCTTTTCAAGAATAATCCCCAGTCATAAGTCCTCTAATTTGGGAATACTCTTAGGAGTAATCCCCAGATCCCCTAACCTGGGCTTCCTTTCCAAGAGTATGCCCCAGTCTCAAATATAGGCCTCCTTTTCAGGAGTAATTCCCAGTCATAATTCTTAACTTGGGCATCCTCCTTAGGAGTAAGACCCAATTCTTAAAGTTCCCAAATCTGGGCATCCTCCTTAGGAGTAATCCCCAGTCCCCTAATTTGGGCATCCTCCTCAAGAGTAAGCCCCAAACCATAATCCTTGACCTAGGCCTCTTTTTCAGGAGTAAGCCCCAATCTTAATTTCTCTTAACCAGTCCTAATTTACCTTTGATCTGGGATTCCTTTTCAAGAGTAAAACCCAATCATAAGTCTTCTCCTAATTTGGTCCTCCTTTTCAGGAGTGAGCCCCAAGTTAGAGTATTCAAAATCTCCATGAATCACATATACCTTTATGGACCATGTTCTGGATTTCTTCCCTAAAGTAAATCCTAACCTTCATTTATCTGGGCAGTCATACATACATAATCCCCACATTATTTCTTATGATTGCATCTTTCATGGCACAATTGTCTAATTTTTACTAATACCTCTTGTTTCTCACACCGAGCATGACTCACATGAGCTTAGAGTGTAAAAGTAATTGTAACATCCTTCTTTGAGCCATCAATCAAAAACATCTTACTCCCTTACTCGAACTACGTGGGTTATGATTCCTTTTCTAAACAAAGGATACGTAGGTAGCCCGTCTACGGGTCCGATCCCAACTCTAAAATAATCCATGTTTTTCTGAATGAAAATAAACCTCAAGTGCCCCACTGAGTGGCTTTAAAACCAGCATGGTCATCATAATGACCAAGAGACTTCTATATAAATGTGTCTAAGGGTACCATTGACTAAGAATCTCTAATAAATACAGATGATTCTCTATCGATAAAGAACCTCGAATACATATAAAAGATTCTCTAAATTACCTAAATATTTAATCATTGATTTTCAGATCTGAAGGAAAGCTCATTTTATACTTGGTAATGTAATAAGGATTTCGGAACATAACTTAGATCTATAAAGAGAGTCCTGGAGTAGAAAATAATTCCCCTCAAAAAGGTGTGATGAGTCTGACCTCCCATCCTCTCGACCAATAAAAATTCCTAACCCTCATCATTCCAAAAACTAATGAGCACCTACCTTTGGAAAGTAGGTCCAAATGGATGTGGAATCATTGGATATTTCCAGTTCTACGAAAAAACCCGTTAGAAATCGATCGGAATGTTTGAACCTCCCATCAAGGCGGTCATCCCCAGATTCTGAGGGAAACAAAAATGAGATCCATCATATGTTGTCAGACGATCCTGATGACTAGTTGATGATGTATAAACAGGTTTATGTTCCTGCCTATGGTACTCCGCCGGAATTACCTGGCGGGATTGGCATGATGCTGCCAGATGAGTCTGCTGGACAGCAGAATCAAAACGGGCAGGTGTGTGTGCCTGCTCGTTGCTTTCCACCAAGTTAGGTTGGTGGACTTCTTCATAGATGGCAGAGATGAGAACCTGCTCACTGTTGACCGGATTCTGCCTCTGGTGGTTCTTCTTGCTTGCTCGGGTTCGAGGAACCTGAGCCGAACGCCTGGAGTCGGTACCCTCATCATGTTGAGGGCGCACTGCCGCACGAGTCTGGCGGCGATTGTTAGTGGGAGCCCTCAGGAAGGACTCCTGTCTATTTGAATTAAGGTCTGGAGGGACCTTCTCATTCACCATTTTTGTTTCCCTCGGAATCTGGGGATGACTGCCTTGATGGGAGGTTCAAACATTCCGATCAATTTCTAATGGGTTTGTTTGTAGAACCGGAAACATCCAAGGATTCCACATCCATTCGGACCTACTTTCCAAAGGTAGCTTCTCATTAGTTTGTGGACTGATGAGGCTTAGGAATTTGCATTGGTCTAGAGGATGGAGGGTCGGACTCATCACACCTTTTTTAGGGGAATTATTGTCTACTCCGAGACTCTCTTTATAGATCTAAGTTATGTTCATGAATCCTTATTACATTACCAAGTATAAAATGAGCTTTCCTTCAGATCTTACAAACAATGATTAAATATGTAGGAAATTTAGAGAATCTTTTATATGTATTCGAGGTTCTTCATCAATAGAGAATCATCTGTATTTATTAGATATTCTTAGTCAATGGTACCCTTCGACACATTTATATAGAAGTCTCTTGGTCATTATTATGACCATGCTGGTTTTAAATCCACTCAGTGGGGCACTTGAGGTTTATTGTAATTCAGAAGGACATGGATTATTTTAGATTTGGGATCGGACCCGTAGACTAGCTACCTACGTATCCTTTCTTTAGAAAAGGAATCATAACCCACGTAGTTCGAGTAAGAGAGTATGATGTTTATGATTGATGGCTCAAAGAAGGATGTCACAATTGCTTTTACACTCTAAGATCACGTGATTCATGCTCGGTGTGAGAAACAAGTGGTATTGGTAAAAATTAGACAATTGTTCCATGAAGGATGCAACCATAAGAAATAATGTGGGGCTTATATATGTATGACTGCCCAAATAAATGAAGTTTAGGATTTACTTTAGGGAAGTAATCCAAGAACAGGGTCCATAAAGGTATATGTGCTTCATGGAGATTTTGAATACTCTAACTTGGGGCTTACTCCTGAAAAGGAGGCCCAAATTAGGAGAAGACTTATGATTGGGTTTTACTCCCGAAAAGGAATCCCATATCAAAGGTAAATTAGGACTGGTTAAGAGAAATTAAGACTAGGGCTTACTCCTGAAAAAGAGGCACAGCTCAAGGATTAAGGTTTGGGGATTACTCTTGAGGATGCCGAAATTAGGGGACTGGGGCATACTCCTAAGGAGGATGCCCAGATTTGGGAACTTTAATAATTGGGGCTTACTCCTAAGGAGGATGCCCAAGTTAAGAATTATGACCGGTACTTACTCCTGAAAAGGAGGCCCATATTTGAGACTGGGGCTTACTCCTGAAAAGGAAGCCCAGGTTAGGGGATCTGGGGCTTACTCTTAAGAGGATGCCCAAATTAGAGGACTTATGACTGGGGATTATTCCTGAAAAAGAGACCCAGGTTAAGGATTCTCTCATCTTAAAGGATGAGGTTTAATGAGTGAAATCTCAATCTTTAGTGACATAAAGATGTGTAAATCACTAGGTTTTGAGAGATATTCCACAGAATTCCTTTCAGATAAGGAATTCAAATCAAGAAATAACGCCATAAATGGATTTGAAGAATGTCTTGAAGAATAAATCTTGAATAGGAAATGTGGAATGTCTTAAGAGGGGTGAAATGGGCAAGAAAGGCACCCATAAAGGCAGGGGCGCACAAGTCCTGGCAGGCGCGCAGGTACTGGGTGGGTGCGCAAGTCCTGGTCGTGCAGGTATGCCTGCGCGACACATGGGTTACTTGCGTGATGTTTAACCAGTATGGTAATACTTGAGTGACTCTTGATTAAAGCCTTTAGAATCCCCTTGAGGTTCTTCCAGAAGAGGGGTGCGCAAGTTCTATTGAAGGAGTAAGGCAGCGCGCAAGTGTGGCCTTCTCCCTTAAGGGATGGCACTCAGGCGCGCAAGTGCTGATGAGTTTCAACACTTAGGACTTTCTCCCCCTCTTTAGATATTCCTTTCTAAGTAAGAAATTACCTTAGAAGTGTTTTGGAAGCTTTGAGAAGAGACTAGGGCGCCGGGAGCTCAAATCTGAGTTTCTGGAAAAAAATCCTCCTCGAATGGGGGGCCCATAGGGTCTATTTATAGGCAGGAGAAGACCCCGGGCGGTTATCACTTAGGTCGTGCAAGTGGACTTGCGTGACAGTGATAGAACTTGTGCGTCGCATGTGCTTTTGATCCCTTGTTCATGCCTTTGTCGATTTTTTATATTTTCTTTAAAGGATGAAATCAATTTGTGCTAAATAATTTCACTTTACATTCCTTTGGACTCTGTGACGAAAAAGGAGAATCAACAATTCATGATATATTTTTTTATATTATTACCCTTACTGATCATCTAATATCACCCCTTTCATATGTTTTATTATCCTCAGGATACTAGAAATTGTTTTGTAATTTAGATGCACGGTTATGCTAAGGGTAAATATATTGTTCTCAAAGAAAATACTTTTTGTATTTTATGTTTTACATTATAATGTGAATTTGAAAAACATATCTAGTGTACCCAAACTATTAAACTATTTGGTCCTTTGGGATGTGATTCATTGTATACACTAACAATGTAATAAAGTAACCACCATCTCTAGGTTACTACATTAGGGGTCTTTATATTATATGTTTAGTCATAGTCCGGATAATACTATAACATAAGAGGGAATGAATCATGATATAAAAATACTTTTTTTGAATATTCAATTCACTAAATGAGTCCCAAAACTTATGTATATTATCTCATGGTTTGTATAGAATCTTTCATTTATATTTATAAAATCAAATCACAAAAAATAAAATAAGGAAATTGTATATCATGAATTTTTACTTGGTTCACCATAATATTGAAGACACGTCCAATGAGTATGGAATTGATTATTATATGTTTGTGTCACTAAGAATTATTACTATTTTTCATACAAGAAATGATTCTTGATTCCCATAATAAATATAAAATATCAATTTTATGTGAAAACATACTAAAAAAATCTATTGATCGATAAGGAAATTTTCAAATGATCATCACATAAAATAATATTTCTTATTCCTATGAATGAAGCATAGTAATTACTAATAGGATGTCTCTAATGAGGTTTATATACTCACTCATTGCACTTTCCTTGTCACATATTAATATTTTTCATTTTTTAAAAAGTAATTCATGGGAAATAATTAATTTAATTTTGAATTTTTTTAAAAATAAATGTTAATGAAATGAAATGAAATAAAAATGATACTATTTAGTGAGAATTGTGGTGTCCCTAGGTGAACTAAAATGAATTACCTCACTATTATTACATGTTCAAAATTATTTCAATAAATTAGTGAAATTAATATCATTCATCAAATTATCCATCACCATTCCTCTCATGTAAGAATACAATTTACATACGAACCCTTTACCATATTAATAACTCATTTTTCATAAGATGTGGCACCACAAAATGACCATGTTGTTATAAAGGAAGGAAACATAGCCTCAAGTACACCTTCCACTCACTATAGGTTAGAAACTAGTGATTTGGACCAATGATTATCGGTTAGGGATTGATTTTCACTCAAATAGATATTCATAGGATAAATCAATATAAAAATAAAATTATTAATAAGATGTGGTAATAAGTAGCATCATTTTGATAAAACATTGAAATGGTATCCCAACAGTGCCTAATGATAGCATACATCCATTCAAGGTAAAAATAAAACTCATTTATATATTCAATAAATTTTATTTTTAACATAATACAAGGATAACACAAAAATTATCCCCTCTATAAGACTTCCAAATCATCATAAAATGTGATAAATAGAACCTAACCTTCCATAACTTCGTGATATATATTAATTATTTCATCACTTTCATACCCAATCCCTTTTATCATTATAGATCAGATAATTATAAAATTCACTTACAAGAAAAAACCAATATTGTCCCACTGAATAGGAATTTTTCTACTAAACCAAAGTATTATGTTGATACACTTTCTTTTTTTAAGGCTAAAATTTCATAACTACTTCTTTGACTTCATAATCATTCTTACTCATCACAATTCCCAATAAAAATAATTTGAAAACTTTTTATGGGTATACAAAATGGGTGGTAAAGGGTATAAATCATCGAAAACCACATTAGGCCAACTAAATAAATAATAACCCTTAAAATGTACTCATTTTTCAAAAAAGAACATTGATCTTGTATGAAACAAACTTTCAAAAATTAAATCAAACACTTTTCTCAAAAGGTACCATAAAATGATATAATATTAAATAAAGAGAATAATAATAAAAGTCCCATGTAAAATCATAATATTTTGGGAAAAATATATTTCTATAAATAGAAACTTTTAATCATTTAATTGTCATACTTTTTTCTTCCAAAAAAATTAATCTGTAAAATGATTATAAACATCCATTATTTAATGAAATCTAAGGATTATTTCATGAATCCAAATATTTCCATTAAAACTCAATAAAATCATAGAAAATAATGTCGATATATTTGAAGATCATAAAGCATTATATACATATTATAATATGGAAAATGCATCACAGTGCATTGGGTTCACTCCTCATTCTTATAAACAGAGCTGAAAAAGACACATAGTGGACTGAGTTTACTCCACATTCCCTTACATGTCATTCATGAGATATATAAAATTACCCCATGCATTAGAGGTATATATAACCTAGGGCTCATGCTTTATCATTTTTAATGTCCCACAACCATATAAATAGTAATACACATATGTATTTCATTCTCTCTTCATTTCAATCCATAAATATAGGAAATTTTTTGGTGACCTATTTAAAAATGAATTTAAAAGAGCTATTTAAACCTGTATATAATATTTTTTATATTCCATTGAGATGTAAAAGTCATAGAGTACACATTGAGATAGAGTTTAAAATAATTAATTGAGACTTATAATGTATATCATTTGACGTAAAATAAATCAATACCTTATTTATTATAGTAGAATTGATTTTTTTAAGTATCACCTTGAAGAGAAAGCCCTAATGACTCATTGTAGAAACCAAAAAGCCGAAATATTCATGTTTTAGATTATTTATGATAGAATAAACACCATATATGTTAATAAATAGATTAAATAAGTTTATTATTATAAAAAATCTCAATATAGCCTCTATAATTAAATATTGCATCGGGAAAATTTATCATGTTTCATGCATAAGAGGTTAGTGTATCCTTGTCTATTTTAATCAGTTGACTTCATCCTGATCTGAAAATAGACTCTCCTTTAATGTGATTAAATAGTTTTCCCATAAAATACTCCATCACTATCTCAAAATATTCCCAAGGTCATATAACATGTAACTATTCTCATATCAAGAAGGTTTATAAATCCAATCAATATCATCACTTAATATTATTTACATGTTTTTTATAAAATAAATATTCAATGAGGCATTAGATTTTCCAATTTTTTGAAAATGAAAAATTTTAATGGATTTTATTATCCATTATTTGTGTATATCATCAATCTACAATAAACTTATTAATTTAATGTGAATTTTAAAATAATAGTTTTTAAATTTTGTTATGATTTGTAAGCTTCTTCAATGATGATATTTTTATTTTTTTATGTCATTTTAATTCGACTTATTCATATCAACATTAAAAATATTCTGTTTTCACAACTAGTTTTGATAAGATCTTTGAATTCCTATTTATGTGGTATAAACACATTTTTATCAAAACAAAAATTGAATTAGTAATGGATTTAATTCCATGAACATGAAGATAATTCCCTGAAGAATTATTTATAGAACTAATACTATTGATGCTTTGTTTTTTTTAATGTGGGTGAAATGATTATGAAGAGGACCTTAATATTACAAAATATGTGAAGGGTCCCAATAAGAATCAAAGGGACTTGCCCAAGATTGCCTTCACGTGCACCCCTCTACAATAGAAGGATCATGGGGCCCCCTATGTAGTAGTAAAATGAAGGTTTCCCCTACATGAGACACATGTGCCATGGACCTGCTCCGTGAACCTATGTGAATGACCTACTTAGAGTAGTTTACCCACATTTCTTATAAATCGGACTTCAGGGATCCTCATTTAAATAATTAAAAAATAAAAATAAATCCTTAAGATTTAATCACATAACTGTATTTCCCATGTCCTCTAAAACCCCTCAAGTAGCTCTCCAAAACCAGAGAGAAGTAATAATTGAGGGTGATCAGTTAGATCAGTGTCCCTTAAGGGTCTGAAATACGAGACACCTGAATGAAAACCTCTTCTCCCTTGGTTAACAAACACCTTCTCAATGACCCTTCCCTAACTAGGGACCTACATGAGCCTCATCTAGGAACACCTAAGGAGACCAGTGGTTCCTAGTCAAAAGCCTCACCCATGTATTATTTCCTAGGTGGTCCATTTCCCATGGCATATCTAGCCGGTGTAGGACTATCCCCTTTGGATAGTACCTCCAGTTCATCCTAGTCCCTACACACAGAACTTCTTCTATCTAATCTTGGACATTCATGAGCCTCCTTTGATCCCTCTTCTAGTCCACCAATGTCAGGACCTCTCTCCCTTTTTCTACCTTTTCTAAGGGTGACCAAATTGAAACCTCCACCGAAGCCTCCAGACATGAAAACCCAAGTAAAGGGAACACCAATGTGTCTGAAAATTTGATATTAATTCCTTTAGTCAGTGGTTTCCCACACATATCCTACCTGGCTTGTAGGGTCCTTGGTTTTCATGTAGATATGCATTACTATAGTTATGAGGAACCCAAACCTGGGGGTGACATTAGGGATTTTCTGGTTTTGGACATGGGGGTTTGGGACACCCCATTATTTCATTTACTATGAAAAAAATGGCCTATGATTCCATGCTGGGAGGTCATGGAATAATATCCTCCTCTTATCCTATATAACTAATTTTTGGGTATACCCCCTAGAGTAATCCCGAAACCTTTCCTACAGGACCTCTCCTACCTCATTCTTTCTTCCGCATCCATGACCATGGGCCATAGTAGGATAGATCATCAAATGTAACTATCCTAGCTATCAAAACTATAGGTGAAATTGGCAGTTCAAAGCACTTTCTCTCTCCATTTGGGTCCAGGGTAGAATGAAGAGAAGAAAGTGATGTCTCCTAAATCTCTTCCACCAACAGATACTGTACTATGTGGTTTTCTAGATCTCCCAAATCCTCTTGTTTCTAAAATTAAATCATGACTCACCATGACTCATGTGGGATTATAGGATATCCATGATCATGAAATCCACATATTAACATGAATGTTTTGGAAGAGAATATTTTTTTAGTTCTTCCTCTCACCTTCCATCAAAGGGTTTCCATCGGCATGGATCCTCAAGACCATGTATCCAACCTCATAGAAAATCAGATTGTGTGGTTTCTTGAATCATCTACTTCCTCTTGTTTCTCACACTAGTCAGGACACATGTGGTCTTAGAATTTGATGGTGGTCATGACATCTACATGATTCTAGACCTTAGGGTAATTCTCCTTAGGGACAAGCCATAACCAAACCTCACATGGGAATCATTGTAAGTGTAAGATCCAACCAATCAGTGGGCCTCCTCTTTGGAATAATCCCCAATCAAAACTACCAAACAAAAGGGAATAATCTTTAGTAATAAGCCTCGTCCATATCACCATACTCATCCATGGGACTCCTCCTTTGGTGTAATCCCTGAACAAGCCTCCAAACAACCATGACTTGAGACTTCCCTCATGGCTCTTTTCACAGGGAATCCTCCCCAGGTGTAAGCCCAAAACCAAACCCTCAGATTTCCCTAAGTCAAGTCACTTTCCATGGTCCCAAAACCAATCAGGGAATCCTTAATAAGAGTAAGTCCCAACTTAATCCTAAAAAATATCCATACTCCCTTGTGATACAAACCTTTATCGGGCCTCTATATGTCTAGGTCCTCCGAACCAAACTATGCAGGCTTTGACTCCCATACGAATGGGATACATAGGAAGCCTATTAAAGGTCTAAATGACACACCCCCAAATCAACCATATTCTATCTAGGAAATATTCCCAATAGAGTATTATTTATCATGGAAATCTATATCCCCTCCATTTTACCTAGTCCACTTTGGTATAATTCTCCCAAAAAACATTTACTAGGAATATGTCTCCAAAACATCCTAGCTGCACGATGTCAAACTACATTGTTTGGTCCCTATCACATGACAATAAAAGGACCGATGTTCCCCATTAAGCGGCACTAAACTACATGGGTTTGTATTGAATTCATGAGGATATGAAGGATTTCCATTTTTTTTATCTGGTACCATAATCAAAATAACTCTCATCTCCTTGGATGATGATACACTCCATAGTTCCCTGCTATGTGGTTGAAAACCATCATCATCGCAATGATGACCAAAGAATCCTATATTAGTAAAAATAGGATACGATTACAGGAGAACCTCTAATACATAGAGATATCTTCATTTATAAAGAACCTTTGATACATATAGATGATTTTATATTCCATACATTTTAATATTTTATTTCTCATTCAAGGGTGAAACACACCATACATGGTAATTAATGAAGGATTCACCAATATATATTAAATCTATAATTGAGTCTTGGAGTAGGAAATAAATCCCCTCAAAAGGGTGTGATGATCTCAACCTCCTATCATCTTGACCAATGTGAGTTCTTATGTATCATTGGCACAGTGTCCAAAAAATCAAATACCTTTGGAAAGAAGGTACCTCATGTATATAGAACTGCTATAAGTTTTTTGTTGCATGAATGAACCCATTACAAACCATTAAAGAATATTGAACTTTACGTGAATGATCTCAAAAAACTCAACCCCCTACTCTCAACCATCGGGTGACCTAATTTTTTGTCAAAAATAAAAAATCATGGACATAACATGAATCCTTAACTAAAATTATAGTGTCACAAACCTTTTAATTCCATTTTTATATCAAAATGAAAGACATCTAAAAAAATCAATCATGAATGTGATTTTTCAAATTATATTCTTCTTTAATGGGGTTTTAATGTTTTTGGTTTCTAAGAACTTTCTCCCAGAACTACCTTCAATATAATGGCATCCTTACAGTATAAAAAAACATATTCCCTAGATACTATTCCTGACAGGTCTTCATCCGATCAAAGGACACTGTCACCAACCCATTAACATCAACAATAGGTCTCAAATGCAGTTTTCTGGGAGTATCACTAGAATGTTACAATCCCAACCTCAAAGGCAGCCCAATAGGCCCTCTATCTCTCAAACCCCCACTAATCTTCTAGTTAGTGAAGCCTGATGGTCTATATGCCAATGAAACCTATCATTGAATTCAACTATTTTGAAAGATTATTTATAAAATAAAAATACCTATACTTCCCTTATCTTAGGAAGGTGGACCAAGAGGCTATGGAAGGCCAAATAGAGAAGCCACATGGGTCTTTCCAAAGGGATCTATCTAGAATTATTCACTAGAATTGTCTTGTAGTAGTGATCCCTAATCATGATAAGGGTTCCATCCTCAGTGGTCTGGCCCAAGTCATCCAGACTTGGGCACACATGATGTCCTGCTAGGGGCTGCAATTGGTTAAACTAGATCAAGGCCACACCTATGCATCATTAAAATAATCCAACCAATCAAATGTTTTGAAAAAATTTGAGATGAAACATAAACCCTCCGACACTATTTCAGCTAGATATCGGACTTGTGTGGTAGCATTAGGGGAAGCCCATTGTTCAAATTTTTTGGAATCTTTTGAGCATAAAGAAACCCTTTACCACCTCATATAATCCCATCAGTAGCTCTTCCTGACAGTTTCCAATGTGGTCCATAAATCTAATATGGCAG
Source organism: Viscum album (assembly GCA_963277665.1). Lineage (NCBI taxonomy): Eukaryota > Viridiplantae > Streptophyta > Magnoliopsida > Santalales > Viscaceae > Viscum > Viscum album. The sequence continues at coordinate 165,295,018 of OY728149.1, forward strand.
AAAACCATGAGTTGTCCCACACACCTTCCCACAGTTATCATGCCTTCTAGTAGTCTCTCCTAGAAAAACATAGGGGTGTCAGTCAGAAAGTTCTAGTGATGAATACGGGAAAACCCAATTCTATATCCCCACACATGAGTACTTTCTGCATTTGGTAGACAGAAATGGAGGATAGGATCAGGCACATGCCCCTTATCTAGATATGGAATGGGATTATATCCCCATTATAGTCACTGAAGCCACTAAGAATATCTTGTAAATAGTGGAAGGGTAGAGGAAAATCAATACCTACATCCTACAAAACTTCTAGGATATCATAATGTTGAAAAAGTTACTAATAAAGGGATGGTCACACATCTTTCTCCCTTCAAATAGGGTGGCTCACAAACATGTCACCTAGGATCGGACACACACCTATGCTCCCATCCTAGAGGATGGTTGGGAAAACACACCCATGATATACAAACAAATGAATCGATTATATACAATCCTGCCAATATGAGGTAATCATACCATTATAATGGCCACTATATGTTAGGCACAAACCACGTCCAAAATTACAAAAGCCTATCAAAAAATTCTGGCAGCAACAAGATATCCATTCAACCAAACCTCTTCTCCTAAAAACCACTACCCAAAGTAAGTGTCCCGAGTCTCTGACAAGAAAGAAATCAAAAATAACCTCACCAGAGATGAACAGAGAATGAAGATCCAATAATCAACCATACTCTACTTAATGATGGAGTTCATGAATACCTTATATTCTTATCTATGACAATATAAGATCATACTCTCTCATTATCAAATTACATGAGAAATAGATACAATTCTGAAGGTCCTCCATAGACAATTCACCATGAAGTCTTACTTCATACCCATAATCTGATTGGTCTCAAGATCCTATCTCTTTATTAGAGTCACAATAGCCCTACACATGTCCAAAATATCAAAGAGCAATAGGATCATTCCCTTATTTTAATCCATCATGATAGTCCTCTACATGATGGAGTTCATTGTGAAAGTTACCTCCACAGTAGTTTTTCACTTCATCATTAGGGTCCTTCCATTGGTAATGCAGTGATATGAAATCCCTTCAACCGTGAGGCACATGGGAAAATAAGTCTAGTCATGTCTGATGCCTTGTCATTGACAAGTGAAATTCTTTCCCAACTAGAATATAACTGAAGGTGATGGCCATTTTTTGAAACCCCCTTTGATCGCCTATTTTCCAATATAATATAGGAATTCCCCACCAATCATGTTTCTTATGATAAAGTAGAAGGAAAGCATCCACTCTGGTTTGATGAAGAATATGATCCTCTAGAAAAAATGAATATGACATGATAATCATGAGGAAACTGATGGCTAAAGATGACATACTAGTCATGTTCTAGCATTTATCCACCCCTCAATACTGCATTCAAGAAGTGTTGTTTGAATATTGTGTGTACGACACCCACCTCAATATATGGGAAAATATTTGTCACTTGTTATGAATAGTATTATTGTATAATGAGTATCAAAGTCATGTTAAGTTAATATAAGGGATTCAATTCCAAATTCACTTGGTGTCTCTTCTAGATGCATGACATCCAATATTCAAGAAAAATAAAAGATCCCATCAATACACATGTCTTAGTGCTTTAGAAATATTATGACAGTTGATTAATGATGCCTCATATGATATCCATATCAGAGGATGGGGTGAACATGGAGTGTTAAAATGCACCAAACTCTCCAATAATAAAATCACACTGAATATAGTATTATGAAAAGTTATAGATTTAGGTCGGCTCTAAAAAATAGAATCTATTCACAACCAATGATATTCTCAACAAAAATAGGCGCAACCAACTACCATCAATGTCGGGCCAGAAGAGGGAAGGCTATTAGGAGACTTTTGCATCAATAATATGAGAATATTGAGGAAGCCTCCCATTAAGGGGTATTTGTAGAGACCCGTATCTTGACGTACATGTACTTTACATTAATTTTGCGGAATACTTAGTACATAACAAAAACACACACACAAGGACCGTAATAGTTTAGTGTCTTTGGAAACTCGGAACGTAATCTTCTAATCATGGTGAAAGATCTTCAATATCTCCCATAAAGATCTTCCCTTTTTTTTACCTAAAACCTTTCTTTATATCCTGGGGAAAAGAAAACATAAAAGGGTGAGCTCAAATGCTCAGTAAGGGTAAACAAAAGAAAAATCAATCACATCATATTCCTAAGAACATAACTTTTAGAAATCTTAACCTGCAAAAGAGAGCATAATTTCATAACATGGGATAAATCATGGCAGTGAAATGTAATCACAATAATCATAACTTAAAACATGAAACTTTGTGGCATACACACATAATCATAGAGAATAATTTCTTGTTAGTCATGACTCATTGCCAAGACTATCTTAGTGGACAAAGTCCCTTTCTGAATCGAGTAACCCTCGTTTCAGTCCTGTTTTACTGAACCGGTATAACCTACCATTCCAGCCATGTCTATCTCATGAGATATAAAATCTTTACCCAATGCATTGGAGGGAGATATAGGTCCCACCCATCTCATAATGATACCATTCTTATGTGTGCCACAAAATCATAAATCATACATCATTGCATAACCCATGTAATACAAATGGGAATCTTAAACATCATGACATCATAAAACAATTCATAAACGATAAAGGAATTCATAAAAATAATTCCATCACAACATAATCAAATCAATGTAATAATAGGGATAAAAACAGAACCCTTTATTATCTTAGATGGAAAATAATTTTGATAAAACACTTGAAATGAATTCTTGAGGAAAATATCATTTCTTCTTTAAAATCAATTTCTTTTCACAAAATGTCATGAATCTTTAAAAGAAAAGGATTTTCTTGAAAATAGTCATGAAATCTTTTTGTGGAAGCTTCATGAAAATATGGATTTATAAAACCGTAAAAATCCATTTATGCCGTATAAGTTAAAAAAACATTCTTCTCGTACTTTTTTCGGGAAAGCCAAAAAGTACCTCGTACAAAAAAACGACAAAAGATTCCTTTCATATTCTTTACTAAAAACTCACCTAAGGGTAAAATTGGATTCAAAAAAAAATTGTAGGTGGATGGAAATAAAATTACATATTGAAGAAACATGGATGTGGATGATAAAATACACCCCAGTAAATACCAAAGTATAAACAATCTCGGATAAAAATGAGATTGTGATATTTCCCTTACCTTAAGTCCAATTTGCTTTGTACGTGTCCGAAGCTCCTGTATAATGGTTTAAATAATGTTATTGACTTATTCCAAAATCATACATATTGATATGATATCATATATGGTCATATTCTTAGCTTCTTGATAGTAATATTTCATGGTTACTTGTTACTCGGGTCTTTATTGCCTTTTGTTCTTATGCGTGTTTTGTCGAATAAATTCTTATTCTTATCTTTAGGTTATAGATAATTCATTTACAGAATTTTATTAGTGTAGTATATACCATATTCATTCATTCAATTCATTTATATAATCATTATGAAATGAAGATCATGTAGAACGAGTCGCATCACATCGTGGAGACGGTATTCCGTACGTACACACAAGTGATGATATCGTTCCTATGATCGTGGAATTGTATTGGAGTATATATATATTATTTCAGTATCAATATTACTTCATAATAATTATATATAGTTACTCATTACACCATTATACCCATCCTTGTAAGGTGATGGTGGAAAATAGATTACACCACGGCGTGGAGACGGTATTCCGTACGTACGCACGCGCGGTGATTTCTTTTTCCGTAGGATGGATAGATTGTGAAATAGGGTTGTTTCATACTTATAATAACATATCAGTATATGAGTAATACTGATGTTATTACTTCATAATGAAACAACCTAAGAAGAAGAAGTGGAAGAAGAAATAAAGATGAAAGAATTGGTAACGGTAATTACCTCTTCTTTGAAGCGCCTCTTTGAGACCTCCTCTTAGGGAACTAACATTTGTCTTTGAGGAAGACCAGAACCTCTAGTATGTTTCTAGGGAAGTGGAGAAGGGAAAATGGCATGGGTTGGCCGAGCTTGAGTGCTCAAATTGGTGTGAGGAGGAGGGGGAGGAGGTGTCCTTTTATAAGGGAGGAGAGGGGCACCTTAGGAATATCTCAAAATATTATTTTATATTAAAGTCAAAATCGGTTTATAATGGCTCCAAAGGGTCTTATTTCGAAGATAAGGTGGGTATGGGTCGAAATACTATCAACCAATAGGATTTAGACAAGTTTAGGGTGTTATTTTAACCTTATCAATTAGATTTAACTCTAAGTTAAATAATTTAACTTTTACCGTGTCTTTTTGTTTTCTTTCACTATATGGTTAATACACTTACTATAACATGCCAAAAGAACCCCAAATTTTTTATTATTAATATATATATCCTTATCTAAGTCATTTGGCTGAACCTTAGATTTTTAGGAATATAATAACAATTAATAATATAATATTTTATTTAAAAACTATTTTGTGTCAATTTTGACACTATTTGATATATGATTTTTGTGAAAGTCATAACAGAATTATATGTTCGAACCAAGTTGATTAAATCAACATTCATATATCATAGTAACCTAGAAAATTAGTTTAAGTCATAAAAAGTCTCAAATTACATTCATTTGAGCATTTATAACATCAATTATGTTAATATTTCCTTAAAAGGGTAATTACTGCATCATCGTTGTGTCATAAATAAATTAATTTATTTAAAGTCTAAAAATTATAAATAAAATATCATTATGTAGGAAATCGTTTTAGCTTTCTAATGAATATTTATAGTCGAATTTATCTTATGTATAACCCCATATTAAAAATGTTTTAGTTATTAAACTTTGATTTTAACTATTTTAACTATTCATTAAATAATATAATATTAAATGTCATAATCTAATCCAAGTGGACCTAAATGGTCATATTATATTCATAAGGTTGTTTTTGGTCGAATTACACTTATCCAATAGAATTAGGACATGTGTTAGGGTAATAGTAATATCATATTTACCCTTAGTTACCCTATTTACTATTAACCGTGGTAAAAAAAGTAAAAAGTTACTATTCACCAAAAATTATTTTCATCTCATTGAACCACATTTTACTTACTGACATCAACCGTGTCTCTCGGATTTTTGAAATTCCATTCACAGAAGCGGTAAAATTAAGATTTATGAAGAAATTAATTTTTTTTAACTACCACTTAGTAGTTTCACTATTCATCAAAAATTGATGTTTTTCAGAACAATGCCAAAATTTCATCCTAAGCTATATTTCATATTCCGAATTCAAAAATGAAGTCTATTTTACCAAATTCATATCATAGAATTTTCATTAATTAATTTTATAATTAAATCCCGCTGTTAAAACAAATAGCGTGTTTTTAAGAAACAATATCTATCAAAAGATTGACACTTGATTATGTCTGGTTTAAATGTGAAATTACATCCAATGACCAACATTGTATTAAATTGTAAAAATATATTCTAAATATACTTTAAAACCACTCAAATTAATAATTTATCACTATTAATTATTTCGATGAAAAAAGTTGTTTTTAATTATAATATAGTAATTTTCACTATTCATCAGAATATGAAAGTTATCCGAAAAGTACCAAAATTTCACCTTAGGCTAAATTCGATACTCCGAATCTAAAAATGAATTCCATTTTGAAAAATAAAATTTACAAAATTTCAAAAAGTGGTTATTACTATTCATAACGGCTAGTTTTAATAATATTTTAATAGCATATTGTTGTTTCGTGAAACTCAGTATTGCGTACTACACACGCTATCGAGGAAGGTTGTGATTGCGTGTAATGCAAGGTAAGTCAAGGATGCATGTTTTGAAAGCTCCTTTTGGTGTAGCGTACAACACAAGACATTAATAAAATTAAAAAGAATATTTTTCATAAAATCTCGGGCTGTTACATTCTACCCCCCTTAAAATGAATTTCGCCCTCGAAATTCGTCGGGGATATAAATGGTTTACTATTTGAAAGTTTATTTAATAGAAACCCACATCGTAAAAAGGAATATCAAAACCAATCTTTAAAAACAAAATTATGAAACGTAATGGTTACCCAAATAAACTAATCATTGGGTTTCCACATAGGTGAAAATATGGATATGAAAGAGAAATCTAACCATCATGTTCTGATGGAGAGTGGTAGAGAACATTGCTATGGAAAATCCAGTAATCACAAATCCATAAATTTGTGACGATCTAAGGTACCATCTGATTCATCAGGTATAATATCACTAGGACAACATTTTTGGTTTTCAAGATCATTTCCCTAAAGTTGAAAATTGAATTAGAATAAATACTTTCTTTATTTTGGTACAATCTCACTGTTGTTCATGCCTTGAACAATTTCCACTTCATCTCTTAAATAAATGAAGTTGAATTTGTTATTCGTGAAGTGTTAGCAGATCATGTGATAGAATGACGGGTCATTCCATCTGTCTCAAACAAAAGGTTAGCAAATATTATATACATAAGTCGATCTATAGTGAGATTAATCATATATGGTTTCTAAAATGGACTTATACTTCATATATCATACTGCTTAATATAATAAAACTAGTTTCTACTAAACAGGGACTTCCTGTAGGCCAGTGGTAGGCGATAAAGGCCAGTCGCACTTCGGTTGTGGGTTCGATTCCCACATCCTTGTCCGACGCTATGGGCTGTCGCCCGTCCTGCAGGTTGTCCTTTTTCTAAAACTATATTACTATAACATCCCATAAATAATATCGAAAAAACAAACAATACTAACTTATGTCCAACATAATCCATTCCAATCTTTAGGCTTATCCATAATACTACAGTCCACTCTCATAACATAGTGAAAATGATTACCAGAGATTTAACACCATCGTCGATCCCCATATATCATATGTTTTATTGGTCACATTCCAAACATTCAAAGGCCTTAATCGTGTATTCTCTTGAATACCTTAGTGAAAACATGAATCACTTTTCACATACCAAAATCCTCAAAATTCTATATACTCAAACTTAGTCCTTATATCAATCATGAGCTCATGAATACTGTTAAACATTTCATTTTCTCGTTTTCCCTTCATTATGCGCATAATATCTCAATCACTTTGAATACCACATTAGACCAATACATAAATATTCCAATATTCCAAGATACAACATTATTTTGGAATCCCATTACATAAACACTTAATCATTCCACCACATCGTTGTCATATTCAACATTGCCAATAGTGATCGCATGTGACTTCCCTTTGTCCTTTACCTTAAGCGGTTGCTCATGTCGATCATCACTAACCCTTGGATTAGGGCATTTATTAGCATAATGCCCCATTTCCTTGCACTTGAATCATTGAAGTGTTGGTTGTACGTTCTCTGCAGTGTTTTCTTTATTCACTTCATTAGAATCCCATTTTCCATTACTTCGACACTCAGCTGCTCGATGACCTTCTTTTCCACACTTAAAACATTTTCTAGTCCCTTTAAGACAATCTCCACCATGATTCTTTCCACACATTGTGCATAAGGAAACATTCATCTTCTTTTCACCATTATTCTGAGTTTTCTCCTTGAACTCCATCTTTCGTTTCTTGTCAAACCCATGAGATGGATATGTAACACCAACTTCCATTTCTACCTTGATAGCACAACGCACAATTTCTTCATAGCTACTGAAGTCTCTTATAGCTAATGCCCTTCGAAGACTTGGTTTTAAGCCACTGAAAAATCTATCAACTTTACTTTCAGTTTGGATGATAATACCAGAAGCGTACCTTGCAAGTCTTGTAAAATTCGCTTCATAGGTACCAACAGATTCATCATCCCTTTGCTTCAGTTCAAGAAACTCTTTCTCTATCTTTGTTCGGAGAATACGAGGGAAGTACTTATTGAAAAATAAGTTCTTGAACTCGTCCCATTCCATAGACTCAATTTCATCCCTTTGTCTCGTATTCTTAATAAGATTCCACCATTGATCAGCATCTCCTTCCAAACGATACACTGCTAGGATGACTTTATCATGTTCAGAACATTGAAGAACTGAAAATATCTTTTCAGTAGTACTAATCCATTGTTCAGCAACTAATGGATCATTAGACCCACTGAAATAAGGTGGACGCTGCCTCATGAAGGATTCAACAGAATGTTTCTCCTTCCTTTGCTCGTTTGGAAGTCCTGCATGATTCATAGCTTGAGAAAGTTGTGTGAGCATGGCTACAAGATTTTGCATTCCGGCTCCCATATCGTTTGGTTGCTCAGGGGGACAATCATTGCATTGCCCATCACATTCCGCATTAACACGGTTCCTTCGGGTTCCAGCCATCGTCTAAAACCCCAAAAGAATAGTATGAGAGGCAAAAATCATGCTAGGGAAAACAACATAATAAAGGGGTAGTACCCTCAATATCTAACATCTTAGGTTAAATTCGAAGATCGTTAGCGCAATTCTAGGACAATAACCTATACGTATACTTAACCTTAGAGACATCCCTAGACATACCTTAGAAATATCTCTAGGGATCTCACTAACGTTTTCGCATCCTAGTTTCCAAAGGTTGACTAAACCTTTCCTCTGATACCAACTGTAGAGACCCGTATCTTGACGTACATGGACTATACATTAATTTTGCGGAATACTTAGTACATAACAAAAACACACACACAAGGACCGTAATAGTTTAGTGTCTTTGGAAACTCGGAACGTAATCTTCTAATCATGGTGAAAGATCTTCAATATCTCCCATAAAGATCTTCCCTTTTTTTTACCTAAAACCTTTCTTTATATCCTGGGGAAAAGAAAACATAAAAGGGTGAGCTCGAATGCTCAGTAAGGGTAAACAAAAGAAAAATCAATCACATCATATTCCTAAGAACATAACTTTTAGAAATCTTAACCTGCAAAAGAGAGCATAATTTCATAACATGGGATAAATCATGGCAGTGAAATGTAATCACAATAATCATAACTTAAAACATGAAACTTTGTGGCATACACACATAATCATAGAGAATCATTTCTTGTTAGTCATGACTCATTGCCAAGACTATCTTAGTGGACAAAGTCCCTTTCTGAATCGAGTAACCCTCATTTCAGTCCTGTTTTACTGAACCGGTATAACCTACCATTCCAGCCATGTCTATCTCATGAGATATAAAATCTTTACCCAATGCATTGGAGGGAGATATAGGTCCCACCCATCTCATAATGATACCATTCTTATGTGTGCCACAAAATCATAAATCATACATCATTGCATAACCCATGTAATACAAATGGGAATCTTAAACATCATGACATCATAAAACAATTCATAAACGATAAAGGAATTCATAAAAATAATTCCATCACAACATAATCAAATCAATGTAATAATAGGGATAAAAACAGAACCCTTTATTATCTTAGATGGAAAATAATTTTGATAAAACACTTGAAATGAATTCTTGAGGAAAATATCATTTCTTCTTTAAAATCAATTTCTTTTCACAAAATGTCATGAATCTTTAAAAGAAAAGGATTTTCTTGAAAATAGTCATGAAATCTTTTTGTGGAAGCTTCATGAAAATATGGATTTATAAAACCGTAAAAATCCATTTATGCCGTATAAGTTAAAAAAAACATTCTTCTCGTACTTTTGTCGGGAAAGCCAAAAAGTACCTCGTACAAAAAAACGACAAAAGATTCCTTTCATATTCTTTACTAAAAACTCACCTAAGGGTAAAATTGGATTCAAAAGAAAATTGTAGGTGGATGGAAATAAAATTACATATTGAAGAAACATGGATGTGGATGATAAAATACACCCCAATAAATACCAAAGTATAAACAATCTCGGATAAAAATGAGATTGTGATATTTCCCTTACCTTAAGTACAATTTGCTTTGTACGTGTCCGAAGCTCCTGTATAATGGTTTAAATAATGTTATTGACTTATTCCAGAATCATACATATTGATATGATATCATATATGTTCATATTCTTAGCTTCTTGATAGTAATATTTCATGGTTACTTGTTACTCGGGTCTTTATTGCCTTTTGTTCTTATGCGTGTTTTGTCGAATAAATTCTTATTATTATCTTTAGGTTATAGATAATTAATTTACATAATGGTATTAGTGTAGAATATACCATATTCATTCATTCAATTCATTTATATAATCATTATGAAATGAAGATCATGTAGAACGAGTCGCATCACATCGTGGAGACGGTATTCCGTACGTACACACAAGTGATGATATCGTTCCTATGATCGTGGAATTGTATTGGATTATATATATATTATTTCAGTATCAATATTACTTCATAATAATCATATATAGTTACTCATTACACCATTATACCCATCCTTGTAAGGTGATGGTGGAAAATAGATTACACCACGGCGTGGAGACGGTATTCCGTACGTACGCACGCGCGGTGATTTCTTTTTCCGTAGGATGGATAGATTGTGAAATAGGGTTGTTTCATACTTATAATAACATATCAGTATATGAGTAATACTGATGTTATTACTTCATAATGAAACAACCTAAGAAGAAGAAGTGGAAGAAGAAATAAAGATGAAAGAATTGGTAACGGTAATTACCTCTTCTTTGAAGCGCCTCTTTGAGACCTCCTCTTAGGGAACTAAAATTTGTCTTTGAGGAAGACCAGAACCTATAGGATGTTTCTAGGGAAGTGGAGAAGGGAAAATGGCACGGGTTGGCCGAGCTTGAGTGCTCAAATTGGTGTGAGGAGGAGGGGGAGGAGGTGTCCTTTTATAAGGGAGGAGAGGGGCACCTTAGGAATATCTCAAAATATTATTTTATATTAAAGTCAAAATCGGTTTATAATGGCTCCAAAGGGTCTTATTTCGAAGATAAGGTGGGGATGGGTCGAAATACTATCAACCAATAAGATTTAGACAAGTTTAGGGTGTTATTTTAACCTTATCAATTAGATTTAACTCTAAGTTAAATAATTTAACTTTTACCGTGTCTTTTTGTTTTCTTTCACTATATGGTTAATACACTTACTATAACATGCCAAAAGAACCCCAAATTTTTGATTATTAATATATATATCCTTATCTAAGTCATTTGGCTGAACCTTAGATTTTTAGGAATATAATAATAATTAATAATATTTTATTTTATTTAAAAACTATTTTGTGTCAATTTTGACACTATTTGATATATGATTTTTGTGAAAGTCATAACAGAATTATATGTTCGAACCAAGTTGATTAAATCAACATTAATATATCATAGTAACCTAGAAAATTAGTTTAAGTCATAAAAAGTCTCAAATTACATTCATTTGAGCATTTATAACATCAATTATGTTAATATTCCCTTAAAAGGGTAATTACTGCATCATTGTTGTGTCATAAATAAATTAATTTATTTAAAGAATAAAAATTATAAATAAAATATCATTATGTAGGAAAGCTTTTTAGCTTTCTAATGAATATTTATAGTCGAATTTATCTTATGTATAACCCCATATTAAAAATGTTTTAGTTATTAAACTTTGATTTTAACTATTTTAACTATTCATTAAATAATATAATATTAAATGTCATAATCTAATCCAAGTGGACCTAAATGGTCATATTATATTCATAAGGTTGTTTTTGGTCGAATTGAACTTATCCAATAGAATTAGGACATGTGTTAGGGTAATAGTAATATCATATTTACCCTTAGTTACCCTATTTACTATTAACCGTGGTAAAAAAAAGTAAAAAGTTACTATTCACCAAAAATTATTTTCATCTCATTGAACCACATTTTACTTACTGACATCAACCGTGTCTCTCGGATTTTTGAAATTCCATTCACAGAAGCGGTAAAGTTAAGATTTATGAAGAAATTAATTTTTTTTTAACTACCACTTAGTAGTTTCACTATTCATCAAAAATTGATGTTTTTCAGAACAATGCCAAAATTTCATCCTAAGCTATATTTCATATTCCGAATTCAAAAATGAAGTCTATTTTACCAAATTCATATCATAGAATTTTCATTAATTAATTTTATAATTAAATCCCGCTGTTAAAACAAATAGCGTGTTTTTAAGAAACAATATCTATCAAAAGATTGACACTTGATTATGTCTGGTTTAAATGTGAAATTAAATCCAATGACCAACATTGTATTAAATTGTAAAAATATATTCTAAATATACTTTAAAACCACTCAAATTAATAATTTATCACTATTAATTATTTCGATTAAAAAAGTTGTTTTTAATTATAATTTAGTAATTTTCACTATTCATCAGAATATGAAAGTTATCCGAAAAGTACCAAAATTTCACCTTAGGCTAAATTCTATACTCCGAATCTAAAAATGAATTCCATTTTGAAAAATAAAATTTACAAAATTTCAAAAAGTGGTTATTACTATTCATAACGGCTAGTTTTAATAATATTTTAATAGCATATTGTTGTTTCGTGAAACTCAGTATTGCGTACTACACACGCTATCGAGGAAGGTTGCGATTGAGTGTAATGCAAGGTAAGTCAAGGATGCGTGTTTTGCAAGCTCCTTTTGGTGTAGCGTACAACACAAGACATTAATAAAATTAAAAAGAATATTTTTCATAAAATCTCGGGCTGTTACAGTATTCATCCATCACATAGTGAAAATATCCGAAATAGTGCAATGCTCTTTAGAAGAGGGTGATTCAGATGCATACCAAATAATGAAACCAACCCATGCTTGGATAAAACCCCAAAAATAATAAGGGAAGGAATATAAGTGGTAGAAATGATAGTTCAAGGGAAACCCCAACTAGTAGGGATGTGGTTTTTTTTTAACCCAACACTTGGGGTCAGCAAGCCAACCATAAAGAGTTTTGAACACAGAATGAGGAAATATACATCCCTTAGGGATAGGGGATTTTTCACCCAAGAAACCTCCTCCTCCGTGGAAATAAGTATTTTTATTATTATGGTAAACACCAAAAAATAAATCTTACGATTATGTCCCATCTTATGATACGGTACCTACACATGGGGTGCACACAAATGAACTATTACAAGATTCCATTCAAGTTTCCATTCACCAAATAGCTCCTAGATAACTAGAAAAGGTAAGGAATCATGATCGTGGAGGGCATATAAAAAGTACAATTCAAAAGGACACTAATATAACACATTAAATTCCTTACACATCAGTTAATTTCATCAACACTACCCCTTTATACCCTATAAAACACAAGGATAATTTGTTGGAGAAATTTGAGGAGGAAGTTTTGGTTCAAAATTCGGTACACACTAAAATAATTAAAGGTGGTTTTCACACTCGAAACCAAAGGCTCACCCTAAATCTTGTCATAACCTCAAATAATTCAGCATTACCTCCTAAAAGATCACAAAATAATGAAACGGGAAAGTCTAAGATTGGGCATCACCAACAAATTAGAGTGGTTAATCCTCCTTCACTTGAGTAATGATTTGTTCACAAAGAGGAAGACACGAAATAATTTAGGCGAATTAATATATAGAGGCAACCTTCTAGATAGATATTTTCTATAAGAATATCTTAAGCTCACACTCCCAACCGACATACCTTAGCAAAGAGGGTTCACCACAGCTGCTAAAGTAGATCTGGAATAGCCACTAAACATGGGATACCAACCACTAATATTCTTGGTTCTAGTATTATGAGATCAATAATTCCCTCCATTGGGTTTACAACTAGATCAGGTCCAGGAAAATCCTTACTAGCATACCCCTAAAGGTTATCCATGACAGAAAACATCAGTTCCACCATTGATTCCTCTACCGAATTATACTCATGTTGAAGATATATATTATCCAGACATTCCCTAAGAGATTATAAACCCTGTTGAGTTACTAACAGATTGATTGGAATCCTTAAACGAATGAAACACACCAATACAATTGGAAAAGAAGAAAAACCCTGAATTTGTAGATTTAACACTTCCCCCATCGAACATTAGGAACCCTAAATTTCAAATTTCTGGTGGTTTAGGTGACCTGTAGTATCATTTGACACATTTCATCTCCCGCTGTGATCACATGATGGGGATTCCTGGACAGAAGGAGGTAGTGAAACTCGGGTGCTTTATGAAATCACTGTAGAGACCAGCCTATGTGTGGTATAGTAGCTTGTAGACTCAGTCAATTATAGGGTGAGAAGACCTCCGTTCAAAGTTTCTCTTCCATTTCATATTGACATTATTGAATAAAATATTCCTCAACCTCTCAAACTACAAATAGTGGGAGAATAAATGGGTCTTAGATTTCATTTCTTAGTTAAAAGGACTAACATACTTAATAAACCTATCTCCCCCTCTAGAATACTAGTTTCCCATTTATATGTTGAATCATCATGATGAATTGTGCATGCCTATTATCTCTATGAAATACACAAGAGGGTTCCAAGACCTTTCCACAATTCCTAGTAGATTGGAATACTCCATCGCATAGACCAAAGATAATTCCTGAGAAATTCCATTATCCCAAGGTAATATAAAGATAAATGTAGAATATTCTAATTTTTTATTTAACCAGGCCCCTATACCTGCTCCCACTCAAAAACCTACACCATTTTTAGCAGTTCAGTCTCCTAAGGATAAACAAAAACACCCACCTCATTAGGATGATCAGAGAGATAATAGGTGAAAATATTTTTATGATATTAAGATCTTGGTCTATTATTTTTGAAGTTAAAAACTCCTTGGCTACATAATATTGGCATTTGAGAACAACTTGATCAGGTTTCCAAAGCCCAAGAAACCCAGAAAATATGGTGATGATGATATCAAATACAATTTACACTTCCATCAAGTATTGAGGAAAACATCCCTATGTGGTTTTTTTCAATGACATCATGAAAAATATTGTGGAATCTAGACAAGAGAAGCAGGGCAGGCCACCTGATCAAGTACCATGGGTCTCTGCCACTAATATAAAAAAAGTAAAATGAATAGAATGAAGTTAACAGTGAGAGTACACTGAATTTCAGTAATTTGATTGTTATAAAGAAGATAAATCAGACTCATACTATACTCGAAACACAATCAAAACGGTCAATTAAGCCGTCAACCTCTTCCACTAAAACATAGTTGAATCCATCGATAAGCCAGTCCTCAAAAATCTAGTCTTCAAAAAAGTGAAATGGATAGAAGGGTAAAATTTAAACATAGGAATACATTTCTATGTCATGTCAAAAATATAGTTTTGACTTTAGAGGACTTCATTCCTATGGTCCCAGAAGCACCAGCACCACCCCTCCAAATGGTAAAACAAGATTCAACTCGATAGTTGGAATATCCATCAAATAGAGAGTTGATCATTGGTTCTATTAATGTTATTTAATTAATGGATCCCATTTTATTTGATTAGAGTTATTATGAACCCATATTCCCTAAACATTATTTGGTAACTAAGGGAAGAGGATGCCAAAGTTGAGGATATAGGGGAAGACACGGTCATTCCAGGAGGCACAACCCTAATTGTGTCCGTAGTAAAACCGTCTATATGGCCAAAACTCATGAGATATCACTCTAGTGATCTCATAAAAAGTAAGAACATTCCCCCACTAATTGAATATTTTTTCCTAACACAGTCATCTTAGAATATGGGATAGGGGATACATTGTCTCCTAATCAACCTTGGCATGTAGGAAGACCTTATCGACTTCATCCACTAAGATCAGAAGAACCAACAACTCATGTTCTAAGTGTTGATCAATCTATATAAAGTACATCTATTCCTAAAGAACATGTAAAATATAATCCCCATACTAGGAAGTACAGACCTTTAAAAAATAATTGTGACGTTTTGAAACAAGTAGCCCAAGTTCCAGCCAAGATGTCAAAATGGGATGCTTTGAGTCTATCAAAAGACCTCCATGAATCACTCACAGAGGCCTTGTTAAGCCTTCAGGTATTTAAAGTTGAGGTTGTTACTGCTGAAGTGTTTCATGCAGTGAGTGATCTTATGGAATGCCACACATTTATCCCTTCTATAGACCAAGATGAAGATTCCATCACATGAGGACATGTCAAAAAATTGTATATATCTTGTACGATAACTGAAATTGATATCCAATGAGCCTTCATCGACAACATATCAAGAGAAAAACTCACTCCAATCTAAACACTTCATCAAATGGGATTCAATGAATCACAATTTTCCCCCTCCATATTAATGTTGTAGGGATATGACATGAATGAGAAGAATCCACCTGGTGAAATAATATTCAGAACTCAGTTTTGGGATATCATGTCTAAATCATAATTCATGGTTATTAGGTAGGATATGAAATTAAACATTCTACTAGGAAGAACATGTCTACATCAACATGCAGTTATCCCATTGTAGTACCACCAATTCCTAAAATATGGTATCAATTGATCAATTAGGACCTTTATAGTAAAAATTACCCATTGAAATCCTATGAATCACAACATATTGGCATAGGATTCTACTATAGGGGTTTGAAATGGTCTATAACTAAATATGTTACTCAAATCAATTCCTCGAATGGCTCGAAGATGATTTTAGATAACCCATTAAAAAGGATCAATTTAGAGTACGTTATTCCCTTCAACCAAACCAATGAGATAAATCCAAATTCAAACACTCATTAAGTGATTTACATGATGTCAATCATGAAAACTGATCCGAAAATCATAGGATATGTTTTCAACTCTCCAAGTAGTAATGAAATCCATGATTAAAAAATTTTCAATCCATTCCCCAAAGATTAAAAAAATCCATGTTACATCATCTAAGATAAAAGAATTTTTCATGAAAATGGGATAAGATGAATATGGTCATTCTTAGGCCCTTTCCTCCCCTTCAGTGCTCTAAAATTGACTTGCACCATCGATGGAGCTGTAAATGGTTGCTTTGTCTTTCAAATTTCTAAATTTAGACACCTCCTCTAACTTTGAGAAACATACTTCATCACCTACTTCCCAAGAAGAGAAGAAAGAGGTGAATAATGAGGAAGAGGAAGAGAATGACGACCTTAGGGATTCCCCTACAACATTTTAGGATGGTATCTGCACCACTATTGATGAAATCAAGGAAATAAGTTTGGGTAAATATGAAGATCCATGGCCCAATTTGATTAGTGAGGATATAAATTCAAAATAAATAGAGTTGTATACATCCTTAATGAATAAAAAGAAGGATGTATTCACCTATAATTACACATTGATTCTAGCCCTTGACCTTGAGGTGGACACTCATCACTTTGGTTTTTCAAAAGGATATTCAGGATAAAAACATGAAGTCGAATGGACACACTGAAGTCATTCCTCTAATATTATTTCTAATGTGGACAATATCACAAAGTATTTTCTTATCCGGGAGGTACAGTATCTTAAATGACTAGAAAAAATTGATTCAATATAGTTGAAGAATAGGGAAATCATATAATTTAATGAATTCAGTGATCTCAACTAAAATTATCCGAAAGATGACTCCTAATTTCAGTCAAAAAACTTCTGATTGACACGACGATTGGTTATCAACCCATATGCTTCATGGATGGCTATTCAAGGTACAAGAAAATTTGGATGGCACATGATGATGAGGAATCCACCTCCTCCAGATCCCCTTGAGAAGTATTCTATAATTGGGTAATTCCATTTGGATAAAATAACACCAACATCACATACCAATGTACCATACATCGCATCTTCAATCCTTTTTAGGGCTATGTTTGTTGAATTATATGTTGATGATTTAGTGGTTAAGTTCTGACAAGGTTTTGACCACCTGGGTGACCTGTAGATCTTATTGAATAAGCTACAAAAACATAGCATAATGTTGAACCACATAAAATTTGATTTTGGGGTTACCTCAGGAACATTTCTCATCTTTATCATACATAATCGTAAAATAAAAGTTGACCAAGAGAAAAAAAATCTATCCTTAACTTTTCACCCCCTCAAAACCTTAAATAATTGACAGGATGTCAAGGAAATATGGCCTACATCGAGCGCTTTATAGAGAGATATGAAGGAAATTCTTTCCCCTTTTCAATATGATGATAGAGAGGGTCACATATTAGTGGAATAGTGAATATCAAAAGGAATTTGATAGCCTAAAGAAATACCTATGGATCCCACTAGTATTAATGGAACCTATAGAGGTAAATCCACTCATTCAATATTTGGTAGCCCTAGATTTATCAAAAGGTGACTTATTATTTATATATCAAGAAATGTACCTTTTATTAATATATGCTCAGAAACTAAGGAACTAACTACAGAACCGTGAAGTCCATTTTTTCTCTCACAATAACCCACTCAAATACATCCTCATTTTTCCTATATCGATATGACATCTAGTATAATGGGTGATTATTTTGTGGTAGTTTGATATATAGTTTTTACCTTAGAAAGTAGTGAAGGGATATGCCTCGGAAGATTTCATTTCTGAACACCCGTCTGTAGAAACAACACCATTGAATAATTAATTTCTAGATGTAGTGATATTATTTATTCAAAGTGGATACCAAGTGTGGGAGATGTATTTTGATGGCATATCCAGGAGTCTAAAATATAAGATAATGGAAAACACTAAGATAAAAAATGTTGTGTTTTGGATCATTCTCGCTTCCCCAGCAAAATTAGCCTTGCCTTACTCGTTTCTGTTATCAGAAGGATATGCTAACAAAGAGGTATAATATCATTCCCTCATTACAAGCCTCAAACTATCACTCTAAATACCTATGGACCTCATTAAAGAGAAATTAGATTCATAATTCGTAATCAAACATATCAATGAAAATTATTCCATCAAAAAAGAAGATCCAATCCCTTTACTTTAATATGTTTGATGGATAATAACAGAGTTCCCCTGAAAAATGAATTACATCCCACAATCACAGAATTCCTAGGAAGATGAAATGGAGAATTCATCTACAATAGTAGGGGGTCCTAATATGGAAGAAATATACGTCGATATTGCACATCGTTTAATGGTCACGCCTTTTTTCAAATCAAAAATGGAATATATCAATGAAGTCACCCTTATTCTTGGTCTAAATGGTCCTAACACTATGTGAATTATAAAAATAATGGACTACCTCCAAAATATAGAAATCCCATTAGATATAGCTGGGAAGGATCAAATATGATGATGTGAAACCAACTTCACTCTTTATAATGGACCAAATCATCATAAAGTCCTCTATAAATGAGTTTTTTTGGAGTTTTTCTCAGATGTATCACTACTATCCTGAATGAAGTAAACACCAATTCTTTCAGTTACCACCAGTCAGGGATCGTTATTTCCCATCAATTATGAAGTCTTGGGTACTATTGGCCCACTATGACACAAGATTTCATAGAATTCACTAAGAAAAATCTTTCCCTCCAAGTGCATGCCAACTTCATCCATCAACCCTAGGAGATGATAAATACAAATAAATACTCGTGGCCATATTTTATATGGGGAATGGATGTTGTGGGCCCATATCATCCTTCTACAACCAATAAGTTAAAATACATCTTAACTGCTACTAATTTCTTATCTAAAAGGAAAGAGGCAATACATATCAAATATTTTGGGTCCAAAATCATCTTCAGATTTTTAAATGCTAACATAATTACCAGATTTATTGTCCCACATACAATATTGATGGAAAATGGCTCTAATTTCTATTCTACAAAGGTGGAAAATATTTATCATCAATACAATATCAAATCTAACCATTCATCCCGCTATTGTAGAGTAGCTAATGGATAGATATAGGCCTTTAACTAGACCCTATGAAACATACTCTACAATATGGTGGATAATGATAAAAATTCTTGGACTAAAAATCTATTTCATTCCCTATGGGATTATAGGACTACAACCCATGCGACAGTATGTGTGACCCCATACTCACTGCTACATAGAAAAAAAGTAGTCCTTTCCATTGAGGTTCATTTACCATCACTATGTATTGATACCTGTGACTAGCTATCCACATATGAACAATCCCATAAAGAACTTGATGAATTGGATTAGATTGATGAGAAAATATCTTACACTTTACATCACTTGGATGTCTATCAAAATCGGATAGTGAGAGCCTTTCATAAGAAGGTTTTCCTCTATTCAATCCTCCAATAAGAATATTTATTGGTCCATAGAATTGAAATGATACTAGCAATGAATCCTCTAAAGCATGAACCAAAGAAGGAGGTTTCGTACTCCATACAAAACATCAACTCCAATGGGTCTTATTCCTTGATCTCAATAAATAGAGAGGTTCTTATGAACCCAAAAAATAATATATTCCTAAAGAAATATTTCTTTTAATCATAGTAAGATCATATCAACTACAAGATATTAAATTGTATTATTGGTATTTGACTCATTACCATAAAAAATAACACCCATATAATCTATAATATGTTAAACTACAAATCATCATATATATTCCATGTTATAAAGATATTAAACTACATATCATATAATCCTAACTTCCGGATTTTAAATTTCATGGTTATTTTATATGTTACATGACGTAAAACTACGCATCATTTCAATTTGAGTCATTTGATCACAATGTTTAGTGTTGGCACACTACATGAACTTTAT
The DNA here is from genome assembly GCA_963277665.1 of Viscum album. Classification (NCBI taxonomy): domain Eukaryota; kingdom Viridiplantae; phylum Streptophyta; class Magnoliopsida; order Santalales; family Viscaceae; genus Viscum; species Viscum album. The sequence goes on from OY728149.1 coordinate 165,315,638, forward strand.
TCAAGAACATCATGTGGATTGATTCTCATTCCAATGAGATCCGTAGTGATGCCCAAACCTCCAGTCCTAGGTCCATTTGTGAAAAAAAAACCCTTTCCCTGTGTATGAATCAGATATGCACTTAGAAATTTTTTAGAATTATGAATGGTGTGATTCTCATTCCAATGAGATATGTAGTGATGGATGAACCATAGGTCGTGGGACCATTAATCACTTGGGAAAAGGTTAAAGCCTCATTTTCCCCATATCAAAGCCTGATTTATATGGGGAATAATTTTAGTGAACTATGTGTGCCTTGATTCATTCTTCAGTAAGATATGTAGTGACACCTAGCTCATATCCGCTGGTCCATCCATAATATTCCTTCCCACATCAGGTGAACCACTTTTTTTTCTACATGACGTTAAACTTTATGGAATCATCATTCATTTTTCATGATAATTAATGGATTAAAAAGTGTTCATAGTCACATAACCTAAAACTATAAGAAACCATTCATCCTCAATGTATAACATTAAACTTCATGGTTAACATCTGTAAATGGAAATTAAGACCCCCCCCCCCAAATACCACAATATGCAGCACTCCCTACGTTACCTTAAATATGGGCCTCCTTCTTGGGTGTAAGTCCCAATCACATCCCTCTAACCCCTCAGAGTGTATAATTGCTTTCTTGGCCATCCATGAGGTAGAAAGGATGAGAAAATCCCATGACCAAGCGCCACTTACATCATTATCACTCTATAGTGGAACATGTGACTCCTTTATTGGTATGTGCCCCAATATTACCCATGTACATTCCCCAAAATGATAAACTAAATTGCCAACATCCTTGTTGCATGAAGATAAACCTCGCGATCATTCTAGAACATTGTGTGTCTTGATTCTCATTCCAACAAGATGTATATTGACATTTGAATCTCTAATCTCAAGTCTATATGAAACAAAAATTACCCCAATCCTTGTATATAAGTCATACCTTCATGGGGAAGATTTCTATAACTATGGTATCTAGATTCCAAAAATCGCTGGATATATTGTGAAACATAGATTTCCATCCCTAGGCCCAGCTATAACATTTCCTCTCTATCATTTTAGTTCATCTTTATCCTCACCATATGAAGTTAAACTAAATGGGATTTCATAACTATGTAATGATTGATCCTAATTATTATGAGATACACATCAACACCCATATCTCACATTTTATCCCTATCAACACAAATATCCAAATCCCCATATCCTTCACTTGTGTTTCCTTTGTGTCATCAATGAAGCTTTTACCACTCCTTGTTTCTCACATTGATTATAGCTTATGTGGTCTTACAAGGTTTAGTAAAATATATCCCTGCACGATTAAGTTATATCAATTTTCATCGGTGTTATCATGTTCCTAGTCGCAATACCTTAAAATGAACACCAGATGTCCTCATTGCATGACAATAATATACATGATTTCCTCAAGAACTACATGTTGATTGATTATCATTCAAATGATATATGTAGTGATGTTTATATCTTCAATACTGGACCCAACCACAACATAATATAGGAAATTAAAAACCCTATGATGTATGAGTCAGATCTACATGAGAGGATCCAATATGGGTTCTCACACTTTGTATGATCCCTTATTCAAAAAAACACTTTACTCCACACATGATTTAAATTAGTATGGGGAATAATTTCTAGAACTATGTGCGTATTTATTATTACTCCAACAAGAAACATAGTGACACTCAGGTGATGTACCCTGGCCCAGCTACAATATTCCTTTTTTTCATGTCATGTAACCTTTGTCCTTACTGTACAATGTCAAACCTAATGGCTAATTTCCTCACCATATGACGTTAAACTGCATGGCTAACGTCCTTACCATGTGAAGATAAATAGAATGTATAAAATCATTACTATATTAATTTAAACTACATGGTGCCTTAATAAATATTTGTAGCATGATTTTCATTCTAGATGGATATGTAGTGAAACATAGGCCTTATTTCTTAGTCCTTACCATGAGGTAAAGAAAAATTCCTCCACTATTGCATATGAATAAGGATATATGAAGGATCCTTTAATTTGGGTCCCCTTATTGGGGGTATACCAAGGAAACATAGATGTCCCCTTTCTATTTCTGATTCAAATCTATTAAATGGAATCTAAATATCATGGACAATATCATTCAAAACTTTTCCTTTGTGCTCGAATTGATCTCCTCTACACATAATACTCCTAATCCTTGAAACTTTTGGATCTTCAGAATATTTCTCCATCTTCTGGTGATAGAATGTGTGATACTTTCTGACTCTATTTCTAGACTATGTTGTAGCACATCAATTTTATATTTTCATAAATTCTCCCACAAAATGAGTTTTTATGAAAAATAATGATACTTATTTACAATGCAGAATATTCCCCAGTTGTCATTGCATAACGTATCCCACAAAATGGGTTTGTAAACCAATAGAAATGTCACCCTTGGTAAAATCCTGTTCTATCATCATATTTTTTGAAAATATTATGTTTGGGCCCATGATTTGAATCATTCTACGGTTAGCCATCACATACTTGTCCCATATCATTTCTCCCAATCTGATAATCCCCAAGACCATGGTTTACAATTTACTCCCCCATGTATGAAGTATACTATAATAACCTTGGTTCATTGGGACATATATCACTTATCATTTCAATAATTCTATAGTCCAAGTCATAAGACATAAAAATTAAAGAACCATATTTCCCATTCTTAGATTAGACCTGCATAGGGATCACATTCCCTCAATTATTTGGTAACTTTGGATTGAAATGATAATTTTGTATTCAGGGAATTTACTTCCACAAAACCAGAATTTTTTTCCAAAGAAATTTGAATCTCCAAAAACACCTTTTGGCCATGAGAAATTGAGTGTCTAAATTTTTGAGAACTCCTTTTCCAGAATATGGTGTAACACACCCCTATTTTATTCGCATAAGTCTCCACAGAATTTTAGGGACTACCACCAAAAGGATTCCCCTATTTAAATATGTTGTAACATTATCCAATTGTATTTGCATAATGTTTACCACAAAATGGTTTTTTCCACCACTGGTAACTACGCTATCAGAAGAGACCTCCTCTATCACCATAAGCCCTTTTCCTATACCACTCTCTGGATTTGGAGTTATATGGATTATATCTTACAAAATTACCCTCCTCATAAATGAATTCGATGGCTCATTCCATAACAGATTACTATTAATAGAGATAATTATTAACTTTTAAGTCAAAAATAAATACCTAAAATTATATCCCCCAAATGTCCTAATTATAAGATATTAAATTTCATAGCATAATTTCCCCTTTTACAACATTAAACTACATAGGATAACATCCTATTCACATGATATTAAACTGTACTACAATGTTATCATAATAAGGCATTAAAATACACAGTTAATTTCATAATTGTACTATATTAAACTGCATATCCTAACATCCTAGTAACAAGACATTAAACTGTACAACAATATACTCACTATTAGACATTAAACTACATGGTCAATGTCCTGGTCTTATGAAATTAGAATGAATTATGCTTCAACCCTTGTCAGTAAGGGGCCTTCAATTTCTCTAACATCAGTCATCTACCAAAATGTACCATCCTTCACACATGCCAAATTCATATAGGATTTATTTCCAATTCAAGGAAAATGACAATACAAATTATCTCTTTATTCTTAGACATATCCCCTTGTAAAAAAACCCATCATGGTATTTATAAATTTGGATCTTTATAAACATCCTTCAGCCATCACCAATAAAATGTCATCATTTTTTGAGAACTCCATTACCTGACTATGTTGTAACATACCCTAGTTGGCATTTCATAAGTACCCACAAAAGGTCATGTCTTCCTAAGGATTACACTATTTGACTGTGTAGTAACAAACCCAATTATATTTAAATAATGTTTCCCACAAAACAGGTTTGTCATCTAGTGGTAACTTCATCCACATGAGATACATCCTATATTCTTGAATATTATGTTTTAGATTCAGAAACCACAAAATCATGGATCTAGATTCCACATCAATTATTTTAAGAATATTAGAAAAATATTGGCTAATAAGCCTTGTTTAGGTTATCAATTAAAAACATACAGTTAAAGATGTTTGACCTAAAACACTAGACTTATTAGTCTGTCTTTAAAGATATTAAACTTCCTACAAAAAGAGACATAGAACTAACCAGGTTTAAAAATCACAAAGGGAACTATGGATAAAAGTTGAGTCTTGTCTCTCTAGACCTACATCCCATATGGTCTGGAAAAAAATAAAGCAATAAAAGGAAATAGGCACAAAACTTGTTGGGATTAAAACCCAAAAAGGGTGGTCTAATACAAGTCCATGTCTCACCTGCTATGTCTTTCTTATATTGGAATTAATAAAAAAAATAATGCAATGAAACAAAATATTAAATGTTTTTAGGGTTGTGTATATGACCATAGAAATAGTCAAACCATGCTCTTTAGACCCTATGTCTTAGGCAATAACAAATTTAGATCACTCTCTCATCCTAGTCATTATAATTATAACTCAATTAAAATAAATCAATTGATTAATTTTAATTGATTTATTACAATTATAATAAATACAAAAAAAAATATGCATTAAAAAATGGTAGGAAAACGTCCTTTTCATTTTTTTTCTAGTGCATAGGGTAACTTTCACATATTGAAGCCTCTCTACAAATTTTTAATGTTTATCCTCAAAATAGGATTTGACAAGTCGAACTGTACCTAGAGCAGTTCTATAATCTTTCTGAATATAAGCCATTTGTATAACAAAAGCAACCTAAGATTTATAGAGATTCTCCTAGTCTACACTAACAACATCCCTTCTTTATGCCAAAACCCATACCAAGGGTTGATGGAGTTATACTATATATTAATTTCAATAATTTTATTCTTCTTGAAGGTGAACCATTTAGAGATATTCCTCATTAAGCTGATACTGGTAATCCTTTACATTCTTTGTGTGGTTGAGCTCTTTTTGGGTCATAATAGCTCAAATTTCATCAAGCAGTCCCACCAATTGTACCTCGAATTGTTGTAATATTTTATCCTAATACCTTTTCTGAATTATTACCATCACCACATTATGGATCTTAATGTAATAAAATCCTCTATATCCAAATATGGAATGTTTGAATTGATTTTGTTGAATTCATGAAGACATGACTTCAAGAGGCCTCCCCCGAATTGTCTTCCAGATATCCCTCCAAACAATGTGGTGTGTAATACAAAAAGCCTCCTACATCTCCAGATCAGACTCAAATCTATTCTCAAGGGTAGAGACATAATCCAAGATTAGTTCACTCAATGAGACACCTTGTTCCACTTCTTCTAAAATGGCCTCAATTTCAGCTATTAATATTGGTGGAACTCGCATTGAAGCTCCCCTATCAGTCCTAGTCACCGAAGCCGATGATACTGAGCAGTGGGTAACACTTCTCATCAACATTAGGATGTTAAAAAACAGCAAAGGAAATGAAGTGACCAAATAATTTGATAAAACTCACCCATTTTTGGGTCGACCATTGGAATCGATACCTCTCTAATTCCTCCTGAACTCAATTTCCAGGGTGAGAACCTCATAAAGATGAATTTTATCATGAGTTTTCTTATAAAATGGTATCATATTCTCTCAAGGATCTCCCAAATTTGGATTCTCAACTATTACTACCATTTCAATGGCATAAGGGTGGACTTAGACGTCATGTTCATGAAAAGCCTTGGAAATGTTCTCTACAAACAAGGCTACAAACTTTGGGATTTTATGTAGACAATCTTATGAAAGAAAGTCAATTTTAATTAGAAAATACAAGAATTTGAAAACTCAAATCCATTCAATTCCCTAATGAAATCATCAAACTACATGATGGAACCTAAGATATCAATTTCTATATTAATTACATCAATCATTTCATGATATATGGCATCAGGTCTTACAGAATCCTCACTTTAGGGGTATTTGAACCACATTTATTAGGACTTATTTCCAATTATTTCATTGGGTTGCCCCACCTTATGTTCTATTGTTCACTAACATGCATTATTTCCCCATATTCCCACTTTTAAAAGTCCGGTATGTTTCATTACTTTCAACGATGATGTATGATACTTGATCAAAATGGTATGATGGGATGTTGAACCATCAACATTCCATGTGATCATGATCACATTCCATGTTAGTCGTACATAGATCATACTACCAAAGGTTTGTTATGAATTACATTTGTAGATTGGTTGAGGTGCACATGGTGACAAATCCTAGTGGGAGAGGGATAGAGGATTGAGAGCTCGGGATTTCGAGGTTCCAAGTGCCCATCCTTTATCTGATCCTACGTGGGGGTGTCATTATGTATGAGAAGTATATCATTACATGTGAGGAAGATATAATTCCATGTGAGGAAGAAATCATTCTGTGTGAGGAAGATATCATTTCATGTTATTGGTACACCAGAACTTCCTAGGACAACCACATAGGGTGATATCAAAGAATAATGACATGTGTTGACGATGTTTGTGCAAGGATGTTTTACATCATGTAGGTTCAATGTGTGCGACTCACTCTTCTCCCATTGTTCATACCTAACTGTCTCTCATAAACTCATTAGGCATGCATGACATCAACAATTCCATAAACTGATGGTGTGGAGGAGTGGTCACTCAGGAGGTCCATGTTAGCATAGCTACGCTAAAAAGAAAAATCCATTAGTGTAACTATGTGGAAAAAAGTGGTAAATGGGAATCTTAGACCACATATGAAGTGAATTGAGCCACATGAATGGATATTATAGGTCATTTACGGACTTAAATTGTAGCTAAACCAATCCAAGATGGGTATGGAGGCTTTGGGATATTATCCTTCATGAGGAGGTGTTAGTGGAAGGGAAGAAACCTTGTGAGTCACATTATAAGAGTTTTGTAAAGTAGGTGGCCTCACTAATATGTTACTCATTAATATTGGGTTCTTCTTAGAGTTGTAGGGCTTTACAAAGTAATGGGCGTCATGAAACATGGTGAACTTGCCTTGGCATAAAGTCAATATTTTGTGGAGGAGTGCTCCCCAAAGGATTAATGATCCATGAAGTCTCAAGTAACATGTAGGGTCTTCCTCCCCCATGATAGTCATCAGACTTTGAAAAAGGCATCCATACATTAGGTGGAGGTATCTAGGAATATGGGAAAGAGGGTTTCATGGTGCTAAAATACCTTGAATCCTTAATTCTCTATTTGGTTCATAGTGATTAGTTGCTTCATGAATCAAGGAATTGATAGTTGAATGGTTAGGATATCCATACATTGAAGGTGGAATGATCCCAATATTTATAGGAAAGGGGGTATCACAATAATGGGAGTTTCACCATGAAAAAATTATTTGTTTTGTGAATGTCCATGGCTTGGTCAGACTTTCGGAGCCATCCATCAACAATCAGCTCGATTTCAGGGTTGCGTTGGACTCACGGTGAGTTCAACATAGGCCTTGAGTTCTCGTGGTGGGGAGGAGTCTCCGTGAAAGATATTTGTGAAGAAAATCATTATGATTATTTTTTGGTACATTTTGATCTTGGATTTAACTCCACATGGTAAGGGCTTCCTTGACATATCCTGCATCATGTATTTCAGCACTAACAAATACCCCCCTAGGATAGGAAATAATGGGAATGGAGGGTTAAATTATAAGGGAGAAATGATAAAAATTGGACAAAATTCCATTCTTTTCCAAATATCAGTCATCGTTCTTGATCGTGTTGGATTCGGGAGTGAGATGCGCTATGAATGAGAGCACCTATAAATATCACAAGGGGTCCATCAAATAGTACTAAGCCTTTGTGAGAATATTATCCCATGTTATCTTCTCACAAATCCTATTACCTCCGTGAATAAAGTCTCTATGAAATGGAAATATTTAGTCCTTGCTCTGTGAACACTATTGAGCAAACCATGCATCCTGATCTATTGTTTCTTTGTTAATTACATAGAGATCACCAAGGATCCTAGATCCAACACTCTATGAACGAGATTTGTGAAATATCATCATGAACATGATCAATAAATCATAAAAGTCTTGTATTAATTGGATGATCAAGAATCTCCTCAAGAGGTATTTGGGGATTTTTTATAATGGGGAGAAATGGTGAACAACATTGTGAATGGAGAGTAAATTCAAAGCCACTCTGACCAAGAATATTTTCTTATGCTACTGTCAAAAGACTAGAAGCATTAACTCCTATGTAAGTGGTTTCCACTATTTATATTTGGTTTGAAGGATTATTTCTTCATTTAAAAGGTGAGTAGAGACAAACCATATCATCATTTCACGGTAGTTCCAGGACAATAAATGTCGCACAGAGCTGTTGATGGCCAGATTTTGATGGATCGTTCTCCCATCACATCTGAATTCCTTTACAAAAATATCAATGATGTCTATGGGATAAGGCTGTAGGATGAGGCATCTACTCCATAATATCAAATAATCATTAAGGAGGGATTAAGAAACCTAGAGAAATGATGGACTGATGACTGTGATTTCTGTGAGAGAGGAAACTTCAAAGATGAATGGTCATGGGTCGACAAGGTATGTGCATTCTCTGAAAATTTGGGGTAGTGCTGAATGGGGTAGGCCTTTATGAAGTGGAATGGGAATCTATGTTACATGTCTACTAGACAAAAGAGATCATTCTATAGATATTGAGAAAGTGGTCACAAGGGACCAACCCATTTCATTTACATCATGGGGAGGTCGACATTATCATTTGGGACCTCCATCAGATCTCTAGAATCCCAATCCTCTAAGCGGTGTACGATGAATTTCTCCTTGTGGAGAATGTGTGGGAGGATGAAGAATATCTTCCATGTATGGAAATGGAACTATGGTATTTGGTGATGTTCACAACTAAGTAAAAGAATGAGACAAGGGACATCTATTTAAATAAATGGTTTTGATACCGTCTAAATTTCATAGTGGATTATTCGACTGAGGGTGAGGAGCCTACCAATAAATATCCTACAAGGCCTCGCACCTATATGATAGAAGACCAGTGAGGCATGAAAGGATCTTACAGGTAGATCATGGAGGATAAGAAATGGAAATTATGGGCGTCAAACATAATAAATAATCCTCATCCCATATTTAGGTTGGTCTGGTTCATATCATCACTTATATATGGGTGGATTCTCCAAGTGAGAGATGCACACATGGGGGGATAGACGAAGCACATTTATAATGGAAGATATACGGGAAATAGAGAAGTGCATCAATCTTGGGTTACTATGGTTAACAAAGCTGTATAAGGAACTCTAGAATATCGGAAAGGGAAAAAAATAACTGCACATGTGCAGACTGTTCCTCTTCTTGTATATTTGGGCAGCAACACACATGGGGGTTACAAATATCCAAACTTGATTTCCCCTCCTAAGAAGAACTTTTATTTAGTGAATCTGAATGTTTTAGGAAGTTTCCCATTCAAGAAAGGTTTGAAAGATGTAATTAATAGTGTCAGGATGTTATATTATTTTACCTTTCATCTATTTCCTCTACTGAAGGGGGTGGTAACCAATTATGGAACAAGGAATAAGGAATATCTGTTGTATCTAATGGAATTTAAAGGTGAAGTGCTAATGGAAGGTGTTGATTCTAAACTGGTCTTCGAACCATACAACTAACATTGATTCACAAGGAAGATCATATTCATGCAGAGGTTAACTCTGAAGTTGTACTCAGAGGTGCGTCACAAAAACCACCAGTTGGTGATGAGGTAGCATTGTCTCATGTTCACACGTGAAGATGGGAAGATACAGAAAGAGAATCCACCAACCACTACCACATTTAGGTTGAACCATGAATATGCGCAGAGCTGTGAGGCTACTTTTCTAGGGGGTAATGCTTAGGTAGTGGATCATCCATTCCAATGAAGTATTGGTACCTCCACCTCAGGCTTGAGGACAAAAATAAAAATAGAGTTTTGTGGTGGTAGTGATGATGAAAACATTGGTGGGGGTATTTTATCTCATAGTTAACAATTCAAGAACCCGCACTGTCTATGTGTGAAGTTTGAGGAAGAGGAGAAGTAGTTCCAAGACCATAGCTTCTAGTATGGTGGACTCGGGAGGAAGGGTATCCATCTAAGGGTTTTCGAAGAACATGTACCCAAAATTCTAGGAAGCTCTTACATTGTGTATAAATTTCTAAGGATGTTGTCTACATTGAGGATTAAGAAAGTTAGGATATCAACAAGTAGTTTTTAAAAACTTATGAGATGTGTGACCACCTAAACAGGTAAGGGATGGAACTCATGGGGATCGGTTACACCAAGGTTGGCTTTAATGTGTCCCAAGAATAGGGGGAGTGGTTCATGGATAAATTAGAAGACCTAGTGAATTCCCAGGGCACCAAACATCTTATGACTGATCGGGTGATTGTGTTGCAAGATATGACCTCCTCTCCACTTTTTCATTTTCTGATATAGCACTCTAGTTTCCCTTTCCTAAAGAATCCGATGAATCCTATGGGAAAGATTAAAATGAAATGAGCCATTTGGAGAGTGGTGAAATCATGACCTCCTTGGAGGAATTTTCTAACAGACTCGAAGTGGTTTCTGAATCATTTTATCTTGTTGTTACTTCTTCTATGCTTTACCTAGACTAACCAACTAAACACTATTCTGTGAAGGAAAATTTTACACAAGTAACTCTTACTGATGGGGATGGAATCACGGAAACATGTGTGGATAAACAAGCTCTGAAGTATGTGCTTGGGGAAAAGGAACTGGTTGGATGAACTAAGTTAGGGGGTCAGGGAAGCCTCCCTAGAATCCTCATAAAATTGAATAATATATGGGGGGATACTCCATGGTATCCTAACAGCAACAACCTGATAGCGTGATTTTCTACCACTCGACTTCTGTATGTTCCTTGTATTATAGATTTAAACCCATTGTCTATTGGAAAACTCAACTAGGTCAACTAATATTCTCCTTTCTTGAATATTAATGGGGGTAACATGTGATATAATATTATAAATGGTTGTAGGATACAAAATCCCTTCACTGATAATGATTCCAAGCCATGAAGATCTGGCGGTTTGAACTAACTAGGCCATGGTCTCTGGTGAAAAGTCATTTGTTCGTGTCAGCAACACCACCGGTGGGTCAGAACTCGAGGATGATTGGGAAAACATCATTAGGGAGGTATTAGGATAATATGACCAACCTCATGATATAGATCCAATCCCATTGGAAAAAATTATTGAGTTGGATCATATTGCTGAGTTACTGGCTTTATTTCCTTAGTGTGATACTGTAGATCCGGAAGAACTGGACAATTCAGATTCTAATGTGGATGAGGAATGTTGCATCATATAGTGCCAGGACTTTAAGTTCATAAAATTCTTCTTGAATAAAACCCCATAGACACAATTGGGGGGATTGATGGGGTCGCATTATCACTGTCTATGCAGGCAGTAAATTGGAGGGGTGAATGACCATGGTCTCCATGCTCAGATTCATGACTACCTTGAAAACAAGATGAAGGAAAGAATCCAAAAAATAGATGTATCATAGTGTCAAGGGAAGTCTGAGAGAATCCAAGAAGATTTATGTGGTTAATAAAGATATATTTCACTTGGAATAACAGTTGGATGAGTGTTCCTTTTTCATTTCTACCCAATTAGAGCATGTCATACAATTGAGGGCCTATTTGGCAGTGGACCAAGAGTAGATATTGCAGGCATTGATTCAGGTGCCTAATATATAAGATGAGTGGGACCAGGAGAAGATTAGGTATAATGAGATTTATCCAGATTTTGATGGGGAAGAATCATAGCTCAAATAGTGTGAGAATACCCTATAGGTCACACAGTAAATATTGGCAGAACATAAGTTCTTAATATTAGGGGTAGAGCTATAGGGGTGTTTTTATAAGGATCCATAAGGCTACTGCCACAGGTTTTTAGCTCACTATCGAAAATATTTGTGGATGGACACATTATTTTTATTTAATTTGATTATCATTCTTCAATCATATTTGTGAGACAACTAACAGCCAATCCCAAAGAAAATATGGGTCTTTCTTGGTGTGACAAACAAGGGATGACCACATAATTGTTCTCTTTGTATGAGAGTATCAGGTAACCATTGAAAACTTAGGGTATGATATTTTTGAATAATCATCTGGGGTGTTTCAGATGATAGAGGTTATTGATGGAGAATAGGTCTCTCGGAGCATCCAAATTTCTTTCCCCAACGTGATCTAGTACTCAACGAGATAACTCCAGGGGAACTAGAATCCATACCAACAAAGGGGGATGGATTATGTGAATCACAATAACCAAAATTCATAAAATAATGGGAGCATCATAATGATATTGGAAAACTTTTGATCATGTTTGAAACACATTATCCACATCACTTAGCTAGGAATAGAGACAACCAAATGAGGTTCCACCACTGACCATGTTAGAAACATGGGACATGTCTCAAATTTTCATCTAATGTCTTTGGGAATGTTGGACTAGTATGGTAGGTGAGCTAGAGCGGCATGAGTTCAGGCCATTAGGGGGTCCCCTTAAACTTTTAAGAGTATGTGAATCCAAAAAAGGGGCACACAAAACATAAAGTGGAGTGATTGAATATTTAAATGGCTACATACACTCTCATCATCAAAATTACTTTTTATTAAAAAGGGGGGTACAATACAGAAAATCCAAACAAGTAAACAGGAAGAAAGAAAACTAAGGGGGTCTAAAATGGTGGAGGTTGAGGTCATCCCCTCTAATAAGGTTAACCCCTTTGGGTTTCAACATAACAATATCATGCAACCAAATGTGATCATTAAAAGGGACCTCCATCGAAGCCCAGTGATCTTCCACTTTGTTAACCTCACACCAGGTGTGCCTTATTTTGATGCCTTTGGGTATCATGCTATTTCACATTCTGATAATATAGATTATAGACCAAGGAGGAGAGAAAAAACTCATTCATGACATCATGAAGGATCTTAGAATCTATTTCAACTTCAGATAATGGGATCCCTTTCTGGTGGCAGAGATTAATGCCCACAAGCATGGACTTTTCTTCGCACTGTAGAGAAGATCCATGAACAATGATATAGGAGAAGGCTAAGAGGACCGATTCACAGTAATCCTGGATAGCCCCACCCCTGTATAAGACACCCGACTTGCAGGACCCATCTGTATTGAGTTTCAGGCCCCTAAGGGGGTGCCATCGCATCCAAAGACCTCCGTTGAAGTTGTTCTCTGACTGGGCGTCATGAGAACGAGGAATCAACCACCTAAGGGAGGGGGAATCCCTCCAGTTTTCAATAAGTCAAGCCAAATCTAGTAGATTTATCTTCTTCCTAATAAAGATTGACTTCCCCGCTAAATGGATCCCCTCATGTTGAAACTTATTCCTATCCTTCCATATCGACCAGCAGCCATCAAGGAGGATCACCGAGTGAGCCATATTATCTGACCCTCTATCTCTCAAGCCAATGAACCACATGTCCAGGAAAGGGACATATGCCATGTTAGCATCCTGAATTCTTGTGAACTCCCCAAAGGATCTCCACACATCACACGCCCATTCCCTTCTAAAGAAGAGGTGTTCTACACTTTCTTTCACGCAAGCATTACAGCAAGAGCAGCGTGAGACATTTGGGATACCACATCGATTTATATTCTCATCCATAGGGATGGCCTAGTACTTGATCCACCATAACATGAAATTAAACTTCTAAGGAAACATCTTGGGTCAAAGGGTGGAATTCCATATTTCTTGTTCTGCTATCATGGCTTGAGCCCGTCGATAATCCCAGGTATTGAAGTCCCCCGAGGAAGGAGTGAAAATGCACTGGTCGGGATCCTATGACAAGATGATGGTGTTGAAACATGCATGTTTATCTTCATCCAACACATCCTTGATGAGATCTGGATACATACTCACCTCTCTAAAAGACATGGAGGGATAAGGGAACCTTAGGAAACCAAGCACATTCCCAACCTAGTTGTGGTTCCAAAAGGAAATGTCTCCTCTCCCAATGATCCATTGGGATTGTAATTAAAGATCTGAGATTATATGTAATAAATAAGTCCATAACGAGGAGTCCCTCCCATGGACTGAGGAAATATTTCTCAATAGAGGATGAATTTTTTTACCCCACAGCGTACTTTGCTCCAGGATTTCCCAGGCCAGTCTAGTGTGCATGCAACTGAGGATGTCATCTACGCTATGCACATTAGTACCTTCTTCCCTAGCTGGACTTGCCACCCTATTCCAAGAGGCCCAGTTCCTTCTCCTATCTTCAAGAGGATCCCAAATGAATCCATACATGAGCTTATCAATGTTGGAGATGACCCCCTTTGTCATATTTACCACTAAGATAGAATGGATTGGAGTTGCCAACAGGACACTATTAATGAGAGTAATACAACCCCTGAAGGACATGAACTTGTTTTTTCAGTTGTGGATTCACTCCACAATCCTGCTGATAATGAATTTTAAGTCCCAAATCTGTAGCATACCTAGGGAAATGGGTTCCCCAAGGTATTTCATAGGAAATCATACTCTTTTCATAGAAACTGAGAGCTAAATCTCAGAAATCCTTCTAGGAAAGCAGCTACTGGAGATGTAGTATTGGCTCTTCCCTTTATTAATAATTTGGCCACTCCAGTGGAAGTAATTCTCCAGGAGGCTATTCAAGACTCGAATAAATTTTTTCCCGACATTAATAAACACCACGGTATCATCCGCAAACATTAAGTGAGAAATTTTTGTGGCTCTCATACTTCTCTAATATGCCAGAATATCTCCATTGTTGATGCTCCTATGGATTAGTCTACTGAGGACCTCTTGCATGAGGATAAAAATGTTGGTAGACAATAGATCTCCCTGTCTCAGACCTCAGGTAGCTTTAAAGAACCCATATAACTTCCCCAAGAAGAATACTGTCATCCACGAGAAGCTGAAACATCTAAAAAGAAGATCAGTAGTCCAGGAAGAAAAGTACATAACTTCCATTACCTTGATAATGAAGCCCTAGTCCACTCATTCATATGCTTTGATCATGTCCAGCTTAAGATCCACATTATATCCATGAGATTTATGGTTAATATCTCTATCAATTTCTTGGGTGAGAGAAATATCTCCTTGGATAGACCGACCTCTCACAAAACCATGTTGTTCCATGGAAGTCCACCTTGGAAGGTAAATGGAAATTCCTTCATTGATGACACTTGCGAGGACATTGTATGGGAAGTTGCACATATACATCAGTCTATATTGTGTTATGGATGTGGGATTCCTATTTTTTGGAATAAGTATCATAGTGGTGGAACATGAAACCCTCGGCAGACTCCCTCCCTAGAAGAAATCATGAATGGCCAGAATAATATCTGCCTTCACCACCTCCCACAAATCTCTGTAGAAAGAGCCTGGGAAGACATCTGGGCTCGGGGCACTATCTGGGTCGAGTCTCATCATGTTTTTAATAATTTTATTTTCATCTAGAAGGGAACACAAACACTCATTGTCCTTTTCCGGGACACATTTTGGGATAACCTCGAAAATCCCTCTAGCACCACCTGTATAGCCATTGGGCATACGAATATTGGGGTCAGCCCGTAAGTCCTTGAAGTATGAAAAATCCATAACTCCCATGATATCCATGTCATCCATATACGATCCATCATCCAAAAGAATATTCTGTTTAATCGACCTCTTCCTATCTTTGATGCGGACATGAAAAAATGTTGTGTTCTTATCTCCCTCCTGGTGCCATTTAATTCTCAAGTATTTCCTAGCCAGACGCTCTCGGGCCAGGACCATGACAGATAGATCCTCCTTTCTGTTAGAAATCTTCTCAAAGGTTTGAACATCCCACTCCTCTTCTAACCAAGTTTCAAGCCTCTAAACCTTCTGTATGGTAATATTAATCTCACTATCGACAAGAGGGAGGGCCTTCACCCACGTCTGGAGACTAGCCTTAAGGCGCCACAGTTTCTCATGAATTCTGACCCATGGCCCACCCTGGATTGGATAATTCCAACTACCGCTCACCATGTCCTTGTATCCTAGTTTTCTGGCCCATAGATAGAGAAAATGGAACCTCTCCCTATGATCCTACTTGGAGTAAATCGAGACCAACAGGGGGAGTGATCTGAAATGTCATGAATCAGATGACATACCTTTGTGATAGAGAACTGGGTGATGGATTCCATATTATCTAGGCATCTGCCCAATATTCTCCATGATCGATGATGGACCCTTCGGTTGTTGCACCAAGTAATGTAGTCACCATATTAATGTGACCCCTCCCATCCATGAACTTTGCAAACTCCCTACTGGCCTTGCTCGGAAAAGGTCCTTAGCCTTTCCTTTCTTCTGGGTTGGCTACGATATTGAAATATCCTCTGACAAATCAAGGGTGATTTCCCAGGATGATGTCATTAAGGTCACTCCAAAACTTGGTCCATTGTAGGGGATCGCAGCTCTTGTACACAAAGGTCATGAAAATGGATAACTCTCCCATACATACTTTGGTAGTAATGAATTGGTTTCCTGCTTGGACTATCTCCATAGAGGTGTTTTTTTCAGAAAATTCAAATATTGCTATTAGTAGGTTTATCATGCAAGAATACATGCATCTTGATCTTCCATGAGAAGTCCTAAATTCTGGCATGGCTTTGTTTGTGTTCGATGATAGAAACTACAACAACTTTTTTTTTCTTATAACTGAGGAGATAAAATCAGACTTAACCCAGGACCCCAGACCATGGGCATTCCCGATGATCATAGGGATCATTGGAAGGATAGAGCTCTAGCATTGGCCACAGAGCTGATATCTTTCTTGAAGTGGGAAAGAGAACTCTCCTTATGGTTTCATTCTTGAGATCAGGTATGAACTCCATCCCAAATGGGAACCCTTGTACCAGATGAACCAGGCTATCCTACAGGGTAGGTTTTAGAAGCACCTTGACCATTGGATTCCGGAAGGGGAGTTCTATTTGAATCTGAGAGGAGAAAGGACTTGAATAGAGAGTGCATATCCTAACATATTCCTAAAGTAGGGGACCCATGTAGCTCGACAGAACTGCAAAGAGCTGCCTTAGAGGGGAAACTCGGAGATTCAGCAGGTCCTTCCAGCAGTACAAAGGGCGGGGGTGGTAGTGCCAGAGGTGATGGAGACAACGGCCTTACCCCATACAAGAACATATCCCATCATACATCCCTCTATATAAAGGAAGCAAGAAAATGAATCCATACCACACCGACATGAAGAGGAGTCACACCATTGGACACGCAAGGGACTAACGCCTGGCATTGTGCCAAGATTTCATTGAGAGCAGGGCCAACAGACTAGACTGGATCCACTGGATGGTCTTTCACTGAGAATTCCATAAAGGCCAAAACATCCCACAATAATGCCTCATCATGAGGTTGGGTAGGCGGCACCATCATCCTTCCCCTGTTAAACGATGCTTTGGGAGGAAGACCCCCTGCCTCCTGACGCTGTCTTCAACAGACCTGGATGGAATGCCCCTGCAGAAGGCAATGAGAGCAGAACCGGGGAAAGACAAGATAAAGAATTTCCTAATTCCAGAAGAGATCATCTTTCGCTCAGAGAGAAATCTTGCTTGGTGGAGGGAGATTAGTGTCCAGTTTCACACAAATCTGATCCATCGAGATGTCCTCCTCGCATGAAGACCCGCGATCAGAGCATAGAAATCCACCTAGGGCTTCTCCAATTGCCTTAAAAAAACCTTCATTCTAGAACGGGAGATGGAGCCTAGGGAGATGGATCCAAACCACCACGAGGTGGCTCTCTCCACCCTTGTGAACATCTGAGGACCAGCGAGAGAGGATGAAGCACCGATGACCAAAATCCCATGGGGCCCTGCACGAAACCTGCAAGAAATCAACTTCTGAGTACATAACGAGGCATAAGGAATTTCTATGAAAATATGAGATCTGGACTGGAGAAAGGAGGCCCCAGGATTGGACAAAGCACTGTAAAACTGCTAAAAAGGGTTTTTCAGCTTCAAAATGATCAATGAGCATCTATTTTAGAAATGCCTCCACATCAGCAAAGGTCATCATCGGGAAATCCAGTAACATGCCTCCACCTTCTTGCAAGACCTTCAGCGACGGGACACAAACATCCAGGAAGCATGGACGATGAGCTCCACAAAGTGATTCACATATAGCCTCCTTGAATGATCCATTATGAGGAGGAGCTAAAGAGTTGTCACCGGCTTGGATGATAGAAGCGGGGGCTCTCCCCCCAGTGGACGCATCCGGCGGGGAAGGTGGTAGAGGCCCAATAGACCAAAAATTTGAAAACTCTGTCGGTGTGTCAGGCGCATTCTCCCTCATTAGTAGGATAATAATATTCACCAATATCCCCTAGGATACTAAAACTCCCATAATTACACTGTTGTGTATTAGAACTACCTGGTGTAAGCATATTGGTCTGAATAAAGGTCAAACCCATCTTTTGGGGGAGTTTCATTTCGAATGTCGAGCAATAGTAGAAGATGTAAACAATGTGGTAGATAACCAGCACCAATGGAAAGGAACTTTAGGAAAGATCATGGGATTCCTTATGGGTTTTCATCATTAAACTTAGGATGATGAACCCATAGATTAAATCCATACGGTTAGATGATGCATGACATAATTTAATTTCATTTGACTAGGACATGTCAAATAGTTTAACATCATGTGACCAGTACATTGCATACATTTTAAGGTCATAATTCTTGGATCATGGTCTAGAGCTTAAAGTCACATTGTATGGACTGTGAAATGTATATTCCAAGAGTATTTTGTGAAACAGAGGAAATAAACACTATATGAATGTACCAAAAGAGGCTTGTTTACCACACAAGAGTAAGGAAACATACATATGTCAATGAAAATGGGGACCATGGGGTCCATGTCACACCAAATATCCCTAAAAGGGTCTCTTAGTTTATGATTACTGAGTTTATACCAAAGGAAATAGGGTTTTCTAAGACTGATGTATGTGGTGAGGTGGTGTAATAAACCTGATGTGAAAGAGGCCCGAAGCGACCCCGGGCCTCACCACATTTTCTAAAGTGAGTATCTTAGTTTATGGTCATATATTTTGGACAATGAAGAGATAATTTGCATACAGACCAAATTTGTACACACCTTAGCAGAATTCCTTAAGCCCATGTTATCCATGCTTGGTGTGGGAAATAAGGAATAGTACAAGGGGTATACCAAACATGTGGGAGAACACATTAGAGTGGATGTTAAGGGTAGAATTTTACCAGGAAATGGGAGAGTGGAAAGAAGTTAAGCCAAGACTACAAGGTCTGGATAAAAGGGGGGACTAGCGGGTAAGGATCGACTGCTAACCATGTTTGAAACATAGGTACCATGACCACACTGGTCAAGAGTGGGGTGAGAAAACATAGAATCCGCATTTGACTAGGTTTGAAACACAGGATTCATCATTTGTTTCCAGAGATATATTAGGGCATTGGCCAAACAAGGGATATGAGTTGTAATGTCATGAGACCATCACCATTAGGGGGACCATCTGGATTTGAAGGATGATGGGAATCCAAATCAATAAACGCTTGAAGTGTAACACCCCAAATTTTAAAAAAATTGAAATTCGTGAATTGTTTTTTAATTAGATATATATAACTAGCCTTTAAACATAATTTGTTTTCCTCTATGTTTTGAATTTAAAAAAAACGTTCATCTGGAATTATGTTCAGTAAGTTATTTGGAATCTAACCGAACCAACTTCATTTTTGGTGAATAGTAACATACCATTATGAATGGTAATATGAATATTAATATGGCCCTAATGAATAATATATTTTATTATTATTTTATTTTCTTATGGATTTAAGATAATGACATGTTGATTAATTTTCCAAGGTGATATAAAAGTAGTTATAGTTTTTAAATTAATAATTTCTGAATTAAGTATGATTTTATTTAAAAATTAAATTAATAATATTTAGAAATTTATTTTCAAAAAATAGATTTTTTTTTGAATTCTACACATCGAAAAATGGTTGGATTGAATTTTTAGGATTTTTCTGAAATTCTTCAATTTTAGATGAATAGTGAAATACGGTAAAATACCATATGTTCAAATTATCAGTAAAATACACTGTTTATGACATAATAAGTGATGTATGTCCACTTGTTTCGAACTCACATTCTATTATTACTATTTCAGTTCACATGAATAAATACTATTCATATTCTTGAGCAAAATATTATAATAATGATTAAAATAATGTAAAATACCTCCCCTCCTCCACTATAAATACCACCCTCATTTCCCTCTTCCGCCAACACCTCTAAAGCCTTTAGCATTGTCTAATTTCTTCCAAATTTCCTCCCCAATATTATTCCATATGTCCTAGAGCTTCTAGTCTCCAAAAAAGACCAAAACCAAAGCCCTTAAGAAGGGTCTCAAGGAGAAGAGATCAAGAGGTAAACATCATTTTTTTTCTTTCTTTTATTTCATTTTATGTTATTATTTTTAATTTTGTTATGATTATGTTGGGATATTTTATTACATATCCCCTTTACTACCCACATTATTTAATAATGATGATAGACCCCTTTTCTGTCATCAAAATAATTTTTGAAATTTTGAATGATGTCGTTAGGCTGCCGAATTTTCATAAGGGATTTCTCAACTCTTATTTTATTTTGAGTTCCTTTATTTTATTCTTCTCTATCTTACCCTCCTATTATAAAATAAGAATAAAATATCAAAAAATGTTGTATATTCTGGATGTTCTCCTGTTCATGGAAAATTCTTAATGACTCATCTTCCCCTCTCCCACTAATTCAACGAATAAAAACATCATCTGTGATTTGTTGAATTTCGTCATCATGGATGATGTTATTTCAATTTTATTTAATTATTTCAAGTATAGTCAGGAAAAAAAATTTATGGTTGAAGAAGGTTATAATATATTTATTATGTCTCATCCATGGTTCTAAAATTCTTTTTCACACATGATTTTAATTTATAAAACAAAATGAGGTCGTTATTATCAAAGAACCACTAAAATGATCTAAAAGAACATCATTAATGTTATAACTTATGAATCATCCTCATTTAAGTTTTAAAAATTATAAATGAAATAATTTATGGTTCTAGAAATATGTAACTATCATTCCTTTCCAATTCCGGAGATTCACTTTTAATCGACAAGGGCATCCATCATGAACTGATCGTGGAAAACATGTAAAGAAAACACCCAAAACAATGTAAGGAACAAAATACTAATAATTAAAGGGTAAAATGATGTTGTGAAATGATAATATAAGATGTTATAAACATTAATATTTTTCTATAAGATATTAATAACACTCTTTTAACCATTATACAGGAGGTTTAAACACATCTGAATTAAGAAGAATTTGAGGTAAGGGAATTCTTAACCCAATTTCTATTCTTTGTTTTAACCTTATTCTTTATTAATTATGTGGTATTAATATTATTGGTGTGATGAATTATTGTCTATATTATGTTAAACTATGTTTATTTATCATGTATACACATATCTATTCCATTCTATTAATTCTCACTCCAATTACGTTTTAAGGGACTTTCCTTTTAAAATCATTTTAAAACTCTCTTTAATAAATTTCAAAAGGATTTATATGTGTGTGTGTGTGTGTATAAGGCATGAATAGTTTCTCCTAATTTCAAGATACCTAATTACCATGACATGTTCCTTGGGCATCATTTATGCTGGGTTGATCCCATTATAGCTCAAGATATGTTTGGTTGAGCCCAATATCGCTCAAGATATGTTGGGTTCATCCCATTATAGTAGAAGATATGACAGGTGAGCCCCATTATAGCTCTCCAATGCATTGGGTACTCCAGAGATAGAAGTTTACCAAAATTTTATTCCATGTGTATGGTTGAATGTAATATTGATATGGAAAATAAGTCCCAAGGCATCATCATGATGTTTTTATGCATATGAGTTTTTTTATTATGAGTTTTATTGGTTTTTATATTATCACTTGACTAACATTTTCTTACTTTATATCCCATACTGAGTTCTAAACTCATCCCAAGTTTTTAAAATGTTTTCTATAGGATAGAAGGATGGGTAAGATAAATAAGGGATTCATGATGTTTGATATGGAGTGTTGTTAAAGAAATCATGTTTTAAGCTTTAATGTTTTATATTTTGAAAAAAATGGAAGTTGTAGTTGTATCCTCTTGTATGAATGTGGTATGTCATGTATTTAAGATATCATAATTATTTAAAACTATAAACTCAAAAAGATCCTAAATGTGTAATAATGTATGGTATTGTGTAAAATTCAATATTGAGTCACGTTTTAAGGTGGGGTCCTTATAGTTGGTATGAGAGGATGGTTTAGAAAACTTTTGGTGTTAGGATGATGTTAAAAGAATAAGATAGCTAATTTTTATACTATGATTATTTTTAAAAGATATAGAATTTAAATATTACCATGTTTTTTCATCTAAGATATTTTTGTTCAGTATGGTTGTCTATAGAAGAAACAGGGAAACTGAAGTAGGAAGGCACCAAGAGGCTGATTTCTGTCCGAATCTGCATCCCAAAATAGTTGGAATCAAAACCAAGTTATTTGTAAAAGCAATGGATCTATTTACTCAAGAAATAAATAGGGGGGTATCCATTCTAGAGAGTAACATGATTAACCACAAAGAAACATGTATTTTGTGGATCATTTTATGAGGCAACATCTTCTAGCATTCAATGGAACCGCAGATCTAGTGATAGCCGAAAGATGGATCAATGCTCTAGAAAATATATTTGATGTCATGGGATGTTCAGAACGTCAAAATTTAATGCTATAAATTTATCATTTGGAAGGTGAATCCAATCAATGGAGGTATATGCTTAAGAATACAAGAGAAATAGATGATCCAGATGGTCTAGAATGGGATTATTTTAAGAGTATTGTTCAGGAAAAATATTTTCCCAAAACTGTTTGACTCAAAATGGAGAAACAATTCTTGGAACTGGATAATAAAGATGATGATTCTGTTTCATCATATGAATCCAATTTTACAAGACTATCAAGGTATGTACCAGATTTTACTCGAGATTTTGAAAGTAAAATTAAGAGATTTCACTCTGGTTTGAAACAATTTTTGCAAATATCTTTGGCCTCATGAGAGTTTAAAAGCTATGATAAGCTTGTTCGATGTACTGAAAAAGTTGATATTCGAGTTTTCTAACACATATGTTCCTTGTGAGGACAAGAATAATAAGCATTCATGTTGGAATGCAATGGGGAAGAACTCATTAAAGAAGTTTGGAGGTAAAAAATCAATTTCCCTTCTTATGAAAAGTGTGGTAAAAGGCATCATGGTAAATGTCTTCTAAATTCTGGGAAATTCTACTAATGTGGGAAGTTTTTACACATGTATCATGAGTTTAAGGAAAATTATCTGAAATCTAATGAGAAGTTAATGGTGAGATGCATTAACTATAAGGAATCGGGTCATTTTGCTAATGTTTTTCTGAAGCTAGTTACTCAAGCAAAGAATCAACAAGATTGGAAGTATAAGGGTTTGGTAAAATATTTTGCAACCACTTCAGTAGATGTTGATCTATCAAATGAGGTGTTATCAGGTAAATTTTTTGTTTTTATAGATTTCACCAATGTGTTTTTTTATTCAGGGTCTACACATTCCTTTTTTTTTTGAGAAATTTTCAGAAAAATTTGGAATTCAACCTCAAGAAATGAAACCAAATCTCATGGTAAAAACACCTAGAGAAAATATTATGGAAGAAAGAAATTCTAAGAATCTACCTATCCTTGTCTACGGAAAGAGTTTACCAAAAAACCTTATTTTTTTCTCTAGTATAGTTTTATGTTATTCTGGGTATGTATTGGCTTTCTTTTAATCACGCTACGATAGATTATAGTGAAAAAGAAGTTTTTTTACAGAAAAAATTTTAGTTTGTGTACAAGAATGAAACCATACCATTAATAACATATTAGGAAGCTAAGAAACTGATAATGGATGACAATGAGAGTTATATTTCTCGTATTATTAAAGATAACGAAACTATCTAGATAAATGATGTACCAGTGGTAAATGAATACCTATATGTTTTTTCCGATTATTTTCCTAGTGTTATTCCTAATTGAGAGGTTTAGTTTACTATTGACTTAGTTCCTGATGATAATCCAATTTCTGAACCTCCTTATTTAATGGGCCAAATGGAACTTCTAGAATTAAAAAAGTAGTTGCAAGAATTATTAGATAAGGCTTCATCTGACCTAGCACTTCAACAAGGGGTGCTCCTGTCTTGTTTGTTAAGACGAAAGATGGTTTAATGGGACTTTTCATCGATTATAGAGCCTTGTAGAACATTAATATTAAAAATAAGTATCATTTGCCTCATATTAATGATTTTTTTGAGCAGCTCTAGGGAGAACGGTATTTTTCTATGGATGACCTGAGGTCAGAGTACCATCAGTTGAAAGTAAAGGATGAAGACATCCTGAAGACTACTTTCTGTACTAGATATGGTCATTATAAATTTGTAGTTATGCCTTTTGGGTTAACTAAGTCACTTATTATATTCAATGATCTTAGTAATAGAATATTTCATGAGTTCTTAGATAAGTTTGTGGTTGTGTTTATTGATGAAATTATGGTATATTCTTGAAGTAAAGAGGATCATGAAAAACATCTAAGGGTTGTTTTGCAAACATTAAAAGAAAAGAAGCTGTATGGAAAATTCAGAAAGTGTGATTTTTTGTTGCGACATATTTCTTTTCTTGAAAACATTGTAAATAAAGATGGAATAATAGTTGATCCTACCAAAACAAAAGTGGTTGATGAATGGCCAAGACCTAAAAATGTTACAGATATTCATAGTTTTCTTAGATTAACAGGTTATTACTGACGATTTTTAAAAAACTTTTCATGGTTATCTATCCCACTAACTAAGTTATCATTAAAAGGTATTAAATATGTTTGGACAGAATAATGTGATATTTGTTTTTAGAAACTGAAGAAGAGATTGGTGAATGTTTCAGTTTTGGTCTTACCTTCCTGAAATGGTGATTTTATCATCTACAGTGATGCTTCATTGAAGGAAATTGGTTGTGTTCTGATGTAGAATGATAAATTAATTGCTTATGCTTCAAGACAACTAAAACCTCATGAGTTAAATTACCCCACACATGATTTAGAATTGGAAACTATGGTTTTTGCTTTCAATATTTGGAGACATCATTTATATGGATCCAAATGTCAAATATATACTGACCATAAAAGTCTGAAGTATATATTCACACAGAAGGAATTAAACATGAGGCAAAGAATATGGCTTGAACTGATAAAGTATTATTATTGTATGATCAATTACCATCCAGGAAAAGCAAATAAAGTAGAGGATGCATTGAGTCAAAAACACCAGGCATCATTAACCATGTTATGTTTGGAACATGATCCCTTAATTAATGATTTGATGAATTTTGGCTTGGAAGTTGTCGATGCAGGGAATAAATCTGTTTTGTTTCAGGTTTCAGTGCAGTCATTGTTATCAGATAAAATTAAGAAATCACAGAAGGAAGACCCTGATCTACAGAAAAAGGTAGAGTTAGTTAGAATTGGTAAGTTTCCAGAATTTAACCTTGATAAAGATTGTGTTTTAATATTTGGTAATTGGTTGTGTATGCCTTGTGATTCCCAACTAAAGAAAGATTTGTTGTGTGAAGCTCATATTTCCCGATTTTCAATTTATTCTGGCAGTACTAAGATGTACAGATACATTTGGAAGTATTACTGGTGGTATGGAATGAAAAGGGATATTGGAGAATTTACTGTAAAATGTTTTACATGTGAATATGTTAAAACATAGTGGAAGTTACCGAAGGGGGTGATTCATCCTTTCCCAGTTCTACAGTGGAAATGGGAGAATATATCAATAGACTTAGTGGTGGGACTACCTAATAATTCTCAAGGTAATAATGCAATTTGGGTTATTGTTGATCGGGTGACAAAATATGCACATTTCCTTTCTATTCGAGATACAATATCGTTGGATCATCTTTCTCGACTGTACCTCAAAGATATTTTCAGGTTACATAGAGTTACTCTTTTTATTATATCTGACCTAGATCCTAGGTTCACTTCTAACTTTTGGAAGGGCCTTCAGAAGTCTTTGGGAATAGAATTAAATTTCAGTGCAGCTTTTCATCTTCAATCATATGGGTAGTTAGAACGAACGATTCAGACTTTGGAGGATATGCTTTGAGCTTGTTGAATAGACTACCCGGTAATTTGGGATCATTATCTTTTTTTAGTTGAGTTTTCTTATAATAATAGTTTTCATTCTTGTATACATATGGAGACTTTTGATCCATTGTATGGGAAGCAGTGTCAGACTCCAGCATTTTGGGATGAAGTCGGTGAAAGAAGGTTGATGGGGCCATAATTAGTAGAGGAAGTGGATGAGAAAGTAAAGCTGATCTAGCAATACGTGAAGATAACTCAGGGTAGGAATAAAATTTGTGCAGATAATATAAGGAATAACTTCTCTTTCGAGGTCGGTGACCTTGTTTTCCTTAAAATCTCTCCTTATAAAAGTGTGATGTGTTTTGGTAAGAAGGGGAAGATAAGCCCTCAGTTCATCGGTCCCTTTGAAATCTAATGAAGCTCACATTTTCACATATTTTATACTTTAAATAATTGTTTATAATCCCACCATAGTGTTATTGTATGGTTAATTGTCACATTTTTAGGTTTTAGTGTTATTTTGAGCCTAAATTCAAAAATGGACTAATTCTGCAATTTTAACAAATTGTTATCACAGGGGTATTTTGGTCATTTATCATTAAATATTTGTCCATATTTTGGGAATTAAATTTTTTTAGAATCCTTATTTAATTTCATTAATTTTTGTCTTCTGGACCAGTGGCTGAATCGATCATCTAGTGGCCATAAAAATTCAATGAAGTTGAAGAGTTTTCCGGGCGGACAGAACAGACCCCACTTCCATAACGAAAACCCAATTCGGTCTACACAACTCCAAATTAAATTATTCAACTTGGATATGTACGAGGACTCATGTTAGCATTTATAAAATAAATTTCATGGCATTTAGAATCCATTATGAGGTAAATGGAACGACATACATTTGAAAGAATCGGCCTAGAAGCTGCCTCCAAAAAAAGCAACCGCCAATATTAAATTCATAACTCCTTCTAGGAGTGTCTAATGAAGCTGAAATTTGGTGGGAAAACAGAGGCGACATTATGAAACAACATATATGAAGATGACTATTACAGATTAGGTCATTTAATGGCATATCTATGCAGAATCTTTCGGATTAAATGTTTTGTGTGTGAATTCTTCACCCCTTCTCCCTATAAATATGTGTCCCTTCTCCCATTTTATGATATAGCCTTTCCAGGGGGGCTAAGGTGGAGCTTTATTTCTGTAATTGTTATTCATATTTTTAATATACATCAGTTTATTCTTCTTCTTCATACCTCATTCTTCTATTTTTACATTTATGTGTTTCTCCCACCGTATTCTCTTCTAACTCCATGAAAATGGGGAACTAACCTCGATGTTTGTTTGAGGGGGGCAATGGTGGTTGTTTGAGTTTCATTGTGCTTCAATTTAAATCTCTTTATTTAATTCCGAAAATTTTGGTGGTGTTTAAATTGATTATGATGTGCGATTGCCCCATTTTCTCTATCACCAAGTTCTTATTCTCATTCAACATTTATCCTTCCCTTCACTACATAAGTCATGCATACGATGGAGTATAGATTGGGTAGCGATGGTCAATAAATAGATCTCCTAGACGACTCTAGGAAGAGTATTTCCCCACATGAAGAGATCTCGGTGTTGGGGAAATAACATTTCGAATAAGAGTGTGTAGTGTGATAGATTTTGATCACTACATTGAATTGATATTGAGAATATTTTAATAAACAATGATATCAACCATTATGATCCTCTAAGAACAAATGTCCTCTTTCTTCTTTTTAACATCATATTGTTTGAATTACATATATATATATATATATATTCATATTTTATGCATATGTCAAACTCATCTTTATATTATATATTAGTTAGAAAATAAATAGTGACAATAGAATTTTGGTGTTGTGTAAGTTGTCTCCTTGAGACCGACCCTGGGAGTGCACTATATTTCATTCTTAGGTAAATAATATTTTGATCGGGGATCTGCGACAAATTCCCATTTCATCAAATTGGCACCTTTGCCGGGGAGGTGCAACACTTGCACAAACCGTTATTCATAAAAAAACAAAAAACCATCATAAATTTCAAAATCTAAAAAAAACTTTTTGTTCATGATGTATTTCAATGGTGATTATTCTGTATGGACTGACCAATATCAGGTGACAGAAAATGTTTGCAATGAAATTTATGCTCAATTTCATAAGATTAGTGATAAAGTTCAAAAACTGGAGAGCCAAATTGAATGGATTGCTGAATATGTACGCACATCCCAAGAGAAATCTGAACCTGAGCTAGAACCTGAACCAGAATGATTAGTGGAATTGATTTCACCAATAATTTTTTATGTTAAAGAACCTGAGTCGGGTGAGAAAGAACTTATAAAGGAACTAATCACATCATCCCGCACTCAACCATTGCTCGAGGAGGTCCAAGAAGTACACATTCCAGCTGATGCACTGATGGGAGGTCACCATTTTTTGGAAGAATCTTGGAATAACACTGTTAAAGATAACTTGAAACATGATCTTCCCATAATTGATAATGAAACATCAGACACTTTCTACCTCTCTCTTGCTTTGGAAGATAAGGAAGAAGATGCACCTACTGAAATTGAGTTGCCAATGTTCATGCCTGAAGAGATCAATTTCCAAGATGACTTAACTGAAAGGGAATATTTCTTTATTGATTCATTGTGTTTTAATCTTATTCAAACTGAATTGTTTTTCGACATCTCCTTTCCTGAAATTTTTATATAGTACAAATGGAGTAGACCTTGGATGATATGAAAGAGACCACCAAAGTAGTGGTGGTCATGGAAGAAGATCTGGAGAAGGTGGTGGTTGAGCGACTCCTCCTCAACAGAAATTTGCATACCATATGGAGGAGGACACCACTGAAGTTAACAGGGAGCATCCATATATTCTGTTACCTCCCACTCTAGATCTTAAATTCTATCTGTATTCTTTCTTGGGGGTTGGGAATATTATTATATTCTTTGGGGTTCTCCAATCTCAAAGTCTACTGATGGACACTGGGAAAAGTCACATATGGTGGTTTATCTCAAAGAAACCACACCCACCTTCTGATTGGGGATAATCCACTACAAATGCCTGACTAGGGGTAGTAAAAACCAAGAACCCACTTGGGAGTCTAGACTAAGCATTATCTCTTTTCTTTTCCTTTTCTCATTATTTTTATTTATTTTTCTTATGTATTTTCATTACTTTATTGTAGTTTTAAAGTGGATGCTTCTAGGAACATAACTCAAGGAATCCACCTCTAAAATAATGTCAAGTTGTATCTTTCCTTCCCTTTGATTTTCTCCCTTTATATTTATATTTTGTTGAGTTGAAATAAGGGGTAGTTAAATTTAAGTGTGGGGGAGTGTCAACCTGCTTAGTTCTTCTATGTGTTTTTTATTTTTTTATTATATTTTTAGGATTTTTGAGCTTTAATGAATATTCTTATCACTTTTCACACCTCAATTTATTTTGAAAGAGTTGAAATGATTTTTGAAATAATGGATTTTAAATGATTGTTGATGTGAAAACATTTTTCTTGAATAGAAATATAAATCATTTTTATGAGTTTGACTGATTTTTGAAATCCATGACCATGAAACACTGACTCAAAATATTTTTCCAATCCTATGAGGTATTCTAAACCAATTTTTCATATTCTTCCTAATACCCACACTTTTTTGAGGTAAACTTGAATTTTGTGTGAGAACCAGAATTTGTGAATAATTATCTTTCGTAGCTTTGGATTTCATTGAATGTATTTAAAATGATTGAGACATCTCATTGGCTAGCCAAATTTTATCTTGAGACCCACCTTAACATTTATCATTCAAAAGCCCTTAGATTCCATGAATTGCCTTATAGGTTTAAGCCACATTACAAGCCAATGTTTCCATACCTACCCTCACTTTTAGTATTTTTGCATGGTTATTTCAAGTTTGAGTGTGCGGGAAGGGCCTTTAGTGTGTGTTCCTTGGGATGTGTATCATTTATGGGTGGTTTGAGGTGTGTGTCAATACTTTGGGTAGTGGATAATAAGATAATTGGGTATATGTCATCATTTTATTGTTCTTTATTTGTTTCATCTTTTTCTCCTTCTCAAAAAAAGAGAAAAATGGAGATGAGCTTTAATTCCTCATTGTACATTCTTTTATGACTAATGTCCCTCTCAAAATCAAGAGCATGAATTGTCAATCATTCATTGTATTCAATTTTCAGCTCATCCTCCATGAAAAAAGAAAAAAAATAAAGTTGTGCCTTTCTGGAGCTTTGAAAAAAAAAAGGAGAACTTAGATGATATAATTCATTATAATAACTTCTTGGATTATGTCCCATATCATTATAAGTTGAGTGGTGTTGTGTTTCACATTTTCATGTGGGATTGAGTGAGGAATTTCCGGTGTTTTCACTTGGTTTAATCATGCATTGTACTTTAAAGCCCAACCTCCTCTTTCTAGCCTGGAACATTTTTCAATCATTTTCCCACCAACCTGAAGCCACAGAATCATTTGAACCTTTAATTAAATCCCTCGTGATTAAATTCATTTTCATGTTTCACACAGTGGAGAAATGAGAATTTTCACAAACCTAAGGTGATACATGCGATTTTCAAGTATGAGTATAACTCTAGATTCAATTTCTCTTGAGTGAAGAGTGACATATAATTCAATGTGAGGTAGGTTGTGATTGGGCCATGGATTGATTGATAAGGTTGAACAAATTTTAATGATTGAAATGAAAATGGGATAGGATTGTTTTTCATATATGATACGTGATTGACTTCTATTTTGGATAATATCATTTATATTTTCTCATTTTTGATTGTTGTGTGGACTTTGATTTGGATGTAAGATGATTGCCCAGGAGTGAAATGTTTAAGTGTGGGGGAGTGATGAAGCTCACATTTTCATATATTTTATACTTTAAATAATTTTTTATAATCTCACCATAGTGTTATTGTATGGGTAATTGTCACATTTTTAGGATTTAGTGTTATTTTGAGCCTAAATGCAAAAATGGACTAATTCTGCAATTTTAAACGATTGTTATCACAGGGGTATTTTGCTCATTTATCCTTAAATATATGTCCACGTTTTATGATTAAAATTTTGTTATAATCCTTATTTAATTTCCTTCGTTTTTTGTCTTCTGGACCAGGGGCTGCATCGATCATCTAGTGGTCTTACAAATTCAATGATGTTGAAGAGTTTTCCGAGCATACAGAACGGACCCCACTTCTATAACAGAAACCCAATTCGGTCTACACAACTCCAAATTAGATGATTCCACATGTATATGTACTAGAACTCAAGATATAGTTTATAAAATAAATTTCATGGTGTTTGGAATCCATTATGATGGAAATTAAATAACATACATTTGAAGGAAGCTGCCTGGAAGCTTCCTCCAAAAAACGAAACCGCCAATATTAAATTCATAACTCATTCTAAGCGTGTTCAATGAAGCTGAAATTTGGGTAGAAAATGGAGGAGACATTATGGAACAAATTTTATGAAGACAACTATTACAGATTCGGTCATTGAGGGGCATATCTACGAAGAATCTTTCGGATTAAATGTTCTATGTGTGAATTTTTCACCCCTTCTCCCTATAAATATGTGTCCCTTATCCCAGTTTATGATATAGCCATTCCAGGGGGGCTAAGGTGGAGCTTTATTTCTGTAATTTTTATTCATATTTTTAATATACATTAGTTTATTCTTCTTCTTCATACCTCATTCTTCTATTTTTACTTTTATGTGTTTCTCCCACCGTATTCTCTTCTAACTCCATGAAAATGGGGAACTAACCTCGATGTTTGTTTGAGGGGGAGAATGGTGGTTGTTTGAGTTTCATTGTGCTTAAATTTAAATCTCTTTATTTAATTCTTTTAATTTTGGTGGTGGTTAAATTGATTATGATGTGCGATTATCCCATTTTCTATATAACCAAGTTCTTCTTCTCATTCAACATTTATCCTTCCCTTCACTATATAAGTCATGCATACGATGGAGTATGGATTGGGTAGCGATTGTCGGTAAAGAGATCTCCTAGCTGACTTTAGGAAGAGTATTTCTCCACATGCAGAGATCTCGGTGTTGGGGAAATAACATTCCGAATAAGAGGGTGTAGTGTGATAGATTTTGATCACTACATTGAATTGATATTGAGAATATTTTAATAAACAATGATATCAACCATTATGATCCTCCAAGAACAAATGTATTCTTTCTTATTTTTAATATCATATTGTTTGCATTACATATATATATATATTCATATTTTATGCATATTTCAAACTCATATTTATATTATATATTAGTTAGAAAATAAATAGTGACAATATAATTTTGATGTTGTGTAAGTTTCCTCCTTGAGACCGACCCTGGGAGTGCACTATATTGCATTCTTAGGTAAATAATATTTTGATCGGGGATCTGCGACAAATTCCCGCTTCGCCAAAATACTAGAAAAAGTTAGAAGAGTTGATTATAGAGTAGCTTTCACTCCGAGTTTGTCTAAGGTACACAATGTTTTCATGTTTCTATGTTGAGAATGTATGAGCTGGATTCATCACATGTCTTGATCCCAGTAGCAGTTCAGCTGGCAGAGAACCTTTCTTATGAAGAGAAACCTTTCTTATAAATAAAATTGTGAGGATGAAATTCCCAGAAGGTGGGAATAATGTAACGCCCCAAGGTTTTTAAAAAAAAATTGAAATTCAAGAAACTTTGTTTTAAGTAGATATTTATAACTAGCCTTTAAACATAATTTTTCTGCTTATATGTTTTGAATTTTTAAAAACATTCATCTGCAATTGTATTCAGTAAGTTATTTGGAGTCTAACAGAACTAACTTAATTTTTGGTGAATAGTAACATACCCTAATGAATAGTAATAGGAATAGTAATATGGCCCTAATGAATTGTCTATTTTATTATTATTTTATTTTCTTAAGGTTTTAAGATAACGACTTGTTGATTAATTTTTCAAAGTGAAATAAAAGCAGTTATAGTTTTTAAATTATTAATTTTAGAATTAAGTATGATTTTATTTAAAAATTAAATTAATAATATATAAAAATTTATTTTCAAAAAATTGAGTTCATTTTTGGATTATACACATCGAAAAATGGTTAGAGCAAATTTTTGAGATTTTTCTGAAATTCTTGAATTTTTTATAAATAGTGAAGTACGGTAAAATACCGTATATTCAAATTGTCCGTAAAATACACTATTTATGACATAATAATTTATTTTATACCACTTGGTTCTAACTCACATTCTATTATTACAATTTGGGGTCACATGAATTAATACTATTCATAGTCTTGAGAAAAATATTATAAAAATGATTAAAATAATGTAAAATAATCTCCTCCTTCACTATAAATATCACTCTCATTCCACTCTTCCTCCCACACAACTCAAGACTTGAGCATTGTCTAATTTCTACCAAATTCCCTCCCCAGTCTTCTTCCCCATGTCGTAGAGCTTCTGGTCTCACCGAAAGACCAAAACCAAATCCCTTAAGAAGGATCTCAAGGAGAAGAGATCAAGAGGTAAACATCCTCTTTTGTTTTCTTTCTTTTCTTTCATTGTATGTTATTTTTTTTAATTTTCATTTGATTATGTTGAGATATTTAATTCCATATACCCCTTAATTCCCATATTATGTAATAATGATGAGATACGCATTTTCGGTCACCAAAATATTTTATGAAATTTTAAGCGACATTGTTAGGCTGTCAAATTTTCATAAGGGATTTCTCAACTCTTCTTTTATTTTGAGTTCCTATATTTTATTCTTCTCCCTCTTCCTCTCCTATTATACAATAGGAATTAAATCTCTCTAAATCTTTTATATTATTTATTTTCTCATGTTCATGGAAAATTCCTCATGAATATTCTTCTCCTTTCCCACTTATTCAAAGAATAAAAACATCATCTTTGATGTGTCGAATTTTGGACATCGTGGATGATGTTATTTCAATTTGCTTTAATTATTTCAATTCTAGTCAAGAAACAATTTTTATGGTTGAACCAGGTTATAATATATTTATTATGTCTCATACATGGTTCTGTATTTCTTATTCACACATGGTTTCAATTTATGAAAAAAATGAGGTCGTTATTATCAAAGAACCACTAAAATGATCTAAACAAACATCAATAATGTTTTAGCTTATGAATCATCCTCATTTCATAATTCAAATTGATAAATGGGGTCATTTATGGTTCTGTAAATATGTAACTACTATTACTTTCCAATTATGGAGTTTCACTTCCAATCGACACGAGCATCCATCATGGACTGATCATGGAAAACATGTAAAGAAAGCACCCAAAACAATGGAAGGAATAAAATAAAAATAATTAAAGGGTAAAATAATGTTATGAAATGATCATATAAGATGTTATAAACATGAATATTTTTCTTTAAGATATTAATAACACTCTTTTAACCATTATACAGGAGGTTTAAACACATTTGACGTAAGAAGAAGCTGATGTAAGGGAATTCCTAACCCAATTTTCATTCTTTGGGTTAACCTTCTTCTTTATTCATTATGTGGCATTAAGATTATTCATGTTATGAATTTATGTTTATATTATCTTACAATATGTGTATTTATATTGTATACACATATCCATTCCATTCTATTAATTCTCACTCCAATTATGTTTTAAGGGACTTTCCTTTTAAAATCATTTTAAAACTCTCTTTAATAAATTTCAAAAGGATTTCTTTTTTATATATATGTAAATGGAATGAATGGTTTCTCCTGATTTCAAGATACTTTATTACCATGATATGTTCCTTGTACATTATATTTGTTGGTTTTATCCCATTATAGCTCAAGATATGTTGGGTAGAGCCCATTATGGCTAAAGATATGTTGGGTTGAGGCCGTTATAGCTCAAGATATGACGGGTGAGCCCCATTATAGCACTCCAATGCATTGGTTACTCTGGAGATGGAAGTTTACCAAAAGTTTATTCCATTTGTAAGGGTGAATGTAAGAGTGATATGGTAAATATGTCCCAAGGAAACTTCATGATGTTTCTATCCATGTGAGTTTTTATGATTATGATTTTTATTGGTTTTTATGTTATCACTTAACTAACGCTTTATTTATTTATAGCCCATACTGAGTTTTATATTCATATCAAGTTTTTAAAATTTTTTCCATAGGATATAAGGATGGGTAAGAGAAATAAGGGAGTCGTGATGTTTGATATGGAGTGTTGTTAAAGATATCTTGTTTTAATCTTTAATGTTTTATATTTTGAAAAAAAATAGAAACTATTTTTAGTAGTATCCTCTTGTATAAACGTGTTATGTCATGTATGTAAGATATCCTAATTCTTTAAAACCATAAACCCAAAAAGTTCCACAATGTGTAATAATGTATGGTCTTGTGTAAAAGTCATGATTGAGTAACGTTTTAAGGTGGTGTCCTTATGTGAAGTGTGGATAAAGAACCATATTTAACCATGGAGTGTTTTGAGATTTTCCCTATAGACATCAGTATGGATCAGATGTATTTAATACCCAACATAAACAAACTAATGAGGCTCACATTCCAAAAATGAAAACTAAGGGAGAAAAAAAATAGGTGTTAAAATTTGTGTCGTGACCCAAATAAAAAGTGGATGGGCATCACTATATATCCCATGTGGATGGGAATCAAGATACATGTTGTTCTAAAATCTCATGTGGTTTAACATCTTTCGATAAGGATGTAGGCGACCAAATTGTGAAAGGGAGATAATTTTTTGACTAGACCTAATATTCAAGAACTACAGTTCTTGAATGAGGGTCTCTCTATGTAGGTTTGACCCATACAGAGGTAGAGAGGAATTTATTTGTTTTCTTTTATTTTTGTTCTTTTTTAACTATATAGAATGAGATAGATAATCTAGGAATCGTTATATATCATGTATAGATATAAATCAATCCATACGTAGTTTATGAGAGGTGTCATGGTATATGACTAGTGCCGAAGGTGATGTCCTCTCAGGAAAGAAAAATATGATGTTATTCTATTTTTTATCATGCAGCTAGGATGATGATATCATAGGTTAGGGTCGTGTGATAGGACTGGTCTATGAAGCTTAATTTTGAGTAGTGAGGAAACTATTTTCTACTCCTTATATCATCATACGTCTAGGAAGATTTTTTGTAAATCAGTTTATCGTCATGCGACTAAGACGTTGGGGGAGTGGTGTTTCAAAGGGTATATGTATGGTGATAAAACTATAACCTGATGTGATTGAGGACCAAACAATCCCACTCCAGATGACACTCTTCTAAGGAAACCCCATAAACAGTTTAAATTCATGGTGTTTGGACTTTGGTGCCCTGTTTATTGTCTTGTTCTTTGGATGTTGGTACATTCAATTTAGTGTCGTTCATATAGGACCATCTATGATGTGTAGCATACTTTTTTGAAGCTAGGATAAAGATTGTTTCTTCATTTTACCATTATAAAACTAGGACGACACAATTCATAGTTTATGGTCATGGAATTTGGACCATTGACTCTTAGTTTAAGGTCATAGAGTTTGGACCAGTCCGTGCAGTTTAATGCTGTGTGATAAGGACATAGGTGCCCCTTATTGCAATCTACTTCATGAGAAACATGGCCTTAGTTGGAGGAGTGATTCTATTCCCATACATGGTGACCAAAGATAATTCATCATTGGGATATACCTTGGGAATTATGTATAGTTTCTCCCAGTTAGGTTCCATCTTGGTTGGCTATCTTCTGTGTATCATCAGAATTGGGAGATCCATATTGTATCACTATAGAGGAAAGAGCAGAGACAAAACTTATTATTGAATGAATTGGATATCATGTTCTGGTGTCTCTATAAATTTTTGAAGGCTTGAAGCTAGTTCTCTTCAAGGTCTTATAGTTCATCTAGAGGGGCCTCGACTATCCTATCTGGCATTTTCTGATCATAGACGGTTGTTCAGAGTGATGTAGAGTGAATATAGATGGAAGGACAACAAATGTTATGAACACCAGGTAATATGGAGTAACCTTGGTTGAATTGTGATTCAATGACCAATAATCCAAGAGACTGTTGGGGATCTTGTCTGACCAACTTTTCTTGTATTGGCCCACCATCTTCTAGAAACTACTAGAGAGGGTTTTGATGAATTCCTCAAGCTGTTCATTTTTGTATGTGTGGTATCAATAAGTATGGTTGGACAGGATATTGAACATGGAAAATAAAATATTCAACCCAACTACTAAAATGTTTGTTTTGTTGTCAGTAATATTAGTGTGAGGAAATTTAAATTGATGGATTATATTAGATCTCAAAAATTCAACAATCGATTGGGCCTTAAATTCCTTGAGAGGGGAAATCTATTGTGGTCAAAATAAACCTGCATTAGAGGGTTATTTCTTGTTGATAGGGTCCCATGACGTCGATTCCCCATACTATAAAGGCCCAAGAATTCATTATAGTATAGAGGGTCTCTTGAAATCAATGCAGAAAGATGGAATGGATATGACACGTGTGTCACTTCTTGGAGAACTCGATACAGTAATGGACTATTGTGGACAAGAAGTAGTCCAGCCTATGAATCTAGTGGGAGAGCTTCAAACCTGCCTAATGATCACCACAAGATCTGACAGGAACTTCTTGCATAATCTAGGTAATCTCATCTCCTTGAATGAAATGGAGGATAATTCCATCAAAAACCACATTTTTATAGATTCTTCTCAAGGTTGCTACTACTTTTGAGGGTGGACTATGCTGCATGCTGATGGATTCACTCATTCTCGACTCTTTCTGTTGGAAGAACGCCATGATGGAGATACTTGATGAAGGGAGTCATCCAAATGGTTTTTTATTCAGTTGAAGGGGGTTTTAGGTCTTGGTGTGGAGGCACCAGAGGTCATGTGGTTTACATGGTGGCTACCATCATCATTTGAAATTATGGGAGTAATAATCCTTTAGTGTGCCACATGAATGAACAAGTTCTTCTTGGTTAAGATAGGTAAGGGATGTTTCAAGACCAACCTAATCATTGGATCAACCATTCTGTGATCGAGGAACAAGATTCACCACTAGTTGAGACGGGAAATGGTCCATCAATTTGAGATTGCACTCTAACAATGGCATGAGTTATGGATTTCTTGATGACATAATCATAGTTTATTTTCCTAATGACTGACTTAGAGTCTCCCTTTTTAATGAAAGAAAGGAACATCAATCTCAAGAACTAGCTTGAGACCAGTAATGAGAGCCTGATAGGATAACCTATTTTGGGGTGATTAAGACAATCCCCATGCTTACTTTCTTGATTTTGGGTTCATTGATCCTTCTACAGGTTGGGCTCCTGGAGGCACCAAAAAATTGAATCTGCCAATATGGAATAGTTTGGTCCACTGAGAGGATGGCCTCTTCTGGGAATTCAAGATTGTGGAACTAATATTTTGGGACTAAATGGGCATCTAGAAAGTCTAATAATTACTATCCCTTGGAGGCCTTTTGTAGGATAAACCTGATGTCAAACTACTAAAGAATCAGTGCCCATCTTGCCAAATGTTCTGTCAACATAAGACAGTTTATAATATATTTTAGCAGATCCACACAGGACACCAGTTGTATCTTATGATGTCATAGGTAGTTCCACAACCTCTATACTATGAAGACCAGGGTGAGGTAGCTCTTCTCGAAAGGATAATATCTATTCTCCTTGTCGAGTACCATGCGACTGAGATATTGTAGACTATTCTTTGTCTCTTTGTTATTCTTATAGGCAAGCAGGGTGTTGAGGGATCATTATAGGGAAGTCATGTAATTTACCAAAGTATTCCCTAATATTTTTATCATCAAAACTAGAGGATATAGTAGATACTTATTTATTCCCTCAAATGTTTTCTGACACTCTTCATCCCATTGGTAAGTGGTACCTTTCTTCATGAGCATAGATAAAGGACTACACTTTTTGACCAGATTTGAAATGAATTGGTGTATATAAGCTATGTGTCCTTAGAGGCCTCAAAGATCTCAGATGTTTCTCATAGGAGGAATCTAGATGATGTATTTGTTCTTATTTGTGTCAATATTAATGCCTATATATCTAACAATGTAGCCAAGAAACTTTCCATAGGTAACCCCAAATCCACACTTTAAGGGGTTCATCTTCAAATACCATGAGCAGAAGAATCCAAACTCTTTCTCAACATCTCTATGATGGTCTACTCACTAGGTGGATTTGACCACCAAATAGTCCACTTAGCATTGCACTAGAATTCGGGGGATCGTCTTGATGATATGGTAAATGGCACAGTGAAAATTGGATCCTACATTCTTTATACCAAAGGGAATTACCTGGTAATAAAAGGTTCCTTGTGGTGATCTGAAGGCTGTAGATTCCTCAACCATAAGGACCATCTAGATTTAATTATATCCAAAGTACCCATCCATGAAGGATAGATCTAGAAATTCTATTGTGGCATCGATCAATATCTTTGTCACCATAAAGGTAAATCAACTTTTGTTCAACAACAATTGAGTTCCCATAATTCAATACAGACTTTGATATGTTCGTTATTCGTTTAGATGGGAATAATGTTAGTTATCCACCTAGGTTGCTAAACATCCTTAACAAATTTGTCTTTGATTATATTATCAACTTCATTTTTGACCATTTCACTATAAGTGAGATACATTTTTCTGGGAGGTTGCTTGAACCCGAGATGGTTCACTGTGAAACCATGATGGTGGATGATGACATGAGGTTCTAGTCCTAGAATCTCATCATAACTCCAATAAATTAAATAATTATGTTTCTTTAGTAATTATTTGTCCATATGTTGTTCTTATATGGGCATGGATGCACCGATCAGCATTGTCCTTAGATCTTAATCAGTACCAAGATTCAAATGTACCAACTCATAAACAGTGGTTGAGACGCCCACCTAAAATGCAAGAGGAGCATCTTCAAAATCTTCTTCATCACCTGAGGAAGGGGAATGGATAGTAGGATATGGTTTATCCAAGACATATGATTTTGGGGGAACACGGGTACCTTATTGAGTCGCTAATGAGGAATACTCACTAGGAGACTCCTTCTATACTTAAGTCTTGGTGACTCAGACTGTTGAGTCGATTCCATAAATCCTTCAACCACAAGTCCCATGGTTAATGTCAAAGAAATTGTGGTGGTGTGGATTGTGTTGATTCAACCTAGCTCGACAGAACAAGTAGTTCTAGCATACAACTGTTTTCATGGGGTGAATGATTCAATACCTAACATGGGTAGGGGTTCTTATATCATGCGCGCTTGTCTTGTGTAGGATAATGAGGTAATATTATAGTTTTCCTTATACCTAGGGACACAACACCCTTTCCACCAAGAAATAAAAAAAATCTCAAGGCTAGCATTGTGGCATCCAACCGATGAATTAGAAGGATGAAGGCATCATTCAAGTCTATCCATAGTCTATCTGCAACTATGATGTGCTCAACCTTATTGTTCTGAACATGATTTCCCTTTCTCTGGTAGTATCTAGTGTCCTTATATTGGGATTCACAATATTTCAAGGGATATGCATCACCATGGAGTATTCCTACTCGACTATTGAGGGAGAACATGAGACATTGGTGATATTTCGATTGAACTATTTCATACATAAGGTTCCAGGGCCTACCCATAAGTGAATTATAGGCCGTATCCTGCGAGACAATAATGAATTCAGTGTTTTATACCAATCAACCAAAATGAGTCTTCAAACAGATTCTTCCACACCACTTCTACTCATTCTTTTCAAACCCTTTATCTTCAGTTCAGAAAGAATCAGATCTTTTTCAGATATCCCCAACATTCAAAGAATTCGGGTTGGGAAAATATTGATCCTATAACCTATGTCAACTAAGAAGTGGTGGAACTTCATCTCAATGAGCTATATGGTGATGTAATTTGAGAAGATGTGCCCCTTCAAGAGAGATCCTTCATATTCTCTATAGAAGGAGATGATGGATTGGAATTTTTCTCACTCAACATCTTTATCATAGAATAATTATGTGGCCTTTAACACTATTTCAAACAATAGGGGGATCCTTAAAGAATCTTTGAGAGCTTCATGCATATCCTCTATAGGTGGATGGCATTGAGGATAGAGAGCTTTGAAGGATTGTTGGCGAGGTGGTTAATCATATCCAAATTCTACACTAAGTGCACATTTCTTTCTACATGAGGCCTCTCTTTGGTAGGTGGAACATTGGGAAACACAGGAAAAACTGGTGGATTCCATCTAGTGATGTCAATATCCTTTTACATATCAGAAAACTATCCATGAACTGCCACTAGTTGATTGATGGTTGAATAGGACTCAATTATAGTTGGACACAACTGGCCATGATGTGTCCATATCTATTATTTCTAGTCAAGTAACACGATCAGTGGTGGTGGAGAATTTAACAAAATAGGATGAGAGGATTGTTCCTAATGATTCCGGTAGAGAACCTAATGTATGATCTCAGTATCATGAACGTATTTTCTTGAGAGACTGATATAGGCATTCCAGTGATTTGAATATCCTCAACTCCTTTGATGATGGTGTCGACTGAAGACATTTAGAGAGCTTACCTGGTACTCTTCATCATTGGGGACCATGTAGGGATCCTCCAACTCGACTGTATTCATGGATACATACTCCTTCCCATCTTTATAGGAATATTCCTATATTGGGAGGACTTTGGGGGTGATTCCCATCTCT
This sequence comes from Viscum album, assembly GCA_963277665.1. Taxonomy (NCBI): domain Eukaryota; kingdom Viridiplantae; phylum Streptophyta; class Magnoliopsida; order Santalales; family Viscaceae; genus Viscum; species Viscum album. Next base: position 165,357,708 of record OY728149.1, read on the forward strand.
AGAGGAATGAAATCTCTAAGATTTTGGGACAAATTTTGTGCTATATGTGGACTTTCCATTTTGTTATATCTTCAGTTTCTGCTATTTTGAGATGAATAAGGTGATGATGTGTATGCATAGACATCATGTAGAGAGGACGTGGAAACCTTAAAAGGTTCGGGATGGACTAATCGGGCACAGTTGACACCATGGGAATGAGCGACTACTCTATAATCCAACTAATCATCATACTTATATGTTCTTTGGTTAGTAACTTTTAGTCATTCACCTTCGCAGCCACTATTGATCTATATAGAAACACATGTCACATGTGTCACGATAGGGACTAATCTGAATACACCATTTTCCACATTGTATTGGAGAAAATCCTTAAACACATTGCACTTATTTATGGTATGTCTAAAGATTAAGTGGTAAGGTATGTGGTCAAGGAAATCAGTGAGCTCGACCTCATATGGATTTGTACACTCTGGAATCTTTAAGAATCCATGTTACAAGGCACTATGGAAATAACCGAGGACTTAGGCATCTAGTAATGAGTAGTTATGGTTTCTAATATCTAGGAAGAGAGCTATGGGATCTTGGACCTGAAGAGGGGATAGAGCTTGATTCTCTCACTTAGGCGGTGGTGCTTGATAGGGTGGTTCCTTCTGATTCTGTTGTGGGTGAGGAAGTGCTTAATGATGTTGCAGTCAGCTAGGTGGTCCTTTCTGAGGATCTACTGGTAACAACTCTAGTGGTCTAGGGGCCACTACCTTTTTGATAGATGAATTCTATGCTTTGTTAACTTCTCTTCTAAGAGTAGGGAGAGGAAAAAACATGACTTATTGGGTTACCGTATGGCTTCCTCCAATCATTGAGCCTTTTTAATGGAATCCTGGAATCCACCTAGAGTTTTTTTTGAGTTATGAGGGATGTCTTCACATTCCCCAAAAACACTTCCAATAACTTCTCTTGATTTTGAGACCTGTCAAGTGAATACATGAGGCCCTTCCACTGGGTTACAAAGTATGTGATGTTCTCATATGGAAATTGGTATCAATTGAAGAGGTCGATGTCACTAGCCTCGCAGATGGTGGAGCTGAATTGGTATATAAACAACCTACAGAGGTATTACTAACCAGTAATGTACCCAATGGGTAACATGATGTACCAAAGGAATGCAGAACCTTCCTATGTCTGAACATAACAACGGATCTTGGCTGCTTCATACTACTCTGGAGTTCCCAAAAATGAGTCATCACCTTGATATATAGTGGGAAAGATGTTTCAATGGGTCTCTCATCCAATTAAAGTGATAGAAGGTATAATTCTATAAATTTGACAGTGTTTCATATCATCCACCTATGTTGAGTACAGTTTTCCATCAAGTGGGATCACAAATTCTCACATTTTCAGTGTGTCAAGGTGAGAATTGAGAGTGTCTATCAAATCAAATTGGTAGGGATTCCTATCTTGGTGATGATTCATGACCACTAATGCATTTACAGTCACATCAACATGATAGGAAAATATAGTAGCCCATGGGGTGGCTTGTGGTGTGGCATTTGTAGTTGTTGGTGGGGTGTCCAAACCAAATATTTAAGGGGATAATCATGCTTCTTGGGTGGTTATAGAGATGCATTCCATAGTTTTTTTCCATAAGCTCCTTTTTACACACTATAGGGATATGTGGGATTACCAATATCAATGTGGGGAAACATTATGACAATGATTTTTAGCTTCCCCTACTACCCTAGTGGAGGATGAACATGATCCTCTTAAGGATTAACATAGTCTGGGCACCACTCTACAAGGCACTCAGTGAGAAGCTCTTCAATGAGAATCCTTTGTTCTGCGATCGGCTGGAGAAAGGCATCCATAGAGGGATTAACTTCTATCTTCTACACAAAATTAGATGGATCATAGGGGTTAGAGGTCCCAATATTTCCCTTATACTTGTTTATGTCTCGACTGGTAGGTAATGATGTATAGGGTTCCCCAAGTCCAAGTTCATACCTTTGATGGTGAGTGAGAACACTCGTATAAGGGTCCACCTGATATGGCATTACCCCAGGGGTCATGTTCTCTCTGTCTGATCCCATGCCAGTTCCCCCATCTCTATTTATCTCATGGAAACCCATGTTAACCATAATAGTTCTTAGTATAATATCATCAATATCACTAGTCAAGTTAGGTTGTCACAAGATAGGACTGAAGTGGATAGCAATGTACATTACCTAACCCCAGATCTGTACATATGAAGATTCCTATTCAATAATTTTGTGTAGCACTGTGATTCTCTGGACACAACATTATTGGAGGGTATGATGGTATATGGGTTACATAGGGTGTTGTTCCACTGGAAGCACTTTCGACCCAACTATGCGGCATTATTGGACAATTTCATAGAAATTATACCGACTCTTGGGATATACCACTTGATAGTTTTAGAGTTGAAAACACATTTCCCAGATGGTTTACCGAAATTATGTAACCACTTCATGGGTGATGTCCTTTGGAATGTTGAAGTTGAGAACTGCAATAGTCCATAACCCTTCCAAAATATGATCTACAGTGAGGGTGTTCCATAGGATTACCTATTTGGAAGCAATTTTTGACTCATCGTTGGCCCAAGATTTTACTGGTGTTGGACAAGAAACTTTCGGCAGCACTGGTGTGGATCAGTGAGATGGTGTACTAGCCATTGGAGAAACTCTAGTGTAGGCTTCTTGATCACTATATGTTGGTTCATATCTCTATAGTGGTAGCAACCGAATCATCAGGTGCTTGTAGTACTGGGTATTTACCACAACCTCATGAGTGAGGGTAGAAGCTATTTGTGGTTAGTCTAACGGGTGCTTGTTATCTACCAAACTAAAAAAAAATCTATGTGATATCGAATGGGGGTAGAGAATAAATGTAGTGATGATAAGTATAAATACACTATAAGAACATATAAGGGATCCAAATATTCCTCCTCTAACATGTAACAACGAAGGGATTCTAGGATTTTGTGGATATAACCCTATGGGATGACAAATATCACCTGTCAAGATCCTTCCCCATACTATTATATAGATTATTGGGGTGAAGGCTTCATCATGGAATCACACTTGGCATTAGAATATGAGAAGAAAACAGGATTGACAACAACTTGGGCTTTCCTGGAGTTTTGCTTTTGGTTGTTTCTTTTTTTCTTTTTTCCCCAAGATGGATCTTCATGTTAGGTAAGTACTTCCCCATGTGGAGGACCTTCATGTCGATTGGTGCTATAGTGGGGTGGACCTCCACTTGAGCTGTCTGAGATATGAGGAGGACCATCATATTTATTTCTCTAAGAATGGGGAGGACCTCCACTCTGGGAGTTGACATATCAGGGAGGACCTATTCTTATATTGGTGTGAACATTAGGAGGACCTCCAAGTTGGCTCTAAGAGTAGGGAGGATCTCTTTTTGGGTGGGATGATGTGTGAGGTGGGCCTTCACACATATCAAATTGGACACATAGAGAACCTCCATACTGGTTGTTGGATGGGGGAGGACCTCCACGGTGGTGAGTATTGGAGCAGTGAGGACCTCCACTGGAGCCTATGGTAACATGAGGAGGACCTCCATATTGGTTGTTGAATGATTGGTGGGGTCCTCCACTCTGGCTAGATTTGGTTCGAGGAGGACCTCCGTGTTGGCCGATAATGATAGCATGAGGAGGACCATTGTACTGATCATCGATTAAGTGGGGATTACCTCCTCTTTGTTCAATGTTGGAGTGAGGATTACCTCCACCATAGATGAGGATGGAGTGAGGAGGACCTTCACATTGATTATCTATGACATGGGGAGGACCTCCATATCAGGAAGCATAGGCATGGGGAGGACCTTTGTTCTAGATTTCGATAAGGTGGGGAGGACCTTCACTTGGACTGATGTTGGGAACATCGGTAGGACCTATATGTTGATGATGGGAGCAGGGAGGACCTCCACTCTGTCTAGAAATCGTACAGGGAGGGCCTCCATACCCGATCTCATCATCAAAGACAAGCTTGTAATGGCTTCTAGATGTTCCAAATACTAAAAGAGTCAACCCCTATTGTCTATTGAAAAAAAGGTCTTGATTACTAATGGGAATTGATGAATCCAAACTCCCCAATAGTAGGGATCTAGTGGAATGCATAATGGGGGAATTCACTATGGGAGCTATATATAATGATGTCCCCTGACAGGCATCATCTTGAGGTTCCACCCGACATTGGAGTTGGGTAATATGGACTAGGGATAGTTGAGAAGGGGTGTAGACCACCTGTTCTTCTTCATGATGGACCATTCATTGGTGGCATTGATGAGACCTAGTGAGAGATCTTCTTGGCAGCTCTAGTTAAGTAGTCATATTTGATACAACTCGGGCATTGCATATCTCATCGGTTTAGGGAAGCGAGTCATAGGAATGATATAGGGAGAGTCACTTAAAGGGTTTTATTGTTATATTGGGGAGTAGTGGATCCCTACATAGGCTATGGGGGAGGTGGTGTCAGTTAGGCATGGAAGCCTCCAAGTTGTGGAAGGTCATTTCCTTCTTTGGAATGACCCCCTCTTTGTTGTACCATCATACAACGGTATCCATCACCCTCCTCTAAATGGTCTCTCAGGGTGATATGGGATGTTTTCATCTGGTATCCATATTCATGAATAATGTTATTACTGGTGTGGTGTCTTACAGGATTTGTGCATTGACATTTCTCTTACCCCTACATCTTCGGGTGAGAGGTAATTGGTGCTGTATCTCTTGGTTCCTTAAAAGTATGAAGATTTAGCTTTCAAAATGGAAATAATAAATGAAATTACAAATTCCACAGTGTCATCCAATCTCTCAAGGATGGAGAGAGAGAGATCTACACTAACAATTTCATGGACCATAATTCCCAAAGAGTGACTACCCCAATTTCAGGCGAGTTCCACATCGGGACCACTACAATGTTAGTGGGCACCAGCACTAGATATCTCAACCTATTCGGTGACATGATCATCTATGGATGTCTCAAACACTACTATTACCCCTATTTAAAAGGATATTTTCACATTAGGTCCACCATTTCTGTTTTTTGAGGATTTTTACAGGGTGCCCCACCTCACAGGTTATTGTTTGTTGGCGTGCACTGTTTCCCCAAATTCTTGATTTCTAAATAAAAGTGTCTTTTATTACCTTTAATGATGATGTATTCTCCTTGATCAAAATGGGATTGTGGGATGTGGACTTCTCATACCTTTGATTCCTCCTTAAAATTCATCACCTTATCTGGGTCTCCCTCAAAGATTTACGTTATGTCCATGGAACTCATTCTCTGTTCTATCTCTTTGTGGGAACCATTTATTTACACTACTTCTTTCTAGAAATTACTAGGGTTTTGACAGGTGAGAAACCTTCATTTGGGGGATTATTCACATTGGGAATCACTATCATGTTTGGATGTTGAAACTTTGGTCATCTGTTTTCTTCCTCACAGGTAGGATTCTCAAAGGTGTGGAACCTAAGGCATCCCATGGTGATCATGAGGTATCTAATTCCAAATGAATATCTTCTAAGGTTTTCCTCAAATATCCCATGTTTGACATGATGTAACAATGTGATAGATCACAATTGTATCATTTTCCAGTGAAATAGTAGGTTGATCAGGATTCTCTCAAGGGTGGATCAAAGGGGTATGTCCCTACGAGGGAATACCAGAAAGATTTACCATATAGATGGGTCATAAAGCCCTATGAGAGAATACCTGGGATGGAACTTCCCATGAAGGTAAGATGTCACATCATGAAGGGGTAAATCCCAAGGAGGGTGGAACCAAGGATTACAAAATGGATCGTTAGAACACCCTATGATAGTGGACTTGGGATGGCATATCCAATGAAGGGAAGATGTCCCACCCTGAAGACCGGTCAGAACACCTATAGAGGTGGACCAGAGGGTTGAAATACTAGGAGGGGGACCATGGTTTACCATTGTTTGGGATTGAAACTCAAAGAGACATCCTACATACCCTGTGTAGAAGGCAGAGACCAAAACCCAAGTAGTTCAATGGAGGATATGGGGCCTACACATTGGATATTCCCTTCACAAGAGGGTTTCTCTTGGTTGGATTGTGTTGTATTTTGTGGGGTTTACACGTGGGGTCTACTCTGGTGCTTCTATGGGAAATGATTGTGTGGATGGGGACTATGTGTAGTAATGAATGATATGGGTGGATTGATGTCATTGGTATCTATTGGTCTGGGTTAAATCAGGATAGTTTATGGGTGATTTTGGTGAAATGGATAAAATAGACAGGATGGATGAAATGTTGGGATTAAATCATAGGGAGGTTTCCTACATATCCAATTTAGTTTGGAATCAGTGAAAATGTAGTTTGAAATGGGGAGTTGGGTATTACACATAAGGAGGAGGCCCATCATGGATAGATAGGTGTCGTAGTCTCCACTAACCTCTTTCCCCTTATGACTCATGATTTGTGTGAGAAGAAATAGGAAGCAATATAATTGACCATTGTTCAGTGAAAGATTTATCAGTGAGAGATGATGTAGGTATTATGCATAGAATTTTCCCATGGAAGATGTCATTTCATTTGAATAGGATACAATTATATGTGTGGAAGATCTCATTCTATGCCATTCATACAAAAATCATCCTACAAAATGTGTGTTAGGGCTTATATGTGGAGACTGCCCGAGGTGTACATAGTAAGAAATCTCAAAGGGAGAGAGACGAAGGATTAAGAGAGCGGGATGTGAGAGGTTCCTATTGCCCATCCCTTATCTGATCCTATATGGGGGTGTCATTCCATATGATGAGGATCTCATTCTATGTGAGGAAGATCTCATTCCATTACAGTCATACATAGGGACATCCTAGGCCAGTCGTACAGGGTGAGAACATTGTTTAAAGTCATGTGTTGATTTTATTGGTGTTATGATGTTTTTTTCATATAACTCAAACATGGGTTACTAGCTCCTCACCCCTTGTACTTACATAATTTTTACTCATCAAACATTGGGGAAGGCAAGGAATCGACAATTCGAGAAGGTGATGGTGTAGATGAGTAGTCACTCATAAGTTCAATGTTAGAGTAGATTTACTAAAAATAAAAATACATTATCATATATATACTAAAAATTAAGAGGTAAATGGGAATTTCAAACCACTCTTAAAGTGGAATGGGACACATGAATTGATAGAACATCTCATATAATGACTTTCAGTGTAGATGAACTAATCCTGTATGGGAATGGAGGATTTGGGAACTCAACCCTCATGAAGAGGTTTCAACAGAGGGGATGAAACATTATAAGGCATAGGAGAAGGTTTGCGAAGTAGGGGGCCTCACTATGAGGTACCTCACGAAGCTTGAGTGCTTCACATAGTTGAATATATTTGTGAAGGAATGATCTTTATGAAATTTTGTGACCCTTTCTTAGTATGAAGTCAAGATTTGGCGGAAGAGTACTTCATGAAGGCTTAATGCTCAGTGAAGTATCAAATACCACGAAGGTTCTTCCTCATCCTTGAAGGTTATAGGCCTTCGTGAAAGGTATCTCCACCTTAGACTAAGGTATTTAGGAATATGGGAAATAGGTTTTCATGGTTCTCAAATACCTTGAATGATTCATTCTCCATTTGGTTAATGGTGCTCAAGTGATTCTATAATCAGGGAATCAAAAGTTGAATGGTCAGGGTTATCATCCCTTGAAATAGGAATGGCCTTGGTATTTATAGTAAAATGGGTATTGTGATTCTGGGAGGTGTGTAGTGAAAAAAATATGATCTCTATAAATGGCCACATCTTGGTCAGACTCATAGATTCATCCATCAACATTTAGCACAGTCATGGGGAAACATCATACTTGTAGTGCTTTCCACCTCTTCCTTGCATGCTCATAGATGGGATTGGTCTCCATGATAAAACTTCAGAAAAGTATACCCTTAAGATGATTTTGCAGCCATTATGATCTTAGATTTGACTCCAAAGAGCTATGGATTCCTCGACTTATCCTAGGACATGCATTTTGGTGACAATATTACCCAAATTTGATCCCCCATAGATCCTCTCTACTAAAATCTTAGTAGGCACAAAATCTTCATGACCTACAGAGTTAGGGTTATCATCAGTATCATCATCAGACCATTCAAGATCCATGTTAGCCCCTTCTATAGTTAAAATGGGGCCAACATTGACTACTACAAGGTCCTCAAGTTTAGGCAATGTATTTGAAATATAATGAGGTGAGAAATCTGAGAAATAATACATGATGCCTATTGGAGTGAATATGACATTACCATGGCCCGGTACCCTATCTATAGTAATAGGTAAGGACGTGACTACATATCATGATGCTTCATTCACCAAAATGATGGATTCATCATCATGGGTATGTGCCTCCTCAAGGGTATCCTCCTCAATCGTTGAAGGACCAGTGTCAAATAACTTAAGGGAGGAAAGTGATGAAGATTCTATAAAAGGAAAGAACTGTCAAAAGAATATGTTGATCAATTCATGATATCAAATGACAGCACAAATATAAACTACGACACATGCATCAGGAAAAAATTATTTCCCTTTTTCTCTTCCTCTCTTGAGACCGAAAGGGGCCCATATCAACCCTCTTAGAAATAGATACTTGAGGTGATGGTTGAGGAATTTATGTTACCATATCCTTCACCATGGTCCTCTAACCCAATGATAGTTTTGTGGACCCAAGGGCCTCATCCACTACACAAATGGGGGTGTTTTGGGGTCGTACCTCATCGACTCAAGAACCACTTCAACTAATTTATTTTATTCTTCTTCTCTTAAGAGTTTCAAAATAAATCCCCTCAATATTAATAATGATGGATGAAAGTGTATAAAAGAGAAGGGAGAAAAGTGAAATACATAAGTAGGGTCAAGGTATTCATTTTATTCATCTTCTTGTTGAACAAATACCATTGTAATCACTACTCATACCATCATTTCAGAGACTTGCTTTTTTGACCAAGATCTGATCAAAAATTACATATATTGGAGCCCCCAGCTCCTAAATATACCTCCCCACATCAGCCAAATCACTATCAAGATGGATATCATAGGGTTATATAATATCTATCCACTCTAGTATGGTTATTAAGGCCTATATAAACATCCATTTATCCCATATATTTTGAGTTATTCCCCACCAAGATTGGATCACTAAGCACCAAACATAATTTGAAACTAATGTAGATGTTTGAGAGGAAGACCTGACACCTTTCAACACAGAAACTTCTTATAGAAACTTTTGTCTCATAGAATAATGAGTGGGTAAAACATGATTATCCTCCAAATCGTGATGCCTACAAAACATTGGCATAGGAGGTGTGGTTTTATCAACCCCATCTTCCTCGATGGTTTTTGCCCGATATCGCATTGAAGGCTCTAGAGCTTCCTCATTGTCACCTTAATTTTGAACCTTTCGACCATGAATATCATGAAAAGCTGTTTTAATATCCATGATCCATTAAATTCCATTATTTATTATCCAATGAGGGTATAGAGGGATCCATGCACTAGCATAATTGGATTTTAACCCGACTGATGCATCTCATAGAGGCAGTGTAATTGAAATTTTGGTCACCTTAATGGAAATAAAGATATATAACTATTAAGCTACCATCAGATGTTTCTAAAGAATAAAAGGAATAGGGGATAGATGATTTACTGCTATATACATATGAAATGGTGAGTAAATTGATATTAAGTATAGGCCTCACAAATGATCTCATTATCAATGTGAGCCGCTAGTACGCTATCCTTGATTGATATCATGTATGACCTCAGTTCATGTTTTTATTTACTTACCTTCATCGGTAAATGTTGGTGTTAGTGGGTTATCATACAAGAAGATGTTGAATTCTCTTGAAATGATCATCATCCTTAGTACATCATCATATGTTAGGCTCATATAATATAAACAAATGGGTGAAATCGGCTGTCAGAGAATTTAATTGGGATTAGAACCACATATAAATTGATGTGTGTTGTAATCCACCCCCAAAAAACTTGAATAGATGCTGAAATTATAAAGGGATATATCCAATTGTACCTATGTAGAAAAAATTAGTAAATTCTATCCAGGACAGGGGAATCCAACCATATGTGTCTGCCTCTTCTAGTTTATCTATGATAACCAATTTCTCTGGCCTCAAACCACCATTAGATTCATATATCAAAAGAAGGCAAATTCTTAGCCACATTATAAGGAATACATCTAGGTGAGTCTTCATAGCAATTTTAAGAATTACTATAATGGACCTTCTCCAGTGTAGGCTAGAATGTGCAGGGAGCACCCCAATTCACTGGGGTGGGGCATCCTATAGGGTGCATGTATGTGGGACAATCTCCTTATTTATTAAGAGAATACATCATCTATGTTCTAGGATATATGTCACCCTTAGATCTATGGTCATTGTTATTCACTTTCTTATCCACCTTAAAGATCTTGTGGTCCAAAATTGGTGTCCTTTAGGAATCATAACACACTGTCTTCAGTGGTATAAAATCATCATACATGTCCCCAAGAATATGGGATTTAAAAAAAAGTATACTTCCCACATGATAACACCAAAATCACCATGTATCATATGGAAAACAATTCAGTGTTCTCTATCATATTAGTAGTTTAGGGATGATCTCTAAGTTCTTGTAAACATAAGTTTTTCCTACACAAAAAAATCTCATAGATATAGAAATTGTATATCTAATTTTTTTTATTATACACATGTATGGTGAACCTTATAGTCCCACATCTACTTGGGCCAAACACCCCCTCTAGAATTGAAATCCTAACCATCCTTAAAACCATGCATCTAATCAATCAATGAAGCACACAAAGTCGAGTCATAAAAATGAGGCTTCGATTACTATATATGTGGCCTAAAATCTAGAGTGAAGCTACTGTGATGGTTGAAACAACCCATTGTAACCATTCCTTACTTAATATAACACCCATGTAGGAAATGTTGATGGAAGGTAAGTTTGTTTACATCACAAGACAAGACACTAGGAAGTAACTCTGATCCCAATGGATGAAGGTGTCCCTCAAAAGTATGTTCTTATAAATGGTATGGTAATCGCTTCATGGGTACTCACATTGATACATTTCTAAAAACTTCAACATATCTAGCATAGCAGACTCAACTATTTCATAGTAATCTGGCCCAACATCTTTGATCATCTTAGAGTAAAGTTTAGTAGCTTGTTTAGTAGAATTCATTAGGGTATCCATTTAAAACCTTAAAAAAGGAATATGGATTTCTTATTAAGTTAAACTATTGAATTAGGGAAGTTAAAATTTTGAATTTTAAGGATTAAAAATTTTAGAAAATGAAAGGAATTATGTATACCCTTCGATCAGGTGGCATGCACAACCCTTTTGACAAAGATTCTAATTTAATCCTCCCGACCAGATTCCTTGCCTAGGATCATTGTTGAGGTGAATCAATGCATCATGGTCGTTCAAGTGGATGTAAAATAGGAAATTATTTATGATACCTTCATGAAATTAGAATAATATTAAGGTCATATGGAAAATCTACATGATGAGAGAAAAAGTTCCAACACAAAAATTGAGAAATCAGTAAGGAGTCAGCTGTATTTATAGACACCATAGGCCTGTGTACCGGACCTTCATCATAGATTTGTGCCAAAGACCATCACACTAAATTTTTTTACCATGCCTATGTTGTTGACCAGTATGGTTACCCTACATGGTTTACCTAATCCACATTATAATAATTTACCTGTGCTACCTTAGGACTAGACCCTCTTCTTTCAATCGGATCCTATCTTGGTGGGGGGGGGGGGGTTAACACTCTATTTTTTCAAGGGGTGAAAATATTATGAAGATAACCTTGATCAAATTAAATATGTGAAGGACCTTATTTAAAATCCTTCTTATCACATGGATGAAAAGGTAATAAAGGGAAATACCTTAGAATAAGGAGGACAAAATAGATGAAGAAAGCAAAGAATCACAAAGACCCAAAAGTTTAGTTCGCCCAAGGTACCCCAAAGCATTGTCTATGTGCAGGCCCCTCTGAAAAAGTTCTATGTGTAGAACGTTTTCATGAAAAGAAGCATTCACCCGTGGTCCCATATTTTCCTATAAATATTCCCTTAGGGTCTTAATTTTGATTGTCAAATTTTTCCCGAAGGCCAATTTTTTCACTGATCACCTTAGTACTTCACTCAAGCCCACTAAAACCTTCTAGGTAGTTTTCTAAAACCAATAAAATAGATAATTAAAGGGAAAAAGTGGAAATTAAATCCATCCAGGTCTTAAAATAAATAAAACATACATGATTCATTCTCCCAACATCTCCTAATTTAATAAGAATAGCGAAAGTCTCCATTCCTCAAACATGAACTTGTGCAAATCACTTCTAGGAATTACTATGGATAAACTTAAAGGATTGAGAAAATAATCTTTCATGTGTATTTAATCCGGTTTTTATTTGCCTAAGGTGACACTAATTCACCCAATCCTACTTGTGCAGAGCACATGGTGCATGATCCCCCTTGGTTCTCCTTACCTTCCAGCCTACATGAGCTATCCATTATGCCTCCCTCAAAGCCACTTATGGCATGGACTATTATTCTTTAGATCCATTTTTTAAAATTTACCAAGTTGAAACCTCCACCTAGACCTCAGGATCTATAAAAACATTGGGAAAGTAACATCAGAGTGTCTCTCATTCGAATTTGTATTTCTACGCTAAGAGGATTCCCACACTTGTCCTACTAGAGGGTTAGTATTCTCATGGAATATGTAGATTTATATATATAAATATAGGAGGACCCTTACCCCAAGGAAAATGTTAAGGAGTTACTAGTCTCAGATTATAGGGATAGTACCATGTTTTTTCCTTTTTGTCTCTGAGACTTGGAGCCTCCAATTCCCAATAGGTAGGGTAAGGTTCAAACTTTCGTTTCCCTTAAACATGGAATGAAATCCTCCTCCCACAAAAGAACCAATTTAGGGCATCCCTCCAGTAGTAATACCCTATCCCTCTATGTAAAAGGATGTAGTATTTCTTCTCTCTACCTCTGAGTCCTTCACTTTCATTACCTCTTCGGAGTGAAGTGAAGAGAAGGAAGTGTCATATCCTCAGCCTCTTCCACTGTCACCCTGTCCTCTTCCACCAGAAAAGGAGGAAAAGTGTGTGGTTTATTGAATCTATCACTTACTATTGTTTCTCCCACTAATCATGAGTCATGTGGTCATAGAGGTTAGATATGATCATGAAAACTAGACGATCCACCAGAAACCATTGAACTATGAGAACTATAATTCCAACTCTAACTAGGATTCATAGGGCACCTATCTAAGGCCCAAACTCATGAAGCATTCTCCTCAAATGTTTTCCCAAACCATAAACCCAAATTTACTAGGGTATCCTAATTATGATTAAGCACTTAAATCCATCATATTTCCCCCCCCCCTTAGGTGAAATCCATAAATAAACCCCAAATTGTCATCATATAAGACATCACTCATGGTCTCTTTTACAGGGCATCTTCTTTAGGAGTAAGCCCCATTTTATTTCTCTTAGGGGACCATAGTCTCCTGTAAGAGTTACCAAACTACATGGGCTTTGATTTCTATTCAAATGAGATATGTATGAATCCTCTCTTAGGTTCAAACCCAATTCCCCAAATCAACCTTGTTCTCTCTAGACCATATCTCCAAAAGTGTTTAATTAAACTTTGAAACTCATATCTCTCCCACTTTCATTAGGCTTATCCAAAATAAATCCCACACCAAACATTAAATAGGCACATTCAGCCTAGACTTCCATGCCACATGATGTTAAACTATATGTTTAGGTCCTTATCACATGACCTTAAATGGTATGATGTGACCTATTATGTAGAACCGAACTACATGGGTTATGATTCCTTTCACAAGGATACATAGGAAGCTCATGTATGGGATAGATCCTAATATCAAAATAAATCTCATATCCTTGTATGAAGATAAATTCTAGAGTGACCTCCATCTCCCTGGATGACAATAATCTCCATAGTTCCACACTGTGTTCCTAGAAAACTTTTATCACCGTAATAAAAAATAAAGAATCTAAAAGTAGTAAATAAGAGGATACCATTGACAGAGAAACTTGAATATATATAGATATATCCATTTATGAACAAACTTGAATTCATATAGATGATTCTTAATTCCATTCATCCTAATAATTAATTTCTAATTTCAAAAGAAACCCAAATCATACATGGGAATTAATTAAGTATTCATGAACATATCTTAAATCAATAAAAGGGTCCCTAAGTAGGCAACAATTACCCCAAAAGGGTATGATGAACCTGACCTCCCATCCTCTCGACCAATGTGAGTTCTTAAGCATTATGCGTCAAAATCCCTAATTATAACCTACATTTGGAAACCAATTCACATGATTACAAAACCATTGGGTATTTTCGGTTCAATTAAAAAAGCCATTGGAAACCATTCATAAATAGTGATTCCTAACAAGAAAACACATTTTTATTGGAAAAAAATGCTAAACCCAACGTGAATCCATAAACAAGATGATGGTGTTACCCATCTATTAGGCCCCTTTCATTGAAATTGGGATATACAAGGAAATCATTCATGCCTATGTTCATCCAAAAATATGCTACTTTAATCGGTTTTTCATTATCACATCTGTCATATATTCAAGTAATCATTTTTCGAATTCCCTTTTATCCAACAGCTTTTTTTCATATTTTTACCAATGAATGCCCCATCTGTTACTCAGGATAGATCATCATCTGCATAAAGTACGTCGTCAAAAACCTATTATCTTCAACACTGGGTCTCAAATTCACTATCTCAAGAGTGCCATCATCATTATTCCATCCCAATCCTAGAGGCCACCTGATAGGCCCTCTATCTCAACATGAACCCCTCATCATCCAATCAGCAATGACTGGTGGTTCAGAAGTAGACAGTGTCAACCTCAATCTTCAACTATTTCAGAATCATAACCCTAGAATGCAACAACTAGTCCATCTCATACTTTAGAGAGGTGGATCAATAGGCCACCTTCAGCCTCATTCCAAAGACACAGGGGTCCTTCTCATGGGCTCCTACCAAAAATCACCTTTCCCAACACTGTTCGGTAGTAAACCGTAAACATGATGAGGGTGGCTACTTCAACTTTCTGACCCGGTCCTTCAAACATGGTCATGCAAGATGGCTCACTAGGGATGGAAAAAAGGTGAATTGGGATTAGGTTCACACCTTTTTCCCCTCTAGAGATTCCCACCAACAAAATTTCTCACATACACTCATCTTCTTCATTTATCCAACTAGTAGACTCATCTGGAGGCATTCAAAAAAGCTAACCAACCAAATACGATGGAAACCATCTAGCAGGAACATACACATGCCTGTAACCACCAATCCTACCAACAAACTCATATGGCAGCACCCAAAGAAGTCTATTATCCATGTTTGGCAGCGAACAATGAGTAGGAACACACACCTACCATAATCCACAAACCCTTCTAGTAGCTTCATCTTGAATCACCAAGAGAAGTTAGTCCTAATATCCTAATGAGAAGTAGGGGAAGACTCAACCCTCTTCCCCCACACATGAGTACTATCATTATCCACTAGAAGGAATGGGGAAACTAGAGTAGGAACATACACCTACTCTAGATACAAAATGGATTTATATTCCCATTACAGTCACTAAAGTCACCAAGAATATCCTAGAAATGGTGAAAGGGGAGACACAAATCCCTATCCATATCATAGAAACTTTCCAAAACATCATAATGTTTATGAAAATAGTACCTGAGGGATGGACACATAACTTTTTCCCCATAGGTGGGATGACTCATAAGTATGTCACCCCAGAGTAGATACATACCTATGCTCCTATCCATGAGGGTCATGGGGAAAATAACCTCATATCGTATAGATAACCATATTTGGAACATACACATGATCCATCTAGAGATAATTCGAATATCCTAATGTCCACTCCAAGGAAGAAACATACACCTTCCGATGGCAACCAAATCTCCCAGAAAGTGGCCCCAAATTCTTATAAGAAATAATCCATGAAATAATATTATAAATCAGGGTTGGATAATCATGATCCGTTCTACGAATCGAATCTACTTATATCTAGTGTTCTTGAAGACCTCAGACATATAGATGTGGTGACTCAAGATCTTACCCTACCATTACCAAATTATGGGAGTAGTAGTAGTAAATATAAAGGTCATTATCTAAAACTTCCTCATTAAGGATTTCTTCATAATATTCCAATCAATCTCGAGATCATATATCTTTATGAGAGACATGGAAACCCTCCATGTGGCCAAAAGACCATGGATAAAGAGGGTTTTCCGCTTTCTCAAATCCACCATGATGTCCCTCCCTATGATAATGTTCACTGTGAAAGTTATCTTCAAAGTATTGATTCAAATTGTTAAGAAAATTCTTCAACATATAATGTAGTGATGAGAAAACCCTCTTTTCATGAGGCAGTTGCAAAAAAAATACAAGTCATTTTTTATGCCTTGTCACTGGAAGGTGAAATCCTTTCTCAAAAATAAGATAGACCAAGGTGACAATCATTCTCTAAACCACCCTTGGGAAACTTACCTTTTAGTGCAATAGATTAAAACCCTACTGATCTTGTTGATTCTGATAAAATGAAACAAAAATTGAAACTTTGGTCCAAATAAGTAGAAGAGACTATAGAGAATGATGTAGAGGATATTTCAAATGTCCATATATTTTTATTTGGGTGTCCATTTGGGATCTACCACATATAAAATAAAAACTTGTAAAGAGATATATTCTTTGGTGAATATAGAGAACCTAGATTTCTATTTTTTGAGGTAAAAAATTTCCCTATAGGGCCTTTGAAACTGAGTTTTTAGTTGGGATACCCTATTTCTTTTAGTATTTGATAGTATTTTAGATTCCTTAAAGTTAGTCTTCTTGTCTGATTTTAGTGGGGGATGAATTTATTCCTAGGGGTTACGTTAATATAAATATTATTTTTTACAAAATTTATCATTATTCATGATGTATTTTTATTTATAATTAAAAATACACATATTTTTTTATATTTGCTTATAAAAAAATAATTTTATAAATACATATTTACATAAAATTTTATTTCTAAATATATAAACCATATGGAGATAAAAAATTATTATTCCTTTTATTTAATGTAAAAAATTATCCATTTTATTTACCTTATAAAAGGAATTAATATGTATATATAAAGTTTATGTGTATATATGTGTGTGTATTAATAAATATATACATATTTATATTTATATTTTAATATATATAAATGAATATTAATGTTTGATATATTTAAAAATTATTAGTTTATATATATATATATATCACACGCTTCTAAAAAAATGTATGTAAATATATTTTAATTAATTTAAATATCATAAAATGAAAAATAAAACAATGTGGGGTAGTGGAAATGGAATCACATTATAGAAGGAAGGTCCTAGGTTTGAGTCCAAGCATGCACGGGTGGGTGGTAATATATCTAACATAGATAAAGGGGGGTTATAAGAACTATTAGATTTGGGTTGGGGTATGAGAGTGGTGGTTTGGTAAGAATGGATAGTGTTGAGAAAGGGGGCTCACGAGGCCTGAAAAATGTGTCACGTAAAAAATCATTTTTTCCAAATTTTATCAACTCTATGAAATAGTATTGATAAACACCCATTTATCAATTCTAAATAGAAGTGTTGATAAAGGGTTCCTTCCTCACTAATTTTTTTATGATAAAAGAACCATTTATCAATTTAAAAAACACTGATAAATTAACCCTTTATCATCTCAATAGAAACACTCTGTAAAAAGATTCCTTTATCAGTGTATTTATTTAAAACAGATAAATGGTTGATTTATCATCACTTTTTCCAATAACTAATTAAGGTCATCTTTTAACATCACTTCAGTAGTCAACAATTTCTTAGTGCTGATAAAACTTCTTTCTATCACTATAAAAATATAGTTTTATAGTAGTGATAGGATCCCATTTTGAGTATCTTTTAGTTTAAACTGTGATGAGGGAACCCATGTAGTGATTTGAGGACTCTTATAAGGTGTTTTGGGGTGAGAGATATATTATAGATATTTGATTCCTCCTATTATTGGTTACTATTATCTCATGATGGGGAGACATCGGATAAGACCCACTTGAGGATCATATGAAATGCTTGGTGGACATAGTATGGGCTTCCAAAGACCCTATCAGATGTATCTCGTAATTGTCCTTGTTTATTGGAATTGATACATGTCTTGATGAGACGAATTTTGTCGAGTGTTCAGACCAACCTATAGGGAGACCTTAATATGAGATGGGTCATGTCCTATCTCTAAGGAATTATGCTTATGTAGCTTTTCCTTATAGGATATATCCCTTTCAAGATTTTAACCTCTCACTTATGAGGCCTTAATATGGTAGAGACATGGTTGTGGGATGTGTTTACCCCAATATATTTCTCTTTCCAAGGATCCCATGTAGGATTCATCTACTTTCATAATCCTTCCAAGGATCTTGTATAGGATTCATCCACTTATACATTCTGAATATCTCGAGTAGGATGCCTCTATTTACTCTTATTGAGAATATCGTGTAGGATGCCTCTAGTAGTTTACTATTTATAATGATCCCAAAAGTTATGTAATTCCTTAAATTAGGACATACGAGATCCCAAGATGGATGCCTTTACTTATGTGTGGAACTTTATGATCCCAAGTAGAACTCATCTACTATGTTTGATTTAGGGGACCTTCTAGGCACCTCAGTGACTGACTGAACCTGATCTAGTTTGTTATGGGTTCGGTTAGAGATTCTTATGGGTGTCACCTTATAACTCATACTGACCTGAAATCCAGAGAAGATATGGAAGTAGTGGTAGTTTTTGACATCCTTCCACCTTCACACTTTTATTTATACATTGGTGTGGTTACTCTTGATGAAACTATGAGTCCTAGAGGAACTTCCAGTAACTTAGCCCATGGGGATTGATGAAATTTATTGTTATGATGGAGATTTCCATAGGGACTTCCTTCTATTTGTATTTTGAGCCTTTTATTGGTTATTTTGTGTTGGGATTCCCATACATACTTATGGGGATCCATTTTACAAGCCTTACATTATGGTATGATGGACATGGAATTATTCATCATTTATTAAGATAGGTTGACATGGAGTTTCATAGTGATTTTAATGGTATTGGTGGACATGGTGTTTCATAGTGATATGATTGATATTAGGGGACATGATGTTCCACAATGAATTGATTGATATTGGTGGGCCTAACATTCCATAGCAATACCAAGAGGTACATCATATGATCATGCCTATGAGGTTACATGTTGACTATTATCATATCATGATTCTCAAATTTTCTTCACTTTATTTGGATTATGATCTTAATTGATGAGATTTTGGACATGAAATTCCTTATATTTGATTTATATTAGTGCATATAATGTTCCATGATGGTATGATTGAGATTAGTGGGAATGGAATTCCATATATGTAGTTGAGATGTTGTAAAAAGAAATAATCTTGGATAATATACATTAGGTGTTAGGTGTAAAAATGAGGCTCTAGACCCCATCATTGTTGTTTCATAGATAATTATTGGACTGATACTCAAGGAACTATCATTTATAATATATGTCCATATTTCAGACATACATGTCGAGGTACCTTGTCATAAATAGAAAGGGAGTGATTAGGTTTGGTTAGCATTGTTAGTGATATGGGACTCTTATGTTAGTTGGGATGCACAATCATAGTGACATTCTCATATACATTTATTCCACTGTAGAAGTAGGTATCATAGATCAGGATCGCATACCAAAGGATCGATAGTGGATTTATATTTATTTTATTTCTATTATGTTTCATCTAGGCTGAGCATATTGAATGGTCATGAATTTATGATAGTAGATTATACGCTCACAATTGATGGTGGCCTATGGATATTTATTTATAACCACCATTATGTGGACCTAGGTTTTCATGAAAAACTTATGTATTCTTTCATGTTGATCACTAATAAATGATTGGTATGGTCGAGGCCTAGGGATTTATGATTGAGCATAGCCATATGAGTGGATTCTATTTGGTCAGATTGGAGCATCTCTTAGCACTGAATTCCATTTTAAGCCACAAATGGACCACATTGGGTAACCTAAATTCATAATCCAACTCAACAAATCATTTCGAGAATGCCAAGGATGGTGCATGTAAGTTGTGAGTTATTCCTAAAAGATCGAAATCCGCATGCAATATCCTTGTGTGCCAAATATGATGTCAATTTTTCACCCTTCCACAAAGGTCACTCAAACATCCAAGGTAGCCATTTGAAAGACATTCACATTTCATGTAAGGAACTTGATCTACACACAACCCTCCTAGGTTCCAAATAAAACTTCAACCAATCCCTTGCGTGCTCGTTTTTCATGGATAAGGATAGGGTTGCATAAAAGACAACTTTAGAGCACCATCATTGATGATTTAGGCTATAAGTAGAACCTCTCCCATTTATTCAAGGTGATCCTCTAGAATTAAAATTTGTGCCCTTCTACGTGTAAGATTTATCTTCCATAACATCACAAAACTATGAAAAACCCATGGTATAAGATCTTGTGCAACAAGTTACACATAGTTCATCCCCTTGTGTGGCCCCATAGTTGTGTAATACTCACCCGAACTCTTTCAACCAATGTCATGTGTGCTTAAAGGATCATCCTATGAACAACCTTGACCTTGCATGCCATCCAATGATATTTCATGCATACCTTAACTTGTGTGGAAACCCTGATCTTGTATGCACACCTTCTTTAAAGCTCTATGCATAGCCTCAATGTATGAGTAGCATGTTTGGGAACCTTTTTCATGAAACCCTCATGCCTGAAATGATCCTTTTTCACCCAACCCTCTAAACATGGGCACTTCAATTTCATGGTCCCTTTCAAGTTGTCCAGTATTCCCCTAGTGCTTGCATTTTCATACCTTTTTCTTATTGTAATAAGTAATATAATGGATTTTTTTCTTAGAAATGGAACACTAACATGGAAATTTTTATTAACCAATCCTCTGAACTGTTACACCCTATAATTTCTAATGTCATGACCCACCTAAGGGTGCATGAGATATGGTTATGTTAGCCTACGGGGTAAGGAGTGATTCCCCCATGTCCACACTGCACGATGTAAAAATAACTATAACCAACATCCTCATCACCTGATGTAAAATTCTAGTCTTAACATGTGTCATAAATTTTGGATTCCTAGTGTAGGATAATCCTAGGATGCCACCTTCTTCCCCACCATGGGATGATTATCACATATCAGGTAGCTTTCATGTGTCTTACCCACACACATTGTTCCATATGAATAAGATTCTCCATGTATGACTCATAAGGAATGAGATCCTCCTCCCATGGAATGAGATCCTTCTAAAAATGTATGACATCCACCTTTGAGAAGTTTCCTTGTGCATTCCCCACATCATCTCTCATTGGCGTACCTTTCGTGAAATGAGTGTCGAGTCTACTGGCTCCTCTTGTTTCTCATGTAGAACATGACTCAATTGGGATTAGAGGTTAGTGGTGACCATGAAATCCATCCTAATTTCCCCTCAACTAGGCCTATTTAGGTGTAATCCTCAACTATGTCCCCCCAAATGGGAAGCTCTTATGTGTATCCCCCAACCACATGATCCACTTCCATGGGCTTCCATCTCAGGTGTAATTCCCAACTTTCCAAACTATGTGGGATTTTATTCCCAACTAAATGGGATATATAGGAATCCTACCTAAGATCCAAACCTCGCACTCCATCCACTACATCCATATCCATCCTGCTTTTCACAAGGCTACCACATCCTGGTAAGATCATGTCCCTACTCAGAGACCACATCTCCTTCAGGTCCTTTTAGTCCTCTTTCATGCATAATCGCTAACCACATAATCACTGCCTCTAGAAGAACATAGGGAGATCAATATATAATCCCCACACCTTATGACCAATATAAATCCTCTTATGAAGGCCACCTTACATGAATAAGACCCAAACCATCCATCATCAACTCACCCTTCACAGCATGAGCATCCTTACCACATGATGTTAAACTACTTGGACCGGTCTTGTCACACGAACTTAAACTAAGGCATTGAAAAATGTGGTTTTTGAACCATATATTCTAAATAGGGTATATAATATGACTCTCTAAGGTTCAATCCTGACCAATGGTAAACCAAGGTTATCCCTCTTAGGTATGTACTTCCTTGATCCACCTTCAATTGTGTTCTGGTCATTATTTACTGTTTAAACTATTCCATTTATGGGACACTCCTCTTGGATCTTCCTCTGAAGGGTGTTCCGATCCATCTACCGGTAAACTATATGGTGCTCCCTCCTTCAAACACACCTCCCAGACCCACCTCTATGAATCATTCTGAGCAGTCTCATTCCATATCCACAAGATTTTAAGCTCACGACCTATCTCATAATGCTACCTCATGTTAAACATGGGAAGCCTGTAGTGAAATCCTTCGAATATATTCAATTATTGAACCAAATACCTCATGATAAACTGGGGATGCCTAAGGTGAATTCCTTGAAAGATATGTGCCTTTTGCGGTAGATAAATCGTGATCGTCATGGGATTCCTTTTGTTCTGTAATTAAATATACCTCCATGAGATTCCCTCATATAAGGAATAATACAGGAGAATAA
Organism: Viscum album; assembly: GCA_963277665.1. Lineage (NCBI taxonomy): Eukaryota > Viridiplantae > Streptophyta > Magnoliopsida > Santalales > Viscaceae > Viscum > Viscum album. The sequence goes on from OY728149.1 coordinate 165,380,508, forward strand.
TGTTCCTAAATTCCATACATGCCAGTAACTACCAACATGAATTCTCTCTAGACTGAAGTTTGTTTCCCTATCAAGACCCACTAGAATGTCCATATAGAAATAGTGTAATTAACCAAATCCCAAAAATATATTTCTCTAAGAATACGTTCCTTGAACAAGACTTAACTCTATGAGGGAGACCTGGACTAGGAAAATAGTTCGAAGAAGTAATCCATGGAAGGAGGAATCAACATCCCATCATATCATTTCAATAAAAAAGAATACATGTCTATTGAAATTGATGAAAGATTCCCACTTTAGAAAATGGGGATGCGGGGAAAAATTGTGATGCCTTCATGCATTGACATGTCGTAGTGGTGTGCCCCAACGAATGAATCAGAAATAGAAATGGTAAAATTTATGTGAAGATTTTATCCTTAGGCCATGGGGATTATCCGTATTGGTCATCAGATTTGGGATTATACTGAGGCGCTACTGACATCTGGACACCACAAAAATGGTGAACCCGACATGAATCTATTCTTCCCAACATGGGGACTAGTAGAATTAGAGGAATCAACATATTAGAATGTCACCAGATCTAGTTATCCAGTTCCATGACCCACTAAGAAAGTAGTAAGTCGGGCATGGAACTCACTAGAAATTGGTTCATTTAAATGTTGGGAATTCTGGTATGTGACATCATTAGTATTAATCTATCTCTCTCTCTCTCCTTCAATGGAAGATCTGATGATGACGAGGTATTGGGTATTTCTTAACTTGTTTCCATAATGAATTCTGAATCCTCTTGGATTGTAGGACCCATTATACAAGAAACTAGTCACAAAACACCCGAATACATAGGGGTAGGAGAAATGTCAACATGGAAATACCGAATGAAAACACCTCTACTACAACATCCACTATTCTACGAGCTATTAGGTTAAAAATCCTCATCTCACCTTTGGAGGTCATCCAGAAGAGGGTGATGGAAACACTTGTACAACAATATTAGAAGTAGGGTTCATTCCCATAAGGGAGATGACCATCCTAGGCCTGGATTATTCTTCACCTCATCGATAACCCCCAAGGGCTGCACAATAATCCACGACTCCCTATTCTAATTGACAACTGCTTCAAAGCCTCTCTCTGGAGCAATTTTATGACTCGCTCCCCTATACTGAGACTATGGGGGATGGCTAAGTAACCCTAGATATGATTAATACTTGGGAGACACCATGGAGGGATCCCACCAGGCCCCATCAGTGCAAGAAGTGATCGGTCTTCCAGGATGAGGAACGTGTGGGTTATACCCTTGCTCCACAGGTCACGGCCTGAACCACCTGATGCCAATGTCGGGAAAAATCTCTAGATAATGCCCGTTATGGGGAATCATATTCTACAGATCCAGTGGCCCCTTCCACCATAAATGAATTATTCTAGGTTACTAAAATATACATGTAGGGATACATCCACATATGATTAGGATCAAGACCCTAGACACACTACCAGCAGGTTGGGTTGACTCTGTAAATTGGCAGTGCCACTTACATCCAATACGGGCAAACCCATAATGATTTTTTTAATGCACAGGTCCTCCTCATTACATCACCAACTCAATAGGAGGTCTTTCCACTCTCACGACCAGTGCGAAGAACCTCCTCATGCTATTCCTATTTCAAATGGAGGTCCTCCCTACTTCATCGACAACCATTATGGAGATCCTCCCAATGCCTCTACCACCAACCAACATAAAGGACATCCTAGTTTTTTTTTCAATCAGCATGAAGGTCCTCCCTATGAAACTCCCAAATCAATAGGATGTCCTTTGTGATTCAGTATTGTTAAAAGAAGAGGTACTCCTCATTTCATTGGTGATTAATAGGAATTTCATCCTCGTGCTATCACCATCGGCCAGCACAGAGGTCCTCCTCATGTTGTTGCTCACTAATGTGGAGGTCCTACACACTCTCTCAATAGTTAACATAGAGTTCATCCCTATCTAGTAAGAATCAAGGATAGTGGTCCTCCTTGTATTCCATCTCCCCAACATGGAGGTCATCCATGTGTCTAATTTGATCATTTTGAAGGCCCTCTTCGCACTTCTTCACACCAAAGTGGAGGTCCACACCATTCCTACAATAGTCGATGTGATGTTCCTCCTTGATATGACAATAACTGATATAGAATCCCTCCTTGTATCCTAACTGATCAAATTAGTGGTCCTCCCCATGCCATCACCCAACAGTACAGAGGTCTTCCCTGTGCCAAACAATTCCTCTTCCTTGAAGAATCATCCTGGGGTAGAAATATGAACCTCTACCACTAAAGGAAATGTTTAGGGAAGTACCAATCCATTTTCAATACCATTTTATTTTTAGATTCTGAGTAAGAATGAGACTTGATGATGTAAACTTCACCCCATTTATTTTAATTGAAATCTAGGGAAATAACACACTAAGTGATGTTTGTCATCCTGAAATGTGAGATCCAAAAAATCCCCAAATCCCTACGCGTGTACATGCAAGTAGAGGAATATTTTTATCCATTATTGGTTATCATGGAACATCCATCTATATCATCACTAGTTTCATTCTCTAGCTCTACTTATGATCACAAAGATCTATTCTAGAATGGGGTAGATGATGAAAATCCAGTAGACCAGCCAATGAGTTCCACTTACCTCAGATATGAGTTAGTGGTGAATGCACTATCCTATTAGGATGTAATGATGTGGTTGAAACCAACCTTGAGAGATAACCCAACGTGTAGTGAGAAATTGATTCACATAGTAGATCCTCCACTAGTCATCCCACTACCACACTAATCCATATTAGTTCCACTACCAATCTTCAATCAATAATCAATTGATGCATTGGTTAACCAAGGGTATGGTCCCTCTTCTGATCAAGACATTATGTGAGATACTTTGATTAATGATCAGTTTTCAATGTAATTATATCCAAATGTGACTTCCAACATCGACATCCTATAGTCCCTCACTGAGGACCTAGTTGCATGCTTCCACATGACTATCTGGATAATTTATTTTCACCTCTGTGACTATCATTTGGTCTACCCATGAAGATAGTAACATTTCGATGCATTGATAAAAAGTGTTATATGGTTGATTTTGTAGCACTACCAGTGGCTCCGTACCCTGTGTCACCCAAAAACCACTAGAACCTCCAATAGAGATGCATCAAGAGATTCATAGTGCTCTGAAAAATCATAGAAGAGGGGTCTCCGCAAGTATAAATTCAGGGTAATGGGAAGTACGCTACTCTCCATTTTATCCATTTCATGAGGTATCCTAACTTACCAATTGATATTGAGGATATGACTCTAGGTATAGTTACATTGAATATAGTTTATCTGGACTTGTCTAAGGTGGATGGGAATCGCACAGGATCCTCCAAAGATAACCCACCCCCTAGGGAAGTACAGAAGTAGGAGGATCCTCACACACATGTTCTCACTCAACATAAAAGGTAGTAGATCGATGTAGGCAACCCCTCTATATCATTTCCCACCAATCAAAAGTCCAATAAGGGTAAATACCTAATCATTACCTCTAATCCCTTTGATCTGTCTCATATTGTGCTGATGATAGAGGTTGATCATGCAATCACCAATTTTCTCCATTAGGTCGGGGATCTGAAGTGGGTCATCGATGAGATACTCACTGAGTGGCTCCTAGACTATGGTACTCCTTGATAGGATCTTGTTACACCTTCACTGGGGTAGTAGGTGCATCCATAAGTCCTTCTCGACCAGTTTATCTAAATTGATCCTAAAAGTCTCACGCATCTCGACAGGTTAGAGATGGTAGCTTATGCTAATAAATCACGACATGAGTCACTTATTTCACACAAGGAGCATGATAAACTTTCTCGAAACCTAGATATAGCTTCTCTGTGAGACACCAGGCATACCTATAGGGTTGATGAGCCTTTCAATGTGTTGGTGGTTAGAAATTATCATCCGGACATAGATCCTCGACAAGATGATCTGATGGATTCTCTCATTTCTCGCCTTGAATCCCTATATAAATGAGTATTGGGAATCAAACCTGATGAAAATCTATATCCTAAATAGATGGATGATATTCAAGTAAACCCATATTTTTGGAAGTCCATAGTAGCAAGAGACCACTAAGATCCAATGTTTTTTTCAGGTATTGGATGGACTTAGGATCTTAAGGTGCACTTAGTTACCCAACAAGGTCTATCAATGGTTGGGAAGTCCTTCACATATAGTTTCTCTACTAATTCAGCTTCACCGCATGCAAGAAAATCATATTCAAACTCTTTATGTGAAAAATAAACTAACTAATGAGTGAGTCACAAGCTTCATCACCCGGTGGAAGGGACTCACGTATTCACTCAATATACCACTAACTCAATATTAGTTTCTAAAAATGTGGGGGGGGGGGATGTCAAGACTAAACAAGTTTATACCCACATCACTCATAACTTCCCAAGTGGATACCGAGATTTCTCAGACAAGGACCAGTGCCTAGAGGAAGCCTTGTAGTTGGCCAATCTGCCACATCCAATTTCTTATTCATGCTTCATCGAGAAGAAATTATAAGTTAGATATTACTTCTTCCTTGTAGTTAGATACCCCCAAGATGCTAGAGTTGTTTCCAAAAGATCCATACCAAGCGCACCCTCTCTAGGTACAGCAGCCTCACAGGCCTAGCCTCACCCATTGTAGAATAAGTAGGCACCTCCTCACTAAGAGCAGTCTCCTAGAGTGAGTGTGGCTCCACCCCCCCCCCCCATCAAGATCAAGCCCCTCATTAGTTCCAACCTACTAGAGTTCCCTAACAAGATAAGAGAAACTATACAAATTCCTTTCAAGATGCTTAGGTTCCTGGTTATTTCTATAATTCCCTAGAATAGTGGATTCTAAAGTTACCACTATATAAGAATCCCCATGATTCCAAGATCACTGGTCACCCTAACCATTTCCCCTAACACATGATCCTTGTACAAACCATCAAGAAATTACTTGTGTTCAATGATTGGCTTCAGGACCAAGTGGATAATGGTTTGGTCAAGTTGGAAAATGTTCAAGCATAGGTGGCACACGTCTTTACCATTCTTGATAGTGATAGAGAAGTAAAATGATAGCAGTTTTCCAACCATGGAACTCAAATGTATGATGATTAGTTATCTCTTAGGGTAGTTTCTCATTCCCATGGTGTCATTATATCCTATTAGGATAGTCGGAGCCACTTGAGGTCTCCATTACTTCTCTTGATGATTCTTCTATATCCACATCACAACCTTCTAATTTTGAGAAGAGTATGCGCTGACAGCATAAGAGAAATCAAATATCCTCCCCATTGGTGTCGATTTATTTTCTAACTCTATAAGGTTTCATGATCCTATAATTGGAAGTCTCTCCCAGGGTTCACCCAGCATTAAAATACCCATCCTCGGATAATGATATTTAATATGACTCCATGAATACTATCGATTTGGTAGATCTCTTCATGGTCCCCGATGATGAGGAATGTTAGGAATATCCCCCAAGGTCCCACAATATACATCATTGGAGAAGAATTAGAGGATAAGAAACTTTAGGAATTCCCATGCTAGTGCTTCATTCCGTGTTATGCATACTACTGAGACTAGACAACAGATTCTCTGAAGATCATTGTAGGCATAGTCCTCCCTAGCTGCTTTATCAAACACATCACCACAACTAACTATGCTAATTGACTAGGTAGAATAGTCATAGTCACATCTTGATTCACCATATCTAGTTAAATTCAATCCTTGTCCAGTTGAAAGTCAACCAGTAGTGGTTCTGGGTGATTTGTTTTTTAGAAAAAAGACATTTCCATCATGATATAGAGACCATTGGTTCATATATTAGCACCCATTGTGCCTCATTTCAAATAGAGACCCCATGTAGGCATAAATGTGTGTTTGGAAGGGATGTATGAAGTGTTAAAGAACCTCTCTACCATTCCTGCAATGATCTAAATTCACAAGGCCCTCCGCCCCTCAAAATAAATTTTTAGTCCCTTGTAGATGCCTTCGGGATCCCCCTCCAGTTAGAAATAATGGTAGAGGCCTCATAAACCTTCCATGATGAGGAATTAAAATTATCATAATGCCCGTCCATCATTTTTTATTATCTAATGATCATGAGGGATCCATTATGAAGGGGGGAATCTAATTGTTGTATATCACCTATCAGTTCAATGGAATGGAAGTGTTTCATTGTCTTGTCAACACAGATTCTGGGATCATTCTCATCCCGACCCAAGAACTCTGTATGCTAGGATAGAAATAAGATGACTTGAGTCCCTATGTCCATAAAATTCAAGGTTATGATAGGATCGATTATAGACTATGTTGAAGAATCGGGTTGAAGGAATAATTTGGTATATTCATAGAAAACTCCAAGTTCATGGTTTTCTCATAGGATACCACCTACAACATGTTTATGGGTAGTCCCTAGCTTAATATTCATGTAGCAGTACCCTCCTCGTATCACCAATTCCTCAAGTAATCCCTCAATTATCAAGTAGGAAATCTCCAAAATGATATGTCCCCCTTTGACTTATGTGAATATCTTTATATGGATGTTGGATATTATAAGATAAAGGATAAGTAGGTTCAAAAAAATGATTTTTAGAACACAACTATTGCAACCAGCCCATGGATAGACCTATACAATGCTTTCATCCTCACAATTCACTAGTTGTAGGATACAATGTAAGACATAGTAAATTACCTTTTCATTTTTAGGATGAAAGGGAACCACATCCCTAAGTATAAGGAACATATAAATATTACTATATACTTATAAATGATCATTCCATGCTGATATTAGAATCCCCATTCCCTGTGAGGTACCATGATATTCATCCCATGGATACCATTGTATATCAAACTAGCATGTTTCTCTAAGCCATGATAAATCGACAAAAGGAGACCCACCACCTAACTTTGATATCAATAATAGTCCCCACAGTCAATGTCCTATTGGAATTGACATGGAAACCTATATCACCATGGTATTGAAAGAGAAATAATTCCTCAATGAGGATTACATATCTCCCCATGTCATAACCAACAATCCCCTAAGATCATTTGGTTTGGATGAGCCATATCCTCCCATTGATTCCCCTATCTCATATGATGAATAGGATTTGAAATATGCTCCTCCTACATTCTAAGGGGAATCTCCACTATCATTTATGATCTTGTTTATGTGATCCTTGGTATATAGGTTGATCTAAGGCCAATGATGATCATTGAAACCATGATAGTGGAGGAATAATAGCACTACATGGGTTTCCTGAAGCAAAACCAAGATGTGTTTTCCTGGTGTTATAATGTCATGACAGGAGTAGACACTTAGGTCACCATCCATAATCTTGACCCCTAGTGAATCATCACCAATTCATGAAAACTCCCAAGAAAATTAACCCATATCATGGTTCAATGGTCGAGGTCGAAGTTGATAAGCTTATCAAATCCAACTTCATCAAGGAAATTCAGCACCCCAAGCATCTAGCCAACATCATTCCAATTAGGAAGAAGAATGGGACGATTTGAGTATTTATCAACTTATGGGACCTCAATAGGCCTATTTCAAAGGATTATTTTCCCCTTCTGGTGATAGATCTATTGATCGATGGCAAATTTTGGTTCCAAGATCTATTCTTCATGGATGGATATTCTGGGTACAAAAAAAATTATATTTCCTATAAAGAAGTGTATTCTACCTCATTTAGATTACTGCAAGGAACCTTTCACTATCAAGTAATACCTTTCTATCTAATGAATATAGAAGGCACTTATTAAATATCCATGCACCATATATTCAAACTAATCCTCGGGATGCTATTGAAATGCTATGTGGAAGAATTTGGGGACAAATCCCACCAACATCATAACCATATTAGATATCATGAGAAATTTTTTGTCTTTCTCTGCTCCTAGCATCTTTTGATGAACCCCTTGAAGTGTTCCTTTGGGGTTACCTTTGGGAAGATTCTTGAATTCATAAATAGGTATAAAGGCGTCAAGATAGACCAAGAAAAGATCAATTCCATCAACTATATGCCTCTTCCAAGATACCTATAGGAGCTCCAGAGCCTCAAAGTACACTTGGAATATATATTCCGATTCATTTTCAATCATTCCAGAAAGTGTAAACCCTTTTCCAGGCTCAGTAATAATGGTAACGTCTACCAATGGGATGAATATCATCATACCACCTTCAAGGAAATGAAGAAATATCTTCTACAACGTATGGTTCTGATTCAAACCATATTAGGGAAGACTCTGTATCCTAAAATGATTCCACGGTACCCTTATCTACTAGAAGAACAAAAAAAGATGAGAGAATAATTTATACTATCCCAGTCGTGTGCTCCTTGATAAAGATTCTAGATACACTCCTATATAGTGTTTCCTCATGCTAGTTTTTGTAGTGTATAAGTTGTGGAATTTTTTATAGCATCATGGTATTTATATATTTTCCATTGTGTATCCACTAATATATATCCTATATCACCCGAAGTTGATAGGATGTATAGAGTTATAGGCAATGATCCTTCAGATGTTTGGCATCAGTTTTGCTTCGTGGAAAGATTTCAGGGTCCAAGCACTGGTAGACTTTCTAGTTTCCCATCTAGCCCCTGAGGAATTTTTCTAGATGTTGATTTCCAAGAAGATTCCATCCTTTTAGTGGCTATTTCATGCTGTGATGGAAGATTCATTTCGATGGTGCCTCCAAAATCCTAACCAGTGGAAGGATCAATGATCCCAAGCTCAAAAGAGATGGTCTATGGATTATCATCATCACACCTAAACAGGATGTCTTTCCCTACACATTATTATTATCTGAAGGCTTCACTAAGAATGGGGCAGAGTATGAAGCACTCATTACTGGTCTTGATATTCCTCTAGAGATTGATGTACCCTTCTTGAATGTGAATTGAGACTCAGAGTCATTCACTAAAAAATCAATGATGATTACATTATGGTGAAGCCGGAGCTCATTACCTTGCTAGATCACAATCACCATGCAATGGACCAGTTCCCTTCCCATCCATAGGTGATGATGATAGCCTATTGGTGAACTATCTGACCACTGGTGAGTCAACATCAGGACCTCTAGATCCCCCCATAGGAGAGGAACCCTCCTGTTTTAAAATTACTTTCATAAAGTATTTTCAGCAAGATATTCTCTAAACATATAGTGTCGAACATGAGAGAATATTTTGGCACATAGTGTAGTTCACCCTAAAGAGTGGGCCCAAACTTGAGAAGACTCTCTATAGATATGGGTTTGATTAAATTCCCCTTTTATGAATTCAGGGAAATGAGATTCCCCAAGTTATATAGGAAGTCCATTCCAGGTCATGTGGTTCCCATCAGGCTAGGATAAATCTCTCCCACTAGATTCAAAGGATATGCTACCTCTGGCCCACCATGGTCCATGACTATATCATGTTCGTAAAAAGGTTCCATGTTTTTTAGAACCATGCCAACTTTGTGCTTCGACACTTATACCCCCATCATACCGCTATGCATTCTTCACCATTTGTAGTGTGGGGGATTGATGTTATAGGACCCTATCCACCAGAAACAAATCACAAATCCAGGTTCATTCTGATGAAAATGGATTTATTTTCTTAAAGATAAAAATTGATTCCTTTGAAGGAATTCAAGTCATAATCTGTGATTGAATTAATAATCTCCAATATCATCCATCGACTTGGAGTCCCTCGTGCCATTCTCACCAAAAACGGTTCCAACATCTGGGCTGATGAGCCAGAAAACCTATAAACTAAGTATAGTATTAGTTCCAACCATACTTCTCACAACCATGTCTAGAAAAATGGATAGATCTATGAATTCAAAAAAACCCTCTCCAAAATTATACAGAAGATGGTGGGGTAGAACAAGAAGAGTTGGACTGATAATCTCCCCAATGCTCTCTGGGATTGTCTAAAAATGACTCAAAATTCTACCAAGGTGACTCTATATTCCCTAGTGTATCGAACGGAGGGAGTCATGTCCATAAAGATTCTATTTTTATCACTCCGAACAACTATCTATAACCAGTATATGCTAGAAAAAATAGTAGAAGATCATGTAGCTGAGATGGAATCCCTCAAAGAGAATAGATTCCAAACCTGGAAAATGTTGAGAGGAACCAGAATAAGATATAATGAGAGTTAAACAAGAATTATTTCTTCCACTATTTTCTCTAGGGGTACATGGTATTGGAAATAATAAATTCCAATGATTCTTGTATGGAAGCCACCAATGTTGGAGCCCAAATGGGAAGGGTCTTATATCATTTACATGGTCTATCCCAACGACACAAACTCTTTTATCAATATGGATGGAGTGTGCATCACTCATCTAACCAAAGACAATTTTTTAAAAGAATAATTCACATAAGTAACCATAGTCCACGTTTCATGAATTTAAACTCTATAGTCATTGTATCCTAACTGCATAATTCTAGACTGTATAACATTGATATTCCTCTTTGCATGACCTTAAAAGGAATATGCTGACATCCTAGTTTCATGATGTTAATCTCTGTAACAACCAATGTCCCTAGAATATGATGTTAAAATGGGATCTAGGTTCATGCTTTAAGACTTTAAACTAATAGACATCATACAAACCAAGTTCTACAACCGTATATAGGAAATTCAATTCCAAACATCATGACATTAAACAATACACAAGTCTTCCTTGGGAGTGTATGGAATGATTTAGGCCTCCTCGGACCTCATTCATGTTTGGTTATAGTTTTTTCTCTAAGAATATACCTTTTGGAATGAATGCCTACATCATCCTAGCTAAAAAATGATAAACTACATAGTTCCAGTATTCTAGTTTCATGATGTTAAACCATGTGACAACCATAATCCTAGTCGCACGATGATAAAATTCATTGCACCATCGTCTTGGCCACATGATGGTAAATTAAACAACACCATAATTCTCTTTACCAAGAGTATGTTTCCCTTGGAATTAGTTATCTACCAAGAAATATTCCAAGAACTGCATATAACATGATTCTTACCCACACAAGATATGTAGAGACACTTGGATTTAACTTCTTGGTTACATATCAAAATTTCATAGGGATATTTCGATAAAAACTATGGTTTACTTGATTACTTCCGTTATAGGATATGTAGTGACACTCGTACATTTTTTCTCTAGGCCCAACTGCAGAATCATAAAGCCCCTTTCACCCTCATGTCCAAATGATGGGCTTACTTGGTCCTTCTTCACATCCTCTTCTATCTGTTCCATACATATTCTCAAAGGTCCAAACTTAGAGGTATCCTCATTAATGTGTATTTTGTGTGTGGGCCTCCATTGTCCTCATTCACATTGGGTCTGTTATGCCACAATACACATATACCTTTTGGAATTTATTTACCTATAGTTCATGAAATATTAATTTAATATTTTCCCAAGTGTCTAAAATCTATAACCTTAAACTAAAATACTAAGTCCATGCATCATGACTTTAAACTACGTAAAAGTTTCCTCACTCGAGTATGTTGTGTGGTTTTGAGCCTCCTAGTAACTTATTCATAATGGGTGCTCCTTATATGCCCCACATAGCCCTTTTGGGTTGAGAGACTCTTCTTCAGTCCAAGCTCTATAACCAAAAACTAGGGGTATGAATCATCAACACATGATGATAAACTATGACCCTACCCTGACCATGTCTGGGATGCCTCATGACAATTTTCAAGTACCTCAGTTCTTTTTCCTGAGAGGATTCCAACCCCCCATTGTTGATCTCTCACCATGTTTTTTTCTAGACCTATGTGTGGATTGATTCCCATATATATGGTATGCATAGAGACTCCAATGCATTTTTTTCTTTTGGCCTAGCTATGGGCTCTTCAACCATTCAGCCCCTTATCTATAGTTATGGTCAAGACATTGCTACCTTAAACTATAAAAGGGTTTTATTTGAAGGAGTAGTGTGGTGTCGGACCTCCATGGTCCTCATTCACACCGGGTTTTTCACTCTTCCACACTAAAAATCCTCTTTCCTTTCCCCACATATCTCTTTTGGGTTGAGACACTCCTCTTCAGTCCAAACTCTATGATCATAAACTAGGGGTTTGCATTGTCAAGGCATGATGATAAACTATGACCCTACCCTGACCATGTTCATGATTCCTCATGATAATCTTCAAGTGCCTCAATTATTTTTCCTAAGAGGATTTATCCCCCCATTTATGAACTCTCACAATGTTTTGTTATATACCTATGTGGGGATTGATTCCTATCCTTATAGTATACATAGATACTCCCGTACATTTTTTTATTTTGGCCTAGTCGTGGGCTCTTCAAACCTTCGGCTCCTTAGCCTCAGTTATGGTCTAGACATTTCTACCTTAAACTATATAAAATTTTTCTCTAAAGGAGTTTTCTGGTGTCGGTCCTACATGGTTCTCATTTACATCAGGATTTTCACTCTTCCACACTACACATCCCCCTTTTTAGGGTACTCCATTGTTCCAAGCTTTGTGACCCTAAACTAAATATTATATTCTGTAAAACCTGACTTTAAATTTTTTTCCTTAGTCCATACCATTCTTAAACTATAAAGATCATCCTGATCACATGAAATTAAACTATGAGATGCATCTTGATCACACAACATTAAACTCTACTATGTGCCTTCCTCTTTGTATGATGATAAATGGTGTGTCAATCATCCCAATTACATGATGAAAAACTACAAGGCTTCCTATGCCCTCACCTGAGAGGTACTCTCCCTCAGTGTTTCTTATTTACAACATTGTTCACATTTTTGGTCATCACTTATCTTCCAACATGTAACTACCTTTGAAAATGGGTTTGATATTTTTCTAGACCAATACACCTACACCGATGTGCTCTGAACCAAAGTGGCATAATTCCACGAGTGTTGGAATCCATACAAACATTCCATCACTCTATTTCAATGATTTATATGCCCCTTATTTAGATCCTCATCATATTCCATGTCTATCTAGACTCTAACGGTATTGTATCATACCATTTTTCTCTCACCTACAACCCAATTTAATATCTCGATTGAAATCATATAACATTCTGAGATAGGTACCATGTTTTGATCATGGTCATTGGTTGAACCTCATTTGTTTGTCCCATTCCAGGATAATGGTATAGATACTATGTTTTGAGCATGTTTAGAAGTAATCCAACATTTTCATGCTACTCTCTTTATGTTCCAAATTTTGGGAATTGTGACTCACACTTTTCATTCCCCTTTTTTTGGATGGAGTTAAATGCCCCTAGAATTATCCCATTCATGAAATGGATCATGTTGGAAATGCAATTTTCTATTATAAGAATCATGTTATCTATCCACATTCTCACTGAGCCTGAATACCCATGTTGGTTAGTCAATAGCAGTAGACCCTGGGTGTTCATTGGTTATCTGACACTATCATGAAAATGTGCAATCATATGGTCATCCATTATTTCTTACACCAAACACGATTCACATAACCTTAGGGATCTGTCATTGGTTGTCTCAAAAATATGATTGAAGTGTGATAATTAAATTTTAAAATTGAATGTGTCAATGCACACAAAAATTTTCAAAATTAAGGAATAACATTTTGGCAGTAGCATGGGTCATCCATATTTCGGACCCTCTTATGAGTCTTGGAAAAATTTCCCATATTACTTTTCTTCAGTGATAAAATATTATAGCTCTTCTAGTCTTTGGTGCATGGCCTCTAAGGTCTAATGCTACCTTATGAGCTCTATTTCCTAAATATCATCCACTAGATGAATATCAATAGCTCTGATATGTTTTTGATCTTACTGTGCCTAGAGTTTAGCTACTTGAGTTTCCACTTGCCTTATCTACCTCTCAGCATCCACCAGATCAACCCTTAGTCTGATGATAGTCTCTGATTTAGTGTTTATTAAATAATTACACCAATTTTTTTATTTTGTAGTAGATTGATCCACATGTTACTTCTTGGAGCATATTTATGCTATAAGACTTCTCTTGGAATTGGGCAGCATCCATATGTTGGATCTCTTCATGTACTCATTCAACGAGAAAGCCACGAACCAACAAGACCACAAGAGTCTAACACTACTCTTAAAAAAGTGTGTATCCAGTAGATAGGAGACCCCATATGACACATAATTTATGGTTTTGAAGTCTGGTGGATGGATTATTGTATGCATTTCCTTTACCTACACCAGATGTTGTGGTTCCCTTCAGCCACGTCAGGGTTAGAGTCCTCCTGCTCTTCAGCGGTGCGGGATTCTACTTAAGAAAGGTTTTCATCTAGAACCAAGGCCAGAACACCTTGGATGGATGGCTCCATATTAACTGGTATAGATTTAATATAAGTGACAATATATGTTATGATGTATTCTTATTTCTATGAGAACATTCTCTCAAGAACAATTCAAAACAAACACATTAGTCAACTGAATGAGAAGATTATTAGTAAAGGTCATGTGGTTGATGATGGATTACAAAGGATGTTCACTGATAAATCAAGTCCCCATGTCTCAATAGGTATTTCCACCATAGGATACCCCTCAATGTTGGTGGTTATTTAAATGAATATCACTGAATCTTCTTGTGCTGGTCAGGTTGAAGATGCATGAGATAGGGAATCACATTGATGCAAAGGCTCTATGAAATCCTATTATGGAGGAATGATTTGAGGTTTTATCTTAAATAAAAGAGGAGTAATTTTAGGATTATATGTCATGGTCGTGATGTCTCTCCTGCAGTGGATTATTCTGTTGGAATTCCATTGCACAGCCCCCCTATACTTATTTATAGTTGTATACCTAGTCTTTCTCATGTGCACAAGTGAGTTATACACCAATTGTAATGTTTTTTTCACACCCACTGGAATTAACCCCTTGCTTTGGCATTTCCCATGGAACCTGGCCTTATGGTCTCCTTTCTTCTCATATTTTGAGTGGGGGTATTTTTTGGGGTATAATTGCAGTTGAATCCACAAACGGGCCACTTTGGGAAAACTGAAGCCATCATCTGACTCGAATAAGAATTCTAAGAATTCCATGGAAGGTAAAAACAAGTGTTGAGGTGTGTAAAAAATATCATAATCTTGGATCAAGATGGTTTCATTCCAAATACAATGTCAATTAATGGCCCTTCTATAAAGGCCACTCAAAATGGCCAAGGCAGTCATGCATATAACGACCCATACTTTACATACATTGTTAATACTTCAAAATTGAAGCATACTTATTACAACATATAACAAAACCACGAAAGGACCGTATAGGTATAGTGTATTTAGAAACTGGGAAACATAAACAACTGGTTCATAAAACGTCTACATTGTCTCCCATTTATTTCATCATATCTATAGTCCCTTTTGGCATATCTTACATAATAGCCTTCTTCCTGACCTGGGGAAAGAAAAAATACAAAAGGGTGAGCTCAAATGCTCAGTAAGGGTAAACAAAAGAAATATCAATCACATCATATACATAAGCACATAACTTTTGGAAATCTTAATCTGCAAAAGAGATCATAATTTCATAACATGGAATAAATCATGGCAGTGAAATGTAATCACAATAATCATAACTTAAAACATGAAACTTTGTGGCATACACACATAATCATAGAGAATCATTTCTTATTAGTCAAGGCTCATTGCCAAGACTATCTTAGTGGACAAAGTCCCTTTCTGAACCAAGTTCACTCCTCGTTTCAGTCCTGTTTCACTGAACCGGTATAACCTACCGTTCTAGCCATGTCTATCTCATGAGATATAAAATCTTTACCCAATGCATTAGAGGGAGATATAGGTCCCACCCATCTCATAATGATACCATTCTTATCTGTGCCACAAAATCATAAATCATACATCATTGCATAACCCATGTAATACAAATCGGAATCTTAAACATCATGACATCATAAAACAATTCATATAAGATAAAAGAATTCATAAAAATAATTCCATAACAACATAATCAAATCAATGTAATAATAGGGATAAAAACAGAACCCTTTATTATCTTAGATGGAAAATAATTTTGATAAAACACTTGAACTCCATTCTTGAGGAAAATATCCTTTCTTCTTCAAAAACATTTTTCATTTCTTAGCATGTCATACAACCTTAAACTAAAAGAAGTTGATTAAAAATAAACTTGAAAACTTGTAAAGTATGCTTCTTGTAAATAATGTTTTAAAAATCCATTCATGTCATATAAGTTAAAAAAACATTCTTCTCGTACTTTTTTCGGAAAAGTCAAAAAGTATCTCGTATGAAAAACAACAAAAGATTCCTTTCATATATTTTACTAAAAACTCACCAAAAGGTAAAATTGGATTTAAACAATTGTAGGTGGATGGAAATAATATTACATATTGAAGAAACATGGATGTGGATGATAAAATACACCCCAGTAAATACCAAAGTATAAACAATCTCGGATAAAAATGAGATTGTGATATTTCCCTTACCATAGGTCCGATATGCTTTGTACATGTCCAAAACTCCTGTATAATGATTTAAATAATGTTATTGACTTATTCCAGAATCATACTTATTTTTATGATATCATATATGGTCATATTCTTAGCTTCTTAGTAGTAATATTTCATTGCTACTTGTTATTCGGGTGTTTATAACTTTTTGTTCTTATGCGTGTCTTGTCGAATAAATTCTTATTATTCTCTTTAGGTTATAGATCCCTCATTTACAGAATGGTATTAGTGTAATATATATCATATTAATTCATTCAATTCATTTATATAATCATTATTAAATGAAGATCATGTAGAACGAGTCGCATCACATCGTGGAGACGGTATTCCGTACGTACGCACGAGTGATGATATCGTTCCTATGATCGTGGAATTGTATTGGAGTGTATGTATACTATTTCAGAATCAGTATTACTTTATAATAGTCATATATAGTCATTATTTACACCATTATACCCATCCAAGTAAGGTGGTGGTGGAAAATAGATTACACCACGGCGTGGAGACGGTATTCTGTACGTACGCACGCACGGTGATTTCTTTTTCCATAGGATGGATAGATGGTGAAATAGGGTTTTTTCATACTTATAATAACATATAAGTATATGAGTGATACTGATGTTATTACGTCATAATGAAACAACTAAAGAAGAAGAAGTGGAAGAAGAAATAAAGATGAAAGAATCGGTAACGGACATTACCACTTCTTTGAAGTGCTTCTTTGAGACCTTCTTTTAGGGCACTAAAATTGGTCTTTGAGGAAGACCTGAACCTCTAGGATGTTTCTAGGGAAGCGGAGAGGAGAAATTTTCAGGGGTTGTCCGAGCTTGAAGGCTCAAAGTGGTGTGAAGAAGAGGGGGAGGAGGTGTCCTTTTATAAGGGAGGAGAGGGGCACCTTTGGAATAACTAAAACTGTTATTTTATTATAAAGTCAAGTTCGGTTTCAAATAGCTCCAAATTGATATATTTCGAAGCTAAGGTGGGGATGGGTCGAAATCCTCTCATCCAATAGAATTTAGACAAGTTTAGGTTCCTATTTTAACCTTATCATTTAGATTTAACATTAAGTTAAATAAGTTTACTTTTACCGTGTCTTCTTGTGTTCTTATACTATAAGGTTAATAAACTTACAATAAGCAGCCAAAAGAACCCCAAGTTATTTATTATTAATATATATAACCTTATATAAGTCATTTTTCCGAACCTTAGATTTTTAGGAATAAAATAACAATTACTAATATAATATTTGTTTTAAAAACTATTTTATGTCAATTTTGACACTATTTAGTAATTGATTTTTTTGAAACTCATAACAGAATTATTAGTTCGAACCAAGTTAATTAAATCAATACTAACATGTCCTATTAACCTATAAAATTAGTGGAATTCATAAAAAGTCTCAAATTATATTTATTTTGGTGTTTATAACATTAATTATGTCAATGTTTCATTAATAAGATAATTACTGCATCATCTTTGTGTCATAAATAAATTAAATTATTTAATGTCTAAAAATTACAAATAAAATATCATTATGTAGGAAATTGTTTTATCTTTCTAATTAATATTTATAGTCGAATTTATCTTATGTATAACCCCATATTAAAAATTATTTACTTATTAAACTTTGATTTTAACTATTTTAACCCTTCTTTAAATAAATTAATAATAAATGTCCTAATCTAATTCAAGTGGGCCTAAATGATCATATTTTATTCCTAAGGTTATTTTTGGTCGAATTACACTTATCCAATAGAATTAGGACATGTGTTAGGGTAATAATAATATCATTTTTACCCTTAATTACCCTATTTACTTTTAACCGTGGTAAATAAAAGCAAAAAGTTACTATTCACCAAAAATTATTTTCATCTCATTGAACCACAGTTTAGTCCTTCATATTAACCGTGTCTCTCGGATTTTTGAAATTCCACTCACAGAAGCGGTAAAATTAAGTTTTATGAAAAAATCAGTTTTTTTAACTACCACTTAGTGGTTTCACTATTCATCAAAAATTGAAAGTTTTCAGAAAAATACCAAAATTTCACCCTAGGCTAATTTCGATATTCCGAATCTAAAAATGAAGTCCATTTTGAAAAATAAAATTTATAAAATTTCAAAAAGTGGTTATTACTATTCATAACTGCTAGTTTTAATAATATTTTAATAGCATATTGTTGTTTAGTGAAACTCGGTATTGCGTACGACGCAAGCTATCGAGTAAGGTCACGATTTCGTGTAAAGAAATCCAAGCAAGTGTTGTGTAGAAAAATATTCCTTTGATGATTTATATAACATAAAATTCTCGGGTGTTACATTCTACCCCCCTTAAAATGAATTTCGCCCTCGAAATTCGTCACTTTGTAACAAACAGATGAGGATACCTCTCCCTCATCATATCCTCAATCTACCATGTAGCTTCTTCTAATTGGTGGTTCCTCCATAAAACTTTCAGCAATCGAGTGGTCTTGTTTCGTAGGACTTTTTCGCTACGATCCAGAATCTCTATCGGTTGTTCTTCATAAGAAAGATCTTGCTCCAGCGGTACAACTTCTGAGCTGAGTACATGTGAAGGATCAGGTGTGTACTTTCTAAGAAGATATACATGGAACACATCGTGAACTTGAGAGAGATTTTGTGGAAGCGCCAATCGGTAAGCTACCTTCCCAACACGATCCAGTAATTCTAAAGGACCGATATATCTAGGGCTCAACTTCCCCTTCTTTCCAAATCTCATGACCCTCTTCCAGGGAGATATTCGTAAGAACACTTTATCACCCACTTCAATCTCTAGGTCTTTTCTTCGGTTGTCGGCATAACTTTTCTGTCGACTCTGAGCTGCTCTTATGTGTTGTTGAATATATCTGACATTTCTGCCATTTCATCAACGAGATCAAGTCCTAATAGCTTTCTTTCCCCAACTTCATCCCAGCAAGTTGGAGTCCTGCATTTATTTCCATAGAGATCTTCATAAGGAGCCATCTGAATACTGGAGTGAAAGCTATTTTTATAATAAAATTCCACCAAAGGTAGGTGTTGATCCCAACCACCTTTGAAATCCATAAAGAAAGCTCTCAACATATCTTCTAGGGCTTGAATTGTTCTCTCAGACTGACCGTCTGTCTGAGGATGATAAGTAGTGCTGAAACTCAACTCTGTATCCAGAGTATGCTGAAGACTTTTCCAGAACTTCGAGGTAAATCTCGGATCCCGATCAGATATAATAGAAAGTGGTACTCCATAGAATCTTACCAATTCCTTTACATATATCCTGGCAAGCTGATCCAGAGAGAAATCCTCTCTAATAGCAATGAAGTGTGCAGACTTTGTAAGACGATCAACTATGACCCAGATAGCATTATTGCCTTTGGATGTTTTAGGAAGTCATGTGACAAAGTCCATAGTGATGTTTTCCCATTTCCATTCGGGTATGGTTAATGGTTGTAACATCCCCTTAGACTTCTGTCTCTCAGCTTTAACTTGTTGACAAACCATGCATCGAGAGACATATTCAGCAACATCTCTTTTCATGCCATCCCACCAGAAGTACTCTTTCAGGTCCATAAACATCTTTGTGCTTCCAGGATGAATAGAGAATGAAGAACTATGAGCCTCATCCAGTAGCTCCTTCTTTAATTCGGGGATGGGAGGAACACAAACCCGATTCCTGAACTTTATTATCCCATCACAATCAAGGTTGAATTCAGGAACATTTCTCACCTTCTTTTGTTACTCGAAATCTTCTTTTTGTGCCTCTTTAATCTTCACATGTATAGATCGTTGAACATTCATTTGAGAAAGATAATATTTTTCCCCTTCCATTATAATTCCAAGATCCATCCTTTGTAAATCCATAAATATTGGATCTTTTGTGATCCTCATCATGGATAAACTAGCATGGTCTTGTCGGCTTAATGCATCTTCCACCTTGTTTGCTTTCCCAGGGTGGTAATGGATTGAGCAGTCATAATCCTTAATCAACTCCAACCATATTCTTTGACGCATATTCAGCTCCTTTTGTGGGAAAATATACTTTAAACTTTTATGATCAGTATAAATGTCACACCTTTCTCCATAAAGATAATGCCTCCAATTCTTTAATGCAAAGATTACCGCAGCTAAATCCAAATCATGTGTTGGGTAATTTTGCTCATGGATTTTCAACTATCGTGAGGCATAAGCTATCACCATATCATTTTTCATAAGAACACACCCCAATCCCTTCTTGGATGCATCACTATAGATCACAAACCTTTCTCCACTACAAGGCAATGTGAGCACAGGTGCACTGGATAACCTTCTGTTCAACTCCTTGAAATTCTCTTCACATTCCTCCGTCCAGACAAACTTAACTCCTTTCCGAGTCAACTTGGTGAGTGGATTAGATAATCGTGAAAAATCTTTCACAAAACGTCGATAATATCCAGCCAAACCAAGAAAACATCGGATCTCGGTTACTGTTGTTGGTATCGACCATCTTTCGATAACCTCTGTTTTTGCTGGATCCACAGATATCCCCTCTTTTGAGATTATGTGACCCAAAAATGCAACTTTTTGAAGCCAAAATTCACACTTGGTAAATTTGGAATAAAGCTTCTCCTTTCTCAAGGTCTTCAATATAATTCTCAAATGATCTTCATGTTCTTCCTTGCTCTTTGAATAGACAAGAATATCGTCTATAAAGACTACCACAAATTGATCAAGATAGTCTTTAAAGACTCTATTCATCATATCCATGAAGATAGCAGGGGCATTAGTAAGACGAAATGGTATCACTATAGATTCATAGTGTCCATACCTTGTACGGAAAGTCGTCTTTGGTATATCCTCCCTTTTGACCCCTAATTGATGATACCCTGAACGAAGATCAATCTTGGAAAAGTATTGAGCTCCGCGTAGTTGGTCAAATAATTCATCAATGCATGGGAGAGGATATTTGTTCTTGATAGTGATCTTGTTAAGTTCTCGATAATCAATGCAGAGTCTCATTGATCCATCTTTCTTCTTAACAAATAGAACAGGTGCTCCCCAAGGTGACGCACTAGGGTGTATGAATCCCTTATCAAGATTCTCTTGGATTTGCTTCTTCAATTCCTGCAACTCAATTGGGGCCATTCTATAAGGTGTCTTTGAAATAGGCAAAGCACCCGGTACGAGTTCTATTGAAAACTCAACTTCACGATTTGGTGGAAGACCCGGTAATTCCTCCGGAAATACATCATCAAACTCCCGAACAATGGGAATATTCTTAATCGTGAGTTTCTCACCAACCATTTGAGATAAATAACCTTCATTTAGTGGAATCAATACCCATAAAATGGAAGAAATTTCCGCTGGAAGGTTATGTTCATCCTTGTATTGATAGACGATCATAGATTGATCTGGAATATGAAATGTGACTTCCCTTCTTTGGAATTTAATATGAGCTCCATATAAAGAAAGCCAATCCATGCCAAGAATTACATCAAATTCCACTATAGGAAGGATCACAAGATTTGCAGGAAGCGCTTTACCACAAACTTCGATCGGAGAAGAATTATAAACTTTTGATGCGACTGTTGTGCCATTAGGTGTTGTCACAGCTAACTCAACATCTAATTATTGAGGTAATACGGTGATACCCTTAGAAAATTCTTTAGAAATAAAAGAGTGGGTGGATCCGGAATCAAATAAAACATTTGCTACCTTAGAGTGGATGGTAAGTGTACCTTTCACCACATCGTTATAGTACTCCACATCGCTGATAGAAATTGCATGTGACTTTCCTTTGTCTTTAGCCTTAAGAGTTTGTTGACGTCGACCATCATCATCAACCCTTGGATTAGGGAATTTATTGGCATAATGACCCATCTCCTTGCACTTAAACATTTAAGTGTAGTAGGTTCATTCTGTGTATCCCTTCCTTTGTTTTCATCATTAGACATCTTCTTCCCATCATTGTGGCATTCAAATGCCCAATGACCTTACTTTCCACATTTGAAACATTTACTTGTCCCTTTAAGACAACTCCCACCATGTTTCTTTCCACACTTTGAGCATAAGGGAAAGCTCATCTACTTTTCAGTGTGCTCTTTAGATTTTCCTTTGAATTCTATTTTCCTCTTCTTATCAAACCCATATGACTGATGGGTTACTCCAATCTATATCTCGACTTTGAGATCACATCGAACGATTTCCTCGTAGCTATTGAAGTCCCTTATGGATAACACCCTTCGAAGACTTGGTTTTAAGCCACTAAAGAATCGATCGATCTTACTCTCAGGTTGGATAATAATACCAGAAGCGTACCTTGAAAGTCTTGTAAAATTTGCTTCATAGGTACCAATAGATTCATCATCCTTTTGCTTCAGTTCAAGAAACTCTTTCTACACCTTTGTTTGGAGAATACGAGGGAAGTACTTATTGAAAAATAAGTTCTTGAACTCATCCCATTCCATGGACTCAATTTCATCTCTTTGCCTCGTATTCTTAATAAGATTCCACCATTGGCAGCATCTCCTTCCAAACGATACACTGCTAGGATGACTTTATCATGTTCAGAACATTGAAGAACTAAAAATATCTTTTCAGTAGTACTAATCCATTGTTCAGCAACTAATGGATCAGTAGACCCGCTGAAAGAAGGTGGACGCTACCACATGAAGGATTCAACAGAATGTTGCTCCTTCCTTTGCTCGTTTGGAATTCCTGCATGATTCATAGCTTGATAAATTTGTGTGAGCATGGATACAAGATTTTGAATTCTAGCTCCCATAACGTTTTGTTGCTCAGGGGGACAATCATTGCATTGCCCGTCGCATTCCGCATTAACACGATTCATTCGGGTTCCAGCCATTGACTAAAACCAAGAAGAATAGTGTGAGAAACACTAATTATAATATGAAAACCACATAATCAAGAATAAAATTTCACACTTAAGGTCTTATCCTAGGTTATTCATGGCCACTTCTAAAACACTAAGATTGTGTTCTATACTTAGACTTATCCTTAGGGTTCTTACTAAGGCTTTCACATCCTAGTTTACAAAGGTTGACAATACCTTTCCTCTGATACCAACTATAACGACCCATACTTTACATACATTGTTAATACTTCAAAATTGAAGCATACTTATTACAACATATAACAAAACCACGAAAGGACCGTATATGTATAGTGTCTTTAGAAACTGGGAAACATAAACAACTGGTTCATAAAGCGTCTACATTGTCTCCCATTTATTTCATCATATCTATAGTCCCTTTTGGAATATCTTACTTAATAACATTCTTCCTGACCTGGGGAAAGAAAACATACAAAAGGGTGAGCTCAAATGCCCAGTAAGGGTAAAAAAAAGAAATATCAATCACATCATATACATAAGCACATAACTTTTGGAAATCTTAACCTGCAAAAGAGATCATAATTTCATAACATGGAATAAATCATGGCAGTGAAATGTAATCACAATAATCATAACTTAAAACATGAAACTTTGTGGCATACACACATAATCATAGAGAATCATTTCTTATTAGTCAAGGCTCATTTCCAAGACTATCTTAGTGGACAAAGTCCCTTTCTGAACCGAGTTCACTCCTCGTTTCAGTCCTGTTTCACTGAACCGGTATAACCTACCGTTCCATCCATGTCTATCTCATTAGATATAAAATCATTACCCAATGCATTTGAGGGAGATATAGTTCCCACCCATCTCATAATGATATCATTCTTATGTGTGCCACAAAATCATAAATCATACATCATTGCATAACCCATGTAATACAAATGGGCATCTTAAACATCATGACATCATAAAACAATTCATATAAGATAAAGGAATTCATAAAAATAATTCAATCACAACATAATCAAATCAATGTAATAATAGGGATAAAAATATAACCCTTTATTATCTTAGATGGAAAATAATTTTTATAAAACACTTGAACTCCATTCTTGAGGAAAATATCATTTCTTATTCAAAAACATTTTTCCTTTAATAACATGGCAGACAACCTTAAACTAAAATAAGTTGATTAAAAATAAACTTGAAAACTTGTAAAGGATGCTTCTTGGAAATAATGTTTTAAAAATCCATTCATGTCGTATAAGTTAAAAAAAACATTCTTCTCGTACTTTTGTCGGAAAAGTCAAAAAGTATCTCGTACGAAAAACAACAAAAGATTCCTTTCATATCTTTTATTAAAAACTCACTGAAGGGTAAAATTGGATTTAAACAATTGTAGGTGGTTGTAAATAATATTAAATATTGAATAAACATGGATGTGGATGATAAAATACACCCCAGTAAATACCAAAGTATAAACAATCTCGGATAAAAATGAGATTGTGATATTTCCCTTACCTTAGGTCTGATATGCTTTGTACGTGTCCGAACCTCCTGTATAATGATTTAAATAATGTTATTGACATATTCAAGAATCATAATTATTTTTATGATATCATATATGGTTATATTCTTAGCTTCTTAGTAGTAATATTTCATTGCTACTTGTTATTCAGGTGTTTATAACTTTTTGTTCTTATGTGTGTCTTGTATAATAAATTCTTATTCTTCTCTTTAGGTTATAGATACCTCATTTGAAGAATGGTATTAGTGTAATATATATCATATTCATTCATTCAATTCATTTATATAATCATTATGAAATGAAGATCATGTAGAACGAGTTGCATCACATCGTGGAGACGGTATTCCGTACGTACGCACGAGTGATGATATCGTTCTTATGATCGTGGAATTGTATTGGAGTGTATGTATACTATTTCAGAATCAGTATTACTTTATAATAGTCATATATAGTCATTATTTACACCATTATACCCATCCAAGTAAGGTGGTGGTGGAAAATAGATTACACCACGGCGTGGAGACGGTATTCCGTACGTACACACGCGCGGTGATTTCTTTTTCCATAGGATGGATAGATGCTGAAATAGGGTTGTTTAATACTTATAATAACATATCCTTATATGAGTGATACTGATTTTATTACTTCATAATGAAACAACTAAAGAATAAGAAGTGGAAGAAGAAATAAAGATGAAAGAATCGGTAACGGACATTACCTCTTCTTTGAAGTGCTTCTTTGAGACCTTATTTTAGGGCACTAAAATTGGTCTTTGAGGAAGACCAGAACCTCTAGGATATTTCTAGGGAAGTGGAGAGGAGAAATTGTCAGGGTTTGGACGAGCTTGAAGACTCAAATTGCTGTGAGGAAGAGGGGGAGGAGGTGTCCTTTTATAAGGGAGGAGAGGGGCACCTTTGGAATAACTAAAACTATTATTTTATTATAAAGTCAAGTTCGGTTTTAAATAGCTCCAAATTGATATATTTTGAATCTAAGGTGGCGATGGGTAGAAATCCTCTCATCCAATAGAATTTAGACAAGTTTAGGTTCCTATTTTAACCTTATCATTTAGATTTAACATTAAGTTAAATAAGTTTACTTTTACCGTGTCTTCTTGTGTTCTTATACTATAAGGTTAATAAACTTACTATAAGCAGCCAAACGAACCCCAAGTTGTTTATTATTAATATATATAACCTTATCTAAGTCATTTGGCCGAACCTTAGATTTTTAGGAATAAAATAACAATTACTAATATAATATTTGTTTTAAAAACTATTTTATGTCAATTTTGAAACTATTTAGTAATTTATTTTTTTGAAACTCATAACAGAATTATTAGTTCCAAAAAAGTTAATTAAATCAATAGTAACATGTCGTATTAACCTATAAAATTATTGGAATTCATAAAAGGTCTCAAATTAAATTTATTTTGGTGTTTATAACATTAATTATGTCAATGTTTCGTTAATAAGATAATTAATGCATCATCTTTGTGTCATAAATAAATTAAATTATTTAGTGTCTAAAAATTACAAATAAAATATCATTATGTAGGAAATATATTTATCTTTCTAATGAATATTTATAGTCGAATTTATCTTATGTATAACCCCATATTAAAAATTATTTACTTATTAAACTTTGATTTTAACTATTTTAACCCTTCTTTAAATAAATTAATAATAAATGTCCTAATCTAATCCAAGTGGGCCTAAATGGTCATATTTTATTTCTAAGGTTGTTTTTGGTCGAATTAAACTTGTCCAATAGAATTAGTACATGTTTTAGGGTAATAATAATATCATTTTTACCCTTAATTACCCTATTTACTTTTAACCGTGGTAAATAAAAGTAAAAAGTTACTATTCACAAAAAATTATTTTCATCTCATTGAACCACATTTTAGTCCTTGATATTAACCGTGTCTCTCGGACTTTCTAAATTCCACTCACAGAAGCGGTAAAATTAAGTTTTATGAAAAATTCAGTTTTTTAACTACCACTTAGTGGTTTCACTATTCATCAAAAATTGAAAGTTTTCAGAAAAATACCAAAATTTGACCCTAGGCTAATTTCGATATTCTGAATCCAAAAATGAAGTCCATTTTGAAAAATAAAATTTATAAAATTTCAAAAAGTTGTTATTACTATTCATAACGGCTAGTTTTAATAATATTTTAATAGCATATCGTTGTTTAGTGAAACTCGGTATTGCGTACGACGCAAGCTATCAAGGAAGGTCGCGATTTCATGTAAATCAAGCCAAGAAAGTGTTGTGTAGAAAAAGATTCATTTGATTATTTATATAACATAAAAGTCTCGGGTGTTATAATGCATAAGACATCCAGATTTCCTGTACGAAACCTGATCCACAGACAACCCTCTTTTACATTCAATACGATGTCCACCAAACCCTTACGCTCTTGTTTTACATGGATAAGGACAGGCTAGCATGGAAAACCTCTTTCCTAACTGAAATATTTTATTCCATCACTTAAGATTTCAGTTATCTGTAGAAGCTTACCCCCTTCATTAGGGTGATCCTCTGAAAGTCAAACAATCACTCTGTAAGAAATAAGACTGATCTTCTGTGACATCATAAAATCATGGAACCCCCGTGGTATAAGATATTTCATGATAGGTTCTCTATGGGTCCTCCCTTGAGTGGTACCACATTTGTTTAACCCTCATCTGACCACTTTCAACCTAAGTTGGGTGCACGCAATGGATCCTCTTTCACATAACCTCAACCTCATGCAGAAACCCCTGATTTATGTGCACCCCTAACCTTGTGCATAAACCCTAATCTTGCACACACACATTATTTTATGTCCCATGGGAAGATCCTATGTCAAAGCACCATGTTTGGGAACCTTTTTCACATAACCCCCATTCCTTGTGCTTGTCTCTTTCATGCAACCCTCCAAAAATGCATGCAACATTTTCATGGTCCCTTTTGAGTTTTCCCCTATACCCCTAGTTCATGTGTTTCCATACATTTTTATTCAAAATATAGGTATGATAATGCCTTTTTATTATCAGAATAGGCATACTAACATGGACCTTGTGATCAAAAACTCATCCACACCATTACATTCTAGATTTTTGAAGCCATGCCCCACCCAAGTGTGGATGAGCTATTGTTATGTAAGCCCAAGGTATAAGGACTGAGTCCCCCACATACATGATGCACACTATAAAACTACCTAGCACAAAAATCCTTAGAAAATTATGCAAAACTATAGTCTTACCTGATACGATAAATGCAGCATACCCTGTGTAGGTTCATCATGGGATTCCACCTCCTTCTGCACCATGGGATGATTCTCACATACCGAGAAGCTTTCATGCATAAGCCTCACACACCCTATTCTAAAATCATACAATGATCCATATATGACTTATAGGTAATGAGATACTCCTATTATGGAATGATATTATCCTCACATAGAATGATATCCTCTATTGGGAAGCTTTCGTGCATAATCCCCACATAACCACTCATTACCCACCTTTCACAACATGAGGGTTGGGTCTGCTTCTTCCTATAATTTGTCACACCGAGCATGACTCATGCGGGCTTATAGATTAGTGGAGACCATGAAATCCAACCTCATATACCCTCAACTGATCCTATTCAAGTGTAACACCAACCATGTCCCCCAAATGGATAGCTCCTATGCGAAAGTCCCAACCGCATGCTCTGTTTCATTTGTCTTCCTTCTCAGGTGTATACACTAACTTTATGAACTACAAGGGATTTTATTCATAACTAAATGGGACATGTAGGAAACCTCCATAACATACAAACCCATCACTCTATCCACTAAATCCACTCTGTCTACTCTATCAAATACATCCTCTCTATACACTCCATCCATATTCATCTTATGTTTCCCCAGGCCACCACATCTCGATAAGAATATGACCCTACCTGGAGACGACATCTCCTTTGGGTCCTTCGGAAAAATTTCATGCAAAATCCCCAACCATATCATCGCTACTTATAGTAGCACATGGGTATCTCAATGTGTATGCCCCACACCATCCAACAAAGATAAATCCTCTTGTGATGGGAAACTTACATGCATATTCCCCACACCATCCTTGGTCGATGTTCCCTTTGTGGTGCGAGCATCCTTACGACATGACATTAAACTGCATAGATCAGTCCTATCACATGAACTTAAAACACATTGTAAAACTATGTGGATTTTGATCCCTATATTCTAAACAGGGTATGTAGGATGCCTATCCAAGGTTGAATCCCAACCAATAGTAAACCAAGGTTCTCCCTCCTAGGGATGTATATGTTTGATCCACCTCCAAGGGTGTTATGATCAACCTTAATAGTGTGACATCTTCCGTTTATGGGACACACATCTTAGATATACCTCCAAATGGTGTTATGATTTGTCCATTAATAAAAATTCAGGTGCTCCCTCATAGGGATATACCTCCTTGATCTTCCTCCACCAGGAATTTTCATCAATCTCATTCTATCTATGAAAGATGTCAAATACACATCATGTCTCATACAGCTGACTCATGTTAAACATGGGATGCCTGAGCTGAAACCCTTGGATGATATGTACATATATCATCATCTACCTCATGATAAACATGGGATGTTTAAGGTGATAAACTTGGAATATATACAACTTTGACGTCATATACCTCATGATCGACATAGGATTCCTTGGGTTCTGCACCTAAATAGGAATCCATGAGATACCCTCCTATGAGATAGAATACATGTGAACAATTTTCCTAGTGTCTAGACATGCCAACAATGCCCAATATGACTAATATCTTGATCAAAGGTTGTATCCATATCAAGAACCACTGGATCATCCATACATAAGGAGTGTAATTAAACGGTGTCAAAAAAGTGACGGCATGGGGAAAGAGTTTTAAGAACATGTATTAACTCTATGGAGGAGACTCGGGCTAGGAAAAAAGTTCCAAGGAGGAATCCATCAAAGAAGGAATTGACATCCCATTATCCTATTTCGATCAAAGAGCATGCATCGCCATTCAAAGTGATGAAAGTCAACCTCATTTCAAAAGTAGTAATGGAGGACAACAGTTGCGATTCTAGCATGCCTCAATAGGTAGTAGTGGCATGCCCTGATGAATGCATTATAAATAGTGACTTAATAGTGTCTTGGTGACTATGTATGTTGTTTGGATTGGAGTTAGAATTATCCATGTAATTTTATTTCATATTCTTTTATTTAATCATTTATATGTGATCAATATAGTGGTCAATCAGTGTTGAATGTAATACATGGTCGTTCGGGATTTTACTTCATATTATTTCCTATTTTAGAAATTTTTATATTTATTTCTTATAAACTATGATAATTAACTATTATGATGATTTTTTGTTATTTATATTATTTACTACTTTAATACTAGGTAATATTCTTCTAAAGGATACACTATATGCCCTAAATTCTAGTCAGAAACCTCTACTATATGAGCAACAGTGCTTCATGTCATGTGGCGAACTGGCTCAATGCACTAGTTCAATGGAATCTTTCTAGGATATTACAAAGTGGCATCAGATACATTATTTTCCTACTGTAGTACTATTTAGGATATAGTAAAATGGAGAATTAGAAATGTGGCAAAACCTATGATTGATATCATATTACCATGTCGATAACACATGTTCTGGAAAGAAGTCCTAGTTTCCAGGGATATGATATTTATGTCATTAATATGAGATGATACAGTTTTTTATGATTATTTCATTTATGGAGGTATGTGATGTATAGAGTGATGATTTATTATAGATATCTAGCCCTCATACCTTTGGTGATAGGCTAATGGATAATTTTAACTCTTGGGGAACATATGTAGGATGCATTACATGCATCATATTTCACATGTAGGGTCCAAATATTATAGGCCCACTCGTGTTTGATTTTACAAATGAAAACAGAGGAACTTTTTTTAAAGTTTCAATAAAAACATAAATGGAGTTTTTCCATATCAGTTTATGGTGGAATTTTACTCAATTATACCGACCTATATATATACACTACTGCATAGAGTGGTTTTAGCGACCGCCAAAAGCGGTCGCTAAAAGGCTTTAGCGACTGCTTTTGGCAGTCGCTTTAGCTTCGTCGGTAAAAACCATTAGCGACCGCCAATGGCGGTCGCTAATGTTTCACATAAACATAGCAGTGATGCGGGTCCTCTCGTCTCTGCATATGCGTGGTAGGGGATATGACCTTGCCCCACCGGCCATGGCGGACAGACGACGGCGGTGCATGTAGGGTTATTCGGGTGAGGATGATAAGGTCACCGGATGTCCGAGGAGGGGTTCGGGATTGTACCGCACGTAGACGGCGGTCACGGGTGTGCTGTTAGGAAGCATGGTATGGCATGAAGTGAGGCGGCGGTGTGTGGCGGAATGCGGCGGCGTGCGGCAGTTCAGATTTGCAGAGGCCAGGAAGGAAGA
The DNA here is from genome assembly GCA_963277665.1 of Viscum album. Taxonomy (NCBI): domain Eukaryota; kingdom Viridiplantae; phylum Streptophyta; class Magnoliopsida; order Santalales; family Viscaceae; genus Viscum; species Viscum album. The sequence continues at coordinate 165,411,863 of OY728149.1, forward strand.
AGATGACGGCGCGCGGGAAAATTCCCGCTGGAATTTTACATTCATATTAGCGGCCGCCTATGGCGGTCGCTAATACCCTCTTTAGCGACCGCCAATGGCGGTCGCCCGCTTCACTAGGCGCCAAAACCAAAATTTCTAGTAGTGATATATATATTCTTATAATGTAAGGTCATGTGTATCTATAATGAGATGTTGGATAGTGAGTATAATGACTTAGTCCTCATTCATAGGAGTTGAAGTGAACATAATAGTTTGATAGGGAACATGATGGACAAGGGATGGTGAAAAGACCCAAGCTTTATGTTCTTATACATCACATTACTTTTGCGGGATACTTAATACATGACACCAACAAACACCCAAAAACCATTTAGTTTATTGTCATTATAACGAAGAGTGAACTCGGTTATATAATGAGATGTTTGATAGTGAGTATGATGACCGGGTCCTTATGGATTATGTTTATTTTTATTTATGATTTATTAATTGCCATGATTTATTTCATGACTCAAGTTTTTAATATATGTTATATGTGGTATGATTTTCAAAAGTTATGTTTTTACATTCTTATTTTCATGTTTTGTTTGATATTTTCCTTATTTACCCTTACTAAGCATCTGAACTCACCCTATTTTATGTGTTCTTTTTCCCATGATATAATGAAAGGTTTTATGTTGGTAAAATAAAGGGGAAGATCTTTATGGGAGATGTTTAAGATATTTTCACCAAATTATCAGAATGTGTTTCCAGTAACAGAGTTCACTCTTCGTTTCAGCCTCATATTACTAAACCAGATTTACTTGTCGTTCCAACCCCGTATTACTGAAATGGATTTACTTATCATTCCAGTCATGTTTATCTAATGAGATATAAATCCTTAACTAGTGAATTAGAAGGAGATATAGGCCCCAACCATCTCACAATGGAAACCATACATATGTGTGCCATAAGAACATAAATCATTCCACATAACATAACCCAAGGAATAAAATGGGTTTCTAAAACATCATTGCATCATAGTATAACCCATGTAAAACATATATATTTAATAAATATCATTCCATAATAAAAAAAATAAAACCATAGAAATAATATAGATAGTATACATGAAACATAACCCTATTAAATAATACCATCTAAGATGGAAACTAATTTTGATAAAACACGTGAAATTAATTCTTGAGGAAGATATCCTTTCTTCTTAAAAAACATTTCCTTTTCTTAAAATATCTTGAAATTTAAAAAGAAAATAATTTCTTGTAAAATAAAATTGAAATCTTGTAAGGAATGATTCATGGAAAAAAGTCATTATGAAAGAGTAAATATTCATTCTTTTTGTGTAATATAAAAATCATTCTTCTTATACTTTTTCTAGAAAAGACAAAAAAAACCTCGTTTGGAAAAAAATTAATATTCCTTTAAAACCATGTAGTAAAAAGTAAAAAATGTGTATAAATTACTTTAAACATGCATAGGATAATAGTAAAACATTTTGAGAAAGATTATTTAGAAAACATGCACATTGATGATAAATATTCCCCAGTAAATACTTATGTATAATATAATATCAGATAATAATGATATTGTGATATTATACCTTACCTTATGTATAATTTTCCTTATATTTATAAAAAAATCCTATATAATGTATTATATAGTGTTATAAACTTATTCTAGAACCATATTTATATTTATTATATCAAATTTTATCATATTATCACCTGTTTAATAATATTTCATTAACACTCAGTTTGGGGCATTATTTGCTTTGTGTTTTGTCATATAAATCCCAATTATTATTCATGGGTTTCATTTATATCATTAAAAGAATGATAATAATGTAATATATATCATATTTATTCATTATATACATATATATAATCAAGATTTAAATGAGATTATATTGAATTAATCGCATCGTGTCGTGGAGATGGTAGGTTGTATGTACGCACGAGCGATGATATCATTCCATTAATTATGAAATGGTATGGAATTGGACAGTATATATATTGTTCAAGAATCAATATCTTGTAATAATAATCATATATAGTTATTATTTCCATAATCATACCCATCCATGTAAGATGGTTGTGAAAAACATATTACAATAAGCGTAGAGATGGTAAGTCGTACGTACACACGTGTGGTGATTTTGTTTTTCATAGGATGGATAGAAGGTAGAATATGGTTGTTCCATAATCATAATAAAATATCATTATATTATTGATACTTTAGTTATTACTTTATAAGTTAAAAAACACATGAAGAGTAATTGGAAGAAGAATTAATTTTGAAAGAATCAGTAGAGGAGATTACCTATTTGTTGACACGCTCCCTCTAGATCTCTTCTCAATGCACTAGATTTGGTCTATGAAGAAGAACAGAACCTATAGAATGTGAATAGGGAATTTGTTAATGGAAAGTTATAGGGAATTTATGATCTTGAAGGCTCAAATTGAACTTAAGAAATGAGGTAGGAGGTTCTCTTTTATATTTGAGTTGAGGGGCACCTTTTGAATCTCCAAAAATATTAATTTATAACAAAATCAAAGCCCATAAAATACCTCCAAAATGTCCTAATTTAAAAGATTATATAAGATAAGGTATTAATATCATTAAAAAATAGTTTTTAGATAAGTTTTTATATCGATTTAAACCTTATCATTTCAATTAAACCTTAGTTGTTATATTTTAATTTTAAATAAGGTAAAAATTGTTTAGTATTAAAATAATGTAATTTGTACTTATTTGATTTCAATTAGACCATAAATGAAAAATATATATTTTTTAGACTAAATAAGAATTATTTTATATTTTTGAAAATATCTTATGATTTTTAAATAATTTAATAAAACATTATTTTGATAAAATATCAATAGTGTCACTTTTAACACTATTCATTTAATGGTTTTTTACAAATATCAAGATAAGATGTTAACCTAGAAAAAAATTATTATATCCCTAAAGGGTTAAGTTATTGTATAAAATTATTTTTATATATTATTTATCCAAAATTATATTTATTTTAATATTTTTATTAACATAAATTTGATATTTACATTAATAAAATAATTAAAACATCGGTTTGGTGTAAATATTTAATATAATTATTTTTTGAATAAAATTTAAAAGGAAAATACTATAATGAATATAAATCATCTATATTTTATAGAAATACTTATAGTTGAATATATATTTTGTATAATCCTACATTAAAAATGTTAAATTTATTAAAACATTTGTGTGACATCTTTAAGATCACTTTAAATAAAATATTATAAGTATCATAATATTTTCCATATATCTCCAACTAGTAAATAAAAAGAGACTTGGATGATTATGTTCGAGATATACTCTACCAGAAATATTTTTTCAAGTGTTTTTCTCTTTTAATGGTTATAATCATTTTAATTAAAATTATTTAATTTCTTTTTCATCAATTAAAATTTTATTCATCATAATTATATAAGACTTTAAGGTAATTATTAAATATCTAAAATTTATAAATAAATTAACATGATTTAAATAATTTTATTATATTTATGGAGGCTATTTATTATCAATTTTGTATCATATTTATCACTATATTAAAATTATTCTCCTTATAAAAAATAAGGGGGTGACATGTTGTCACTTTCTTTTTTTAGTAATGTATATATATATCATTTTCATGAACAAGAGTCCATTAATTGAGTCAATTATGATCATTAGGTGTTAAGGTTAGACTTTAATTTGTACAATAGGATTTTTCAGATATTAGGGTGATTTTCGTATCCTTATCATATTATTTTTTATCCTAATTTACCTGATTTAACTTTAGCCGTGGTAAATAAAAATTACCAAAGTTACTTGTCATAAAATCCAAAAAATAAAAGGAACCTATATATATATATAATTTTAACCCATTTATTAAAAATATGTAATTAATTTTCCAAAATTCAAAACATAGAAGTTGCAATGATTAAATTTAAATTAATCTCGTTAAGGGAACGAGAAAACGGGTTTTTAAAAAGTAAAAACCCTCAAAAGATTGACATGTGTTTATATCCAATTTCAATGTGAAATTAATTACAATGACCTAAATTGGGTTAAATTATAAAAACATAATCTAGTTATATTCTAAAATCTATTAAAAGGATAATCAAACAATAAAAATAATTTTGATGAAAAGCGTTTTTGAATTAAAACGTGTTATTTTTCACTATTCATTAAAATATGAAATTTATCAGAAAAATACCAAAAATTGAACCGAACTAAATTTTTATGTCCTTATTCCAAATAATAAGTTTATGTTATCAAATATAATATTAAAAAGTGTAAAATACTATATTTAATATGGGTGTGCCATCAAAAAGTGGAAAAACTTCTTTTTTTTTGAAAAATACTTCTTTTATCTAAAAACTTGAATTGATTCTTATATAATGTATAGAAAATACATAAGAAAAAATTTAAACATTATATTTAATATATTACATATATATTTCAATAATAAAATGCCTCAAGGGTTATTTTATTATTTTATAAACTCACTTATTTTCATTAAAATAGTTTTTCAGAAGAAAGTTCATACAGTTCATACCTACCATTATAATGACTAGGTTATAAGGTAAAATAATAATATTTATTTTTTCACATAAACTCGGTCATAAGTGAAATGAGTTCTATCAAAATAACATGAAATTGAGTGTAACAAAATCCAAGTATAGTGTTGTTTATACTACAAGCTAAGTCGGTGTTGCGTATAGAGTAACCTTATCTTGGTGTAGGGTACAACACTAGACATAAAAGAAATAAAAAATGGTAATATATCACATAAAAATATCACGGTGTTACATTTTACCCCCTTTAAAATTAATATCACCCTCAAAATTCATCTGGGTTATAAAATGATTATTACTGGATAGTATCTTTCATAGAAACCTACATCGTAAAAAGGAATACTAAAAATTTGTTTAAAAAAAGTTATAAAAATAAGGGTTACCCGAAGTAACTCATCACTGGGTATCCACATATTTAACATAGGTGGGAAGTAAAAATGTGGATATCTAAGAAAAATCTAACTATTAGGTTCTGATTCATAGTGATAGAGAACTTGTTTAGGAAAAAGTTTACAATCACAAAGCCATAAATTTGAAATGACATAAGGGACCATCTAATTCATCGGACAATAAGGTACTAGGATAACATTTTTAGTTTCAAGATTCTTTTCCAAAAGTTGAAGAATTTTTTTGAGAATAAATTCTTACTTAATTTTGGTACAATATCTCAATTGGTCATTCCATGAAAAATTTCCACATAATATTTTATTAAAAGAAATAATTTTAGATTTATCTTTCCTAAAGCACTAGTATATCATGATATCCATAAATAGAATGATATTTTATTACATCTGTCTTTACCACAACAAAAATGTTAGCACAAGTTATCAAATATTCATAAATCCACATATGGTGATATAAGACTTTATTCTTACAAACTTCATCCAAAGTTTAACTTAAAATTTCTATAAATTTATAACCTTACAATCCTTCTAAAAGATGAAAATTTAAAACATTATAAATAGGTGCACTAACATTGTTTAAAATGTATCCCCATATATTGTGTGGTATATCTTGTTGTTTACATTCCAAACATGTGAATTATATCATCATTTATTTTCTTGAAACATGGTAATAACTTCAATTACAATAGAACCTTATTGAAAACATTTATTCATTCAAAAAAAGTATGTATTTTCACTTACCATAAATCCAAAAATTCAATATACTTAATCCCTAAATCCCTTTGTCATCATATCAATCCCTAGCCTATTAGTAGTATCAAACACCTATTTATTTCCTTATCCCAACATTATTAACATATTAAGGGTTATCCTTACCTTAATGTTTTTTTCCAAAAATATCTAAATCACTTTTCTTGGTTACTAGTACCACTCAGTATATACAGTTAAATATAAGTGGAAAACCACAATGGACCATTACAAAGATATTTAATTATTCCTTAATACTATAAAATTACTTCTATAACATTATTCTTGATTTACAATACATAAACACTCAATCATTCCACAACGTAGTTGTCGTACTACACATTTCCAATAGTGATCACATGAGATTTTCCTTTTCCTTTCTCCGTAATATATTGCTGACGTTTATCATTATAATTAACCCTTTTATTGGGTAAATGGTTAGAATAATGACCATTTTCTTTCCACATGTAATACTGATTTTTTGCAGGTGCACTCGATGGAGATTTCTGTTTATTCCATTTACCTCATTAGTAAAATGCTTGATTACCTTTTCTCCCAAACTTAAAAGATTTATTAGTCCCCTTAAGACAATTTCCTCCATGTTTCCTTCCACAATTTGAGCGTAATGTAAATCTAATATTTTTTTCTCCATAATTTTTATATTTTCTTTTTAATTCTATCCTTCTTTTCTTATAATAACCATGAGATAGATGGGAAATTAAAATATCCCTTTTTGTAAGAAGAATACAAGGAAGGAAAATATTGAAAAATAAGTTCTTGAAATCATCCCAATCCATAGAGTAAATTTTATCTTCTTTCCACATATTCTTGATAATGCTCCACACATTATTCACTTTACCTTCCATGCGATAAGTTCTTAACTTAACATTTTCACATCCTAAACAATAGAAAATGAAAAATAACTTTTCAATGGTATAAATCTATTTTTCAGAAAGTAGTGGATCAAAATTTACACTAAAATAAGGAGGATGTTTCCTTATAAAGGATTAAATATAATTTTTTCCCCCTTTGATCATTTGGAATCCTAGCAGAATTTAGATCTTGAAAAGGTTTTGTTGTCATATAAATAATATGTTTCATTCCAGCACCCATAACATTTGTTTTCTCAAGAGGAAAATCATTGCATTATCCATCGCAATCACTATTAACATGGTTCCTTTTCGATCCATTTAGTGACTAAAATAAAAATCATAGAGTAAGATATATTTATAATAATTAGAAACCACATAATCATGAAAAGTCATATATAAGATGTCTAAATAATGACACATTCCTTAATCTTTGAACCCATAACTTTAATCCTAAGTAATTCATGATGGTTAACAAATTTCTAGGATGGTAACCTACAGTTAGACTTATCCTTAGGGACATACCTAGACATACCTTAGAACTATCTCTAGGGATCTCATGAAAGTTTTCTCATACTAGTTCCCAAAGGATAACAAAACCTTCACTCTAATACCAATTGCAAATAACCAATCTTGAAGTACATAGACATTAAATAAATTTTGCGGAATACTTAATACATGACACTGTTGACACTCCTTTCGTCACAGAATCTAAAGATTGGAAAAGGGAAATAATTTAGTCCAAATTGATTCATCCTTTTAAGAAACATCAATAAATCAATAAAGGTATGAACAAAGAGAAAATAGCCCAGAGGTCACGCAAGTTCCCTCATGGTCGCGCAAGTCCACTTGCGCGACGCCATGATCGGGAAAGTGACTTGCGCGCCATAAAGGATAACTGCCTGGGTATTCTTCAGCCTATAAATAGACCCTGTGGGCACCCAATTCTAGAGAGAAATTTTTTTCCAGAAACTCAGATATGAGCTCTCGGCGCCCTAGTCTCTTCTCAAAGCTTCTGAAACACTTCTATGGTAATTTCTTACCTAGAACGGAAGATCTAAAGAGGGTGAGGAAGGCCTAAGTGTTGAAACTCATCAACACTTGCACGCCTAAGTGGCCAGCCCTTAAGGTAAAAGGCCACACTTGTGCGCCGCCTTACTCCTTCAATAGAACTTGCGCGCCCCTCTTCTGAAAGAACCTAAAGAGGATTATAAAGGCTTTAACCAAGAGTCGCTCAAGTATTACCCTGCTGGTTAACTGTCACGCAAATACCCATGTGTCGTGCAGGTATACCTGCGCGACCGGGACTTGCGCGCCCACGCAGTACCTGCGCGCCTTCCAGGACTTGCATGCCCATGCCTTTTTGGGTGCCCTTCTTTCCCATTTCACCCCTCTTAAGCCATTCCACCTCTCCTACTCAAGATTCAATCTTCAAGACACTAAATATTGAGATTTAATTCATTCAACCTCATACTTTACGATGAGAGAACTCAGCAAGTATGGGCCTAATTTTCAGGAATAATCCCCAGTCATAATTCTCAAATCTAGGCATCCTCCTTAGGAGTAAGCCCCAAGTCCTCATTAACCTGGGCCTCCTTTTAAAGAATAAGCCCCAGTAATAATTCTCAAATCTGGGCATCTTCCTTAGGAGTAAGTCCCAACCATAATTCTCTTAACCTGGGCCTCCTTTTCAGGAGTAAGCCCCAGTCTCAAATATGGGAATCCTCTTCAGGAGTAAGCCCCAAGTCCCTTAATTTTTCAAGTCTCTCAACCTGGGCCTCCTTTTCAGGAGTAATCCCCAGTCTTAATTTCTCTTAACCAGTCCTAATTTACCTTTGATCTGGGATTCCTTTTTAGGAGTAAAACCCAATCATAAGTCCTCTCCTAATTTGGGCCTCCTTTTCAGGAGTAAGCCCCATGATAGAGTATTCAAAATATCCATGAAGCACATATACCGTTATAGACCCTATTCTTGGATTTCTTCCCTGAAGTAAATCCTAATATTCATTTATCTGGGCAGTCATACATACATAAACCCTACATTATTTCTTATGATTGCATCTTTCATGGAAAAATTGTCTTATTTCTTACCAATACCTTTTGTTTCTCACACCGAGCATGACTCACATGAGCTTAGAGTGTAAAGGTAATTATGACATCCTTCTTTGAGCCGTCAATCATAAACATCATACTCCCTTACTCGAACTACGTGGGTTCTGATTACTTTTATAAACAGAGGATACCTAGGTAGCCCATCTGCGGGTTCGATCCCAACTCTGAAATAATTCATGTCCTTCTGAATGACAGTAAACTTCAAGTGCCCCACTGAGTGGATTTAAAACCAGTATGGTCATCATAAGGACCCAGATACTTTTACATATCATAGGTTACCATTGACTAAGAATCTCTAACAAATACAGATGATTCTTTATCAGTGTAGAACCTCGAATACATATATTCTCTAAATTTCCTACGTATCGATCATTGATTGTCAGATCTAAAGGAAAACTCATTTTATACTTGGTAATGTAATAAGGATTCATGAACATAACTTAAATCTATAAAGAGAGTCCCAGAGTAGACAATAATTCCCCTCAAAAAGGTGTGATGAGTCCGACCTCCCATCCTCTCGACCAATGCAAATTCGTAAGCCTCATCAGTCTATAAACTAATGAGCCCCTACCTTTGGAAAGTAGGTCCGAATAGATGTGGAATCATTGGATGTTTCCGGTTCTACGAACAAACCCGTTAGAAACCGATCGGAATGTTTGAACCTCCCATCAAAGGAGGTCATCCCCGAAGTCCAAGGGAAACAAAAATGGTGAACCCAACGTGAATCCTTAACCAAGTTAAACTGATGTTTTACCTTTTTGTTAGGCCTCTATTTAAAACTCAATAAGAGGGCCAACAAAAACAATCATTGACGTATGTGATCATACAAAAGATGTAGTGGATGAATTTATCTTGATTACGTCTGTTACATAAAACAGGAACTCTTTTCCAAGATCTTCTGCATTTCTAGAATGGCTGCTCTCAAGTTCACACCTGTGAATACTGCTGCTACAAATGCTAATGCTGCTACTCCTACTAGATCATTGTCCACTCTGAGGACGATATCACCTACTCAACATCTTTAACATTGGGTATCAAATGCACTGGTTAAGGAGTACCGTCAACATGGTACCATCCCAACTCTGGAGGCTGCTCCACAAGCCCTCCAAGTGAACAACTCACACCGGTCGTTTGGACAACGACGACCAGTGATCAAGAAGTAGGCGGTGCTGACTACCGTCTCCAACCGTTTCGGGTCGTTATCCCCGGAACGCAATCACCATTCGCTCCCTTATTCTGGGTAGGTGAATGAGAAGGTCCCTCAGGGCCTTAATTCAAGAAAACAGGAGTCCTTCTTGAGGGATCCCACCAACAATCGCCGCCAGACTCGTGCGGCAGTGCACCCTCAACATGATGAGGGTACCGACTCCAGTCGTTCAGCTCAAGTTCCTCGAACCCGAGCAGGAAAGATGAATCACCAGAGGCGAAGTTCGGTTAATAGTGAGCAGGTTCTCATCTCTGGCATCTCCGGAGAAGTCCACCAACCTAACTTGGTGGCAAGCAACGAGCAGGCACACACACCTACCCGTTTTAATTCCGTTGTCCAACAGACTCGTCTGGCAGCATCATGCCAATCCTGCAAGGAAATTCCGGCAGAGTACTATAGACAGAAACATACACCTGTTTATACATCATCAACTAGTCAGCAGGCTCATCTGACTACATATGATGGATCTCATCAACTATGTTCGGAGAAGTGTAATCAGCAGGCACATACACCTGCTAGTACTAATAAAGCCTATCAACAGTCTCACTTGGTAGCATTCGGAGAAGTTAGTCGGAAAGCCCCGACAACAAATAGGAGGTAGACTCAACTCTCTGCCCCCACACTTGAGTACTATCAGGATTCACTGATAGGAAAAAGAGGACAGGAGCAGCCACATACACCTACTCCAAGCCCGGAATGGACGTATATTCCCATTCCGGCAGCCGAAGTCACCAAGCATATTCTATCAATGGTGAAAGAGCAGAAGAAAATCCCTTCTCATATTCTGGATTCCTACCCGGATATTATAACAACTTCAGCGAAATCTCAGGGAAAGACACATAAATCTATCCCTACCAGTGGAGTGACACATAAACAATTCACTTCGGAACAGACACACACAACTGTTCCAGTACAAGAGGGTTGTGGGGAATACTCCCCCATATCATACGGACAACCAAGTCAGGCACATACACCTAATTTGAGTGGAGATCATCAGCTTAATCTGACCATCTTTCTTGATCAGGCACATACACCTGCTCAGAGCAGCCACTTTCGTCAACAAGTGGTTTCCAAAGCGAGTAAGAAGGCGTCTAAGAAAAAGACTTGCCCAGCACAGTCAGGAGATCAAGAGTCAATCTGTAACAAGGATTTGCTCAATGTTGGAGTTCTTGAAGCCCTCAGACAATTATTTTTCAAAATTAAAGATTCTACTCCCTCATTTCCCAATAGTGTGAACATTAACTCTGAAGGTCTTCAATAGACACTTCCTCATGAAGGCTTGCTTTGTGACAATTTGGTCGATCTCGAAGTTTTATCTTCAGATGAGAGCCACAGGAACCCTCTATGTGGTCAGAAGACCAAGGAGCAAGAGATCTCATCTTTTGTTGTAACCCACCATGGTGGTCCTCCCCATGATGATGAATTTCTCTGCGAAAGTCCTCTCCACAGTATTGATGCACATTGCCCGGAAAATGCTCCAGTGGACAATGTAGTGCCGAGAAAGCCCTCTTATCTTAAGGCACTTGCAAATGCAAAACCAATCATGTCTGATGCTTCATTGCTAGCAGGTGAAATACTTTATCAATCATAAGATATCCCAGGGTGTAGGTCATTCTCCAAACCACCCCTAAGTCATGCATCTTCTAGTTTAATCAATGATTTCTCTACCAATACTGTAGAATCCAATGAAGTAACAAGGAAGCACTAGCTCTGGTCAAAACAGGTAGAAGAATCTTCATCAAATGATAAAGAGGAAATGCTAAACATGAAAAAACAACTGGCGAAAGTTGAAGTGTCAGTCATGTTTTGGCCTCTGGATGACTCTCAGTATGACATTCCAGAAATGTTGACAGAAGATGGAATTCATGATATTCCTCTCAACATATGGAAAACTCTTTTTCAGTTGAAAAAAGAAAGTATTATCTTATGATGAATATGAAAATCATCTTATGATAATAGAAGGGTTACAATGTCAGATTGATTTGGTATCTATATCAGTCTCTCGATATCTGAAGGCTGAAAAGCAGCAGAGAGCCCTTCAACGTTCATGCTTTGGCGCACTAAGAAGATTGCGTCAGTTAATTGCCAATGCCCCATCTGGTATTCATGTCAGAGGATGGGGTGTTCATGGAGCACTACATTTCACGGTGCTCTCCAGTTAGCAAAGCCCGCCGAAAATGGTCTCATGCAATGTTATTGCCCATGGCCAGCCACAAATACCAGGCTTTGTTTGTAATCAAAAGCTTTCCCAAGAACAGGCCTCAAATAATTCCTCTCAAAATCAAGAATACAGAGAACAAGTTTTTGAATTACTCTTGAATCAAGCAAATGAGAATATTAAATAGGCCTCTTGTATGGAGCAAGCACATCATCAAGTGACAGAAGTGTCGGAAATTATCCAACGGTCTTTTGAACCAGGTGATACAAGTGGATACAGGTTAATGCATCCAGCTAATTTCCGGACTAAGGTTCACAAGTTCAGGAGAGCTTTTAAGAAAGTCTCAGACATAGCATGTCAAGAGCCACCCCAGCTCGCCAGACTGCGGACTCTTTTAAACCAACCCTCGGAATCAACGAATAAGATTCGAGGAGTTGAGAAGGAACAGCCCCAGTCCACTGGACTGGGGACTTATTCAAATCATCAATCCCCTCCTCAGAGAAAGTCGGTCTTTTCTCGATTGTGGAAGAAGCCTTAAGAGGAATGAAGAGCCAAATTATCAAGACATTCCCTCCAAATTACGGTTCGTCAAGAAGTTCCTAAGGTATCGAATCAACAAAAGGAAAAGTCTCGTCAAAGACATGGAAGAAGACAATATCTCAGAAATGTTGATAGAAGGGATGCGATGAGTTATGAATCAATTAATGTCATCAATGCCATTGTTGATGATCCGCCAGATGAGGCTCACTCAGGGGACATAGATGAAGAGGTTCCTGCTCAAGAAAATGTACGCATCGACACAAATAAATAAGGTGTGTGTACACGAATTCAAACAATTACTCAGAACCTAGGTAATCCTTTAAGTAACCCACTTCCCCCTCTCCTAAAAGGATCCAACAAAGGGAAGGGAAAGAACCAGGTTACATATCCTTCCTCTGTAGAAGGTCAATCGCTCTCACTAGAGCAAAGGTTTGCACAACAGGAGGAAGAAATGAAGGAATTAAGAAGGTTGAATGCAGAACTACTTCAGATTAGTCTTCTTCTTAAGCATGATGGAGCCAGTCAGCCAAAGGAATTTGTTGCAGCTACTGAGATGGATCAAGAATATCCTCCTCTATCAGTACACCCTCATAGGTCTAATCCTACGGGTCAAGTGCAACAACAGTTGGTAGTGCTACCATCAGTTGCAGCACCAACCACCACATCTGTCCAAGATCCAGTAATTGCACCTACCCAAGTCCAAGTTCAACCGGATGTTTCTCAAAAGTTAATAACTACTATTGAATCATTAACAGCTCGGTTAGAAACTATGGAAGGGAAACGTGCACAAGTTCAACCAGAAAAGAAAGTTTATCCTAAATGGGTATATTCAATCTCTCCTCCATCCAGTTTTGGGAACCATGTATTCCCTATTTTCAATGGATCAGGCAACCTTGAATAGCTTTTGATACATTACGTGTCTTGTTGCGATCCTATGATGGCAACTCTGAAGCAGCAAGAAGCAGTGAAACTCAGATTCTTTGTGCGAACCTTGCAAGGACCAGATTTTGTCTGGTATACAAGCTTGAAATCCCGGTCAATTACCGAATGGGAGGATCTTCACCAAAAATTCCTACTTCAGTTCAACTCAACTTTTCCAAAGACAACAGTTTTCGATCTTACAAACTGTAAGCAAAGGGAGAATGAAAGGGTCTCTTATTTCATTGCTCGATGGAAGGGATTAACATATTCCTTGAGCTTAGCACTCCCTCAAGAATAATTTTTTCCAATCTGTGTAGAAAATTTGCGTGATGAATTACGCACCCCGTTAATCCCTGTGAAATACACAGGAGGGTTTCGATACCTTACTTCAATCGCTCAGCAGATTGAAGATTCCCTTATACAGGCTAAGGCTAAATCTCGTGTAATTACATCAGCTCTAAGAAGGAGAATGGGTAAAGTATAAACTGCTATAGTTATGCTTAAACAAGCACCCGTACCTGTTTCTACCTCAAAACCTTCATTTTCTCGAAGGGCTCCACCTCCTGAGCGCCAACAACAAAGGCCGTTTCGTCCAGATGATCAAAGAGATCAAAGAAGAAAACAATTTGAGGATCTGAAGTGCAAAACATACTCTTTCTCAAATGAACAAGTTACCGGTTATTTCATTTCGGCTTTGGAAAACAATTTGGTTCAATTGTCAATGCCCAAGAGGCCAAACAAGAAATGAGATTAAGACCATCCCAATTATTGCCATTTTCATCAAATGTTGGGGCATCCCATCTAGGAGTGTTTTTTCTTCAAATACCTCCTACAAAAGATGGTAAACTCATGACAAGTCAAACTAAAAGTCTCTTCATCTCAGGTAGCATGTGTTACTACTACAGTTCCAGAGGAGGAAGGTGAATGGAAAGAAGTAAAAAAGCAAAAATGCACAGAAGTATGATGATTGGATGGTCAGAAAGACAATCAACCGAACTCATGCTATTTTGCAAACATAATTAAAGAAACCAATTGTGTCTTCTACCATGAATGTAGCGGCAAAACCCTCTTCATCAAAGGGAAAGTCCTCAAAGAAATGGCATAATTCAAAGAAGGAAAAAGAATCAGAAGAAGTTGAGTATGTGTCAAAGTCTAAGTTGTCTTTAACTTTGGCGGACTTCATGCCATCTACTTCAAAGCCACGGGCACCGCACCACCAAACAGAACAGCCTAAACAGGCTAATCAGGCAGAGTCTTTATCAGACAAAGAGTTAATATTTGGTTCTGTTAATATGATTCAATTAACAGATCCATATGCTAGTCGCAGTTTCGATTTCAATGAGCCTGAATTCCCTGTATCAAACAGGGGAATCAGAGGAAGTTCCAAGGGCTCAGGATACAAGGGAAGGCGTGGATCTTTCAGAAGCCACCATTCCAATTCTACCCCTGCTAGAACTGTGTACACAGCAAAAACTCGTGGTAGAGCCCTTCAGCGAGCTCAGAAAGAACAACCAAGTTCTTCTACCAATAGAAAATTCAGTCCTGGCACAGTTATTTTGGAAGACTGGTTGAAGGTTCCATCTTCTTCCTCTCAGCAAGTAAATGGATCTAATCGGTCTAATCTTCCAAAACCAGGAATATTTCCAATTCCTATCCCGATACAAGATGCATAAACTTCCAAAGCATCTTCTTCCAAGGTACCTACTAAACCACATATTCCTATTGGGAAATGCAGACCTCTGGATCAAAAGTATGATATATTGAAACACTTGGCCCAATTACCAACCAAGTTATCAATTCTGGATGCTCTGAATCTGTCAAAAGATCTTTGGGAAGCACTCATCGAGGCTTTTTCAAGTCCTCAGGAGTTTGAAACTGAAATTGCTGCAGTTGAAGTCTATCACATAGAGAATAATCTTTCAGAATGCCATGAAATAATATCTTTTACTGAGGAAGATGAAGACGATGTTGTGCATGGACATATTAGACCATTGTACTTGTCTGGCAAGGTCAGTGGTGTAGATGTCTGAAGAACTTTAATTGACAATGGTTCAGAAGTCAACCTCATGCCCATTCGTACACTTCATCGATTGGGCCTCACGGAATCTGATTTATCTCCTTCTACCATTATGTTACAAGGATATGATAAAAATGAACAAGAACCACTGGGAGAAGTTACACTCAGAACTCAGTTTGGAGATCTTGTATCCAATTCAGATTTCATGGTTGTTGATCAAGACTCAGCCTTCAACATCTTTCTTGGAAGACCCTGGCTACATCAACATGCGTCTATCCCTTCATCATACCATCAATGTCTCAAATATTGTTTCGATGGTCAAGTTGGGACATTGTATGGTGATAAGGCCCCGTTCAAGACATGTGAGTCTCAATACATTGAGGCGTAATTCTATCACATGAAGGGAAGGGAGAAATCCACAACAAAGGAGATTACCAAAGTTAATGCTCCATATGGTTTGGAGAAAATTCTAGTAAGACCATTTACACATGTGAGTACAGATTATGTGTTGCCTATCATTCAGATTGACAAGATAGACCAAAATCACAATAATCTTATGGAAAGATCCATAATGTCATTTATGGCAATCGAGCCAGACAACATGCGAGAAATTGGTAATCTACCAAGCAGTGATGAAAGCACAAATGGTGACGTCTTCATTTCATCTGCAGAAATCCAACAAGTATATTCTTCGCCAATTAGGCCAGAAGAAGTTATAGCAACATCAGTGGTGAACAATGATGTCGATTCTCAATCCATCATCTCCTATTTATTACCCAAAGAAGACCCTTCATCATCAATTGGGTCAGAAATGGAAGCTTCTTCTTCAAGATATGCAAATTTTTACATCTCTTATGATCATGAAAATTCTACTTTATCATTTACTATACAAGTAAAAATTGAAGAAATAATACATGATGAAGAAGAAGAGGAAAATCTCAGAGATGCTCCTCCAGTATTTGAAGAGGGTATCTCTACCACTGTGGATGAACTCAGAGAAATAAATCTAGGTACAAAAGAAGATCCACGCCCCACTTTAATCAGTGCGTCCATGGCTCTTGAAGTGTAAGAGATGTATATTTCTTTTCTAAAGCAAAATATAGATATATTTGCCTGGAAATATACAGAAATGCCCGGACTTGATCCTGATGTTTCTACTCATCATTTGGGTTTATCAAAAGAACATCAAGCATTTAAGCAAGCCATGAGAAGAACACACCCAACTTATGCTTCCAAAATTGAAGCTGGAGTGGATAAGATTATCAAAGCTAACTTCATCAGAGAAGTTAAATATCCCAAGTGGTTAGCTAATATTGTCCCTGTAAATAATAAGAACAGACAAATTAGAGTTTTCATCGATTTCAGAGATCTTAATCGGCATTTTCCTAAGGACGATTTCCCAGTTCCAATTACAGAACTTTTAATTGATGCAACAGCTGGATATAAAGCACTTTCCTTCATGGATGGATATTCTGGATATAATCAAATCCGAATGGCCCCAAAATATGAGGAATCTATGGCCTTCAGAGCCCCTTAGGGTGTGTTTTTATACCGGGTAATGCCCTTTGGCTTAAAGAATGCAGGTGCAACTTATCAGCGTGCCATGCATCGTATCTTCAAACCCTTCTTAGGGAAGTTTTTTGAATTATATGTAGATAATTTGGTAGTTAAATCCAAACAACGTTCTAATCACTTGTCTTATTTGGAAGTCATATTCTTCAAGCTTCGACAACATAATTTGAAGATGAACCCCTTAAAATGTTCTTTTGGGGTAACCTCAGGAAAATTTTGCAGCTTTGTTGTACGCCATCGTGGTATTGATGTCGATCCTGAGAAGACCAATTCAATCCTTGGTATGTCACCTCCTCAAAATTTGAAAAAATTAAGAGGAATTCAAGGACACTTAGCCTATATTCGGCGTTTCATCGCCAATTTAGCAGGAAACAGTTTACCCTTCACCAAATTAATGAAGAAGGGAGTCACTTACCAGTGGACTCAAGAATATAAAGAAGAATTCAATATTCTCAAGAAATACCTCTTAAGTCCACCGGTACTCATGCCACCTATTGAAGGATGACCACTTATCCTCTACGTGACATCTCTAGAGTGATCATTGGGTGCCTTTCTAACTCAAAATAATGATGTTGGTAATGAGAACAGCCTCTACTATCTCAGTCGAACTATGCTTGAAGCAGAAACCCGGTATTCAAGTATTGAGAAGTGCTGTCTGGCATTAATCATTGTAGTTTAGAAGTTGACACACTACCTGCAACATCATGAGGTCCAATTGGTATCTCGCAATAACCCGCTCAAATTCATCCTTAGTCGTCCAATGCTTACAGGACGTCTGGCAAGGTGGGCAGTTATTTTGCAGCAATTATACATTCAGTATGTGTCTCAAAAGGCGGTAAAGGTCCAAGATCTGGCTGATTTCCTAGATGAACACCCTTCAGTGGTACCAATAATGAAGCAGAATACCAAGCTCTCATCGTAGTCTTGTAATTAGCACTTCAAGCACAAGTGAATCACTTAAAGGTGAAAGGTGATTCAGACTTGGTAATCAAACAAGTCAATGGGGATTATTCCATTAGAAAAGAACTAATCCCTTTGTGTGATTACATCATAGAGTTAATGGAAGAATTCCCTTTGGAACCGAAATTTTCTTATGTCCCAAGATCACAAAATGCTCAAGATGATGCACTGGCTAATATAGCCACAGCTCTGGAAGATCCAAATCGGGACGAGACAACCATCAGTATTTCCCACCATCGTGCAATTTCACCTTATGTTCGAATCAGAACAGAGGAAATTAATGAAATTAGTCCCATTCCTGAACCGTATGTCCATACTATAGGATGGATGTCACCTATCAGGGAATACCTTCAAAATGGAACACTTCCACCTGATAGAGCTGAGAAAGAACAAATCTGATAATGTGTGGTCAATTTTACTCTTTATGATAGCCCAGATCACCTAGAGAAAATTCTCTACAAATGTGGTTTTGATGGAGTTCTCTTCAGATGTATTGATGGTGAAGAGACAATGGCTGTCATGAAAGAAGTGCATGCAGGAGTCTGTGGTGCCCACCAGTCTGGACATAGACTGTCTGATCAGATTCGAAGGCTTGGATACTTTTGGCCTTCAATGATACAAGATTGTGTCGATTTCACAAAGAAGTGTCATTCATGCCAAGTACATTCCAACTTCATTCATCAACCTACAGAGTTGCTTCATACAGCTAAATACTCATGGCCATTTTCCACAAGGGGAATGGATGTGGTGGGACCTTACCCTTCGGCTACGGCCAAGCAGTTTAAGTACATTCTTACTGCTACTGAATTCTTTTCCAAATGGGAAGAGGCAATACCTCTCAAGGAAGTCAGTTCTAAATGCATTGTTAGCTTCATTAAGTCTAACATCATTACCAAATTTGGTGTCCCTCATACCATATTGACGGACAATGGCACCAACTTATGTTCATCCGAAGTGAAGAAGTTGTATCAAAAATACAACATCAAATCCAACCATTCATCTCGGTATCATGCAGTGGCCAACGGTTAGATAGAATCCTTTAACAAGACTCTTTAAAATATATTGCAAAAGATGGTGGATAAAGATAAGAGTTCATGGCCTAATAAACTCTTTCATTATTTATGGGCTTATCAGACTACCACCCGCACTGCAACTCGGTCAACTCCATATTCATTGGTATATGGAACGGAAGCCGTCTTGCCCATTGAAGCTCAACTACCCTCACTCAGAGTTTCCATTTGTGATCAATCATCTACAGATGAACAATCTAAAAAGCGATTGAATGAATTGGAATGGTTAGATGAGAAAAGATTGTTCACTTTACACCACTTGGAAGTCTATTAGAATCGAATAGCACGAGCTTTTAACAAAAAAGTTAGTCTTTGTTCATTCACTCAGGAAGAATTGGTATTAGTTCTCAGAACTCCAATGATACCAGGAAAAAAACCTCCCATGATTGATCCAAAATGGGAAGTACCTTATTCAATACATAGGCTCTACTCCAATGGAGTTTATGCATTAATCTCGATGGATGGAGAACTCATCACTACTCCAAACAATGCCAGATTTTTGAAGAAGTATTTTGTATAAACACAAAACCTCCATTGTCCTTGCTATATGACGTTAAACTATACAGCAATGGTCCATATATATGACCTTAAACTATTTGTATTACTTTCGTCCCACACGACATTAAACTGTGAAAAAGTTCCCTAAATGGTCCAGTATGACCTTAAACTGCAACTAGGTCCTGTATGACCTTAAACTACATCAATAGTCCAGTATGACCTTAAACTGCATCATCAACAGTCCATGCATATGACCCTAAACTATTTGCAAGTCCCTTACGTCCAACAAGACGTTAAACTGTGATGTCCTAACTACATGATGCTAAACTGTATAGAAGTCCCTTACGTCTGGAAAGACGTTAAACTACATAATTATCAAAGGTCATGTATGACCTTAAACTACACTTTTGTCCAGCATTACATTAAACTACACCATCCACGGTCCATGCATATGACCTTAAACTATTCTCACTTTCATCCAACATGACGCTAAACTGGGGAAAAAATACCCAATGCGTCCAACATGACGTTAAATGGTGTACTCTTTTGTCCTCACTACATGACATTAAACTGCATAGTCCCCCTTTCGTCCAACATGGCGTTAAACTATATTGTCCCCATCATCCAAACTACATGATGCTAAACTGTACAGAAAGTCCTTGATATGTCCTACATAACATTAAAATATACTTTGTCCCTGCTACATGACATTAAACTGTACAGCACCAATAGTCCTAACTACAAGACTTTAAACTGCATAGTCCCTTTATATATCCTACATGACATTAAAATATGCATCGTTAAGTTTGTTGTTACCTCTTGTTTCTCACACCGAGTATGACTCTCATGAGCTTAGAGCAAACCTCAACCATAACACTCTCTTTGGGCTACTAACCATGTGTAAGTCCCAACAACATCATTTTTTTAGGTCGTTGTCCCCAAGAACAACTTGATCATTAATTCATTCTTTAATTGAACTACACAGACTCTGATCCTTGCCTTCCAGGCTGGGTACGTAGGCAACCTCCAAAGGTTCAAGCCCAAAATCAATCTCTTCACATCGGTTCACCTCCATATCATACGATGTTGATTCGTGAAACTGCCCCTAGAATCAATATCTTTACATTGGTTCACTTTCGTCCTTGCTATACGACGTTAAACTATACAACACTTCTTTCCAGTATGACAATAAACTACAATATTCTTTGATACCCTCACCTGAGAGGGAACCATTATTTACATTGATTTTTCAATCATGTTTCATTTCAAAGACTACGTGCATACATGGAAACACCCAAACCTTTTATCTTGGGTTAAACCATCATTGTACTAAAATCCTCTTTCACCCTTCACATGTACGAACCAAATTTGTACAGAGGGTATTTCTAGAACTACTTGGTCTTGATTCCCATCCTTATGGGATACGTAGGAACATTCGAGTGTCCCTCGAATCCAGCCCCAAGTCTTTGGGCCTAACCCCAAATTCCACTTTCAGTTCCCTGGCTGAAAAGTCCCTATGAGAACACACACTATGTATTTCTTACAATGGTCCAAGCTCTATGACCCTAAACTAAGATCTATAATCCTTTTGTCCCACATGACGTTAAACTATAATTTAAGAACTACGTATGAGCTTGATTCCCATCCTTATGGGATACGTAGTGAAGTCCAACATTTCAATTCAGGACCCAGCCACAACATGATTATGGTTAGCATTGATTTGCGTATCTCTGGATACATTGAACAATACCCATCTTTATGTGTCATAATCCTAACCTTAAATATTTTCAGATCTTCATAAACTCTTTTCATGACTTCTAAGTCACAAAAATGTCAAACTTCTGAGAATTCTCTTGCCTGACTATGTAGCACATGCCCATAGGCAGCCTTGCATAAACAGTCTACATAACATACTTGTTAGCCAAAAGATACTATTATCTGACTATGCAGCCAATGCCCTTAGGTGGACCTGCATAATTCAACCCCCTAACGGGTTTGTCGGATAGTGGTAACTTCATTCTTGGGAAGAATGCCTCTTTTTCCCTTATTTGTCTTAAATGAAAGTATGTAAGGATCCACAAAAACAGCCATCCTTAACATATTTTTCCCATATCCTTCTTCATGATCTGAATGTATTCAAGTATATGGTTTATATTCTCCTTCCCTACGTTTGGGTCAGACCTTCACATGAGTGATATCCATCCAGTTCTTCGATAATCTTATTTGGAAATATCTTCTCTATATTCAAGTACCTCTTTCCATACAGAAAACTCTATACTTTGGAAAATTTGAATCTCCATATTCTTTCATTGGCATTTAGCACTAGGAAAGTAAATTTATGAGAGTTCTTTTGCCTGACTATGCAGCACGTGCCCATAGGCAGCCTTGCATAAATAGTCTACATAACAGACTTGTTAGCCAAAAGATACTATTATCTGACTATGCAGCCAATGCCCTTAGGTGGCCCTGCATAATTCAACCCCATAATGGGTTTGTTAAATAATGGTAACTTCATTTTTAGGAACTACTTCTTCTAATGATTTTTAGCTCTTTTTTATATCATTCCTTAGATTCAAATATTCTTAAGTCATAGTTTACATTTTTTTCCCTCATACTTGAGTATGGTACTTTGTTTTCAGATGAATTGTCAAGGAATTGAGTCAATTTTAATTCATTTCGATCAAATCTATTTCGACCTTAAACATTAGCCTCTTTATGTCTGACGTTCATGACTTTAAACTGCCCGCAAAAGACAAGGGAACTCTAAATAAAAGTCAAGTTCCAGCTCACTAAACATACATTTTGTATGATTTAGGTAATATTGAGCAATTAAAAGGTTCAAAGTTTGTAGGGTTATTTACATTAATCCTAGTAAAAATCAAACTATTCTTACTAGGCCCATTGGCTTAGGTAAAATTTAAAGCAGGTAGAAAGAAAATGTGTGCACAAATGATTGAAGGTGAAAGTGTTTTTCATTGATGCACAAGAGTTAAAAGGACATCCACAAATTGGAGTCTCTTCTCTTTTTTCAGGAATTACAAAATATTTTCAACATAACTCTTCATTTGATTTACGGCATCCCGAGTTTCATTAGAAACCACTTGGAATTCATTCATTCAACTGGATACCATAAGAGATGTAGTGATACCAGCTCTTCTTGGAACAATTATAAAAGAATGTTCTTGAGTGCGGTTTGAGAAAATTTTTTGCTGATCAAACAGTGACTCTGTTTCTGGCCAAGAGACTTGGAAGATGGATACATGGATTTGAGAATGGAGCATTGGAAGTAAAGAGACATTTGGAGAGAATACTCTTTTCAGATATTGCTCTAATGCCATGTTTGTCTTCTCTCCACCAACTGGAAGCAGAAAACATTTCAGCCCATGGGTTTTCCATTTTCATATCTGCAAGGAAATGACATGGAGGAAGAATTTGAAAGTTCACACCATTGTTGTTGCTCTTAATGCACAGCATAACCGAAATAGAGGAGTAGCAGTGCAGCTGTATTTCAGGCGTATAGTTCTTTGCATTTGGAACATTAATTCCTTGCAGATGACCATAACCATACAGGGACAGGTAGATTCTCTGTGGGAAATTAAGATGATATTTCTTCAAATACTTACCCAAATCTGGTAGAGTGTTGTCGCAGATATCATAGTAATCATGGCCAATAATGTTTTTCATGTCATCAATCCACTTGCTATTCAGTTCATCAGTCGTTCCGATTCTATTGAGAGCCATTTAATCTACACAAAAGTTGAATAAACTAACTCTTAAATGGGTTTATTTTTTCATAAAATTTGTGAAGAAATTCAGAAAAATGGCCAAGGCATTAAGGCGTGCAAGTCTAAACTTGGCGCGTAAGTATTGATGTGCCGCGCAAGTATTTGGCGCGCAAGTATCACCGCGCAGTTCTAGATTCCTTGACAGCAGCACGATATCAAGGAAACAGCGAGAAATAGAGAAAACTTGCGTGGCTAAGGTGACTTGTGTGGCGAGAGCTCGAAGGTTTGAAATCCATAAATCTGGATGCTTTGTACGGAAGTGAGGCCCTCTATTTATAGACTCAGCCAGAACCCTGCGCACCATACCCCTACGTGTAAGGCCCTACGCGACGCGCACTTGCATGCCGCCCTCTGTGCCATCAAGACATGTGCGCCCCCTTTCCTTTGGTTTTCTTCTTTTCCTCATAGTCAAATCCTCTATTCTCTCCGGATCCAACTCTGAGGGGGGACTTTTGTTGACGCTCCTTTCATCACAGAATCTAAAGATTGGAAAAGGGAAATACCTTAGTCCAAATTGATTCATCCTTTGAAGAAATGTCAAAAAATCGACAAAGGGATGAACAAAGATAAAATTGCCCAGAGGTCGCGCAAGTTCCCTCATGGTCGCACAAGTCCACTTTCGCGACGCCATGATCGCGCAAGTGACTTGCACGCTATAAAGGATATACTCCTGGGTCTTCTTCAGCCTACAAATAGACCCTATGGGCCCCCCATTCTAGAGAGAATTTTTTTTCCAGAAACTCAGATTTGAGCTCCCGGCGCCCTAGTCTCTTCTCAAAGCTTCCGAAACACTTCTAAGGTAATTTCTTACCTATAACGGAAGATCTAAAGAGGGGGAGGAAGGAATAAGTGTTGAAACTCATCAACACTTGTGCACGTGAGTGGCCAGACCTTAAGGGAAAAGGCCAGACTTGTGCACCGACTTACTCCTTCAACAGAACTTGCGCGCCCCTCTTCTGAAAGAACCTCAAGAGGATTCTAAAGGCTTTAACCAAGAGTCTCTCAAGTATTACCCTGCTGGTTAACTGTCGTGCAAATACCCATATGTCGCACAGGTATACCTGCGGGAACGGGACTTGCGCACCCACGCAGTACCTGCGCGCCTTCCAGGACTTGCGCGCCCCTACCTTTTTGGGTGCCCTTCTTGCCCATTTCACCCCTCTTAAGCCATTCCACCTCTCCTACTCAAGATTCAATCATCAAGACACTCTTCAAAGCTATTTATGGAATGATTTCTTGATTTGGATTCCTTATCTGAAAGGAACTCTATGGAATATCTCTCAAAACCTAGTGATTTACACATCTTCATGTCACTAAAGATTGAGATTTCATTCATTCAACCTCATCCTTTACAATGAGAGAACTCATAAAGTCTGGGCCTCCTTTTTAGGAATAATCCCCAGTCATAATTCTCAAATCTGGGCATCCTCCTTAGGAGTAATCCCCAAGTCCTCATTAACCTGGGTCTCCTTTTCAGGAATAAGCCCCAGTCATAATTCTCAAATCCAGGCATCTTCCTTAGGAGTAAGTCCCAACCATAATTCTCTTAACATAGGCCTCCTTTTCAGGAGTAAGACCCAATCTCAAATATGGGCATCCTCTTCAAGAGTAATCCCTAAGTCCCTTAATTTTTCAAGTCTCTCAACCTGGGCCTCCTTTTTAGGAGTAAGACCCAGTCTTAATTTCTCTTAACCAGTCCTAATTTAACTTTGATCTGGGATTCCTTTTCAAAAGTAAAACCCAATCATATGTTCTATCCTAATTTGGGCCTCCTTTTCAGGAGTAAGCCCCAAGCTAGAGTATTAAAAATCTCCATGAAGCACATATACCTTTATGGACCCTGTTCCTAGATTTCTTCCCTAAAGTAAATCCTAATCTTCATTTATCTGGGCAATCATACATACATAAACCCCATATTATTTCTTATGATTGCATCTTTCATGGCCCAATTGTCTGATTTTTTACCAATACCTCTTGTTTCTCACACCGAGCATGACTCACGTGATCTTAGAGTGTAAAGGTAATTATGACATCCTTCTTTGAGCTATCAATCATAAACATCATACTCCCTTACTCGAACTACATGGGTTCTAATTCCTTTTATAAACAGAGGATACGTAGGTAGCCCATCTGCGGGTTCGATCCCAACTCTGAATTAATTCATGTCCTTTTGAATGACAATAAACTTCAAGTTCCCACTGAGTGGCTTTAAAACCAGTATGGTCATCATAAGGACCAAGAGACTTTTACATATCAAAGGATATCATTGACTAAGAATCTATAACAAATATAGATGATTCTTTATCAGTGAAGAACCTCGAATAAATATATTCTCTAAATTTCCTACGTATCGATCATTGATTGTCAGATCTAAAGTAAAACTCATTTTATACTTGGTAATGTAATAAGGATTCACGAACATAACTTAAATATATAAAGAGAGTCCCGGAGTAGACAATAATTCCCCTCAAAAAGGTGTGATGAGTCCGAACTCCCATCCTCTCGACCAATGCAAATTCCTAAGCCTCATCAGTCCACAAACTAATGAGCACCTACCTTTGGAAAGTAAGTCCGAATGGATGTGGAATCATTGGATGTTTCCGGTTCTATGAACAAAACCGTTAGAAACCGATCGGAATGTTTGAACCTCCCATCAAAGGAGGTCATCCCCGAAGTCCGTGGGAAACAGACACCAATAGACCCCCAAAGACTATACTAGTTTGTTTTCTCTTGAAATTGGAAACACGTTATGCTAATTTGGTGAAAATATCCTCAAACTCTCCCATAAAGATCTTCCCCTTCAGTTTTCCTACCTAAAACCATTCTTTATATCCTGGGGAAAAGAAAACATAAAAAGGGTGATCTCATATGCTCAGTAAGGGTAAAAAAGTAAAATATCAAACAAAATATGAACATAATAATGTAAAAACATAACTTTTGAAAATCATACAAAATATAACATATATCAAAATCATGAGTCATGAAATAAATCTTGGCAGTTCAGAAGGTATAAATTGTAAAGGAACATGATCCATGAGTAAATAGCATTGTAATAAAACATGAAATTGTGGATAACACATAAGAAGAGAAACCCATTTACATATTATCCAAGGATAATTTCCAATACCATCATTGTGTTAAAATTCCTTTACTAAACCAAGTTTAGTCTTCACTTCAGCACTGTATTACTGAACATGAATTATTTTTTGTTCCATACCTGTATTACTAAACCAGATCTACTTACTATTTCTATCATGTCTATCTCATGAGATATAAATATTTACCAAATGAATTGGGGGGATATATTGGTCCCACCCATCTCATAATTAAAACCATACAAATATATTCCATAAGAACGTAAATAATTCAACATAACATAACCCAAGGAATAAAATGGGTTTATTAAACATCATTACATCATTGGATAACCCTTGTAAAACATGTGGATTTCATAAATATAATTCCATCATATACATAATCAAACCATAGTAATAATAGGTATAGTATACTTGAAACATAACCCTATTAAATAATTCCATCTTATATGGAAAATAATTTTTATTGAACATGTGAAATTGGATCTTGAGTAAAATATCCTTCCTTCTTCTTAAACATTTAATTTTATTAAAATAATGTAAAATTTAAAAAGAAAATAATTTCTTAGAAAATAATATTTAAATCTTGTAAGTAAAGATCCATGGAAACAATGTGTTATGAAAGAGCAAAAATCAATTCATTTCGTATATGTTAAAAAACATTCTTCTCCTACTTTTTCCAAAAACTTAAAAAAGAACCTCATCTGAAAAACAAAATAAAGATTCCATTAAAACCATGTAGTAAAAGTTAAAAAATTATAAAAATGACTTTAAACAAGCATAGGAGAATAGTAAAACTTCTTATGAATGCATTTTTAGAAAACATAGACATCGATGATAAATAAACCCTAGAAAAAACTTATGTATAATACAATCTCAGATAATAATGAGATTGTGAAATTATCCCTTATCTTAGGTTTGATTTCCTTTGGATGTATCCAAATCTCTTGTATAATGAATTAAATAGTGTTATAAAGTTGTTCTAGAACCATTTTTATATTTATGATATCATATGTGATCATATTATCACTCGATTAATAATATTTCATTATTACTCTTCTTTCGAGTGTTATTTTCTGCATCTTTTGTCATAAAAATCCCAGTTATTCATCATGGGTTTCCTTTATATCATTACCATAATTATAATAATGTATTATATATCATATGTATTCATTCTATACATTTATATAATCATGATTTAAATGAGATTATATAGAATGATTCAAATATTTACGTGGAGATGGTTGGTTGTACGTATGTATGGGCGATGATATAATTCCATTAATTATGAAATGGTATGGAAGTGGATGTCATGACCCATCCTTCAAGGCATGTTCCTTGACTACCCCAAGCCCACCTCCTATAGGCCAGGGGATGGAGACTAGCGCTGAGTAGGCATATCCCAAACAAATGGGAAGTATTTTCCTAAGTACCTATACCCACGCACACAACTCTAAGACATAGATTCTAGAAAGTGAAAACAATAAGTAAACAAATACATGGTATGCCAGAAGAAAATTGAAGGTAAATGGGTATAGAATACAATCCCAACAAAAAGGAATGTAAAATTACAGGTCTCTGGAACTCCTCCACAGAAAACCCTACCTGAAGGGTAGGTACAGAAATATCTTCCTAAAGTCGTAGAAGCACACCTCGTCTATTGGGTCACTCTAAGCACCACATATCCCTGATCCACCAAGGAATCCATTAAAGCATTGATCATATACACAAGACATGACATGTGTGTTCAAAGCCCATGCAAGGGTGCATAAAACAATACTCTGTAGGGAACCGTGAAACACAAATTAAAAGAACACAAAGGAAACACCACTAAGAAGATAAATTCATCTCAACATAGGTATATATCAACAAAACATATAACAAGAACATCCAGGTATACTCGTAAAGGATTAAAAGACTCAAGGTCTCATCCACTTCCATCTGTATGGTCCCGTTCATAGCATGCTTGATTCCGAGAGATCTCAATCCTTGATCTATCTAAAAGTAAGCACGTAGAACATGTCTACCAAATGTATCTGAGGGAACACATGTTATCAAAATTTCATGAAGTTTCCCTAAGAAATCCAGTTTCTCTAAGACAAAGAGTCTTCAAATCATAGAAAATCCTTGGTCACAGGATTCTTCTTAAGGTACGCTCATTCTTGGAGGACTCTCTCCTTGATCCTTGATGTCATCTCTAGTCGAGATTATGTTATGAAAAGAGGGGATTCTCTCAGAGAATACCACAAACCCAATCTGTATTCCTTTCAATGTAGGGGATTCTTAGAGAATAATACGAACCCTATTGATGCGTCTCATAACGTAGGGAGTTTGAAAAATATTTTGAACCCTACTAATACGGCCCACTATATGGAGGATTAATGCCCTTCTCTTGAATGTCGCATTCATAACCAACGAAATCTATCAGTTGTGATACAGTATCACTCCAGTCCCAAGGAGGATTCTATAACTCTATCTGGGACACTATATCTTGAGGGGATTGTTATGAAATGTTGTACCAAACCCTCGGGGAAAGGACCGATGGGAAAAGATCTGCACCTACACTGGACCTCACTAAGGTCCCACAAAGCCATCTGAAAAGGACTGGCTCGTTACAAGGGCCCCAATGCCATATATTCCTAATCAAATAGACTAATGGTTTGATAGTTATGGGGCTTTTTGTAAAAAGGGGTCAGTTGGGTCTGAGACCAGTCTGACTCGGTCAGATCGACCCGACTCAACCCACTGGGCCACCTGGTTTTCCCAACCTATCCCATTCGAATGGGTCGGCTTGTCTTATATGGACACAGCGGTTATCGCATCCTCTCCTAGTAAACATAGTTGGTAGTTGGTCAGTTACTTATCCTGCACGTGGTTTGTGGGAATGCCTTCTTACGCACAACCATGGAAAAGTCGTGGATCTCCCTTCCGATGCGGGTCTTCGGGGCCACGTCCCTCCATCACTATAACCACCTACCATAGTGGGTTGCCACCGCCACTAGTCGCGCTACAGCAGGATCCTCCATCATCAGCTGTTGAGCTGGCAGCCATCCACCAATGGGTGTTCGCGCCATTGCGCCATCGTCGCCACCACCGTCAGTGTTTCCCCACCCTCCGTGACTTCCATGGTCTCTCGTTCCTTCATCATTGGTCAAAAACATTCATTGAGATGTAGATATCGGATCCTTGGTTCCTGATCTTCACTGATCCGGTCTCTATGGTCAAAAATCCTTCGATTTGGGGGTCTGATCGCATACAAAACTGCCTGGAAATCATTGATCTATGACCATGGGGGTTCAGCAACAAAGCATGCATAATATGGAAATAAGAAGCATCAATAATCCCCAATATGGACAGATCTTGGCCTTGTTCATGTCATCATCCATCCGTCCATGTTTTAATTTCATAATGCGGAAAGAGTAAGAAATTTTTAACACGAATCAACCCAATAAAAATCCCACAAAAGAAAACCCAACCCACATAGACCTGGTCCATGGATTAGCTTGTTCTTTGGTTAATCCACATTAATCATTGAAATAAAAGGATAGGTAAGGAAATCACAAAAAAATAACCCCTACTTGGGATTGGATCGTTCGTTGACGGACGGAGAATTCATCATCGTTTGCCAATGCCTTCTTTTGAGGTTCCTTCTCTCAAGAGTTCTCGATGAATTTCTAGGGTTGTGAATTCTAACCCTAGACCCCTATATCTAGGATTAATAAAAAGGAAACAAAATAAATTTCATCATTAAAATATTTTTATTAAAATATTTAATGTCAATTATGTCCAAAATCTAACTTTTTTCCTCTGGTCCGCATCGGACAATGTTAGGCCCTACCTAAGGTAAAGTCATTATTTTGGATGCAACAGTGCCCTCATATTAATGATTGGGCACCCATTTAGATGTTATTAAAGTTCAAAGTTGTCTTATGAGTATTTTTAATTAAAAACTTGACTTAACTCAAAAAAAATTATAGGATCCCCAGGTCTCAGAATCTCATGTCGTCTAAGCATAAGGTTTTAGTATTTTTATAATTAATTTATTAAAAAAATTGTAAGAAAATCCAAGTCATAAAATTTTACCCACCTTAGGTCTTTACATCCATGAAAGACAAAAAATAGGGCCAATCAACAAAAAGATGAGGGTACTAAGCATGAATCTGTGCCTCCTGCTCCCGAGTGCTCTCCTAGAAGTTCTCGTGCTACCACTGAACACGCACTAGAGGAATCAACCTCCCACGAAGGGTCCACTTCTGTTGATCATAGATATCTACTAAGAAATACAAAAACATTGCCCCATCTTCAATTTCCAACTCTTCCTATTCAATAATGTGTGATGGGTCATGCTTGTACGTCCTCATCTATGACACGTGAAAGACATCATGTGCCTGGTGCGACTGTGGGGGTAGAGCTAGGTGGTACTCCACCTTGCCAACTCTACTCATAATCTGAAAGGGTCTAATAAACCTCAAAGAAAACTTTCCACCCCTGCTAAATCTCTACAAACCCCATTGAGGTGAGACCGAGAAGAAAACACGGTATCCCTTGTCACGACCCGTCCCAGTGGGGCCCGAGCTGGAACTCCCCAAGCCTGCCTCCAATAGGCCAGGGGATGTTGACTAGCACCGAGTAGGCATATCACTAACATGGGAGGCATTTTCATTAAACCTATACACATGCACACGAATCTCTAATCCCACAAAGCTGAAAATTAAATACTACTAAAAATAGAAATGCATGCATACACTAAAACCCAACCAACAGAGTACGGTAGGAAAGTAATGAACAATAATGTAAAACCCTGGGCCAAAGTACAAGCCCACCAAAAGAGAGTCTGAAAAAAATTCCAACCTATAAATAAAGGTACTGGGACTGCAATCCGTAGCTGTAGGAACACACCTCAGCCTGCCTGATCTCATTGAACATTGTCTGGTCCTGGCCCACCTAGAATCCTATCAAAAGCTCGCTCGTTTACACAAGACACGACATGTGCAGGAAATGCTCATGCAGGGGTGAGTATTACAATACCCAGTAGGACACCCCGAAACCACAATGGAAAAATATAGTCAGCTCTACACAATAATATCCAGATATACTCATACACAAACAATAACCGCAAAACTACCACTAAGATCCAGTTAGAATATTCCACTAAGAACGCAACAATGAGAACACACTCCTAGGCCTGAAGAGAGATATACAAAGTACTCATTCCATGAGAACACACTCCACAAGTACTAGGAAAAAGAATTCTCAGATGAGGATCACAACCAAAAGTCATAGGCTGATTCTGACAACTCAATCTGAACTAACCTGCTAAGCAGAGGATCAGTGCCCGGGTAAAGTTGGTCACATCAATACCAAGAACTCTACCTAGGGTTCTAGGAATGAATAGAGGATCCATATCTAAGTATCATAGAGGGGATTCCAATAACTCTATTCAGGAATTCCTACTGAAGGGATCATACTCTTGTATGTAGGAAATGATACCGGAAACCTTCAAGAGAAAGACTAAGGGGACGAACCCTAAGGAAACTAGCCCAAGTCACAGAAGGCAACTGGCTCAATCCATGTAAAATTGGTTACACGGCATGTAGTATGATTACATGCCATGTCCCTTGAATCTGGGTACTGCCCGTGTAAATGGATCGTGTCATCCGTCCAAGCTGTGTGAAACTCAACTACACGGCGTGTAGAAGGATCACAGGTCGTGTTCCTTTACTCCGGGTACTGCCCGTGTAAATGGCCCGTGTCTAGAATCGAAGTAGTGTAGGAAAGCATATACACGACATGTAAGTCAAAGCACATGTCGTGTCCTGCTAACTGGGAAACACCCGTGTACCCTGGTCGTATGCCCGTACACGGTGTCTATCCGTGTTTCCTACCCATGTACCAGTACAGGGGGTATCCCATGTATCCATCCAGGTCTGGTCGGGGAAGGGTATACATGGCCTGTCCTTGACCGTGTACCCAACCCATGTCTGTGTACTCCCGTAGTACACACCATGTAACACCCGAGACTTTTATGTTATATAAATCATCAAAGGAATCTTTTTCTACACAACACTTGCTTGGCTTGCTTTACACGCAATCGCGACCTTCCTCGATAGCTTGCGTCGTACGCAATACCGAGTTTCACTAAACAACAATATGCTATTAAAACTAGCCGTTATGAATAGTAATAACCACTTTTTGAAATTTTATAAATTTTATTTTTCAAAATGGACTTCATTTTTGGACTCAGAATATCGAAATTAGCCTAGGGTGAAATTTTGGTATTTTTCTGAAAACTTTCAATTTTTGATGAATAGTGAAACCACTAAGTGGTAGGTTAAAAACTGAATTTTGCATAAAACTTAATTTTACCGCTTCTGTGAATGAAATTTCAAAAATCCAAGAGACACGGTTAATATCAAGGACTAAAATGTGGTTCAATGAGATGAAAATAATTTTTTGGTGAATAGTAACTTTTTACTATTTTTACCGCGGTTAATAGTAAATAGGGTAACTAAGGGTAAATATGATATCAATATTACCCTAACACATGTCCTAATTCTATTGGACAAGTGTAATTCGACCAAAAACAAACTTAGGAATAAAATATGACCATTTAGGCCCATTTGGATTAGAATAGGACATTTATTATTAATTTATTTAAAGAAGGGTTAAAATAGTTAAAATCAAAGTTTAATAAATAAATAATTTTTAATATGGGGTTATACATAAGATAAATTCGATTGTAAATATTCATTAGAAAGCTAAAAAGATTTCCTACATGATGGTATTTTATTTGTAATTTTTAGACATCAAATAATTTAATTTATTTATGACACAAAGATGATGCAGTAATTATCTTATTAATGAAATATTGACAAAATTGATAATATAAATACCAAAATAAATGTAATTTGAGACTTTTTATGAATTACACTAATTTTCTAGGTTACTATGATATATTATTGTTGATTTAATCAACTTGGTTCGAACATATAATTCTGTTATGACTTCCACAAAAATCATATATCAAATAGTGTCAAAATTGACACAAAATAGTTTTTAAATCAAATATTATATTATTAATTGTTATTTTATTCCTAAAAATCTAAGGTTCGGCCAAATGACTTAGATAAGGATATATATATTAATAATAAACAATTTGGGGTTCTTTTGGCATGTTATAGTAAGTGTATTAACCATATAGTGAAAGAAAACAAAAAGACACGGTAAATGCTAAATTAATTAACTTAGAGTTAAATCTAATTGATAAGGTTAAAATAATACCCTAAACTTGTCTAAATCCTATTGGTTGATAGGATTTATACCCATCCCCACTTTAGCTTCGAAATAAGACCCTTTGGAACCATTATAAACCGATTTTGACTTTAATATAAAATAATATTTTGAGATATTCCTAAGGTGCCCCTCTCCTCCCTTATAAAAGGGCACCTCCTCCCCCTCCTCCTCACACCAATTTGAGCACTCAAGCTCGGACAACCCCTGCCATTTTATCCTCTCCACTTCCCTATAATAATCCTAGAGGTCCTGGTCTTCTCCAAAGACCAATCTTAGTTCCTTAGGTGGAGGATTCAAAGAGGCGTTCCAAAGAAGAGGTAATATCCATTACCGATCTTTTCAATTTCTTTCTTCTTCAACTTATTCTTCTTTAGTTGTTTCATGATAAAGTAATAACATCAGTATTACTTACATACTGATATGTTATTATAAATATGAAACAACCCTAATTCACCTTCTATCCATCCTACGGAAAAATGAAATCACCGCGCGTGCGTACGAACGGAATACCGTCTCCACGCCGTGGTGTAATCTATTTTCCACCATCACCTTACAAGGATGGGTATAATGGTGTAATGAGTAAATATATATGATTATTATTAAGTAATATTGATACTGAAATAATATATATATATACTCCAATACAATTCCACGATCATAGGAACGATATCATCACTCGTGCGTACGTACGGAATACCGTCTCCACGATGTGATGCGATTCGTTCTACATGATCTTCATTTCATAATGATTATATAAATGAATTGAATGAATGAATATGGTATATACTACACTAATACCATTCTGGAAATGAATTATCTATAACCTAAAGATAAGAATAAGAATTTATTCAACAAAACACGCATAAGAACAAAAAGTTATAAAGACCCGAGTAACAAGTAACAATGAAATATTACTAACAAGAAGTTAATAATCTCATATCAATATGTATGATTCTGGAATAAGTCAATAACTTTATTTAAACCATTATACAGGAGCTTCGGACACGAACAAAGCAAATTGGACCTAAGGTAAGGGAAATATCACAATCTTATTTTTATCCGAGATTGTTTATTCGTAAGTATTTACTGGGGTGTATTTTATCATCCACATCCATGTTCCGTCAATATGTAATATTTTTTCCATCCACTTGAAATAGTTTAAATCCAATTTTACCCTTAGGTGAGTTTTTAGTAAAGAATATGAAAGGAATCTTTTGTCGTTTTTCCGTACGAGGTACTTTTTGACTTTTCCGACAAAAGTACGAAGAATGTTTTTTTTAACTTATACGGCATGAATGGATTTTTAAAACATTACTTCAAAGAAGCTTCCTTTACAAGTTTTCAAGTTTATTTTTAATCAACTTCTTTTATTTTAAAGTTGTATGACATGTTATGAAATGAAAAATGTTTTTGAAGAAGAAAGGATATTTTCCTCAAAAATTCAATTCAAGTGTTTTATCAAAATTATTTTCCATCTAAGATAATAAAGGGTTCTGTTTCTATCCATATTTTTACATTGGTTTGACTATGTTGTGATGGAATTATGTTTATGAATTCCTTTATCTTATATGAATTGATTTATGATGTCATGATGTTTCAAGAATCCGATTTTTGTTATATGTGTTATGCGATGATGTATGTTTTATGATTATGTGGCACACATAAGAAAGGATTCATTATAAGATGGGTGGGACCTATATCTCCCTCCAATGCATTGGGTAATGATTTTATATCTCATGAGATAGACATGGCTGGAACGGAAGGTTATTTCGGTTCAGTGATACAGGACTGAAACGAGGAGTGAACTCGGTTCAGAAAGGGACTTTGTCCACTAAGATAGTCTTGGCAATGAGTCATGACTAACAAGAAATGATTTCCATGATTATGTGTGCATGCCACAAAGTTTCAAGTTTTATGTTATGATTATAGGGATCTCATTTTCACTTCTATGATTTATTCCATGTTAAGATATTATGATCTCTTTTGCAGGTTTTGATAAAGATATGATATGATTTTTATTTCCTTTATTTGCCCTTGCTGAGCATTTGAGCTCACCCTTTTATGTTTTCTTTTCCCCAGGTCAGGAAGATGGATATTAAGTAGAATATGCTAAAAGGGACCCTAGATATGATGTAATAAATGGGAGACACTGTAGAAGATTTATGAACCAGTTGTTTATGTTTCCCAGTTTCTAAAGACACTATACCTATACGGTCCTTTGTGGTTTTGTCATATGTTGTAATAAGTGTGCTTCAATTTTGAAGTATTAACAATGTATGTAAAGTGTGGGTTGTTATAGTTGGTATCAGAGGAAAGGTATAGTCAACCTTTGGAAACTAGGATGTGAAAGCCTTAGTAAGAACCCTAAGGATAAGTCTAAGCATAGAACACAATCTTAGTGTTTTAGAAATGGCCTTGAATAACCTAGGATAAGACCTTAAGCATGAAAATTTTATTCCTGAATTATGTGGTTTCCTATTATAATTAGTGTTGCTCACACTATTCTTCTTGGTTTTAGTCAATGGCTGGAACCCGAAGGAACCGTGTTAATGCGGAATGCGATGGGAAATGCAATGATTGTCCCCTTGAGCAACCAAACGATATGGGAGCTGGAATGCAAAATCTTGTAGCCATGCTCACACAACTTTCTCAAGCTATGAATCATGCAGGATTTCCAAACGAACAAAGGAGGGAGCAACATTCTGTTGAATCCTTCATGAGGCAGCGTACACCATCTTTCAGCAGGTCTACTGATCCATTAGTTGCTGAACAATGGATTAGTACTACTAAAAAGATATTTTCAGTTCTTCAATGTTCTGAGCATGATAAAGTCATCCTAGCAGTGTATCGTTTGGAAGGAGATGCGGATCAATGGTGGAATCTTGTTAAGAATACGAGGCAAAGGGATGAAATTGAGTCTATGGAATGGGACGAGTTCAAGAACTTATTTTTCAATAAGTACTTACCTCGTATTCTCCAAACAAAGATGGAGAAAGAGTTCCTTGAACTGAAGCAAAGGGATGATGAATCTATTAGTACCTATGAAGCAAATTTTACAAGACTTGCAAGGTACGCTTCTGGTATTATTATCCAACCTGAGAGTAAGATCGATCGATTCTTTAGTGGCTTAAAACCAAGTCTTCGAAGGGCGTTAGCCATAAGGGACTTCAATAGCTACGAAGAAATCGTTCGATGTGCTCTCAAAGTCGAGATGGAGATTGGAGTAACCCATCAGTCACATGGGTTTGATAAGAAGAGGAAGATGGAATTCAAAGAAAAATCTAAAGAGCACACGGAAAAGAAGATGAACTTCCCCTTATGCTCAAAGTGTGGAAAGAAACATGGAGGGAGTTGTCTTAAAGGGACAAGTAAATGTTTTAAATGTGGAAAGGAAGGTCATCGGGCATTTGAATGCCGTGATAATGGGAAGAAGATGTCTAATGATGCAAACAAAGGAAGGGATACACAGAATGAACCCGCTACACTTCAATGTTTCAAGTGCAAGGAGATGGGGCATTATGCCAATCAATGCCCAAATCCAAGGGTTGATGATGATGGTCGACGTCAACAAACTCTTAAGGCTAAAGACAAAGGAAAGTCACATGCAATTTCTATCAGCGAGGTGGAGTACGATAACGATGTGGTGAAAGGTACACTTACCATCCACTCTAAAGTAGCAAATGTTTTATTTGATTCTGGATCCACCCACTCTTTTATTTCTGAAAAATTTTCTAAGGGTATCACCGTATTACCTCAACAATTAGATGTTGAGTTAGCTGTGACAACACCTAATGGCACATCAATCGCATCAGAAGTTTATAATTCTTCTCCGATCGAAGTTTGTGGGAAAGTGCTTCCTGCAAATCTTGTGATCCTTCCTTTAGTAGAATTTGATGTGATTCTTGGCATGGATTGGCTTTCTCTACATGGAGCTCATATCAATTGCCAAAGAAGGGAAGTCGCATTTCATATTCCAGATCAATCTACGATCGTATACCAATGCAAGGATGAACATAACCTTCCAGTGGAAATTTCTTCCATCTTATGGGTATTGATTCCACTAAATGAAGGTTATTTATCTCAAATGGTTGGTGAGAAACTCACGATTAAGAATATGCCCATTGTACGGGAGTTTGATGATGTCTTTCCGGAGGAATTGTCGGGTCTTCCACCAAATCGTGAAGTTGAGTTTTCAATAGAACTCGTACCGGGTGCTTTGCCTATTTCAAAGATACCTTATAGAATGGCCCCAATTGAGTTGCAGGAATTGAAGAAGCAACTCCAAGAGAATCTTGATAAGGGATTCATACGCCCTAGTGCGTCACCTTGGGGAGCACCTGTTCTATTTGTTAAGAAGAAAGATGGATCAATGAGACTCTGCATTGATTATCGAGAACTTAACAAGATCACTATCAAGAACAAATATCCTCTCCCACGCATTGATGACTTATTTGACCAACTACGCGGAGCTCAATACTTTTCCAAGATTGATCTTCGTTCAGGGTATCATCAATTAAGGGTCAAAAGGGAGGATATACCAAAGACGGCTTTCCGTACAAGGTATGGACACTATGAATTTATAGTGATGCCATTTGGTCTTACTAATGCCTCTGCTATCTTCATGGATCTAATGAATAGAGTCTTTAGAGACTATCTTGATCAATTTGTGGTAGTCTTTATAGACGATATTCTTGTCTATTCAAAGAGCAAGGAAGAGCATGAAGATCACTTGAGAATTATATTGAAGACCCTGAGAAAGGAGAAGCTTTATGCCAAATTTACCAAGTGTGAATTTTGGCTTCAAAAAGTTGCATTTTTGGGTCATATAATCTCAAAAGAGGGGATATCTGTGGATCCAGCAAAAACAGAGGTTATCGAAAGATGGTCAAGACCAACAACAGTAACTGAGATCCGAAGTTTTCTTGGTTTGGCTGGTTATTATCGACATTTTGTAAAAGATTTTTCACGATTATCTAATCCACTCACCAAGTTGACTCGGAAAGGAGTTAAGTTTGTCTGGACAGAGGAATGTGAAGAGAATTTCAAGGAGTTGAAAAGAAGGTTATCCAGTGCACCTGTGCTCACACTGCCTTGTAGTGGAGAAAGGTTTGTGATCTACAGTGATGCATCCAAGAAGGGATTGGGGTGTGTTCTTATGCAAAATGATATGGTGATAGCTTATTCCTCACGACAGTTGAAAATCCCTGAGCAAAATTACCCAACACATGATTTGGAGTTGGCTGCGGTAATCTTTGCATTAAAGATTTGGAGGCATTACCTTTATGGTGAAAGGTGTGATATTTATACTGATCATAAAAGTTTAAAGTATATTTTCACACAAAAGGAGTTGAATATGCGTCAAAGAAGATGGTTGGAGCTGATTAAGGATTATGACTGCTCAATCCATTACCACCCTGGGAAAGCAAACAAGGTGGCAGATGCATTAAGTCGACAAGACCATGCTAGTTTATCCATGATGAGGATCACAAAAGATCCAATATTTATGGATTTACAAAGGATGGATCTTGGAATTATAATGGAAGGGGAAAAATCTTATCTTTCTCAAATGAATGTTCAACCATCTATACATGTGAAGATTAAAGAGGAACAGAAAGAAGATGTCGAGTTACAAAAGAAGGTGAGAAATGTTCCTGAATTCAACCTTGATTGTGATGGGATAATAAAGTTCAGGAATCGGGTTTGCGTTCCTCCCATCCCCGAATTAAAGAAAGAGCTGCTGGATGAGGCTCATAGTTCTTCATTCTCTATTCATCCTGGAAGCACGAAGATGTATAGGGACCTGAAAGAGTACTTCTGGTGGGATGGCATGAAAAGAGATGTTGCTGAATATGTCTCCCGATGCTTGGTTTGTCAACAAGTTAAAGCTGAGAGACAGAAGTCTAAGGGGATGTTACAACCATTACCCATACCCGAATGGAAATGGGAAAACATCACTATGGACTTTGTCACAGGACTTCCTAAAACATCCAAAGGCAATAATGCTATCTGGGTCATAGTTGATCGTCTTACAAAGTCTGCACACTTCATTCCTATTAGAGAGGATTTCTCTCTAGATCAGCTTGCCAGGATATATGTAAAGGAAGTGGTAAGATTGCATGGAGTACCACTTTCTATTATATCTGATCGAGATCCGAGATTTACCTCGAAGTTCTGGCGAAGTCTTCAGCATACTCTGGATACAGAGTTGAGTTTCAGCACTGCTTATCATCCCCAGACAGACGGTCAGTCTGAGAGAACAATTCAAACCCTAGAAGATATGTTGAGAGCTTGCTCTATGGATTTCAAAGGAGGTTGGGATCAACACCTACTTTTGGTGGAATTTTCTTATAATAATAGCTTTCACTCCAGTATTCAGATGGCTCCTTATGAAGCTCTCTATGGAAAGAAATGCAGGACTCCAACTTGTTGGGATGAAGTTGGGGAAAGAAAGCTATTAGGACCTGACCTCGTTGATGAAATGGCAGAAAAGGTTAGATCTATTCAACAACACATAAGAGCAGCTCAGAGTCGACAGAAAAGTTATGCCGACAATCGAAGAAAAGACCTAGAGTTTCAAGTAGGCGATAAAGTGTTCTTACGAATATCTCCCTGGAAGAGGGTTATGAGATTTGGAAAGAAGGGGAAGTTGAGCCCTAGATATATCGGTCCTTTTGAAATACTGGATCGTGTTGGGAAGGTAGCTTACCGATTGGCGCTTCCACCGAATCTCTCTCAAGTTCACGATGTGTTCCACGTATCTCTCCTGAGAAAGTACATACCAGATCCTTCACATGTACTCAGCTCAGAAGTTGTACCGCTGGAGCAAGATCTTTCTTATGAAGAACAGCCGATAGAGATTCTGGATCGTAGCGAAAAAGTCCTACGAAACAAGACCACTCACTTGGTGAAAGTTTTATGGAGGAACCACCAACTTGAAGAAGCTACATGGGAGCTTGAGGATATGATGAGGGAGAAGTATCCTCATTTGTTTGTTACAAAGTGACGAATTTCGAGGGCGAAATTCTTTTTAAGGGGGGTAGAATGTAACACCCGAGACTTTTATGTTATATAAATCATCAAAGGAATCTTTTTCTACACAACACTTGCTTGGCTTGCTTTACACGCAATCGCGACCTTCCTCGATAGCTTGCGTCGTACGCAATACCGAGTTTCACTAAACAACAATATGCTATTAAAACTAGCCGTTATGAATAGTAATAACCACTTTTTGAAATTTTATAAATTTTATTTTTCAAAATGGACTTCATTTTTGGACTCAGAATATCGAAATTAGCCTAGGGTGAAATTTTGGTATTTTTCTGAAAACTTTCAATTTTTGATGAATAGTGAAACCACTAAGTGGTAGGTTAAAAACTGAATTTTGCATAAAAATTAATTTTACCGCTTCTGTGAATGGAATTTCAAAAATCCGAGAGACACGGTTAATATCAAGGACTAAAATGTGGTTCAATGAGATGAAAATAATTTTTTGGTGAATAGTAACTTTTTACTATTTTTACCGCGGTTAATAGTAAATAGGGTAACTAAGGGTAAATATGATATCAATATTACCCTAACACATGTCCTAATTATATCGGACAAGTGTAATTCGACCAAAAACAAACTTAGGAATAAAATATGACCATTTAGGCCCACTTGGATTAGAATAGGACATTTATTATTAATTTATTTAAAGAAGGGTTAAAATAGTTAAAATCAAAGTTTAATAAGTAAATCATTTTTAATATGGGGTTATACATAAGATAAATTCGATTGTAAATATTCATTAGAAAGATAAAAAGATTTCCTACATGATGGTATTTTATTTGTAATTTTTAGACATCAAATAATTTAATTTATTTATGACACAAAGATGATGCAGTAATTATCTTATTAATGAAATATTGACAAAATTGATAATATAAATACCAAAATAAATGTAATTTGAGACTTTTTATGAATTACACTAATTTTCTAGGTTACTATGATATATTATTGTTGCTTTAATCAACTTGGTTCGAACATATAATTCTGTTATGACTTTCAAAAAAATCATATATCAAATAGTGTCAAAATTGACACGAAATAGTTTTTAAATCAAATATTATATTATTAATTGTTATTTTATTCCTAAAAATCTAAGGTTCGGCCAAATGACTTAGATAAGGATATATATATTAATAATAAACAATTTGGGGTTCGTTTGGCATGTTATAGTAAGTGTATTAACCATATAGTGAAAGAAAACAAAAAGACACGGTAAAAGTTAAATTAATTAACTTAGAGTTAAATCTAATTGATAAGGTTAAAATAATACCCTAAACTTGTCTAAATCCTATTGGTTGATAGGATTTCGACCCATCCCCACTTTAGCTTCGAAATAAGACCCTTTGGAACCATTATAAACCGATTTTGACTTTAATATAAAATAATATTTTGAGATATTCCTAAGGTGCCCCTCTCCTCCCTTATAAAAGGGCACCTCCTCCCCCTCCTCCTCACACCAATTTGAGCACTCAAGCTCGGCCAACCCCTGCCATTTTCTCCTCTCCACTTCCCTATAATAATCCTAGAGGTCCTGGTTTTCTCCAAAGACCAATCTTAGTTCCTTAAGTGGAGGATTCAAAAAGGCGTTCCAAAGAAGAGGTAATATCCATTACCGATCTTTTCAATTTCTTTCTTCTTCAACTTCTTCTTCTTTAGTTGTTTCATGATAAAGTAATAACATCAGTATTACTTACATACTGATATGTTATTATAAATATGAAACAACCCTAATTCACCTTCTATCCATCCTACGGAAAAATGAAATCACCGCGCGTGCGTACGAACGGAATACCGTCTCCACGCCGTGGTGTAATCTATTTTCCACCATCACCTTACAAGGATGGGTATAATGGTGTAATGAGTAACTATATATGATTATTATTAAGTAATATTGATACTGAAATAATATATATATATACTCCAATACAATTCCACGATCATAGGAACGATATCATCACTCGTGCGTACGTACGGAATACCGTCTCCACGATGTGATGCGATTCGTTCTACATGATCTTCATTTCATAATGATTATATAAATGAATTGAATGAATTAATATGGTATATACTACACTAATACCATTCTGGAAATGAATTATCTATAACCTAAAGATAAGAATAAGAATTTATTCAACAAAACACGCATAAGAACAAAAAGTTATAAAGACCCGAGTAACAAGTAACAATGAAATATTACTAACAAGAAGTTAATAATCTCATATCAATATGTATGATTCTGGAATAAGTCAATAACTTTATTTAAACCATTATACAGGAGCTTCGGACACGAACAAAGAAAATTGGACCTAAGGTAAGGGAAATATCACAATCTCATTTTTATCCGAGATTGTTTATTCGTAAGTATTTACTGGGGTGTATTTTATCATCCACATCCATGTTCCGTCAATATGTAATATTGTTTCCATCCACTTGAAATAGTTTAAATCCAATTTTACCCTTAGTTGAGTTTTTAGTAAAGAATATGAAAGGAATCTTTTGTCGTTTTTCCGTACGAGGTACTTTTTGACTTTTCCGACAAAAGTACGAAGAATGTTTTTTTTAACTTATACGGAATGAATGGATTTTTAAAACATTACTTCAAAGAAGCTTCCTTTACAAGTTTTCAAGTTTATTTTTAATCAACTTCTTTTATTTTAAAGTTGTATGACATGTTATGAAAGGAAAAATGTTTTTGAAGAAGAAAGGATATTTTCCTCAAAAATTCAATTCAAGTGTTTTATCAAAATTATTTTCCATCTAAGATAATAAAGGGTTCTGTTTCTATCCATATTTTTACATTGGTTTGACTATGTTGTGATGGAATTATGTTTATGAATTCCTTTATCTTATATGAATTGATTTATGATGTCATGATGTTTCAAGAATCCCATTTTTGTTATATGTGTTATGCGATGATGTATGTTTTATGATTATGTGGCACACATAAGAAAGGATTCATTATAAGATGGGTGGGACCTATATCTCCCTCCAATGCATTGGGTAATGATTTTATATCTCATGAGATAGACATGGCTGGAACGGAAGGTTATTTCGGTTTAGTGATACAGGACTGAAACGATGAGTGAACTCGGTTCAGAAAGGGACTTTGTCCACTAAGATAGTCTTGGCAATGAGTCATGACTAACAAGAAATGATTTCCATGATTATGTGTGCATGCCACAAAG
Organism: Viscum album; assembly: GCA_963277665.1. Classification (NCBI taxonomy): domain Eukaryota; kingdom Viridiplantae; phylum Streptophyta; class Magnoliopsida; order Santalales; family Viscaceae; genus Viscum; species Viscum album. The sequence continues at coordinate 165,455,941 of OY728149.1, forward strand.
TTTCAAGTTTTATGTTATGATTATGGGGATCTCATTTTCACTTCTATGATTTATTCCATGTTAAGATATTATGATCTCTTTTGCAGGTTTTGATAAAGATATGATATGATTTTTATTTCCTTTATTTGCCCTTGCTGAGCATTTGAGCTCACCCTTTTATGTTTTCTTTTCCCCAGGTCAGGAAGATGGATATTAAGTAGAATATGCTAAAAGGGACCCTAGATATGATGTAATAAATGGGAGACACTGTAGAAGATTTATGAACCAGTTTTTTATGTTTCCCAGTTTCTAAAGACACTATACCTATACGGTCCTTTGTGGTTTTGTCATATGTTGTAATAAGTGTGCTTCAATTTTGAAGTATTAACAATGTATGTAAAGTGTGGGTTGTTATACACTAGGTAGCCCGCCGATGAACACACGTTGTGTAGCCCATACTACACGTTGTGTAGTCAAGATTTTTCCAAAACGCCGTCTTCTTCCTCATGCTTCGGCTAATCTTCCGGATCACGATTCTGTCATCCGTTTGTCGCGAAACTCAAGATGCTGGTTCATTTCATCATTCTAACATCGAAACCGGGTGTTTAGGAACTTCAATCGGCTCGATGAATAACGTATGATCTTCCTACGAAAATACACTCAAAGATCAATTTCTCCTGAATCGCTTTGATCCGTCGGTCGTCATCGTCATTGCAGCTCCGTTGGCTCATCCCAATGTCGGATCTATAACCTCAGATCATTGAGCCAACAATCGAATGTGCAACGATCGATTTCCTCTAAGAACGCGTAGAACACACATGAAGAACGCATAGAAACTGGGAGAGAAAAACACAACAATTGAGAAGTACGAACCTCGATCGATGTTCATGTCGATCTTGGTTCATCACCATAACAAGGTTAAATGAAACCAAATTAAATTCAAGAATCAAATCCCCACAATCCCCGTAAATATCCCATCCCGAAAATACGATCGATCCGTGGGCTAATATGTTTGTGGATTAGTCTGCGTTTGTCATAGCAATAAAGAACGGGAAAAGGAAAATCAAAATCAAACGCCATACCTAGATTGGCGGCATTCTCTGGCAAAGACTCGGTCGTTGCATCGTCGTTGCCAGTGAAATTCATCAAGAACGTCGTTGTCGCATTGGGGGTTTCCTCCAGAGCTTTCCCAGAGACTCCAGGGGATTCAGGGTTATGAGGTTTTTAACCCTGGACCCCTGCGCAAGCCTTTAATTAAAAAGGATAAAAGATATCCGCTGCAAGAGATTTAATAAAATATTTTAATAAAATATTTTATTACGGTTACGTCCAAAAACTGGATTTCACCTCCGACCTGTGCCAGCTAATGTTAGGTCTCTCCTAGGGTAAAATCGATGCTCTAGAAACAACGGCGCCCTTGGATTTCTGATCCGAGAACCCGTTCAGGAGTTACTCCAATTTTTTAGGAAAACCACATGCGCACATAATTTAATTATTTAATTAAATTTAAACATTTGTTTTGGGCTCACCGGGCCTCGGAACTGCACGCCGTCTCAAAGAATGGTCTCGAAATAATTTCCACATATTATTAAAATAAAACATGATAAAATATGAGACATTACATCACATCCACCATAGGGCTTTTACATCCCCAAAAAGCCAAAACAAAAAGCTACTCAAAAAGATGTGGGTACTGCATGCGAATATGAGCCTCCCGCTCCCACGTGCTCTCCTGGAGATTCTCGTGCTGCCACCGTACACGCACCAAGGGAATAGATCACCCACAAAGGATCTTCTCCTACTGATCCTTGATCTCCACTGGGTACTCTGCAAAGGTCGCTCTATCATTGAGGTCCATCTCGCCCCAGTCGATAACGTGTGATGGATCATGCATGTACCTCCGCAACTGCGACACATGGATGACGTTGTGTACCCCATCCACCTGAAAAGGTAGAGACAAGAGGTACGCCACCTTGCCAAATCTACTCAGAATCTGAAATGGACCGATGAACCTCAGATATAGCTTGCTGCCTCGGCTAAATCTCCACAATCCCCGTCAAGGTGAGACCTAAAGGAACACATGGTCTCCTTCCTCAAACTCCAAGGGCCTCTATCTCCTGTCAGCGTAAGACTTTTTCCGACTCTGTGCAGTCTTCGTCTTCTCCTGGATGACCTTTACCTTTTCCGTAGTAGCTCACACCATCTCTGGGCCCATGAGTGCTGACTTTCTTGGGTCAGTCCAGCAAAGTGGTGACCTGCAAGGTCGCCCGTACATAGCCTCAAATGGTGCCATACTAATAGAGGAATGTTAACTATTGTTATAAGAAAATTCCACCATTGGTATGTGATCCTCCCATCCATGGCCAAAGTCAAGTATGAAATCTCGTAGCATATCCTCCAGAACCGGGATGGTCTACTCCGTCTGACCATCATTCTGAGGGTGAAAAGTTGTACTCAAGCATAACTGAGTCCCAAAAGCTTCCTGTAATCCCTTCCACAACTAGGATGTGAAATTAGCATCAAGATCTGAGATGATCATGGATGGAACTCCATGGAGTCAAACTATCTCCTGCACATGGAGGCGTCCCAAGATCTTTACTGAACTCTTCTCCCTTATGGCTAAGAAGTGGGCCGACTTCATGAGTCGATAAACGATCACCTAGATGGAATTGTTTCCCCTAGACGTACATGGAAAACATGTCACGAAGTCCATGGATATCTTGTCCCACTTCCACTCTAGCACCTCAAGGGGTTGAATCAAACCTGATGGCACCTGGTGCCCAGCCTTTACATGCTGACAAGTAAGGCGCCGAGAAACAAACTCTGCCACACTCTTCTTCATTCATGGCCACCAGAACTGACATTGGAGGTCCTGATATATCTTTGACACACCTGGATACACTGCCAAGGGAGATGCATGGAACTCCCTCAGAACCTTCTGTCGAAACATCACTGGTACTACTGTGCATCCTCTGAAAAGAACAATGTGCTCTCCACCTTCTGAATATCCCACAGTAGCATCACCTGTGGATATCTGAGCACGTAGAGTCTCACAGCTAGCATCCTCGAGTTGTGCTTCCCTAACTCACTGTAAGAGTGGGGGGTAACAACCATTGACTGAAGTCAATCTCCCTCATCTCTATCCACGAATGATAATTGTAAAGAGGCCAACTACCTCGTCGCCTCATCCAGCAACTGTGAACTGGATTTCCTGCTGAGACCATCTGCCATAACGTTCCCCTTCCCAAGAGTATAAACGTTCTCAAAGTCGTAATCCTGGAGGAACTCGAGCCATCACATTTCTCTCAAATTCGAATCCTTATGAGAAAAGTCATATCTGAGACTCTCATGATCAGATTAGATAGTAAACTGCTCGCCCATTAGGTAGTACCACCATATCTTCAATGCGAAGACTACCACTGCCAACTCAAGATCATGGATCATGTAGTTCTGCTCATGTGGCCTCAAATGATATGAGAAATTGGTAATTACCGCTTGCCTCTGCATCAGGACACAACCAAGACTGGTTCCTGATGCATCACATAACACCACATACTCAACACCCTCCTCTGTTAATCTCAAGATTGGGGCGCTCTTCATACTCTGTCTCAACTGCTAAAAAGAATGTTGGCATCTCTCGGTCCACATGAAAGGATGCCCCTTTTGGGTCAAAGCTGTCATGGGTTATGAAATCCTTGAGAAATCAGGAATGAATCTCCGATAATAGCCCACCAACCCAGTGAAACTCTGCACCTCCGTCACGCTTCGGGGTGGCTTCCATGCTAGCAATCCCTCCACCTTGGCTGGGTCCATTGATACACCATATGCTGAGATAACGTGTCCCAGAAAGTGGACCTCATGTATCTAGAACTAACACTTAGAGAGATTCCCGTACAATTGGTGCTCTCTTAGTGTTTCCAGAACCATCCTTAGGTGCCTCTCGTGCTCCTCCTTAGACGTAGAGTACACAAGAATATCATTGATGATGACCACTACGAACTTATCTTGATAGGGCTGAAAGATCTGGTTCATAAGTCCTATAAACACTGCTGGGGCATTTGTCACGTCGAAGGGCATCACCAAGTACTCATAGTGACCATAGAGACATATGAAAGCTGTCTTCGGTATATCCGCATCCCTTACTCACAACTAGTGATAGCATGATCGTAGATCAACCTTCAAGAACCATCGTGCCCCTCTTAACTTGTCAAAGAGGTCATCGATCCTCGGTAGTGGATACCGGTTCTTCACAGTCACCTGATTCAAGTGCCGGTAATCCACACATAGCCTCAAGCTCCCATCTACCTTCTTGGCAAACAACACTGGGGCTGACCAGGGTGAAACACTGGGTCTCACAAAGGACTTCTTCTGTAATTCTTCTAGCTGCAACCTTATCTCACAAAGCTCTACAAGAGCCATCTGATATGATGATGCTGATATCGGTGTCGTCCCGGATTGAAACTCAGTGCATAAATCTATCTCCCAACGGGGAGGTAGTCCGGGGATATCCTCCATAAATACACCCTCGTACTCAACCACTACCGCTAGAAACTGGAAACTTGTAACATCTGCCACGCCAAGGGCTAGGCTAGCCAACTGATGTGAAATTGGTTGTGCCTTCCTATGCACGAGTCCATCCTGTGCTACCTGGGTCTCCTTTTCACCGATGAAGGATAACCTTGTCCCATCACTGTGGACACACCGCACCCTTCGCCTAAAATATTCAATATGGGCATGAACTATGGATAGACAATCCATACCAAGAATGACATCTTAAGGACTCGACGCTACCACCAAGAGGTTCCAACCGAAACTCGTGCCTCCAAGGGTCAGGTCACACTGCCTGCAAAGGTGTGTGATCTCTGAATATTCTCTAGTCGGTGTTTTTAAGCGTAAGGGTCGAGTCAATGGCTCAACTGTAATCTCAAGGTCTCAAAAAAGATAAGTATCTAGAAAAGAATGACTAGAACCTGTGTCTATCAGAACAGATTCCAAAGTAGAAAATACACAGATTGTACCACTAATCATTCAGGGAGTACCCAGGTTATAAGCCCCTGCTGCTTGCAGCTATCTCTGCCTCTGTCCACTGGCTCCCTGAACCTAGGGTGGACCTCCTAGGGGTGGTGGTGGTAAAATTTCAAAATGTCGACCACCTATAGCTACTCTCCCAGCTCCTCTACCACGTCTGCTGCCCCGCGGATCTGTCTTCTCCATAGGTTGCCTCTGCCTCGGTGGTCCATCCACCGCTCCCATGTCAGTATTACGGCGGGTCGGACAATCTCGAGCGAGATGTCCTCTTCCATCACAAGAGTAGCATCGCCTCTCTCAAGGCTAGCTGGATGCACCCTGTGAACCCTGTATTGCAGACCCCCTATCCTGATATCTCCTTTGAAAATGTCTCCCACTCTTGGGTCCCTGTCGTCGGCTCCCTACTGCTGAGGTCTCTGCTCCAGGCCGCTCACTACTGACAACTGCTGGCTATCTCTGCTCTAACAAGAATCTCTCGACCACCAAAGCCCGCTCGAGCACCCCAGCATAAGTAGAAATGCTCATAGGGATGATTCTAGCTCGGATGTCTCTGCGCAAGCCCTGCTCAAAAGTCTGAGCTATGAAGTAATGATCCCTGACCATATCAATTGAGTATCGTGAGAGGTCGGTAAACCTCTATGAATAGTCATCCACCGTCATGGTTTTCTTCTGGAGCTGAAGAAGCTCTTGTATACGTATTTATCTCAGGGTAACTGGCGAAAACTTCTCTCTGAAGAGACACTCAAACTCTGACCATGCAAGAGTTGCCTCGTCATGAGTCTGGATAACCAAACTCCACCATCGCCCTGCCAAGCCCTGTAGAAGGCTCGCCACAAGGATCACCATCTGGTCTGCCGGTGTCCTGACCAAACGGAAGACTCTGGTCACTGCCTCAAGCCAGTCCTCTACAGCCTGAGGGTCAGGCTCACCTCAAAACCTAAGGGGTCTCTGTCTCTAAAACTCTTGGAGCATGATCAGCCTGCGCTCCTCCTCCACTGCTACAGTAGGCACTAGACACTGCTCCATAGGTGGTGGAATAACTGTCTCACCACCCGATGATAAAATTGGGGGATCTAGTCCCTGTATCGAAGCTTCATCACTAAGGGGGTCATCCTCATGATCGAGCTATTGTATCCTAGCAGGTGTGTGTCGCGGAGGCATCCTCTAAGGAAACAAGATGTATCTTAGTCAGTGAGTATATCTGGAGAGCTGACTCAAGAAAGAAATGGAAACCACAACCCATTCCTATAAAATGCATGTACCATTATTTTCCCCTGCAAACTGTGTTCTCATGTTCCAAGTCGAAACGCAAGTTATCAGAGTCCTAGTCTATGGATACGTCGGCTGCCCACACCAACATTGGGGTCCCTGGCCTGAAATCCAAACTCAAAACACTTAACACTATTTCCCCAAACCAACTCACAGACTCTCGGTCCTATGGTAGAACCAACCACCTCTGATACCACTCTGTCATGACCAGTCCCAGTGGGGCCCGAGCCACAACTCCCCAAGCCCGCCTCCAATAGGCCAGGGGCTGGTGACTAACACCGAGTAGGCATATCACTAACATGGGAGGCATTGCCTATACACCTTTACACATGCACACACATCTCCAATCCCACAAAGCAGAAAAGTAAAAAACTACTAAAAATGGAAATGCATGCATACACTAAAACCCAACCAACAGAGTATGACAGGAAAGTAAAGTACAATAATGTAAAACCCTAGGCCAAAGTACAAGCCCACAAAAAGATAGAGTTTGAAACAAAGTCTAATCTGTAAAGAAAGGTATTGGGACTGTAATCCGTAGCCATAGGAACACACCTCGGCTCGCCTGATCTCACTGAGCATTGTCTGGTCCTGGCCCGCCTAGAATCATGTCAAAAGCTCGCTCGTCTGCACAAGACACGACACGTGCGGGCAAAGCCCGTGCATGGGTGAGTATAATAATACCCATTAGGACACCCTGGTACAACAAAGGAAAAATACAATTAGCTCTACACAAGAATATCCAGATATACTCAAACACAAACGACTACCGCAAAACAACTACTAAGATCCAGCTTGAAGATTCCACTAAGCACACAACAAAGAGAACACACTCATAGGCCTAAAGATAGATATATGAAGTACTCATTCCGGGATAACACACTCCACAAGTACTAGGTAAAAGAATGCTCAGATGAGGATCACAACGATTAGTCATAGGGTGATTCCGACAACTCAATCTGAACTAACCCGCTAAGCAGAGGATCGGTGCCCGGGTAAAGTTGGTCACGTTGATACCAAGAACTCTACCTAGGGTTCTAGGAATGAATAGAGGATCTGACTCTGAGTCTCACAGATGGGATTCCAATAACTCTATACATAAATTCCTGCTGAAGGGATCATACTCCTGTATGTAGGAAATGATACTGAAAACCTTCAGGAGAAAGACTAAGGGGACGAACCCTAAGGAAACTATCCCAAGTCATAGAAGGCAACTGGATCAAGCCATGTAAAATTAGGTACATGTCAGGTAGTATGATTACACATCGTGTTCCTTGACTCTGGATACTGCTCGTGTAAACGGCCCGTGTCATCCGTCCAAGCTGTGTGAAACTCAACTACACGGCGTGTAGAAGGATCACACGTCGTGTTCCTTTACTCCGGGTACTGCCCGTGTAAACGGCCCATGTCTGGAATTGAAGTCTTGTAGGAAAACATATACACGACGTGTAAGTCAAAGCACACGCCATTTCCTGCCAACTGGGAAACACCTGTGTACCCTGGCCGTATGCCCGTACATGGTGTCCGTCCGTGTTTCCTTCCCATGTACCAGTACATGGGGTATCCCGTGTATCCGGCCAGGTCTGGCAGGGGAAGGGTATACACGGCATGTCCTCGACCGTGTACCAAATCCATGTCTGTGTACTCTTGGAGTTCAAGCCAGTTAGCCCTCCGATGAACACACACCGTGTAGCCCATTCTACACGTCGTGTAGTCGGGATTTTTCTAGAACACTTTCTTCTTCCTCGCGCTTCGGCTGATCTTCTGGATTGCGATTCTGTCATCTGTTTGCCGTGAAACTCAAGGCACTGGTTTGTTTCATCATCCTAACATTGAAACTGTGTTTTTTTGACCTTCAATCTGCTAAAAGAACAATGTATGATCTTCCGATGAAAATATGCTCAAAGAGTGATTTCTCCTGAATCACTTTGATCTGTCTGTCATCGTCGTCATTGCAGCTCTATTGGCTCATCCCAGTGTCGGATCTATAACCTCGGATCATTGTGCCAAAAATCGAATGTGCAATGATTGATTTCCTCCAAGAACACGTAGAATGCACACGAATAACAGGTAGAAACTGGGAGAGAAAAACACAACAATCGAGAGGGATGAACCTCGATCGATGTTCATGTAGATCTTGGTTCGTCACCATTAGAAGGTTAAAAGAAACCAAATTAACTTCAGGAATCAAATCCCCACAATCCCCACAAATAGCCCATCCTGTAAATACGATCGATCTGTGGGCTAATATATTCATTGATTAGTCCGCATTCATCATAGGAATCAAGAACGGGGAAAGGAAAATCAAAATTAAATGTCATACCTGGATTTGCGGCGTTCGCTGGTGAAGACCCGGTCACCGCATCGTCGTTGCCGGTGAAATTCATCAAGAACGTCGTTGTTGTGTTAGGGGTTTCCTCCAGAGATTTCCCAGATCTTCCAGGGGATTCAAGGTTATGAGTTTGTAACCCTGGACCCTTGCGCAAGCCTTTAATTAAAAAGGATAAAATATATCTGCTGAAACATATTAAATAAAATATTTTAATTCAATATTTTATTACGGTTACGTCAAAAAACTGGATTTCACCTCCAACATGTGTTAGTCGATGTTAGGTCTCTCCTAGGGTAAACCTGCTATTCTGGATGCAATGACACCCTCATATTTCCAATCCAAGAACTTGTTCAGGAGTTACTCCACTTTTTTAGGAAAACCACATGTGCACATAATTTAATTATTTAATTAGATTTAAACATTTGTTATGGGCTCACCGGGCCTCGGAACTGCACTCCATCTCGAAGCCTGGTCTCAAAATGATTTCCACATATTATTAAAATAAAACATGGAAAAATCTGAGACATTACATCCCTCCACAAACTCCAAGTTCCTTTATCTTATGTCATTATACAACTTCTGCTGACTCTCTATAGTTCCCATCCACTCATGGATAATCTACACCTTCTCAGTGGTAGCATACACCCACTCTGGGTCCAAAAGTGCTAAATCCCTTGGGTTAGTCCAGTATAACGGTAATCTACAAGGTTGACTATAAAAGGCTTCGAACAATGCCATACCAAAGGTGGAGTGGTAGTTCTGGTTGTACGCAAACTCCTCCAGAGGTAAGTGGTCCTCCTAACTGAAACCAAATTCCATGATTCGGACACAAAGCATGTCTTATAGAACCTGTATAGTCCTCTATGTCTAACCATCCTTCTAGAGATTAAAATCTATACTCAACCGAAATTGAGTCCCAAAAAACTCCTACAAACCCTTCCACAGTCAGGAAGTGAACCGAGCATTGCGGTCTGAGACAATCGTCGAAGGAACCCTATGAAGTTGAACTATCTGATAAATGCAGAGGTGTCCCAAGATCTCCATGGAAATACAAACCAAGTGATACCCAAATATATGAGGGTACGGGTGCGAACCTAAGCCTCCTTATCCCATGTGCTCTTCCTGAGATTCTCATACTACCATCGGGCACACACTAAAGGAATTGACTGCCCATGTAGGGTCACCTCCTACCGATCCTCAATCTCCATGACTAGGATAAAAAAGAGATCATCCTGATTAGAAATTATCATATATGGGATTTTATGGAGTTGATATATCTTCTGCAGGTAGAGGCTTCCCACGCTCTCAAGTGAACTCTACTCTCAAAAAGCAAAGTCGTTGGCTTTGTGAATCAGTCCACTATCACCCAAATTGTGTCATGTCCTATGGATATACATGGTAAACCTTCCATGAATTCTATTGATATCCTTTCTCACTCCCTTCCTAGAACCCCATTAAAGGAAAGAGAACCCCTTTCCAATAATAGGGGCTCGACAGGGTGAGTTGACAAACATGAAACTGATTAAAACAAGTACTCAAATTTTATATCAACAAGTAAGCCCAGCTTTAACCTAATGCATCATGCTTGGTACCTAATTTGACACCCACATACATATCTTTATGTCTCTCTACACTCTAGGAATCCACTGGTACTATTTTACATCCTCTAAAAGGAATTGTGTGCTCCCCACCTTTCGAATATCCATCAGGGGAATCCACTGTGGACAACTGAGTGTGTAAAGTATCACTGTCGATGTCACTGAGTTGTGCCTCCCTAACTCACTATAAGAGTATAGGGGTAATAGCCACCAAATGGAGGTAAGAGGAATCATCTATATCTATGAATGATAACTTTAATCAATCCAACTACTCTGTTTCCTCATTCAGAAACTATGAAGTAGATCTCTTACTGAGAGCATCTGCTTCTATATTTCCCTTACCAGAAGTATAGACACTCTTCTAATCATAGTCCTAGAGAAAATATAGCCAACGTCTCTACCTGAAGTTCAGAATCTTCTAGAATAATATATACTTGAGAATCTTGTGGTTTTAGTAGACCATAAATTACCCACTCATTAGGTAGTTTCTCCACATATTCAATGTAAAGACTACCATTGCCAAATCAATATTGTGGGTTGTGTAGTTCTTCTCATGTGGTCTCAACTGATGCGAACCATAGGCAATCACTACTCTCCTCTACATTAGAAAAAACTAATCTCGGTCCCTGATGCATCGAAGAACACTACGTACTCAACTCCCTCCTATGGAAAACTCAAGATCAATAAACTCATCATACTTTGTCTTAACTACTGAAAAGCATGTGGGCACCTTTATATCAATGCGAAAGGATTCCCCTTTTAACTAATCGAAGTGTTCATCGACCCTTTGGTAGTAGAAACTAGTTATCCATAGTCACTTGGTTAAAATGATGGTAATACACATATAACCTTGAATAGTAGGTCTTACTAAGACCTTCCTCTACCAGTCCTCCACCTACACCCTCGGTTTTTGAAGATTTGTGAAATCCATCCGATATATTGATACTGATATCAGTTCCCTCTCAGGGTGTAGAACAATTTAGAAGTCTATCTCCCTACAGATATTTAATCCTAGAACATATTTAGGGAAGATTTCCTCATACTTTTCCACTACTTATGGGAATTGAAAACTCATAACATCCACTACCCCAATGGTAAGTCTAATCGACTCAAAAGTGATCGTCTACACACTCCTTTGAATGAGTCTATCTCATGCTTCTTGGGTTTCCTTTTTCTCCTACTAAGGAAAACCTCATTCCATCATTGTGGCCATACTGCACCCTTTTTCCTAGAACATTCAATCTAGGCATGGACTATTTATAACCAATTCATACCAAGAATGATGTCATAAGGCCTCGATGCTATCTCCAAGAGGTTCCATCTAAAACTCCCACCTCAAGGGTCAGATCACACTATCGACATAAGTGTGATTATCAAGTCTCCTCTCAAATTTATCTCCATACATAAGGTTCAAGTCAATGGTTTAATCAGAAAATCTAATTCTTGAACAAGATTTTTGACAAAGAATAATGATTAGCACATGTGTCTATTAATACGATATCTAAGAGTATATAGAGATAGCACCTAGAATCATTCATGGGGCCCTTGGGTCATTTATCTTCACTGCATATAGGTCCCCTTCCCCTGTCCTCTAGCTCCTTGACCGCGGTGTAGACCACAAGGGAGGTAGTGGTAACATTTTGAAATTCATACCACCTCCTACTACTCTCTCAACTTCTCTTTCACATATTCCTCCCAGAAGATCCATCTATTTCTATCACAATATCTGCCTTAGTTGTCCATCCACCAATTCCTTGTTAGCAACATGATGTGCTGGGAAATATCTAGCAAGATGTCCACTACTATCTCATTAAAAGAATTGCCTTTCTCTAGGCCGGCTGGACTAACAATATGAGCCTTGAGTTGTAGATCCCCTTGGTTGGGACCTCCCCTCGAAACATCTCACACGTCGAAGTATCTAAGACCGATGTCGGCTTCTTGTTCCTAAGGTCTCTACTCCTGCTTTCCCAATGCTGATATCCATCGGCTGTATCCACTCATCCAAGGGACTTTAAACCACAAATGTTCTCTCTATCACTCAATCATAAATAGGAATGCATAGATGAATAAATCTTTCTCAGATGTCCCTAAGCACGCCTTGCATAAAGGTTTAAGATCTGAAGCACTGGTTGTATTGTATTCATTGAGTACCTATAAAGGTTGGTATAACTTGATGAATACTCACATATCGACATGTCACCTTATTGAAGCAGTAGAATCTCTTGGGAGCACATATCCATTAGCTTTTATGGTGAGAGACCCTTCTTTGAGATAGTTTATTAAATGTTATCCATGGAAGAGTCACCTCATTATAAGGTTGAGTAATCTAACCCCCACCATTGCCCTGCTGAGCCACGTAGAAGGCTCACCGCTAGGACCCTCATCTGATCTAATGGTGTCCTGGATGGATGGAAAACTCGGTCACCACCTCAAGCCAGTCCTCAACCACCTGAAAGTCAGGCTCTCGTCAGATCCTGAGGGGTCTCTATTTCTGAAACTCGTGAAGTGTGCTCATCTCGTGTATCTCATTCACTGGTACTATGAGTACCATGTGATACTCTAAAGGTGGTGGTAAAATTGGTACGCCACCTAGTTGTGTTGTCTCTGGAACAAATACCTATACCCATATCTCATCACCCCATGGATTATCCTCATAATCATGCCGTTGAATCCTGGATGGCTATCTATGTGGAAGAATCTTGAAACAAAACAAGATATACCATGATCAATAGAGTATACCTGGTGAGATGACTCAATAAGGACATTTAAAACACAACCCATTATTATAATATTCATGTACCATCGTTTTCCCAACAAATAGTGTTTTCACATACCGAGTCGAAAAGTGGAATTTAGGGTCCAGATGTATGGATATGTTAGTCGCCTCACCAAAACTAGATTCCCTAGACTAAAAGAAAAACTGAAAATACTTAACACTATTTCCCCAAACGAAACTCATAGACTATTGATTCTTAAGGTAGAACCAACCTCCTCTGATACCACTCTATCACAACCCGTCCCCTGGGGCCCGTGTCATGACTTCCCCAATCCTGTCTCTCATAGTCCAACGGTTGGAAACTAGCGCTGAGTAGGCATATCCCAATCAAATGGGAGGTATTTTTCTAAGTACCAATACAAACACACAACTAGAAAGACACCGATTCTAGAAATTTAAAACACTAAGTAAGAAAACACAAGGTACGACAGAAAAAAACTAAAGGTAAACTGGGTGAAAATACAAGCCCAACAAAAAGTAAAGTAAAAGTAAAAGTCTTTGGAACTCCTATGTAGAAAACTCTACCTGAAGGGTAGGTACAAAAATAGATATCTGAAGCCGCATAAGAAAACCTCATCTCTCGGGTCGCTCTAAGAATCACCTTCCCCCAATCCACCAAGGACTCCATCACATTGTTGATTTTCTGCACAAGACATGGCACATGCGGGCGAAGCCCGTGCAGGGGTAAGTAAAACACTACTCAGTAGTGCACCCCGAAACACAAAGTAAAATATAACAATTAAAAAACCACTAAGAAGATACACTCATCTCAACATAGGTATTTGAAAAAAACACATAAAACAATAGCATTTACATATACTCGTAAAGGATTCCAAGAATCAATGTCTCATCCACTGCCAACAATATGGTCCCATTTATAGCGTGATTGTTTCCGGGAGATCTCACCCCTTGATCTATCTGAAAGTAAGCATGAAGAATAGGACTACCAAAAGTATTTTAGAGAACACCTATTCTCAATATGTCATAATGTTTCCTTGAGACATTCGGTCTCTCTAAGACAAAGAGTCTCAATATCTTTTCCAATACTTGGTTACAGGATTCTTCTCAAGGTATGCTCATTTTTTGAGGAATCGCTCCTTGAGCCTTGATGTCATCGCTGGTCAAAATTATGTTATAAATATAAGGTATTCTCTCAAATAATTCCAAAACCCCAATCTGTATTACCCTTCAACGTAGGGGATTCTCAAAGAATACTACAAACATTAATGATGTGGCTCATAAAATATGGGATTCTTAAGAATACTGTGAACCCTACTAATACAGCCCACTAGATGGAGGATTAACAACCTTTGATTTTAGGTCATGTTAATACCCAACAAACTACATCGGGTGTGATAGAGTATCACTCTAGTCCCAAGGAGGATTCCATAACTCTATCCAGGACTCAGTCTCTTAAGGGGATTTCTATGCAATGTCGTACCGAACCCTCAAGGAAAGTACCAAGGGGAAAAGATCTGCACCTACACTAGCCCTCACTAAGGTCTCATAAAGTCATCTCAAAAGTTCAACCCCATCGCAAGGGTCCCAGCGCCATATATAGATTGTCAAATGGACTTACGGTTTGAATGTTGTGGGGATTTTTGTAAATAGGGGCCGATTGGGTCTGGGCCCGGGTTGACCTGGTCGGGTCGACCCGACCCAATACGTCTGGCCCAACCCAACACATCGGATCGACCTGGACCACTACCAACCTGGCCCGCTCGTGTGGGATGGCTTGTCTTACCCAAACGTGACAGCTGCTGCATCCACTCCCGGTCAACGTGGCCAGCACCTGGTCGGCTGCTTCTCCCGCACGCGGTCTGCAGGACCGCGTGCCCATCCACACCTAAAACTGAGCCATAGGTCTCCCATATGACATGGATCATCATAGCCACATCACTTCCCCATAGGGGCACCCCTCCACCACCCATGACTGCGCTGCTGCAGGCTCCTCCGCCACCGGTTTTCGAGCCGGTGGTCGTCCGTCGGCGCCGTCGTGCGCCACCACCACCACCACCACTGCTTCTGCGAGCTCCCATTCCTTCATCGTTGGTCAAAAAATTCATCCATATGTAGATCTGGGGTCCTAGGGTCCTCATAAGCATTGATCTAGTCAATTTAGTCTAAAAGCTTTCGATCTGGGGGGTCTGATCACGTACAGAACCATCTAGCAATTTTCGAGCCGTAACCACAAGGGTTCAACGGTGAAGTACAAATAATGGGGAAAGAAGAAGAATAGAAAATGCCTAATATTTATGGATCTTGGATTTTTCCATGTCATCCTTGATCCATCCATGTTATAATTTCAGAATTGGGAAATAATAATAAATTCTTAACATCATTCAACCCAATAAACATCCCGCAAAAGAAAACCCAACCTACATACACCTGATCCATGAATTAGCTTGTTATTTTGCTAATCCAAATTAATTGTGGAAATAAAATAATGGGGAAGGAAATCACAAAGAAAAAAACCCATACATGGGATTGTATAATTCCTTGATGAAGGAATAATTCATCGTTGTTCGCCAACGCCTTCTTCTGAGGTTCCTTCTCTCAAGAGTTCTCAGGAAATTTCTTGGGTTGTGAATTATAACACTAGAACCATGCCTATGGGTTTAATAAAAAGGAAACAAAATCTATTTCATTATTAAAATATTTTTATTATAATATTTAATGCTTGTTATTTCCAAAATCTAACTTTTTCGTATGGCCCGCTACGGACGATGTTAGGCCCAACTTAAGGTAAAGTCGTTGTTCCAAACGCAAAGGTGCCCTCAGATTTATGATCCATGCACACATTTAGAAGTTATTAAAGTTAAAATTTAGTTGTTGAGTGTTTTTAATTAAAAACTAAATTTTACTCAAAAAACTATTCCCGGAAGACTCGTCCTTTGGATCTTGTGATGCCTCAATGTGCGATCTCAGTGTTTTCCTAATTAATTTATTAAAATAAATCGGAGGAAAATCCAAGTCATTATAGTAAATGGAATATATATTGTTCTAGAATCAATATATTCTTATAATAATAATATATAGTTATTATTTCTATCATTATGCACATCCATGTAATATGGTGGTGAAAAACAGATTACACCATGGTGTGGAGACGGTAAGTCGTATGTACGCACCCGTGGTGATTTCATTTTTCATGCGATGGACAGAAGGAGGGATATGTATATTCCATAATCATAATAAAATCTCAGTATATATTTGATACTAGATTTATTACATTAAGGTGGAAACAAATCAAGAATATAAAGTAAAAGAATAATGATGTTTGAAAGAATTTGTAGAGGATATTACCACTTCTTCGACGAGATCCCTCTAGATCTCTTCTCAAAGCAATAGAGTTGGTATTTGGAGAAGACCAGGACCTCTAGAATGTGACTAAAAATGTTTAGAATATAAAGGGTCTGGGTATGGCTGAGATTGATGGGTCAGAGTGAACTGAAGAAAGGAAAAAGGAGGTTTCATTTTATAATTGAGTTGAGGGGCACCTTTGGAATCTCCAAAAATATAAATTTATAATAAAATAAAATTCCTTAAAAAAACCTCCAAAATGTCTTAGAATTGATTATGAGATGAGATAAGGTTGTAATATCATAAACCAATAATTTTTAGACATGTTTTTATATCAATTTAAACCTTATCATTTCCATTAACCCTTACTAGTTCAATTTTAATTTTAATTATGGTAACAAATTGTTAAATATTAAAATATTTTAATTTTTACTTATTTCATGTAAATTAGACTATAAAAGAACAATATAGAACATTATATACTATATAATAATTATTTTATATTTTTTAAAATATTTTATGATTTTTAAATATTTTAATAATACATTTTTTAGGAAAAATATCAATAGTATGAATTTTGATACTATTCATATAATGAATTTTTAAAAATATCAAGAAAATATTTTAACCTTGAATAAAATATTTTATTATAACCCTAAGGTGTCAAGATCATATATAAAATCAGTTGGATATATTAATTATCTCAAATTTTAATTATTTTAATATTCTTATGAACATAAATTTGATATTTATAATAATAAAATAATTACTCCATAAGTATTGTGTAATTATTTAATATAAATATTTATTGAGAAAAATATAGAAATAAAATACTAAAACAAAGATAAATCTACTATATTTCAAATTCATACATATAGTCGAATATAACTTCTGTATAATCCTAAATTAAAAATGTTATATTTATTAAAAACATTAATGTGACAACTTTAACATCGTATTAAATAAAATGATATAAGTTTCATAATCTTTTCCATATGGTTCCAAATGGTCAAAAAATAGACCCTTGGATGATTATGGTCGAGATATACTCTAACAATAAGATTTATTGATGTTTTTTGGTCTTTAAATGGTTATTATAATTTTAATTAAATTTTGTTTTTCGATTTTTCATCAATAAAAAATTTATACATCAACAGTATATAAGTATTTAAAGTTATTATTCATACTCTAAAAATTATAAATAAATTACCATGATTTATATAATTTCATTATATTTCTGGAGTCTATTTATTATTTATTTTATCTCATATTTATCACTATATTCAAATTATTCTACTTACAAACAATAAGAGGGTTACATGTTGTCACTTTATATTAGTTCAATAATATATATATAATTTTCATGGACAAGAGTTCATTAGAGGAGTCAGTTATGATCCTTAGGTGTTAATGGTAGACTTTTATTCACCTAATTTTATTTGTTTAGGTATGAGAGAAATGTTATTATCCTTATCATATTATTTGTTACCCTAATTAAGCAGATTTACCTTTAACTGTGGTAAAAAAATTTACCAAAGTTATTATTCCTAAAATAAAAAAAAAATAGTCTATTTAAATAATTTGGACCAATTTATTAAAAATATTTAATATATTATTCAAAATTCAAAACACAGAATTTGAATTAATTAAATTAAAATTAATATCATTCAGGGAATGAGAAAACGGGTTTTTAAAAGTAAAAATCATTAAAAGATTGATATGTATTTATATCCAATTTCAATGTGAAATTACATAGAATATAATTAATTGAATTAAATTATAAAAAAATAATTGAGTTATGTTTTGAAACCAATTAAATTGATAATCTATTAATATAAACAAATTTGACGAAAAATCAGTTTTTGAATTAAACCGTAGTATTTTTCATTATTCATTAAAATGTGAACTTTTTCAGAAAAAATCCATAAAATTGAACCAAATTTAATTTTGATCTCCCACTTCAAATTAAGAAGATTATCTTTTAAAATATAATACAAAAATATGTAAATACCAAGATGTAGAATGGGTTCTCCATCAAAAGATGGCAAACTGCATTTTTTTGAGAAATATTTCTTATATCTGAAAATTGAATTTTTTCTTATATCATGTCTATAAAACATATAAAATTAATTTTAAACATTATATTGAATATATTAAATATAAATTTCAATAAGAAAATTCCTCAAGAATGATTTTATAATTTTATAAACTCACTTATTTTCATTTAAATAGTTTTTCAAAAAAAGTTAATAATGTTCCTGCCCGCCATTATAATGACTAGGTTATAATGTAACATATTAATATTTAGTTTTTAAATAAAAATCAATCTTGAGTGAAATTAATTCTATCAAAATAAATTAAAATTTCATGTAACACAATCTAAGAAAAGTGTTGTGTATACCATAAGCTAAGATGGTGTTGTTTATAGCACAAGCTTCTTTTGATGTAGCGTACAACACAAGACATCAAAAAAATTAAAAAACTAAAATCTAACTTAAAAAAACTTGGAGTATTATATATAGATTCCTCATGGGGTATTGATTCTTATGTTCATTTATTTAATCTATTAATAACAACTCATATGGTTTTTTTCGACACATCTTGGAATCTCATTATAATTAAATAAACATTTAGTGTGGTGTGATATTGATCATTTAGAAAATGTTTTCTATATACTATTGAACCTCGTAATTCAACATTGTTAGTTGGTTCCTTCTTGGTAGCACTGTATGGGTGTATTCATGTGTGGTTAACTAAAGCTTTGTAATATCTTGGATGGAGATTTCCCATCTAGATTGAAATGATATTTCAGCTAAATAGCCATAATTTATGGTTATCTAGAAGAATAATCAAGGGTGATTCCGATATATATTAGATCATTTACAGAAAAATAGAACCTTAAAGGGTTTTACTTTATTTGGATGACTAATGGTGATTTTTTCTTTATCTTTATTTTTCTTGATATCATGACCCTTTAGATAGTAGTTCCTTTTGATGATTGTTAGAGAGGATCTAATCCTGATAGGATGATGCTTGTTAGGTTATACCTAAAATGATTATGAAATTAGACTTTTTTATTATGTTATTGGTTACAAATAGGTTCCTTTTAAATGGGTTTCCAATTACAACTTATATGGTGTTTTCCTCAATAACATGGGAATTAACAACTCATATAATTGAAACCATCCTAACTATTTTTGACACTCATTAGTTGATTTTTTTATTTACCTTGTTTGTTTTTTCCTATTTTTAGAGGTTTTTTAGATGCTTTAGATATATTATGTTGAGATGGGGGCAATTAATCCACCTGTCATGTGACATTGGTGAGTTATTTGAATTATGGGATAGGTTGTATAACCTAGTTCCCCTATTATGAGACCTGATTAAAAGTTCTATGTGGAAGACCTAGAGGCCCTTAGTTGTGACTCAGACCCTTTTAGGTAACCATTTATTTTTATATAGGGAACTATCAGAGAGGGGTTGTCTTGGGTTTATGCATGCCTTTCGAGGTAGATAAGTTGACTGTATGCTTATGTAAAGACTGATGCATGGGAGGTTCTCGTGTTTTATGATATAGTAATGATGATGCCTTTGTTTTTGATAAAGATCCTAGGGTGCCTTATTATTGAAACTATCTTTGACATGAAATACTATTTGTTTGTCTGGACCTTTTATAAAGTGATTGTGTTGTTTAAACTTAAATTACAGAAAACGACATCATGTGATGTACGATCATGGAGTAAATTTTTTCTTGAGTAAGATGATCCATTTTGAAGAAGATTTTGAAGGGATCCTCTAGATTAATGAGAATGACATGTTCTATAACATGGTCATCTTGGACATAGATATGGATAACCCAATGGATCATGATTTAGGTGTTGAATGGGGTGATATGGGACTGTGAACCTATTGTGTATGGTGGGTTTATTTTGTGCTATTTTTTCATGGTAACTTTTTAATATGTAATGTTAGTTACTGGTCAGGTATGAATATATAATTTTTGTCTTAAAATATGTTGTTTGTGTAAATGGTTACTTGGATATTTGTGTAAATTAAATAGAATTCATGTGATGAGGGAAATATTAAAAATTAAATGGGTTTTGTGAGGTTGTTGACCCATCGTTGGACCTGAACACACATTATTGAGGGACGTGGTGTAAGGAGTTTGTTTAAGGAAAATATAGCCTAGTTTGATTTGGTCGTGGCTTGGGGAGAGTGATGTATGATTATCAATGTAACATTATTGAACTCCTAGTATATATATGATCAAGCCCCATATCTTAGAATCATCCTAATTACACTAAGAGTTTGTCATCTATATACCAATATTTTTAATTATATTATCTTGTTTGACAAAAGGACTTCTTGGTATTTTCACTCATGGAGAGTTATAAGGTATGACATATGTTTGGAGTGCATAATTGGAAATTTGAGGGTGGTTATACTCATTATAATTTTAAAATTCACTATTTTACATGGGAAGAATGAATGATATATTCTACTATTTTGCTGGCTCTCCCCCAAGAATGAGTAGTTTTGATCATATAGGTCATCACTTTCTGTGATTTATTGATTGTGGGGCTTTAATATTAGATTTTGGTTCTGAGGTGATCATAAGTGTACTCTTATGGTGGTTTAGTACCATATTTTTCATGGTCAAACATCTTCCATGTGGGGAGAGTTTTAAACATTGTGAGTTTGATTGTTGGACCTTTAAGATAGCATCATTGTTTAAATATATGAAATGGGATCATGGATACTATTTTTCCATCAATGCTTCCTCGGGATGAGAAGGGTTATGGTGGGGAGGTTTTAATTACCCATTATGTTTTGGACTATGAAATTTAGTATAAGTTTTAATTTTTAATTTTGAATGCTCATGAGGGGTAAAATAGCCATTTTTACCCTAGCATATGATCATGAATAATTTTTCTTACCACTTCATTTTTTCTAGAATAAAGTGTTTACCTAAGGATATGATTTATGTGGAAATATTAGTCATTCAAATATTCATGGAATAATAAATATTTCATATAAATCTAATTAAATAATAATTAATTACCACATATAATTTTAGATATATTTATTGAATGGATAATAGGATAGATATTGTGTATTCATAATTTATTCTATAATGGGGGGTCTTATTAGCTATATAAACTCATGTTCAGTGATGGGGTATGACCAATAATTCCTTTTGTTTTCTTTTTCATCTTTTTCTTTTTTCCTTGTTTCTTTTCTATTTTCTATCTTAGATTCTCATGAAAAACTTTAGTGGGTTTTATTTTCCACAAACAATAGAGAATGGGTATAGGAAAAGATAAGGAGAAATTGGGAGAGAGCAAGAGAGGTGCCTCTATAGACCTTGGGATGATCTATATCATCATCTGTTAGTTATAGATCATGGAAACAGGCGAAGCCTTGATGGATTCCACCCAATGGTAATAATTTTTTATGTTTTTATATATATACCAATATATTATCTTCATTTTAGTTTTAGATAACTATTATGACTACTAATGTCTCCTATAGGGCCAATCTATGCTTAACAGGGAGAAAAATGATGTTTTGGGCCAATTGTAGGGGTTCCCATTTGAGAAATCCTTATCACATGGTGTTTGGTTCTATGAAAACATTCCATGTACTCTTCATGATCGATAAATATTACTTTTAAGAATTATACACCATTTACTAGGATTAAAATCCATGTATTGTTTCATGCACATGTAGTTGAGTACATGATAAGACAACCTCTGTAGGGACACTTATTTTTTAGAGTACATGACCAAACCCCATGTTAGTTACATTCTATGTACATGTTTTACACACCATCTACTTTAGTTTTACACACAATGTCCAGTTGGAGTACATTCCCATGCAGGGTTTTGAGATTAAACACCATCTACATGGGTATACACATCATTTACTTCTCCCATACTACACTTTCCAGGGTCCTTCATTTTTATCCACCCCTTGGCAGTAATGGGATATAAGAGGAGTCCATTTGATTTTTTTCATGTACATAGTGATGATTGAACTCATAGGGTTATTTAAGGACTCCTACAAAGTTTTTTGAGGTGATGGAGCTATGATTGAGAGGTACCTACTTTAATAAATGGGTTTTATTATCTCTTGATGGTGAGACCTGGTATGTGACCAACTTGTGGGTTATATGAAATTATTTGTGGACTTATAATGGGTTATCTAAAGACCTTGTCGTATGTATCTTGGAATAGTCCTCGATCAGAAATATTGAGATGTGACTTGATGAGACAGATTTGGTTGGGTGTTCAGTCCATCCTAGTGTGAGACCATGATCAGATATAGGACAAGGGCTATCTCTTATGACCAATTATTATATAGATTTTCTTGTAAATATGTCTTTACTGAGAGATATTCTCCTTGGACCTAGGAGTCCATGATATGTTAGTGACAAGGTTGTAGGATCTGTTTTCCCCCGAGATCATTCTCATTCCAAGGATCCCATGTAGGATACTTCCACATTCTTAATCCTTCTAAGGATCCCATGTAGGATTCATTAACTCACCCATTCTTAGGATCCTGAATAGGATTCCACTACTAACTCCTTTCAAGGATCCTTTGTTTGATACAATTGTTAATTTAATGCTTCTAAGGATCACATGAGGGATTCCTTTCCTTACATACTAACTTAGATGATCCCAAGAGTATTTCCTTCTATTGTTTGTGGATCTTGAGGGTCCCTGGTAGGATGCCTCTTCTTATTTTGATTTAGGGGACCTAGTGAGTTCTCCAATTTTTGACTAAACCTGAGATTATGTGTTATGGGTTGGGATAAATATGGTAATAGGTGTCACCTTAGAACTAACAATGACCATAAATTTCAGATTTTATGTTGAAGTAATGGTGGGTTTAGGCATTGTTCCCCCCCCCCCCACTCTTTTATATGCACATTAAAATTGTCACTCTTGATGCATCTTTGATTTCTAGAGGTAATTCTTGGTACTCGGCCTATGGGTCCTCATACAATGTGATTGTATGATGGGGAAGCACATAAGTACTTCTAGAGAACTATGGTCTAATGCTTTTTATTAGATATTATTTATTTGGATAACCAGACAAAATTCCTAGGATCTAGCTTATAAGTCTTAGTTTATAGTATGATAGGCAGGGTGTTCCTCGTCATTTATTGATATTGGTAGACCTGGTGTTTCACAGTGATATGACTGATATTTTTGGACATGGAATTTTATAGTGATATGATTTAAATTAGTTGACATGAAATTCCATAGAGATATGATTGATATTAGTGGACTAGACATTCTATAGGGTTCCCATATGTAATTCTAGGGATAGAGATTATGAGCATACTTGTTGACTACTGCCTTATTAGGATTCTCATATGTACATCATGGGATCCCACTTTCGAGCCTTACTTGATAGAATGATGGAAATTAAATTCCTCTTCATTTATTGATTTTAGTGGACATAACATTCCTTACTGGTTTGATTGAGAATAGTAGGAATGGAGTTATGCATATGTAGTTGTGATGATGGGATGAGGTTTCATTCTTGGATATTATAATTTATGGATTAGGTTTCAAACTATGGATCTGGGAACCATAATTTTTTATTCTTAGACGTTTTCTAGACTGATACTTCATTGATAATATTTTTGAACATGTTATTAGATTATAGATTGAAAATTCTATGTAAAAAGTAATAAACAGAGAGTGAAGGGATGAGGTCTTGTTTGGGTTTCCATAGTTTTAGTGCTTGTATGTTAGTCAGGATACAATATCATAATGACATGCTCAATGAAATTTCTAGTGTTGGATGAAGAAGGTATTTTTTATCAGCATCACAGACCCTAGTAATGACAAAGTATATTATTCTAGTTGAGTGTCAACTAGGATTATCATATTTCATGAGTATACAATTATATAATAAGATTATATGTTCATCACTAAGGTTTTCTAATGATATTTTTTTCTCTCCCCATTTACATGAACTTTAGTGTGCATATAGACCATATGTATTGTTTCAGTTTGATTATAGATACAAGATAGATAGGGCTGAGGCCTAGGGTAGCATGATCAATTAGATCTGCTTCTATGGATTCTATTGATCGAACTGGAGTAGCTTAGTATTGTTTTGGAAACTAGGTATTTTTTCAAATTATATTTACAAGTAGATACATGTTACTTTTATTTTAGTTTCTTTAATTTACTCTTATATATGTGATTTATCCAGTGAGCAATCTGTGATGAATGAATGTCATGGTGGTTAGGTATCTTATTGTATTTAAATTATTATATCATCCTTGTTTATATTTATTTCTTTCATAGTCTTATTATTTACTCCTATACTTTATGTTTGATTTTTCCCTGGTTTCTTACTTCAATATGATTTAATAGTCTCCTCCCAGACACACCTCTATCCCCCGCTACTGGTCTCCCTCATCTAGCATATGTGGAGGTGTGTAAGAGATTATATAGAGAAATAGATCAAGGAAATGGTTTGGTGGAATATTATCTGGTTTGTTACATGTTATATCATTAATCCTTTAAAATTCATGGTAGTTTATGTTTTAATTGATATTATTTCATACAAGGTAATTTTACTTGAATATTACCAAGTGGTAAGGGGATTCATAACTCAATATCAAACATTGGGTTATATTACTTTTTCACTCTCTTTGATATCATATGATTATGTGTGGAATGTATTTTTTTTATAATTTTATATTCAATTTTAAATAAATTGTGTGAATTTACATTTTATAAACATAATCAGTTAATTGATTAATTCCAAATTCAATGGTATGATCTTTGTAAGGTATTTTTGTCTCAATTTCCACTCTATTGAGAAAAAATTGGTATTTTTCACCTATTTATTTTTATGAGGTGTAACTACTACCCCTTTAATATGTTACATAATGAATATATTTATATTTAAGGTATTTAAAGTTTCATTTGAATTTATTTCATTCATGTGGGTTAGGATTTAAAAGTTGCAAATGTGGTAAGGGTATATTTCACAGTCTCATCATTATTTGGGATTTTTTATGTTTCATACTCCATTGGAAGAATTATTTTTTATTTCTATATTTAACCAAATATATTTTGTTCTCATCAATTTATTTATGGAAATTATAAATTTTAATTTATTTTCCACTCTTTATGTATTCCAAATACAAAAAACCATGTATTTAAGGGAAACCGGATTTTTTCCTACTCAGTGGGGATTCTTTTTCTTCCATATCAATATTTTCCTTAAATTTATTTTAATAATATTTTTTACCATTCTCCAATGACTAATAAAAGAAATTTTTACTTTATATTTTAAAAAATGGGTCAAAATGCATCTTCCATCCATTTTCTGAACAACATACTTTTTGAAATTTTACTAAAGTGTAAAAGGAATTTTTTTAACTTATATGTAATGAATAGATTTTTCTCCCATAATTACCATTCACTATGATAAATCATCCATTACAAGTATCAATGAATCATTATATAGAAATATTTATTCCTTAAAAATTGGAAAATGCTTAGATTTTGAATAATTGAGTGGACTGCTTTAGGTTATAATCAACATTGAGAGGGGTAGGTGAATATGTGTTGGGACCTATTTAACTAGCTATAAATTTTATCCCTTTTACCTCCAAGACTTATTATCCTCTTAATTATGTTATTATCTTTTATTTATCAAATGAAATTATATGAAAGTGGGTAAAGATAGAATATACTTGTTTTACAATATTCACTATTGAATAACGGTACATATCCCTTGTAATGTTATAAAAATAATCCAAAACCACACAAACTCTAGAAAATTGTGATTTAAGAATTTTTACAAAAAGAAGGGAATATCCTTTCACTGCCAATGCACTATAGTCAATATATAGTGCTTGTTGTATCTCACTTATATGGTTATTTATACTTCCAATGAAAACAATACACACAAATTAATTTTCATTGGAACACCAATAAATTCATCTACCTGATGATACTTATGTTGGGTGTCACAGTGGAGGTTTTTTCACTTACTTATTTACTTATTACTCGAATAGAAGTAGGTAATAAAATCTTCTTCATAAAAACAACAAACTTAAAGCCACTATTTCTTATTCTCCTAACTTAATTCACAATAATATGAATATATTGTAGAATGATGATATCATAATTCTTAATTAACACAAATGATAATTAAAATATATTAATTCAGTCACAAAATCTTCTTATATTCTTCTGTCTTGAATCACAATCAACCTTTGGGTTGATTGAAACAACTAAATATTATCTAAGAATCATCAAAAATACTTTTCTTCAATTCAATATCAATAATGAATCCATTATCAATTATATATTTTTCTTTATGAAAATAATATTCATGCAACTAAATCACACCAAACATTCAATATTAATTCATGAAAGAAGGATCCTTCACATAAATAATACACTTATAACTTGAATATGAAGTCTTCTGATATTCTTCCCAGCTTTAGTCTCAAGTTGGATTATTTTAAATCACTTCATGTATAAATCACGATGCATGTGTTATGAATAATCTTTAAAACATATATTAATACTTATTGTTATTCTATGTGTTTTTTAATTGTTTCTCTATGCATGTTCGTGTTAATGTTGATTACAAACATGCAATACCATTCTCATGTAATTATTATCCTTGCATAAACCTAAATGGTTGGAAATCAATAGTTATTATATGTCCATTACTTATTTTTATTCCTTCTTTGAGAAATCCAATTATATGCACATTTTCTGGTAATATAACACATTTTTTCCATATAAAAGACTATTTTGATTATTATATCACATGAATTCCCCCTACTTTGTGCAACACAACAATGCATGATATTTATTTCTTCATTACTATTGGTTTTATACATGGAAAATGTTATTCGTATAACTCAGTGAGGTAGTCTTATTATCACTAGTTCGAAGTACATAGTTACTCATGTAAACAAAGAGCTTTGTAGAACAGGTTTTTTGATAAATCTCTTTGAGTGTGTTTTACAGAAGTTAGAGGACTATGGTTCTTCTTCTTTATATAACAGAGAAAGAATATATCTTTCACACTATATATAAGTACATAACTCCCCTCATCACATAGCATATGTGGCTCGTAGATCTTATTGTCTTCCCGTGTAAAAGAATCCTTAGAGAGGCTTCGATTTTCATAAAAATGAGAGCACTCAAGAGTTATGAGAATAAAATAAACATCTATCATGTTATGTTCTTTAGTATTAATATAAGAGTTTCCCAATTCCTTCAACTACATAAAATCCCTCTTTTTATGTCGTATTAATCAATGCTTTGGATTCCCAAAAATATCGACATTTATAATATTCAAACATGGGATATGCGACACCGATAATCATAAAGTCCATTCTTACAAGATGAAACTATAAATGGTTTTTATATCATATTCACATGATGAAAATAACAATATGTTTTAAAATATTGAACTCACTCATGAAGATCATATTCTTAAACAACCTAATGCAAATCCATTTTCATCTCATATTAGCATGATCTTTGACTTATCACATGCATGCAATACTTTGGTTGATTGCATGGTCTATTTTTGATAAACCATGAATCAATCATTCATAATGGTCATAGAATATGGATAGATTATTGTCCCTTGAACACTAAATTCACCATCTAATGCTAGATACAAGTGAAAAAGAAAACTTTTAATGGACGGTTGAATATGATATGCTAGGCTGATCGGACGGTCGCAATTGATCAAATTATACCATGTGTTTTATGTCCATATTTTTAATGACCAATAAATGGGACCTGGAATAATTTTCCAACATAAAAATATCATTTAGTTAGGAAACTCATTTTAAAAAATATATATTCCTCTTTTAGCTTATCCTATGTAAGTGGGTGATTGGCACCCACATACTTTTTTATACACAGGATACTCTGGCTCACCTACACAGCTGTATTAGCTAAAACATCCACATGTTTTCTCTAACTAGCACATGATCCTACTTGATTACTCGACCCACTCCTACTTATAACTCCCATGGTTATTCAGGTTGACCTCTCCCACACAGCTAAACCCCTTTTCACCACATGTGTGGTAGAGGGGTCCTTCATTTGCCTAAGAGTTTGGAAAAAGTCATCTAACTCATATATAAAATCCTTAACATAATATTTTATCAAATTCCAAATCCAAATCTCCATCATATCCTCAAATATTCCTCATATAAAATGTAATCATATTTATCATGGAATTATTTAAATTTAATCATCTAATGACGATATATTGCATGACATTCACTTATTTATCTATTATTGTAAACAATGTGTCACCAATGATCCTTTTCTTTTAACTTAAGATCAAATAAATAATCATCATAGTTATAAAATAAATTTCTATAAAATAATCCGTAATATAATAATAAATTATTGATATATTCTTCATCAACTTATCTAAGAAATATTCTCTTTTTCATCATGATTGGATATCTTGTATACTTCATCAAATTTTTTTTATGACTTCTTCAACATATTAACATAAATAAAATATTTCTATTTCATTGACCACCATTGATGACCAATAACAACCATTGAAAATAAATTAAATTCATGCACAAAGTGGGATCTTCAATATTTTCCTTTTTATTTATTATAAATTACTTCGGAGTTTATTTCAAATGAGTATGTCAATAAATGAATATCCCTCCTTTAATTTTCTAGATGTTAATTTAAAATTCTATCCACCTTATTGAAAATAAATAAAACATTCAAGGGAAAAGGGTATCAATACATACTTATTCATTGTGTCATATATCACTTTAATTTAATTCTATGTGCACCATGATTAGTGTAAACAACTAGAGGATTTGATTTAGACAAAAATTTATCCATTACAAACTAACCTTGATTCCTCATGAAATGAGAACACACAATCTTATATTTGAGATTTGAACACTTTTATTCTAGAATTAAGAAACATAAAAGTGATATGAAACTTTTGTACAAATAATAAACATGAAACTCCTTCACTCACTTCATTACATAGTTCAAAAAAAATCAAGTGCAACAAGTAGAATAGGTTTCCTTAGAGCAATTATATATTTTCAAAATTTATTATGTCCTTGATTAATTGAATTATAACACCTATGTATTATGATTATTATTTTTATAAACAACGGTAAGATATTATGAATTACATACTGAATCCAATGATATGTTCTTCATGTAATTTCAAGAATAATGAGATTTTATATCAATAGAGATAATGATTCTGGTATAAACATCAACATTTTTCATTTTTCTCCCCCTTATGGGAAACATTCCTCAACATATTCATAATTTTTTATGTCTAAAATTATTTATTTCAATATGTTATAATATGTAGAATACACTATAATGGATCTTCAACTTGTGACTATCAATATCTGATAACTTCCAAAACTCCGTCAAGGATGACTTTCATTACTAATTGTTCTTAAAAATATCAAATATAATATCAAATAAATTTTTTAATTTATTTACCATTGTTATCCAAGACATGATAGAAAAATCTTAAACTTCATAAAAGATGACCCTATATCATATTATTATTTTAATACTAATTTTTAAATCATACATGGATGATAAATTCTTTAGCTTTATTGTCATTAATTGAAATCACTAACTACTTATTGTGTTCTACCATTGAGGACTTGCATCACCTTCAATTCCTAGATTTATAATAAAAAATATAATAAAAAAAGATTAAGGTAATATAATTGATTCATCCAATCTTTTCAATTTGAACAACAAGGTCGAGATGATTTTTTCAACTAATTTTCTCCATATATTTCACTCTTCAAACTTCTACATATGATATTCAATTATGATTTAGTTTGTGTGGGTCTTATCACTTCTACAATTTCATTTTTTATGAACCTTATTTCTTCAATGAATTTAAAAGGAATTGTGTCTGGTGAAACTGTTATCTTATTAAAGAATTATACTTGTGTCGGAATAATTTCTGAAAAATTTCTCATAGTATTACCATTTATGTTGCACCTCACACAGAGAGCTTCTTTATTACTAAGTGTAATCTTCTATTTCACTTTTTTAATAGCCTTGTCATTTACTTCTTCATTTTCATAATTATTTCCCTACCCTTAGACCTGATAACTAATATTTCATTTGGAACATTGGTTGATAGTTTGTATCCTCTACCTATATTTTTATCAAGGGCATCGCTCTTAGTAGTTCTATTAGATGAAAAATCTTATTTATCTTATTGGAATTTTAATCCATGGTTTTCTCACTATTATTATTGGATACCTTATTTCGATAAGATTTTTATAGCATTTCTCTAATTACATACCATGGTTATTTATTCTATATTAACTAGGTTTTGTGGTCTTATTTTACTATAAACGTTGGATATGTGTTGAGATGATCATATGTTGGTATTTCAATGACCTCCATTGAATAAAACACAAATATTTTCATGTTTTTTAAATCAATTTGTAGTATAATGATTTTTCTTGACCTTTGTATGAAACTTATTCAACTCTATCTTACTTCCACATTACATGAGACTTATTTACACCAAATATTTTAAAGGATTGTACCAATAATCATGAGCACAATTCTACAATATGTTGTAGCACCAAAATTGACCCACAAACCATGATCATTGTATTTCTTATGTATGATATTTTTGAGTCTTTTCCATAGCTTTTCAGTCTCTTCATTGGGAACCAACTTTCAGAAGAAAAAAAATTCTATCCACCCTAGTCATGGTGGTAGGATTTTTGTCCTCTTTTATCATATATAATTTATTATATTTTGGTTTCCAACCAACATAGTTTATGTAAAAATATTTAGAAAAATAATTACAAGATCATACAGATGTTATCTCTTTCTTCATAGCTTATTGAGATATACCATTGAACAAATCATGATATTCTTATCATATGTTGAAATTATTACATCCATATATTCCTACTGTGAGCATTGATAACCAGTAGTAATTGTGTTCTTAATTTATGATGTATCAAAATGCATCTTCTCAATATTGGACAACTAAAAATTCAATTATATACATCTCATACTAAGAGAGTTTTTTGGATCCTCAATCATAATCACCTTATCTTAATAAACCCTATTTAATATGTTAAATTACACTTCATGTAGCTTAACATTGTTTTGTTTCAAAGATTCATGTTCTTTGATCTTCTCCAATTTCACTTGTAAATGAAAATCCCTAACATCAAGGTTATTTTATAATTTATATTAAATTGAATGGATGTTTTCATCTAGATACTTCTTCACTCCCTCGTTATCAACAACTTATTTGATCAATTTTGAGAAAATTGATTCACTCTCCCTCTTTATTTCTTCAAAAAATACAGCCTATCTAGAGATAATTAAACATTATAGGTGTTTTTATATTAATAATTTTCCATTACTTTCAACTTCACCTTATGCAGAGTGATCTATTCCTATATATATTCATATTTCCCATAGAAAATAGTGACTAGTTCTTTGGGATATCCATGTATCAAACACTTTAATTCATCAATTGATAAATATACTGACATTTTATCACTCCCAATACTGGTTCGATGTTTTTTAGGATATTTTTTATAAATGTTAACACATATATACTATTCACTCTAATTTCTTAATCCATCTGAGGTGGAAATACAGCTCAAATACTTTGTGAAAACATGATCCACCTACTCTTCACTTTCCAAGAATACTATTTCTTCAATTTTATCATTGAACAGAGATACTGATACATCATATTATTTAGATATGGGAGGTATTTTCTAATGTTCTTTTCCCTTTCTTTATTCTTTTATTCTAGGTTTACATAGAAATTAAATTATGATCAGAGATAACTAAATCTTCGAAATAATTACACTTCATTTTAAACATCAAGAAAAAACTCAAATCATCAAAATAGAATAAGTGAAAAGTAAATAATCCAATACCGGTGTACCTATTCTTTGATACCAATTGAGAGGACCACTTTGGGATATAATCAACAGTTAGAGTGTGGGTGAATTTTTGTTGGTAACTTTTTAACTAATTGAAACTTTTATCCCTTTCACCTCTTAGACCTATTAGTCTCTTAACTCTCTAATTCTCTTTTCATTGTCGCATGCAAGTATATAAAAGTAGTTAAAGATGGAAGACGATGTTTTTATATGGTCTAGTACTCAATAATAGTATCTATTCATTTTCATGGGTTGTAAATGATCCAATGCAACGTGACCACTAGAAAACAATCCTTTAAGAATGGTTATTCAAATCATAAAATATCCTTTCACTTTTGATTCCCTATATTCATTTGGATGTTCATATTTGAAACTCCTTGATGGTCCATTATAAGTTCTATAAAGATCGTATTCACCTGTTAAGGTTATTTGTAACACCAATAATATATTCCACTAGATGTCACTTATATTAGGTGTAAAGTGCTTATTAACTTGTTACTTTTATAGAAGGAAGCAAGAAACTATTCTTCTTCATTTCATCAATATTAAAGATACTCTATCTTCTTCATCTGACATCAGTCATAATAATATTAATATGTTGTGGACTAATAATATTATAATTATTTTTTGTCACAAATGATAATTAATATATATTAATTTTTCCACCAACCCTTCTAATCTTTTTATCTCATGAATCACAACCATCCTTTATGAATATTGAAATAGTCAATTATCAACTCAATATCATCACAATGACTTCTCTTCAATACAATATCAACAATGAATTCTATATCATTAATCATTTGTTATTATCATTGGAAAAATATGTATTTAACTGTATCACACCATACTTTCAATTTTAATTCATTTAGGAATGATCTTTCCTTATCTTAATACACTCACAATTTTGATATGAAGTCTTTTTATTTTCTACCCAAGGTCGGTCTCAAGTGGGTTTTTTTAAATCACTTCATGAATAAATCATGGTGCATGTGTTATGAGTTTAACTTAGCATATATTAAATTATTCAAATTGTTTCATATTCTATTTAATTGTTTCTCAATACCTGTGCATGTTTTTATTCATTATATACGTGTACATCCTTTCTCATGGAATTGTATTCCTTTGACAAACCTGAATTGGTGAAAATGAAACTATTTTTCAATGTGAAAGTACTTATGTATTATTCTTCAAGAAATTCAATTATATGGAAATTTTGTGATTATATGAAAAATAAATTACCTTGAATAGAACTATTTTTCTTAATATATCACAGAACTGCCTCCTCCTTCACACAACACAACAATACACAATTGTTCTTTCTTCTTCACATAGGGTTTTATATATACAAAAAGTTATTCATATAAATCAATGAGATAGTATTACTATCACTGGTTCATGGTAAATAGTTATTGATGTAAGAATAGAGTTTCACGTAATAGTTTCCATAAAAACTATTTGAGTGTGTTTCAAACAAGTTGAAGGTTTTCTATTCTTATTCTTCTTCACATAACAGAGTATGTGGATCTGCTTTGCACAATATATAAGCACAGAACTCTACTAATTTCATATCCAAAGAGGTTTATAGATCTTCCTACCTTCTCATGTAAATATATTTTCATAGAGTCTCTATTTCTAGAATACCTAGAGCTCTCAAGAGTTGTGATAATAGAAGAAACATATATTAGGATGAGTGATTCGGTATTTATAGTTATAGCCTCTACTAACTTCCACCACCTCAAATATTTATTTTTATTATTTTAAATAAATTTCATGAATTCATTAATATCTCAACAATTATAATAATCAGATGTGGGTTATGTGATTCTATTAATCATGGTGTCCATCTCATCCAACGAAACTCCACATTATTAGTATATCGCATGCACATAAAAAAATCATGTGCTCTTTTTAATGGTCAAACTCATTCATGAGGATAAAATTCTCACACATCCTACTATAACTATTTTTGTATTAAATATTAGTTTTTTCTTTGATTTATCACATTCAGGAAATACTTTTATTGATTGCATGTCCTTGGTTCGATTTACCTTATCTCGATCCATCAGTATGGTCATGGAAGATGGTAGGAGTATTTTTCATTAAATACTTGAGTCTTCATTGACCACTGTATTTAGAGAGAAAATAAAACCTTTTGTGGGAGTTATAAGCTGATATTTTTGGATGATCAGATGGTCATGATTTATCGAATAGGATGGTGTGTGTTAGGCCTAAATGTTTAATGATGGAGCAATATTGACCATGAATCTTTATCCATAATCAAACTTTTGTTTAGTTAGGATACACCTTTATTAAATAATCAGTTCTACTTGCAGCTTGTTCTGTGGATGTAGGGGATCGTCACCAGCATACACCTTCACTCATATTCCCCTATGGCCCACCTACATAATCTACTTAGCTAGCCTATCCACATGTGTTCTCACACTAGTATATGATAATGTGGGCCTACTTATCCCACTAACTCCTTCCAATCCCATGGCTAGACTGGTAGACCTCTCCAATGTGGTTTACCCCATGGGTCCCACATAAGTGGTATAGGGGTCCTTGGTTGGCCTAAGAGTTGGCCAATTGTTTATTTAACTCTTATATAAAATCTTCAACATAATGTTTTATCAAATTCCAAACCAAGATCTAATTCATCTCCTAAATTCTTCCACATGTAAAATATAATCATACTTCCCATGGAATTATTTTAATTCCTCATGGAAAAATAAAATATTTCATGGAATTCACATATTTATCCATTGTGGTAAACAATGTGTCACCATTGACACAAGTCTTTAAACATAAGATCACTTCATCAATGAACAAAGTTATAAACTCAATGTATTTAAAAGAACTTCATTAAGATTATAAGACTCGAGTACTATATTATTCATATATTTATCTAAGAAGCATTCACTTTTTTATTTAAAGTGGATATCTTATATA
Organism: Viscum album; assembly: GCA_963277665.1. Classification (NCBI taxonomy): domain Eukaryota; kingdom Viridiplantae; phylum Streptophyta; class Magnoliopsida; order Santalales; family Viscaceae; genus Viscum; species Viscum album. Next base: position 165,491,154 of record OY728149.1, read on the forward strand.
CTTCTTTAATTTTTTTTCTTTTTATCTTTTTAAAAATATTGAAATATATGAAATATTACTATTTGTTTGACCACCATTGATATCCAATAGCAACCTTTGGAAACACATTAAATCATACACATAGTGGGATCTTCAATAATTTGTTTCAAAATGAAATTTTAATTTTCCTCAAGAAATATTCTAGTGGTATTATTACAGTATATTCATCTATGTAAACATTCATTGGTGGATATTATGCTTTACTAGACATAATGAGATATTTTATTAATATAAAATAAAAAAGTACAAGAAAAGTCCATCAAGGTGAGTGATAAATAAAATTTAATAGATATCATGCATTCCAATCTATATCAAGTTAACATTTGTTATATTTTATAACATCTTAATCTTATGCTACATGCAACATCGGCTTATATTTCATTATACACAACACTAAATTTCTATGAAACGTCGTTTTATTATTATAGTTTTTCTAAACAAGATAGGTATAATATATCTATTAAAATAGTAATATTAATAGTAATAAATTATTTAAAATATAATTTATTATGATTTAATATAATTAAAACATATTCAAAAATAAATATATAATTTTTTTGTAATGTCTATATGTTTTGAAAAATACTATTATCTGAAAATAACTACTTTTAAGTTCCTTCTGTGAACAATAATAAAATTATATTTAGAAAATTTAATAAATTTAATTTGATAAAATAATATTAATTTTTGAATTCATAATCTAAAAATTATATGTGGGTGAATTTTTCTGATTTTTTGGAAATATTTTATTTTTGAATGAATGGTAAAAAATACAGAATTTTAATTGAAAATGGATTTTTCATCTAATTTATTTATATAGTAAAATTATATTTTAATTTGGTTTTGAAGTATTATAAGATAAATCATACATAATTTAATTCAATTCAGTCAATTAGAACCAATTTCACATTAAAATTAGATAAAGAAATATTTCAATCTTGTGATATTTTTCTCATTAAAAACTTTTCATCTCATCCTGTATAGAAAGTTAATTTTAAATTAATTTATGAATCTTCTATGATTATAATTGTGATAAATGGATTCCATATTTGATATCATCATAATTTATAATTTCTAATTAGTTTTACTTATTTTTTCATAAAATATTTTAGTGAATGTAATAGAAAGTAATTACATTGATCAAGGTAAAACAAGATTACTTGGTGGCTAAACATAAAACATAAGGTGTAAAAATGACCATGCACATGTATAAAACTCATTTTTTTTTCATATTTAAACCATTTACCCTATTTTATAAAAAAAATTACCATTATTGTAGGCACAATATGTAAGGTATAACTCTCAATTGTGTTTACATTTTTATATTTACAAACATTCCACTACTCCTCCACTATAAGAGGGAACTCACCCACCCCCACCCTCACATATTCACACCTCTAAACATATTTATATCAAAAAAACCTATAAAATATCCTATAAAATACTATCCCTTAATATTATAGGAATCAATTTGGACATAAATTCAACTATGTAATACCATTGGTGAAAACCAAAAGGAGTTACTGAAAGAAGTGGTAATGTCCTCTAACAAGCACTTTTGTTTTATTTCGTTCTCCACCCCATAAATTTTTCTTATTCTATAATTATATAAAAATCTAAAAATCCACAATATACTGATATGTTTTTATATTAATTTTATTAACTACACTCACACATACTTCCATCAAATGAGATATTCAATAATAGTTCATGTATACTGTGGATTACCACCTCGCAAATTGATATAGTTCATTATTTCATTACAACCTCTCAAGGTTGGTAATAATGAATGAATTAATATTTTAATATGATATATATGTATATATTATTTATGATTTCTATATGCATCATGAATTATTATATAACATATACCTTCATGATTTCTATTTTTTAGAATGTGATAACATCGTTTGTGGATGTGTAGATTACTACCTCCTCAAAATAATGTGATTTTTTCGCACATTAAATAGAATGTATTAAGGATAGGTTTAATAAAAATATTTGATATATATGAAATAGAAATTATATTATAATGATAATATATATAAATATATCATTTACTTATCTTCATTCTTTCAATTCGATAAGAAAATAGAAAATGTGTTCATGCATACGCACGGCATACCATCTCCATGAATGGTGTATTTAATTTACAATTTCTATATTTTATATATTATTATTAATACATATATGATAAATATAAAATATATTTATATCTTTTTTTCATTATGTAGATGATGAAATCATTATATAAGTAAGAGAACAAAAAATATTACAAATCAAAACACTTACGAAAAACAAAGCGATTATTACCAAAAAGATAATATTGACATGGAATTGTTAATAAATAGGTGATATAAATTCATAAATAAATCATATGTGGTATTATATATTTTAATATGGTTCTTTAATTTATGTGTAATAAAATTATATTTATTATACCGGTGTTTTGAAATAGTACTGTGAGAGTCAAGACATAAGTTAAGGGGATTTATAGCCCCAATTTTATTTCTAGAAGACATAAACATTATTCACCACTTGTTTCTTTTGTATAGTTTATATATGGACCATGAATTTATTATATGATTATTATTTATATATTTATAGGTATTTAAATATATATTTTATAACCTCTATTTCATTTTGTTTTACGGTTAAAAAGTTACCAAATCGGTAAGGTAATTTTGTCTCTATTTTATTTCTTAGAGATACATGTTTTATTATTACCCTATATTCTTCTTAAAGGTGTATATAATTCATTTCTACAAGTTAAATCATAAATATCATTATCTTTAGGATATTTTATGAAACATGTAATTTTATTCTCCCATGGTGATTTTGATTCAAATTTACCAAAGTGGTAAGAGTTTATTACTACAATCTCATAATTTATGAGGATTGTTTATGGTTATGCTTCCATTGATGAAATATTATGATCAAACAATCAATAATTCTAATATTTTTCTACTCTTGTGGTTTTTTATGATATATTCATTGATTCGTACCATTTTTTTCATTCATTGGTACTTAAGATAATTAATAATGTTTTTTAAGAAAATCTAAACTTATTTCTCTCTTCGGTTGGAAATTTTTTTTATTCAAAAACCATATTTTTTAAAAAAAATTCATTATTTTAAAAATATATATATATATTAAGATATTTTAAAAAAAAATTATTTTAATTTTTTTTATTTTTTAAAATTGTTTTTAAAATTGTTTTTATAAATTCTTTATACATTTTCAAAGTTATTTCCTAATATAAGTATTTTAAAAATGTTTTATTTTTTAAAAATCATTTTTCAAAGAAGAAATGATATTATCCTTAAGAAAAGTTTTTAAAATATTTTTCAAAATTATTTTCCATTTGATATGTCATCTTTGGATTTTACCCATGTCTTACTGGGGTTATGATCGAAGGATACTATTCTTATTCTTTCTCTAAATGGTTATTCTTTTGATGACCTATCATTTATGAGACATGTTTATCTTCCATGGGTTATTCCATGATAAATTCTCATGAAACCCATTTATTTTCATGGTTTATACTATGATAAATTATTATGAAACTTGTCTCTTTTCCATAGGTTATAATATGATGGCATGTTCATGATACCCATTTTTCATTTCATGGGGTAGGATATGATGATTGTTTATGATCTTGTTGTACAAAAATTTATGATTTAATTATGATATTGGTGGGACCTATATCTCCCAACAATGCATTAGTATTGATTTATATCTAATGAGATAGGCATTGATGGAATGGGGAGTGAACTCAGTTCAGTAAAAAAATTTGTTCACTAAGATGGTATTGGGAATGAACCTTGACTATTGGGATTTTTTATGGAGTGAACCCATTCCACTAATATGGACAAATAAAAAATCCTATACTACTATAGAAATCATTTTAATATGTTAATGTGTCTTCAAATATTTCATGTCTTGTTCCTATGTTATGATTTCAGGGATAATTATATTGTTTCCCTTATTATTCATGTCTTTTTAAATTCCAATATTTATTCCATAACACTAGATTATGATCTTTGATATGTAGGGTATAATCTTATAATGTTATGATAACATTATTATAAACTTTTTCTCATGATTATCCTTATATATCTCCCTTTTTACCCTTACTGAGAATCTGATCCCACCCTTTCCAATATTTTCTTTCCCCAAGTTATAAAGATATGCATTATGTATGATGTTACTAAGAAGGGTTATAGCCATGATGAACCTACTGGGAGATAATGTAACTCCCATATGTACTAGTGTTTATGTTTCCATGTTTCAAAAGGAACTAAACTAATATGTTCTTTAGGTTCCTGTTATTATAATGTATTAAATGATCTACAATAGTGATTTAATGCATATTTATATCAATAGATGGTCACTATATTCATATCAGATTAAAGGGTTATCTTTTGGAAATTAGGATGAGAAAACCATAGTGAACTCCCTAAGGATATGTCTATAAGGGTAAGTCCAAGGATAAGTCAATGTATAGGAAAATGTCACAACCTTTTGTTAAAGTATAGATTGAGTGGTTTCCTATTAATACATACCAGTATGGATAATAAAAGTGTATGTGTCTCTAAAACATATATTTATAGGGAAAAAAACCTTGAAAACATTTTATTATTCTATAATCAATTGGGAACTAGTACATGACAATAGGCCTTGCTACACACCTCATTTGAAACTCCTAGGGGGTATGGTTTTGAAATTCACAAAATCATCCCAAACTATCATGAAGGATTTAAATTGAATTTGGATATGAATAACCAATGATAAACATAATGTTTCATAGTTTAAGTAAGCTGTTAGAATTTAGACATACTAAAGTGATTCCATGCTTATGAGGTTTCCAACTATAATTATCATTTCTTGCACTTTTCTTTTTGGTTTTATTTTACTGTTAGAACCTGAAGGAACCGTGTTAATGATAGATGTGATGGGTAACACAATGATTGATATCATGAGAATATAAATTATATTATAGAAGGAATTAAAAACCACATTTCAATTATCACAAATCTTTCTAAAGCTATGAATCTTTCTAGATTTCCAAATGAGAAAAGGAGGGAGCAACATTCTATTGATCCCTTCATAAGGAAACTTCCAAAAAAATTCAGTGGGTCTTTTTATCTAACAATTTTTTAATAATTTATAATTACCAATGAAAATATATTCTTAATTATCCAATTTCCAAAACATTTGAAAGTCATTATAGATATTTTTCACTTATAATGTGAAGCAGACCAGTGGAGGATTCTATCTAAGAAAATGTGGAAACAAGTTGAAATTTTATACATGGATTGGGATGAGTATATGATATTTTTTTCAATAATTACATTCCTTCTATTCTTTTTATGAATATGGAAAAATATCTTCTCAAGTGAAAGGAAAGGTATGATGAATCTGTCGGTACCTTTGAGGCTAATTTTACAAGACATGTAAGGTGTGCTTCTAATATTATCATCCAACCTGAAAGTAAGGTTGACTGATTATTTAATAGATTAAATCAATGTCTGAGAAAGGAATTATCCATAAGATACTTAATTAGCTAAGAATAGATTGTAAATTTTTCAATAATTATTGAAATATATGTTAAAGTTACATAATAATCTCATGGTTTTGATAAGAAAAGGAAGATGATGTTTAATAGAAAATCTAAAAACCATGTTGAGAAAAATATTGGATTTTATTTATGATCTATGTGTGTGAAGAAGCATGGGGTAAATTGTCTTAATGGGTCTAATAAATGTTTTAAGTGTATAAGGTAAGGTCATCTAGTATTTTTTTACTATTGTGATAGGAATATATTGGATAACAATTAGAATGGAAAGAAATATACATAGAATACACCTCCAACACTTTAGTCCTTCAAGTGTAAGGAGAATGGGCATTATGATAACCAGTTACCAAACTAGAAGAATAATGATGATGATCAACTTTAGAAACCTCTTAAGATGAGGGACAAGGTGAAATCCCATGCGATCACTATTTCTAATGAGGTGTATGATATATATGTGTTGAAATGTACACTCACTATCAATTCTAAAACTAATAATGTCTTATTAGATTTTTGATCTACCCACTCTTTCAAATTAATGAATTTTCTAAGGGTATTATGAATCCTACCAAATGATAAAATGTGGAATTATCTGTGACAGCCCCTAATGGTACTATGATTTCAGTTTTAGTCTATGATTCCTCTCTGGTTGATGTTTGTGGGAATGTGCTTCCTAAAAATATTTTCATTCTTCCTCGGGTTGAATTTTGATGTTATATTAGGAATGTATTGTCTTTCTCTATATAAATCCCATATAAAATTTCTATGATGGGAAGTGTTGTTTCATATTTCAAACGAAACAATGATTATCTATCAATGTGATGATAATTATGAACTTCCTATCCATTTTATGGGTATTAACTCACATTCAAACGGTGTGTTTATCTCAAATGGTTGGGGAGAAACTTGACATCGATAATATGCCTATTTTTTGTGAATTTTTGGATTTATTTCCAAAAGAGGTCCCTACCCTTCCACCAAAACATGAATTTGATTCTCAATCGAACACATAATAGGTTCCACACCAATTTCAAATACTCTCCATTGAATGACCCTAATTGGGTTCTAGGACTGATGAATCAACTCAAAGAACACCATAATAAGGGACTCATTTGGCCAAGTGTGTCACCTTAGGGTGCATCTATTCTTTTTATGAAAAAAGTAATTTGGATCAATATGAATATTAATTGATTATTGGGTTCTGAATAAGATCACGATGAAGAATAGGTATCTTATTCCCTATATTGATGTCTTATTTGATTAACTATGTGGAGATCAATACATTTCTTAGATTTAGTTTTGTTCTTGATATCATCAATTGAGGGTCAATAAGGAGGATATACCTAAGATGACATTATGTACAAAGTATGGACACTATAAATATATAATGATGCATTTTGGTCTTATTAATACCCCTACTATATTCAATGATTTTATGTAAAGAGTATTTAGAGAATACCTTGATCATTTTTAGGTACTCTTTATAATATATATTATTATCTAATCAATGGTCAAGGAAGATCATGAAGACCATTTGAGAATTGTACTAAATACCCTAAGGAAGGTAAAACTGTTTTCAAAATTTATAATGTGTAAATTTTGGCTCCAAAAGGTTTCATTTATGGTTAATATAATCTCTATAGAGGGTATAGCCGTAGATCCAACAATGACAGAGACAGGTGAATGTTGGACTATACCTACCATGGTGATAGATATCTATATTTTTCTTGGTTTAGATGGATATTATTGATGGTTTTGGAGATTTACTCATAACTATCCAATCCTCTAACCAAGTTAACTCGTAAAGATACAATGTTCCTCTAGATAGTTGAATGTTAGGAAAATTTCATGTAACTAATGATAAGTTTAGTTATCACGTAATTGATTACATTACTCTATAGTGGAGAAGGGATTTTAATCTATAGTTATAACACCCTAAGATATCATGGGATGTATCCTCTTAAATAAATTCAATTCATTAAATAGATTACATTTCATAAAAAATTATTTCATATAGTATAAATCATATAATATCACAAAGTTAACACAAAACAAACTCTATAAAGAAGAATGAATGAAATATGAGGCTTTTTATAGAAATTAAGGTACATATGCCAATGAAATAGTAACTTTACCTTTAGAATAGTAATGTAACCCTTAGGAATAGTAATTCGAACAATAGAATAGTAACCTCACCTAAAATAGTATAAATAAAATTTGGACATCTTATAAATGAAAATATGATATAATTATATCATAGATTATCTAAATAAATATTTTGATAATGATAAATTAAGTGTTGTTATTTTATAAAACATAAATATTTATTTACAATTTTATAATTAATATAATGATTTAAAAGAAAATTTATTTTCATAAAATAGAACCATAAATTAATATTTTATTTTCTTATGATTATAAGATAATTTTATGAGACCTTAATTAATTTTTAAATGTTTTATAAAGCAGTTATAATTTAAAAATTGTTATTTTTTAGTAAATGATGGTTTTAATAAAAAATTAAATTTGTATTATTTAGGAAATTATTTTTATAAAATAGAGTTAATATTTGAATTCAATACATATAAAAATGGTTACATTTAATTTTTGGAATTTTTCTAAAATACTTTAATTTTTTGTGAATATTAAAATACAGTAATTTACGGTATATATACATTATATGTTTAATATAATATTCCTTAAGTCATAGAGGATTTCAGAACCATTGTTTCTAAATCAAATACACTAATTACTAAATTTAGTCACATGAAACATCACTATTTCTTTCCTTGAGAAAAAATAATAAAATATTGAATAAAATATTCAAAAAATACACCTCTCCACTACTATAAATACTACCCCTCACCTCTCCTTATCCTAAAAAATAAAAAAAAATTAATCTTACTTATATTCAACTTATTTCATCTCCCAAACCACCCCACCACGTTCTGGTCATTCTGGTCTCACCAAAAGACCATTTCCCAGTCCCTTAAGGAGGTTCTCAAGGAGAGGAATTCAAGAGGTAAATCCCTTTTCATTCTCTTTAAATTTGTTTTAATTTATTTTCTTCTTATTTTATCCTTACCTCTTCAGTAAAAACATGTATGATAACTCCAGAATATTATATATACTATAATTTTATTATGATAATGTAATATTCATTATCAAATCCCTTCCCCTCTCCCTTTTATTCTCAAAATGAAAACATTGTCCGTGAGGTGCTCATTCACCACCTTCGTGGATGATGTGTTTTTGTTTTTCAATTATGCTTTTAAGTATGGTTATAAAACCAAACTTATGGTTAAAAAATATTAAAAAATATTTATTAAATATTATTTAATGTTCTGGAACCAGTATATATACATAATATTGATTAATAAGACAAAATAAGTTCGTGATGATGAAAAAATGACAAAATAATCTAAACAATTATCACTGACATTTTATCTTATGATTCATCCTCATACCTTATAAATGAATGAAATATATAACCATAAAATATTATATAAATTAATTAATAACATATAATTTCAATTCTATAAAACTATTCTCATTTTATATGATTTTCTATACATATATACAAGTAAACCGATCATGAAAACCAAGGAAATGAACGCTCCAGAATGATAAAATTGTATATTATAACTCATAAAAAAATCCCATAAATAAACTTAATAAAATTATAATAAATCAAATACATGTAGAATAGGTTTTTAATTAATTAATTTAAGTATTTAATCTAATTATCCAGGACATTATGATCAAGTGCAGAACACATTTGTACATAATGTAAGGGACTACGTCTCAATTTTAACTTCATTGAGAATCACATGGTATTCTAAACCTAATCAAAATTATGTGGTTTATATACTACCAATTTTAGGTCATTTTACATTTGAAATTATATTTCTCTAAAATATCCAAAATTTGTTTTATTATTAATATGATTATTGCCTAATCTATGTACCATTTTTACATATGATGTTTATTTTGAATCTTGAAATATTTGATAAATCTATATTACCAAATAAATATGGTTATATTGTTAAGGAATATTGTTCCTAATATAAATAAATGTGTGAATAATTATTTGGACTTTCAATGATGGGTGGGGCCTGTTATAGCCCAATAATTTATCGATAGGTCACATGAGAGAAAACAGTTTCCGAAAAACACTTCTAGTTTGTTTCCAAAACATAATCAGACATGTATCTACACATAGACTTAAACAATCATGATAATATGATGGTTAATATTCTAGATACATGACATATAATAATTAATAATTTTATTCATTTAGAAATCATTTTTCATTATTGAGAGGATTTTCACTATGAAAAAATCTTTGGAAGCATTTTCATTCTCAGTGTATTGATGGCATGTGATTTTGAGCTATTCAGCATGCCATTTTTATTATTTCTAATTGTTTATGATTCCCTTATTATTTATTCATGTTTCTGATATATCTAACCCTTAATAATAATTTCAAATCACCCTTTTATTTTTTTCCCTTTCTCCAAGTTTTAAAGATTAAATCTTTTAATGAGTGACAAGTAAGCAGTTTATTTTTTTTGTTATGTTTTATATTTATTTATTTATTTATGTCATAAGGGAAACCTGAATGTATAGAGTTTCTTAAAGACTATTAAGTTGATTTATCCGTACTTATTTTATCTCTAATATCTATTCCATTGTAATAAAATGAACACTGACTCTGGTAAATTAGGGTTGGGGTTGTTACAGTTGGTATTAGAGTAAGTTTAGTAGAAACCTTGGGAACTAGATTTATAAAACATAGTTTAGGGAACATAACTCCAAGATAGAAATTGTGGAAAATCATAGAATAACATCCTAGAATTTCGGTAAGGTAGAGATTATGTGGGTCTTCCTAGTAATGCATCTCTCTCTAGATACTACAAGTGGACAGGGTACTGAAACAGGTGTACCTAGGTGTGACAACTCCAACAAGCTGTGTTGAGCCTGACTTAGTATAACCTGGTAAATGAAAATAGGATTTACTTTTCACTTGGTTTGACACTCTCGAGGGATATTATTAGGATAATTCAAATTTTATTACAAACCATTATGAAGGATTTACAAGTAAATATGACCCCAAAAAAACTATGTTTATGATTTTGAGATTAGATATGTGGTGTATGTTAAGTGCTTTTCTAGTTCAAAATTATGCATTATTATTCATAACATAATTTAGTGTATGCCATTGTTTAGAAACAGTTCATAATGTATGGAAATGATTTAATACCTATAGAAAATGTATGGATTTATCCATAGAGAAATTAACATAATTATTATTGTACTTGAATAGATTTTGACCATATTAGGACAGATTACTCTAGTTACGATGAATAACCATGCTATACCTATATTGGATCGTTTCATGTGGAAGAATCACCAATATTTTAGTGGGACTACTAATACATTGGTAGCTGAGAAGTGGATCAAGTCCTTTGAAAAGATATTTCTGGCATTGAGATGCAATGAGAATGAAAAGGTAGAATGGGAATTATATTTTATCAAGGTTAATGTTGATCAATGGTGGTCTTTGATCTAAAATACTAAATATGGAGATGAAATAAAATACATGGAATGGAGAAATTTTAAGCAAAAATTCTTCGAAAAATGCTTCCCTCATGAGAAACAAACTTAAAAGAATAGAAAAAATTTTATATTAAAGAAAAGTGAAGAAGAGAGTGTTGTGAATTATGAGGCTAACATCCCATGACTAGCTAGGTATTATATAGATTACTTACGTGATTTGGAAGACAATATTGATCATTTTTTAAGGTCTTAATACATGTCTTTGAAGGGAACTGTCTTGACAAACATTTTTATATAATGATGAAATAGAATTAAGTTCGATCAAAATAGAGAAGTAATTTGGTAGGTCCTCAATGTTTAATGGGGGTCAAGAAAAAAATGAGGTATTATATCATGAAAAATTTTAAGCATCAAAGAAGAAGTAGGGAATGGTGAATTTTTCATTATGTGAAAATTATGGAAAAAATCATAATTATAGATTCTTGAAATGAATTAGAGTTTGTTATAATTGAATAGTAAAGGGCCATTGAGCTAATGAATGAAAAGGAAAGAAAAAAATCAATTATGTTAAATAATTCAACTGAAATGAGAATTATTCAAATCAGTGTCCCAATCATTAGGTGAATCTACCTGAGAAGAGACCAAGAGGAGATGTCCAAGCTTATGGTATCACCACAACTAATGTATAAGTACCCAATGATGTGGTCCTAGGTATATTAATCATATATTCAAATCTAGACAATGATTTATTTGATTCTAGATCATCATAATCATTTATATCTACCCAGTTTTAAAATAAAATTAGACATTTCCCTTTTAATTTAACAAAAGAGTTATCTATCAAAAATCCTAAGGGAATTCTCATTGAAACAAAAATGTGTCAATTAGTCTATTTTATGACACATAAACATGATTTAGTTGGTATCCTTATCATCATACTAATGATGGAATTTTATATAATCCTCAGTATGGACTTGTTTTTAAAATATGATGTGAATAGTTATTACCAGAAGAAGGAAATTAAAATCTGTGAGGAAGATATAGAATCCCTTATCTTTAGATCAAAAACCTCATCATCTAATTATTATAGAGATCCACCACCAGTAGCTCTAATAAATAAAAATTATTGGCATGTATGATAAATCCTTATCTATGGATGAGTAATGTAATCTTTGAATTGAGGATGTACCAATTATGTATGAATACATTGATGTATTTCTTGATGAATTACTTGGGCACCCCCAAGAGCGTGAATTTGAATTCACCATTGATCTAATACAAGTTGCAAGACCAATATCAAAGAATCCATATAGAATGAAAACTTGGAAATTAGTGTAAATAAAGAAACAACTAGAGTATTTTTGTAAAAGGGGATTTATTATCCCTAGTGTTTCTTTATGGGGAGCCCCTATTTTATTTGTGAAGAAGAAAGATGGATCCTTAACATTATGCATTGACTATAGAGAAATTAATGTAATTTCAAAAAAGAAAAAGTACCATCTACCTCATATTGATGATATATGTGATCAAATCCAAGGATATAATTATTTTTTAAAGATTTTCCTTCATTCCAGATACCATAAATTTCATGTGATTAAAGAAGATATTCTTAAGACAACATTCCAAATCGAGTATGGACATTGAGAGTTTTTTGTCATTCTATTTGGACTAACTAAGGCACCCTCTTTTTTTATAGATCTAATGAACATAGTGTTAAAGGAATATATTGATGATTTTTTATGGTATTTAATGATGATATCTTGATATAGTCAAAAATATTTTAGGATCATGATAACCCCTTGTGTATTATTTTGAAGACTCATAAATGAAAGTAGTTATATGGGAAGTTTATAAAGTGTGAATTCTAGCTTCAAACAGTTTATTTCTTTGGCCATATTCTCTCTATGTATGGAATCTATGTTGAACCTGTGAAGACAATGTCATTCAAAGAATGGACTAAACCAAGAAACATAACCAAGGTAGGTAGTTTTATTGGTATAACAGATTACAATCAGTGTTTCATTCAGAATTTTTCTCAATTTTCTAACCCATTAACTAAGTACATATGTAAAGTCGTTAAGTTTGTATGGATAAAATAATGTAGATAATTTTTTGAGTAATTGAAGATAAGATTGGTCAACATATAAATATTTAATATTTCATCATGAAATGATGGGTTTGTGATATACAGTGATGCATCGATGAATAGACAGGGTTGTTTCCTTATAAAAAATGATAATTTTATTGCTTATGAATCAAGGTAGTTAAAGAATCCTGAATAAATTATCCAACTCATGATCTTGAGTTAGAATCTATAATAATTGCTCTACATATTTGGAGACACTATTTTTATGGTGAATGTTGTAAGATATATATGGATCAAAAGAGTTCGAAATAAATCTTCACAAAGAAAGAAATCAACATGAGGAAAAAATGATGGCTCAAGTTTCTCAATGATTCTGATTTCTTAATAAACTACCACCAAGGAAAGGAAAATAAGATAGAAGATGCATTAAGTAGAAAATATCAAGGACTTATAACCCAAATGAGGATTGAAAATATCAAATGCTCATTGATCTAGTAAATAAGAATATAGGAATTGTTAAGGAATAGGAAACATCACTCCTTTTTCAAATGATATTTGAACAATATTTACTAGATAAGATAAAAATATCTCAATCTAATGATGATAATTTTCAAAAGAAAGTTAATGTCATTAAGGATGAAAGAGTGAATGACTTTGTGTATGAGGATGGAGTTCTGAATTGTGGAAAGAGGTTATGTGTTCTATCAATACCTGAGTAAAAAAGGTAAGTATTAGATGATGCTCATAGCTCAAACATATCTATACACCCTAGTAGTATTAAGATGTATAGATATCTGAATGAACACTTTTGGTGGGATAATAAGAAGCATTAAATTGCTGACTATGCATCATGGTGCCTAGTTTGTCAACAAGTGAAGGCTCAGAGACATCATCCTAAAGGAGTCATACAACTTATATCTATTATTATACGGAAGTGGGATAAAATTATAATGGAATTTTTTATAGGACTAACAAAGACACCTAGAAGGGATGATGCAATATGGGTTATTTTTTTATTATATTACAAAATTAGAACATTTACTTGATATAAGAGAAAAATTACCTATTGAACACCTATAAAGAATCTATATTAATGAAGTTATAAGAATTCATGTTGCATCTCTATCAATTGTTTCTAATCAAGATCCCTGATTTAAACCAATATTCTAGAATATAATTCATAAGTATTTGGATACTTAGCTTTATATGAGTACTAATTATCACCCTCAAATCAAAGGATGGTTTTAAAGGACTATTCAAACAATAAAAGGCATGTTGAGATCATGCTCACTTGACTTTCATGGTATGTGGGATCAATATTTACCTTTGGTGGAATTTTCCCACAATAATAGTTTCCATTCTGGTATTCATATGGTGCCACATGAATCATTATATAGAAATAGATTTCAAACTACAAATTGTTGGGAGGAAGTTGGTGAGAGGAAACTGAAAGGCCCAAAACATATTGAAGGGACAATGAAAAAGGGAAAGACTATTTTGGAACATATTAAAGTAGCTCAAAGTACAAAAAAGTGTTATGCTATCAATCAGATAAATGGTTTTGAATTCCAAGTGGGGGATCATGTATTTTAGAAAGTATCTCTATTGAAGGGTATATTAAGGTTTAGTAAGAAATGGAAACTCAGTACCATGTACATCATACCATTTGAAATTCTAGAATTAATTAGATATTTGCAGATCCTAAAAACATGGAAAAGGGAAAGAAAATACTCCCACAAGTTTGATAAAGGGAAGTGATGTATTTTGAGTTAGAAAATTGAGGAGAAATGGGAACAAATAAAATTTGGAAAGGGAAATATTATGTTCTATGTATAGGTCACCTGGAAAGGTATGAAGAAGGCACACACCATTAACCGCACGGTATGTGGCCAACCTAAGACATGTTGGCATGCGAAGCGTTGGCCATAAAACCAATTCATTAATGGTGAATTCCCTCCTGTGAACCAATCCCTAGGGAAACATGTTGTTGGGGAAAATATGATGAAGGTTCCCCCCCATATACTACCCCCGTAAACCAAGCAGTTCACAGATGAGGAGAATCTGGTGACCTCTAGCAAACCGCATCTCCGCAAATCGCGATTGGACGAGTCGTTTGCGGGACGGATGGTTCCTTCGTGGGCTTCCAAAAATGGTGCCACATGAATCATACATAGATACTCCCAAATAATCTATAAAAGGGACCATGAGGGAGACTAAAGAACATGGGGGTCACTTTGATGACTTGGAACACTAGGAACTGAGGGATGGAGTTTTGGAGGTTCGACACTGAAGGATTGAGGGTTCGAAGGTGAAAGACCGACAATGTACGGACCTCGAACCACTTTCTAGTAGGTATAAACCATCCACCATCCATACAAAGAAGGAAAATTAATAATAAAAGGGAAATTTTGAACCAAAAAGGTGAACCGTGAATCGTGTTCCCTTTGTGGATGAACTTTCTGCAAGCCACGGGCCAAATGGCCCTCCTTCAATCCGGTGTACCGCATAGGGAATCACTACGCAGGGAAGACCCTGTGCCGCATAGCATCACAGTATGTAGATGGAACCTGAGGCCGTGTACCATCACAATACATGGTGTTATGCATCCAGATCTGCATACAACCTCGGTACATGAACAACCCTTCCACCCATACAATGATACGCTATGAGGGATAGCCCCCATCCCACATGAGAAAATTTTATACAGAATAGGGTGTCTTCGGGAATCCCGTCTTCTGGTTCCATTCTCATCATTGCATTCCCATCACATCCTCAATAGCCCATCCGCAAAACAGTCCACCAGCAACAGGACAAAGCCTCTTATAAAGCCACCAGATCCATATGTTCAAACCATCATATGCATTAGTGCTCCCTTATGAGTCTATATTCTTGCGGTAAATGGAGACATGTGGGTAACCCCCACAACAGTGTGAACCCCTAGAATGTTCCTGCATTCCTATGGTTACCCAATGTCCACCCTTGGTATACTCATATTTACCTCCCCATTCTAGGGGTCAATGGTAATCACGAGCTTTTCCCTTCAATGAGAGACAGTGATAAGTCAAGGGGGATCACTCTTTCCTTCCACTTTAATAGAAATGATATCCTCATCCCTCTCCCAGAACCCGTTTTAGGGCACTCCCACTGAGTTAATCCCCTAGCTTACATGGGAGGTGGCGCTCTACTTCCTCTAAAGCCCAGCCTAGGACACGTCCAGAAAGATCTCCAAACATTAATATCTTAGATATCAACATGGGTGAGAGGCTAACATATTCAATTCACCTTTCCCTCTCCTATTGGGATCTTAGCCACATCCTCGGCCACCATTGTCCTCCTCCATTTCCATCATCGGAAAAAGGAAAGGTGTGTGGTTTTCCAAATCTATAGTGTCCTATTGTTTCACACACCATGCATTAATCACATGGGCTTAGAGTTTATCTATGATTCAAACATCTACTTCATCTGAGAAATGAACTACAGGAACTATGATTTCTACTCTAACTAGGATACATAGGAATTTTTCTTAAGGATCGAGCTCAAGGGACGTTCTTCTCTGAATCCAGTCCCATTAAAAATTCCCCAAAATCAATAGGGAATCCTCCTAGGTGTAATCATTGAGAAATGAACTATGATAACATTGATTCCAAGTCTAACTAGGATACCTAGGATGCCTACTTAAGGGCTGAGCTCAAATGGCTAGCTTCCATGCATAAGCCCCAATGATATCTCCCACAAAAAGGCATCCTCTACAGTGTAAGCACGAACCATGTTCCCTGAAGTGGGAAGTTTCTAAGAATAAGGCCCAAGACTCATGAAATCTCACCTATATTGGGTCTCCTCTGAAGTATGAGTCTCAAATTTAATGGAACTACACGGATATTGATTCCCCATTAACCAAGCTACATAGGAAGCATACCTAAGGTCCAAATCCAATCCCCAAATCAACCCTAATGTTCACTAGTCCATATTCTTGGTAGGGTTATATCCACCCAGAAGACCATATATCTCATGGATCCTTTAGGATACTTTAGTATAAGTATCACACCGAGTCTTGACTAGGCACCTTCTTCCTAGACATCCTCATCGCAGTACGTTAAACTGCATGGATGGTTCCTCATCGCATGACCTTAAAAGGCGGTGTGTCCAGTTAAGTGGAACCAAACTATGTGGGTTCTAATTCCTTTTACAAGGATACGTAGTAAGCATATCTTATGGGTTTGATCCTGACATCAAAGAAACTTACGCCCCCTCTGGATAACGATAAACTCTAGAGTTCCTCATCATAGGGCTTAAACCATCGTTGTCTCAGAAATTCCCAACCCATGCATGTATATATGTAATCTTGAAATCCATGGTAAATCTATGGACACACTCTTCGTGAAAGAACCAAATATTCATGAACATATGAACATTGCGTAAATTCATTAAAGAGACCCGGAGTAGGCTTTAATTCCCCTCAAATGGGTGTAATGAGCCCGACCTCCCATCCTCTCGACTAATGGAGTCTTTAAGTTTCATTGTCCAAATCATCATCCAATGAGTGTCTGCCTTTGGAAAGCAGGTCCATGAATCATGGATACAAGGGTAGTTGGGTGTCTTTCTCTCCACTAATAAACTCGTTGGAGATCATCTGATGACATCGTATCCAATGTGGATCAATTTCACACATACTCAACCCACTGAAATTACCCACATGGACCACTCAAATATATCACATCCTTCGCAACATGAAAAGGATACACTTCCCAATCCCCATAGGGATGAACCAAAAAAATCAAAATTCTATTCCACCAAGTGTGATGCAAATCAAGTCAAAACATAGTTGGACCTTACCATTTAGCAATGTCCCCAAGTCTCTCTAAAGTTCATGATATGATTCATATATAATTGTTAAAGAAGTACATTCTAGACCCAACACATGTACTCACCAATGAATAAATGGTACTAGAAACTAATTTTTTTACTATTAAGAGCCTATCAAGATTCTTGACACAAGAGAGAAAGTATTGAGATATCAGATGACTCGAATGGTAAGGATTCTTTGAAGAAACCATAAAAAGGAAGAAGAAACATGGGAACCTGAGCTTGTTATGAAGAAGAACTACAAAAATCTATTTAGAGGGAAATATTCATGAAAATTTTCATGGAATAAATTTATAAAGAAGGGAAGAAAATTACACCCTAGGATTTCACTATATGTATCCTCTTAAATAAATTCAATTCATTTAATAGCTTACATTTCACAAAAAATTATTTCATATAGTATAAATCATATAAAATCACATATATAACACAAAACAAACTCTATAATTAAGAATTAATGAAATAAGATGATTTTTCTAGAAATTAAAGAACTTATACCAATGAAATACTAACAAGACCTTTGGAATAATAATGTGACCCTTAGGAATAGTAATTAAACCAATGGAATAGAAACCTCACCTAAAAAGGTATACATAAAATTTATGCATCTTATAAATGAAAATATTATATAATTATATCAAATATTATGTAAATAAATATTTTGAAAATGATAAATTATGTTTTGGTATTTTTATAAAATATAAATGTTTATTTACAATTTTATAATTAATATAATGATTTAAAGGAAAATTTATATGCATAAAATAGAATCATAAATTAATATTTTGTTTTCTTATTATTATCATATAATTTTATGAGATATTAATTAATTTTTTAATGTGTTATAAAATTCGTTATAATTTTAAAAATGGTATTTTTCAAGAAAATAATGATTATAATTAAAAATTAAATTTATCTTATTTAGAAAAAAAATTCATAAAATGGATATCTTTTTTGAATTATAAACATAAAAACTGGTTAGAGTGAATTTTTGGGATTTTTTAAAAATATTTGAATTTTTTTAAATAATAAAATACGGTAATTTACTGTGTATATATATATATATATTATAAGTTAAATACATTATACCTTGATTCATGAATGCTGTAAGCACTATTATTTAAAAATCACATGCACTAATTACTGTATTTATTCACAATAATCATCACTATTGCCTATATTGAGCCAAAATAATAAAATAATGAAAAAAATATTCAAAAAACACCCCTATCCTCTATGATAAATACTGCCCCTTATCCTCACACTTCCAAAGCCATTAATCTTTCTTCTATTCTACCCATTTCATCTCCCAAAACTCTCCCCCATGATCTAGTATTTCCAGTCTCACCAAAAGTCCATTTCCAAGTCCATTAAGGAGGTTCTCAAGGACAATAAGTCAAGAGCTAAATCTTTTTTCATTATCTTTCAGTTTCATTTAATTTCTTTTCTTCTTATTCGATCCATACCTATTCTATCCAAACATGATTTATAACTACAGTATCTTACATATACTAAAATTTTGTTATGATAATATAATATTCACCATCAAATCTTTTCACCTCTCCCTTTTATTCTAAATATGAAAAAAACATCCGCGTGGTGCTGATTTAACGCATTCATGGAATAATTGTATTCATTTTTCAATTACGCCTTTATGGATTGACATAAAATAATTATTATGGTTGAACTAGATTATAATTTATTTACTACAGCTTATTTAATGTTCTAGAACCATTATTTGTACGTAATATTAATTAATAAAAAAACTACTTCGTGATGATTGAAAAAACGCTAAAATAGTCTAAACGATTATCACTAAAATGTTATCTAGTGATTCATCCTCATACCATATAACCAAATGAAATATATATCCACTAAATATTATGGAAGTTAATTAATATCATATAATTTCAATTTTGGGAAACTATTCTCATTTTACATGATTTTCTATACAAATATACAAGTAAACTGATCATGAAAACCAAGGAAACGATCACCCCTTGCTAATAAAATTGTATCTTATAACTCATAAAAATGGCCATAAATAAACTTAATAAAATTATACTAAAAAAAATACATGCAGAAAATTTTATCAATTAATTAAGTAATGGATTTAATATAATTATCTAGGACATTATGATCAAGTGCATAACACATTCATACATAAGGTAAGGGACTTCATCTCAATTTCAACTTCATTTGGACTCACATGGTATCGTGCACCTAATCATTATTATGTGGTCTATATACTAACCCTTTGAGGTCATTTCACATTTAAAATTATATTCTTCTTAAATATCTATAATTTTTGTATCATGGATACGATTTTTGTCGAATCCATATACCATTTTTACATAAGATGTTTACTATGAATGTTGAAATATTGATAAATATTTATTTCATACTTAATATAGATATATTTTTAAGGCATATTATTCTTGAGTTAAATATATTCATCAATAATTATTTGGACTTTTAGTAATGTTTGGTTCCTATTATATCCCCTTGATGCATTGACATGACCCATGATACCAAACAATTGGCAACAAACCCATCATGTTTGTTTCCAAAAAATAATCTGTCAGGTATCTACCCACAAAATTAAACCTTCATGATGTTATGATGGGTTATATTACATATAAAGGACATCTAATAATTAATAATTTTATTCATTCAACATTCATTTATAATTTTCCATGGGATTTTCACTTTAAAAAATCTAGGCACACATTTTCATTCTCAATGTATTGATGATGGGTTATATTACATATAAAGGACATCTAATAATTAATAATTTTATTCATTCAACATTCATTTATAATTTTCCATGGGATTTTCACTTTAAAAAATCTAGGCACACATTTTCATTCTCAATGTATTGATGGCATGTGTTTTCAGTTACTTACCATGCCATATTTATTATGCCTAATTGATTGTGATTAAATTATTATTGATTTATATTTACACTATATATAACCCTTATTGAGAATTTTAGCTCACCCATTTTTTTTATTTCATATGTTTTGAAGATGATATCTTTGAATAAGTTTCAAGGAAGCTGTTTATTTTACATTTATATATTCTATGCTTATTTTTTTCAAATGTACTAAGGGAACCATATATGTATCAAATTTCATCAAGACTACTAAACTAATCAATACTTGGTGATGTGATCTCTTGTATCTATGCTATTTGAAAACAATGACCACCAAATTTGGGATACTAGGGTTGGGGTTTTTACAATACTGATGCATCTATAAAGGGTTTGTGATGTGTACTTATGTAGAATTACATGGTTATAGCCTATGCCTCGTGAAAATTGATGATTCATGGGAAAAATCACACAAATCAGGATTTGGAGTTAGTTTTGATAATTTTCACATTAAATATATGGAGGTATTATATTTATGGAGAAAAGTGAAATATATATATAGATCATAAAATTCCAAAGTATATATTCACAAAGAAGGAGTTGAACATGTTCTAGAGAAGATGGTTAGAGCTGAAAATGGGTTATTTTTGCTCAATACATTACCACCATGGAAAAGATAACAAGATGGATAATGCTTTGAGGCATGAAAAATTGTGACCTTTTATGAAGATCTCATGAGCTCTCTTTTAGGTACTCTTTTGCTTTGGTTTTAGTATACTTTGTTTGGGTTTTATCTTGGATGTATTTCATAGAAATTTGGTTGTTTTTTGATGGATTTTAGGCACTTCATGGTAGGTGCATGGTTTTCCAAAACCATGTTACCTACCCGAGAAAACCATGAAACCCCATGAAGAGGGTGATTTCACAGTTGACATAGGGTTTGAAAAATTGTACGGCCCCCTAGGAGGATTCACATGGTTAGGCTCAAAGTTCTGTGCATGGTTAGAGAAAATTGTGGGCCTTGAATAAGAAATAGTTCATATGGAATTTTAAACCCCTGAAAATTAGATTAAAAATTCATGACCCCTCATAAATTTCCTAAAGTCGACCCAACTTGAACCTAACTCATTTGTCTCATTTTTTTAGGCTTTCAGATGGATCCATGCACTCTAGAAAACCATTATTGACCAATCTAAGGCCAATTTGATGAATTTTAAACTCTCTGGGTATGCAGTTTCTCCTCGATTATGATTATATCTCTCTCATATCACTTTATATATAAAAATGGGATGGTTTTCCTCTAATGATAGTGGGTTTAGATCTAGGTTTTATGGAATTTCATTATTTTGATCTTTGATCTAGGTTTTGATTCTAGATCTCATTTATCATCATTATCTTACTTGTTCCTATTAAATTGGGTATTTCCATTGCCAAGAACCCATCAATGATCTTAATGTATGTGATCTAAATTAAATTCCCATAGTATTGAATTCCAATTACGTGTATGTATTATGAAATATATATTTTCATGTTTATCAATTGAATCCTAAATTGAGTAAGTTAATTGATTAATTAAATTATAGAATCTTGGGATCGATTAACTTATTATGTATATGATTATGAAATTATTTGAGCATGGAGAAATTGATTTGGTAATTTTGATCATGAAATTGGTGCATAATGGGTCATTAAATTGATTTATTAATGAGATTATGAAAATTCATCAATTGATGAGGTTGTGAAATTGATTGATTTATTGAATATTATGACAAGGGAATTTATTGGATATTGAGATTAAGTAATTGGTCAATTAATGTGATTAAAAATTATTTGAAAATGATGATTATGATATATTTTACTTAACCATAATGTGTTAATGGTTTTATTATCTAAATAATGATACATGGTATAATGGTTAATTGTTCATATTATTACATGTCATTAAATTGAGGAACTATGTTTATTGTGATAAATTTTAAGGGTATACCATTACTTAAAATGGTGATAAAAAGGGTAAATGTTGATTTACACTGAGTGTTGTGATATATGTGATATATGTTTGATTGATTGATAAATGAGTTTGGGATACAGACTGAGGCTTCAAATTCCCATATGTGATAAATGAGTGTGGGATAGGGACTAAGGATCCAAATAACCATGCATGATAAATGAGTGTGGGAAAAGGACTAAGGCACCAAATACCCATATTGATAACATGTTTGGGATAGGGACTAGGGATCCAAATACCCATGTGACATTGAGGTGTGAGACAGGGACATAATATCCAAATACCCATGGGTTGTTAGACATGACGATCTACGCCTATGAGATTGGAATTAAACTATGGTTCCAATTGGACGTGATATGAATTTTGTTGAAATCATAAATGATAACCTTGGTGTTGTGATATGTGATATTCCTTAGTAATGTTTTAGACTTTGGCACTGGCTGGAGTAGGTATTGTTGGTTTGGGAGTCCTCGGGAACCCGAGGGATTTATGTGGTTAATTAAATAATTATGAAATATGATAAATATTTACATTATTCATTTAACTCTATTATTTATATAATTTCATAAACTTTTATTGACTAGATATTGTTTTAGATGTTTTTGGTGGCATCTTACTGATTTTTACTCAAACCATTCTCAGGCTGCCTGATAGGTACCCGAGTAGACTTCATGTTTACAAGAGATGATTAGAGAAAGATCCCCATATTAGATGACCGAGTCAGGATGGAGCATGGATGAGGGAACCAGAAATTATATATGTGATCACTTGGGAGTGTCATTTTTTCTTCCATTTGGTTTTTCATTTTAAACTTGACACGTATTTGGAATTACCTATCTACTGTTTATATTAGGATATTGTATTTATGTTTTGGGCATTATGTGATACCGGTTTTGTCTAGTTATTGGTTATATAATTTGGTATTATTATTTTAGTTATTCTAGTGTACTTCTTTGAAAAATAGGGTATAGTTACCCCATGATCAATATTAGGCCCTCGCTCCTATTAGACAGCCTCTGGCATATGGAGTGGTGTGCTTGAGGTGCTATGATCAACTAGCTCGGGGCACTAGTGTGTGGAACTTAGGTTAGGACATTAAAAAATGGTATCAAAGGTTGTTTTGTTTTCATTTATTTTGTATTACTATTTTTGAAATGTATATAGGAGACTATAATGATTCAGGACTTGGTTAAGAGCTTGTGCATGGGAGTATCTAACCAACGTATGAGTGTAAAATCCAAGCACCCTGGGTGGGATTGTTGTTGATGATGTGTGTTTTGACCATTTAATTTTATTTCACCTTGATTTATGCTCTTGTTGTGTCATGTGATTATTGTTTCTATGATTTTATTTTATTTTAATCACGATATGATATGCAATTATATTTTAGTATACATGAATCATTATAATAACCCAGTGTTTATTATGACATGAATCATTTTTTAGCACACATAGGAAAAGAAGTTTTTGGGTAAGTTTTTAAATGAAAATTATTTTCCTTTCTTGTATAGTTAAATGAAAAAAGTTCCTAATATGAAATTAAATGTTTTAATTGATGAAATATGTGAAACATTTAAAAATATAAATGGGATCTAGTGGTAACATGATAATGAGAATATGTTTATATTTTGTTAACCATGAACTAGATGTAGGATGGTTAAGGAAAATGATAGTAACTCAATTTTGATAGTGTTGTAGAAAAAGGGGTTGACTAGTTACAAATTTTTTGTAATCCTTCTTGTTAAATGTGTTAATGATGTGTAATATTTCATGAAGCATTTTTTTTGAATTTTAGATATATGAATCTACGATAAATATTTTTTACAGCAAAACATGAGGTTATGGAAAGAAATAATGCTATAGTAGTGGAACCTGAGGCGTCAATTTTGTTGAGATATGGATATGAAGATATTTTCCATTTGAAATTTCCTCACTTCATGCAGTTTATAAAGAGGGACCAGAGTGTTTAGTGATGAGTATGTCTGACATTCCATGGGAGTTTTAGTTATAGCACCCTCTGACATTCACTAGAGAGGGTGGACCTGATATATAAGAGTTCTGGATTGAGTCCTTCTAGACAATGGTTGACCATTGTGACTCTAGTTGAGAAGGGTATCATTTTTTCTCCTTATATGTTACCTGGTTAGGTGAAGCAATGGTGGACCATCTAGACTCAAGATGGATATCTAGAATGTATGGAGTGGGAGAACTTTACAATGATGTTATTGGAAAACTTTTACCTTGAGATTAATATGAAGGAGAGAACAACTAAGTTTTTGAGGTTGAATCAAAGGATCGTGTCTAAGCTAGAATATGTGTGTCTCTTTACAGAACTATGGTTCTATGTTCCATAATTATTGAAGGATGGGTCTACTTTAGAGAAACAATTTTAATATGGTTTTAAATGTGAAATTATGTCTGAGGTGAATCTATTTTGGCTGAATTTTTTTTCTAAAGTAGTGAATCATGCTTTTATATATAAGGGTGACCTAAATGAGGCTTCCAATAGAGTATAGGTGGTTTCTTCTTGATGATCAGGATGTATGTCTCCAATGATTATGAATAATATCTATGAGAATTCTAGATAAGGTGATATAAATAAGAGTAGAGAGGGGAATGGTCATTCACACATGACCTTACCCAAGTGACCTGTAACAAGTGAGGTAGTCTAGATAACATTTGTAGACATTTTCCCGGATTACATGTTGATTGTCAATCTTTTGGAAGGATGGGACATATATAGATGTTATATTAGAAACCATAAAAGATGTGTAATAATGGGGAAACTAGGTAGAACCAGAGTATAGGAAAAGGATATTATACACCATATGAGTCTGGAAGGAGGAGTTCTACAAATTTTGGTGGTATAGGTAGTGGACGTGGTGCTTTGATGAAAGAGCACCCATATCAGTAGAGTGATGTAGCTAAGAGGACTCAATATACATCATAGTAATGAGGGGGAGGATAGTTTCATGTAGTTCATCCTATACTTATAGATAGCATGGCTGGATCATCGATAGTTAAAGGTACTACTATGTTGATTATA
This sequence comes from Viscum album, assembly GCA_963277665.1. Lineage (NCBI taxonomy): Eukaryota > Viridiplantae > Streptophyta > Magnoliopsida > Santalales > Viscaceae > Viscum > Viscum album. The sequence continues at coordinate 165,517,202 of OY728149.1, forward strand.
CACTTTCTAGTGCCTTATTTTATTCTGGTGCCTCTAATGCTTTTATACCTGCACAATTTTTGAATGTGTTGAGTTTCAGTGGTGTTTGTGAGAAAGATTATAATAATCGATACACCATTGGGAGTATGGTCGAGGGAAATTTATTTATCCAAGGGGTATTCTCTCAAGGTTGGGGTGTATAGTTTTACATGAAATCTTTACATTTTGGATATGTTAGGATTTGACTTAATTTTGGGTATGGGATAGTTAGTAGATTACTGATCCCATATTGATTGTTACAATAGGAGAGTGACCTTTATGTCTCCTGAGAGTGACAGTTATGTATACCATGGGGAATGGGATATCTAGGAATGCCATACATGGATAATTCATTAGAAAATTGGGGAGCTCACTGTCTAGGTTGTTAGTGTGTTATTGGATGATGGAATTATAAGCCATGATGTCTTTACACCCATAGTGGAAAGGTTCCATGACATGTTTCATGAGGACTTATCAATGCTTCCACCTAAGAGATACATAGGTTTTGTGACTGTGTTCATGTCGAGGGCTAATCTAGTTTCTACTTTACCTTACAGAATAAAACCAATAAAGCATAATGATTTTAAGAATAAATATAAAGAGTTGATGGATAAGGGGTTTATCCATCCAAGTACATCACCTAGGGGTTCTCTATTTTTGTTTACTAAATATACTGACAGGACTCTATGTTTATATGTTGATTATATGAAGTTGAACTAGATGATAGTGTAGAACCATTATCCTCTTCTATGTATCAATGATCTATTTGACCATTTGAGGGGATGTTTTGTTTTATCTATGAATTAATTGAGATCTTGGGATCATCAGTTGAGAGTTTGACCTTATAAAATATCTTAGACTAATTTCAGAAGAAGGTATGGATTTTATGAGTTCTTCGTGATGTTGTTTGAGTAGAATAATTCTCCTGATGTGTTTATGGCCTTGATGAATAGAATCTTCCACTCATACTTGGATCAGTTTGTGGTATTGTTTTTGGATGATATCTTGGTGTACTCCACGAATCATGATGATCATTCCCAATATCTTAACATTATCCTAAGTACACTGATTGGGAATAGGATATACTCTAAGCTATCGAAGCTTCAATTATGGATTGATCGGGTATGCTTTTTAGGTCACATCATCTCGGAAGAAATTTTATCTGTGGACATAGAGAATTTTCAAGAAGTTCTATATTGGGAGAAATCTAAGAATGTTTTCAATATCCACAGATTTATGGGATTAGAAGCTTATTATTTGTGGAGCATGTAGGACATTCCCCATTTGGATACACCTCTTTCAGTCTTGACCAAGAAGGGTGTAAATATTGAATGGTATGGAGTGTGTGACAATTCCTTCCAAGAGATGTATAATCATTTGACTTAGCACTGATGTTGATCCAACCCAAACCATGTGATGAGTATATGGGGTTTTGTTACACTTCTAGGATCATTCTTGGAGTAATGTTGATGTTGGGGGATCGATTCTTGGCATATGGTTCTCTATAGTTTAGGCCACATGAACTGAACTACCCTATGCATGACCTCAAATTAGATTCAATGGTTATGCTTTAAATTTTTGGCAGTAATATCTATTCCGAAAAACTTTTCTATGTATATGGATCATAATAGATTAAAGTATATCCTTTTAAAATGGGATTTAAATCTCCAGAAGTGTAGGTGGGTTGAGTATATAAAGTAATTTTACTTTTCATACCATATATTCCCATTAAGGGAAACAGTGTTTCCAACACATTAAGCAGGAAACCCCAGACTCATGAAATTCCATAGTCTGGTGCAGAGTGGAATATGATGACTTTACTGGTTGAAATGCATGTTGTGGTTCTAGAGAACCTATAGAATATGAATCTCTTTTAAGTTTCAGTTGAGTATACACTTTTGAGTCCGATCAGGGGAAGGTAGTATCATGATCTGGAATTTTTGGCCTTAAGGTAAAGCCTTAAAGGTGTGGAGACACCTTCAGATTGGACCATAGTTGAGGACAAGATCATTTATGTCAGGAATCTAGTTCCTGTGCCTATAAGCATGTGGGAGGAGCTGATGTGTGAATTTCATGTCTTTAAGTGGTCGGTTCATCTAGTCTTGACCAAAATGTATCATGACCTATGTCATAAATATTGGTTTCCAGGCATGAAAGAGGATATAACAAGGTTTTTGACATGATGCTACACCTGTTAATTTTTGAAGGCTGGTCATTAATTCCTAGTTGGTTTACTAAATCTATTTCCCATTCCATAATGGAAATGGGATGAAATTACCATGAAATTTGTAGTGGGTATCCTGATGATGCCTTATAAGAATGAATCTATTTGGGGGTTGTGGATTGACTGATGAAAGTATTACATTTCATTCCTATAAAATGTACTTTCTCAGTGGATTTGTTGGGTGACTTATTTTTATAGGATATATTTCATATGTATGGGGTTCCATGAATTATTGTTTTAGAGAGTGACTCATTTTTTAATTTTCACTTCAGGAAAGTCATGCAGAAGGTTATTGGTACAAATGTTTTACCAAGTAAGGAATTAAACCCATAGACATATAGGTATTTGGAGTCTACTATACAAGTCCTTAAGGATATTCTAAAAGCATCTGTTCTTAAATTCGGTGGATCTTGGGAGAAGCACATTACTTTAGAGGAATTATCATATAACAATAGTTATTATGAAACTATACAGATGGAACCATTTGAGGTGCTTTATGGTGGACCATGAAAATCTTCTCTATATTAGATGGGGTCAGGTTAGTCATATCTATTTGGACTGAGTCTTGTGTAGGAGACATCAGAACTGGTTCAGCTAATTTAGATATGTATGGAAAGAAATCAAAGAAGAAATAATTTTTAGGATGATATACATCGATGACCCTTATAGTTTATAGAGGTTGATCATGTTTTCCTTTGGGTGTCTTCGAGAAACAGTCACCATAGGATTCGAAGGTTGGGAAATTTTACTCCCTAGTTTGTTGGATCATTTTAGGTAGTGAAGTGAATCAGGAAAATGGTGTACCAATTGACTCTTCCACTAAGGTATAGTTCCTTGCATGACGTTCATGTATTATAGCTTCAAAGGTATCTCCCCGGCAATTCTAATGTGATCGATGTGGATGATGTTGAACTTTAGACTAATTCAACCTTTGAGAAGTATCTAATATGTGTTATGGATCATAGTGAGAATGTGTTGTGAAGAAAGACCATACTGATAGTTTATATATTATGGAAACATGGGAATGTAAAAAAGGAAAAAATGAGGGATATAAGTTGTTATGCAGGCTCTATGGCCTGATCTTTTTACCTCATAATCATTAAAATTCTTGGCGGTATAGCTCGAGGACAAACTATATAAGGTGGGAAGATTGTAAGATCCTGAAATTTTCTAGAGAGCTCTTGAGCTTGTTTTTTAGGTAATATTTTTCCATTTTTAGATTATACTTTTTTGTGTTTTATCTTTGGTGTGTTTTGGAGAAATTTGGATGATTTGGGTGGGGTTTTGGGTAGTGCACAGTTGGCACATGGTTTTTCCAAACCACGTACCATGTCATATCACACCATGCAACCATAGAAAGAGGGGGAATACTTGGTTGGCACGCAATTTGGAAAATAGTGTTCCCTCATTGTAGTAAATGTACGGCCCCCTAGGAGAAGTTTTACAGTTAAGAAAATAGTTCGGGAAAAATGTGCACCCTGACCAAGAAACCATGCATGCGGAAATTTAAACCCCTGAAAATTAGATTAAATTTTTCTTAACCCAACAGAATTCACCCAAATTTGACCCAAGTTGGTCCTAACTCGCTACTCTAATTTTTGGAGTCTTTTGGACGAATTTATAGGGCTTTAAAACACCTTTCTTGACAAATCTAAGGCTAGATTAATGGATCTATATCTCTCTAGGTATGCGGTTTCTTCCCGATTAGGTTTCTCTCTGTCATATCTCTTTTTGGATAAAAAGGTGATGGTTTTCCTCTGTTGGAGGTGCATTTAAATCTAGGTTTAATAGATATTGATTTTTTTTATCATGGATATAGTTTTTGATTCTAGATCACACTCTTCATTGTGATCTTGGTTGTTCAGCTTCAATTATATATTTCTATTGGAAATCTTTCTTCAACAATCTTGAGGTAGGTGTTCTAAATTCAATTCCCATAGTGTTGAATTTCAATTTCATTTATGTGTTGTGAATTTTTAATTGGCATGTTTGGAAATTGAATCTTTAATTGATTAAATTAATTGATTAATTTATTTATTTATTTATTTAATATTGGGATTGATTAATTGATTTTCCATGTGAGTATGAAATTAATTGAACATTGGAAAATTGAGTTGCTAATTGTGATTATGAAATTGGTGAATAATTGGACATTAAATTGATCGATTAATGAGGTTATAAAAATTTGTCAATTCATAAGGTTGTGGAATTGATTGATTAATTGAAAGTTGTGACTAGGAAATTAATTGGATATTAAGATTGAGTAATTGGTCAATTAATAGAATTATGAATTAATTATAAAAGAGGATTAGATATGATTAACTTAACCTTAATGGGTTAATGGATTTATGATTTAAATACTAAAAAATGTTTTAATGGTTAATTGTTCATATTAGTATATTTGATTAAATTTCATTACAATATTTGTTGTGATAAAATTTAATGGTATACCATGACATAAAATGGTGATAAAAAGTTTTAAAGTTAATTTAACATGAATGATGTGATATGTGTGTTATGTGTGTTATTGATTGATAAATGAGTATGGGATAGGGAATAAGGCTCTAAATACCAATTTTGGATAAATGACTGTGGGACAGAGACTGAGGTTCCAAATACCCATGCATGATAAATGAGTGTGGAACAGGGACTAAGGCTCAAAATACCCATATGTGATATAAAGTGTGGGTCCAGGATGGAGGCACCAAATACCCATATGACATTTAGGTGTGGGATAGGGACATAGGCTCCAAATACCCATGGGGTGTTAGAAATGACGATCTATGCCTTTGAGATTGGAATTATACTATGGTTCTGATTGGACAAGATATGAATTATGTTGAAATGATTAATTATAACCTTTGTTTTGTGATATTTGATATTCCATGGAAATATTCCATACACAGGAATAACCTGAAGCAATTATTTTAAGTTTGGTTTTCCTCAGGAACCTGTAGAATTTATGTGGTTAATTAAGGAATATTAAAATTTGATAACTATTTACTTCATGAATTGTACTATATTCTTTATTCAACTGTATACACTTTTATTGACTAGATATTGATTTAGATGCCATTTGTGGTGGCCTACTGAGTTATACTCACACCCTACTCGGCCTTCCTGATTGGTACTTGAATAGATTTCATGTTTTCAGGAAAGGATAAGGGAAAGATCCCTATTCTAGATGGTTCAGTTGGGATGGAAAATGGATAAGGGAACTAGGCATGGTGTCGGGACCTTTTTATGAGTGTCGGTGTGCCTTCCTTTTGGTTTCTTAAATTTTACACTTGACACATATTTGGTATGAAATATTTGAAGGTTTTGGGTGCAGTGGAAGTGCATGATGGGTGTGTACCCAACTTTTCAAATTTCCATAATCAATGATTAATCTAGGATCAATACGATGATAAACTCTAGTATCTATAGAATTGAATCAAAGATAAAAGAAAAAGTATAGAACCTGAAACCGAGAAGATAGGATCGACATATTTTTTATAATTAATTAAATTAAATTAAAGAGTTACCTCAAAGGTGATTCTTTCTTCATTGATGTTTTTGACCACGGGTATGGGGTGTGGGTTCATTGCAATGTAGAATCCAAGGATAGGAGTCCTCTAGTAGTGATCCAGAAGTGCTCCATGTGTCTCTAGACATCGCTGAAGGAGTATCTGGGTGCTAGCATATAAGATCCTTATGCTTGTGATGTCTACCTTTGATCACCTTAAGAATCGCTTCCAAATCATTCCCCTAGATCTAGTAGAGGAGGATCTCTCTCGTTCTTGAGACTGTTCTTAGAGAGGAAAGAGTTCCCTAGGATCGAGAGCTTTTCTCCAAGGATGTTGTGCATATAGCGATTCATTAGCCAGTGGAATGATCCCTTGGATAATTTAGAGAATAATAACATAACAAGGAATTTAATTAACTAGGTAATAATAAATAATTAGCATAGGTTTCATTACTTAATTTATTATTCCATGTGAAACCCCATGTAAAATAATAATAGCAATGTTATTATTTCCATGACATTTGCTTAACTTTCATGTTATATTTAAATATTATTTAACCAAATAATATTTAAAATTATTTCTCATAGAACCCATAACTTGGTCTTCCAATCCTCCTCAATATTTATCAGTCCTTGAATAGTGGCTATTTATTTTTAAAAAAAACATAACTACATTATTCGCCGATAAATAAATATTCCACCCACAATATATTCTCTCAAATAAATAGCGACAAAATAAATGTGACCATGACTACTTGAATAATTATTAAACCACAACTGGGAATAATATTTATTCAACTTGTTAAATAAAAATATTCTTTAACTAAGATATTTGCTATACTTAGTGTGTGACTCTCTAGGCCTCTTCTCATTGGAATTAGGTGGGCTTTCCTAAAGTCCAGGATTACTATCTAGCAAAGGGTCAAGGAACCCAATAGAAAGAATATGATGTCACAATGACATGTCACCTCATACGAATGCTTACCATGTAATATAATCCCTTTTTCCCGATATCTCCAATCAAGCAGGTTTCATGCAAGTGTCATCAACCCATGTGATCAATTTCTCATTCTTTGACTTCCTGGAACTGAACTTTCCTAGAGAACATGATTTCCATGGATTTAGTTAGGCTATATCATTTCCATCAAAGGTCCTGAGATATTTATATCCCTAGAAGTGACAAATCCCTTCTCACATTATTCATTAATGAGGTATTACTCATGATGCACCCAACATATTCTACCTTATTGTGGACATTTTTTATCTTGGTTTTTATCAATACATCTAAGTGTGTGAGTCATAATACCCATTAACAATAATCTTAAAATCTAAGTTCCAATACAAACATCCACATATAGGAATATCCAATGTCACTTATGAATGTGGATTTTCTACTAGAGGGTCTTGTTCTCATAATATCTTATTGGATTTTACCAAGGGAACACACCATGAGAAGGTACCTCAAAGTTTCATGAGCCTGCACCCTTGATAGCCTATATCATTTATGTCCCTTCAAATGATATCATCCAGTCAAAAAATATATATTCAAGAATAGTTTCATGGAACTTCCAATTTCTCATCATAGTAGGGATCCGTTGTGACCTTTTAGTGCAACAGTTATTCTTAGGACATTATCACATACTATGTCACATATAAAATAATCAGTATATAATAAGAAGTTTATAAATATTAATCCAATGAATATAGGTTTATCATAAAGTAAAAAGAAGTTGGTTTCTAGGGCAGTAACTCTAACAAACTCCAAATTGTACTTGAGCTAACTACTAATAACCTTCATCCCTCTAGCTCACACGTGACATTCTTGTTTCTGCTGAGATAGGTATTTAGTCAAGGGGTCCATCATATTCTCTTTCATGGACACTCTTCTCACTGCAACTGCACCCCTTTGATAGAAATCCCTCAAGAGGTGACACTTTCAGAGTATGTGCTTTGTCCGTTGATGTGACCTTTGCTCCTTTGCAAGATCCACTGCTATAGTATTATCATAATACAATGTAATGGGATCCTTACTACAAGGTACCACATCAATCCATTGGGTAAAGTTCTAAATGTATACAACTTAATTGGAAGCATTGAAAGCTGCTATATATTTAGACTCCATTATAGAATCAACGACAACTGGCTGCTTTGAACTTTTCCAGCTCACAGCTCCTCTATTGAGATAGAAAACATATCCTCGTTGTGACTTTAGATCATTCTGATCTATCTAAAAACCAGCATCAACATAACCTCTGATGACAAGATCATCATCTCCTCCATACACTAGTAACATATCCTTAGTTCTTATTAGATACTTAAGGATAGTTTTGACAACAGTCCAATGTTGTCGTCCTGGATCTTCTTAATATCTTCTTATCATGCTCATTACATAGGCAACATCAATTCTGGTACATAACATGGCATATATGATAGATACTATCTCTTAAGTGTATGGAATATTACTCATCCTATCTTTCGCATGTTGTGTGTGGGGGAACATTTTATTTGAAAGATGTATACCATGTGGCACTAGAACCAATCCCCTCTTGGATTGTTCTATACTAAATATATTTAGTATCTGGTCAATTTATGTACTTTGACTTGGTCCAAGTAGCCTCTTGGATATATCACAAATGATCTTGATCCCTGGAATATAGGCTAGTTCGCCTAATTTCTTTATAGAGAAGCACTTGTTCAACCAGTCCTTGATTGAATGCAAGACTGATATTTCATTTCAAATAAGAAATATGTTATCAACATACACTACTAGGATAATGACTGCATTCCCATTAAACTTCTTGTAAACACATGGCTCACATTCATTCTTAATGAAACCAAATTCTCTTATGGGTTTATCGAATCGAATGTTCCATGATCCGGATTCTTGATTTATTCCATAAATGGATATCTGCAACTTGAATACCCTTTTAGAATCATCTAGTGTCAAAAACCCTTCTAGTTGTGTCATATAGACATATTCTGAAAGGTTCTCATTAAGGAATGCAGTTTTGACATCCATATTCCAAATCTCATAGTCATGGAAAGTTGATATATCAAGTATGATTCTTATGGATTTTAACATAGAAACTGGAAAAAAGGTTTTATCATAGTCAAATCCTTGATGTTTTTTAAAACCCTTAGCCACTAGACTTGCTTTATAGGTACTAACTTGTCCTTCCACGTACAGTTTCCTCTTGAATACCCATTTACACCTAATAAGATTTACATCAACTATCGCATCACCCAGAACCGATACTTGGTTCTGATACATGGAATCCATCTTAGAATTAATAGCTTCTATCCATCTTGCAGCTTCTAATATTTTTATTTCTTCCTTTTAGGATATAGGTTCATCATTGTCCAACAATAATGAGTCACCATCCTAAGTGTCAAAGAAACCATATCTCTTAGGTTCCCTTGCCTCTCTTTACTCCTACACAGTACTTATATTTCAGGAACTAACTCTTCCATGGGGACCGTAGAACTTATTCCTATACCAAATCCTATATATCTTGAGCATTAACTTCATCAAAGTCAATATATATCCCACTAACCTTTTTGAGGATGTGCTGACTCTCAAGAAACACAACCTGTTTGGAAATAGTCACTTTCTTTTCTGAGGGGTTGTATATGTAGTATCCCTTTGTTTCCTTGGGATACCCTATAAATATACACTTCGTACCTTGGAGTTTTAGTTTGTTTCATGAGAAATCCTTAACAAATCCCTCGCATCCCCATACACGTTTAGAAGACAAAGTGGGTTTTTTTCTACTTCATAGCTCAAAATTAATCCCATTTTATGCCTTAGTTGTAACTTGTTTAATTTTTATATAGTAGTTTTCAATTCATATCCCCAAAATTATAATGGAAGATATGTATGACTCATCATCAACCTTGCAATTCTCAACAAAGTACAGTTCCTCCTTTCACTAACACCATTCCACTATGGTGTATAAGGAGGTGTGAGTTGAGATAGAATCCCAGACTCCCATAAAAGTTCAATGAAATCTTGGTTAAGATATTCTTCACCTTGATCAGATCAAAGATTCTTTATCTTCTTACCAAGATGATTCTATACTTCATTCTTGAACTCCTTGAAGTTCTTAAAGAACTCAGACTTATACCTCATTAAGAATACATAGCAATATCTACTAAAGTCATCAGTAAAAGTAATGAAGTAATAATTTCTACCTCTAGATTCTACTAGAAATGGTCGACACACATCATTGTGTAATAATCCTAGAATCTCTATGGCCTTTTCACCCTTTCCACTAAATGGTGGCTTGTTCATTTTCCCTTGGTCATTTTCACCCTATCTACCATCTTGATAGAGATTTTTCAAACACTTCTCGTTTACATGACCAAGATGGTGATGTCACAATTGGGTGTTGTATGAGTCATTTTAACTTGGTTCATTATCAATTTTCAACACTTGGTTCTTGTAATTTAATATATACATACTGTTATTTAAATGTGTCATACCATAACATATGTTGTCCTTATTAAAGTAACAACATTTATTTTTGAACTTGAAGATAAATCCATATGTATCTAAACTAGATATAGAAATTATGATCTTGATAACACTATGAATATAATAATAGCCATTTAAAACCAAAATCATTCTCATTTGCAATGTGAGGTGGTAGTCACCAATGGAAAGAGTATCCAATCTCGCACCACTGGCAGCTCGCAGATCCACCTCTCCTCTGGAAATTTTCTGAAATCTATATGGTTCTTTCATTTGAATATAGATGTGACCACCATAAGTTGTATTTAATATCTAATGTTTATAAATGGAAATATTGCACTCAATAATGAATGCACCTTTATCTTCCCATTGCCTTTGAATGTAGTTTCTATTCTAGTTGTCTGACTTTCCATATAGAAATCATATTGGCTCTTTTTCATTTCCCTACCTCTGGAACTTACTCTTCTTTGTCGGACGATGCTCGGGATATTTAGACTGATTATAAATATAAGGCCCCTTTTTCTTGTCCTTACCCTTTCTATTCACCATAACGACTGTGGTTTTTTCACATTCTATATCCTTATAATCTTTTCTAAACAAATTAAGAAGATCTAATAGAATGTTCTCATTATTTCTCATGTTATGATTAACAATAAAAATAGAGAAGGTCTTAGGTGGTGATAATAGTATGAGATCTATAGGAAAATCATTTGGGAATTTAATCCCTAAGATTTCCATATGCTCAATGTAGCCAATGAGCTTGACTACATGTGGTCCAACTAGCGTAGACTCTCCAAGCTTAGTAGTGAACAAAGAATTGGATATCTCATACCTCTCTTGTATATCCTTATCTTGATAGAGATCCCGAAGGTAAGACATCATGCTATAAGTATCCATTTCCTCATATTTATTCAAGATCTCATTAGTCATGGATGATGGCATGGGGCACTGAACATATATAGCATCATTCAGATGTTTCTCGTACATAGAGAGTTCCTCATTACTCAACTCATTTCCAGGAATAATTGGTAAAGGATCTTCCAGCACATAAAGTTTCCTCTCACGGCGAAGGATAACCAAAAGGTGCCTTTTCTAATCCTATAAATTAGTGTCGATGAGAAGGTTTTCCTTCTCAAGTATGGATCTCAATGATATGTTTGATGTAATTTTTATTGTTGTTTCTACAAATTAATATGAACATAATTTTAGTACTTTATCTTGATAAATATATAAAAATAAATAAATTAATATTTATTACTCTCCCACTATTTTCTCGAAACCCAATAGCCCTCACCATTGGCTTAGGAATATCCTTTTTCTTAGAAAATCTAGCGAAAAGGATCCATATTTCCCTTTTTATTACCCCAAATATGGTTGGTCAAGCAACTTGAAAAGTTTTAGGTAGGAATTCTAAATTGAAAATACATTAAAATCCTAGCTCCTTGATCTGTTGATTGGACTCCCCAATCTTGAAATCCTTAATTTTGGATTTCCTCAACCTTTTCCTCTCAGTTACACCAATTCCTACTAGGGCAGTCAACCCTTAATTTAAACTAAGTTAAGTCAACAAAAAACCTCAAATTATACTTCCCCAATAATTGAAATCACTCTAAATAGGTTTTTTCAAGAACTTTGAACTATGTTTTGATTCTAATAGAAGTAATGGAAGGTTATACATACTTAATATTTAATTGAGGGATTTTATCCTTTGTGCATAAATTGCCACTTGTTATCTTTTCACACACTGGTTAATATTAAGTGGGAATTACTTAACTGACTAACCATGTATAGATAATATTTACACATAAGCCATTTTATTTTAGTTCCATCTTCTATGCTTGTTAGTTCATTAATTATGTGATCGCATCAAACATCCATAATAAATAACCATAAAACTAAAAAAAATAAAGGGTATGATCATGATATTTTCTATTGGTCAGTTTATATAGTAGTTGATAAAATAACCCTGACCTAGGGGATAAACACCTTGAACCATTTAAGGTTCATGTTTACACCTTTCCACCTGTTAACCATTGTATATCCTTGGATTGGTTTTGTCTTGGCTCTTAACTTGAACGAACTCTATTAGCTTGGGAGATCTATCCATTACATTTTCTTTTAACTAACATGTAGGCTAGGGGTAAATGGGTGGTTTACATAAAAGAAACCATGGGAATGCAGACCCTACATATTAATGAGAAGAAGGCAGACAATCCAATAATTTTAATTTAATAAATAAATTAAAAGAGAACCAATCACATACAAAGGCCTGGTCTAGGTCATGATCATCCACATACATGCAATGAATTACACATTTAATAAAACTAGCATTAAATTATTTAATCATTCTTATTAAGATGAATTATGCTCGAATCTATTGATCATTATAATTAATTAATAAATCCTTTTTATCTTAATCCTTTTATGAATTTCCTTGAGATTCTCATCCATATCCTTGTACATAACTTGTAACTTCGAGGAAACCCGAAAAATACTCATCCAAAACTACTCAGCATGTATTTATACTTGTATACACTTTATTCTTTGTGAAATGTATCATGTACGTTGAATTATAATTATTATACAACTCATACATGATGAGAAGATCTTTGAACATTATGTAGATGTTAATTAAACATTTATATATATATATAACACCTATCAAACATCATGTCCCAGGTTTACACCCACATGAAATTACATGTATCAAGGGTTTACATAATAAAATAATTTTTTTTAAATCGACACAATCTGGAAAAGTACACAGTGTGTAGATCTGATTACACGGTGTGTACCCTCATCACCATCCATCATAAGTACACACCTGGGGAAATGTCATGTGAGGTGTACATTGGAAATATTTGGAGTACACGGCGTGTCTAGTGGGCCACACACCTTTTAGACTCTGCGTTACATGGTCACCAGCCGAGCAATCCGTGTATGGGATACACGACATGACCCTGACCTGAAGGGACTACATGTCGTGTTCAGTGGGCCACAGGGAGTGTAGTCCATTTGACCATGCACTAGTCTATCCTAGTCAATACGTAACAGAAGAATTAAATACATCGAGTGTAATTAATGCACTTGGCTTGAGTAATTATTGAATTACTTTGGGCATGTTGAACACAACTACATGGTGTGTAATCCAGATTAAAATGTGTGTGTGGCAGATTACATGGAATGTAATTCCAAATACACGGCATGTACTGTCATGTTACCTGGACAGAATCCTCGACGCCTCTTGATGAGATATTTGATGTAATTTTAATAAAAAAAATCATTATGTTAAATCTATGAGAAACTAAAGAGGAATAATAGATCTCGAGATTCAGATTACAACAACAATTAAACATGAATTGTCAAATTAAATTATTAAAGTGTAAATCATCAACAAATTATTTAAATAATTATAAATGAAAATATAACTGGCCTGATACCACATGAAGGTTCTGGGGAAAGTGGAAGTATAGGATGGGTGTGTACCCAAATTTGTAAATTTCTATGATCGATGATTAATCTCGGTTCAATACGATGATAAACGCCAATATCCAGATAATTGAATCAAATATAAAAGAAAAATGATAGAACTTGGAACCAAGAAGGGAGGATCACCATATTTTATTTATAATTGATTTAATTAAACTAAATAATTTCCTAGAAGGTTATTATTTCTTCATTGATGTGTTCAACCATTGATCTAAGGTGTGGATTCATTGTGATGTAGAATCCAAGGGTAGAAATTCTCTAGTAGTGATCTACACATTCTCTACATATCTCCAGATGTCGCCAAAGGAGTCTCTGGGTTCTAGCACAGAAGATCCTTGTGCTTGTGATTTCTGCCTTTGATTTCCTTGAGAATCACTTCTAAAGAGTTCTTCTAAATCCAGTAGAGGAGGATATCTCTCATTCTTAAGAGCGTTCTTAGAGAAGGAAGAGTTCTCTAGGATCAATATCTTTTCTCCAAGTATGTTGTGCACACAATGATTGGATAGCCGGTGGAATGATCCCTTGGATAATTTAGAGAATAATAACATAATGGGGAATTTAATTCACTAGGTAATAACAAATAATTACCATAGGTGTCGTTACTTAATTTATTATTCCATTTGAAACCACATGTAAAATAATAATAACAATGATATTATTTCCATGACATGTGATTAACTTGCATGTTATATTTAAATATTATTTAACCAAATAATAATCAAAATTATTTCTCACTAGACCCATCACTTGGTCTGCCAATCCTCCACAAAATTTAACGGGCCTTGAATAGGGACTATTTATTTATAAAATAAATATAACTACATTATTCACTGATAAATAAATATTCCATCCACAATATATTATCTTTAATAACTAGAGATGAAATAAATTTGATCAAATAGACTTGAATAATTATTAACCCACAACCAGGAATAATATTTATTTAACTGAGATACTAACTACACTTAGTGTGTGAATCTCTAGGTCTCTTTCTCATTGGAATTATGTGGCCTTGCCTAAAGTCCAAGATTATTTTCTAGAAACGGGTTAAGGAAACCAAGATAAAGAAGTTGATTTCACAATGACATGTCACCTCATTCGAATGCTTACCATGTAATATAATCCCTTTGTCTGGGTATCTCCAATCAATCGGGTTGCAAGCAAGTGCCATCAACCCATGTGCTCAATTTATCATTCTTTGACTTCCTGAAATTGAACTTTCCTAGAGAACACCATTTACATGGATTTAGTAAGGATATATCATTTCTATCAAAGGGGATGACATATCGACTTCCATAGAAGTGATAAATCCTTTCTCGTATCATTCAACAATGTAGTATTACTCGTGACGCACCCAGCATATCCTACCTCACCTTGAACATCTATCATCACGATTTTTGTCAATACATCTAATTGCATGATTCATAATAACCATTAATAATATTCTTAAAGTCTAAGGACTGACATACACATCCACATATAGGAACATCCAATAATACTTATGAATGTGGATTTCCTATTGGCGGGTCTTGTTCTCGTAATGTCCTCCTGGATATTACCAAGGGGGAACACCATGAGAAGGTGCCTAAAAGTTTCATGTGTCCCAAACCATGATAGCCAATATCATTTGTGTCCTTTTAAATGATATCATCCAGTCATAGAACATATATTAAATAATTGTGTCATAGCACTTCTGGTTTCCCATCATAGTAGGGTCCGCTATGACCTTTTAGTGTGATAGTTATTCTTAGGACATTATCACATACTATGTCACGCAGAAGAACAATCATGATGTGGTAAAGAGTTTATAAATATTCATCCAATGAATATTGGTTTATCATAAAGTAAAAATAAATTAGTTTCTAGGGAACCAACTCCAACAATATCTACTATTTAGATTTGGATCTTGTGTTCTTATTTTGGACATCATGTGATATTCATTTTTTATGGTTATTGTTTATATCATTTAGTTATTCTTATTTTATTTATACCATTCTTTTGGTTCGATAATGAGGTTATAGTATCCCCATGATTGATATTGCATCATCACTACCAGTTGGATGCCTCTTGTGTACAGGGATCTATGCTTGAGGTCATGTGACCGACCGGATCGGGGCACCGGTTTATGGCACCCAGGTCAGATGTTACAAGTTGAAAAGATTATGCTATCATATTCATGATGAGGATCAAAAAATATCCAATACTTCTCTATTTGAAAAGGGTAGACTTGGGCATCATAAGGATGGTGGAAAATATTATCTTGCTCAATTGAATGGTCAACTGTCTATCTAAGTAAATATTAAAGAGGTGTAGGATGAAGATGTAGAACTCTAGAATAAGGTGGATGGAATGATAAGGTTCCAGAACCATGTATATATTACATCCATACTAGATTGTATGGAAGATCTATTATAGGAAACTAATATTTCTTCATTCTCTATTCATCCTAGAAGTATGAAGATGTATATAGACTTGGATGGTGGGATGGGATGATGGGAGATATCACAGAGTTTGTATCTCGGTTCTTGGTATTCCATCAAGTTAAGGTTTTAATAAAAATGTCTAAGGGAATATTGCGTCCATTACCCATACCAGAATGGAAATGGGAGAACATAACTATGGATTTTGTTGTTGGAATAACCAAAAACACTAAAAGGAATAATTCTATATTGGTGGTAGTTTCTCACCTTATTATGTCAATACACTTCATCACTATCAGAGGAGACTTCACTCTGTATCATATTTATAGGATATACATTAAGGAATTGGTAAGGTCTCATGGAGTAAAAAATTTCATTGTATCTGTTCAGGATCCAAGGTTTACCTCAATGTTTTAGTGGTGTCTTCAGCAAGCCCTTAATACAGAATAGTATTTCAATACAGCTTATCATTCTCATAGGTATGGTTAGTTTAGAAGTACAATTCAAACTCTAGAGGATATATTGATATCTTTTTCATTGGATTTAAAAGGTTTTTGGTATCAACACCTTCCTCTAGTTGAGTTTCCTTACAACAATAGATTTCACTCAAGCATTCAGATGGATCTTTATGAAGCCTGATATGGAAATAAATTTAGAGCTCCAACATGGTGGAATAGAGTTTGAGAAAGAAATATATTAGGAACTCAGATAGTTGAAGAAAAGGATGAGATAGTTAGAAACCCTCTAAAGCTTATCAGGGAAACTCAAAGTTGATCAAAAATTTATGTCGATAACCATCGGTATGATCTATAATTTGAAGTTAGTGAGAATGTGTTTTAAGAATCTATCCCTGGAAGAAGGTTATGATATTTTGGAAGAAATGGAAACTAAGACCTAGTTTTATTAGTCTATTTGAAATTCTTGATTGTATCGGTATGGTAGCCTATCTCTTAGAACTTCCACCAAACCTCTCTCAAGTTCATGATGTGTTCTATGTATCTCTCCTGAGTAAGTACATACCAGACCCTTCACATGTAATGAACTCAAAGGTCATACTGATTGAGAATGATATTTCTTATGAGGAATAACCAATTGAAATTCTAGAGTATCATCATTTGTTTGTATCAGAATGATGAATTTTGAGGGTGAAATTTATTTTAGTGGGGGTATAATTTAACACCCTGAGTTTTTGTATACCTATTTTTAATAAACTAAATTTATTTCATGTCTTCTATTTAATGCTACACTAATTAAAACATTATTTATATGCTATAACAAGTTAATATTTCACTACACAACATTGACTTAGATAGAGTTACAATCAAAACTGAGTTTATATGAACTAACATTTTATTATTATATTTTTTTAAGCAAGGGAGTTATAACATAGCCATTAAACTTAGTAATATAAATAGTAAAAAGTACATTTACATATTATTTATAATTTACTAATATAAGGAAAGTATATTTGTAATGAAATATATAATTTTTTGTAAAGTCTATATGTTTCGAAAAATACCAATTTCTCAAAAGAACGACATTTTATGTCTTTCTGTAAACAATAATAAAATAATTTTAAACACATTTATAATTTTTATTTTTAAAAATAAACATAATTTTCTAATTCATAATTTCAACCTTATCTCAGGGTGAAGTTTTGGGATTTTTTAGAAATATTTATATTTTGGACGAATAGTGAGAAATACTGAATTTTAATTGAAAACTTCTTTTTCATCAAATTTATTAATAAATATAAATTTTATTTTAATTTGTTTTTAATGAATAATTAGATCAATTATACATCATTTAATCCATTTTACATAACTTGATCCAATTTCACATTGAAATTCTATATAAAAACATTTGAATCTTTTTAACTTTTTCACTTCAAAAACACGTTGTCTCATCCCGTCTCCATGATTAATTTTAAATTGTTTTCTGCCTATTATATGATTAGAATTTGGAAAAATGGATTCCATAATTATAATAATTATTTTTATTAATTATTAATAATTTCAAAATTAATTTTTAAAAAGTTATTATCAAATTTAATTAAAATTAATTACAACGATTAGGCTAAAAACAATATTACTTAGTGGTTAAACATAAAACATAATGTGTAAACATGATCCTATACTTGTCCAAACCCCATTGGATGAAACTATTTCATAACTTTACACTGTTTTATCTATCATAGACCATTATTGGAGTCACATTACATAAGGTAGACTTCTCAATAGTTTTTACCTTTTTATATTAACAAGAACACCACTTCTCATCCACTATAAAATGGTACTAACACTCCTCAATTATTCACACCTCTAATGACCTTTGGCTTGGATAAACCATGTCCACATAACCTCAAAACATCTCTCCCTTAATCTTAGTGGCATAAATTTGGGCATAAATCTAACCAACAAATCCCTTTTGTGGAATCGAAAAGGAGTTATCCAAAGAAGAGGTAATGTCTTTTAACAAGCACTTTTGTTTTGGTTCTTTATCCACCCCCACAATTATTATTATTCAATGATTATATAATAAACTAAGAGTACTAAATATACTAATATATTATTATGTTAAGTTTAAGTCCTACATTCACACACACTTCCATCAAATGAGATGTGCAATCATTATTTGTGTGTACGGTAGACTACCGCCACACGAATCTATGTCCTTCGTTATTCCATTACCCCCTCTCATGGTTAGGAATAATGTTGTAATTACTATTTTTATATGATATATATATATATTATTTATAATTTATTTATGAATTTTTAATTATAATATAACACATACCTTCATTATTTCCATTTTTTAAAATACGATAACATTATTTGTGGATGTGTAGACTACCGCCTCCTCAAAGAGATGTGATTCATTCACACATTACATTTAATGTATTAAAGATGGGTTCAACAAAAATATTTGATATATATGAAATAATAATTCTACTAGAATGAAATTATATATTTCATCTACTACTCTTAGATATTTTAATAAGACAATAAAATGGAACCAATGTTCATATGTACGTACGGCCTACCATCCCAATGAATGGTCTATTTCATTTCCTATATCTTTATTTTATAGATTATTTTAAATAAATATATAATGAATATATATTAAATTTATATCTCATTTAACATTATTGGGATGATAAAATCATGATATAAGTAATATGACCTAAAATATAACAAATAAAAACATACGTGAAAAATAAAACGATTATTACTTGAAACATAAATTTAACATGGAATTGTTAATAAATGGGTGATATAAAGAAATAAGTAAATAAAATATGGTATTATATAATTTAATATGTTTCTATAATATTTTTATAATTAAATAATATTTATTATATAGTATGTTTGAATGAGTTTGATGAGATTCAAGACATAAGGTATGAGGATTTCTAGTCTCACGTTTATTTTTGCGAGACATATGCCTTATCCATCACTCATTTATTTTATTTTGTGTATATAATACACATAAATGTATTCTATGATTATTATAATTAAAATTATAGTCATTTACATATCCATTTTTATCTCTATTTCATGGAGTTTTACATTTCAAAAGTTACCAAATCGATAAGGTTATTTTGTCTCAATTTGAATTTGTTAAGAAACCCATTTTGTAATGAACCAATATTATTTTGAAAGGAGTATGTACTACCATTAGAAAAGTTTTATCATGAATATCCTTATTTTTATGATATTTTAACCTTCATTTTATGTTATTCTCTCATGGGTATTTTTATTCAAAGTTACCAAAGTGGTAATATTTTATTTCTACAATCTCATCGTTTATCTGGATTATTTATGATTATTCTTCCATTGATGAAATATTATGATCCATATCTCAATAATTCTTCGGATTATATTCTTCTATGTTTATTCATGATATTATAATTTATTGGTACCATTTTTCCTCTCTTTTGAACTTAAAATAATTAATAGAGTGTTCTAAAGAAAATAAAACATTACTTCTATCTTCAGATGGAAATCTGTTTTATTCAAAAACTATTTTTTTTTAAACATTTTCAATTTTTTTTTAAAATATCATTTAAGAAAATTTCCATGGAAATTTTTTTTTATTTTTTTATTTTAAAAATATTTTTAAGATGGTTTTCAATGATTCCTTTATAATGTTTCATATTTATTTTCAGAGAAACGTATTTTCAAAATGTTTCTTTTTTTAAAATAATTTTTCAAATTAGAAGGAATATTCTACTCAAGAAGTATTTACAAAAAATTAAAATAAATTTCCATCTAATATATCATCTATTGATGTTAATTATGTCTTACTAGTATTATGATCCAAAGATACTATTCTTATTCTTTTTCTAAATGGTTGTTTTTTTGAGGAAATGTTTTTTATGAAACTTGTTTCACTTATATGGGATATACCATAATAAATGATCCTAAAAAATGTTCATTTTAATGGGTTATTCTATGATGAAATGATTTTGAAAAATATCTCTTGTTCATAGGGTATGATGTGATGAAATGTTTATGATACCCATTTTTCATTTCATTATTAATGATATGTTGATTTTTTATGATATTATGGAACACATATGTATTAATTAATTATGAGATGGGTTGGACATTTATCTCCCTCTAATGAATTGGGAAAATATTTATATCTCATCATATATAAATAGCCGGAATAGGGAGTGAACTCGTTATAGTGTAGGACTTTTTCTGAAATGATGGTCTTAATATTGAACCTTCACTACTACGATAGCTTGGGGGGTGAACTTATTCAACTAATATGGCCTTGTAAACATACCATTACTACTATAGAAATCATTTTTATATGTATATTTGTTATCCAAAATTCAATGTCTTATTCTTATGTTTTTATTACATGTATTTTACTCTTGATTCCCTTATGGCTAATGTCTTGTGAACAGCTAATATTTATTCCATGGATCCTGATTATGATCTTTAATATGTAGAGTATGATATTATAATGTTATGATCGCATTATCATTCCATTATACTCATGATTATGCTTACTTATCACATGTGTTTACACTTACTCGGCATCTAAGCGTACCCTTTATTAGGTTTCATTTTCCCAGGTTATGAATATATGTAATATGTATAATGTTTCTAACAAGGTTGTTCTCATTATGAAACTAGTGGGAGATAATTTACCTCACTTATTTACCAGTGTTTATGTTTCCATGTTTCCAAAGGGACTAAACTAATATGGTCTTTGGGATACTGTTTGTGTAATGTATTAAATGTTTTGAAAAATTGATGTGATGTCTATGTGTGAGAAGGGAAGGTATATATATTGACAGTTTGTTTATTATTTCTAAAATAATACATTCCCTCATTAGGATATTAGTCATTGATGTCTATCTGATAATTTGATTATTTATGATATCAATGGATAGGTTTTAATCTATTGTGATAATTTATAAGGAATTATTTAATAATAATTTATTCCTATCATATTATTATCTATGCTCGTGTTATTGATAAATGGAATGTGTTTCCATTTATTTACATTTCTATATTGACTATCCTTTATTTACTCCTGATAGCTTCCTCTGTATGCTACCCTTACTTGGAATCTCATCACAACCCTTTCCTATATTTCCTTTCCCCATGATGCCATGAAGTATATTATAATTAATTTGAAAAGATATTATAAAGTTGATAATGTCATTATTAAGAAAAAATTTATGTTGTCTTTTAATTTTTTAGATATAATGGGAGATTCAAGTATTTAAATAGTTTTCTAAGATTACTAAACTATTTAGTATGTGGGTGATAAGTTGTAATAAAACATAGCACCATATCAAACTCATGATAAAGGATTATCCAGAACCTTGTGGTAAACCTCTAATCTTGATCAGAAACAACGAATAGTAGTACTCCATGTAGTGTCATTACTTCTCTTATGTATATATTGGTGAATTGGTAAATAGATAAATATTCCTTGATATCAATGAAATGTGATAACTTTATATGGTTATCAACTACCATCTAGATTGAATTATTGAATATCCTTCAGAGTCCGATGAAAAAATCTAAGGTTATATTTTCCAATTTCCATAATGCTATGGGAAATGGTTGAATCAAACACTAGTTCTATTGTTCAGACTTGACTTATTTCCATACCATGAATTGAGATAAATATTTTACAATATTCATATTCATTTTATCCCACCAGAATTTTTTCATCGTATCTCTACAAATCTTTGTGCTTCCTGGATGAATATGTAAGTTTGATCTATTTTCATCATCCAACAGTTCCCATTTAAATGTTGGTTTTGACAGTACACATTTTTGAGTTCAAAAAATTATTACTCCATCATTAACAAGGTTGAACTCTATAATATTTTCTACCTTTTTATGTGGAACCTCATTGTCATTATGGGACTTATTGATCCTCTCAAGAATGGATTGTAGAATCTTTATTTGAGAAATTTAAGATAATGTTCCTTTTATTATTCTCATTTCCATTAATATTGGATACCTTTAAATCCAAATCATTTATATGGATGTGGGATCCATTCTACTCAAAGAATGTTACACTTTTTTCACAATACTAGGATAGAAATGGATTGAATAATCATAATATTTGGTTATATCTAACAACCTTTGTGGGAAAATTTGGAACTCCTTTTATTTGAATATACAATTGAGGATTTTATAATCTTTATATAAGTCACTCTTCTCCCCATTGATATAATATATTCAAATATTTAATGTGAAGTTCAAAATGACCAATTATAGATCATTTTTTGGGTAGTAATATTCGTGAATTATTATTTAAAATGTGTCATAGGCTATCACTATGTCATCTTCATGAATAAAAAACACAATCCTTTTTTGAATGCAATCCCATAGATTAAAAATTATTCCACACTGGTGGGTAATATGATCCTAGGTGTTGTGATTATCCTTTTCTTTAACTCTACAAATATTTCTTATTATTCATCAGTCTATAAAAACTTTACTCTCTCTCAAGTTATATTAGTTACACGGATTGAAAATCATGACAAGTTTTTCAAAAAATGATGATAGTACCCCGTTAATCCAAGGAAACTATGGATCTTCATCACAGATGTTAGATGGGACCATACTTCAATTACCTCTATATTCTAAGGATCCATATATATCCATTTTTTGGTGATAACATTCCATAGGAATGATACATTCTTTATCCAAAGATCACATTATTGTATATTTCATACAAATTTTAGTTTTTTCAAGTTGTTCAACACAACATTAAAATACATCTCATTCTCCTCCTTGATTTTGGAGTATATAAGAATATCATCTATAATTGCTACAAAAAATTTAACAATGTAATCACTAATGATGATATTCATTAAGTCCATAAAGATAACTAAATCATTATTCAGTACAAATGGAATCACTATGAACTCATAGTTCTTGTAAATTTCATGAAAAAGTATTGGGGATATTAATTAGGTTATGGTCATCAATGATTAGGAAAACTAACCCATCTTGTTTTTGATGAATAGGACAGGCACACCCCATGGGGAGAATTTGGTTATATAAACCCTTTGTCCATATTTTTCAGCATTGCTTCATTAACTCTTCATGTTCAATAGTGCCTATTCTATATGGTCTGTTGTACATTTTGAATAATCTGAGTATAAGATTGATTGAGATATCAACCTCATAACATGGAAGAAGATAAGGAAATTCTTCAAAAAGACACATATTTAAATTGCATTACAATGTTCTTTTCATCAAGGATGATCTTTTCCATAGTATTGATAAATTCATATAGATACTATTTCTCAAAGGGATATAATATACATGCTTCTGACGATGATAAAAAATGAGATCCATCCTCCTCATTGAACTTGTGTTGAATCTGAGGGTGATTCATAATAAATAGGTCTATTTTCTTCTCTTGAAAATTTATATTGGATGTATATTAGTAAATCTAATCCATGTGAATAATTACATCACATTATACTAAGGGGAGTATCACAAGGTTTAATGAGAATTTTAACACAAAAACATGGAAGTCATTGGAGGTATATTCTTGTGATAAAATTATTTCCCCGTTATTTATTTTCACATATAGCTCAACTGAGAAGTTTTGTGGTGGTTTTTTAATAGTTCCACTAATCATTCATGATATAAAAGAATTCATAGAAGTAGAATGAAATAGTACATTCTCTATCCTTGAATAAAAACAAGCATAATAATCACCACTTCATTATCAGCATACACCATAGAAATTGTGATTGTATAATATTTATCATGCAATCTTGTCCTTGGAGGTTGTTTCCATCGGTTATCATAAAACCCCTTGGATTATTCCCTTGATTAACGTAGTTTCATTATTCCTTGAAGTTAAAACATTTGAAAATAGGTTTATGGTTTATTAAATCATTCCTTTATTCCAACACATTTTTGGGTTTCTCTTATTGGAATTTACTAGATTGGTTCGCTTCCTTCCCACACATAAATCATTTTATATCCTCTTAAGACAATTTATAGGATGATTCTTCCCACAATTTTAACAAGAGGGATATTTAAATTTCTTTCCATATAATATTTCTCCATTAAACAACCAAAATTAAAATTCATTATCTGATTCCTATCACAAGACTCATGAGACCCTTCAGATTCACTGATCTCTATTTCAACTTTGAGAAAATATTAGAAAATTTACTCATAGATTTAAATGTCTTGAAACACTAATCCTTTTTATAGACTCAGATTTATCCCACCAAATAAATGTCCAATTTACATTCAGGTCCAATGTTAAAGACAAAGGCATATCTTTCAAGTCTTGTGAATTTATCCTTGTATTACCTAATGGATTTTTCATCCTCTTTCCTGAGGATAAGGCAATACACCTCCATATTCAGTTAGTGAATGTGAATAAAATATTCATAAAAAATATTTTTATTAGAATTATTTACACTCCATCATTTTGATCTCCTCCTTGGGTTTTGAATGTTTTATCAACATCCGACATTGATTTCATTTTCCATTTATATGATAAATATCCAGCATTAACATATCTTTTTTAGATAATTGAATTATGGATAGGATCTTTTAAAAATATTTGAACATTATTCCATGAATATGAGATCAAAATATACACTAAAAGATGCAGGCCATTTTCATATAAAGGTATAAATTTAAAATTTATCTTTCTTGGGGGTGTGTGTTTTCTACATGATTAAAGTTTCTTTTCTAAACATGAGATTGTTTAGATTTTAATTTCTTTAATTAACTTACTCCTTATCCAATTGGGTGGTGATCTCATTTGGGCAGTCATCACATTACCTCTCACATTAGTAGTTGGATCAGTTCATCCAGCCATTAACTAGAATAAAGGGAAAACTATGGATGAAAAATTTAAAACTATTAAACACTTAAATTTGAAATTATGGATATTGAAAGGATAACTCATAAATGACATACATTTCAATACTGATGAATTTATGTGATTTAATCTAAGTTATCTATAATTTCTTCCATACCATGAAATATTATGAGAATTTTTGTTCTCAACATAATGGTTCAAAATATTTCTATGAGTTTACAAAATCATATCACTGGGGTGTATCAAAGAAGGTTTTTAGTAGAAATTTTTTATCTTCCAATAGGTGAAAATCGAGTAAAATCCCAAAGATCCCATTTGAGGGTTATTAATGCTAGGTACAAATTTAGTATATTCACATCCCCTTATAGTTTCTAGATGTGGATTTGGTTACTTAGGAACCACTTACTCTATACATTACCATAATTTAAGGATGTTTTCCTATGTTTTGTCTTATCCCTAAGGATTTCACTAATGTTATCTAATCCTAATTACCAAAAATAACATGTTTTTCTTCTGATACCAACTATGATAACCCATATCATTAACACGCCTTAATTCATAATTTATTACATAAAAACCATTATACAATCCTAAAATATTATGAGGAATAGTATCCTTGTGAAATGAGGTATATAACACATTAACATGAAACATAGATACACCAACATTATTTAATGCTGCATAACATGCTCTTTAAAATCCATCACTCTTCTAAAACAGCATGGGATAACCTAGGTATGTACATAAGAATTGGGTGAGCTATAAATCCTATTAAGGGAATAATCAAGAAATATCATGATGAAATTAATACATATTAGTCTATAGGAATATCAAGGTGAAATAAAATGGGTTTTAATCATGAAAAAAATCAACTAAGCATTATATAATATGAAAACATCAAGGAAACATAAGAATGTGGAAACAATTTAAAACATGGAATCATATGCATAATCCAAGGATAGCCTCTAATAAATTATAACATAGTGTTATTAGAATAACCTCTAATGTACCAAACATGACATCTAATAAGATAAAAAGATTATCCAATGCATTAGATAGATATATAATTTTGGGACTCCATGTGACATTCAAATCATGTACATGTAAAAGTGTGGCTAAAGATTTTAAATGATAAATATCTCTTTCATCACTTTTAATATAATGATTATGGTTTTGGGTTATATAAAATAATTTTCTATTTACATGGAGTATATGAAAATCTTGGTGAATACCCTTGATTGTAATTGGGGATGGGTATTCACTACACAAAATTTTGGCATCGAAATTCATAGGATAGTTTCTACACCATAATGGGGGTATATAAAGATACATGGAAGGATTAAATGAAGTTAAATGGGAATATTATAAATTAGAAATCATAAGGATACTAAGAGGTATTTTTTAAAATAAACCCCAACATGAACAATTGTAAAAAAAGGCATAATTCAAATATCTTTCTTGAATAAAGAGGAGAAGGAGAGGATCTATTACCTTGATAGGGTGCTTACAAAATCTTGGGAAGATCTTCTTAAGAGTATGGGGGAACCTTGGGAGGGATTTAGAAATGGAAAGTCAGATTAAAAACGTGTTCTATGGGGTTTGAGTGAAAATAAATGGGAGGTTGGGTGAGTTTTTATAGAAAAAGAGAGAGTAATTATTTTTTAATTTCTTAACAAAGGTTTTGAACTCTATATAATAAAATAATCAAAATCATAAACTTTACATGGTTTTTGTATAGGGTTTCTACCAAATTGGAGTTATTTTTAATATTTTATCAGGAAATAAACTGAACTTATTTAAATAATACCCTTGGTCATGTGTAAGTGAGTTATTTTCATAAACAATTAATTTTAAAATTGTGAAATATTCTATAGGTTTTGGAGGATTCAAGTAGCATTTATAAAATTAATCAAATAACCTCAAAAAATCATTATTTTAAGTGCAAAAATAATCTTGTCCATGTATATGATTTGTTGAATTTATCCTATAACTTTTTTGTATTTTATCATGTAGTAATGCATACCTCGTATTTATATAATATTTAATTCTTTCCCATAAATTCTACTATCTCTAAACATTATGAAAGAATCACCATTGGATAATTTTTATGTACTAATATAGAAAATATTATTTATTTCTTCAATGAAATTCTCTAATTATAAATATTTAGAATTTTAAATCAACAATCCCAATTTATTGAAAAATTCTTATTTTTATGACGATAATAGTTTCTGAACCTTATAAAAATTACATTTGACTTCATAAAGTTATATTATCATTAATATTAAAAAAAAATATTTAATTAGAATGTTTTATTAAAATAATATTTATTTAAAAAATTATTTAATTCATCAAAAATAATGTTTTGATTGAAATCATACACTTCATTAAAATATAATTTTCATTTCATCGTATTAAATTCTAATTTCTATCAAACTCAATATTTAATCATTTAGAAAGTAAAAAAGGATATATATAATCATTATTTTAATAAAATTTTAAATACAAAAAAAATATATTATTAGGGTCTAGATACATAACCCCTTATTATAGTATTTTATACCCTAAGGGTAAGGTGTTTAATGGTGATATTTTATTTGGGTGTTCGGTGAACATGGTTTGTGTTGTGATCTCAATAAGATTTAACTTCTCCCATAAATGGTTTTTATCTTACTTTAGCTATTTAATAATGACTTGGGCTTGGTAAATTTGAAATTTAAGTGATACCATCTCCCTTAGGAGCCCTGATAAAGGGGCTTAATAGGGTATGATCCTATTGGTTGAGGTCATTGCTTCACCCGTTTTTTCTAATTGGATTTTACCATAACCCTTAATATATAATAATCTTAATGGAAATTATATAACAATTATACTATTAAATTTTATGATGCTTAATGGTCATTTTAATCTTACATGATATATACTATAATGGTATGAAATAACGATATTAGTGATTGTGTTTTCTATAACATCATTACTTAATAACACATTTATTTATATGAAATGGGAATTTCATTTATAAAACATCATGTCATTAAAAAAATCTGATCCATTTTCTCACCAAGATCCCATGGACATTTCAACCAACCTTTAATCTATTTCACCATGTTGATGACCCTTTCGACATACATGTAATAGATCTAGGATATATGAGAATTTACCCTTTATATATGTTTCATTATCATCACCTCATTGAACCAAAGAACCTAATCTTCACAATCCATGTTTAGTCAATTACCAAATTTAATGAATGAAAATACCTCACCATATCATATCTAAGACCCGATTCAAGGAACCAACAACTACCCATTATTTAATTATTAGGAATTTCATCCTATAAATTCACTAAAAATCACATATGATGAGGGTCACACTGTCCTATAGAAAATTTTACATTATCCACTATATGGATTCCCCTTCACTTCTCCCCCAAGAACTGACCTATATAGGTCCTAATTTCACACACATTCCACTATTCTTGATCCATGATCATCAAATTACTGATGACA
The DNA here is from genome assembly GCA_963277665.1 of Viscum album. NCBI lineage: Eukaryota > Viridiplantae > Streptophyta > Magnoliopsida > Santalales > Viscaceae > Viscum > Viscum album. Next base: position 165,546,183 of record OY728149.1, read on the forward strand.
CCTATTAAGGCACATACTCGGATCAGTTTGGTCATGATGCTCAAATCCATATTTTAGGTCTCCTATTACCATATAGGGACACCTCCCATACTCACTTCAAGTATTAAGTTTCTATTCCTACAACCATATCATCTAATTCATCATTCCTTGACCTACATCAAAACTAATGATTCTAGATACCACACTAAATCACACTCCAAGTGTAATCATGTTATAAACCCATCATACCCCATGGAACATCTCTCATCTATTAGGGACTATGTATTACAACCCACCACTATCACTATAATGCTCAGTTTCTCCTAAAACACAAAAAAAATATTATAAAACCTACACATAATCTTTTTCACTAATCTGTGAACCTGATAGGAACCACAAATATCCAATAATAACATTCCTTATAACACAACAAAATTTTCCTTGGAAATCCATTTCATCCCAAACTCTTCTCCACCAATGTGGTTTTATCCTCTAAATAACCCTGTCATAGGTTCTTACCCACCATCAGTATCAATCTCATCCATACCCAATGGGTGCTTGCTCACACAAAAATAATTTTCACAATGAAACGCTTTTTATAATGAGTCACACAAAATAAATCTAGTCTCACAAATTTAAACAGATGACAATGCATATAATTTTGGAAGACATGGATATAAAAATGAGGATATAGACATTCTCTATGGGAATAGTGTGGGAAAGATCCTATAACTAGGATCATATTTTATCTTGGATATAAACCTCCTCACTGAGACCCTATAGCTACTTGAATATTTTCATGTGGCTCTAAACCTACCCTATACCCAAAAACATATTTTTTTCATTATTATTGGACTCATAAATGGGATTTTATATCCATATGCATATATGATAGTGGATATAGGTTTCTTTTTTCCATGAAATTTATGATCATGTCTATATGCCTCGTCAGTTTTTCTCTATAGCCATGGGAGCTTATGCACTTGGATACAAGTCTTCAAACTAGGGCCAACATTATAATTATTTTAATAATAATATTATTATGTTTATAAATTCTTATATTTATAAATATTTATATGTATATATAATATAAATATATAAATTTTCATAGTGGAGTGTTATAGTATGATGGAATATAGTCATTAGATCTAGGTTTGAAACACATCTGTTGAAAATTTTTATCCCCATCTTATTGCAATGTGCATGGAGAATGTGGGTATAGGTTTCTTATATTGATTAAATTATTTTGGCGGGTTATATTCCCATGGATATAGTTATTCTATATTGACCAGGTTCCATGTCGATCGAACTATAGCCCCAGAATATAACCACGCTCCATGCATGTGGAAATCATTGTAGCATTAATAGCAACAATAGCTAGGTAAGTGGCCATAATATATATACATAGGCTTTGGGAATATATATATTGGAACATATATTATCATTAAATACTTTTTTCTACCTGTGTTATCATTCATGTAAACACATCTATCAAAAATAATCATTAGTGGTTCCTTTCTAACAAGCCCAAGGCATCTCACCCATGATAAGTTATACCACACAATCACCAACCACTAAAGAATTTTATAAAACCATATAGCATATAACTAGACTCTACCCATCCTAGAATCAACTATCTCATATAACATTCAACTATTTAATAAAAAACCACACCCAAAACTAACATGGATAGGAACACAACTAATCCCTCCTTAAAAACCAAACCATGATACCAAAATTAATATAATAATGTTACATCACTAAGGCATCCAATGCCTAAACCAACCCACCAAGTGTAAATATACATCTCATGTAGTGAGTAGTTGTATATCCATTGTTATAGAATGTTTCACTATAATATCTACATTGTCTATCATTAAAAACTGATCATTAGTTAAAACCATGGATTAAGTGAGGATAAATTGACCAAAATGTTATATTAGAAAACACTATATATATTATTGTTGAAACAATATGAAAATTCACCCTCTATCCCAAATAGAATCAATTGTACAATAGAAGACATATGTAAAATAAATCTTACATTCCTAATATGACTCTGGTACAAAAGCCTCTTTCCACTATTGGTGAAGTGTCAAATCCAAATATATTAATATAAACTAACACATCATACTTAAATAAATATCTAAACTATTACAATGTAACCCAATACAACCATCCCATAACTCTGGTAACCTAGATATGAAATAAAAAAGGTGTAAAAGACTCGCTATCTTGATATCTATTATAAAATTTGGTGCATTATTATCTTCACCTACAAGTCCATAAATAATATGAAAAAAGAAATTACACTCTCATATTGCATTGTGATTCCATGCCTAAATCCACTCAACATTATCCTTGATAGAGTTCCACATGAACTCAATCATTCTTCCACATAAGAGAGAGGCTTCCAACTAGTGGTTAGGGTGTTTATAATTTTTTTTGGTGATAATTACCTTGATAACATAAACATCAATATCAAATGAATAAATAAAAAATCCATACCCGATAATCTAGATACACATAAATAAATGACACAATCATGCAATAACAAATTAATATGTAGTCATAAATTCATACATCCCAAATAATATCCCATTAATATGATCACATATACAAAATAATCAAAATAAGAAATACACAAGGAGGATCTCCAACCATCCATGAGCCTCATCTCTGTCCAATCTCAAAAACCTTATTTAGTTTTTTCATCCTAATCCACCACACAATGTATTCTTTGAACTATATAACATATATAAGGTCTATGCATGCACTTGTGTGACCATATGAGGTGTGTGAAACACATTTCAATAGGATCTCCCCAAATTCCCATAATATAAACTATTTTACAGATGTGTATTCATGAGGAATGTATATCAAAAAATATTAATATATACAATCATGTGTGTTGGATCGTCATGTTTTCTAACTAGGACATAATGACACCTAACCAGACCTACTCTATAACCTTAGGTTAACCATGACCATCAAAGACAAAAAAATAGCCTAAATACTACAAAGTGAAATGTAAAAATGTTCCATACCCAAACATACAGAGTAATTGAGATTCATATCTATAATAAACCATACCAGGTAATCTAGAAATGTCACTTTATTTGGCTTGACACAATGCCTCAAGTGCACTTCCCTTAATGATAGTGGATACCGAAAAGAGGTGAGTGCTTATTAGATACAGTGGGGAGACTATACACTCTAATTAGAGTGTAATATTAGTGGAAATGACTAGGAAACATATTTTTAAATAAACATAAGATTATGTATAATAAATAAAACAAAATATAAGCATGATATAATATATGAAATTCAGCATATAGTCATAGAGAATCAAATAATAAAAATTATACAATAGTCAGTCACCCATTGGGCTAAACATACAGAAAAAAATATAGAAATTGAAAATAAAAAACTGTAGGATCGACTGGAAAAATTAAGAAAAAACACTTATCTAGTCTCCATGATCCTCGAGCTCCATCGGCCTGATATAGAGACTCTACATGATCATCTTTACTCAATCAAGAAAAATTTGGCCTCAGCCCCATCTATCAGCCATCCTATTCTCTAACATTAAAGAATAAATTGAGTCTAAAAATACATTGTGGCATACATACAGGGAGTGGGAGGAATAAATCTCAATAGGCCACCCATAATAATAGACCTATAATATTTTGTCATAAAAAGAGTAGACACATGTGATATGCCCATCCTAGAAGAATCTAACAACAGCTGGCACAAAAAATAACAACTACATAAAAAGGTGGATAAAAACAAATAAAATAAAAAAACACATGATCTAATTTGACACCCAAGGTAAATCTACCCCCACTCTAGCCCCCACTAAATGATTTATAACATGTGTATCTCTCATCCACATAAAAACTAGTGTATCCTTTAGATATATATAGAATCTCAAAGATGTATAAATGTAATGTAATGAATGTTGGACCCCATGGTGTAACCATAGACATCCACATGAAAAATAAAATCAACAGGACTCTAATAATCTAAAAAACATGTTATGAATTAGTGATAGGAACATATAGGTCAATACAACTAAAGAAACAGTCAGTCCTAAAGGTCCTAAAGAATGAATCTAGTACCATCTACAGACCTAAACGTAGGTGAGTTCCATACATAAATCAGAGAGTTCACAACATCCATGGTCTCGAGAGTAATAGGAATTAATGGTACAAAAAAACTCAATCTATGAGTTCCTATAAACCTCACAATCACAAATATACTCTAGCTTGGGTTCAAACTAAACTAGAGTGTGATTGAATTCACCTATATCACCCATTTTCTCCTTAATACCATCTAACCATATCCAACTAGAGGAGGAGAGAAACAGATAAAAACTTAGGGACAATGCCTGATACAAGATATCCCAAGGGTATTCTCCTCAAACCAGTGTCCAAAGTAGAAACAACCTCAAAATTCATGACAAAAAACAAACAAAATTTGGGGTGATACAACCATTAAACCACTATCCATATTACTGAAATAGTTTTTTTGATTCACTCTTGGCGAACAAAGAATGGGTCCCCTATTAGAACCCTAGATTTCCTCATCTAAAAAACAACTCTTACGGGATCTCTACTACCTACCTTATAGACAAAGAATGTCCCAAGGATCCTGAGGTCACAAATATCACAACATAAAGTGACATCAAACAAGAGAAACCACTGATATACACATGATCTTAGGCCACACCTATCAATAGATGCTCAAATGACCCAAAGTCCATAGTAAGAGTAGGACAAGCTATGATAGTTCCTCTAACGCATAAAAAGCATGGGACATTAAAAATATGGAAAACTTACCAAATTTCTATCAATAGTATCCAACCAATCCTTTATCAACAATTTTTCTAATGGTAAATTCAAAAGAAAATAATTCCAACCTGGGAATTCACAAAAGTCCCCATTAAAGGTACAAGGGCTCCTTAGTACAAGCCAAACCAAGCCACACATGCATCCTCTATGGCTTACAATTACACCAACTGATCAATCGATCCATAATAATCCCACATGGGAATATTAAAGAGTATCTATGACTCATCTATACATCTCAGTTAAACTCAATTTCAACCATCATCCCATGACATTGTCCCAACCCAAAACTCTAACAACTCTGATCCTCAAACATAGAAGTTAAACCTCAACTAAACTTACCTCAAGAAATTGATGTTGAAATGTAGGGACAAACCAAGATACCAAAGATATAATACTTGATATAAAATTCCAGGTTCTATCCAAAAGTAACTTGAACAAAATCATCCTAGAATCTAAAATCTAGGCCACTAACAAGCACCCAACACTCACTCAGGTGTCAAATCTCACACACCAACCCACATGAGGATTCTATAACCAAGCCTTATATAAATCCTCATGTTAAAATAACTCAATATAATAAACCATCCATATGGACTTAAAATTCAAAAAGTATCAAACCATTAATAGATATGTCGAAAAAACACTCAAAATAGACTACTCATAAGTCCAATTTTGACTCTAGGTGAAGAAATAGGCATGATAGGACAAGGAAGGAAAAAGTACACAGTGTGTAATTAGTGTATAAAATGCATAACCTCAATGTTCCTCTGTGACCATGTTCCTTGGATCCCCTATCATGTAATTTTCCAAACTATATAGTGTATAGCTCTAGTATATGGTGTGGACCCTAAATGGGGTACCTACACATGTACCCCAGCGCCACTCGGAATGTACATCACTGAACTACATGATTTGTACCACCCTTACACTGTGTGTACCCCTCACAGGTACCCCATACATATACTTATCAATGTACCATTGACATAGAGTCTATAAAATCATAGTAAATGATCACTGGCTATATACCTCACACTGGTTCTGTTAGTATACCCTACATCACCATTTACTGTCGGCACACCCTGAGTCTCTACTAAATGACTTATACCACTAGTATATATTGTGTAGTCCAAAAAATACATATTACTTAAATAGGAATAACATAATACATGTGTTCTCTGAACGGCATTCCAAGTACATGGGTTTTCTAAAAAACCTGAAATAGCCTAAAACACCTGATTTCTTACAAAAATCCTTGGTTTGACCCACTAATGCATCCAAAACAGCACAAAAAGTGTTTGAAAATATTAGAACATTTAAACTACTGGGATCTATAGTGAAAAATATAAAACATTCCTACCTCTGGGTGGAAACTGCTGAAGGTTCACATAGAATCCACCACCTTCAGCAGTCACACTCCAATCTGGTCCATAGATAAACCCCTGGAGGTTCATAATACCTTTCCCTCTACCTCTTATATCTATATCCCTCTCTTGACTATCTAAAACTAACCCCCAAAGGGGCGTACATAGGATTTTAGAGGGTAGAAAGTGGAAAAAATGGAAAATAAATAAAAAAGTAAAAAAATAGAAAAAGAAAATAAAATGGGCCTTAGCCCATCCCTAGTGGTTTCATAAGGTTATGACACTCCTGAACCCCCCCCCCCCCCACCCCATTCTAGACTCAGTAGTGGAGAAGAAATATCAATCCAACACACCAAATAAAATACATGACTAAATGAACATGTATGAATAAATTAAATTTTAATTAATCAAATATTGAATATTTTATGAAATTTTGAATGTGTATAACTTCCACCAAACTCTTTTCCAAGAGTAAAAACCCTATTCTAGGACTAAAATGGTGTTTGGAAAAATTACCTCAGATCATATTATAGAATAATTTTCCATTTTCCTTGGAAAATTTTGAAGAAAAAATTGTTCAAATTTCTCCTGATATTAATAACCCATGACAACACGAGATATCACAAACTCCCCACCAAAAATGCCTCTCACCCCTGAAAATAATCGGTGGTAAACCAAAATCCATGACCTACAAATGTATTGATGTAGTATATTATATCTTTATTATACAAAAACTGCTCTTACAGAGTCAATAACTCTCTCCCAACATGGGATACATTCAACCATAATTGATCTGATGATCCACACCACAAGAGTATCTTTATCGTTTCCCTTCTACAAAAAAGATAAACCACACCACTCATGTACCATCTATCATCGAGTTTAATGGATATTCAAGTCAAAACCGCTCACACATAATCATTAGATCAAAATACATAACCTTCATGCTCAACAAACCACTTAAAATTGGGTTCATGTCATCAAACAACCTATGTTGAACTCCCCACTAGAATTATTTACATAATATTCTACCAAATGAGAAATAGGAATCAGGTTCACATAGTCCAAGTAATGAAAAAACTATGCTAACACCACTAAAACCACTGACCATGCTGATCACATAGGTCAGTTCCAAAAAACTAGAGCACTATCAAAACACTTCATCTAACTAAAGACATATATCTCAAGATAAGATCAACCACATGACCACCCTCCACTAAGGAATAAATTTAATACCACAAGATACCCACCACACATCCAATGTGCTACCCAAAGAACAACCAAAATGAGTAGGTCTATGGTTCTAACCAAACATTCCCTCTTAATCCAGTCGCAAGATAATGTGCACATCTAATATGCCAATTCTCAAACACTAAGCATTTTGATGACTAACCAAATCATAAAAAATCTAGACCTCGACAGGCCCACCAAGGAATAACTACCACCCCACCGATGGAATAGATGATAGAAGTAATATGGGACCCACCACACAACCCAGTAGAATACATGTGGTAAGAACAGCTCCCTACTAAGAAACATCAACCTTGGATTTAAAAGAAACCACCACATAAGAGCAACTCAATCCCAACTAAAATATCCCCCAAACATCCTTTCCCATATAGATCCACCGAAAAGTCACTATAAACCCATTACCAACCCATAATGGTCTCCATGCATCCCACTGATGAAGAAAATACATGTAATTACATGAAAATTCCTTTATAATAATAATAAAAGAACTTTTGTTTTTTAATTATTATTTTATTATGAGTACATATAAAGAATTTTTCAATTCATAAGAGAATTAAACATCATATGTAGAGATGGACTAATATAACTAGAAAAAACAATGGGATATACACATTAAAGAATTGTACATTCAATTAAAACAAATATAAAGGAAGGAATTCCCCCAAGAAGATCTGTCCTACTATAAATGTCCTAATATGATAGATAAGTGTTAGGAAATAATAGAAATTATCATAAGATGTATAAGATGAATTTTAAGTGAAGTATTATGTGAAGAAATAATGATAGTGTATGTATAGGTAAAATGGTCATTCAGCATGAGGAACATTGACTAATATGGTTGATGGGCATTATTACCATTAATCAAAAAGATGTTTGGTCATTTTTATTATTTTTTGCGCAAAGTGTCCATTAGGATTATTTTATTTTTGTATTTTTGGATACTATATAAAAATTTAATTTCTACTAACATTATAATTTTTGTTAAATTTATATATATTAAATAAATTTTATTTTCAATAAATTGCCTTCATAAACATCTTTATATTATAATATAAATTATTTAATTCTTAATAAATCTTTATATTGGTCATAAGGATATTTATTTCAAAAAATAATAATAATTTTCAAAAAATAAGGATTTTTATTTAAAAGATATTATTATCATATTTAAAATATTAATTTTATTAAATAAATATTCTTTTTGCATTCATCATAACATATTTATATTAGGGTTAATTTATGGTAATTATCTATAAAAAAGTTGATTTTTGGGGGTAAAAAGTAAAACTACTATTTAATTACAAAATAATATTACTCTTATGGTATAATAATGGTATGAACCTATTTTAGAATTTCATAATCCTTATTCATGGAAAAATTTATTTATGTAATAACATAATACATAATGCTTTATATTTATAAATACATAATTTACATTTTGAGAACTAGGATTTTATCTATTCTAAACGAACAATTTTTTAGAATTATATGGGTCTCGTATTAGAATTAAATTTTATAAACTCTATAAATTTAATCAAGTAAAATTTATTGAATATTTGGAATTATATTGTATAAATTAGTTACTAATGGTAATTTTGTTTTTAGACACACACATAAAGTTACTTTAGTAAAAAAAAGAGGTATCATAGTATAGCTAAAATAATATAGCAGGTTAATGTTAAATAGTAAAAGCATAAAATACATAATAGAAACAAAAGTAATGGATGTTCGATGTATTTGAAAACCTAAATCATCTAGGAAAAAATATATTTTCATCCATAATAGTTGGAATTAATTCCACCTAAAAAAATTTAGCTTTAAATACAAAATATTCATTCTATAATTTCTTAAAACCACCCCTCCTCAAATATGAATACCCCCATTACCTATTAAATTTAAAAACCAAATAATTTTATAGTTTATTATATCTAAATATACTTCTCAAGAGTCACTCTATGGTGGTTACAAGGTTTTATGGAGTTCCTCTCTAGCTTTAATAAGTATCCCCCAAATGTAAGGGTTTCCTCAATACTCCTCTTTTCATTTCAAGTTCATTACCTTTTTATATTGTATTGTTAAGATTATTTTATTATAATTTCATAGTTATTATTCCTCTATATAATCTATAGTTTTATATTCTTTAAATGATATTTTATTTATTCCTTCTCATTATAGCCTTTTTTTTATATTGTCATTGTACCAAAATTAGGGTTCCACATCCCTCCTTTCCCATTACTTTTGTGACCCTTATTAATTCATTATCATTTTAATGGAAATTTTTATCATGAATCATTATTTTAAATTACTTAATATGTTATAAATGATATCTATCGATTCCTTTTCATTATTATACCTACAGAATACATTTTACAGCTCAAGGTGTCTCATATCCATAAAACCAATGTAAAATTGGTAAAGTGAAGTTGGGGGGGTTTTACTAGAAATGAAAACCATATCTAGATACTAAAAGTGGATGTGGATATCGAAAAAATCTATCTAGAGCTGGTAACACTAAAAATGACTCATTTAGATTTGAATTTATGTTTATATCGTGTATGAAAATGGGCCTTGTTGGACACTTATCTTGTCACTCTCGGGGGATTTATTTATTTTTTGATAATTCACCTCCACTTTATGAGCCATAATAATGATCAAAATATATGCATTGATATTTAAATTCAAATGATATATCTATAAAATTAATTTACCCCCATAAAATATTATTATAATTCCTATAATTTTGGTATTACTATCTACAATTTGAATATCCTATAATTTCTAATGTTGACTGTTGGATATTTACCCAGATAACTGCATTAATCCTTTGAATAGTAGATTATTTCATTTATAAAATGTATCTAATGAACATGTTCTCTATCACTATCTATATTTATCATGGACTTTACTTTTATTCTCTATTTAAATATCTCCATGAACACTTTTTATATAGGAAAAAATATCACTATTTATAATAACCCATCACTGTATTTTTCTTTCCATATCTTTATCTATGTATAAATTTTTATCCAACGTATTTCCTTTATATATACCCTCATATACTTCATATAATTAAAGTGTGTTCACCTAGAATCTCCCCTATTGATTAAATAGTTAAATTTTTTACTAAACCGTATACCTCATTTATCAACATGATATAAATATCTTAGAATTCATAATTTTGATTGATGGGTATTTACCTAGAGTTTTATAAAATTTCTTTAGATACTCATATAATTTGTAGTGGTTTTATCATGTTGTGATTATAATATGTATGTTATCATTATGTGGATTATATGAGTTAAGATATATAAAGGTTTATCCTTAATAAATCTTAATTAATTGGGTAATGAGATAAAGTTAACTGGATGGAAGAAACTTCTAAAATATGATAAAGTTTACCAGTTATAGGTTACTCCGAAGAGACATGGGATTTACCTATAAGGGTAAATGAATTGTGAATCTTTTATCTTCCATGTTACCTACATTCTTTCTTTCTGATTTAAATTTATTTTAATGGTTCCCTTGATAAATATTGAAATAAAAAGGATCATAATTATTGTATCTTATAAATATATTTCATATGTATATGTTTCTATGATCATGTTATGACTATTGTCCTCACATTTATGTTCTCACATCATACATCATGTTTTTTCTATAATATTCATTTATAACCCATTTTCATTATTTATATGTTAATGGGTTTTAAATCTAAACATTTTCTTATGTTTCCCTATTTCTATCAGAATCAGAATCAAAGGGATACTTATAAAGAAATTACATGTATAGAGATTCCATGTGGAAGAAATGTGTATTGTGCAATGTGTTTAGTTATAAATATACCTAGTTCTGAAAGAAACACAACATTAAATCTTGGGTGTTTGTTGTAATTCATGTGATTTTCTTAAAAATTAAATTTACTTACCACCATATCTAGATGTGCACGTATAGGTTGTCTCATTTGGTATTAGATAACAATTTGGTTATTTTTGGTAATTAGGATTTCAAATATTTGGGTATACTACCTTAGGTAGATAAAAAATTTATATATTGGACTAGGTTATGTATAACTAATATAAACTTATATTATTAACATATATAATTTATTTATAATGTGACCTTTCCATAGATAATAATTAATAATAAAAAATTAGGAAGTATTCATCAGTATGAAATATTGTGATGGTGTAATTTCATTAAGGGTGTAGAATGTAACAACGTGAAAATTCCTTCATATTATCAATAGAATAACTCGTATTTTATAATGATTATTTTATTATGATAATATTTAAATAATTTTACATTTAATAACAACTTTAAAAAAATGAATATATATAGAATAATACAAATAAGAAAAAAAGATATACCCATTAAAGAATAATACATTCACTAAACAAACTTCATATGCTTGAAATCCTTAAAGAATATTTCCCCTCCCCTAAATATCATATAAATAATGAGAAGTATTAGGAAAACAATAGGCATTATCAAAGGATGTGTAAGAACATTTCTAAGCAACGTAGTAAATGATGAAGAGAGAATGATGGTGTATTTATTTGGAAATTTGATCATTGGACATGAGGAAAATTGGATAATATGATCGATGGGAATTATAAAAATTAATAAATAATATGGTTAGTCGTTTATTTATTGTTAGCGTAATAACGTGACCGTTTGGAATTTTTTATTATTGTATTTTTATAAACTATATAAATATTTAATTTCCATTAAATGAATAATTTATGAAAGATTCATATGTCTTAAATAAATTATTTTTTTCATTTAATTATTTTAATAATCATATTTAAAAGATAACATAAATTAGTGAAGTCTTAAGTAATTTTTTTAATGGTCTGAACATTATTTATGTCAGAAAAACTAATAATTTTTAATAAAAAAGTATTTTTATAAAAAAGATAAATTATCATATTAAAAATATTATTTTTATAAAATAAATATCATTTTTGGAATTGACATATCATAATTTTCTTAGGGTGAATTTATAGTAATTTAAAAAAAAATTGGTTTTTGGGTAAAAAGTGAAAATACCCTTTTATTATGATATTCCATAACTCTTTGGATATAATAATTATCTCATCAAGTTTTAAAAAATTTAAATCCTTATTCTTAAAATAAATTTATTTATGTAATAAATAATACATAATTTCGTATATTTATAAACACATGGTTAATATTTTGAAAACCATGATTTTATGTTTTCTAGAAAATTGTTCTTATGAGTGATATGTTTATCAAATTAGAAATAATTTTTACCACAATTATAAATTTAATAAATTAAAATGGATTTTATATTTACAATGATAATGTCTAAGTTAGGTAATAAGGGTGATTTCTTTTTTAGACACAAAAAAATGTTACCATGGGAAAAATGATTTATCATAGTATATGTAATATAATGTTGCTATTTAAAGTAAAATGGTAAAATAATAAAATAATTATCAAAAAAAATTAAATGGCTAGTTGATATATCTTATTACCATAAATATCCATGAAAATTTTAATTTTCAACCAAAATCATTGTAATTAAGGACACCCAAATGAGGTTACCTTTAGATACAAAATAATAATTATTTAATTACTTTAAACCACCCCTCCTCAAGTGTAAATGCCCCCATTCCATCATCACATTCCACAAAAAATTCTTTAAGAGTGGTTTCTCTCTAAATATCCCTCTAAAGAGTTTTTCCAAGGTGGTTCCAAGGTTCTAAGGAGTCCCTCTCTATCTTTAAAAAGTATCCTCTCAATGTAAGGGTTCCCTCAATACTCCTCCTTCCTTTACAACATTAACACCATTGTTATACTATCATTTTATGTTTCTTTTCATATAATATCATGATTTTATTCCTTGGTATAATATTTCATTTGATATTCTATAAATGATAGTATATTTATTCTCTCTCGTTATAGGATTTTTCTAATTCGTTGTTATGTCAAAACAAGGGTTCAACGCCCCTTATTTCCCATTACTTTTGTGAACCATTTTAATCCATTCTCATTTCAATGTAAATTTTAATTATCAGTAATTATTATAATTTCTCTACTATGTTTTAAATGATATATCACTATTCCCTCTCCTTATACTACCTCCATAAGTCATTTCAAGAAATAAGGTTTCACATAGCTATAAAACCATATTAAAATTGATAAAGAAGAGTGTTTGTGGTGTTCCATGAAACAAAATCTATTTCTGGATACTATAAGTTAATGTGGATCTAGAATAGTTATACCTATGGGTAATAACCTGAAAATTTCACATTGTTATTTGACTCAATCATCACCTTATGCAAGTAAACAGTTCTTATCGTACACCTGGTTTGACACTCCCAGGGGATTTTCTTTAGATAATTCACATGCAGTTTATGATCCATAATAAAGGATTAGAATATATTTATTGAGATTTACATTAAACTGATATAACTATGACATGAAATTATCCCCCGCCACTTCATACTATCATTATTTCAATTGGGGTACTAGCATCTACATTATGAATGTCTTAAAATTTATAAAGTATATTGTTGGTTATTTACCTAGATAACAACATTAATCCTTTGAAGGGGATGCTTTCCAAACTAATTTGTATTCAATGAAATTGTTCTCTATCACTCTCCATATTTTTCATGGTCTTTACTTTTCTTCTCCATTTTAGTGTCTCCATGAACACTTTTTAAGGTTAAAATGAGGTCTCTATTGAGAATTACCCATCACTACCTTTCTATTTCCTTATCATCATCTATGCATAACATTTTACCCAATGTATTTCCATTGTGGGTACCCTTTTATTATTCATATTATTGAATGATGTTCATTTTGAAACTCATCCATCTATTGATTTGGGAAACAATTGATTAAGCAGTATAACTATTTTATCTAAATGGTGTAAATACCATAGAATTTATAATGATGATTGATGGGTATTTACCTAGAATGTTATAAAATTTCATTGGATACCCATTTAATTTCCAACTTGTTTATCATGTATGATTATTTTATATATGTCATCCTTATATTCCACATAATAATTAACATATATGAAGGTTGTTCCCCGAAAGCATTCCAATGTTTTGAGTAATGAGACGAATTTAATAGGATGGTTGTTACGCCTAAGATTTGATGTAGTTTATCAGTTATAGGTTATTCCAAATAGATATGGGAATTATCTATATGGGTAGTTACAATGTGAATGTATGATTCTTCAAGATAATAAAATTCTTTATTTATTCTTGTCATAACTTTTTAATGGTCCATTGAGAAGGATTGATATCACATTGATCATGATTATTTTATCTTATAACTCTATTACTTATTTCTATGTTAATATGATCAAGTTATGACACTTTTCCTCATGTTTATGTTCTCATATCAAGACTCATGTTTTACCCTATATGTTTATTTATGCTTTGTTTTTGTTATTTACCCCTCACTAGGATTTATAGCTCTCCCTTTTCTTATGTTTCTATATTTCCCTAGCAATCACAATTAAAGGGATACTTATAAATAAATTACATGTGTGGAGAATCCTTGTGGTGGAATTTTTTATTCTAAAATATGCTTAATTGTAAATGTACCTAGTTACCAAACATGAAAAACATTAGATATTTGGAGTTTATTATAATTCATGTGATGTATTAAAATGTATGTATGTCTAGTACCATATCTGTAAGTGTAGGTATGGGGAATCTCACAACATCTCCATCACTGGTGAACATATATCCAAAAGATACATAGGCCTAATCATCATAAGAGAATATATATGTTTGATTTCGTTGAATAGAGTTCCACCAAGTACTTATATGAGAAAATACAGTATGAAAAGTTACTGACACAAGAGACAACTAAACACCCATATTTAATGAAAACGCCAAAGATAGGAACATATCATGTGAATCTTATGTTATATGAATGAGGCGTGAATTTTTTCCTCTTTCCCATAGTCCATGAGTGAAAAAACAAGAATAAACCATAAATCCATAAACCAAAGTGCATCACACTCTATGAAATCACACAACCATAAAAATAGAAACCATGAACAACAATCTCATGCTCTTAAAACATGGAATTCCTATCGGAAAAGGGTTTCATTACTCTCTATTCTGATATCCATCACATGTTTTGACATATACCTATAACACCTATCTATAATCTTTCCAAATCAAAAAACCAAAAGCTCTATTACTATTTTTGTAATGAAACATCCTATTTTGACCAAACATTTCATCTAAACTGGCTCTCCATAAGGCCTTAAGTATGGATCCTTGAACACTAGATGCTTCCAACTAACATAGAGGCTCTATAAGATATTTTAGGGAGGCTATACCCTCTTCTCGGGGTGAAATAGAATAAAAAATAAAAAATACTACACAAAGATAAACACCAGAGTACACATAATAAATAATATTAAATGAAGATTAATATAATAAATTAAATGAAACATATAGTCGTCTAGACTCAAATAATTAAAATTAAACAGTAACCGATCTCCCAAAAGGCCAAAAACACATATAAAAAATAATGAAATTGAAAATAAAATACATCAGACTCTACTGTGAACACAAAAACAAAACACATATTTAGTATCCATGATGTTGGAATGGCATTAGCCAAATATTGAGACTCTACATGAGTGGCTCCACTTGATCAAGAAACACTAGGCCTCATCTCCAGCCATCCCACATCCTATTCTTCAACTAGAAATCATATATCTATTTATAATTAAATCCAATCTTCATGTATTTGGGGTGAAACATAAATCTGAATATGATATCTCCAATGGTGGACCTATTAACTATAGTTATAAAAGGATCACACACACATGATAAACCCAAACTAATTGAAAGTAACAATAATTGACATAAAATTAACAAATTCATATAAAGTGGGATGAACCAAACAAATAAAATATCCAACTATGGGTTCTATTCTGCTACCCAAGGTAAATCTACCCCCTCTATATCCCCTCTATAGAATTTATGAAAGTGCCTAGTTAATGTAATTGTATCACAAAGAGGGGGTAGGGTTCAATTAGTGATAAATTTTCTTTTATGTTTCTTTCCAATAAAACCAACCTACACCTCCTATTAAATATCCAATTCCCTCCTAAAAATAATTCATACACACATACATAGTAAGACAAGTATTTAAAAGGTTCACTATTAAATAGGAATAGTTACGTCCTTGATATGGTTTGGAAATAATCAAATACCATAAAATCTACTAGAAAACAATCCTTTTATTACAACAAGTAGGATATATCCTTTTACTCATATATCACTATATAAACAATCCAACAGTGCATGTTCACCATCATAGCATGAATAGGGTAATATAATATTTGTGTAACAACACATGTTACATGTGATTCTTTTTATATTCTAAAATATATTCCTTTTAAAACAAATAATCACTTTGTTACCTAGAAGATGGTAAGAACTTCTTGGAATTTATTAAGGAAAACTCATTTCGATTTTCCTAGTATGTTTTTCTCCTCCGAGTATGATTCTTCCCAATTCGATTCTTCTTAGTACGATTCTCCCTAGTATGGAAAATATAACATTGACAGAACACAGTTGAGACAAATCATCACCACTTCTATTCTGAGTACAAATATACCAGTCCAATTCTTCCAGGGTAATTATTCCCAGTATAGAAAATATCAATACAAAAAGATATGGCATTGTCTGAGTACAATCAAGTCAATTTAGACCTCCTTCATCCTCAGTCCAAAAATCTTAATACAGAAATGCTAGACTGATTATCCAGCCTAATACAATGATCATACAAATACGATTTCCTACCACAGTATGGTAATAAACTGAATACAATAATCAATGAATATGATTATCAGCTGAATAGAACTTTTCAATCCTATTTCTTCTCCTATCACTTCTTCATCGAAACGTTTTCAATAAAAAGTCAGTATGAAAACTTCTTCTCTATACAAACTTGGAGATTCTCTATCTTCTGAAATGAATAGTATTTTATTTAGAAAGTGCAAAGTACTTTTTCCTCTTATAGGTGACCCATGAGAGGTTTCTATTAGTAATCCCAAAAAACTTCTTACTCACACAAATTCATCCAAATCTCAATTTCCCTTAAAATATTAAGTAGATTTATGACTTGGTCAAATATTCTCAAATCTTCTAGTCCCTTCTATAATATTCACTCCTTCAAACATTCATTTCAATTTCAAGTTCGATTTCAATTTCTTAGTCTGATTTTTAGAAATTGATTTCTTCAAAACAATGCTTTATATCAATTGAATATGTAAATGAAGACATATAATTCTCTTAAAAACATCAATTTCTTTATTGATCCACTTGATATGCATGGATTATTTTTCATAAAATCAAGATCCCCTTAAAGAACACATCAATTTTTTTCTTCATTACTTCTCTTGACACACTTAAAAAATTGACAAAGTAGTTCAACACTTGACCCACTTGATGAAGACATTTGACACCAAATTAGAGTTCATCTATCTCTTCCTTTAGAAATTCATTCAACCAGATAAAATGGTTGACTATATTATTGATTTTTCTTTGTCAAAATCATTCAACATCAGTAACCATCTTTCATTATAACTCATCTTGAGTACGATTATCCAGAGTATGATCATTTTGAGTACGATTATCCTAGATACGATCATCCTGATAATGATCATTATGGATACGATCATTCTGGGTACTATAATTTTGAGTATGATATTTTTATTACTGAGCTTTAGTATGGTTCTCCATAATTTATTTGTCCTAAGTACTATCACCAGCACCCTTTTCTTTTTATCCAAGTTTCACCAATCTGAATATAATTTATAGTATCTAATTCTTCTCTTCCACCCAAATATGATCAATCTGTGTATGATTTAGAACATCTATTTTCCCCTATCTTCCATAAATATTGTATCAAAAGTTATTCAATCAATATATGATTTATATTAAATAAAATTAGGTAAATCATTGTCACATTTACCATAATGAATTCATAGTGAATTCGATAACCATTTACTTTAAGAAAGATTCTTTCTCAACACAATATTATCCTATATCAGACTCGAGGTAAGTCCGATCAGAACCATGAAGCTTCTTCTCATTAAGATGGACTGTCTGAGATAAAGTGAGACCTATTTTTCTAAATATAATCTTTGAGTCTGATTTTCAACTTTTACAAAGTGGGTGATTTCCTTTCGTTAAAAACATTCTTGAAAATAAAAGACAACACTTGAGTATGATCACCTTCATCATCATCTTGGTCCTAATAATGTCTCCTTTGGATTTTGTTGTCAACCATGTTTCATAAATCACTGAACTTTGTAACCTCAACAAATGAATTACTTATCAACAATTCTAAGCCTATGTGAGTTAAATCTTTGTAGGAAGCAAGAGTCATTGACAGAAAAAACCATGTAGTCCAAGAGTAGTGATTATGAAAACCTTATCCATCTTTCATATTCATATCTTCAAACTTTTTGGAATACAAAACAATTTCTTTCCTATAACCATTCCAAAAAATAATTAGAATAGTTCACACACAATATAATGATAATTTAATAGCTTACCCACAACTCCCCATTTTTTACATGCATCAATTGCAAAGATTTATGAAATAATTCATTCTCCCCCTTAAAAACACTATCCAAAGGTAAGATGAAATAGGGGACAGAAATACATACCTCAAACTTGATGAGAAAGAGGTTGGACACCCTTGTTCAACCTCAATGAAGAAAATGATTCCTTTGGTAAGGGTTTTGTGAATTTTTCATCAACTTATTCCGATCTTTGAATATCCTTCATATTCAATTCATTCTTCTACATATGATTTTTAATGAAATGATATTTGATATAAATATGTTTTTAATGAGAATGTTTAATTGGATTCTTGTTGATATTGATTATACTTTGATTTTTACAACCCAATAGAAATGGTAACTTCACTTCAACAAGTAAATATTTAAATTGAGTTTTCATCCACATAAGTTGAGCAGTGGCTTGAGTGGTAGTAACACACTTAGCTTCAGCTGTACTAAGAGTTACTGAATTATGTTTCATTGAATTACAAATAACAAAATTATTTCCCAAAAAGAATACTTCACCAGATGTTGATCTTATATCATCAACATTTCATTCCCAGCCAGCATCTGAATACCCAATAAAATCAATACTATCTTAGATGTAATACCTGATGCCAATGTTTTTTATGTCATTGATGTATCTGAGAATTTTTTTCTAGAAAATAAATGATATTCTTTTGTCTCACTCTAAAATATTGAACATAAGGTAATAGCATAAACAATTCCTGGTCTTGTGGTAGTCAAATATAAAAAACTTCCAATCATCTTTTGATACTCTTTGTCATCAAATTTGTTTCCTTATCCATCTTTACTCAACTAGGTTCCCACTAAAATAGGTGTGTAAACTGGTTTTAAATTTTCCATTCTAAACCTATTAAGAAGTTCCTTAGCATAATTTTCATGGGAAAGAAAAATTTATTTCTTTTTTACAAGATTTTTAACCCAAGAAAGTATTTAATTTCCCCCAGTATAGACATTTCAAATACCTTTTTCATTTCTTCAACAAATCTTTCATATCTATTTTCATTATTCCCAGCAAATATAACATTATCAATATGAATAATTACAATGAGTGAATACTCTTGATGTTCTTTGATATAAATATTACAATCATCTCTTCCCTTTTTTAAATTTATCTTCCTTGAGAAAGTATCAAATTTATAATGTCATGCTATTTGAGCTTGATTTATCCCATATAAAGTATTCTTTAATCTCAATACATAACTTTCTTCTTTCCCAACAACAAATCTACAATGTTGTTTAATGTAAACATCCTCATAAAG
The DNA here is from genome assembly GCA_963277665.1 of Viscum album. Lineage (NCBI taxonomy): Eukaryota > Viridiplantae > Streptophyta > Magnoliopsida > Santalales > Viscaceae > Viscum > Viscum album. The sequence continues at coordinate 165,566,497 of OY728149.1, forward strand.
ATCACCATTTAAGAATGAGGATTTAACTTCCATTTGAAAGATCTTGTAACCTTGTTGTGCAGCAATATAAAGAAATATTCTAATTATTTCCAATAATCTTACTGGTGAAAATGTTTCATCAAAATCAATAACTTCAATTCTTTAATACCCTTCGAAAAAAATCTATATTTGTTTCTTATCACTCTACCTTCTCCATTCAGCTTGTTCTATAAAACCCACTTTCTACCAATAATGTTTTTATTTTCAATATTGGGTATGAGTTCCCAGGTATCGTTCTTTCCAATCTGATCCAACACTTCTTTTATAGCTTGAAACCATTCGGGATACTCAAAATCTTCCTTCACATCATTCAGGTCCACTTTTGAATATAAAGATGTATGTGTAATGGCATTTGTTGTTCTTCTTATTTGAACCTTCTGATGTTGATCACCAATAATGTTCTATGCTTCAACTTTCTTTCTCAGCCTAGGATGAGATTTTTGAGTTTTTCCCCATCACTGGAAATAGTTGAGTCTGATTCTTCACATAAATTATGATGACTATTTGTATGTATCCGTATCAGAATTTTTTTCTTCATATATCTCATCTTCTTTGTCTATTTGAGCATGTTTTTCTTGCTTAGATATTTAAATTACTTTCACATCAATTGAATCAGCAATTATTTCTATTTTATTGTTAAAGAATCTATATCATATTCCTTCTAGATAATATCCAAGAAATGTTTCATCACCACCTTTCTTATCAAACTTTCCATCATTTCAACCTTTATTCTTTATAATACATAGGCTCCAAAAAACTCTAAAGTGTATTGAACTTGGATTTTTCCACACAAAAAATCGTATGGAGTCATATCTAATTGATGTCTATAGAAATAATGATTATGAATATAAATAATAGTACTCATGGCTTACCTTCAAAATCAATGAGAAAGACCATGTTCAAGTAACATAGTTCTTCCCATTTCCACCGAACTTATATTATTTCCTTCAGCAACCCCATTTTTTAGGACTATATGGGGAACTATACTCATGCCAAATTCCATTCTTATCATGATATATTTCAAAATATTCACTTTTTTATTCACCACTATTTTTTGTTCATAACTTATTCATTGAATACTCAAATTCCTTCTATTCATTCCTTCTAATACTTTCAAACATTTTCAAATAATCTAATTTATGTTTCATATACATAACAAAAGTAATGAAAGTAAAATCATCAATTAAAGTGATGATGTAATTATCTCCATTTTTTTATTGTTTTCTCAGTGTCCCACAAATATCGTAATGAAACAACTCCAAGGGTTTTCTTGAACAAATATCAATATTCTTATGCACTGAGTTTGTAATATTTCCTTTCTAAAAAATAATGGAACACCAATCTATTCTTCTTGGAAAATCATGAATGTATTGGACACTATCGCTTTTAGATAACTTTCCCATGTTTATTTGACACATGTGTCCTAGCCTTTATGCCACAATTTAGTCTCTTCCATCATACTCATGTAACAATAGTTTTGTATTTCACCAATGTGAAACAAATTTCCTTTTTTACATTGAATCTTGAAACAATCATTCCATATTCTTCACTTTTCACAAAAAAAACCAATATTTCCTAAAGATTTATTTGTTACCCTCATCACATAATTGTTAAATACTTAGAAATTTGTGTTTCATCCCATCACCATATAATGTTTTCTTGGATTTCATATTTTCTTTTCCATTGATGGCTTATCGAACACCATTTATTTTCAAAGATTCATCATTTTAAAATGTTACTTTTCCTTTTTTAAAATCTTTTACATTATTCAACAATTTCAAATATCCTATCATGTGAGAAGAAATCCACACTATCAAGAATATAAATTTATTATCCTTTTGTGGATTTCAATGTGATTACAATAACAATATCTTTTTCTTATTCTTTTAATTTATTTAATTTATTCTTTTGATAATTATTAAGAAACTTTTGTTGTGCCGAAAAAAAACAAGACATCCTTTTTCAATGTTTCAATGTTTCTCACACAATTCAAAAATAGTTTGGATGGTTTGGAATCTATTTTCAATCTTCACTCCAACCTTTTCAGATTTCTTTAAAAAAAAATTCTCAACATTCTTTTATTGAGGAGATTGACTCCCCCTCAACATTTTCCTTTCATAACCTGTGGAATAATAATAATGTTTTTCATTTAACCAACACATGTTTGTTATATTTATAAATCCACCATAATTCTATAAATAGATATAAAATGAGTATTATCCTCAGAAATTTTCATACTGACCGTGATTGTGAATACGTTTCTCAGCCACTTTCTTATCTTTCATTTTTGAGCCACCAACATTTTTCATATCAATCAAAGTCTTCCTTTTATTTTCTATTTTATCAAAACTATAAGTTTTTAAAACTTTTACAAAATTCAAAAATGTTTTAAAACATTATCAGACTCATGCTCCTTTGAGACTTCTAAATTCTCAACATTGTTGGTCTTGACCACGTAGATAAATTTTCCAAATTTCATCCTTTCAGTAACAATTTCATCTTTTTTCTCACCCTTTGAAGATAATTTTGGTAGATTCTTATCATGTTTCTCCTTACAAGAACTTTCACGAAATTCATCTCAAGATTTATTAAAACTTTTACATTTCTTTTTAGATTTAGAATGTTTTTTTAGAAAATTTACAACTCTTCTTATTTTTTCATTTAGCTTCACTTTTAGATAGTTATTACAATTATTTTCTTCTTCAATAGATTTTTTCAAATCATCAATATATTTCACCATATTCACTTTCTCATTCACAAAAAATTATTGATTACTTATTGAGGAACATTCATATTCCAACTTTTTGTTTTTCTTTTCAAGCCTTCTGATCTTTCCCAGAAATTGTTTCAAATCTTCTTTCAATGATGTTCAAGTTGGGTTTCTTCTTCTTCAGAACTACTTCTTCCAAATTCTTCATCATTCACTATTACAATAAAACTATTTTAAATACTATACTTGATATATTTTTCAGATTCAGCATCACTGCCTTATTCTGCTTCATCTTTAGATAAGAAACTTATTCTCTTTAATTTAAAGAGTTTCTCTTCTTTCCCTATTCAATACAAAATGCCTTTATCTCCATGTTTCTTCCATGGTCTTATTGGATTTATTTCTTCTTCATCATTATCCTCTTCTTTCTTTCTTCGAGGAAAATTATCCACAAAGTGACCAATGACTCCACATTTAAATATTTTCAAGGGAAGTTTACCTTTGTATTTCCCTATACCTCTTTTCATAGTTTTAGAAAACAAGGATAAAATATTATCAAAAAATTTACATACCTTGTTTTTAGAGTCAGAATAACATGATTAATATTCAATAAGAATATTCTTTGACATTTCTTTCTTATCATCCTTGAAATACATTTCTCTCTCAACTTTTGTTTTTATTTTCATAGTTTTCTCCCTTCTTATTTCATAAGTGATGAGAGTGCTATGAAAATCATCATGAGATAATCATTCTGGATATCTATATTCAAGTGAAGAAACTTTAAAATAAAACATTTCAGGTAGGATTACCATGATCTTTTCAACAACTGTAGAATCATCTAATTTTTCACTAAAACATATGATAGTGCTGACAATGTCCTTAAACCTAGTAAAGAAGTCCCCAACATATTCATAAAGACCCATCTTCATGTCTTCATACTTCAATATCCAGATTTTAAGTTTTGGATTCTTGACTTGTGTATTACCTTCTTATATGTTTTTTAATTTATCCCATATACCTTTGTCTATGGAAACACCTTTCACTCTCAAGATATCACTTTTAGAAAGTGATTATAATATAACATTATTCTCCCTTCCATCATTCACGAGATTCTTCTTATCAACAGATGTAGGGGGAGTTTTAAAATCAATAGGATAAAACCCATATATTGTAGCTTCAAGAAAATAATATTCAATATACATAAGATAAGGCACCATTCTATCTTTCCAAATATGATAATTCTTTCCATTGGAAACTAAAATAAATTTACTGTTCAAAAAATTCAAATTATCCATCAACTTCTCTTTAAAACATCAGCAAAGAATAAGTGAAGGGAACCTTCGGCTCTCATACCACTTGAAAGTGCCCAGTCAATGTATTTGTATCACAAAGAGGGGGAGGGGGTGAATTAGTGATATTTTTTCTTTTATGTTTCTTTACAATTGAAAAACCTTCACCTCCTGATAAAGATTCAGTTCCCTGCTGAAAACAATTCATACAAACATCCTCAGGAATACAAGTATTTACAAGGTTCACTATTCAATAAGAATATCTATGTCCTTGATATTATTTGGAAATAATCCAATACCATATAATCCTCTAGAAAAAAATACTTGGATTACAACAAGTAATATATACCCTTTCACTCGTGTAACACAATGTAAACAATCCAATAGTGCGTGTGCACCCTCATAGCATAATAGGGTCATACAATGTTTGTATAACAATATAGGTTACTTTTGCTTATTTTAAACTTCATAAATATATTCCTTTAAAAAAAATATTTACATACTTACCTAGAAGATTATAAGAACTTCCTAGAATTAGTTAAGGAAAAATCAGTCTGATTTTCCCAGTATGTTTTCACTAGTCTGATTCCTCCAAGTATGATTCTTCCCAGTATGATTATTCTCAGTACGATTCTCCCCAGTATAGAAAATATAACATTGACAGAATATGGTAGAGAAAATAAAACACCAATTCTATTCTGAGTATGAAAAACCCAACATGATTCTTCTAGTATTATTCTTCCCAATCCGGAAAAGCTCAATATAAAAATATATGTCATTGTATGAGTACGATCGATACAATTCATACCTCCTTCTTCCTCATCCTAGAAATACTCATATAGAAATACCAATTCATTTATCTAGCCTGATATGATGATCATCTGAATATGATTTCCAATAAGACTGTATTAATTAGTGGAATATGATAATCACGGAATACTATTGTCGGCTAGATACAACTTTCCAATCTTGTTTCTTCTCCTATCACTTATTTGTCAAAACTTTTTCTACAAAAACTAGGTATGAAAGATTCTTCCTCTCTATAAAAACTCAGAGATTCTCTATCTTCTAAAATGAATAGTACTTTAGTCAGAAATTATAAAGTACTTTCACCTTTTATAGGTGACCCACGAGATGTTTTTGGTGTGAATCCCAAAATCATTCCCGCTCACACAAATTCACCCAAATCTCAATTTACCCTAAAATATCAAGTGAATTTATGAATTTTTCAAATATTATCAAATATTATTGAATCTTTTTCAATTTTCACTCCTTCAATAATTCATTTCAATCACTAGTCTGATTTAAATTTCTGAACCAGATTTTCTAAAATTGATTTCTTCAAAACAATTCTTTGTATAAATTGAATATATAAATGAATAAAATTAATTCTCATGAAAATATGAATTTATATCAATACCCAATTGATATAAAGAGGTTATTATTCAAAAATTCATGATCTCCCTCAATAGCACATCAATTTATTTCTTCAGTAATTCTATTGACACACTTAAAAAATGAAAAAAGCAGTTCAAATCTTGACCCATTTTCTGAAGAAATTTGAGACAAAATTAGAGTTCATTTATCTCTTCCTTTAGAAAATAATTCAACCATATCAAATGGTTGACTATATTATTGATTGGTCTCTAGAAACAGCTTTTAACTTTAGCAACCAACTTTCTTTACAACTCAACTTGAGTACGATTTTCCAGAGTATGATCATTCTAAGTATGATTGGCTTGGATATTATCATCCTAATAATGATCATTCTGGATATAATCATTCTAGGTACTATCATTCTTAGTATGATATTTTTCTTCTTAATCCTGATTACAATATTCCAAAATTTATTTGGCTTGATTACTATCATGAACCCCCTTTTATTTCCATCTAAATAGGATTAATCTGAATATAATTGGTAGTATCTCTTTCTTTTCTTTAACTAGAATATGATCATTCTGGGTATGATTTGGAACACCTATTTCCCCCTTACTTACATCAAGATTGTATCAAAATTTCTTCAATAAATTTATAATTTATATAAAATACAAATTTAAAATGCATCATCACATTTACCATACCATATTTAGAGTGGATCCAATTACCATTTACTTCTAGAATGATTCTATCTCAATACAATATTCTCCCATATCAGACCCAAGGTGAGTTTGATCGGAACCTTGCAGCTTCATGTCATAAAGATGGAATTTCTAAAATAAAGTGAGTCTGATTTTTCTGAAAACAATATGTGAGTTCAATTTTCAACTTTTAAAAAGTTAGTTGATTTCCTTTAATCAAAAATTTTCTTGAAAACAAAAGACAACACTTGATTATGATCACCTTCATCATCATCTTGGTCCAAACAATTTATAACAACTAGCTCACCTAAAAACATGAAAAATGGTGAATACGTAAGATCTATACTAGAGAATAAAGATATCTAAATAGAAATCCTTGAATGTTGGACCCCATAGTGTAACCATATACTACCACACTAAAAAGAACATTTATTCGGCTCTTGAAATCCAATATCATGATCTAAACAACTTAATGGATCATTTATGTATATAAAAATAGAGAACCCATAAATCTTGAAGATCATGGATAATGAATCAAGAACTAGATATGGACCCAACCATAGGTGGTCTCTATACATAAATTATGTATCACACGTCATCCATGGCTTCGAGATCACCCAACATCAACTATACACAAAACCCACTTTGTGACTTCCTCGGCACCTTCTAATCCCAAAGACACTCTAGCTAGGGTTGACACTTAACATTTGGGGGTTTCAATCTTATAGATCACCCATTATCCCGTTAATCCCATAAAAAACACTGCCAAATAGAAGAATAGGGATTCAGATCATAAATCAAGGCCAATTCTTAATCCTAGGTTTCCCAATGGTATCCTCCTTAAACCAAGTTCATTGGTAGGAACTACCTAAAATGTTATGGGAAATATCCAACCCTGTGTGGGATGATCCAAAATCCAACCCACCGTCCAAAAAGATAAACTAGAAGTGTCAATCCACTATCATACAACCATACACAGAGCCTCTCTTAGAACCCTAGATTTACTCATCCACAAAGTATCCACTATGGGCTCTCCATGGCCCACCGGAAGTCGAAACAAAAACTCAAGGATCCCACAGTTCCTAGGGTCCGAAAGCAAAGTGACATCCAACTAGTGACTCCCCTGTTGTTCCCATTATCTTATACCATGATAATAAATAGATCCTAAAATTTCCTAAAGGACACAATAAGAAAATTAAACCCTATGAGGGTTCCATCATATCATTTAAATCATGGGAAACAACCAATGTATAAAATATACAAATAGTTAAAAAAATGCTCGAATGGGATTATAAAATAAAATAATAAAAAACATTACATTCACAATATTTTCATGAAAACTTCAAAGAAGGACCCTAAAAGGGCTCCACGGTATAATCCAATCCATGCCACAAAGGTATTCCCAACAACATAAAATTGAACCCACTGATCACTTGATTAGTAACCATACCACAATTTCATTCACAAAAGTCACCCAAACTCATATCAACATATAACTGAAACCTAGATGTAACCAGCATACCATATAGTCAACCTATCCCAATGGATCCAGTAGACTTGATCCTCAAACACAATGGTTAAACCTCAAATACTATAACCTTGAGAAATCGATCTCTTCATGCTGACAAAAAACATGATCTTCTCTAAGATACTACTTTATGACACCTTTTAAGATCTATATAATAGAACCATGTCCAAAACCATTCTAGGAACCACATTGCATGCCACTAATGAGCTCACAATTTTCACCTGAGCATCACTAATCACACCAAAACCCCCAAAAGTATTTTGAAACCAATCCTCAATGAAATATTCTTATTAAACTATATCCTTCCAAAAAACTATATTGAAGGACATTAATTACATAAAGGATTCCATCATCATTATTTATGTGGATAAATACTCAGAATACACTACTCAAAAGTCCAATTCTGACTTCAAGGTGAAAAACAGGTAAGACATGCCAATGCAGTAAAAAGAACATGGTGTGTACTTGGGGTACAAGGCATGTAACCCCATAGGACCTCCCAAATCATTTTCCTCGGGACACTTGTCATTTACTTTTCCAATGTACATGGTGTGTTCCTCCTAGTACATGACATGTACACTAAATGATGAACCATCCCAAGCAAGTCAACCCTACTCAATGTATACATCACTAAAATTTGTGGAATGTACCACCCGTACATGGCGTGTACCCCACATAAGGGTGACCATATACCCCTAGCATGGGTTATTTCCAAAAATATTACATAACCACTGGTCATGTACCTGGCATGATATCTAGCGTTATACCCTACAGGACCATGTCCCCCTAACACAACCTGAGTCACCAATACATAGAGTGTACCCCAAGTACACAGGATGAAATCCAAAAAAAACATATTCCTTGAAAATCATAATATATCCGTAGATCTAGGTGGAAACCACCGATGCTTCTCAATGAATTTTCCACCCGCAACCATCGGACTCTGATATGATCCTCCAATAAACCCTTAATGGAACCTCCACCATTTCCTTATCCCTCTTGTCTCCCTCTCTTGTCCATGCAACACTAAGGGCCCAAGGGGAATAAATGAGAATGAAAAGGGTAGAATGGGGAAAAGAAAAAGGAAAGAAGAGAAAGGGGTGAATAAAAATAATAATAATAATGGGGCATGGCCTCAGCCCTAACACCTGATGCAAGATTATGCCTCTCCTAGATAAACCCTCACTTCCAGACTCAACTGTGAATATGGAATCTCAATCTGATATTATTTTTAAAAGATATTAAATAATGGATGCACATGAATAAATTAAAATAGAATTAATTAGATATTAACTATTATGGGAAAATTCAAATAGTTTATATTTCTAAAAAAATCATTTCCTTTAATAAACACCCTTTATAGGACCAATAGAGTGGTTAGTTGAATTATCCAATATCGTCTTACTTGATAATTTACCATTTATCCCCTAAACACTCCTAAGAACATAAAGGTTCATATTTTCTTATAATTTTCACAACCAATAACAATGTGAAACAACACAATATCACACAATTAAGATCATTTATATAAATGGTGATAATAAACACCTAATCAGGGTAATCACCACACCCAGATTCCCATGCATCATGCCAAACCCACCCCAAAAAACCTTGTTATAGCTACCATAATGCACAATTAGTTGACTATAAGGAAGAAAAACAAAAAAACCCACCCTATCATATAACCGTAATTATATCACCACTCGATAGATCAAATGGATAATCACGTATCTCTGCATCGTAGGAATCGATTTGAGTAGAGAATCACAATAACAAACCTCTCTCACAAGATAAACCACAACATCACTAGATGGGTTCTATGTCTTGTCGTATATACCATCATCATAGGAAGAAATTTGAGGATGGTATAATAATAGACAACCTCTAACACACATTAAACCAAACTATCACTAGGTGGTTCCCATGGATGGTCATAATTTCCACTAGGAAAAAGTTACATGGAATCCAGAATCTCTATCAGTCTGAGCATAGATGATAAACATCATAATATGAGGAAAAGATAAATTGGTCAGTGTAACTAAATAACCCACTTATCCAGGGTCCATGTAACCACTTTATCTATACTTTTATCAATATAACATGATGAACATAGTAAAAATAGAAATCATAGTGCTTGATGTATCTCACAACTACCATCACATACATCTGGCTCACCTTATATCATATATCCTTACTAGTGAACTAATAATACAAAACTCATCACCTAACTCAAAGAACATCTAATCATCTATATAACCATAAAGGTTAATCTGTCTATACCAAAATTCATCCCAAAGGGTGAGACACACCAAAACTTCTTGTGTTCACATCTCACCCATGAAGGTCATCTACTATATTCATTAGACCAATCTCAGTCTTCAATCACTATCAAAATATTGTGTGCAATACTCTATGATGATCTCATATACCCTAGGCCCAACCCAACCCCAACATTAATAGTTGATTCTGTTTCTTCTTTCATTTCCTGCAATATCATTTGAGTCCCACTACCCATGAACCATGATCAACCAACCCCACTCACAGTATTAGGGATCCTAATTGTCAATCCATATGAACATATATTCCACCACACATACCCGGGTCCCAACTCATGTTTCCCTTAAGAGAATAAAGAACCCCTTCACATTTAGGAAAAACCACTTAATCACACTATATCTATACTCATGGGACTTATCCTACTTATATAGCACATCAAGACAAAGATCCACCCACAAGAGACTATTTCTCATCATGCATGACATGTGGACAATAACACCCATCAACCCTACATCTGAGACTCTCATATCTACTATAAAATTCATTGAAAATTAACATTGTATATCTATATCTCATCTCAATCCTAAATACCTATCTTAGGCTACCCATAAACTCAAATCACCATTAGGGACCTCTTGTTGAATTAAGCTTCTAGGAATTCAAAATAATAAAATGATAAAAAGGTAGAATTTATCCTACTAGAGATGGCTTAATTCCACACTATCTATTTACCTAGGGCACCCTATGTCCATATATATATTACCTAAATCCATATCTCTATGAATTCTTTTGAATTCATACAAAAAATCATATGGTTTGGTATTATTGGTAAAACTACCTCAAATAAGAAGTTATTCACATTCCATGCTCTGCCCATTCTTACCTAAGCCCACATCAATCCATGATAATGATCAGACCCCTATCTCAAACATGAATTCCAAAAAAATAATTATAAAATATTTATAATTAATTTAAAAACAATATTAAATGAGGCATAATCTCTTAAAACACACAAAAAAATCTCATATAGAAAAAAACTTGAGAAACAACAAGACAACGACTATTCTCATGCTTACATCACATCAGCAAACAAATTCTCCTTCACACTATCCCAATTCCACCATGATACACTAGAATTGATAACAAAACATATCCTAATGATACCGAAATCAATTACTATTGAGAATTAAAAAGACCGTGAAAAATTGGGGAAATCATATATAATGGTGTGGAATATTCTTGGATAGTCCTTCGTAATATTGAGTTTTAAGTTCATTCAGAAGAGTATTTCGTATTTTAAGAAGCAGTTGAAAATTTGTTTTAAAAATTGAAGAATTAATTTCAATTTTTTCATTTTTTTTTTTTAAATGATATGTTTTTAAATTAATCCAAATAATTTATAAATGTTTTTTGGATTTAAAAAATAATAATAAAACATTATATTAATTATTTATAACTATTTTATTGGAAAAATTAAATATTTTTAAGTTACTTATACCCTTATATAATACCTAACCACTGTATAAGTATATGTTGAATTTTTAAACTCTATTTAATTCTAAACCCATTTATAAATAAATTATATAAGGGTAATTACATTTTTATTTCATATGCATAAAGTTTAACATGAGCCACTATGTGCTATGTAGAGATCCTCCATAGCTCGCGTATAGGTTAGTATAGTTTTCAATGGCTGCGTAAAGGTATGACCTACCTCTTATAAGGGTATCCCAAGTCTCATGTAAGGGTAGCCCGGTTTTTTAAATAGGCTATGTGTGGGTCCATGAGAGTTTCTCCAATCGTTGTAAGGGTCATTCCCATATCATGTAATTATTACGATGAATTATATTAAGTTTCATAAGGGTAAATGTGACATCCTTAATCCTGCATAATGGTCTATCTAATTTTCCAATACCTAAATGAAGGTAAGTATATGCATTAGTATAAAACTAATCTTCCCTTATATAGTGTGTATGCATCATGTAGTGGGTAACATTATTTTCATAAAAATCATATTTTTCCTCCATAGTGTGACCGTAAGAAACATTTAATGAAAATTAAGGAATTTATTATATAAATTTGATTATTTTGTATATGTTAACTGTATTAATTGAAAACCTTTAACATTTCTTAAATTTATAGGATTTAAATGAGTCTGTTATGGTAATTTAAATCAAACCGAATTAGAATATAAATAAATTAGAATTAAAAATTGTTTTAAATGGTAAATTCTATGTCACCTTCAATAGTTTCAAAAATCATATTCCTCTTCCTCAATTATAATTTCTATATTTATTAATTTCTATACAATTCAAAAGCTCTAACATTGGAGTCATGTAACCCACATGTTGGTTCAATCTCTACTTGTGGATTCCAGGTCGGTGTGAATCATCCTTCTTTGTCATATTTTTTTGCTACAATGCGAAATATCATTCTTCTATGTATATGGGATCAAATTTCAATATTTATTTCATATTATATGTGATATATCTTGTATTTGTTTCCTTTTTGATGGATGGTAAGTGTTGGCGAAATTATGATGATTGGATAGAAGTAATGAAATTGATAGGTAAGGGGAGATATCGCATCTGATTTAATTTATTTAATGATATGTTTTATACATGATTGTGTTCTAGATGTTCTTGGCTATGATATTTTTTGATGTTATGAATATGTTATAGATTTTTGAAAAAAAAATGTCGAAATAACCTCACATAAAAATGATAAAATTCTAAAACATGGTAATTGAACTAGATGTGTGTGTATAAGGAATTGTTGTGTTTCACCTATTCGTGTGATGTTGATTAACGTGATGGTATGTGTAATGGATATAAATATATGTGTGTTTGTTTGTTGATTTTTTTCTTCTGGGTATATGGGGGTGATGTGTGATGTGGGAACACATAGTTGATATGAGAATGGTTGATGGATTTGTGAGGTTTCTTTATAGCTGACTGGTAGTAATAGAATGCTTAATAGGTGGTGAGTTCTAATTAAATAAACATAGGATGGTGTAAATGGATTAAGGATAGATATAAATTAATGCTAAATAGGATGATTTTGATAAATTTGAATATGGAAACATAATCAATTATTGTTAAAATAGTTGTTAATTGATATAATTGAATAAGAATTATAAAATTGATGTGTTTTTGTGTACTTAGTAACTATTTCAGGATGGGTTGATTGTATTTTGGTAGTGAGGATCACGTGAAATCATGGTGATGGAGAGGTTTTAGTAGTTAGTTGGTTTGGTTGTGTGGAACTGTATATTGGGCTTATCTGTAACTATTATATATTGTATTTTAATGGTGATTTCTATATGCACCCCACCAAGGTCATGTGTATACACTGATACCAAAGGGTTTTGGATTCTAGTTGTTTTACCCAAACATTTATGTTTGTGAGGATAGATGGCGGGATATCCCTTATCCCCCACTATCTCTTTATATTCGATGAGGTTATTATGCATGGGTTGTGATTCCTTGTGGTTAAAGTTAAATGGAGGTTATATTTTATAATAGAATGATGTGACTCATAGAAGGGGTCATTCATGGTAGTAGGAGGGAATGAGGTTGATGTCCTTAATATTATTAATACCCTACTATTACTGTTTATGGTAGTGGTGAAGGAATAATGTGGATGTGATGGTTGTATCATGTGGTATGATTATGATGAGGATTATAATGGCTATAGAATAACGGTTATTTAAGGGATAGGATTTCTAAGACATATGATGTTATAGTGTGACACTGGTAAATAAATAAATAATGGGTGTAGGGTAACCTTTTATCTATATGATTCTTTTATATTATTATACATTGATGTGTTATTTGGAGAGTGATCCTTGTGAGGTTGGTAACTAGTTGACCAGATAGGTGCCTATTGATTATGTTATTTGTTTACTTGTTTATTTGTATGTTCTTCTCATATTTTCTCAATGTTCCTTAAGAAGGATCCTATTGAGTATACATGACATGATAACCAATGTATATATTAACTATTTTTTAGGTTTTCAAGGGATATTGAGAACTAATATGGAAACTATTAGCATGGGAGTTGGAGCTGTTTTTGAGTTACTATCATATGATTTCCTTTGGTTCATTACTTTGATACTTTTATTTGTATTCATATTATAATACATGAATTTTTCGATATTTTGGGTTATGCCTCTTACTTACATTATATATTTTTTTTGATATCCTATCTCCCAATCATACTTTTTTCTATTGGGGGTAATGCCTATAAAATGTTTCACTTTCTTTATACTATCAGTGCTAGTCACAAACCCATGGCCTACTAGAGGCGGGACTCAGGGGTTATTATCTCTGTTTATGTATTTTTATTCTAGTAGGGGTACCATTGGAGAGCGGGGGCATGATAGATCAGTATCATAGGTTTAGGTTGAGATATTTGATGATGTTTGGAGTTTTTTATTGTGAGGGTTTCATGGTTTTAGTAGCGAAATAGTGCCAGATATGCTTGGAGCATGACATAGACCAGGGGGACCAATAAAGAAATGGGATTTATGGCCCCATATAATATAATGTGATGAATTTTAGCCTACTCAATGACCAAGTAAGGCGGTCCCTCATATAAGGTAATGACCTAAGATAGGTACATGCATCCTGATTATTTTTTCTTGAGATTGAACAATGTAATTTTGGGAAGTTAAAAGTGAATTTAATAAAATAAATATTAAATTTTATGTTCATTTATCTGATTATTCACATGATTTAGTTTTTAATGACCTTTCATTGTTTGTTTAATTGGTCAAATAGCCTAAATAATGGGAGTAAAACTATAATTAATTGGTATGAACTATATTTCTAAACCTTTTGTAACTTGAATATGTTATTCTCTTTCCAATTATAATATGCTCCATTATAAATTGAATTTTTTCCCCAACTTTAAAGTGAAAAGCATGTTGACATATATTTTGAATGTTCATACTAGTTACTAGAGAATTTCTAATGTATTTTTCATTAAATATTTTTTTCCTTTTAGAACCACTATAAAAATGTTACCTTAAGTATATTTTATACTATAATTTTGAAATGAATTATTTTGAGATGATGATTAAGAGTATTTTTGTACCCATATAAGTTGATATACAATCCATATTTTTTATTTTTTATTCATGTGTTATGGATTAAATGTAAAATTTGGTTTTGTTAATTTAAATTCTTATATTCATGATGACAAACCATCTTGACTATTGATCAATCATTTAAATTTGAAAACATTAACATGAATAAATTTACCATTCATTTTCTTATGTATATAGTTGTGTAGTATTAATCCTTTTATACGTGTTATGTATATTTTTGAAAAAAATTTTCATGGACTGAACTTTTATGTCATTGGTTTATGAATTATAAATAATGAAAAACATATTCAATAATTACCATTAACAATTTGAACATTTTCCAAATCAATAAATTTGTCTCATCTTCCGAGCATGGTTATTATAATTTGATTACCCTATTGTTTATACATATATATTGAATGTCAAAATGAGAAATATTTGTCTTTTGTTACCAAATTATTGTGGATATATTTCATGTACATGTTAGGAATTTATTATAATTATAGAGTTTATTTGTTTTAAATTCATGGAAAATGATAATCATGATCTGTTGTAACCTGATAAATCTTGAAACTAATTTAATAATTGAAATTATTCTTCCCAATAATGATTAAAAATTTTATTTCTGAAATAATTATGCCTTGTATATTAATACATGAGTAGTTTTTTATAGGGATAATATCTAGAGTTGAATAAAAATGTGGTACCTGTGAAATATGAGGTATATGTATATCGAGCATGTATAATGTTTAGTATATCCTAATTATAATAATAAAAACATGTCATTTTATGATCATTATTTATTAAAATATGGAAAACAATTGCCATTATTTTAGTGTATAGAAAAGTTTTCCTGGGAAATTTAATTTTTAAAGAATTATTAGTTTGAGCATAATAATCATGACATATATTAATACAACATGTAATTTTTTAATTCTTTGATTTAGGAGCACGTTTTATTTTGTGAATTATAAAATCATGATGTATATGTAAAGGTTATTTTAATTGAGCACAAGAACCTATAATGTAAAAATTTTCATATGAATTTGGAAGTGATTTTCCTTAGTAATAAGATGATCATATGATGTATTTTTTTAAAATGTTAAGAATGATGCATGAGATGCTACATGTGTAGTTTTTATTTGGTTGGAAACCTGTTTCCCTTGAGATACAGTGGTTAGCCTAAGTATATTGAGCTTTATTTTTATTACCTCAACATATATTTTTTTTGTCTTTAACATGTTTTCATTTTAGAATTATTAAATATAAGGCAAGATGTTTCCCTAGAAATAACATGGAAATATTTATTATTTCTTATTATTTAATTATTTATGGATTTCATAATTTATGTTTTGTTATGACTTTATGAAAACATGTTTTTGAATGATAATTTTTTCTTTTAATGGCTATTTAAGTATAATTTGTTTTGTAATTAAGACTAAGTCATAAATAATTTATATTTCTTAACTTGGAAAATTGTGTGATTTTTGAGATGATATATCTTTCTATTGAGGACATGTATCCCTGCAATAATAATTCATTTGTGTTATGGTTGTATTTATGGAATCACCAACCTCCAAAAAAAATTCCATCACTTAATTCCTATAAAGAAAAAAAATTGGAAAATATTGTAATTTATGAAAATAATCATTCTTACCATGCCTAAATTAATATAAATGATGTTATATAAGTGTTTGAATGTTATATTAATGATTTGATTTGTTATTATTGATACCATGATAGTGGTTGGTATTATTTATTAAAGAATATTAATAGTAGGGAACCCTTTCCCCGTTAAGATGCATTATATTGTTACACGTTTCAAAACTGTGTGAGTAAGTCTGTGGCCTAAAAGAGGACAATAACACGGTGTGGTGGATGGGTTTTTTTGTACTTGAGGAATCACTATTTATATTGATATAATTTCTTGTGTTGGTTAAGAAATGTTATGGGATTTAAATTTAAAACACTTAGATGTAGTGAAATTATGTAGAGGTAAATGTAAATTAAAACATTAAAAGATATTTCATGAGTGTACTCCTAGTAAATAATGTTTTTTTAGAAAACATAACAAAAATTAAAACTGGATAAAGGGGAATGTTCAAGACTTAGTTACTATTTGTGGTGAATTTCATATGTTAAATTCATCTCTCCAATTTTTATGTAATGTGAATTCATACTAAATTGTTAATGGTCATTATTGAGTTGTGTTAGTTCAATAAAAAAAATTTATTAAAGAATGTAACTTTTATATAAATATAATATATCATGAAAATAATATTAAGTAAGAAATGATAGATATCATTCTTTGAGTGTTTTAAATTTCTCACCATTATCAATTGTTTAAACATGAAGCATGGTTCAGTTTTGAATTATAGTAGTGGGGATTAATTAAATTATATGTTACAAAATAAATTAAATTGATTAATTTATTGAAAAGTTTGATTTGTTTAATTAGTAATGGAATTTTTTTTTGGAACAGAAAAAAATACATTGAGTATTTCATACTTGGATGTTTTATTCATTTTGTTAACAGTATTTAATGAGACCCACTTGGAAATTTTTTCTGTAAAAACACGTTTTCTTAAATAAAAAGAAAGTATTTTATGAATGTTTCATGTATTTATTTTAAATTATTTAAATTGTAGTGGAAGTGTTTTTATAAATATTATTGTGATAAATACCTTGCTATAAATAAGGATTAAAAAATTTTCATTTATAGTTTTTATAACCTAAAATAATTTTTTATAGAATAGACTTTGTGAAAAGTTTTTGTTAGCATACATTTGAATTTAACTTGTTTTAATATGAAATTCTATAATATATTTATAGAATGTAATGAATCATATGAGAAGAGAGTTTATATTTTGAACAACTTAGACAACAAGATTTAGTGATATGTTGTATGTAGTATATCTCAGTTTTTTAATAAATGTTTCTCCAACAACTCTATTCTATGAGGTTCATGACATGTTAAGCATGATAAATGTAGATAAGGAATATATATATTTTCAATTAATCACATGACTAAGTGAAGTTATTGAAGTGATGGATTTAATAATGTTTTCTATTATATTAATTCATATGATTTTTGTTTAAATAAATGTGATATGATAAACTCAGACATTTTTTCCTTCTATAATGTTTATCTAATTAATATACATTGAATGAATGGTTTGTTTTGGATATCTATATAGCCTTTGATGTAGTTATGTGATCTTACTTGGGATTGAGAGCCGTAGATATGTGCTAGATATTTTGAATTATTTAATGGTTGATTTTGTTTTTAGATGAAATATATGATCCCATGTTTCATTAAGAGATTGATCATCCTACTTGGTGTAATATTTTATTAATATCCATACTTATTTTGAGAGGTTTCTCCCATAATATATTTTTTTGAGATTTATTTCAGATGATGTGATGTTATGAAATTTGTTACTCCTTTGTAGTTATTATATCTATAATATAATGAGATCCTTGGGAGGTATGTCATGATGTCGTTAAATTATCTCCCTTCCATCACTCTCATTCCATTTTTGTTTTAATTCTCAGTGATGATAAATGTTTGATAGATATCTAATTTAACGATTCAGAATATTGTTGAGCCTTCCTTTTCCATTCTATATTTGTCGATAGTTTGGAAGAGTTTTTCGTATTTTAAGTAGTTTTTAAATGGTATTAAAATTTAGGAATTAATTTCAATGTTTTAAAAGTATATTTAGAAATTAATTTGGGTACTTTTTAAATGATTATAATATTTTAGAAGTATTTTTAAATTTTAATAAAACCTTATCATAATTATTTTTAATTTTTTTCAAGTGAAGATTAAATATTTTTAAATTTACTTTCACCCTTACACATGACCCTAATTCAGAGTAAGGGTATATTGTTTTTTAAACAATGAAAAAATATATAATCATTTTTAAACTAGTTTTATAATGGTAATTACCTTTTTCTTTTAAGTGTGTAATGGAAAACAGGAGCCTCTATACAATGTATAAAGGTCCTTCACAAAACCTATAAGTGTATATCCTTGTTTACAAAGGTAGTGTAAAGGTATGAACTACCTCAAATAAGGGTATCCTGAGTCTCACATAAGTGTATCCATGTTTTTAAACAAGATATAGAATTTTCTTTGAGAGTTTATCAAACTTGCATATGGTCTTTCATATCTCACATAAAGGTCAGGCTAAATTCTATTGAGTAGCATAAGGGTGCCTTTGAATTCCATGAGCTTGTGTAAGTTTCCATATGATATTATATTATACATTTAAGAGTAATCATCCTCAAAATGGTAAAACCTATTTATACTTATACAACATGTATTTTTCCCATGAGGGTATCTATCTTTTCTTAAAAATTATAGTTTTCCACCCTAGTTCAACCTTTAAGTGTAATTATAAATATAAATAATAATTTAATATATAAATTTATTGGTATTGAATATGGTAAGTGTTTTAAATGAATAACTTTTACCTTTATTAAATTATGAATATTTAAATGTTTATTTAATGGAAATTAACATCAAACTGAATTAAATGAGAATTAAATAGGAATAATGAGCTATTTTAAATGGAAAATTTGATAATTTTTCAATATTTTTAGGGATCTATTTCCACTTCATGTCTAGATAAGCCAAAATCTCTCTCATTGGATTATTAAAACCATCCTTTCCGTTCAATCTCTACTTGTGGAGTAAAGGCATGTATGAAACTTCATTCTCTCTCTTTTTTTGGTGTAGTGTGAAATCTACTTCTTCACCTAGTAGGGTATCCAATTTATCTCTTTATTTTATTTGTATATTTGATATTATATTGTTGACCTCACCTATTTTGATAACCTCAATTATTCCTTAATATGCTGATAATCCCAAATAATGTTCATTTATATACTATCCAGTTGATAATAATATTGGAATAGTCATTGGAATATATTAATCAATGTTTATCTATGTTTTAACACTAACTCAGTCTGGATATATTTTGCATAGAACAGACAAGTTCTAAGTCTACTGGTATGCCCATAGCCACTAATACAGACAAACAGACAGATCTACTGGTACTTAGTCTACTGATAGACAAAGGTCACTGATATGCAGAGCTACTGGTAAGCATTTGTCACTGATAGATTCAATCTACCGATAGAAGCAGAGCTACTGTCAGAATAAGTCTACCGATATACACTTAATCACTAGTACAAAACGAAGCTACCGATAGAACAATTCTACCAATACACAGACATATACTGATAAACAAATAGCTACTGATAAGAGCTACCATTACATAAAAGTTCACCGATAGAGAGCCTATGACACTCAGTCTACCGATACAGACAAGTTACCGATATATGAAAGCCTACTGGTATGCGTGTCACTGATAATAAAGATACTGATATATGAAGTCTACCGATATAAGGAACTTCCGCTACCGATAGAAGAGTGAGTTACTGTTACAGATAGCTGCTGATAGAAGAACTACCGATAGAGTACGTTCACCAATATAAAGGATCTATTGTTGCAATCAAGCTACTGATACATGGAGATATAGTTACCAATACATGGATCTACCGATACAAGATTAAAGAGCTACTGATAGGATCTCACTGCTATACAAAGTCAACCGTTACATATCTACCGACATAAGCTACTGATGAAAGACTACCAGTCTTACTTCTCTAACTCTATACTTTTTCAATATTATTTAAATATTACTAACGGTCATATTTGATGATTTTAATGCAATTAATGTTATTTAATGATAGTTTTTGGCATGTCAGGAAACCGTACCTCGTACCTATGAAAAGGAAATCATTCCTACTACCAGAGCTCGTGGAATAAAAAGGAATATTGATCTGTAGTAAAGAAAGTGGTTAAGACATACACAGATGTGCACATAGAGAGATAATAATTCCATGCATGCACATACATGAAAAGAAGAACACACAAGGAACTTGTAGAACTCTCATACTCACCAAGAACAGAAGTTCAAAGAATAAGTTCAAGTGATACAAGGATTGCACATACTCGAGCTGAACACCTACACTGGAAGTGAAGAAGGAGAACCACGACACTCTTTTTTCTTGACAAAAACCAGAGAATGGCTCAGAGATTCATTCACATCAAACCAAAGAGTCTAGAGCTCCACTCACAACGCGTAGAGCATTCTAAACTCTTCTACATCTGTTTAGCTCTATTGTGTTTCCTTCATTTACATTTTGAGCAGTGTGTGCTCTGTTTACACACACTGACTCCTGTGCTGAACTGGAGGATTTCTAAATCCTCACCCACAACTTTCATAACTCATTTTTGTCCCAATGTGGATAGTGGTAGAGGTCAAGTAGGACCTGGACAGCCAGTGTGTTGTTGTCTTTGTTTTCCCACGAAGAACAGTCGTAGAGGTCTTAGGACCTGAATAGTCTTGTACTATTGTTTACCCCGATCCAGGGTGTGGATAAACATTTATATAAATTGTTTGAGAGGAATAAGTCTCGGCTTGATATTGAACCTCTTGGTTACATCTGTTGTGCATCTTAAATCAAGTTTAAAGTATAATATATATTTTATATTCTGCTACTAATTACTTTGAAATACAATTTGTTTTAAAGTTAGTTTTATTATTATATTCGCAAGTGTTTATACTTATTTTGAATCAATAAGTTAGTTTCAAAAGCTAATTTAATCTTGATATTAAATTAACTGAGACCTAATCAATATTTGAGAAGCTAATTGATCATTTACAATCTGTATAAATTCACTACAGTTTAAATTGTTTTTAAATTGGGGGATTTTTAATAGAAATATTTTTAAACAGAAATTTTAATTGGAACTCAATTCACCCCCCTCTTGAGTGTCCACTCCAACCAACATTTGGTATCAGCGGTTTTTTGTTTTTTGTTAAAGGATTTCAAAATACTCTGTTTTTTCAACTGTGATTTTAGTTGCATCTTTAAAGATCTTAAATTTCTGTTAGTTCTAAATTTTATTGCTTTAAATCTATTTTCTAAAATCTAACTATGGATAATAGACTAGAGGGTGCTGCTACTAATAGGCCACCTTTCTTCAATGGTACCAACTATGCCCAGCGGAAGCTGAAAATGAAAATACATTTGGAAAGTATGGGTTTTGACATTTGGACAACTATAGAGTCTCAATATAAAATTCCAGAAACTAAAAGAAAAAATTGGGATGAACCTACTAAGACAGCTTACAATAATAATTTTAAAGCTATGAATGCTTCGTATTGTGCATTAGAAGATGAGTAATTTAATAGAATATATGCCTGTAAAACAGCTTATGAAGTTTGGGATACTTTAGGTGTTTCTCATGAGGGAACAACTAATGTTAAGGAAATGAGATTGAATACATATACTATTAAATATGAAAATTTTAAAATGAAGACTGATGAACCTATTTCTATTATGTATCTCATATTCAATGAGATAGTCAATACAATGAGTTCACTTGGTAAAGCTATTCCATCAAAGGAACAAATTATGAGGATACTGAGATGTTTTCCAAATAGATGGAGAGGCACATTTCTTTTAATAAGAGAGTCATGTGACATTGGTTCTCTGCCTGTCAAAGAGCTTATTGGTAAGCTTATGATGTATGAGGAAGAACTCAAGGTGAATAAGGAGGAAGATGATGAACAAAAAAGTAAGTCAGTGGGCTTTAAAACATCTGCTTTAAAGAACAAGGTTAAGGAGAAGATTCACATACATACTGATAGCTCAACAAGTGAATGTTCGGATTCTGATAGTGATGCTGAAATGGCTCAGATAGCCAGAAGGTTTAAGAAATTTTATAGGAAAAAGAAGTTCTTTAGAAAATAAAATTTCAAAGGAAAGTATGACAGTAAGGGTTATTGGAATAAGGACTGGAAAAATACTGATAAAAGTGATGAATTTGACTGCTATGAATGAAAGAGAAAAGGTCACATTAAAGCTGATTGTCAAAAATTGATGTTCAAGAAGAAACGTGACTACAAGGACAACAAGTAAAAGAATGCTATGAAAGATACCTGGAGTGCTTCAGAAGAGAACACAAGTGAATCTAATGTTTCTGATTCTGAAAATAATCGTGCCAACATGTGTTTCATGACAAATACTTCTGAGGTACCTATTTCCCCTATGCTGAATGATTATTATTCTGGAAATGAAAGTAGTGATGATAATATGACTAAAGCTGAATTATTTGAAGATTGAAATATGCTTAAAGAAACATGTAATGAATTTAAGGACAAGTATAAAGCCTTAAAAACAGCATGCTTTGACCAGCTCTGTTAAATATTTACTTGATATATAAAAGGAGAAAAATTCTCAACTGTTAAAGGAAAATACTGAACTGAAAATGTCAAATGAGAAACATAGAAAGGACTTAGAGAAATTCACAAATGGAAAAGACACTCTAACTAAAATGATAGGAAAGTAAGTGGCACCAAAGTATGCTACTGGAATAGGGCACCAGCCTGGAAAAAGACAGTTTACTAGGACTAGATTTATTCCTAAATCTGGACAGAATTATGCTAGTTCAAGTTTTGGAAACTCATATGCCTCAACTAGTTATTCACACAGTTATAGATCAAATAGAGTTTACTTTTCAAATTATATTGATTCTGTGACATATATGAGACCCATAAGAAAAATTTGGGTACCAAAATCTTTGATTGCTAACCTATCTAGACCCAAGAAGATCTAGGTACCAAAATCATATTCCATCTAAAATTGTTTTGTAGGAAACTTGTTTGAAGAGTTACCATAAGAAGATATGGTACATGGAAAGTGGGTGTTCAAGGCATATGTCTAGGGATTACTCATGCTTCAAGAGCTTAATCAAGATTAATGGAGGCCATGTCACCCTTGGTGATAATTTTAAAGGAAATATCATCAGCCTAGGCCATATTGGTAACACTAATTCGGTTTTAATTTCTAAAGTGTTATTTTTTGATGGACTTAAATATAATCTGTTAAGTATTTCACAATTTTTTGATGATGGTTTTAATGTTAAATTTGAAAATTATTCTTGTAATTTTTTTAACTCTAAAAATGTTTTAGTATTTTCTGCTATGATAAATGAAAATGTTTATGTTGTTGATTTGAATTCTTTAGCTAAACAAAATGTTACTTGTTTAAATGATTTTCATAAAGAATCTTGTATATGGCACAGAATATTAGGACACTGCAATATATACTCACTTATAAAACTGACTAGGAAAAACTTAGTTAGAGACCTACCTCAATTACAATTCCCAAATGAAAAAGTTTGTAATCCCTGTCAAAATGGAAAGCAACATAAAGTTTATTTTAAATCAAAGAAAGAAGTTTTAACTTCTCAACATCTCGAGTTGGTTCACATAGACTTATTTAGACCATCTAGGGTTTCTATTTTAAATGGGAAGCACTATGTCTATGTTCTAGTAGATGACTTTTCTAGATATACTTGGGTATACTACTTAACTCACAAAAGTGAAGTTTGTTCCTACTTTATTAAATATTCCAAGTCTGTAGAGAACCTTAGTGGACTTAATATTAAGACCCTAAGAAGTGATCATGGCCGTGAGTTTGAGAACCATGAGTTTGAATCTTATTTCTCACACAATGGCTATAATCATAACTTTTCTACCCCTAGAACACCCCGGTAGAATGGTGTAATAGAAAGAAGGAATAGAACCCTTCAAGAAATTTCTAGAACCATGCTCAATGAATATGATCTACCTATTTATTTTTGGGCTGAAGCTGTAAATACAGCTTGTTATATTATTAATAGAGTCTTTATTAGACCTATTCTTAAGAATAAACCCTATGAATTGTGGAATAATAGGAAACCTAAAGTTAGTTACTTTAGAGTCTTTGGATGAAAAGTATTTATCCTCAATACTAAGGATAATCTGGATAATTTTGCTTCTAAGAGTGATGAAGGAATATTTCTAGGATATTCTATCTCTAGAAAATCCTATAGAGTATTTAATAAGAGAACCAAATGTGTGGAAGAATGTGTTCACATCAATTTTGATGAGACTGACCCACATGATCCTAAGTCTTCTCTTGAAAATCTCGAAGAAGATTTTTCTGTTCTTAACCTCAGTGATAAAAACAATGAACCTTCTTTTAAGACATCCAGCTCTGGAAACTTTCCAGAACTTGATTCTGTTAGACCCGAACCTACTGATGAACCTGAAATTTCTAGTCCTACCTTTACTAGATCAACTAGGATTCTAAAGAATCATCCTTTAGATGTTTTTGTTGGTAATAAATATAGAGGGACACATACTAGAGATTCTCTAAGAAACCAGGTTGAACATCAATCTTTTCTTACACAGTTAGAACCTAAAAATATCAATGATGTAATAAATGATGAATTTTGGGTAATAGATATGCAAGAAGAATTGAATCAATTTGAAAGAAACAAAATCTAGGAATTAGTTGATAGACCTAAGGACACTTTGACCATAGGCACTAAATGGGTTTTTAGAAATAATTTTGATGAGTCAGGAAACATAGTTAGAAACAAAGCTAGGCTAGTTGCACAAGGTTATAGTCAAGAGTAAGGAATAGACTATGAGGAAACCTTTGTACCTGTAGCTATATTAGAAGCCATTAGGATTCTGCATGCCTATGCTTCTCATCTGAATTTCAAGTTATATCAAATGGATGTTAAAAGTGCTTTTCTAAATGTTTTTATTGTTGAAGATGTTTTTTTTTTTGAACAACCACCTATATTTACTATTCCTCATTTTCCAAATCGAGTTTTCAAACTATCTAAAGCTTTATATGGTTTAAAACAAGCTCCAAGATCTTGGTATGATAGACTTAGTAATTTTTTTATTTTAAAAGGTTTTACTAAAGGGATTGAAGATCCAACTCTTTTTATTAAAATAATTTCTAAAGATGCTTTGATAGTACAAATCTATATTGATGATATTATTTTTGGATCTTAAAAACGGTATTTATGTATTGATTTTTCAAAGAATATGCAAAATTAATTTGAAATGAGTTTAATGGGAGAACTCAAATATTTTCTTGGATTTCTAGTCTTTCAAAATGAAAATGGTATTATCTTGAATCAAAGTAAGTATACAAAAGATCTTTTAAAACATTTTGGTTTGGATAGTATTAAGGAAAGTGATACACCTATGAGTACTGTTTGTAAATTGGATGTAGATGAAACTGGGAAACCAGTGGATCAAACCAATTACAAAGGTATGATTGGGAGTCTACTTTACCTTACTGATAGTTGACCAGATATTATGTTTAGTGTGTGTATGTGTTCAAGATTTTTAGCTAATTATAAAGAATCTCATTTGCTTGTTGTTAAAAGAATTTTCAAGTATCTTAAACATACTGCAAACTTCGGACTATTTTATATCTTTTGATTTAATTAGTTATTCAGATGCTGAATTTACTGGTTGCAAGTTAGATAGAAAAAGCACCTCTAGAACATGTCATTTATTAGGAAAGTCATTAGTATCTTGGTGTAGTAAGAAACAAAATTTAGTTGCTTTTTCTACTGCTGAAGCAGAGTATATAGCTGCTAGTAGTTGCTGTGCACAAATTTTGTGGATGAAACACACTCTTTTGGACAATGGATATGATTTTAAGCATGTTTCAATAAACTGTGATAACACCAGTGCAATTAATATCTCAAAGAACCTTGTGTCTCACTCTAGAACCAAACACATTGATGTAAGGCACCATTTATTTAGAGATCATTACCAAAAAGGTGATATTACTCTTGAATTTATAGGTACTGAACATCAATTAGCTAACATTTTCACCAAACCCTTAAGTTCGGATAGGTTAAGTTACATTAGACATGAGTTAGGAATGATAGACTTTTTTTAGTGAACCTCACCGTTAGACCTCACTGTTAGTGAACCTCACCGTTAGACCTCACTGATAGACCTCAGTGTTACACCTCACTGATAGGCCTCACCGTTAGACCTCACTGATAGACCTCACCGTTAGACCTCACTGATAGACCTCACTGTTACACCTCACTGGTAGACCTCACTGTTAAACCTCACTGATATACCTCACCGGTATGAAACCTCACTAATATACCTCCCTGGTATGGACCTCGCCGTTAGTGGACCTCAATGATAGATAAACCTCACTATTAGGAATTCTCACCAGTATACCATACCGTTAAGTATGCATTGTTTTAAACTTCTATCTGCTTCCAGAATTTGTATCGTTTATAATTTAATTATTTTAATCATTTATTTTATGATTACTAAATGATAAAATGGATACCTAGTTACTTTTCAATCCATTGAATCCTTTCTTTACCCTTAAGACTTTGCTCCCGAATCTCGCAAAAACCCTAAGTTCCTCAAACCCGAGATGGAAAAGACCAAAATGCCTTCTGTTAGAGATGATGTTGATGAGGCGAATGTGAAGAAGAAGAAGTCAGAACCAGAGACAAGTGGTGGTACTAGTAGGACAAGGTCGGGGAGGTGACCAGTGAACCCGCATTTGCAAAATAGGGATATTGTGATCGAGAAAGAGATATGTGCGGAATGGCTGGTGTCTAGTATATAGTTAGTACTAGAAGTGCTAGAAGATCATAAGTGGATTAAATGCTTCTCAAATAATAATGGTCCCTAATACCCAAAGTTAGTGAAGCAGTTCTATGAGTTTGTGAGCTTTGAGAAATCAGAATAGGAGAACTGAATGATTTCTTTCATGAATAGCAAGGAGATATCTTTTTCATCTACTGAGTGGGATGAGTACCGGAGAGTACCACATGAAGGAGCTTATAGATATTCATCAAAGACAGTACCACCTACTAGTAATATCTTTGACTATGAGACTGCCTTAGTGGAGCTCACTGGTAGTGGAAAGCAAAGGAAGGTAGTGGCTACTGAAATGGATGGAGAGAATAGATTGTTGTTCAAGTTTGTGCAACATGTGCTAAGCCCAAGGAGAGGAGATTTTTCCAATCTCAAATATCAGGATATCTATCTGTTACATCTCTTAAGACATAGAATAAAGGTGAATCTGTGCAGATTTTTTATGATTCAAATTGAGTATATGACTAGACTCAAATCAAAGAAAAATGCCTTATTCTTTGCAAAATTGATCTCGGTTATGATCAAGGTGAAAGGGATAGCTGAGTCTCAAGATGAGACATTGGTAGTTAAGAATAATTTTTTTATCACTAGCACAATGTGCAAATACATGAAAATAAGCTGGAACCCTTGGAGAGGAGAGTGGGTTAATGATGATAAGAAGATTTATGATAAGTTCAATCATGTGGATCATCCTTCTAGGATAAATGATGTGAGGGATCTAGGTATAGGACCTAATGAAGAAGAGCCACAGTATAGTGATGACTCAGAAGAGGAGGATTCCTCTACTAAAGATGGAGGAGATCCCGACCTGCCTCCTAGTACAGCTCTTGGAATTGTGTCACAAGAAAAAGTAAGTGCTTCTTTGAACCTAATTAGTATAGAAACTATGTTGGTGGAAAGCAATGAAGAGGCACATATGGATGAGGAAGACCAGAAGAGATCAGATCAAGAAGAGGTTGCACCAGAAAATGAGGAAGAAGAAGAAAGAGGATCTGAATCTGAAGCATCTGCTTCTATCTGCTCAAGCCAGAGTTCACTGATTGGAAATACAGTTGTGCCTTTAGAGGTTGTTCTTGTTGAAGTTAATAGGCCTTCTCCTATTCCAAAGGGACCTCCTGCTATTGAAGAAATCTAATTAATTGTAGAGGACTCTGATGAGGAAGGAAGAGTTCCTGAAGATGATGTTGTAATATAAGAGGATGCACCAGTTGAGGGGGAGCATCCAGCTATACTTGGAACTATTTCAGTGGACAATGATTTTGAGGACTGGATAGAAGATCCAGGGTTTGTGGTTTGTGGTTTGGATTATCCAGATTCAGAGGATGAAGCATCCCTCATAAGACCCCAAGTCGGTTATAATCTTCTCTCTGAACTCTTACCTGAAGATGTGGTCAGAAAAGTAGATTTAGATCGATTGAAGGCAGACCTTAAAGCTAGATTTGTGTAAGAAGTAAGGAGGATGGAAAGCTCTATGGTATCATCTATTCAGTCTGTTATGACTGAATTTTTGGAAGCTATTGCATCTGAAAGAGCACCTGCGCCTATTCCTGAGAATATGATCACTAAGGATGATCTTGAATCCTTAAGGGATGAGCTGAAAGAGTCTCTCAGTACTTCTATTGTTGAGTTAAAACATGGATTTCTTGAAGAAATAATCAATTTGGAAAATTATATAGAACATTCCCTTGATTGTTGTGTATCAACCTCTATAGATGAGATAATGGATGAATTCATAGCTTGCCAGTATCAGTTATCTATCTTGGAAAAGGATGTGGAATGTCTAAAGAAATCAGTTATTTCTATGGAATCTCACATGATTTCTAAACCTCAAGCTGGTAAGGACGTAGCTTATGTGAAGAGTGTGGTCAGTCAAATGGTCTCAGTTTTTGAAGTCTTTAAGAAGACAGTGGAAAATCATGTTAGTGCCCAAGATGCTGCAGTGAAAAATCTCATTATTGGGATAACCAAATGTTTCAATAAAACTGTAACTTTCTCTCTTGGTTCTATTTCATTCAAACCTTCAATGGAATTGGATCAGATTCGAGTTATGCTGAAGGAGGAGCTTGGTTCAGCATCAACCAGTGGCTCTGTGGACTCATCAGATCTGAGCAAAGTGGTGACTTCTACTTGAGATACCACTATAGATATAATGAAGATAGTTCAAGACTATATGAGAGAGGATTCTTCTTCTTAGAAAGAAGTGAAAGACAAGGTTGATTATTATTTTCAATGGTTGTATACAAAACATCATCTCAAAAATCATTTCAAGCTTATATTGGAACACATGAAGCTGCCTCCAGTCACTCAAGCTTTCAAAGATCAAGTCATCAAGCTTAGAGAGTTGACTCCAACCTTGGATAATTTTATGGAGAATAAGGATGATTTCATTTTTTCCATGGAGAGGGGAGGAGGAATCATTATGGATTTCAGGAATATTTTGTTACATTTCTTGAATGTTGATGTTAGTCCAGTAATTATACCTCATGCTTTTCCTGATTCTACCTCTACTGCTTCTCCTGCTCAGCTGACTCCTTCCCAATCCATCTGAAGCCTTACTCTAGTGATCACTCAAAGAGCCACTCAGTATAGACCAGGGAAAGTTTCAGTAGCTCAGCCTCCCTTGATAATTTCTGGTGTTCCTAAACCTCCACCTGAATCCACACAGTCTGAATCTACCTCGAATCCCAAAGGAAAATCTCAAGTATACATTCAGGAGGTGCATTGAATAGGTGGATAAGACATTTGATAGGAATATTTTTTATTCTTTTTATTTCTTGGTTGTATTTCTCTGTAACTTTTTGATCCATGGAATATAGATGCTTCTACTTTCTTTTATTCTATTCTGGTACTTTTCTTTTTGTTTGTTTCCCACTTTTTGCTAATCCCAAAGGGGGAGAACAGAACTAATATGATATAACTATGAGAAGTTTACTTACCTATACATGGGGAGAATAGAATACATGGGGAGAACAGAACTGATATGATATACCTATGAGAATTTTACTTACCTATACATGGGGAGAACAGAATACATGGGGAGAACATAACTGATATGGCTAATTATGGAAGGACGAAAGGGAAGAATTATGCTATGAAGCCTAATTTCCTTATACCTTTGATGTCATTGCATTTATTTCTACCTCTAATACATGCTTATGTGTCTCTGATACCTGATTATTTGTTCTATAATGCCTATGATAAATAAGTTTAATACATATGTTTTATAATGTATTGTTTTCTCTGATACAATTGGATTTACTGCTATATCCTTTGATACAATTACTAATTATTTTGGAATTATCATATCCTATGTTGTGATTATCAAAAAGGTGGAGATTGTTGACCTCGCCTATTTTGATAATCTCAATTATGTCTTAATATGCTGATAATCCTAAATAATGTTCGTTTATATACTATTGAGTTGATAAGAATATTGTAATAGTCATTGGAATATATTAATCAATTCTTATCTATGTTTTACCACTAACTCAGTTTGGATATATGTTGCATAGAACATACAAGTGCTAAGTCTACTGGTATGCCCATAGCCACTGATACAGACAAACAGACAGATCTACTGGTACTTAGTCTACCAATAGACAAAGGTCACTGATACGCAGAGCTACCGGTAAGCATTTGTCACTGATAGATTCAGTCTACCGATAGAAGTAGAGATACCACCAGAATAAGTCTACCGATATACACTTAATCACTAGTACAGAATGGAGCTACTGATAGAACAAGTCTACCGATACACATACAGATACCGATAAACAAACAGTTACTGATAAGAGCTACCATTATAGAAAAGTTCACTGATACAAAGCCGCTGACACTCGGTCTACCGATACAGACAAGTTACCGATATATGCAAGCCTACTGGTATGCGTATCACCAATACATCAAGCTACCGATATATGAAGTCTACCGATACAAGGAACTACCGCTACTGATAGAAGAGCAATTTACTGTTATAGATAGTTGTTGATAGAAGAGCTACCGATAGAGTATGTTCACCAATATAAATAAGCTATTGTTGCAATCAAGTTACTGATACATAGAGTTATAGCTACCGATACATGGAGCTACTGATACAAGATCAAAGAGCTACCAATAGGATCTCACTGCTATACAAAGTCCACCGTTACATATCTACCGACATAAGCTGCTAATGAAAGACTACCAGTCTTACTTCTCGAACTCTATACTTTGTAAATATTATTTAAATATTGCTAACATTCATATTTGATGATTTTAATGCAATTAATTTTATTTAATGACAGTTGTTGGAATGTCAGGAAACCGTACCTCGTACCTATGAAAAAGAAATCATTCCTACTGTCGGATCTCGTGGAATAAAAAGGAAGATTGAGCTACAGTAAAGAAGATGGTTGAGACATACACAGATGTGCATATAGAGAGAGAATTATTCAATGCATGAACTTAAAAGAAAATAAGAACACACTAGGAACTTGTAGAACTCTCATACTCACCAATAACAGAAGTTCAAAGAAGAAGTTCAAGTGCTACAAGGATTACTCATACTTGAGTTGAAAACCTACAGTAGAAGTGAAGAAGGAGAACCATGACACTCTGTTTTCTTGAAAAAAACTAGAGAAGGACTCAGAACTTCATTCACATCAAACCAAGGAGTCCAGAGCTCCACTCACAACACATAGAGCATTCTAAACTCTTATACATCTATTTAGCCCTATTGTTTTTCTTTCATTTACATTTTGAGCAGTGTGTGCTCTATTTACACACACTGACTCCTGTGCTGAACTATAGGATTTCTAAATCCTCAACCAAAACTTTCATAACTCATTTTTGTCCCACTTTGGATAGTGGTAGAGGTCAAGTAGGACCTGGACAGCCAGTGTGTTGTTGTCTTTGTTTTCCCACGAAGAACAGTGGTAGCGGTCTTAAGAACTGGATAGTATTGGACTGTTGTTTACCCCGATCCAGGGTGTGGATCAACATTTATATAAATTTTTTGAGAGGACTAATTCTAGGCTTGATACTGAACCTCTTGGTTACATCTGCTGTTCATATTAAATCAAGTATAAATTAGACTATATATTTTATATTCCGCTGCTAATTACTTTGAAATACAATTTGTTTTAAAGTTACTTTGATAGTTAAATTTGCAAGTGTTTATACTTATTGTGAATCAGTAAGTTATTTTCAAAATCTAATTTAATCTGGTGATTAAATTAATTGATACCTAATCAATATTTGAGAAGTTAATTTAACATTTACAATCTGTATAAATTCACTACAGTTTAACTTGTTTTTAAATTGGGGGATTTTTAATAGAAATTTTTTTAAACAGAAATTTTAATTGGAACTCAATTCAACCCCCTATTGAGTGTCCACTCCGACCAACATATATTTATTTTTTTCCTTTTTAGTGGATAGTAATAGTTTTCGCAATGAATATTATAAAAAATATGTAAAAAACGATGTGGGAAGTAGAGATATTTCATGGGATTTACTTGTTTTCTTGATATTTCCTTTCCATGATTGTGGGTTAGATGTTTTTTATAATAAATGTGTTTTCTACTAGGAATATTCTATTGTTTTATGAAATAAAATTTTGGAAATCACCTCACATGAAAATGGTAATGCCATTAAAAATTGTAATTAAAATGACTCTTGGTAAATAAAAATTTATTGGGTTGTCTTTTTTTCTTGTGAAGTTTATTAATGTGATGGTATATATAATGGATGTAATTATTGGTGTGTATGTTTTATATTATTGAATAAGGGGTTTGTGGTGGTTATTTTTTATTTGGGAACATGGATTTACTATGGGAAAGGTTGATGAAATTGTGAGTTTTCTTGGCATTTTTCTGATGGTCATGGAATTGTTAAAGGTGGTGATATCTAATTAGATAAACTTGGGTTGGACTATATGGTTTCGAGATTGAAATAAATGAATTTTAAATGGAGTAATAATGTTAAATTTTAATAATGAGAGAAAATACATGGATGTAAAAATGGTTGATAATTTATGTGGTTAAATGGGTACTATAAAATTGATGTGTGGTTGTGTTCATGGTAAGTGAGATTAGGTGGGTTGATACTTTTATGGTAGTGAGGTTGGGTGTGGTCATGAAGATGTATAGGTGGTATTAGTTGGGTTGTTTGGTTATGTGGAATTGTATGTTGGGATTGTGTGTAACTATTATATATTGTATTTAATGTGTGATTTAGATACACACCCCACCAAAGTCTTATATTTACACAAATGCCTAATTTTTTTTGGATCCAGGTATTTTCCCAAAAAATATAGGATAGAGAGGATGGTTTTATAGATACCACCTCTCCCCTTCTCTCTCTTGAAATCGATGTTATTACACACATGTTATGATGGATTTTGGTTATAGTGCACTGGAGGTGATGTTTGATGAGAGGATGATGTGGCTTATAGTGGGGGTTGTGTATGGTATTAGGGGGGACAAGGTTAATGTCTATCATATTCATGATATCCTACTATTATATTTTATGTAACTGTTTATGGAAATATGAGGGTATGATGGTTGTGGCATGTAGTATGATTGTGATGAGTCTTGTGATGGAATGAGGTTGATGGTTATCAAAGGGAGAGTGCCAGGATATATGAAGATAGGGATTGGGAGTATAAAATTAGTAAGGAAGAAATGTGGGGAACCCTTTTATAGATATTCATCCTCTTATATTACAATACATGGATGTGTTATTTGGAGAATATCCTTGTTAGTATAGGAACTATTTTTATGGATAGGTTCTTATTGATTTAATTGTTTTTTCACTAGGGAATTAGTATTCTCTTCTCATATTTAAATGTGTTTCCTTTAATATTATCCTATAGAGTATGTATGTTATGATCACTATATATATATTTAAACTATATTTCATTTTAATAGGGGTAATTCTGAAATAAAATTGTACACTACTATCTTGGATGTTTGAGTTTTTGTTTAGTTGCTTTCATAGGATTTCTTATGATGATTTACACAATAGTTTCATTTTATTCATATGAATCTACATGCACTTTGGAATATTGTGGGTTTTTTCATTTTCCTCATGTTATGGATTTGTTTATTAGTTGATATCCTGGCCTATGGTCTATATTTTTTCTATTTGGAGTAATTCCAATCATATTATGGACTTTATTTATATCCTTAGTGTTAGTCACCAACACAAGGCCTACTAGA
Source organism: Viscum album (assembly GCA_963277665.1). NCBI lineage: Eukaryota > Viridiplantae > Streptophyta > Magnoliopsida > Santalales > Viscaceae > Viscum > Viscum album. The sequence continues at coordinate 165,601,278 of OY728149.1, forward strand.
GGTAGGACTTGGGGGACATTATCTCTCCACTATAATCAATCTTGTATGGGTACCATTGGGGGGAAGTGGTCATGAAATCAAACCTTAATGAAAAAAACAACCTTAAAATTTATAGATCAAGGAGGTTGAAAGGTATAAGATAAATGGAAGAGAAGCACATCCTCCTTATAACACCCCATTTTTTTATGAATTAATTTTATTTTTGAATAAATTAAAATTCATTGATGGTTTTTTTTAAATGCTACACCAAATTATGCTTGAGGTATATGCAACACTTCGTTTATCATTGAGTATATGAAAAAATGATTTTTTCATGTTTTACACATGATACCAAGTTTATATTACATTATATGGAACACTGAACTTAGATTGCATTGCACACAATACCGAGTCCCTTCGATAGATTTCGTTACTTGCAAGACTGTGTTTTACTAAACTACAATATACTATTAATATTATTAAAACATTGTTATAGTTATCACCTAGTCATTGTAATTACATATATGTATAAGACTATCTAAATTATTAAATTATAATTTACACATGTTTATAAAATTAATTCTTTTGTTATCAATTAATTATAAATGATAATAAAAACCAATTGAATATAATTAATGTGGTTTTATAACAAAATTATTTTTATTCCAAAAAAGAAATTTTATATTAATAAATTAAATTAATCAATATTATTGAGAGATATTGATGAAATTTATATATTATAAATTTAACCAAACATTTTGGCATTCAACTAATATGTTTGATAGGAATAAAATAAGAACAAATCAAGTTTTAAGCATACAAAGCTATATTATTCTAAAAGGTTGGTTTACCAACTTTTAATGGTAGACTTGTTGTAAAACTAATTTTTAAAACTTTTATATATTTTTTCAAAATAAAATTAATTTTTTAAATATTAATATCAAAATTGAATTTGTGGGAATTTTTAGTATTTTCTGAGAAGTTTTATTTTTTGATGAATAATGAAAAACACTAAAAGTTAATTGAAAACTGCATTTTCATCCAATTTATTTATATAGATAAATTATATTTTAACTTTGTTTAAAAGTAAATATAGATATATTATTGATATATTAATATAATTTAGGTTATGAGAATTAATTTTACATTGAAATTTGATATAAATACATTTTAAACCATTGAACATTTTCACTTTAAAAATCCATTGTTTCTCCCCAACTATGGGATTATTTTTAAATTAATTTCATCCAATTTTGTTATTGTAATTTTTAAAAATAAATTCAATATTAGGAATAATCATAATTTATAATTTTATGTAATGTTAACTTAGTTTTTTACCAAAAATATTGGTGAAAGTGATTAAAATTAATTATAAAGATTAAGGTAAAACGAGTTTACTTAGTGGTTAAACATTAACTTAAGGGGACAAATAAACTATAAAAAAGTACAAAAGACATTTTATGGACATATTTTGACTATATACTCCCTTGTATAAAATATTTACCATTATTTTAGGCACATGATGTAAGGGATATCTCTCAATAGTGTTTTATTTTTTGTATTTACAAGAATATCGCTCCTCCTCCACTATAAAAAGAAAATCACCCCCCCCCCTTACTTTATAAAACCTATCAAACCCATTGTCTGATTAAACTCATAAAAAAATCTGAATGGTTTTATAATCTAGACCCATAATCCTACCTTTTTCATGAAATCCATCCAAGGAATCCTTTTGGTGAACACCAAAAGGAGTTACCCCAAGAAGAGTAAACAACCTTCAATAATCACTTTTGTTTTATTTCTTTATCCACCCCTAAATTATTATTATTACATGATTATATAATAAACTCAGTATAATAAATATAATTATATGTTGTTATGTTTGGTTTAAGACCTAAAATCGCATATAATTATATCAAATGGGATACGCAATCATCGTTCGTGTGTATGAAAAACTATCTCCTCACGAACTGATGTCATTTTTTCTTCCATTACCACCTATCAAAGTTGGTAATAATGATAAAAATAATATTTCTATATGATATATATGATATTTATATTTTATATTTTATTCTGTAATAATTATATAACACACACCTTCTTGCTTTCCATTTTTTTAGAATACGATAACATTGTTTGTGGATGTGTGGACTACTGCATCATCAAAGTGATGTGATTCATTCACACATTACATGAAATGTATTAAGGATGGGTTTAGTAAAAATATGTGATATATATGAAATCATAATTCTACTAATATGATAATATACATATATATACATATATTTCATTTACATTATTTCCTTTAATATGAAAAGAAAAGGTAAACAACGTCCATGCATACGTACAACCTACGGTGTCTATGAAAGGTTTCTATCATTTTATATTTATATATTTTATATATTATTATAAATATGTATGTAATGAATATGTATGAAATTTATATCATGGTTTACATTCTAGATATAAGGAAATGAGGATCAAATAAAAGTTACCAAAAATAACAAGTCGAAATATATTAGAAAAACAAAGCAGATATTATCTGAAATGTAAATTTAACATGGAATAATTAATAAACTAGTAATATAATGTCATAGTAAAATAATATATGGTATGATATATAATAATATTTTTCTTTGGTAAATTTAAAATTATCTTATATTTATTATATAGGAAGTCTGAATGTGTACAAAGAAAGTGAATACTTATGGAATGGGTTTTCTCGTATCACTTTTATTTCTATGAGATACATGATTTATTCACCACTTATTATTTTTTTGTGGTGTATATAATTCCCGATGACATGTTATATCATTAATTTACTTTATTTTATGATATTAAAATTTTCAATTGATGTTATTCTTTCATGGATATCACGATTCAAAACATTCTCATATAGTAATGGATTTCTATCTCATTTTTTACTTACATGAGACACATGTCATATTCAACACCTATTTCTTATATGTGGTTTATATAATTTCCATCAATGTATTTTATTATTAATATACATAATTTTTTTATCAATTTATCCATTTTAGGATCTATCATTCATGGGTTTTACAGTTCAATATTTATGAAACTGGTAATGTATTTTTTTCCCAATTTTTCTTCTTTGAGACACATGTTATGTTATGAAATTAAATTATTTTACAAGATGTATATACTGCCCATTTTAAATGTTATATCATGATTCTAATTATTTTAATTATATTCTATGCTTCATATAATGTTATTTTTTCATATGTATTATGATTCAATGTTACCAAATTTGTAAGAGTTTATTCCTACAATCCCATCATTTATTGGGGTTGTTTATGATTATGATTCCAATGGTGAAATATTATGATCCATCCCTCAAGAATTATCATGAAATTTCATCTCATATAGTCAATAATGATTTATTTATTTAATTGTACCATTTTCTCACTCTTTAGTACATAAGATAATTATGATAATTTTTTTAAGAAAATATGACTTTATTTATCTTTTTGGTCAGAATTTTGTTTTCATTCAAAAACCATGTTTTCAAAAATGTTGTCAAAATGATTTTAAATGAACTTTTAAGAACAATTTCAAGGAAAAGTGCTTTAAAAATATGTTTTATATATTAAAATGTTTCTAAAATGGTTTTCAAATCTTCATTTAAAATTTTTCAAGGATAAAGGTTTTCAAAATGTATTATGTTTTAAAAAGACGCTTTTAAAGTAGAAAAGATGCATTCCTTAAGAAATGTTTTAAATGATACTTTCACAATTATTTTCCATCTAAGATCACATAATTTGTTGTTAGATATAACTTATTGTGGTATTATACAAGTATATCATTCATATTATTTCTCTAAATGATTTATGACTTGATGACTTAATATTTATGGAAACCTTTTCTTTTCCACAGGTAAATCATGTTCCGAAGAGATTGACATGAAACCCATTTATTTTTCCTAAGTTAAGCAGTTTATAAAGGAATAATTTTCTTTATGAATTTTTATGATGATATGAAATCTCTTTTTATATTATTCATGTTGTAGTTCATGGACATAGGTTATATGATGAGATGGCCAAGATAGTGTTGGATAATCCCATTATATCCTATATAATTTGGTGACCCATATGGCATATGGTAAGCCCGTTATAGGTTATACGATGGTTTGGCATAGATAGTACCGGGTAATCCCATTTTAGCATATATGATGGGGTGGCCTAGATATGGAGTGAGCTAGTTATAGCTTATATGATGGAGTGGTCCAGATAGTGTCAGGTTATCCCATTATACATTATATGATCAGTTGTCTCAGATAACAGTGAGTAATCTCGTTATAGATTATACAATGGGGTAGACTAGATAAAACTCTATTAAATTGGGTAAATATTTATATAAAATGAGAAAATGATGGGAAACCAGCCAAAGTTATTGATCCACTATGTGAATAAGGTATAACCTGATCCACTATAAGGAAAGAGTAGTGACCGGGGATAGTGGTGTGTCTCTCCCAGTAGGTATATCCCCCATAAAGTTCCTTAATATGTTTTAGAAATGATACCTGACTTATAAGGAATTATTTTATATGAATATTTGTATTCAATAATTCTATGTCTTATGAAAATTTTGTGCTCTCACTACTCACATTCTTTGATTTCCATGTGATTTGTGTCTTATGAACTACCAATCATTATTCCATGACTCATGTATATGATCTTTGTTTTTTAGGGTATGATATTTAAATGTTATTCTCATGTTCTCATATCCTTATTCTCAAATTATACTTGTGTATCTTAATTATTTAACCTTACCGAGCATATGAGATCACCCTTTCTTATGTTTCCTCTCTCTATGTTATGGATATGGGTTCTAAGTATGAGTACTAAAGGGGAAGATCTATATGGGAAATGTTGAATATCTTTCACAAATTTATAATATTTTTTTATGTTTCCAAAGAAACTAAAATATTATGATCCTTAGGCATGTACTTTTATAATGTTCTAAATATTCATCTAAAATGATGTAATATATATGTATGTTATACCTAGGTCACTATATTTTATATCAAAGGAAAAGATTAGTCAACCTTTGGAAACTATGATGAGAAAAAATTATTGAGATCCCTTTGGATATTTCTAATGATATGTCTAAGGATGTATCTAAGGATAAGTCTAAAAATGATTCAAAATTTATGAAAATGTCCTTAAATTTTGGTAAAGGATTGATAGAGTTGTTTGCAAGATGTAAAATCCTTATCTAGATACTATAAGTGGATTTCTTATGGGAACAGGAAGGTATTTTGAATAAAAGAAAACAAATCATGCAACTAAAAAGGTAAAATTAAAAGTTTTGTTAATGAAATTGATGAGAATAATAGTATACCTGATTGAAAAATGCTTCAAATAAGGAATGTATGGGAATAATTAAAATCAATGTTTTAGGTGAAATATCATGAAAAAAATATGCGAGTTTGTTAGAGTTATGGTCTTGCTGATGATGATGAAGATACCACCATTGAAATATGAAAGTTATGTTCTTTTCTAATATTATTTTTTATAACCATGATTAAATTGACTATACATGATTCATATTTCATATTTTCAGAAATAAGTATTAAGTAATAAGATAATGAATCTTAGTTAATGGATTAAGGAAGAGTTTGAAAGATAAAGTATTAATGTATTTGAATTCGTGAACTATGTTATATGAATCATGAAGTATATGTTCCTTAAGGATTTTAAAAATATATATTTAATGGTGTTAATGACCTTGAAAGGTGATTTAATAGAAATGTTTTACTCTGATTAAGGTAAGGAAACCATAGATGTGTTACGGATGCTAAGAAAATAGTGTTTTTATTGGAGATAGAGATGAATTATTTGGATAAAGAAAATTGGATAGTATCGATGACCTCAGAAATGATAAAGGATTTTTTGAAAAGTGGTTTATGTTATCATTGATGAATTTTACATCATTTTTGGATTTATGTAATATATCCCTTAATTTTAGTTCTATATAAGGAATGATGATTCATGTATGTTTTCAATAAGGATTTATGTTAATTTAAGATATTACAATGTTTCAAGAGAATACATGATGAAGGTATTCACATGTTTGGTATGTAGAAACCAAGAGAAAAGTTATTATATATTGGGGATTAATGTTAAGATTATTTTGAGACATTTAGTATCCTTCTTTCTAAATACATGAATTTTCATCTTTCAGAAGGGTTACAAGGTTAACCATTTTTTGGAAAGTTTATGTTAAACTTCAAATAAGGTTTTATAGATTAAAGTATTGTATTTCCATATGAGGATTTATGTATATTGGATAACCTATGATAACCATTTTTTTGTGATGATAACTAAACTTTATGGAGTAAAATTTCATTCTAGTTATGGATATCATGATATATTATTTCTTTAAGAATGAAAAATCCAATTTTATTTCTCAGAGTAAGAGATAAAGTGGAAATTGAGCAAGACACCACAAAATGGTGAGATTGAACATATAAAATGGAATGATATAAAGTAAGTATATCTTATTGTGAGAAATTCATTAACACTAGGAAAAAAGATCTTGAAACCAAAAATGTTATCATAATACCTTCATTTGTGATGAATCAAATAGTCCCTCAGATCATCATAGATTTATGGTTTTGTGATCGTTAACTTTCACTAGATCACCCAATTTGTCTGATTAATGTTCTCTATCACTCTCCATCATTATTTTAGTGATAGTTTTATCTTCTATGTTCTTGCTTTACCTTTCCACCTATGTTATCCTATGTGGATTCCTATTTATGAGTTACTTTGGGAAAACGTTGTGATTCCAACTTTTCATTTTAAAGGAAGTTTTACTATTCATTTTTATTCTGTGGGTTTCTATGAAAGGAACTGTCATTTATTAAACCTTTGATAAAAAAATATGAGTTTTGAGGATAAATTCATTTGGGGGGTAGAATGTAACACCCAAATTTTTATGAATTAATTTTTTCCATATAAATTAAAAAAAATTATGTCTTGTGAAACATGTTACACCTAGTTATGCTTGTCATATACGAAACACTATGTTTATCTTTTAATATACAAAACATTTGGATTGGAATATTTCACATTTAAGACAAATTTTAGAATGTGTTACCTGAAACATCAATATTAGATTTCGTTACACACATTACTAAGTCCCTTTGATAGCTTTCTTTACATGTAAGACTAAGTTTTACTGAACTTCAATATACTATTATTATAATTAAAATATTCTTATAGCTATCACCTAGCTATTGGAATAGAATATATGAATAAGATTAAATAAATTATGAAACAATGGTTTACATGTGTTTTTATAATTAATTTTTTGTTATCAATTAATTATAAATGTAAATAAAAACCAATAGAATAGAAACGATGTTTTTTTATGAAAAAACTATTTTTATGCCCACAAAGGTGTTTTATATTAATAAATTAAATTAATCACTATTAGTGAGATATATAAATTAAATTAATATATTATAAATTCAACCAAATTTTTTGTTACTTATACAATAATTTTGAAATGCATAAAGTATGAATAATTCCAGTTTCAGGCATAAAAATTTATAATAATCTAAAAGGCATTTTTACCGCCTTTTAATGGAATAATTGTTTTAGAACTAAGTTTTTAAAATTTTATAAATTTTAAGTGAAAAAATAAACTTCATTTTGGTATTTTAATATCCAAATTTAATTTGGGTTAATTTTTGGTATTTTTTGAGAAGTTTAATTTTTTGATGAATACTTAAAAACATAAAATTTTAAATGAGAGCTGCATTTTCATATAATTTATTTTAGTAGTTAAATTATAATTTAAACTTATTTTAATGTATATTTAGATAAATTATACATATATTAATAAAATATATATCATTAAAAATAATTTCACATCAAAATTGGATATAAAAACCTTTCAAATGTTTGAACATTTTCACTTTAAAAACTTGTTGTTTCATCGTGTATGTTGAATTATTTTTAAATTAATTTATACCAAATATATGATTGGAATTTTTATAATTGGATATAATATTTTTAATCATAATAATATAAAATTTATAGTAATGTTAATGTACTTTTTTACCAAAAAAATTAGTGAAATAAATTAAAATGAATTACATCAATTAGGGTAAAAAACGTGTTTACTTAGTGGTTAAAATTTAACTTAAGGGGATAAATAACCTAGAAACATGTCAAAAGTACATTATATATAAAAAATTTTACCATATAATTCCATGTATAAAAAATGGACCATTATCAGAGGCCCATGCTATAAACAAGATGTCTTAATAATTGTTTCCAATTTGTATTTATAAGAATGTCACTCTTCCTAAACTATAAATGGGAACTCAACCACCCCACTTATTCACACCTCTAAATCCATTTGGATATTCCAAACTCTAAAAAAATAATCATAACTTCACTCCTATAAAAATGGAATCCTCTCTTTGGTAATAAATCTAACCAAGGAATCCCTTTGGTGCAATCCAAAAGGAGTTATGCTGAGAAGAGGTAATATCCTTTAACAAGCAGCTTTGTTTTATTTCTCTATCCACCCTGTCAATTATTCTAATTACCTGATTATATAATGATATCATAATAATAAATATACTAATAGGTCTTTATGTTTTGGTTATTACCTATACTCATAGATACTTCCATCAAATGGGATACACAATTATCATTCGTGTGTATGACGGACTACCGCCTCTTGAACTGATGTCGTTAGTTCTTCCATTACGACCTATCAAGGTCAGAAATATTGGTGTAATTAATTTTTTTATATTATATATATTATATTTATAATTTATATATTCTTCTATAATTATTATATGATACACACCATGATTTCCATTTTTTGAGAATATAATAATATTGATTGTTGTTTTGTGGACGATCGCCTCCTCAAAACGATGTTATTCGTTCACACTTTACATGAAATATATTAAGGATGGGTTTAATAAAAATATTTTATATATATGTCATAATAATTATAATATAAATATTTATATACATATATGTCATTTACTTTCATTCTTTCAATACAACAAAAAAACTGAAACAATGTTCATGTGTACGTATGACCTACCTTCTCCATGAACGGTGTGTCTCGTTTTATATTTATATATTTTATAGATTATTATAAATAAATATAAACTAAAAATATATTATATTTATATCATGTTTTACATTCTGGAGATATGAAAATCATGATCGAAGAAAAAGGGCCAAAAATAACAGGTTTAAACATATACGAAAAACAAAGCAGATATTACCTAAAACGTAATTTTAACACGGAATTATTAATAAATTGGTAATATAAAGACATAATAAAATCCTATATGGTGTGATATATAATAATATGGTTCTATGGTAGATTTATAATAAATTTATATTTATTATATATTAGTTTTGAATATGTAAGAACAAAGTCAAGACTTAAGGTAAGGGCTTTCTCATCTCACTTTTATTTCTATTTTATATATGCTCTATTGAAAACTTATTCTTATTATGAAGTTCATATACAGACCTATGACATGTTATATCATGTTTTTCATTTATTTAATTATATTTAAAGTTGCAATTTATGTTATTATTTCATGAATCTAACGATTCATAAGTTAATCAAGTAGTAAGGGATTTCCGCCTCAATTTTTACTCCGGTGAGACACATGTCGTATTCAAAACCTATTTCTTATATGTGGTGTATATAAATTACATGAATGTATTTTATGATGTGTATACGCACCATTATTTTCATTTATGTATCCATTTTAGGATATCTCTTTCATGGGGTTTACATTTCAAAAGTTACCAAATCACTAAAGTATTTTTGTCTCAATTTTCCTTCTTTGAGACACATGTTATGTTATGCTCCTATATTGTTTTACAAGGTGTTTATAATACCCATTTAACATGTTAAATCATGTTTCTTATTATTTTTATGATATTCAATGCTTCATGTAATGTTATTCTTTCATGGGTATAATGATTGAAAGATACTAATGTAGTAAGAGTTTGTTGCTACAATCCATTTGTTTGTCAAAAATGTTATGATTTTTCTTCCATTAATGAAATATTTTGATCCATATATCATGAATTACCGTGAATTTTATTATTATATGGTTATTAATTATATATTCATGTAATGTTATGATATTTTCACTCCTTTTAACTTCATATAATTATGAATTGTTTTTAAGAAAATCTAAATTTATTTTTCTTTTTGGTAGGAAATCAGTTTCCTTTCAAAAATAATATATTCTAAAAATGATTTAAAAAATATTATTAAATTAAATTTTAACCAAAATTTAAATTAAAATCATTTAAGGTTTTAAAATGTGTTTAAAATGGTTTTAAAGTATTTATTTTTATGTTTTCAAGGTTAATGGTTTTCAAAATATTTTATGTTTTAAAAAGAATTTTTCAAAGTTGAAAGGATACTTTCCTAAAGAATTATTTTAAATGATCCTTTCAAAACTATTTTAAATCCAAGATAAAATATGTGGGTGTTACATATGTATTATTTTTTATATTATACAAGGATACCATTCATGTTCTTTCTCTCAGTGGTTTATGTTTTGATCACATGATATTTATGGAACCTATTTTTTTTTACATGGTTCAATCATGTTTGAAAGAGTTTGACATGAAACCAATTCCTTTTCCATAGTTTAGTCATCTTATAAAAAAAATTATTATTATATGAAACCTATTTGTACATTATACATGTTTTGGTTCACTTACATAGCTTATACAATGGGGTGGCCTAGATAGCGTCAGGTAAGCCCATTATAGATTACATAATGGGGTGTCCTAGATAGTGCTGAGTAATCCCATTATATCATATATGATGGGGGGCCATATAATGTCAGGTAAACCTATTATAGATTATAGTATGGAGTTTTCCAAATAGAACTCGGTAATCCCATTATATCTTATATGATGGGGTGTCCTAGATAGCACAATGTATGTCTGTTATAGCTTATACAATGGGCCGACCTAGATAGTGTCAGGTAATCTCATTATTGCTTATATAAGGGAGTGGTCCAGATAGCACTGCGTAAGCCTATTATATATTCTATGATGGGGTAGCCCAGATTTCACTGGGTAATCTCGTTATATCTTATACAATGGGGTGGACCAGGTATCACTCCAATGCATTGGGAAAATATTTTTATCTCATGAGATAATAATGAGAAACAAGTTGATGGGCTTGATCCACTATGTAAAGAAAGTATAATATGATCCACCATAATTATAGGTCTACGACTGAGGATGGTGGTGTGCCCCTCCAAGTAGGTGTATCCCCATGAAGTTCCTCGATAATTTTTTTAAATGATCCTTGAATTATATATAATGATTTAATATGCTTATGTGTATGACACAATTCTATGTCTTATTTTAATGTTATGTTCTCACAACTCATGTTCTTTAATTTACTTATGATTCATGTCTTATGAATTTCAAATATTTATTCCAGGACTCATGTATATGTTCATTGTTATGCAGGTTATGATCTTCAAATGTTATTTTTCATGTTCTCATACCCTTATTCTCATAGTATGCATACATATAACCTTTATTTAACCTTAATGAGAATATGATCTCACCCTTTATTATGTTTCCTCTCCCCAAGTTATGAAGCAAGGATTTAAGTAGGATGACTAAATGGGAATATCATTACGGGGGATATTAAATATATTTCACCAAGTTAGAATATTGTGTTCTAGGTTTCCAAATACACTAAACTATCATGGTCCTTGACTATCCACTTTTGTAATGTTCTGAATATTCATTTAAAATGATGTAATATCCATTTATGTTATACATGGGTCTCTATACTCCTATGACACACATATCTCAAAAAATTTGAATCCTAAAGGGGAGCTCTATTTTAAAAATCTACAAATACAATCTTGTCCTTGGACATTAAAAACTTGGTGAAGGCCCTCATCATGGCATGGAAAATTTCTCATAGGTTGAATCAAATAACCCATACTCTAGGCCATCATGACATGGCCTTCAACCTTCATAGAACAACAAAAACACTTCAATAAATAACTCATAATGTGATATTGGGTTTCATATAATGATTCATCCATCAAACTCAATTTTTCTAGAACCCTTATGTATCACCCCTAAAAACCGTTACTCATCACACTTCATTTTTTAAAAGTATGTATTAACCCTTAATTTTTTAGAACTATACCAATTCTATAAATTCTATGTATCATATTAACCCTTACATATCACAGTGAAAACATTATATAATGGGTACTTTACTATTCTTTTCCCCTTACGTAGCATCAAGATAACACATATGTATTAAGGAATTTGTTGTTTTTCATACAACTAATATTATAACATCCAACATAATTTAAAAGTTATAAAACCCCAATTCCACTTCCCCGCTAGTTTTCTTCTCTAGACCAACATCGTATATCATGAGCCACCTCTCTCCAATAATCCAAATTCATCATATGAAAGTATATAAAACCCCACAACCCATGTTTCATACAACATCACCATCATAACCTCATGTGGATAGTAACCAAGTATTTTATGGGATTATCCATGGATCATACACCATGTATTACACATCAACAGATCACAACCCATACATAGTATGCCTATAATAATACTTAGGTTACTATATCTGGAGATACATGTGTGTAAAATAACAAAAATCCATTAGATCCCTCAAAATACATGTAAAGGAAGTTATCCTCTCTGCATATCAACATGTAATACTACCAGGAGAGGAGATCATGGGATAAGGGTGAGTTATCTATCTATCCTCGCCAATCTAGATGTTGGGGAAAACACTATCTAGAGTCGTCAGAGTGTCATTAACCCTAAATTCATGGGTGGGTAGTGTATAAAGTCACAAAATCATAACAAATATATATATTTTATAACCAAACTAAGGGAAACTACCTATCCTTAACCTTAATTATAGTTATTGCCTCTCAGACACCAAACTACCAGCACCAAAGACTATATATCCTATTAGAAGACAAACATTCAATAGACATTCAATAAATTCTTATATTGAAATATCAAAATTTACATAATTACCAACTTAATATCTGAATACATCCATTGAAATCCCAAATCCACGGGTTAAATAATTTAATATTTAATACAATTCCACATTTCCATGCACTCTAGTAATCATCATAAGCTGTCATAAAAGATGCATACCACAATCCTAAATAACTATGCTATGTTGTGGTGAGATCAATGTAGAATACATTCATCTCAGTGATCCATCCTTTAATGAAATATATTCATTATCAAGAAAAAAACTACATTTTAATTCAATAGACAGTGGGTAAGACCAGATTCAGACCACTCTATTAGTCTCAATGTCATATCTGACACTACTATGCACATCACCAAACATCTATTCATTATAGGCATTGTCTGATTCCAAAAACCCAAGAATCCCAATTTACATAGAACCAACCCACTAGCAATTTCAAGATCACATCATGTCGAATAACAAGGCTCTACATCCATAGTAACCACACAAGGAAGCACGAAATCAAAGAAATGTTAATAGGGTATCTGGGCCCTACAACCAAGGCATCTTACCTCCATGGGAAAACATTCTCACATAGACCTAAAACATTTAATTTAATAAACAAAAAATTCATTAATTTCTTGGATTAACTATTTCATTTAACATGGTTTAGAACCATAGGAAACCTAAGGCCGCTTCTATCAATAGATATGTGTTATTTAAATATACATTGATCATCACTTAAATTTCAATCATTTATTTGGATTTGTGATAATAATTAATCATAACTATTAAAAAATTTACCATCAATAATTACATGATTTATGTTCTTTATCCATTTTCTAAGAATAACAAACATGTTAATCCATATTATAAACAAAATATAGGACATTGTCACACAAATCAAGAAACTAACTATTTAAATGACATAGACAGATGTGATAGTTATAACATAGAATCCTATTATTTCTTTAATTAAGGTTTAATATTCAATTAGGTAAATTCTGCCATTAATCAACATTGATAAATCATGATAACTTGAAAAATTATCTTAAATTAAGAGAGAAAAAATATAATACCTCAAGACCTTCAAAAATATTTGAACAATAAATGAACAACAAGTGTAGATATTACATTACCTCTCCCACAAATAAAAAAAATAGTCCTTATGGGATTTTATTCCATAAACACACTATCATTTATCAAAGTAACTCCATGAGAAATGATAGAGAAAAACCTCCATAGCATGGAAATTTATAACACGAGGAAACAAAATGGAATAGAGAAGAAATCATAAGATATGAATGAATTGGGACAGCAATATAAGCTAGTAGGATAGGGATTTTTGAATTATTTATCATTGGTATGATGAAACTTGTAGTCTCCAGTGATGCATTCCCTGGTATAGTACCAAGGATATCTCATAAATTAAATATATCACAAAAATAAAATCAAAAACATATATTTTCTATCTGAAGCAACTATCGACATCTTCTTGTTACCAATAATCTCTACTCAAAGAATCTAAACCATAATCCCTCTAGATTATCCATATGTACTTCAAAAAACCCAAAGTAGTGTCTATTGTCAAATTCCTAGTGCTAGCGTGGAGATTCGATGATATATTTTACGCCCGAATGATCACCATATCGAAATTCTTGTGATGCATAAGGGAGTACTTGATCCATGTCCCTGGATCCATAGTTCCCAACTATAGAAAGATGGAGAGGAAAGAGAGGATATGATGAATTCAAAGGGAATATTCTCTCAAGATAGCCTTTATCATCCTTTAAATAGTCAATGCTCAAATACTTGGAAACAGTTCCCCAACCCTCGTTTATTAAAAATTCCCTAAATAAATAATTATGAAGAACTAAACCACATCATAAATATTATTTATATTGTACCACATAACTACAATATATATTAAGTATATTACCCAATAAAACCATGTCCTTTAACTTGACTCATCATTCCCACTAATATTTAAAAACCTTGAATATTAAAATAATATTCCTTTATAAAATATTATTCCTTGTATTTTCCTAAAAAATTGAAAATAACTTTCATAAATAAATTCAATCCAATTATTAATAACTTGAATAATAATGAATTTATTTATTTATCAGTGATCGGTAACTTGGATAAGACTCGAACTCTATATTGGGGCCCACCATGTCCTATTTTCCTATTAAACAAAATAGGGTGGATTCTTGAATATTCTATTGTGTGTGACCCTCTAGACCCTTATCTTGATGGTAGTGAATAATATTCACACACCAAGAGTAGAGTCTAGAATCCCATCAAGTCCCCTAAAGAGTTAAGGAATATTCATACCAACTACAACTAACCTACGAACACATACTATGTATTATAATCTCCTTGTATTTACAAATCTTGTAAAGATGGACACCCACTTGGGTCATCATCCTTTTCTTGATTTATTATTTATTGGTCTAATAAGATGGATTTACCCTTGACTTACTTGTCCAAGTACTTATAAGGTTACTACCATCTTGATCAACCCGGCCTAGGATATATTACTTCCTTAACTCAGAAGTAACAAATTCTAGCTTGACCATTCAACCAATTCCATACCACCAATGACGCACCCAACACAAGCTAACTCATGATGATTTCATTATCATGGTTTTTTCTTTACATCAAATCTTGAAATCAAATAGAACAAATTGGTAATGATATCATGTTAGGAGACCAATACACGTGTCTTCATATAGGAACAACTGATGACACCTAAAACATGTGATGTTCCTATTAGTGGGTCTATCCACATTATCTTAATTATTAGAGATCACCATGTGCAAACTTCATGAGAAGAAATCTCAATTATGTTGATCCCCCAACACCTAATATTCAATCATCAATTGTGTCTAGTTAGTATGATGTATCTTAAACATATGAAATATATTTAAGATTAAGTTCATAGTATCTCGGGGTTCTCATTATAGCCTGGGATCTACTATAAACATTTGATATGTAAATTAATCCATATAAATTACCATTTAAATAGTGTATGCAGAAATTTATGAACTCTAATGGTAAGAGTATATCATGTATATCTAACTATACATGTGATATGGTATTCAAAAATTTATGTTCAAGTTCGGTCTAGGGAACCCACTATTACAACATAGCCACTGATACTAGATCCAACTTTCTTACCATCCTTGTAAGCTCTCACATGATTAAGATCATGTTTCTGTCGAGTCACAACTTTATTTTTTGGGGAATTTATGTCTCTACTACATAGTAAATATTCTATGTACGACCTCTCCTCCTTATGTAAAACATCTCAATAGATGTTTTATCTGAGTATATCCCATTTTTCCACTATCAAATATTGACATATTGGATATTACTTGTAATATAATCATCATGATAATACTTTACTTACTAGGTGTGACTCCAAGAACTAAAACAAATAATTTAATTTATTAACTACTTTTTATATACCTCAAAAGATGAAAAATACTCATTATTTGTAGGTATGGCTACTATTTTCTTATTTGGAAATTCCTCAATCATTTCCTTAGCCTAACTACGATATTATACAACATTGATCCAAGGAAAACTAGTTTTTTTCCCCTCATGACTAGTATCATTTCTTGTCTACATACCAGGGGTATATCATTTGTACATGATCTAGTACTATTGGATAGTTTTGAATGCTTAATTTTAATTTCTCCTGGATATAATTGATATTTTCAAAAAATAAATTATATATTGGAAATATCATATCTTGTACATATTATGGAATATGTTATTGATCCATCATAGATGAGTATGGAATTAAATTCGCTACATTACTCTCTTCCTATGCCCATGAATTTATAATTGTAGGTATTTATTCCATGTGACTTTGGTAGCAATTCTCTATCAAAATGTTCCATCTTTTATTTTTCAATACCATGTCACTATATATATGATTGGATAGGTCTAATAAACTGTTAGATCTACTTCAGTAAATAAGGTTTCCTAGAACTTAGGTTGCTTGTTTACATTAATAACTAGAGTATTTCTTTATTTTGGGCTTAAATAAATGTAACACCAATGGCTATTTTACATCTATAACCAAACATATATAACATGAAAAATAATGGTGTGCCTAATAAACTATAGTAGACACATGGAAAATATTCAATCCAAATGAATGTTCTATGATCTTTTTCATACTTCAATCCTAAATAGGATTTTAGTAACTAACAACCATTATTGGCAATCAGTGATGTCATCATCCCTTTCTAGTTTCATCGTATAGAAACCTTCCTCAAAAGTTGGCCTTAACATCCAATATCCAATTAAATGGCCATAGAAATTAGCTAGGACAAGTAAAATTATGATTAATTTATGTATAATGAATTGGTGTTACCAATTGAGCCTTATTAGTACCATGCTTGTACCATCCATGTATCATATCATTTGAATATCCTCCACATTATTCATAATAATAATCCCCCTTGTACTTTGATACATAGAATTCATTATTGAGTTTTAAATGATCTTATCAATCTTAGATAGTTTCAATATATTGCTTAATTTTAGGAATTATAATTCTCAATGAATAATGTATCACCTACCATTCTGAATATAAAACCATCGTTATGGTTTTATCCTTCCTATGAAGTATGTGTCTCCAGAACATTACTCTTACACACCTCTTGTGGAACTCTTTCCAATGCCAACTATTTATGCATCTTTAGAATTGACTAAACCCAATTTAATATTACTCCCACTACCTCAAGTATAGTTGTGGACCCTATTATAGAATTACAATTTATCACTTGAATACATCTAATATATCTTAGTGATTTCTGTAATATCCTAAGAAACTATATGATAATCACCTTAGATACACATTGTGTTTTTATTGATTAAATTTTTTTATATCCTCAACAAACTCCTTTAATCTTAAAATCATGTATTATGAAACAATATATTTCTATCATACTATGAATCATATAATATTCCTTTATTATTGTAGTTGGAATATGGTTATGGGTTATCATTTTTATTTGCGATGCATATCTTGAAATATAATGGATGTTTCTGCAATAAATATCAACATTTATGTTCTTTATACTTACATCATGAATATGATGTACATTAAAATATGTATTTTTAGGAATTTTTTGGGATACATTTTATTGATCAATGTTAACATGTAAGACTCATAATCAATCCTCCTTATTGACATCAATGTCGTGATGTGGATAAGGTGATGTTCATTTAGGAATTACTCTACACTATATTATATTTATTTATGAATGCTTGGTCAAGATATTCTTCTTCATGTCGTCTAGAATAATCTTATATCTTCTGACCATGAATCTTCTATATTTCACTTTATCATTCCTTAAAGACTTAAAGGAATATTATGAAGTATATTTAAAACTATCTTATCCTTATAATAGTTCATTCCATCTAGCTTAACCAATCCAAAAAAAATTGGTGTAGCATTATATCTAAGGGTTTCTTTATCAAACTAAATTATTATATACATTGATTCATGCTCAAACTTACCCAAGAGATTAAGGTAGAACGGTCCTTGTAGTTTAGCTTGGGTTGTCGAATCCTTAGAGACCTAAGAAGAAACCTATAGAAATATACATTATATGGACTGTTTTTGGCTATAAAGTGGCGAAATTGGGTTGATTTTAGATGGGTTTAAAGTATATCTAATAAATTTAAGTGAATTCAATTTAAAATAATGAGTTGATCCTAGGTTAATTCTCGGGGTGTATTGGATGAAATTATTTTTCAACTATTTAAATTTCTTTTATTTGAGATGGGTTCATTTAAGAAGATCAAACAACATACTCACTTACTGGTTTAATACCTACACACTTTAATACCAATAACCTATACACTTGAAGGATCATAGTTTTGAGCACTTCAAGGTAAAGGTTCGTATTAGCACTTGAAGTGTGTGGCCTTAAATTCAACAAGGACGATGGAGTTTAGAAATCATCAAATAAAAATCTCAATTAAAAGAAGTTATTAGACATTAATGGTGTGATAAATAAAATACAATCCAGCCCCTTTCTACTCCCTTGGATCAACCCATAAGTGGGTTATCCCTCCATTTATTATATGGTTTCAATGGAAGTGGAAAGTAGACTCATGAGGGAGGATATGGAGAAGTAAAAAAATACAATGAAATATCGATCACTCCACCGTTGTGTGATAATTTCACAAGGTTTGGTGTGAATAAATTCACACCTTTAACTAACGGTATCAAAGTGATATGAATATCAATAGAATAAGAGGAGAATAAAAACTTTTATTAAGAAACTAAAGTGAATTGAACAACTTACATGTGAAAGACAAACTTGAGAAAATAAAATCGCAGCATAACATTACAATGAAAGGAAGCTACCAAGCTCCTCAACTCCTACACCACCTCTACATTAAATAGGAATACTTGAAGCCTTGGGTATATCCTCCAATATTACAAGCCTCCTCAATTAATTTTGGTAGGCAATAGGTGGGTGGAAAGTTGAGGGAGAGTTTATTTTTCCACCCTTGACCCAAGGTGGCATCCAGCTTTCATCTATCGGACAGACACATCTGAATGGCCTTCTAGATGGTAGAATTTGAGCGGTCCATAGAAGAAAAAAGTGAATCTCCGGATGTCTCCTAGATTTATGTAAAATTTCAGCTCAAATGGATATGTTTTTTTCCGAGATATGATTAAATTAGAGGGCTGTTTGTCTGGGCCGCAGAATCTGGACCAGAATTTTATCTCCAAATTGGGCCACCATAATAACCACCATGTAGGCCAAATTAGCACTGGATCATGAAGAATTATTTGTTCCTATATATTTCTTATATCATCCCATGAAATTTGGGCTCCATTAGGTATGTATGTTGAGCCCCACATTCTCATCAGTGGGCTGGCGTCCAATATGCCTTCTCCAGAATTGTTTGCATGAAATCCCATTTTGGTGGTCTTCTAATATGAATCTTATAACACTCAACAAGTATGAATTGTTCCCAATATAATTAGAAACCTGAAAATAAAATCAATATCATTGGATATTTTAAATGATGTTCAAAAATGTACCACATAATAGTGCATTTTAAGAAGGAATTACAATCATAATGTGAAATGATGTTCAAAGTGTAAAATGAACTAAAATGGTGGTTATGAATAATAAAGAAAATTAATATTATATATATTAAAAATTAATATTAGCCTCATTTAGTGGATAATCACACCCCCCAACTTGGGTTTTTCTAGTCCCGAGCAAAATATATCTCAACAATATGAAATTCGAATTCCCTTTTCCAAAAACATTTTAATACACAATGATCCCCGAAAACCCTTATACCAAACAATCATGAAACCCATAAAAATATTTTAATACATGATAGTTTCATAAGCAGATATCAATCCCAATCTCATTCCTTTTTTCAAATTCATCGCCATATTTAATCCAATATCAATTAAGAGTTATGATGTGTTGTGCATCGCATTAGACATGGGGGTTCATCTTTATTCAAGAGGGAAATGATGGAAGTGCTAGGTGGAATCACATTTCAATATTAAGATGAGTAATAAATTTTTATTATTGTAGTTTTTTTTTGTTTTTTCAATTTTTCCCTGGTAATTGAAATTGCACTCAAAAGAGTCAACCCCTATAGCGAGACTTTACCGATGACTCTCAGGCTCAAAGACTTTAGGGCAACAAGTGAAGCCCACATAATCGGGCATCATCTCGAGTTAACTCAGTCAAAAACAAATTCAAATTACCAAAAATAGAGATAAAATTAATAACTCTGGGCCAAACAACTATGGAGTCATGATCCCCAAGTGTCGAAAGCCACACATTAGGTCATTTCATTGCTCTACACGCAAATTTATTGTTTTTTTATTTTTTTATTGAATACTCATATTAAAACTAAAATGATCACCAAACATATGCTATTTATTTGGGGGACCCCATGAACTCAAACTAATACCCCACTATTCGAAGGACGTGCATTGTGATCTTTTTTTATTTGGATGAAAATATCAATGATGAAATATCACATTAGACAGCCACACTTTCCAAAATCTATGCTCATGAAGTTATTCAAGGATTGAAATCAGAATCGGGGAATGCTAAATTATTTGATATTCAGTTTCAAAGTGTGAAATGTGTATTACCATGTTCAAAGATAAAGGAATTTTTCCTTCTATTTACACACTTTTTTTTCAGTTTTTTTAACAAAAATTTTGTTTTCACACCCCCCCAAAATAGAATGAAACTATCTCTAATTTCTTAAAAAGAAAAGAGAGGAGAAACTGGTGGCGGGAAATGAGTTGTAAAGGGCATGGAACAAGTTCACCTGGTGGATTTAGAAGGATGGTTGTGGTTCTACCAAATCTCTCTTTGTTCTCATGGGAGATGTAGGAACTTCCTTGATTGAATGTGTATCACCCAAAATAGTCCCTGAACTATACAAACAAGAACAAACCAGACAATACAAACAATACAACAACTTATTTAATACCAAGTCTCATCATTTTTATGGTTTTCCTTCTTTTTTTTAAATCAAACTGATGATACATTGTCTTATTTCTAATTTATGGGTAAGGTAGTACCCAGGGATCACACCGCGTGACACGGATGAATACGTTTCTCCCCTTTCATACCCATCCATACTCATAAGAGAAGAACATGTCAATAGTCTGAGGTAGAATTAACTTATATCATAATGATCCACTAATCCTATTTGAAATATAATGTTTATTAAAACAAACAAAAAATATTAGAAACTTGAAAACCACGAGTTTCCTCCCATGCAGCGCTTTTGTTTAATGTCATTAGCCCGACAGGGATCCTAAATCTATCATTTTTTTCCTGGTTCATAGGCTGGCTTAGTTAACTCAACCTCTATTTCTTATTTATTTAATGATTCAATGAATGGTTTTAACCTTTGACCATTGACCTTGAAAATGTAACCACTTGTGGGATCTTGAAGCTTTACTGCCCCATGGGGGTACACATGATGCACTATGAAAGGACCTGACCATCTAGACCTTAACTTTCCCAGGTGTAAATGAAGTTTTTAACTATACAAGAGCATGAATTTTCCTGGTTCAAAATTTTTTACTTTGATATTCCTAGATTGGTAGGCTTGAACTCTAGATTAATTTATCCTTGAATTTTCATAATCCTCCATCCTTAGATCCTCAAGTTCATTGAAATATAATTTCCTTTTTGTTTTGTCCAATGAGAGGTCATAATAAATTTTCTTAATTGCCCAAAAGGCATTATGTTCAATCTCCACTGGCAAATGGCATGCTTTACCATAAACCAACCTATATGGAGAAATTACTAAAATGGTTTTATATGCAGTTTGATAGGCCCAAAGAGCATCCAAGAGTTTCTTGGACCAATATTTCCTAGAAGGATTGACAGTTTTTTCAAGAATATTCTTAATCTCGCTATTTACTAACTCATCTTGACCATTGGTTTGAGGATGGTACACATTGGAAACTTTATGAGAAATCCCATACTTAGACATGAGTGAAGAGAATGGATGGTTGCAGAAATGGGTTCCTCGATCACTGATTATAGCCCTAGTAATTCCAAATCGAGAAAATATGTGCTCTTTTAGAAATAGGATCACAACATGATGGTCATTAGACTTGGTGGGAATGGCTTCAACCCATTTTGGGACATAATAAACAGCTAAGAGGATGTAGAGGTATCTCGTAGAGTTTGGGAAGGGACCCATGAAATTGATTCCCCAGCAGTCAAAGATTTAAATCACTAAGATGGGAGTGAGTGGAATTTGATTCCTTTTTGTAATTGAACCTACTTTTTGAAACTTAGGATAGCTTTGAAAAAATGTGTAGAAGTCCCTTGAGAGGGTAGACCAGAAGAGACCACACTAAAGAACCTTAGCAGAAGTTTTCTTAGAGGAAAAATGACCTCCACATGCCTCACTATGACAGCATTTAAGGATGTACTCTTGTTCAGATTCTGGGAAACACATCTTAATGACTTGTTCAGGGAAGAACTTATAGAGGTATGGATCATCAAACACATAGTTCATAACATCATAAAAGAATTTCCTTCGACCTTGAGTCCCTATGAATTTTGTAATGACTCCTGTAACTAAGAAATTGGCTATGTCAGCATACCTAGGGCACTCACTCATAGAGGATAAGTGTTCATCAAGAAATGAATCAGACACAGAAAGGTGATTTGAGTTATCTTTGAATTCCATCCTAGAGAGGTGATCAGCTACAACATTTTCAACACCCTTTTTATCCTTGATTATGAGGTCAAATTCTTGTAAGAGAAGGACCCACCTAATCATTCAAGCCTTAGCATATTGTTTTTGGAAGAGGTATTTTAGTGCAGAATGGTCAGTGAACACAGTGATGGGGGATCCTAAGAGGTAGGACCTAAACTTCTCTATGTCAAACACAATATAAATTAACTCTTTTTTAGTGGTGGTGTTGTTGATTTGGGAATCATTTAAGGATTTTCTTGCATAAGCAATGACATGAGAAGTTTTATCACAAAGTTATCCTAACACAGGTCCTACAGTAAAGTCATTGGCATCACACATAAGTTCTAAAGGAAGGTTCCAATTTAGAGATTTCATAATGGGAGGTGAGGTGAGAGAGGATTTGAGGGTTGAGAATGAACCCTCACAGCTTTCTGTCCAAACAAATAGAGCATCCTTTACTAGGAGAGCACAAAGCGGATGGGAGATTGAACTAAATTCCTTGATAAATCTTCTATAGAAACCATCATTTCCTAATAAGGACCTCACATCCTTAATAGTTTTAGGAGAGTTAAGGTGATGAATGATGTCAACCTTAGCTTTATCAACTTCAATCCCTCTACCAGATACTAGATTTCCTAGAACAAGTCCCTCCCTTACCATCAAATGGAATTTTTCCCAATTTAGTATGAGATTTTTATCCTCGCACCTTGAAAAAACCTTTTGAACATTTATAAGGCATCCCTAAAAAGTATCCCCAAAGATGGAGAAGTCATCCATGAAGACCTCTAAAAAAAACCCCACCATGTCCGAGAAGATTCCCATCATGCACTACTGGAAGGTACCAGGGGCATTAAATAACCCAAAGGGCATGAGCTTGAAGGAAAAAGTGTCTAATGGACAAGTGAAGGTTGTTTTTCCTTGATCCTCTAAGGAGACTTCGATTTGATTATACCCTGAGAATCCATCTAGAAAGCAATAGAATTGATGACCTGCCACTCACACGAGGACTTGATCAATAAAGGGCAAGGGGAAATGGTCTTTCTTCATACAAGAGTTGAGCTTCCTATAGTCAATATAGACTCTCCATCCACTATTGACCCTTGTGGGGAGAAGGTCACCATCCTCATTGGTGATCACGGTGATTCCATCTTTATTTGGGAAAACATGAATTGGGCTTACCCACTCACTCTCAGCAATGTGGTAGATGATACCTGCTTTCAACAACTTAAGAAGTTCTTTCCTTACCACATCCATAAGATTTGGATTGAGTCTCCACTGAGGTTGACTACATGGTTTGGATTCAGATTCAAGAACAATCCTATGAGTTCCAATGAGTGGGCTAATCCTAGGAATATCAGAAAGGGTCCATCCAATTGCTTTCTTATTCTTTCTTAGGACATCCAGAAGCATCTTCTCTTGATTGGATTCAAGAGAGGAATAAATAATAACATGAAAGGATTGATTGTCCCCTAAGAACGCATACTTGAGTGATAAAGGTAAGACCTTAAATTCGAGGTCGGATTGGTTATCACTTTCCAAGAAAGGATGATACTTTGTATTGAACTCAATTTCTTTGATCAGATTTCATGACAAAATTGGTTCCTTGTGAATAGAATTTTTATCCACTAAATTAGCCAGAGTAGTGTCATGAATAGGAATAGACTCAATTTTATTGATTTCACCCATGGTATCATTGATTTTTTATTCTATAAAATCATCAATAGAGCTATCTGAAAGAGATTCAAGCCAAGGAGACAAATTTCCCTCATGTGAACAAAGAAAGTCAATATCTTCTTGACTTAAATATCCTTCAGTAATTCCTTGATGTTCCTCGAGTTCACTATCAACACTACCAATCCAATTAACCTCATGTATTTCCTCATCATCCCCAATTTGAGAGTTTTCATTGTAAATGTTCAAGTCCAAACTCATGTTTCCAAAGGTTATGGTCATGTTCCCATTTCGGACTCAGATAATAGAGTTGATTTTTGCAAGTAAGGGACGACCAAGGATGTTTGGGGTTTGCTCCCTAAGACCTAAGATTGGGTGATTGTCAAGAAAAATGAAGTCATCTGGGTAAATAAAATTTTTAACTTTTACCAAAACATCCTTTAAGATCCCCTTAGGAACTCAAACACTACGATCAGCAAGTTGAAGAGTAACAGATGTGATTTGGAGTTCTTAAATCCCTAATTGACAATACATAGTATAAGGAATGATATTCACACTAGCCCCTAGGTCACACAAGGCTTTGAAAACTTTGTTCTCTCCTAGTTCAATATTTATGTAAGGGCATCCTAGGTCTTTCATCTTTGTATGAAAGGTTCCTTGGAGTGTTGTGCTAACATTTGCTGCCAAAAGGACTTGGTTCTTATGTGAGAATTTCCTTTTAAATGTGCAGAGTTCCTTAAGGTATTTTGAGTATGCAGGAATGGTTTGAATGGAATCGATGAGTGGAATTTTTAACTTGACTTGTGAGAATATTTCCCTCAATGTTTCACGCAATTCAGGCTTGGTTTTCCCCATCATGTGTTGAGGAAATGGGGCAGGTTGTGGGGTTGTTTTTTGAAGAGATGTTTCCTTCACATTGTTATTAGTTTATTTAGTTTGTTTATGTGGTTCATTTAAATTTTCATTAGAGTTTGAATCTTCATATGGTTTTTGAGTTATTTTTTCAGGTTTCTCAATTGATTTCCCACTTCTTAAAACTGTCACAGCCTTTAGTTGTTCATGATTTGTTTGAGTGTGACTTGACTCTACCCTTAAAGTTGAGGATGGAACCACATGAGTAGGCATGGTTTCCTTCCTGGTTTTAATGTTTTGTAGTTCATGTTTAAGGGATGAGACTTCTGAGTTCATTTTCTCCATTTTTTTACACAACTGCTCAAGGATTGGAAGAGGGATAGATTGAGTAGGGGCTTGTATTGGTTGGTTAATCCCAGGAGGATACTTTGGTTTTTGGATTGGTCATTTCATGGGTTGGTGGTATTTTACAGGAGTATGTTGGTATTGGGATTTTTTTGGTTGGAACTGGTTATGGTTTTGAAAATTTTGTGGAGGGTAAGGGTTTGGTCCTTGTGGATGACTAGGTTGTTGGCTGGGTTGCTGGTCATCTTTCCAACAGAATCATGGATGGTCATTGTACCTTGGATTGAAAGTGTTTTGGTACTGTGGCTTCTGAAAATTCAAAGCATTGATCTCTACTGGTGGTCCTCCTAGAAGAACATCTTTAATGGAAGGTATGTGTTGGTCGGAGTGGACACTCAAGAGGGGGGTGAATTGAGTTCCAATTAAAATTTTCTGTTAAAAACAATTTCTAATAAAATCCCCCAATTTCAAAAACAAATTAAACTGTAGTGAATTTATATAGATTATAAAGGTTCAATTAGCTTCTCAAAGATTGATTAATTCTCAGTTAACTTAATCTTATGATTAAATTAACTTTTGAAACTAATTTACTGATTTATAATAAATATAAACACTTGCAAATTTAATTATCAAAGTAGCTTTGAAGATAGATTATATTTCAAAGTAATAGCAGCGGAATATGAAATAAATATGTATAGTATGGATATAGAGTATAACTATAAACACAGAGAAGTAACCAAGAGGTTCAGTCTCAAGCCGAGACTTAGTCCTCTCAAAAGTTTATATAAAAGTGATCCACACCCTGGATCGGGGTTAACAACAGTGAACACACTGTCCAGGTCACAAGACCTCTACCACAGTTCTACGTGGGAAAACAAACAACAGCAGCCAGCTGTCCAGGTCACAAGACCTCTACCACTATCCACAGTGGGAAGTGAAGTGTAAAAGGTTTGCTGAGGATTTACAGATCCTCCAGTGAAAGTACAGGAGTCAGTGTGTGTGTTTAATACAGAAGATAACACACACTGCTCAAAATGTAGAATAAATAAATCACAGAGCAGAGATGTAGAGTTTAGGAATGGCTCTTAGTGATTTCAGTGTAGCACTGGACTCGTTTTGGAATTAATCAGAAGTGATTCTGAGTCCTCTTCTCGAATTTGTTTGAGAAGCAGAGTGTCGTATGCTTCAGGTTCACAGGCAGTGAGATGTAGTCGATGAAGCTCTTCAATATTCTATTGTATGCACACCACTCTTCTTGAGTAGGCTTGACTGTATATTTGATTCTGTCTTGCTTGGTTCTTCTTGTATGCACAGAGCTCTTCTTGAGTATGTCGTATGCTTCCTTGTCTCTGTGTGTGTTGTCTTGGTTTTTCACTTATTCACTTCACACGTTTTCTCCACTTCTTGTCTCTTCAGCAGAGTCTTCTTGTATTTATATCACGTGCTCCGTAGGACAAAAAAGGTTTCCTTTCCGCAGGTACGAGGTACGGTTTCCTGACATCCGACAACCTTTTATTAATTAATTGTCAGGGTATTAAAATATAGCTAATATGACCGTTGGTTAGAATAAATAAAGATAAAGATAAATAAATTCAAACAGTTGTTTATGACTGTTCAAGAGATCGGTAGGTCATCAGCATTAGAGTAATGATCGGTGACTCAGATAGATCAGCATCGGTCTGTCATCTGATCGGTGAGTCATTTTGATCAGCATCGGTCTGTCATCTGATTGGTGAGTCATTTTGATCAGCATCGGTCTGTCATCTGATCGGTGAGTCATTTTGATCGGTGAGTCCTTGGATCGGTGACTCATTTGCATCGGTGAGTCATTTGCATCGGTGAGTCCTTTTGATCGGTGACTCTTTTGCATCGGTGAGTCCTTTTGATCGGTGAGTCTGATGGATCGGTGAGTCTGATGGATCGGTGACTCTGATGGATCGGTGACTCTGATGGATCGGTGACTCTGATGGATCGGTGAGTCTGATGGATCGGTGACTCTGATGGATCGGTGACTCTGATGGATCGGTGACTCTGATGGATCGGTGACTCTGATGGATCGGTGACTCTGATGGATCGGTGACTCAGATGGATCGGTGAGTCTGATGTCTGTTGAATCCAGAAGACTTCCAACATACTTTGT
This sequence comes from Viscum album, assembly GCA_963277665.1. NCBI lineage: Eukaryota > Viridiplantae > Streptophyta > Magnoliopsida > Santalales > Viscaceae > Viscum > Viscum album. The sequence continues at coordinate 165,629,554 of OY728149.1, forward strand.
AAGTCAATAAGCATAGTTAAAAACATGATAACTGATTCATTCATATATTGGAATTATGTTTATGAGACATCAAACCAGATTAAGCATCAATGAGTTGTGATGATTTGTGATTATTAAAACATCAGTTATAAACATGAAATCAGCAATCTTCCAGAGGGCTCAACAATCTCCCCCTTTTTGATAATCACAAATCTTCATATATATATATAAAATAAAATAAAAAAAATCTCCCTCTTAAAATAACATTCCCATATATATAGTATTCAGATTTCTCCCCCTGAGATATTGATCTCCCTCTTCATATATAGAGTACTCCCCTTTAGATATATATTTCCCCCATTATATATAGAGTACTCCCCTTTAGATATATATTTCCCCCATTATATATCTTTCTCCCATGATATATATCTTTCTCCCATTATATATATCTTTCTCCCATTATATATATCTTTCTCCCCCTTTGGGATAATCAAAAAGGAGAGAAAACAGATAAGGGAAAAGAGAAGCAGGGTGCAGAGAGGATAGAACATAACACAAAGGAAAAACAAATTTGATAAAGTCACAGAAAAGGGATAAGCAATACATAAATCACCCCATCAAAAACAATACATGGCTATTTGTTGGGATACAAAGGGGCTTTCCCTTTATCCTTTGGATCAATGGTAGGTAAGGTAGAAGGCTTGGAGGCAGGCTGTGGTTCACGGAGCTGAAATGGCGGCAGGACAACTCGGGCAGGTGCAGGTGAAGGTGTCACAGAGGGTTGTTGAGAAGGAGTAGGAGCTGGATGAGAAGCTTTCTGAGAGACTGGCTGTAACTGAGATAGAGCTTGGGCAACAGACAGCTGATTTGGAGCGATATCAGAGGCACTGAGAGGTTCAGAAGTAGGGAGTACGATTGCAGTGGCCTGTGCATCCAAGTAAGGCTTCAACAGATGAATGAAGTCCTGAATGACTTCTGCTCCATACTTCATAGATTTTTCAAAATCATCCTTGTTTTCCATGAACTGTGCCAAAGAAGGGACAAAATCTTGCAATTGGCGAACTTGAGTGTTGAAGGCCTGAGTGACTGGAGGTAATTTCAGATTCTCTGCCAAGACTTTGAAGTTTGCAGCCATCTCATGTTTTGTATAAATCTTGGAAAAGTAAGTATCAACTTTTTCCTTGATCTCTTGCAGGGCTTTCTTAGCATCTGCTGAATATACTAAGGCCATCTTATGACTATTATCACAGATCTCTTTCATCCTCCTCAAGGATTCTAAGTCAAGAATTTTTCTTACAGCAGCTAGCTCTGCATGCACAACTTCTCTGAGAGCTTCTATCTCACGAGTAGTGATTTTGGTTACCTTGCCTGTACTGGCTTGGCCGACTATGTGAGTTAGTTCAGCTTTCAACTTCCTCAGGTCAGACTTGTTGAGATGTTCAATCAGATTTCTCAAAACTTCCATCATACCAGAGATGGTTGATCTGAACTCATTTGATAGAGAAAGTAAGCTAACTTGGAGATCCTTCAAAGTTTGATTCAAAGAGGCTATGTGCCTACCAACAAATTCACCAGTAGCAGTCAAGTCTGGCTTGAGAACATCTGAGACTGCCGTTGAAAAAGCTTTCAAGGAAGTTTCAGAAACTTGCAGAGATACTTGATGAAGGGCATTGGAAAGTTCTTCTCTGACTATATCTCTCACAGTGGTTAGCAAATCAGTCTTAAACTTATCAAGATCAGCTCGAGAGATTTCAGAATCAGGTAAATTCACATTTACAGGATCAACAGTAGGAATAGACCTTGCTTCTCTTGGAAGGTTCCTTTTCACAGCTGCAGCAGATTCTGGCAATTCGTCTTCTTCTTCAGAATATTCTAAGCCCAAAACAGCATATCCAGGGTAGTCATTCCAAACAGCAGCACACAGGGTGTAGTTGGGTTTTTCATAGCTTGTTGTTCCACTGATTTTTGATGAGTCAGCCTTGCCACTGATATGGATTTCTGGTACTGACTGGGGTTGTTCCACTTGATCTACAGCAAGACCATCCACCGGTCTGTTAACACCATCAACAGCAGCTTCAACATCATCAGCATCATCATCATCACCACCAAGATTGTCATCAGCATCACCTTGCTCATTATTACTCTGCTCAGAGGCTTCACTGTGATATTCCTCAGCATCAGAATCTTCTTCATCATCAAGAGTAGGTTCTGACTCTGGTAGGGTTAAGGGTGGACTAGCAGGTCCAAATTCTATTCTTTTCTTGGGGCTAGCAGTGTCTGGATCACTCCTATCATCAGGAGAAGACACACTTCCTTCTTCAGTTGCAGCTTTTTCTTGCTCATCATCATCAGAATAAATTGGTTCCTCATCTGGTTTTAATCCAAGATCTCTCAAATCCTTTGGCCTCTTGCCATGATCTATGGGATTGTAGGCTTCATACAACTTATCTTCATCTGCAACCCAGCACTTATTCCATGGATTCCAATTGATTTTCATCCTCTTGCAGATCTCTTTGTTGAGACAGAAGGTACGCTCTGTTTCAACAACTTCATCATCTTCATCAACACATTCCAGATTCTGGAGCATAGTAGATATCATTTTTGAATAAAACAACGCTGTGGATTTCTTGGAAGGTTTCAGCATACTAGCTATGTGAACCATCACATATCTACACAGGTTTATCTTTTCATGGGTTTTGAGCAGAAACAATAGAAAAACATCTTGAAACTTAACAGCAGCAAAATCTCCTCTTCGAGGGAAAAGTTGGTGCTGAATAAACTTGAATAGGAGTCTGCTTTCACCATCTAATTCTGAAGCTGTGATTCTCCTTGATTCTCGGTTTCCAGTTAGAAGCTCTAGCGCTAGCTCATAAGAAAAATAGTCAGTGACTGGGGGTATATTGCCAGCATAGTCCTCATATCGACCTTCATGAGGTACGTTTAAACATTCAGCCCACTGCTTAGATGAGAAAGAGATTTTCTTTCCTTTTACAACAGACGACATCCTAGCAGCTTCCACACCATCAAGCGTGATTTTCAGGTTCATGTAAAACTCATGTACTAGCTTTGGATAATCTATTCGGGCATTGTCTGAAAACCAGTCTATCCATCCTTGAGATTCAAGAGCTTGTAGCAACAGATACTTACTTGACAGAAGCCACGCCGAGTTTACTTCTTTTTCTACAGCAGCAATCTGAGTTTCCAGGTTCGGATTTACTGATCGTTGAGAGGTACTGCTCGACTCGCCTCGAGCACGCTTTGAAGGTACAGGGCTATCTGGTCCTTTGCTCGGTCTCTTTTGCTTAGCCATTCGAGGATTTTGGAGAGGCAGGAGTTCGAAGGTTCGAAGCAGAGGGGAAGAGAGGTTGAGAGGTTCGGCGGGAAATGAAAGGTCAAAGGTTTAGGGAAGATAAATAGCCGCGTATCATTTATTTTATCATTTAGGGTTCCCATAAAAAGTGATTTACTAATTAATAAAAAGTAATAAAAAAATCGGTTTGACAGAACAGTGTGACAGATCGGTTCCACGGATCGGTTTCACAGATCAGTTTCACAGATCAGTTTCACAGATCAGTTTCAAAGATCGGTTTCACAGATCAGTTTCACAGATCAGTTTCACATATCAGTTTCACAGATCAGTTTCACAGATCAGTTTCACAGATCGGTTTCACAGATCGGTTTCACAGATCGGTTTCACAGATCGGTTTCACAGATCGGTTTCACAGATCGGTTTCACAGATCGGTTTCACAGATCAGTTTCACAGATCAATTTCACAGATCAGTTTCACAGATCAGTTTCACAGATCAATCATATACAATTATTGTTTAATAAATTTCATTCTTTCAGAGCATAAGGGCTTTGTGAAGATGTCAGCTAATTGATTTTCAGAACTAACAAATTTTAGAGAAATATCACCCTTCTGGTAATGATCTCTTAAAAAGTGATGTCTGACATCAATGTGCTTAGTTCTAGAGTGAGACACAGGGTTCTTGGATAAGTTGATTGCACTAGTGTTGTCACAGTTGATTGAAACATGTTTAAGATCAAATCCATAATCCAATAGAGTGTGTTTCATCTACAAAATTTGTGCACAGCAGCTACCAGCAGCTATGTATTCTGCCTCAGCAGTAGACAATGCAACTGAATTCTGTTTCTTACTACACCATGATACTAGGGATTTTCCAAGCAAATGACATGTTCCTGATGTGCTTTTTCTATCTAACTTACAACCAGCAAAGTCTGCATCTGAATAACTCATTAACTCAAATGATTGTCCTTTTGGGTAAAACAAACCTAAATTTATAGTATACTTAAGATACTTAAAAATCCGTTTAACAGCTAATAAGTGTGATTCTTTAGGATTAGCTTGAAATCTAGCACACATACACACACTAAACATAATATCTGGTCGACTAGCAGTAAGATAAAGTAAGCTTCCAATCATACCTCTGTAATTGGTTTGATCAACTGGTTTCCCAGTTTCATCAACATCCAATTTACAGGTAGTACTCATAGGTGTATTACTTTCCTTAATACTATCCAATACAAAACGTTTTAAAAGATCCTTTGTATATTTACTTTGATTCAAAATAATACCATTTTTAGTTTGAAAGATTTGAAATCCAAGAAAATACTTAAGCTCTCCCATTAAGCTCATTTCAAATTCATTTTGCATAACCTTTGAAAAATCAGTACATAAGGAGTTTTTAGAAGATCCAAAAATAATATCATCAACATATATTTGTACAACTAAAACATCTTTAGAAATTCTTTTAATGAAAAGAGTTGGATCAGCAATCCCTTTAGTAAAACCTTTTGAAATAAGGAAATTGCTAAGTCTATCATACCAAGCCCTTGGAGCTTGTTTCAAACCATACAAAGCTTTAGAAAGTTTAAAAACTTGATTTGGAAAAAGGGGATTAGTAAATCCAGGTGGTTGTTCTACAAAAACATCTTCAATTATAAAACCATTTAGAAATGCACTTTTAACATCCATTTGATATAATTTGAAATCCAGATGTGCAGCATATGCAAGTAAGATCCTAATGGCTTCTAGTCTAGCTACAGGCGCAAAAGTTTCCTCATAGTCTATACCTTCTTCTTGACTATATCCTTGTGCAGCTAGTCTAGCTTTGTTTCTAACTATATTTCCAGATTCATCTATTTTATTTCTAAACACCCATTTTGTGCCTATTGTCAAAGTGTCCTTAGGTCTGTCAACTAATTCCCAGACTTTGTTCCTTTCAAACTGATTTAATTCTTCTTGCATAGCCATTACCCAAAATTCATCGTTGATAGCATCATTGATATTTTTAGGTTCTGACTGTGAAAGAAAAGCTTGATGTTCAACCTGGTTTCTTAGAGAAGCTCTAGTCTGTGTCCCTCTATCTAGATTTCCTACAACAGCATCTAAGGGATGGTTCTTTAGAGTCCTAGATGGTCTTGAAAAGATAGTGCTAGAAATTTCAGGTTCATCTAGAGATTGAGGTTCAACAGAAGCAGATTCTGGAGAATGTCCAGAACTGGATGCTTTTATAACAGGTTCTTTAGATTTATCATTAAGGTCCAGAATAGACAAATCTTCTTCAAGATTCCCAAGAGAGGTTTTAGGCTCATGTGGATCAGTTTCATAAAATTTGATGTGAACAGATTCTTCCACACATTTGGTTCTCTTATTGAAAACTCTATAGGCTTTACTAGAGATAGAGTAACCTAGGAAAATTCCTTCATCACTCTTGGATGCAAATTTATCTAGATTATCTTTAGTATTCAGAATAAAGACTTTGCAGCCAAAAACTTTGAAGTAGTTAACCTTAGGTTTCCTATGGTTCCACAACTCATAAGGGGTTTTCTTTAGAACAGGTCTGATCAAGACTATATTAATGACATAACAAGCTGTATTAACAGCTTCAGCCCAAAAGTAAATTGGCAGGTCATATTTATTGAGCATGGTCCTAGCAATTTCTTGCAGGGTTCTGTTTCTTCTTTTTACTACACCATTCTGTTGGGGTGTCCTAGGGGCAGAAAAGTTATGAGAATAGCCATTGAGTGAGCAGTAAGATTCAAAATCTTGATTTTCAAACTCACGACCATGATCACTTCTTAGGGTCTTAATCTTGAGTCCACTAAGATTTTCTACAGACTTGGAGTATTTAACAAAGTAAGAACAAGCTTCACTTTTGTGAGCTAGAAAATATACCCAAGTATATCTTGAAAAGTCATCTACGAGAACATAGACATAGTGCTTCCCATTTAAACTAGAAACTCTTGATGGTCCAAACAAATCCATGTGAACCAATTCAAGTGGTTGAGAAGTTGAAACTTCTTTCTTTGATTTAAAAGAAACTTTGTGTTGTTTTCCCTTTTGACAGGGATTACAAACTTTGTCTGCTGGAAATTCAAGTTTGGGTAAGTCTCTAACCAAGTTTCTCCTAGAAAGTTTTCTAAGTGAGTGCACATTGCAGTGTTCTAATCTTCTGTGCCAAAGCCAAGACTCTTTATGAAAAGCATTTAAACAAGGAATGTTCTGTTTAGCTAAAGAATCTAAACCAACAGCATAATCATTTTCATTTCTTAAAGCAGAAAATACTAAAACATTTTTAGAGTTAAAAACATTGCAAGAATCATTTTCAAATTTAACATGAAAACCATCATCACATAACTGAGAAATGCTTAACAGGTTATATTTAAGTCCATCAACAAATAAAACTTTAGAAATCAAAATTGAATCAGTGTTACCAATCTGGCCTAGGCCGATGATTTTTCCTTTAGAATTATCACCAAAAGTGACAAATCCTCCATCAACCTTTATTAAGCTCTTAAAGCAAGAATAATCTCCAGTCATGTGTCTTGAGCACCCCCTGTCTAAATACCATATCTTCTTGTAACAGCTCTTCAAGCAGGTCTCCTACAAAACAGATTTAGATGGAAGATGATTTTGGTACCCAGATCTTCTTGGGTCTAGACAGGTTAACCAATAACACTTTAGGTACCCATATTTGTCTAATGGGTCTCATATAATTTGTAGAAATAACATTCTTTGAAAGGTAAACCTTATTAGATTCATAACTATGAATACAATTGGTTGAGGCATAAGAAGTTCCAGAATTAACTATCTTCTGTCCAGATTTAGGAATGAATCTAGTTTTGGCAACATTCCTTTGTCCAGGTTGGTATCCTATACCAGTAGTGTATCTAGGTGCAACTTGCTTTCCTAGCATTTGTGTTAGAGTGTTTTTACCATTGGTGAACTTCTCTAAGTCTTTCTTGAGTTGCTCATTGGACAATTTTAGTTCAGTATTCTCTTTAAGCAGCTGAGCATTCTTTTCTACTTCTATATCCAGATCAGATTTATGCTTAACACTTAAAGCATACTGTTTCTTTAGACCTTTATATTTATCTTTAAGCTCATTACATGTTTCTTCTAGCATGTCACAGTATTCAAACAATTCAGATTTTGACATGTTTTCTGAGTCAGAATCTTCTCCAGAATAGTACGAATTAAAAGCAGGAGTCTCTGATGTTACCTCAGAAGTGTTTGTCATGAAACACATGTTGGCCCGATTTTTTTCAGAGTCTGGAGATTCAGCTTCACTTGTGCTGTCTTCTGAAGCACTCCAAGTAGCCTTCATGGCCTTCTTGTACTTGTTATCCTTGTATTCATATTTCTTTTTATACTTCAGCTTTGGACAGTCGGCTTTAATGTGTCCTTTCCTCTTGCACTCATAGCAGACAACATCATCTGATTTGTCATTCTTCTTCCAGCCCTTTTTCCATTTACCTTGTTGGTCATACTTTCCCTTGTAATTTGGTTTCCTAAAGAATTTCTTTTTCCTATAGAACTTTTTGAATCTCCTGGCTATTTGAGCCATCTCATCATCACTGTCAGAATCATTTTCACTTTCCTCACTGCTTGAACTTTCATTGATAGCTTGAAGCTTTTCCTTATCCTTATTCTTTGAGGTTGTAGCCTTGAAGGCAATAGACTTCCTTTTAGGTTCATCATCTTCTTCTTTATTTACTTTAAGCTCTTCTTCATACATCATCAGCTTACCAATTAATTCCTTGACAGGTAGAGCAGCAATGTCACAGGATTCTCTAATGGAGACAGAGGTTCCTCTCCATCTTTCAGGTAGACATCTCAAAATTCTCATAATTTGTTCCTTTGCTGGAACATCCTTTCCCAGAGAAGTCATTGTGTTGACAATTTCATTGAACCTGAGATACATATCAGAAATGGGTTCATCAGGCTTCATCTTAAAATTATCATACTTAATAGTATATGTATTCAATCTCATCTCCTTAACATTTGTTGTTCCTTCATGAGAAACAGCTAAGGTATCCCAAATTTCATATGCAGTTTTACATGCAGAAATTCTATTAAACTCTTCATCTCCTAGAGCACAGTACAGAGCATTCATAGCTTTACAATTGTTATTGTAAGCAGTCTTTGTAGGTTCATCCCAAGTAGATCTAGCAGTAGTGGGAATTTTGTATTCAGATTCAATAGCAGTCCAAATATCAAAACCTATGCTTTCTAGATGAATTTTCATTTTCAGTTTCCACTGAGCATAATTAGTTCCATTGAAGAAAGGTGTCCGGTTAGTAGCAGCACCCTCAAGTCTATTATCCATGATATTACAAAAAAAGAATTTTAAAGAGATAAAAATTTAGAAATAACAGAAATTTTAAGAACTTTAAAATACAACTAAAATCACAGTTCAAAAGCAGAGCACTTTTAGAAAGTATAACCTCCCTCTGATACCAAGTGTTGGTCGGAGTGGACACTCAAGAGGGGGGTGAATTGAGTTCCAATTAAAATTTTATGTTAAAAACAATTTCTAATAAAATCCCCCAATTTCAAAAACAAATTAAACTGTAGTGAATTTATATAGATTATAAAGGTTCAATTAGCTTCTCAAAGATTGATTAATTCTCAGTTAACTTAATCTTATGATTAAATTAACTTTTGAAACTAATTTACTGATTTATAATAAATATAAACACTTGTAAATTTAATTATCAAAGTAGCTTTGAAGATAGATTATATTTCAAAGTAATAGCAGCGGAATATAAAATAAATATGTATAGTATGGATATAGAGTATAACTATAAACACAGAGAAGTAACCAAGAGGTTCAGTCTCAAGCCGAGACTTAGTCCTCTCAAAAGTTTATATAAAAGTGATCCACACCCTGGATCGGGGTTAACAACAGTGAACACACTGTCCAGGTCACAAGACCTCTACCACAGTTCTACGTGGGAAAACAAACAACAACAGCCAGTTGTCCAGGTCACAAGACCTCTACCACTATACACAGTGGGAAGTGAAGTATAAAAGGTTTGCTGAGGATTTACAGATCCTCCAGTGAAAGTACAGGAGTCAGTGTGTGTGTTTAATACAGCAGATAACACACACTGCTCAAAATGTAGAATAAATAAATCACAGAGCAGAGATGTAGAGTTTAGGAATGGCTCTTAGTGATTTCAGTGTAGCACTGGACTCGTTTTGGAATTAATCAGAAGTGATTCTGAGTCCTCTTCTCGAATTTGTTTGAGAAGTAGAGTGTCGTATGCTTCAGGTTCACAGGCAGTGAGATGTAGTCGATGAAGCTCTTCAATATTCTATTGTATGCACACCACTCTTCTTGAGTAGGCTTGACTGTATATTTGATTCTGTCTTGCTTGGTTCTTCTTGTATGCACAGAGCTCTTCTTGAGTATGTCGTATGCTTCCTTGTCTCTGTGTGTGTTGTCTTGGTTTTTCACTTCTTCACTTCACACGTTTTCTCCACTTCTTGTCTCTTCAGCAGAGTCTTCTTGTATTTATATCACGTGCTCCGTAGGACAAAAAAGGTTTCCTTTCCGCAGGTACGAGGTACGGTTTCCTGACATCCGACAACCTTTTATTAATTAATTGTCAGGGTATTAAAATATAGCTAATATGACCGTTGGTTAGAATAAATAAAGATAAAGATAAAGAAATTCAAACAGTTGTTTATGACTGTTCAAGAGATCGGTAGGTCATCAGCATTAGAGTAATGATCGGTGACTCAGATAGATCAGCATCGGTCTGTCATCTGATCGGTGAGTCATTTTGATCAGCATCGGTCTGTCATCTGATCGGTGAGTCATTTTGATCAGCATCGGTCTGTCATCTGATCGGTGAGTCATTTTGATCGGTGAGTCCTTGGATCGGTGACTCATTTGCATCGGTGAGTCATTTGCATCGGTGAGTCCTTTTGATCGGTGACTCTTTTGCATCGGTGAGTCATTTTGATCGGTGAGTCTGATGGATCGGTGAGTCTGATGGATCGGTGACTCTGATGGATCGGTGACTCTGATGGATCGGTGAGTCTGATGGATCGGTGAGTCTGATGGATCGGTGACTCTGATGGATCGGTGACTCTGATGGATCGGTGACTCTGATGGATCGGTGACTCTGATGGATCGGTGAGTCTGATGGATCGGTGACTCAGATGGATCGGTGAGTCTGATGTCTGTTGAATCCAGAAGACTTCCAACATACTTTGTAAGTCAATAAGCATAGTTAAAAACATGATAACTGATTCATTCATATATTGGAATTATGTTTATGAGACATCAAACCATATTAAGCATCAATGAGTTGTGATGATTTGTGATTATTAAAACATCAGTTATAAACATGAAATCAGCAATCTTCCAGAGGGCTCAACAGTATGTTTGGGCAGTTTTCAGTTTTGTGGTTATGTTTGTCACAAATTGTGAAAATAGGGTCAACAGTTTGAATTTCATAGACCTTACTAAGATCTATATCCTTGACCCTCCTAGTGAGTGTAGCAAGTTTCACCCTAAGGATTTCCTCCTCCCTAAGTGTGTGAATTACACTAGATTTGGGTGGATTCTCATAGTAAGGTGATGTTCCCCATGTTTGATTTTGTTCGGCTTGTCCTTCTAGATACTCGTAAGAATCATTTGGGGATTTGTTTTTGAAAGTTCTATTACACATCATGTCAATGAATTTTTTCTTCCCCAGACCCAACCCTTCATAGAAAATTCTCACTTGTTCAGGAATAGAAAAACCATGGTGTGGAACCATTTTTAGAGTGTCTTTGAACCTCTCCCATGTTTCATAGAATGACTCTCCCTCTTTTTCAAAAAAGTTTTGGATTCTCTTTTTAAGTGAAATTGTTTTGTGGTGGGGAAAGTATTTTTTGTAGAATTCTCTTGGTAATTGGTCCCAAGAGTTGATGGATGATGGTATCAAATAGTTTATCCAATTTTTAGCTAGATCCTTTAAAGAAAAAGAAAATAGCCTCATCTTAGCTGATTCTAGTTGATGTGGGGGACACATGGTTTCTACAATGTCATTGAACTCTTTAACGTGAAGGTAAGGCATCTCGGACTCCATTCCATGGAATGTGGGAAGGTATTTTAGGACATAGGGTTTAAAGATGTAGTTGGAATCTCTTAGGGAATTATGTCTAATTCATGATGGGAATTGGTCCAGAAAGGATTGAGGTTTTCATTCGTGGTTTGATCGATTCCATTCCCCAAGTTTGGGGCTGCCTCATTTGGGTTTCCATTATAGTTCTCACCCGGGTTTATGAGTTGGTTTCTTTGAAGAACTTCCATTGAAATGGGCTCAATTTTGGACTCTGAAATTTCAAGAGGATTAGGATCTGATGGAAACAATCTCCTAGGTTTACTTAACTCCCCAACCCTAGGACTTTCCACCATAACTAGACGGTTTGATTGATCACGGGTGTAGGCGGACATGAACCAAAAGAAAAAAAATGAGAAAGGGACAAGATAAGAGATCTTGGGTGAGAATAGAAGAAATGGGGGATAATAGAATGCTTCTTGATATGACTTACTTGGGTCCCTAGCAACGGCACCAAAATTTGATTCATGCTCAAATTTACCCAAGAGATGAAGGTAGAACAGTCCTTGTAGTTTATCTTGGGTTGTCGAATCCTCAGAGACCTAAGAAGAAACCTATAGACACGTACATTCTATGGGCCGTTTTTAGCTATGAAGTAGCCAACATGGGTTTATTTTAGATGGGTTTAAATAATATCTAATAGATTTAAGTGAATTCAATTAAAAATAATGAGTTGATCCTAGGTTATCGCTCAGGGTGTATTGGATGAAATTCTTTTTCAACTACTTCAATTTCTTATATTTGAGATGGGTTCATTTAAGAAGATCAAACAACATCCTCACTTACTGTTTTAATACCTACACACTTTAATACCAATAACCTATAAACTTGAATTATCAAAGTTTTGAGAACTTCAAGGTAAAGTTTCGTATTAGCACTTGAAGTGTGTGGCCTTAAATTCAACAAGGACGATGGAGTTTAAAAATCATCAAATAAAAATCTCAATTAAAAGAAGTGACTATACATTAATAGGGTGATAAATAACATCCAATCCAGCCCCTTGATACTCCTTTGGATCAACCCATAAGTGGTTTATCCATCCATTGATTATATGGTTTCAATAGAAGCGGAAAGTAGACTCATGAGGGAGGATATGGAGAAGTAAAAACAAAACACAATGAAATATCAATCACTCCACCGTTGTGTGATAATTTCACAAGGTTTGGTGTGAATAAATTCACACTTTGAACCAATGGTATAAAAGTGATATGAATAACAATAGAATAAGAGTATAAGAAGAACTTTTATTAAGGAACTAATGTGAATAGAAAAAACTTACATGTGAAAGACAAACTTGAGAAAACAAAATCGCAACATAACATTACAATGAAAGAAAGCTACCAAGATCCTCAACTCCTCCACCACCTTTGCCTTAAATAAGAATTTTTGAAGACTTGGGTTGAGCCTCAAATAGTCCGAGTCTCCTCAATTAATTTTGGTAGGCCATAGGTGGGTGGAAAGTTGAGGTAGAGTTGATTTTTCCACCCTTGACCCAAGGTGGAAGCCAGCTTTCATCCACCGGATAGACGCGTCTGAATGGCCTTCTATATGGACGAATTTGAGTATGACATAGAAGAAAAAAGTTAATCTTCATATGTCTCCTATCTCTCTGTAATATTTCAGCCCACATGGATATCTGGTTTCCAATATATGATTAAATTAGTGGGATGGTTTTCTGGGCTGCAGAATCTGGACTAGAATTTTATCTCTAAATTGGACCACCTCAATAACCACCATGGAGGCCGAATTAGCACTGGATATTGAATAATGATTTGTTTATATATATGTATTATATCATCCCACGAAATTTGAGCTTCATTGGGACTGTATGTTGGGCCCCATATTCTCATCTGTGGGTTAGTGTCTAATCTGCCTTCTCCAGAATTGTTTGCATGAAATCCCATTTTGGTGGTCTTCCAATGTGAATCTTCCAACACTCCACAAGTATGAATTGTTCCCAATATAATTAGAAACCTGAAAATAAAATCAATATCATTGGGTATTTTAAATGATGTTAAAAAATGTACCACATAATAGTGCATTTTAAGAAGGAATTACAATCATAATGTGAAATGATGTTCAAAGTGTAAAATGCAATAAAATGGTGGTTATGAATAATAAAGAAAATGAATATTATATATATTAACAATGAATATTATCCTCATTTAGTGTCTAATCATACATTTATAAAACCTAAGTTGTTTATCTATACTGAGTCTAAATAACATATGTTTATATCCTTGACATATAAATTATTTTTACTTGAAAATTAATCACATTTCCACAACTTGGTAAATAAGACATACATTTTATGTTCATTGCTTATTGACTATGATTCATGTATCGCTAAACTATTGACTGAGTATGAATCACCACAAACACCATTAATTACTAAACATGGAATAATGTATCCTGGCATCCAATGGACACATGAGATAAATTTTTTTGGTTATACTCAAACACTTGTTCAACTAGAATCAATCATATGGAAATATAGAATTTAGATGTTTCTCACTACTAACATAGAAACCACCATTTCTCAGCTTATCAGATAATACATCTTACATCTAGTAATGTTTTCATAGATACTTGGTTACTGTATTTATATATACATATGTGATAAAAATATTTGCTTTAATACCCAAGAAGTACATTAAAAAAATACTAAAAATTGATGAATATAGCTAAAGAATAAGTGATTGATTACTTCATCAATTTATTTCATTGAAATTAAACTTCCATAGATTTATTTCATGATATGTGAAGCAATTAATCTTTAGTTTATTACCTATCTTTGAAGGATGTTTGTAACAATCCCGACCCCAATAGCTCAGAGTTGGTGGTTGATTTATTATAATGGAATAGAGACAAAAGATCAAATCACCAAGGATCGATCTATTTAGTAGTATTAAATAAAATATATACATAGATGGTTCCATTATTACATTGGGAAAAAATAAACATAGAATAGAACAAAGGAAAATAAACTGATTCCCTATCACTTATTCAAATATTTAATCTTTATAACCTAGGTAAAGAAAAAAAGGTGAGATCAAATTCTCAGTAAGGGTTACATATTGCAGAAATATTAATCAATAATAAGTGAATCATAATCAATTAGGCATAATCAATATGTCATAGATAATAACTAAAAAATATACACCATCAATACACTAAGAATGAAAATGCATCCATAGATTTTTTTTCATAGTAAAATCCCATGGATAATGATAACTGAATATTGAATGAAGAAAATGATTAATTATTGGACAATATGTATCTAGAACTTGAACCATCATATCGTCAAGACAGTTTAAGTCTATGGGTAGATACCCATCTTATTATGTTTTGAAAACAAACATGAAGGGTTTGTGACCAACTGTTTTGTCTCATGAGAACTTTCAATGCATCGAGGGGATATAATGGGCACCACCCATCACTGAATGTACAAATAATTATTCATACATAGATTTAGTTAATGAACAATATTCCTTAACAATATATCTATTTTGAGTATGGAATACTAATTTATTAATATTTCAACATTCATAATAAACACCATATGTAAAAAAGGTATATGGATTAGATAGTAATCATATCCATGAAATAAGAAAATATGGTTATTTAAGTGTAATATAATTACAAATGTAAAATGATCTCAAATGGGTAGTATATAAACCACATAAGAATTATTAGGTGCATAATACCATGTGAGTCTCAATAAAGTTGAAATTGAGACGAAGTGCCTTACCTTATGTTCGAATGTGTTCTGCACTTGATCTTAATGCCCTAGATAATCAGATTAAATCCATTAATTAATTAATTAATAACCTTTTATACATGTATTTGATTTAGTATAATTATATAAAGTTCATTTATTTCCTTTTTTATGAGTTATAAGGAACAATTTTATCATTCAGGGGTGTTCATTTCCTTGGTTTTCATGATCGGTTTACTTGTATATATGTATGGAACATCTTGTAAAATGAGAATAGTTGTCCAAAATTGAAATTATAGAAAATTAATAAACATACAGATTATTTAATTTTTATATATTTCATTTTTTATATCGTACGAGGATGAATCATTAGATAAAATGTTAGTGATGACTGTTTAGATTATTTTGGCATTTTTTTATCATCACAAACTAGTTTTGTTTTATTAATTAATATTATGTATATATATTGGTTATATAACTATAAATAATGTATTATACATATATTATAATTTTTTTAAAACATAAGAATTATTTTATGACCATCCTTGAAGGTGTAATTGAAAAATGAAAACACGTCGTCCATGAATGTGGTAAATCAGCACCTCACGAATGATGTTTTCATTTTTAGAATAAAATAGAGAGGAGAAGGGGTTTGATGATGAATATTCCATTATCATAATAAAATTATATTATATATAATATAATTTAGTTATCATGGATGTTTGGACAGAATAGGTAAGTATAGAATAAGATGAAAAGAAATTAAAAAAATGAAAGAGAATGAAAAAGGATTACCTCTTGAATTTTTCTCCTTGAGAACCTCTTTAAGGGACTTGGAAATGGTATTTTGGTGACACCATATAGACCATAATGTGGGGGAGGGGTTTGGGATAGGAAATCGGAATAATATAATCAAGATTCAAAGCTTTGGATTTGTGAGGAGATGGGGTGGTATTTATAGTGAAGGAGGGGGTGTTTTTTTTTGAATATTTTATTCATTATTTTATTATGTTTCCCCATGAAAAGAAATAGGGATGATTATTGTGAATAAATATAGTAATTAGTATAGGTTATCTCAAACTAATGGTGTTTAAATCATCCATGAATTAAGGAATAGTTTATTTAACTTATAATGTATATGTACTATAAATTACTGTATTTTACTATTCACCAAAAATTCATGTATTTTAGGAAAATCCCAAAAATTAACCGTAACCATTTTTATATGTGTATAATTAAAAAAATAACTAAATTTTTTAAAAATAATTTTATATATAATAGAAATTTATTTTTAAATTAAAATCATCAGTTACTCTAAAAATATCAATTTTAAAATTATTACCGATTTTGTAATACTTTGAAAAAATAATTAAGGTATCGTAAAATTATTTTATAATCATAAGAAAAAAAATATTAATTTATGATTCTATTTTATGAAAATAAAGTTTCTTTTTAATCATTATATTAATTATAAAATTGTAAAAAATATTTTTGTTTATAAAAATACGAAAACTTAATTTATCATTTTCATAATATTTATTTACTTAATCTATGATATAATTATATCATATTTTAATTTATAAGATTCCTAAATTATATTTATACTTTTTTAGGTGAATTTATTATTCCATCGATCGAATTACTATTCCTAAGGTTCACATTACTATTTTAAAGGTCAAGTTATTATTTTATTGGTATATGATACTTAATTTTTGGAAAAAAACTAAAATTTCATCCATTCTTAATTATAGAGTTTTTTTTCTATTCTCTATGTGATTTTATATGATATATACTATATGAAATAATATTTTGTAAAATATAATCTATTGAATTAATTGAATTTATTTAAGAGGATGCATACCCTAAAATCTTAGGGTGTTATATTCTTCCCTCCTTCAGAAATTTCTTCCTCAAAATTTTTCATGAATATTTCCCTCTAAATAGATGTGGGTGGTTCTTCGTCATAAAATCCTCAAGTTACCACATTTATTCTTCCATTTTATGGTTTCTCAAAAGAATATTTACATATCAAGTTGTCTTATTTATTAATACTTTCTCTCTTGTGTTAAGAATCTCGTTAGGATCTTCATAGTAAGACAAATCAGGTACCAATTCTATTTATTCATAGGTTGGTACATGCATTGGGTCTAGAATGTACATCTTTAACAATGATATATGGAATATATCATAAACTTTGGAGAGACTTTGATACATTTCTAAATGGTAAGTTACAACTCCAATTATTTCCATAATTTTAAATGGACTAATTTACCTCGATCTCATTTTCCCTTTCTTGTTGAACCTTAATAAATAATTCCATGGAGATACTTTTAAAAATACATGGTCTCACATTTGGAATTCCAAATCCTTTCTCCAGTTGATATCATAACTCTTTTTTCAACTTTGAGATTCTATAATATGTGTCTGAATAGTCTTTACCATTGTCGTTGTCTCTTTATGAAGTTCTAGGACTATAAGTTTTCTCTCACCAACTTCCTTCCAACATGTTGGAGTTTGATATCTCTTTCCATATAATTCTTTCTATGGTGCAATTTGAATACTAGAATGGAAACTATTATTGTAGGAAAAATACACCAAATGTAAACATTGATCCCAGATACCTTTAATGTCAAGTGATAGTTATTTCAACATGTCTTCTAGTGTTTGAATAGTCCATTCAAACTATCCATCAATTTGAGGGTGATAAGCATTACTCATATGAGGCTCAATATCCAAAGCCTTCTGAAGAATCCTCTAGAATTTTGATGTAAATCGGGGATCTCGATCAGACACAATCGATAGAGGTGCACCTTTATGTCTTACAACTTCCTTAATATAGATTTTTTCTAGGTACTCAAGAGGTAAATCTTCTCTTATATTAAGAAAATATGTCGATTTTGTAAGATGATAAAAATTAACCATATTGCATCATTCCTTATAGGTTTCCTTGGTAGTCCTATGAAAAATACCATCATAATCTCATCCCACATCCATATAGAAATAGGTAGAGGTTGTGTAAATCCTCTAGGATTATTTCTCTTGGACTTTACTTATTGAAAAACTAGGCACCTTGACACATAGTCAGCAATTTCCTGCTTCATATTATCCCACCAAAGGTGTTCCTTCATATCTCTATACATCTTAGAACTACTAGGGTGTATAAAGAAGTTTGAGATATGAGAATCATCTAATAGTTCTCTTTTTAACTTAGGTATTGATGGAACAAATAAACTCTTTCCAAATTTCGTAAGTCCATCCTTATTCATGAAGTCTGTCAACCTTCCATCCTTGATAGTTTTAATTTTCTTTTGAAAATTCTCAACATCGAATTGAGAGCTTTTTATCTTATCCAGTAAAGATGGTTTAGAAATTATTTGGAAAAGGAGTGATGTTTCCTCTTCATTAACAATTCACATATCCATACTGTCAAGATCCATGAACATGTGATCCTTCTCAATCCTCATTTGGGATATAATTCCATGATCTTTCTATTTAATGAATCTTTTACCTTATTTGCCTTTCCCGGGTGGTAGTGTATTGATAAATCATAATCATTGAGTAACTCGAGTCATCATCTTTTCCTCATATTGAGTTCTTTCTGTGTAAATATGTATTTCAAACTCTTGTGATCCGTAAATATCTCACTTCTTTCACCATAGAGATAGTGTCTTAATATCTTTAGATAAAATATTATGTTTTCTAACTCAAGATCATGAGTTGGATAACTTTTTCATGAGTCTTCAACTGCCTTGATTCATAAGCAATAACTTTATCATTTTTCATAAGGACACAACCCAGTCCATTATTTGATGCATCATTGTATATCACAAACCCATAATTTTTTGATGGAAGATTCAATGTTGGAGCATTGACCAATATTATCTTCAATTCCAAAAAAACATTCAGTTCATTATTTTGTCTATAAAAGATAAACTACTTTAAGTGTAAGCTTGGTTAGTGGGTTAGCCAATTGGGAAAAAATCAGAATGAAATGATGATAGTAACCTACTAAACCAATAAAACTATGTACCTCAGTTATCTTCATTAGCATAGGTTATTATTGGATTGCATTTGTCTTCATAGGATCAATTGAGATTCCATCCTTAGAGACAATATGGTCAATAAAAGGAACTATTTGAAGCCAAAATTCACACTTCCTAAACGTCCCATATAACTATTTTAATATTAGAGTCTTAAAAACAATCCACAATTGGATATCATGATCCCCATATATTTTGTAATATATCAAGATTTCATCAATAAATACCACAAAAAAAATTCCAAGATATTTTTTGAATAATCTGCTCATTAGATCTATAAAAATAGAGGGTCCATTAGTTAGTCCAAATAGAATAACTGTAAACTTGTAATGTCCATAAATGATTTGGACTATTGTCTTAGGAATATATTCCTTCCTCACACACAATTGATGGTATCCAGAATTAAGGTCAATCATAGAAAAATATTGAGCTTTGTGGAGTTGATCAAGTAAACCATCAATGTGAAGCAAAGGGTACATGTTCTTTATTGTAATAGAATTTATTTATCTATAGTCAATAAATATCCTCAAATATCCATCTTTCTTCTTCACAAACCAAATAGGGGTTCCTCATAGAGAAACGCTATGGAGAATAAATCTCTTATTACTCAAATACTCTAGTTGTTTATTTAGCTCACATAATTCCATAGTTTGCATTCTATAAGGAATCTTTGATATTAGTCTTACGTTAGGGATTAGATAAATGGTAAATTAAACTTCATGCTATGGGTGTGGCCTAGGTAATTTCTTAGGAAATACATCAATGTATTCATGCACAATTGGTACATCTTCAATTCAAAGATTACTTTCCTCATCCATATATGTTGTTTTCTCATCCACCCCAAGAATATCATTTAGTAGAGCTACTAGTGGTGGATCCAGATAAGAATTATTTGATGGGGTTTCTACTCTAAAAATATGGGATTCTATATCTTCATCACATATTGTGATTTCCTTATTATTTCAAAAAAATTGCATCATATTTTAAAATTTTGTTTGTACTGAGGATTATATCAATGTCAATCATGGTTATGATGATAAGTTTAGTAACTAAAGCACATTTATGTGTTATAAAAGGGATCAACCGACACCTTTTTGTTGCAATGAGACTTCCCTTATGAGTTTTGACTGATAACTCATTTGTTAAATCAAATGGGAAATGTATAATTTTTTGGGGAAATTGCGTAGATATAAAAAAGTGTGATGATCCAAAATAAAATAAATCATTTGGTATATTTGAAGATGTGACTAATGTATCTTCCACCACATCATTGGGTACTTCTACATCAGTTGTGGTGATCTCATAAGCTTGTCCATCTCCCCTTGGCCTCTTCGGTGGTAGATTCCCCTAACACTTAGGACATTGATTGGAATAATGTCTCTTTTTATTGAAATTGAAGCATTTAAACATCCTTGATTTGTTGCTTTCCCTTTCATTCCTTATCTTTATGGCCTTTTTCTATTCACTTATAACAAACTCCCATGCCTTTTTAGTATTTACCATGATGATTTTTTCCACAATTTTTGCATAATGTATATTGCTTTATTCCCTTCTTCTTCTTTGACACTTCACTTTTTTCATGATTATCATAAGACCTCTTTATCTCTTGATTTCCATTAAACACATAGGATCTTAAAATTTTCTTCTCTGTTTTGATGACACATAATACTATTTCATCATATGATGAAAATTTTTGTGAAGACAATGGCCTTTGGAGATATGGATTAAGACCATCAATGAAATGATCAATCGTGTCTTCCAAATCACATATGCAATCTACAACATACCTATCTAGTCTTGTGAAGGTAGCCTCAAACTGTACAATGCTCTATACTTCCCTTTTTTTCATGCTAAGGAATTTTCTCTTCATTTTAGTTTGTTTCTCATGACATAAGTATTTTGTGATGAATGTTTACTTAAAATATCTCCATTTCATATCTTCTATTTTATCTTCCTCCTTATTATTTTAGATCAAAGACCACTACTGATCAGCATCACCCTTAAGACAATATACTTCCAGTACTGACGTTTTTTTCATTGCATATCAATTCCAGAAATATATTTTCAAGGGACATGATCCACTGCTCATCTACCACTGGATTATAAGTCCCACTAAAAGATAGGGGATTCTACCGCATGAAACAATACAACATAGGTGTATTATGGTTATTTGTCATATCCTTAGTAAGTTGTCCTAATATGGTCATGATCGTATCATCTCCAATACTAACTTTGTTGATTTTCTTAGTGGGGAAATCTCAATGTTTTCCATGGGTATTGATTCCTTTCTTTCCATTAGGTGACATTTATAAACAATGGCATACAATAAATTAGTTTATGAATCATAATGCATAATTTCTAACTAGAAAAATACTTAACATAAATCACATATGTAATCTCATAATTAGAAACATGGTTTCTTAGGGAAATATTTGCTTTTAAATACTTCATAATTCTTTGTAAATAGAATGTGAATTATCTTAAGCATATCCCATGAGAGTGTGAAACCAGGTGCATTGTAAGGCTCATTGTTGTGTACCAGGTTACGTAGAGTCAGGCTTGATACACCTTGTCGGAGTTGTTACCCCAAGGTATATTTGTGTTAGGACCACGTAAACTTATAATATCTAGGTAGGTATGTATTCATAGGAATACCCACATAATCTATACCTTACAAAAAAATTATAGGATGTTATTCTATGCTTATCCTCATAGTCTATCTTGGGGTTATGTTCACTAAAATATGGTTTCTAAATATAGTTCCCAATGATTCTAATAAAAATTATATGATACCAACTATAACAACCTCGACCTGAGTATCCTAAATTCGGTGGTCATTTTATTACAATGGAATAGATATAATAGATAACATCACCATGGATCAATCAGTTTAGTAGTATTAAAGAAACTAGGTACACACATGGTTCCTTTATTACATTGGAAAAAAATAAACATAAAACATAACAAAGGAAAATAAAATGCTTCCTTATCACTTATTAAAAAATATTATCGTCAAAACCTGGGGAAAGAAAAAAAATAAAAGGGTAATCTCAAATGATTAGTAAGGGTTACATATAGAAGAAATGTGAATCAATAATAAGTTAATCATAATCAATTAGGCATAATCAATATGGCATGATGAATAACTGAAAAACACACATCATCAATACACTGAGAATGAAAATGCATCCATATATTTTGTCATAGAGAAAATAATTTGGATGATTATAACTGAATGGTGAATAAAGAAAATTCTTAATTATTGGACATCATATATCTAAAAAATAAACAATAATACTGTCAAGATGGTTTAAGTTTGTGGCTACATACCCATATGATTATGTTTTTCAAAGAAACGTAAAGGATTTGTCACCAACTATTTTGTCTCGTGAGACATGTCGATGTATCGAGGGGATATAACTGGATGCACCCATCACTATAAGTCCAAAGCATTATTCATACATAGATTTAGTTCAAGAACAATATTCCATAAAAATATATCTGTATTGAGTATGAAATATATATTTATCAATATTTCAACATTCCAAGTAAACATCGTATGTAAAAATGGTATACGAATTAGAATATAATCATATCCATGATACAAGAAATTATAGATATTTAATAGGAATATAATATAAAAAGTAAAATGGACTCAAAGGGGTAGTATATAAACCACATGAGAATTATTAGGTTCACATTATCTAGTGAGTCTCAATGAAGTTGAAATTGAGACGAAGTCCCTTACCTTGTGTCTGAATGTGTTTTGCACATGATCTTAATATCCTAGATAAATAGATTAAATCCATTAAGTAATTAATGCAGAAACTTTTCTACATGTATTTGATTTATTATAATTTTATTATGTTTATTTATGGTATTTTTAATGAGTTATAAGATACACTTTTATCATTCGGGAGCATTCATTTCCTTGGTTTTCATGATCTGATTACTTGTATATATGTATGGAAGATCATGTAGAACGAGAACAATTTTCTAGAATTTAAATTATATTTTATTAATGAACTTATTGAATATTTAATCATTAAATATGTCATTCTGTTATATGGTATGATGATGAATCATTAGATAAAATTTTAGTGATAATCGTTTTGAATATTTTGGCATTTTTTCTATCACCATAAACTAGATTTGTTTTATTAATTAATATTATGTATATATACAGGTTCTATAACATTAAATAAGATATAATACATATATTATAATCTGTTTTTTCATGCCCTGTCCCCCGGGGCTCGTGTTGTGACTACCTCTATCCCGCCTTCCATAGGTAAGGGGTTGGTGACTAGCACCGAAAAGGCATACTCCAAAAAAGGGAAGGCATTGCCTTTAAACCTGTACACACATAGACTAGGTACACAACAAAAGCAAACCACAAAGTATAACTACTGATAGTAAAAGTGTGAACTAAAAGTAAAAAGGGTCAGTATGCAAACCCAATTGAAAAGAAAGTACATCAAAAAAGGGAAAAACGTGCTCTAGAGGTTGTCCACCAAGGATCCTACCTGAAGGGTAGGAACAACTCGTCATCTGTTGTCATTGCCGCTCATCATGCCTATCAATCACCTCCGAGCACCATCTATCCCCAGCACCCCAAGTCTCATTCAAGTTGTTCATTGTCTGCACAAGACACAACAAGGTACAGGCGAAGCCCGTGCAGGGGTGAGTATAACAATAACCAGTAGGGACCCTGAGACTCCTGAAGGTCTAACAGAATTCCACAAGGAATAACCACAAAGCATGCTCTCAAACACAGGACATAATGTAAAAGACAGCTCACACCAGGTATACAAACTTAGAGAATAGGAATAAAGATGATTAGTCTTAAGCTAGATCATTTTATTCTGTTGAGTTGCTCAGCTACTGATTTGAGAAGGGTTTCTCTCCTGCCGATCCACAAAGGGTCACTACTGCTGATCCACAGAGGGCTGCACTACTGCGGATCCACAGAGGGTCGCACTACTGCGGATCCACAGAGGGTCGCACTACTACCGATCCATAGAGAGGTGCATTGGTGCCGATTCACAGAGGGTTTCTCTCATGCTGATCCACAGAGGGTCGGTCTTCACTTGACAGTCGGCCACTGGATTCCCACACTTAGAATGCTTGAGTTCCGTAGATTCTACTCCTCAAGATATTGGTCGTACCTCAACCACAACAAAGTCCCAATTAGAAGTAACTCAAATGATCGTCTTGTCGTAAGGGTTCCAACGCAACAGACGGTGCGTCAATCGGACGCCCGATTTGTATGTTATAAGCAAAAAGGTAAATAGCGATCGGTTGGATTCGAGTCCGATCCAACCCAACCATACTCCAACTTCTTCCAAAATCCAAGTGAAGTATCTCAAAAAAACCGTCTCACCCCAAGGATCTCAACGCCGCTGCGGGTGCGTTAATCGGACGTCCGGTATGCGAGATATATCAGTTTTAGTGAAACGAGACAAGTCAGGTCTGAGCCCGGTAGGGGTCCGGCCCGGCTGGCCAGTTGGGTCCGCGGGTCCAGCCCGCCTAGAAACCCCGACCCACATGTGGGTTGGTTGTGCTGGACCGAACGCAACGCGTATGGCTTTCCCCAGCTGGCGGTGCTAGTGGGGCGTCGCCCCTCCTCCCGAAACGGCCGGCACGAGCCGACCGTTGCGCCAGCCGAGCGGCCTGAGCGGACCGCTTCGTTTCCCATGCGCGGCGCGTCGGTGTCCACCCGCCAGGGCTGTCCGGCCGTGGCTTCTGGCACTGGTTCTCCATGCTGCCGGCACAGCCGGCCTCCACCGCACCGGTGGTGTCGTGCCGGCGGCTGCTTCCGCTGGCCACCAGAGATGCTCATGTGTTCCGTTTTCCTTCATGTTTATGCCTACGGGCCTCTCGGGTCACCGCCTTTACTGTGAATCCCATGGAATCACCTTGCCTCTGTGTTGCTCAGTCGCGCACAAAGAACGCACAAAAACCAAGAATAATGAGGCGGTCTGGGCCTTGTTCGGATTGGCTCATGCCCTCCACATTAGCATTTTAACATGGGAAAAGAATTAATCACCAATAGTTGCATATTATCCTCAAAATTAATCCCGCAACAACCACCAGTAGAAAAAGTACGAATCGCGAATCAACCTGTTAGTCGGTTGATTCGTGTTTTACATAGTTTACCAATAACGGGATAAGAGGAAACTAAACAAATAAATCCCCTACCTGGATTCAGTGGGATCTGTTGTGGACGAAGGAAAGAATTCTGCGCTTGAAGTCGTTTGTCGTTGTTCGTCGATGTCTGGTTCGAATCATCCAACGGTCGTTGATCGATCACTGTTCTTCGTTGGAGGGTGACGTCATTGACATTTCGTCAAAGCTTTCCCCACGATCGTCAAGGTGTGATTGAAAAATGAAAACATGTCGTCTATGAAGACGGTAAATTGGCACCTCACGGATGAAGTTTTCATTTTTAGAATAAAAGGGAGAGGAGAAAGGTTTTGATGACGAATAGTCCATTATTATAATAAAATTACAATATATATAAGATATTGGAGTTATCATGCATGTTTAGACAAAGTGGTAAGGATAGAATAAGAATGAAATAAATTAAAAGAAATTGAAACATAATGAAAAATGATTTACCTCTTGAATTTTTCTCCTTGAGAACCTCCTTATGGGACTTGGAAATTATGTTCATTTGAGACCAGAAAGACCAGAATATGGGGAAGAGGTTTGAGAGAGGAAATGAGAAGAATATAAGCAAGAATCAAGGCTTTGGAAGTGTGAGGAGAAGGGTTGGTGAGGAGTGGTATTTGTAGTGGAGGAGATGGGTGTTTTTGAAATAATTTATTCATCATTTTATTATTTTGACTCAAGATAAGAAATAGTGACAATTTTTGTGAATAAATAAAGTAATTAGTGCATGTGAGTTCTCTGCAATGGTTATTTCATCATCCATGACTAAAGTAATATTATATTTAACATATAATGTATATATATTGTATATTACCACATTTTACAATTCAAAAAAAAATCAGGTATTTTAGAAAAATCTCAAAAATTCACCTAACCAGTTTTTGATGTGTTGAATTCAAAAATGAATTTCATTTTATGAAAATAAATTTATAAATAATATAAATTTAATTTTTAATTAAATTCTTCATTTACTCGAAAAATGTCAATTTTAAAATTTTAACTAGTTTTTTAACTCTTTTAAAAATTAATTAAGGTCTCATAAAATTATCTTATAATCATAAGACAAGAAAATATTAATTTATGATTCTATTTTATAAAAATAATTTTTATTTTAAAACATTATCTTAATTATAAAATTGTAAATAATCATTTATGTTTTATAAAAATAGGAACAGTTAATTTATCATTTACAAAATATTCATTTAATTAATCTATGAAACCCGTGCACGGTTAATGTGCCCACCCATTTCTTGCGGTGAAAAACTCTGGAAAACCTATTTGGGGATATGTGGGTCCGCCAAGACTCATTTTGGGTGAGACTAACCCACCGTCAACCCTTGCGAGGCAGGTCGGGTACACATCATATTCCTTAGATGCACGCTGAGAGGCAGCGGCTGCAGCCGCGGGTTCCACCGAGGAGGACCTGCTTCCGGCGGCGGTCAACAAGTGGCCATGTCGTGGACTAGACAGCTTTTGACGGAAGCTTCCCCAATGTGAAGTCATCATGTTTTTATAAAAAAACTTCTTTCACTTTTGAATATACTCCTCCGCCACCCTCATTTTCCACAACGACTATTGCTTTTTTTTTTCCCCTTAATATACAAAATGTAGTACAGTCTTTAAATAAATTAGTTATTATATTAAAACAAATTATAATTATTTGAAAAAAGAATTTAAAGGTGGAATAAAACATTGTTGTAAAACACTATTATAACCACCGTGCACGACTGAAATAACTTGTGTTATCCAAAATCGATTTGGCATTACTGATAATAGATATATTAATACATTCAAAATACATGTTTAAATTTAAATACACGTAGAATAACCGAATTTAATGCATATATATTTTTTGGATATCCATAATTGGTCATCCGATCTCGGATCGAAACGTGCTCAGATCCGTTGGGTCTGATTTAATACACTCTATACGGGTATTGAGAAGGCATCAAGGGGCTATAGTAGGCCCCACCCGTCACTGCAAGTCTAAAACATCTTTTATACATAGATCTAATACAAGTACAATATGCCTTCTCAATACCCGTATAGAGTAGAGGATACCGATTCATCAAAGAGTGTTGACATAAATAAAGATACTTTTAAATGAGACCATTGAATTTTTTTTGAGGAAATAATCCTTAAACATTCCAAAGTATCCCATACCACCTTGAAACATTCAAATCATAATCCCTTATAATATCATGAGAATAAGGAGACTCTTGTTATGATATATCAAATGGTAGTACATACACCACAAGTAAGAAGTAAGTTGTGAACATGAAATATATCTCATAAAAGATAAAGTGAGATGAGAAAACTCTTTTTTACTTTGCAAAGAAATGTTCTTTTGGAAAATCATTTGTAATTTTCATGAAAAAATATTTTAAACATGTATATCCTAAAAAATAAAATGGAAGGTCATTGAAATTATATTTGAGGATTAAATAAAATCTTATTGAGGTGAAATCATTTAAAAAGAGTTTTTAAAGGAGCTTTAGAAATAAAACATTTTAGTGCTGTTTAAGGAATTCTTTAAAGAGATTTTAAAGTACAAAGACATGTTTTCTTTCATAAAACAATAAATGAACCAAAATTGCTTTTTCAATTTAAAATTTATGATTTTTGAAAGAAAAATATGGCTTAAAACAAATTATAGAGTGAACATAACGTTTCTTGAATCGAGCTTTCATTTCAGATTTTTTTGAAAGATTCTTTTAAAAAACTTAACACCCCATAAAATAAAGAAGGATTCAGATAAGTAAACATATATAGAACATTCACATAGAATTTATGAGTATCACATAAGAATAAATAAGAATTTCATTGAGGTGAGTAGAGAATAAGAGCAACCCGAATGAAAATGGAGGTTCGGGTAGAAAATACTTATAACTTTATAATCAATTGAATCGTATGCCCCAAAATTAATAATCATTATATTATACATTGAATATCATTAAATTAATGATATTGATGATTTGAAACATCAATGGGAAGTATGCATACACCATACACAAGTAGTAGTAGTAAATACAGAATATCTCACAAAAAATGGAAGTGAGATGAAGAAACCCCTTACCTTAAGTATGATGATGTTCTTTACATGATCTTAGTTTCCTGCATGACCAAATTAAATTCATTAATTAATATTTCTATAATCTCGTCTTTATGTAATTTATTTATTATAACTTTATTATGTTCATTCATTGCTTTTTTGATGGGTTTAAGAGGTTCAATTTTATTGTTTTGGAAACATTTTCTTCCTTGGTTTTCATGATCTGTTTACTTGTATTCATGAATGGAAGTTCGTTTGAAATGTGATCAAACATCCAGAATTGTTAGTATATATTATTAGTGACATTAAAAATATATAAATGATCTTATAATGAATTTGGTTATATACCATGAGGTTGACTCATTAGATAAAAGTTAATGATAAACGCTTGGATTAACTTGGTAGTTTTGTGCATAATGAACTTGTTTTGTATTATTATTTTATATTATGAGTGCGCAGGGATTCTAGAACATTGCACAAGATAAAATACATATATTATGATCCGGTTCAACAATTAAAAAGGTTTCATGACCAATCTTGAAGGTAGTAATAGAAATTGAAAACTCGTTGTCATTGAATGTGATAAATTAACACATTTCAGACGGTATTTTCATTTTTAGTATAAGAGGAGGGGAAAAGAGAGATGATGATGAAATATTCCATTAACATAATAAAATTCCAGTTCATGTAAGGTATTTTAATTATTAGAGCATTTGGATGCAGGAAGATGAAAAAAATAAAAGAAATGAATTTGAAATAAATGAAAAGTTGAGAAATCCCTCATGAAAATTCGGCAGCCTAACGACGTCGCTTAACATTTCATAAAATATTTTGATGAGAGAAAAATGGTATCTCATCATTCATACATATTATGGAAATTAAGGGGGATATGGAATGAAATATACCAGTATAAAAAAATTTAAATTAAAATATAATAACATAATAAGAGTTTGAAAAAGAGAGATATTTTGAGATGAAAATTTTACAGCATAACAACTATGCAACATGGTTTTAGAGAACATTAAAAAGAGAGGGGACAAGGGTCACCCATTCATAAAAGACTCATAAAATAGTAGAAGGATAGAATAATGGACACCTTAGGCGGACTACTAGGGAGTTAAAACTACTATATCTTAGAGGATGATGAGTTTGGAATGAAAGACAATGAAGGAATGAGTGGGTATTTATAGTAAACGAGAGATAGTTTTTTATTAATTTAATGGGAAACCTCATTAGTGGATTTTGCAAAACCATGGTCTTGACAATGTTATTTGCCTATGGTATTAGCCACTTGGGAAACCTCACATCATATTTTACTGTACACAAGTCGATCAACATTTTATATTAACTATTACATCATTATGATGTCATTAAATATATTAAAAACTGAAAACTATATTTTTATTATTCACGAAAAATTCAAGTATTTTAGAAAAATCCCAAAAATTTACCCTAACCATTTTTCAACATGTAGAATTAAAAAATGAACTCCATTTTTTAAAAATAATTTTCTAAATAATTTTTATTTAATCTTTAAATAAAATCATTATTTATTCGAAAAAAACAACATTAAAACTACAAATCGTTTTATAATACCATGAAAAACTAATCAAGGTCCCATAAAATTACCTTATAACCATAAAAAAATTAAATAAAAATTTATGATTATATTTTATGAAAATAAATTTCCATTTTAAATTATTAAATTAATCATAAAAGTTTAATTAAAATATTTACGATATACAAAAATACCAATACTTATACTATGATCGTTTTTTCACATATAAGATGTTTAAATTATATTTATACACTCATGGGTGAAGTTTCTATTTTTTTGACCAATTTACTTTTCATTACTATTCATTACTATTCATAAGGGTATGTTACTATTCACAAGGGTATGTTACTATTCATAAAAAAAATTAAGTTTGTCTTATCAGACTCTTAATATCTCACTGGACGCAACTGTGTATGTGAGTTATTTGAAATTCAAATTATAGAAGTGAAAAAATTATGTTTATTTGTTAGGTTATAATAAAGTGTTGTTTTGTAGAGAATCATGTTTTATGCATTCTATATTAAATCTATTTGTAAATTCTTATGGTGTTACATTATTCCCTTTTCAACAGAATTGCATCCTTTTAATTCAAAATTGCACTTAAAAAGTTAATGGTTGATGCTTTAAAATTCTGTTGTGGGATACCCACATCGAAAATAGAATTAATAAAATATCCTCCTAAAAATAAACTGTTAAGGGAAATGAGGTGGTGACCACAAAAATTATGCTTTCGAATGAGGTGACATTAGTTTGAAGTAAAAACCTGAACATGAAAGGAAAATCTAACTATGATGTTCTGATGGAACGTGATAGAGAACATGTTCTGATGAATGTTGACTACTAAAAAACTATAAACTACTATAAAAAAATTCATTGATATTATCAAAGATTATGATAACAGGACAACATTTGAGGTATTATTCCACTCTATAAGAGTATAAATATACATTTATCTTTACAAACTCATCCCTTGTTTTCACCTTGAACTATCTATAATTTATCACTTAACACAGGATACACCATATAGAGAAGTAATACATTAACCTCTAAAAGTTCTTACAACAATCAACTTAAACCATTTTATAAATGGTTAAACATTACAAAATATAATTATTCAAAACTTTAGAATTAAGGTCTTTAAATTTCCAATATGAACTTCTCATTAACCCTTAATCAACATGAAGTAGCTCTAAATTTTCACATTCCAAAAATGTGAATATCTTCATCATGTATCCTCTTGAAATATGGCAATGACTTGAATTACCATAAAAACCATGCATTCTTCTGTATTCATGTTATTGGGTGTATTCCTTAAATCCAAAAGTGTTGAAAACTCCATTGATGATAGCATAGACCACTTCTCGACATGTCAAAAATTAGTTCCAAGGTAGTCAATACTTATTTGAATCAATCATTTCTTCATCATTATCTCAACATCAGATATATATTAAGCATTGTATTTCCCTCAACCATATACTTTCCCAAGATATTAACTTTCTGCTGAGTCACTTATCCTTGGTACACTTCATCATATGACCTCAAATACACAATGAAATAGTATGCAGTACAATCCTCATATATTCCATAATTCTTATAACCAGTACATTGCTGATAAAATATTCAAATGGCGTGATTCTTAATGAGGAATATTAATCCTTCCACTTCATCTACGACAATACCATAACTTGATCATTATCGATATACAGTATCATCATTTGGGGAATATTCCTTTGATGCTTGAGACATTGATTTACATAGTGTCCCACCTCCTTGCAGTTGAAGCATTGTACATCAAAAACCTTTTTATTACCTTTGCAATCATGAAATTGGTGTCCGTTTTCTCCACACTTAACAAACTCTCATTCCCTTCAAGAATTTACCAGGATGATTCTTTCCACATTTATCACATGCGGGAAAACCCTTCTTTCCCTTCATCCCTTTATCCGCACATTTCTCTGCCATCCTTTTCTTATTTTGCTTCCCATCAGATAAATGTGACTCCGAGAATTATTTACAAACATTGTTAACACATGATACTATTTCCTTATATTATGATGATACTTGGGAGACAATCTTCCTTTGAAAAGATGACTTAAGACCATTAGAGACATACTCCTTCTTACTCTTTGCATCACGTGCATTGGTGAACTTCTCATTCCTTCTCCTAGGTGCCATTTCAATAAAATTACATATTATATTTTAGCTCATAAAATTATGAACTCTATATAACTCTAAACATGGTATAACACATAGCATAAATTTATGAATCGTAAATCCTAGAACCATATACTTTGGTTACTTTGGGTGCATAAATCCTTCATAATGGTGGGTAAATGAATGTGAATTATCCTAAGTATATCCTCTAGGAGTGTCAAACCAGGTGTGTAGTAAGGCTCGTTGTCATGTACCAAGATACCTCGTGTCAAGCCCGAAACTCCTTATTGGAGTTTTCACTCCTAGGTATATCTATGCCAAAATGATGTCCACTTGTAGTATCCAAACATGGATTTATTTGATAGAAATATCCACATAATCTATTCCTTACCAAAATACCAAGATTTTTTTGTATGTTTATCCTCATAGACTATCTTAGGGATTTGTTCCCTAATATACATTTTCTAAATCCAGTTTCTAAGTTTTCTAGTAAACTTCCTTTGCTACCAACTATAACGCCCCGACCCCAGAAGCCCAGAGCTGGTGCATTATTTTAATATATTGACATGATTACAAGGAATAAAATACCGAAGGACTGATCATTTTAGTAGTCTTGAAGAAACTAGATACATACATGGAACCCATTTTTTACATTGGGAAAACAAAACAAAACATTATACATAACAAAAACTAATAAAATACATCCATTAGAACTCAATAAAT
Source organism: Viscum album (assembly GCA_963277665.1). Taxonomy (NCBI): domain Eukaryota; kingdom Viridiplantae; phylum Streptophyta; class Magnoliopsida; order Santalales; family Viscaceae; genus Viscum; species Viscum album. Next base: position 165,662,377 of record OY728149.1, read on the forward strand.
GGTCTCCTCCTCATAACCTGTTGAAGTTAAGTAGATGAAAGGGGTGAGCTCAAATGCTCTCTACGAGATACAAATAGAAGAAGTATGAATCAATAATAATTGAATCATAAAAATATTGGCATAGTCAATATATAATGGTGAATAAATGAAAATAACACACCATTAATAAACTGATAATGATACTGCATCCATAGGTTTTGTCATAGTGAAAACCTCATGGATAGTATTAATTGAAAATGAATAAAGAGAATGCTTATTAACTGAACACCATGTATCTAGAAAATGATACCACTATACTGTCAGAATGGTTTAACTCTGTGGGTAGAAACCTGTCTAATTTTTGGAAACAAACTAAAAGGGTTTGTCACCAACTAATTTGTCTCATGAGACCTATCGATGAATCGAGGAGCTATAACGGACCCCACCCGTCGCTGCAAGTCCAAAACATTATTTATACATAGATATAAAAAAAGTAAAATATGCCTTATCAATAACCGTATAGAGTAGAGGATACAGATTCATCAAAGGATGTTTCAAAAAATAAAGATACTTTTAAATGATACCATTGCCAAATTATTGAGGAAATAATCCTTAAACATTCCAAAGTGTCCCATACCACCTTGAAAGATTAAAATCATAATCCCTTAGAATATCATGAGAATAACAAGACTCTTGTTATGAAATACCAAAGGGAATTACATACAACACAAGTAAGAAGTAAGTTGTGAACATGGAATACATCTCATAAAATATAAAGCGAGATGAGAAAATTCATTTTTTACTTAGCAATGAAGTGTTCTTTTGGAAAATCATTTGTAAGTTTCATGAAATAAGATTTTAAACATGTATATCCCAAAAAATAAAATTGAAGGTCATTGAAATTATATTTTATGATTAAATAAAATATTATTGAGGTGAAATCATTTAAAAAGATTTTATAAAGGATCTTTAGAAATAGAATATTTTAGTGTTGTTTAAGGAATTATTTAAAGGGATTTTAAAGAGAAAAGGAAAATTTGCTTTCATAAAACAAGAAATTAAACAAAATAGATTTTTCAATTTAATTTTTTTGATTTTTAATGATAAATATGGCTTAAAATATAATATAGAATGAACGTCAAAATAGGTAAGAATTCAAGAAGTTCCTTGAACCAGGCATGCATATCAGAAATTATTTTGAAAGATTATTTTAAAAAAATTAACACCCCATAAAATAAAGAAGGATTCTGATTAGTAAAAATATATAGAACATTCAAATAGAATTTTTGAGTAGTAAATTAGAATAAATAATAATTCCATTGAGGTGAGTAGAGAATAAGAACAACCCGAATGAAAATGGAGGTTCAGGTAGAAAATACTTCCAACTTTATAATCAATTGAATCGTATGCCCCAAAATTAATAATCATTAAATGATACTTTTAATATCATGAAAATTAAGATATTAATTATTTGAAACATCAATGGAAAGTATACATACACCATACAAAATTATTATTAGTGAATACGGAATATCTCATAAAAAATGGAAGTGAGATGAAGAAACCCCTTACCTTAAGTCTGATGGTGTTCTTCACTTGATATTAGTCTCCTGGATAAACAAATTAAATTCATTAATTAATATTTATATAACCTATTATTTATGTAATTTATTTATTATAACCTTATTAGGTTTATTCATTTTCTTTTTGATGGGTTTAAGAGGTTTAATTTTATTATTTTGGAATCATTTTCTTCCTTGGTTTTCATGATCGGTTTACTTGTATTCATGAATGGAAGTTCATTTGAAATTTGGTAAAACATAAATTTTTTTATTATATATTATTAGTTACATTAAAGAGATATAAATTATCTTATAATGAATTTGTTTATATACCACGGGATTGACCCATTAGATAAAAGTTAATGATAAACGCTTGGATTAACTTGGTGGTTTTGTTCATAATTAACTTGTTTTGTATTATTATTTTATATTATGAGTGTGTAAGGATTCCAAGAACATTGAATAATATAAAATACATATATTATGATATGTTTCAACTATGAAAAAGGTTTCATGACCAGTCTTGAAGATGGTAATAAAAATTGAAAAGTCATCGTCCTTGAATGTGATAAATTAACACATCTGAGACATTATTTTTATTTTTAGTATAAGAGGAGGGGAAAAGAGATATGATGATGAAATATTACATTAGAATAATAAAATTACAGTTCATGTAAGGAACTGGAATTATCATATCATTTGGATGTGGGGAGATGAAAAAAGAAAATAATGGAACTTGAAATAAAAGAAAAGTTGAGAAATCCCTCACGAAACTTCGGCAGCCTAACGACGTCGCTTAATATTTCATAAAATATTTTGATGAGATAAAAAGGGTATATAATAATTAATAAATATTATGGAAATTAAGGGGGATAAATAATGACATATCCTAGCATAAAACAATTTAAATTAAAAGATAATAACATAATAAGAATGTTTGAAAAAGCGGGATATTTTGAGATGAAAATTCTACAGTATAACGGCTGTGCAACATGTTTTTGGAAAACATTAAAAAGAGAAGGGAAATGGGTCAAACATTACTAAAAGAATCATAAAATATTATAAATAAAAAATAATATGTAAATAATAACATGGTATGAAAACTTGAAATACATAACATATAAAAGAGAACTTGGATGAAAAAGAGAAGTTGAGAATTCTCTTACCTTGCAGAGTAACTCCAAAGACTTGAAGGTTGAGACCTTGGGGGCTTGAGGAAACCTTGATATGACTAATAAGGAGGTAATAATACTATATATTAGAGTATTATTAGTTTTTAATGAAAGAAAACTAATGAATGAGTGAGTATATATAGTAAAGGAGATGGTTTTTTTATTAATTTAAAGGGACACCTCATTAGTGGTTTTTGCAAAACCATGGTCTTACCATGGTATTTTCCCATGGTATTTTACAATTAGGTCACCTAAAATCATATTTTACTATAAAAATTTCAAAAATCATTTTATATTAATTATTACATCATTATGATGTCATTAAATATACTGAAAACTCAAAACTGTATTTTTACTATTCACAAAAAATTCTAGTATTTTAGAAAAATCCCAAAAATTCACCCTAAAATATTTTCATTGTGTATAATTAAAAAATGAACTCCATTTTTTGAAAATAAATTTCTATATATTTTTTGTTGGGCAAAAATCCCTTAAGGTATCATTGAAGCATTTTTGAGGTGATTGTGTTTGTTGACAAAGCAAACCATGACATACAAATTTGTTGACAAAGGGGATTTCATGGTGGCATGTCGAGTTCAATAGATGTAGTTACTGATCCATGTTTGATTAAAGAACCTCTACAACAGAATGGATGATCTGGAGGCGGTACAAAAAGAACAGATACAATGTGGTGCAGTTTTCCAGTGTTTGCTAAATTTTTGGGCCTGAAAATTGACGAATGAAGAAAAGTGGATTTTGGCAAAGGGACTTGAGCACCGTGTACATGATGGAGAGGAAACTTGTGTGCCTAATGTTTTTCAAGATCAGAACATCAAAATATGGCAAATGGATAAGGGGCGCCCATGTTTTCGGGTTGGTCGCGCAAGTGACTTGTGCGGCAAAGACTTGCGCACTGAAAGTTGCGCACTGAGGGGAGACTTGCGCGTTATCGTGCAGGGTGTCCAAATGCCTATAAATACAGGTTGACCCCTCCTCATTCAGTACGAATTAAACACTTAGAAAAATTCATAGCTCCCGTCGCGCAGGTGTGGTGGTCGCGCAAGTGGTGTGTGGTTGTGCAAGTAGAAGTTGCGTGCTAGGTGATAGTTGCGCACCTAAGGTGGCTTGGGCGAGGAAGGAAGTGAGTCGACCAAGTTTAGAGTTGTAGAAGGATGAGTCGTTCAAGTGGTTGAGGTGGACTTGCGTGACATATTTGAAGAAGCGCGAATGTTGTTGGTTTCACGCCAAAATTGGTTTGGGCGTAAAAGGGTGTGCATCGCGCAAGTTTGGAGTAGCAGAAGCCTGTGTCGCACAAGTAGTTGAGGTAGACTTTCATGCCAGTTATAATTTGTGTGCTGAGACTTGCACGTCGGCTTAGAGAAGAGAACCAGGTATGGTTGAATAATGACAGTGATTTAGGGCTGCGTGAAAGCGGAAAGTTTGCCAGATACCTTCAGTGCAAAGTGATATTTATCTATAGGTGAAAGTTGGACTTCAATAGAGCACCTACATACAACAGAGGATGTATTCATTAGTGATAATGAAGAGACCTACAGGTCTATAAACTGTGAGTGGATCCTTTCTAGAGCAGTGAGCAAAGGAAGAGGAAGAAGGTGATCCTCTCCACCGACAGTGAGCTAGAGAGAGAGAAACAGGGAGTGAACCTTGGGAAATATGTGAGCTGACCCTAAACATTGAAAAGGCAGTGATCCTAGGCATAGAAGTGATCTAGCCCAAACATTGTAAATAACAGTGCACTTTTAGTGGATTGGTACATCGGAACATTGCCGGTGTATGCTCCTTGGACATAGCCCAGTGAGGGTGAACCAAGTAAAAATTGTTGTGTCCCGTGCATGCTTTACTTTCTTTTTATATTGTGCACCAGGAAAGAGAGAGAATAATGTTTTTATTAACAGAAAAACAAGATCAGAACGGGATTTAATTTTAAATTAGTCATACCCTGATTCACCCCCCCCTCAGGGTATTCAGCCTTGTGGACCTAACAATTGGTATCAGAGGGAACGTTTGGTTTTTGTTCTTCTCTCACAATGGAGGTCACCAATCATAAAGGGATTTCAATCTTTGATGGAAGTAATTCTCAGATATGGAAGAATCAAATGAAGCACTATTTCTGATCTTTAGGAATAGATGTGTTTTCAGCAGCTATGCATGGTATCTCAGCTGACATCAATAGTGGAGCATTATCATAAGATGAACGAAGGGATCTAGATGCTGACACTAAGTGTATTAATACTTTAGGTGGAGCCCTTTCCAATGCTATCTATACGAAGGTGATGTCATGAAAAACATCACATGCTATGTGGGAAAAGATTTTGAATATATATGAAGGGGATACAAAAGTCAGAGAGGCAAAGCTGCAAGTTATGTGGAACATGTATGAAGATCTGAGAATGAGCTCAAATGAATCTATTGATACATTTTTCAACAGAGTAAATGTTGTTGTGGAATACATGAGAGGTATTGGAGAGGTCATCGAAGATATAAAGATTGTGAAGCGTATCTTGAGGAAACTTCCACCTCAGTTTAATCCGAAAGTCTCAGTCTTGGAGGATAAAGACCCAAAAGAGATGACGTTGGATAACCTGCACAGTACCCTTATTGCATATGAAATGGGGAATGATGACAATAATGCTATGGAAAAGGGTAAATCCAAGGAGGTGGAATTGAAGGCCATAAAGAATCTCACCATTGAAGAATCTCAGGAGAATAAAGAGACAGATGAAGTGATGTCATTTCTTTCCTCAAACCTTCAAAGAGGAAAAGGAATGTTTAAAGGGAAACTTCCACTTGCATGATTTAGATGTGGAAAGGTTGGACATCTCACAGCTAGGTGCCCAATGAATTCTCAAGATGATGAAGAGGATGAATTTGAAATCCCCAAAAAGAAGTCTTCAGCCTATGTGAAAGGAAATAAACAGTTCAAAAGAAATTTATTCAAGAAAATGAAACTTCTTTCACAAGACTATGAAAGTTCAGATGAGTCTGAGGTTGAAAAGGTTGAAGAGATAGAAAACTACAAATATCGTGGGGAAAATGCCATGGTGGCGGTCATTGGTAGTTCTCAAGAAAAAGAAGAAACTGTCAATGGAGAAGAAGAAGAAGAAGAAGTTGAAGGAAGAGTTGATATGGAAGCCAAATTGGAATCAGCTCTTGAGGAGATAGACGTTTGGAGAGCCAAAATGAAGAAATTGAATAAAGTGGTTCGTGATGTCAAACTCTATATACAACAACAGGATGAATAAAAGTATGAGCTATTAGAAGAAATTGAAAAACTAAAATCTTCAACACCAGAGAGCTCAAAAAATATTTTTGAGTATAAGCTTAAAATCAAGGAACAAAAGAAAGAAATCGATGGTTTGACTAACACAGGAATGGAGCAGGTCAAACATATCAAAGAACGCGAAAAAAAATTTGTTGGTCTGAGACAAAGAATTAAGGATCAAGAAAAACTCTTGACACCCAATATAGTACTAGGAAAATAGATTATTCAGAAGACTGAAAAGTCAGATGTAGAGTACAGACCTCCAGTGGAAAAGAAGAAACAGTCGTATTACAATGACAAGACTGGTATGGGACATGAATGAAAACAGAAAGCGATCATGGATGAAGTCAAACCACAAGAACCTGCTCTGAGAATAAAGATATAGTTGGGTACAAAATAGAATCAGAATATCAGCATATCCTTAGGGAAAACCATTAGTGCAGAAGTGACACACAGGAATGCTCATTATATTAGGTGCTATTGCTGGGGAAATATGGGACACTCACAGAATGTGTGTTCTATAGATAAAAGATACCTAAGGGCACAAGAACAACAGTAACAGCCAAACAGAGCTCAAAATTATAGAACATCCTTTGAAGGTCATTATTTTTGGTGTGGAGGATTTGAGCACATGGCTAGATATTGCACATCAATCATACAAAGGAATGTGCCAAGCTAAAACTCGAGCAGTCATAAGCAGCAAGTTAGGGAATCAAAAAGTGAGGTGAAAACACAAAATTGATTTACAGTTCTACAAGATGAAGCTGGTCCATCACACTAAAAGGAATACAAACTTCTCTAAACCACACCAAGTGTGAAGGCGAAGACATGGATCAAAAAGAAAAAGGATGAGAAGTCTGTAGTTACGAAAATTTCTAATAAAGCTTTAGATCATTCAGGAGTATGGATCCTTGATAGTGGTTGTACATCCCATATGACAGGCAACAAGGATCTCATTACAGGCATTAAATATGACAAAGAAGGTGTTTTCAAGTTTCGGAACGAAGAAGGGATGCAGATTATTGGTTCTGGAAAGGTTAAATTTGGGGGAAAAGAAATGAGACGTGCTGATGTCTTGTTAGTAGAGGGCCTCAGTCATAACTTCCTCAGTTTCAGTCAGCTATGTGACTCTGGGTACTATATTAGATTTACCAAGAAGATGTGTGTTGTGAAAGGAAAGGATGGGGTAGTTATTTTATAGTGAAAAAGGACAAAGGGAAATCTTTACCTTGTAAGTGGGGAAGAAGATATGTGTCTTTTATCCAGAGAGGAAGAAAACAAGCTATGGCATAAGCGACTTGGTCATCTATTCTAACCATCTATGGAAGATCTTGTAAAGTGTGATTATGATAGAGACCTTCTCAAATAATCACATGATCGCACTCATACATGCGATACTTTCCAACAAGGGAAGATCATTAGAAATACATACAAGCCAAAGGAACAGGAATCAACTAGAGTGCTCGAATTAGTGCATGCTGATGTTTGTGGACCTATCTCACCACAATCCATAAATGGGAAAAGGTACTATATCCTTTTCATTGATGATTATAGTAGAATGTCTTGGGTATTTTTCATTACCCATAAGATAGAAGTGTTTAGTTGTATTAAGCAGTATAGGAGGGAAATAGAAAGGATGCTTGGGCAGAAAATTCAGAAGATCCGTACTGATAACGGTACAGAATTCACAAATAGTCAAGTATAAGACTATCTTGAGAAACACAGGATAAGGCATCAAGTTTCATCAGTGAGAACTCCCCAACAGAATGGAGTATTTGAAAGGAGAAATCAGATCATCAACAATATGGCCAGAATAATGCTTATTGAAAAGGACATACTAGGGAAATTTTAGAAGGAAGAAGTTTTGACATCGATCTATATTTAGAATAGGGCTCTATTATATCTGAAAGAAGGGAAGACTCCGTATGAAACGTGTTATGGAAAGAAACCAACGTTGAAATACATTCGAATATTTGTAAGTAAGTGTTTCATTCTCAACAAAGAAAACCACATGATGTTTGAGTCACGAGGAGATGCAGGGATATTCTTTGGCTACTCAGGTAAAATAAAAGTATATAAATGCTTCAACAAAAGGCTGGGAAAAATTGTTGAGATCAATGATGACACTATAGTTGAAAATGAACAAAATACTCAAAGACCTAGTGAACAATTTCGGGATGAAAGGCGGAGTAGAAGTGGCGAAGGCTGACTCAGAAGAAGATACTGATGATGAGTAAGAGTAAACAAAATCTTAATCTGCTAGGAAGCCAAAGAGTCGAGCTGAAATTAATAGGCAAAATATCATTGGTGATCAGACAGCTCCAGTTCAGACTCGAAGAATGAAATCATTGTAGAAAACATCATTTTTATCTCAGGAAGAGCCAAAATGTTTTTCCGATGCAGCTGGAGATGAGTATTGGGTTCAGCCTATGAATGAAGAATTAGACCAGATTGAGAAGAATCATACATGGGAGATTGTTTAAAGGGAAGAAGATAAGAACGTCATCAAGAATAAATGGGTTTTTCACAACAAGATTAATGAATATGGCACAATAATTTGAAACAAATCATGACTGGTGTGTAAAGGATACTCCCAGATAGAGGGCATTGATATTGACGAGACATTTACACCGGTTGCAAGGCTGGAGACAATCAGATTATTTTTAGCCATAACAGTGCAAAGAAAGTTCAATGTGTTCTAGATGGATGTCAAACATGCATTTCTGAATGGATTTCTTAAATAATAGGTGTACATTGAGCATCCAGATGGTTTTCTCATTCATAAAGACGAGAATATTGTTTTTCGGTTGAATAAAGAACTATATGGGTTAAAGCAAGCACCAAGAGCATGGTACTCAAGGCTGGATCAGTATTTTAAGAATTTTGGGTTTCAACATCGTGGATTTAATTACAATCTCTACTTCAACAACAACAGTAATCAAAGGATGATTGTGTTGGTTTATGTCGATGACATAATATTTGGCGGATCAGATGAAGCTCAGTGCATGCAGTTTTCTGAATTCATGAAAAATGAGTTTGAAATGTCAATGATTGGAGAGCTAACATTTTTCCTTGGTCTACAGGTGACACAAGGAAGGAATGGAACATTCATTTATCAATCTAAATATGCCAGGGAGGTTCTGAGAAGCTTTGGAATGGAGAATTCCAAGGAGATGAAGACTTCGGTTGCTACTCGGATGAAATTATCAAAAGATAACAGTGGCGGGGTAGTTAATATCACTGAATATAGGAATATTATTGGCATTTTACTATACCTACAGCAACAAGACCTAATATTGTTTTTGCCACATGCCAAGCAGCACGATACGAAAGCAATCCAAAAAAAATCCACATGCTCGCAGTGAAAATAATACTTCGGTATATCAAAGGCACCCTGGATTTTGGTCTGATGTATAATGACAGATCTAAATCAGTTTTATTGGGTTTCACAGATGCAGATTGAGCCGGATCAACAGATGATATAAAATCAATGTCAGGAGGTGCATTCTATCTTGGTGGATTGTGTATTTCTTGGCTAAGCAAGAAGCAAGATTTCATTTCATTGAGCACCGCAAAGGCTGAGTATATTGCAGCCACTCAAGCATGCACCCAGTTATTGTGGATGAAGCAGCAGGATGAATATATAGGAGTTGAAGTGAAGTCTCTGATCAGAATCCAGTGTGATAACTCAAGTGCTATCAATCTTCGAAAAAATATGGTTCATCACTCAAGGAAAAAGCACATTAAAATCAAATATCATTTCATCAAGGATAAGGTGGAGCAAGGGCTTGTGAAGTTGGAGTATGTGCCTATAGAGCTACAAGTTGTAGATATTCTAACAAAGGCCTTTCCCATGGAAGCATTTTAAAGGCATCTACTGGCTCTGGGAGTTCAGTCGACTCTCTGCACTTAAAAGAGTGTGGATGTGGAACCCCCCACCCCCTCTCCCCAAGGTATGACATTTTTTTCCCTAATGCGTTGATATGCATTTTTACCCTATTACCGGCCATAAAGGAGTGCTATTTGGGTTCATTGACAAAGGGGGAGAAAATAGTGATTGTTCAAGGGAGAGACAGTGTGACTATTTGATAAATCATGAATGATACGGGGAGAAGTAGATAGGTGGAGCAGCAAGATAGGGGGTGAGAAATGAGAAAGGGGGAGCATATTAAATCTGATGATGCTAGAAGTAATCGATTAAAGAATAGATATCACAACAGCTGAGGATCGTGATAAAAGTAGAAGAGTGGTGTTGGAATGCGGTAGGAATATTTCAAAAAATTGGTATCAGTTTTGTGTCAATAGTGGGTGTCAAGGTTGAAGTGATTCATTGATGAAATTTTCATTTACTCTTATTTCTCACATCGAGCATTGCTCATGTGGGCTTAGAGTATGTGTTGAGTAAATCCTTGATCGCTATCAGAATCACAATAGGCGAATAGTGGCTGAAGAATTAATGATGTAACTTTTTATGGAAGAGTTTTCAACACACCCAAAGGTGGAGATTGTTGGGAAAAAATCCCTCAAGGTATCATTGAAGCATTTTTTAGGTGATTGTGTTTGTTGACAAAGTGGACATTTGTGTTGTGTTTATTGACAAAGCAAACCATGACATAAAAATTTGTTGACAAAGGGGATTTCATGGTGGCATGTTGAGTTCAAGGGTTGTGTTTAGCGATCCATGGTTGATTCAAGAACCTCGATAAAGTAATGGTTGATCTGGAGGCAGTACAAAAAGAGTAGATACAAGGTGGCACCGTTTTCTAGTGTTTGCCAAATTTTTGGGCCTGAAAATCGAGAAATGAAGAGAAGTGGTTTTTGGAAAAGGGACTTGCACGCCATGTACTTGAAGGAGAGGAAAATTGAGTGCCTAGTGTTTTTGAAGATCAGAACATCAAAATATGGAAAAGGGATAAAGGGCACCCATGTTTTAGGGTTGGTCGCGCAAGTGACTTGCACGACAGAGACTTGCGCGCCGAAAGTTGCGCACCGAGGGGAGACTTGCGCGCCGTCGTGCATGGTGTCCAAATTCCTATAAATACAGGTCAACCCCTCCTCATTTGGTATGAGTTCAATACTTAAAAAAATTCAGAGCTCCCGTCGCGCATGTGTGGTGGTCGCGCAAGTGGTGTGTGGTCGCACAAGTAGAAGTTGCGCGCCAGGTGATAGTTGCGCTGTAACGACCCAAAGTTTTTCAATGGAAATTTCCCTTCTTATATTTATAAAATAACATGAAAACACAACATAATGAACTACTAAGTGATAAGTTACCATTAAACATAGGTTTTTCACTTTTCTGTTTGGAATTTTAAAAATCCGACATACACGGTTGTGCTCAAGATGATTTTTGGAGTCTAATGAAATAAAAATAAGTTTCGGTGAATAGTAACGTACCCATAGAAATAGTAACATTCCCTTACGAATATTAATATGACCCTTATGAATATTAAATCTTTCAACATGAGAGTAACCTTACCCATGAATAATTAAATAAAATTTAGACATCTTAGAAAGTGACAATTTGACCTTAGAAAAAGTTTTGGATTTTTGTAAGTCATAAATAAATAATTAATTAATTTAAAGGAAAATTTATTTTCTTAAAATGTATTCATTATTTATCAAATCAGTTTCTTATAGTTTTTTTGATAATTTTATAAGACCCTACGTAATTTTTGAAAGCACTATAAAATCAGTTTTAATTTTAAAAACTATTTTTTAAGTAAATCATGATTTTAATTAAATATTAAATTAATAATAATTAGAAATTTATTTTTGAAAAATGGAATTCATTTTTGGATTTTACACGTCGAAAAATGTTTGGGTTAAATTTTTGGGATTTTTCTGAACTACTTGAATTTTTGGTGAATAGTAAAACACATTAATTTACCGTATAAATACATTATAAAAAAAATCCACTATTATTGACATAAAAAGTGACACAAGCACCAAAATATATAACTCACATGACTTATTTACTATTCATGGTCTTTCAAGACTCACAATTCTTTGTCTTGTGGGGAAATAATAAACTAATGAATTTTATATTAAGGAAACCCCTCTCCCCTCCACTATAAAAGCCACCCTTCACCCCCTCATTTCCTCACAACTCTCAAGCTCCAAGACTTCTCTAAAATCTGCCAAAAAACCTTCCCTATCCCCTCCCCCACTTCCAGGAGCTACTGGTCTCATAAAAAGACCAATCTTAGTCCCTTAAGTAGGTTCTCAAGTGAAGGATTCAAGAGGTAATTTCTCCCCCTCTTCTCCTTTAATTTCCTTTCAAGTTCAAGTTCTTTTCTTGATCTCTACCCACCAATATTCATCTTAATTGTATTTTAACTCCATTATTATACATCTAATGGAATTTTATGATGCTAATCGGATATTATATCATCCAACCCCCTTTCCCTCTTTCTTTTATTTTATTAAAGAGAACGTTGTTCGTGAGGTGTTAATTTATCACCTTCAAGAACGACATGCTTTCTTCTTCCATTTCTACCTTCATATCTGGTCATGAAACCATTTTTATGATTGAACCAGAATATTTTATATGTATTATGTTCTATTTAAAGTTCTTTTACTAACTTATGATTACATTTCTATGTGATAAAATAAAACAAGTTCATTATGATCGAAAAACCGCCCAAATTAACCCAAATAATCATCATTTAATTCTCATCTAATGATCCATCTACATGGATATAATTTGATTAATTATAAGATCATAAAAAATCCTTTAATATAATTAATAACATGTAATATCAGTTATATATGTTTACCCATGTTCTACCCAAACTTCAATTTATGAATACAAGTGAACCACCCAAGAAAAACCATAAATACAAACATCCCCGAACAATGTTTTTAAACTCTATAAGTAACACAACGGAACATAATATGACATAATGAAACCATAATGAACCCTATTAATGTAAATATTTTTCTGGATTTATAATTAATGAAAATAATGTCAATATAAAGGACATTAATGAAAGGGAAGCATTCGGGTACAAGGTAAGGGGAAATTCTCGAACCCAACTTTCATCCTTCGGGTTCTCCCTCTTTCACTCCATTATTGATATGGTCACTCCTTAAAGATCATTTTTTCATCAATGTATTTCCTTTTATGGGATATACATGTTTTATAATGAAGTTTATGTCAATCCAAATGTTTTCTGAAAGAACTCTTCTCTTAAGAACTCAACTTTTACCTCTCATTCAAGGTTGATGGTTCTTGTATCAAGTATGTTGTTACCTCTTTCTTTTGGGAACCCAATGTTTATGAATGTGCTCATATGAGATAAAACCCATTACTTTTCATGGGTTAGTTATTTTCATTCATGTTATATGTTCATTGTGGCATGGATGATAAATGATAATGTTATGATGTGACGGGTGTGCCCGGAATTATATAGCACAATATGAATGTTTAAATGTGACTGGTGCGCCTGGAATTATATAGCGCTTAAATGCAGTGGTTAAAGTGATGAATCTCATGAGTAAATGTGAAATGATGTGTGAAAAAGATGCTAGCTTGTTTCACAAGTATGTGTGTTAGTTAACCACTAAGACATGATGTTTCATTTTGATGCTTTTCCACATTTCAAGTATTTTATTTATGCTCCTATCATGATCATAATATTTTGCCTATGTTATGATTATTCTCACCCCATGATATATTGGTCTTATCTATCCTCTTACTGGGCTTCTAGCTCCCCCATTTAGATGTATATCCTTAGTTGGATACTTGCACTAAAGAGAGGACTAGTGCCAATAAGAATTTAGAGAAGAATAAATTAAATAAATGTTTATGCTAGATGTTGTATTTATTATGTGTGGTACTAGTTTACCCAAGACACTAAGCCTTTGAATCCTCTTTGTGTAATACTATTATGTTTTTTATCATTGAAATGATGTAATAGTAATGTAAGAAAAGGCCGGGTCACAATAGTTGGTATCAGAGGAAATGTTTAGTTAATTTATGAATTAGGATTAGTGAACCCTAGAGAAAACCTATATCATGAGACTAAGTACAAATATGCACACAAGAATATTTACATAGGGATCCCATATGTTATTTTTTTGGTATAAATTGTTTAAATGAATAATTTATTCATGAATTGTTTACTTATGTTTTTTTCTAACCTTTTCTATTTTAGAAAATGGTGGGAACAAGGAGAAATCAGGCCAACAACTCTTACGAGGGTCAATGCAACTATTTCCCAAACGACATCCCCAATGATTTGGGAGGTGGATTTCAAAACTTCATGGTGATGATTACACAATTATCTCAGGTTATGAACAATAACCATAATAATGGGGAACTTCCTCCTTCACCAAAGAGGGAGCAACTAGATATCGAATGTTTTATGCTGCAATGACCACCGACGTTTAGTGGATCTTCCGATCCACTAGTTGCGGAATAGTGGGTCAACACTCTGGAGAAGATATTTTCTGTTCTTCACTGTTCTGAGACAGAGAAGGTGACTCTAACCGTTTATCATCTAGATGGAGAATCCGATCAATGGTGGGATTTGATTAAGAATACCAAGCCAAGGGAGTAAATTGAAGAGATGGAATGGTAAGACTTTAAGATAATGTTTCTTAATAAGTACTTCCCACGAACGCTTCACACGAAGATGGAGAGAGAATTTATAGAGTTCAACCAAAAATAAGGGGAACCTATCACAAACTATGAATCAAATTTCACAAGGCTTGCAAGGTATGCTTTAGGTTTTTTTATCAACAATGATATCAAAATTGATAGATTCTTTAGTGGATAAAAACCACACCTTCGAAAGGCTCTTGCAATTAGAGACTTTGGGAGTTATGGAGAAGTTGTTTGGTGTGATCTCAAAGTGGAGATGGAGTTTAGAGAATAGTCCCATGGCTATGGTGATAAGAAGATAAAGATGGAGTTTCAAGCTAGTGGATCTAATGACAAAGGTAGGAAGAAAAGTCAACGACCCACATGCCAAAAATGTGGGAAGTTTCACAATGGGAACTACCTCAAAGGGACGAGGAAATGCTTCAAGTGTGAGAAATAAGGACACCATGCTCAAGAGTGTCGAGAAGACATGAAAAGGAAGAATAATGTAGCCGATGAAAAGGAGAGAACCACTCATGGTTCAATGCTACCACTGTAGGGAGCTAGGACACTATGCAAACCAGTGCACTAAACCTCGAGCTCTTGAGGGTAATCAGCGTCAGCAACCACCAAAGCCAAAGGAATAAGGGAAGTATTATGAAATCACTACTGTGGAGGTGGAGCATGATAATGAAGTCATACAAGGTACACTTACTATTCACTCAAGAATGGAAAAAGTCTTATTTTATTCTGGTTCTACGCATTCCTTTATATCTTGAAAGTTTTAAATAACTATAGAATCGAAGCCCGAAAACCTTGAAGTAGAGATATCTATAAAAACACGAAGTGGTGCAATCATTGAAACCCAAGTATTTGACTCTTCTCCTGTTGGCATATGTGGGAAGATTCTTCCAGAAAATCTCATAATACTTCCCTTGGTGGAATTTGACACTATAATGGGAATGTATTGGCTCTAGTTATATAGTGCACATATCAAATGTTTGGAAAATAAAATATCTTTTCATATTTTGAACTATACCATGCTCCTCTACAAATTCAAGGAAGATCATGAATCTCCTTTGAAAAATCCTTCAATGGTTTGGGTGTTGATTCCCTATGAAGAAGCATACCTCACCCAAATGGTTGAGTCTAATGAAAGTTCCGACCTTGAGGAAATGCCCATAGTGAGGGAATATGGCGATGTATTTCCCTAAGAGTTACCCGAAATTCCCCCAGATCGTGAGGTAGTGTTTTCAGTTGAACTCATACCTGGGGATACTCCTATCTCGAAGTGCCCCTATAGGATGTATTCTATCAAACTGGAGGAGTTA
Source organism: Viscum album (assembly GCA_963277665.1). Classification (NCBI taxonomy): domain Eukaryota; kingdom Viridiplantae; phylum Streptophyta; class Magnoliopsida; order Santalales; family Viscaceae; genus Viscum; species Viscum album. The sequence continues at coordinate 165,678,288 of OY728149.1, forward strand.
AAGAAGCAGCTGTAAGAGAATCTGGACAAAGGGTTCATATGCCCTAGTGCATTGCCTTGGGGTGCGCCAGTGCTCTTTGTGAAGAAGAAGGATGGAACAATGCGGCTGTGTATCGATTATCGGGAACTCAACAAGATCAACATAAAGAACAAGTATCCTCTTACAAGTATTGATGACTTGTTCAATCAGTTAAGAGGAGTTCAATTCTTCTCAAAGGTGGATCTTTGTTCTGGATATCATTAGGCAAAGGTGACGAAGGAAGATATTCAGAAGACTGCCTTCCATACAAGGTATGGGCACTATGAGTTTTTGGTGATTCCCTTCAGACTTACTAATGCCCCTGAAATATTTCTGGATTTGATGAGTAGAGTATTTAGACATTACCTCAACAAATTTTTGATAATGTTTATCGATGATATTATCATATACTCCAAGAGCAAGGAGGAACATGAAGAACATCTAAGACTTGTGTTGGAGACACTAAGAAAGGAGAAGTTGTATGCCAAGTTCAGCAAGTGTGACTTTTGGAGGAAGAAATTCACATTTTTGGGACATGTGATCACAAGTGAGGGAATTTATGTGGATCCTTCAAAGGTAAAGGCGATTGAGGAATGGACCGGGCCCTATAATGTCAAAAAAATCTGTAGTTTTCTTGGATTAGCTGGGTACTACCAATATTTTGTGAGAAACTCCTCACGATTGTCAAGCCTGCTAAATATGTTAACAAGGAAAGGGGTAAATTATTTCTAGATGGAAGAATGTGAGGGAAGCTTCAAGGAGCTAAAGAGAAGGCTGACCACAACACCTGTACTCACACTACTGAAAAGTGGAGAAAGTTTTGTGATATACAGTGATGCTTCAAATAAATACTTGGGTTGTGTAATCATGCAAAATGATAATGTGATAGCCTATGCCTCACGACAATTGATGATCCATGAGTAGAACTACCCGACGCATGATCTAGAGCTGGAAGCCATGATTTTTGCCTTGAAAATCTGGCGGCATTACCTTTATGGTGAAAAATGTGACATATACACCAACCACAAGAGCCTAAAGTATATATTCACACAAAAGGATCTCAACATACGTCAAAGGAGATGGTTAGAGCTAATCAAGGATTATGATTGCTCTATTCACTATCATCCTAGAAAGGCGAACAAGGTAGCTGATGCTCTAAGAAGAAAAGAACATGCTACTCTTTCCATGTTGCAGATTGATAAAGACCTTATCTTCTTGGATATGCAATGTATGGATTTGGAAATCATAAGGGCAGGGGATACATCCTACCTTTACCAAATGATTGCACAACCATCCATCCAGGAGAAGATTAAGGCTGCACAAAGGGATGATGTGGAGATGCAAAAGAGGGTGAATGCAGTAAAAGAAGGGAAGCTACAAGAGTTCCATATCGATGATGATTGTGTGATTCAGTTTGAAACACAGCTTTGTATGACTTCATCACATGGGATAAAGAAGGGGATATTGGATAATTCACATAGCTCAACTTTCTCTATCCATCCTAGGAGTACCAAGATGCACCGTGATCTCTGAGAACACTTCTGGTGGGATAACATGAAGAAGGAGATTGTGGAATATATATCAAGGTTCTTGGTATGTCAGTAAGTTAATGCTGAGCGACAAAAGTCCAAGGGTATGATGCAGCCATTTTCTATACCCATGTGGAAATGGGAAAATTTTACTTTGGACTTTGTCATGGGTCTCCTGAAGACGTCAAAGGGAAATAATGCGATACGGGTTGTGGTTGACCGACTCACCAAGACTACCCATTTTATTGCTATTCGGGAAGATCTCTCGCCTGAACAACTTGCAAAGATATATGTGAAGGAAGTGGTGAGACTGCATGGTGTTCCGCTCTCAATTGTATCTGACCGTGATCCAAGGTTCACATCTAAATTCTGGAGGAGTCTTCAACATGCTTTGAGTACTGAATTAAATTTCAGCATGACCTATCACCCCCAAACTGATGGCCAGTCTGAAAGAACTATTCAGACTCTTGAAGATATGCTAAGAGTCTGCTCTCTTGAATTCAAAGGTGGTTGGGATCAGAATATACCATTGGTTGAGTTCTCATACAATAATAGCTTCCACTCAAGTATTCAGATGGCTCCATATTAAGCTCTTTATGGGAAGTGGTGTAGAACTCCAACCTGTTGGGATGAAGTTAGAGAAAGAAAGCTGCTTGGACCCAATCTTGTTCAAGAGATGACAGAGAAGGTTCAAGTCATCCAGAAAAACATCAAAGCTGCTCAAAGATGGCAAAAGAGCTATGTTGAAAACCATTTAAGGGACTTGGAGATCGACGTTGGAGATAAAGTCTTCCTTCGAATATCTCTATAAAAGAGAGTCATGCGATTCAGGAAGAAAGGGAAGCTAAACCCAAGGTATATTGGCCCCTTTGAGATCCTTGACCGCATAGGAGACGTGGCCTATCGTCTTGAAATTACAACAAATATGGCTCAAGTTCATGATGTGTTTCATGTATCACTACTGAGGAAGTACATACCAGACCCCTCTCATGTACTAAACTCAGAGGTAGTGCAGCTGGAAGATGATCTCTCCTATGAGGAGCAGCCAATAAAGATTCTGGATCAGAGAGATAAGGTTTTACGCAACAAGACAACCCATCTTTTCAAAGTGTTGTGGAGGAACCATAAGTTTGAGGAAGCAACTTGGGAACCAGAAGAGGCAATGAAGTAGAAACACCCTCACCTGTTTGTGTAAAGTGAAATTTCGAGGGTAAAATTTCTTAAGGGGGGAAGAAGGTAACGACCCAAAGTTTTTCACTGAAAATTTCCCTTCTTACATTTATAAAATAACATGAAAGCACAACATAATTAACTACTATGTGATAAGTGACCTTTAAACATAAGTTTCTCACTTTTGTGTTTGGAATTTTAAAAATCCAATATGCACAGTTGTGCTCAAGATGATTTTTGGAGTCTAATGAAACAAAAATAATTTTTAGTGAATAATAACGCACCCTTAGGAATAGTAACATACTGTATAAATAGTAATATGACCCTTATGAACAGTAAATCATCCAACATAAGAGTAACCTTACCCATGAATAATTAAATAAAATTTAGACATCTTAGAAAGTGACAATTTGACCTTAGAAAACGTTTTGGACTTTTGTAAGTCATAAATAAATAATTAATTAATTTAAAAGAAAATTTATTTTCCTAAAATGTATTAATTATTTATAAAATCAATGTCTTATAGTTATTTGATAATTTTATAAGTCCCTACGTAATTTTTGAAAGCACTATAAAATCAGTTTTAATTTTAAAAACTGTTTTTAATGTAAATCATGATTTTAAATAAATATTAAATTAATAATATTTAGAAATTTATTTTTGAAAAATGGAATTCATTTTTGGATTCTACATGTTGAAAAATTGTTGGGGTAAATTTTTGGGATTTTTCTGAAATACTTGAATTTTTGGTGAATAGTAAAATACATTAATTTACCATATGAATACATTATAATTATAACCCACTGTTATTGACATAAAAAGTGATGTAAGAAACCAAATATCTAACTCACATGACTTATTTACTATTATTGGTCATTCAGGACTCACTATTCCTTGTCTTGTGGGGAAATAATAAACTAATTAATTTTATATTAAGGAAACCCCTCACCCCTCCACTATAAAAGCCACCCTTCATACCCTCATTTCCTCACACCTCTCAAGATCCAATCCTTCTCTAAACTCTACCCAAACACCTTCCCTAGACCTTCCCCAACGTCCAAGAGCTTTAGGTCTCATCAAAATACCAAGCTTAGGCCCTTAAGGAGGTTCTCAAATGAAGGATTCAAGAGGTAATTTCTCTCCCTCTTCTCCTTTAATTTCCTTTCAAGTTCAAGTTCGTTTATTGATATCTCCCAACATATCATCATATTAATTGTATTTTAACTCCATTATTATACATATAATGTAATTTTATGATTATAATGGTATATTATATCATCCAACCCCTTTCCCTCTTCCTTTTATTTTATTAAAGAGAATGTTGTTTGTGAGGTGTTAATTTATCACCTTCAAGAACGACATGCTTTCTTCCTTCATTTCTACCTTCAGATCTGGTCATAAAACCATTTTTATGGTTGAACCAGAATATGTTATATGTATTATGTTCTATTTAACGTTCTGGAACTAACTTAATGTCACATTTCTAAGTGATAAAATAAAATAAGTTCATCATGATTGAAAAATCGCCAAAATTAACCCAAATAATCATCATTTAATTCTCATCTAATGATTCATCCACATGGATCTAATTTGATTCATTATAAGATCATAAATACTCTTGTAATATCATTAATAACATGTAATATCATTTCTGGATGTTTAACCATGTTCTACCCAAACATCAATTTATGAATACAAGTGAACCACCCAAGAAAAACCATAAAAACGAACATCCCCAAACAATGTTTTTAAACTCTATAAGTCATCCAAAGGAATATAATATGACATAATGAAACCAAAATGAACCCTATTAATGTAAAAATGGTTCTGGATTTCTAATTAATGAATATAATTTCATTATACATGACATTAAAGAGAAGGAAGCATTCAGGTACAAGGTAAGGGGAAATTCTCGAACCCAACTTTCATCCTTCGGGTTCTCCCTATTTCACTCCATTTTTGATATGGTCACTCCTTAAAGATCATTTTTTCAGAATTTTATTTCCTTTTCTGGTATATACATGTTTACTAATGAAGTTTATGTCAATCAAAATGTTTTCTGAAAGAACTCTTCTCTTAAGAACTCAAATTTTCCCTCTCATTCAAGGTTGATGGTTCTTGTATCAAGTATGTTGTTCCCTCTTTCTTTTGGGAAAGAAAAATTTATGAATATGTTATTATGAGATAAAACCCATTCCTTTTAATGTGTTAGTTATGTTCATTTATGTTATATGTTCATTGTGTCATGCATGATAAATGATAACGTTATGATGTGACAGGTGAGCCCGGAATTATATAGCGCAATATGAATGTTTAAATGTGACGGGTGCACCTGGAATTAAATAGCGCTCCAATGCATTGGGTAAAGTGATGAATCTCATGAGTAAATGTGAAATTATGTGTGAAAAAGATGCTATCTTGGTTCACAAGTATGTGTGGTAGTTAACCACTAAGACATGATGTTTCATTTTTAATGCTTTGCCACATTTCATGTCTTTTAATTATACTCCTCTCATGATCATGATCTTTTGCCTATGTTATGATTATTCTCACCCCATGATATTGTAGGACCCCGGGGCACCCTGAGAGGGGAGGGGTGAATCAGGGTGGCAAATGTTTCTTCTTTTAGTTGTGGATCTTGTTCCCACGTTGGTAGGAACTACTTAAGCCTGTATGATGGATATGAACAGCAATTAAACATTCACATGCAGAGAGATGACACAACTATTTTTACTTGGTTCACCACTAAGGGCTACGTCCAAGGCGCATACGCTGACAGATTGTCGGTCGTACCTAAATCCACTATGCTTCACTAAATGTAGATTACAAAGGTTCGGGTACAGTCACTCTGTCCCAGGCTCACTGCCTTTACAAAGGTTCAGGGATAGCTCACTGCTTCCCTCGGGTCACTCCCATTGACTCCCCCTGGCTCACTGCCGTTGGTGAAGTCCCACTCATTTTATAGACATGAAGGTCTCTTCAATAGGTGTGCATTGAAGTTCTTCGTCTCCTATTCAGCATGAGACATTGCTTGCATCAGGGTTCAGATTTGATGCTCATTTTAGTTCAATCCTTCTTCTTTAGTGCAATGAATGAATGCACTAGATCTCCTTGTCTTTGTTTGCCTGAATCACAATCACTGATGTGATTGCTTACTTAATGAAGCTCAGCTTACTCGGCATTGTCAGAATCAGTTCTCCATGTATGCATGAGATCATGCATGTATCATTTATATTTCTTCTTCAATCTCACTTTACACCAGAAGTATCAGGCTTTTTTTTTCAGCTCTTGTGCAGCTCCAGAAAGGCGGATGTGCTTCAACAATATCTGGCTCTTCTTTTCAAGCCCGGCACGCAAGTCTCCCCCGGCGTGCAAGTCTTAGGCGCGCAAGTATAACCTGGCGCGCAAGTGTCTCCAAAGCACCTACGCGACTCTGCCTTCTTGAACTTCAAACCTACGCGACTCACTTCCTTCCTTGCCCAAATCACCTGGTGCGCTCAACCATCAGTTGGCGCGCAACCTCTACTTGTGCGACCAAACTACCACTTGCGCAGATCAACCACCTGCGCGATGAGAGATCGAACAATCTCAAAGTCTTGAGCTTCATGAGAAATGAGGAGGGGTGGTCCAGTATTTATAGGCAAACTGGACCCCCTGCGCGGCGGCGCGCAAGTCATCCATCGGCGCGCAAGTCTCGGCCCCTGCTAGGCACTTGCGTGATCAACATCCAAACTTGCGCGAACATCTTGTCTTTGCCAAACTTGGATCTTCTGATCTCGAAAAACCATAGGCGCGCAAGTTATAATTCATTCAAGGTATCGGCGCACAAGTCTCTTCCCGGCACATAATTCACCTGCGCGACCTCACCAAAACTTGCGCGACCCTTATCCCTTTTCCATATTTTGATGCTCTGATCTTCAAAAACATATGGCGCGCAAGTTTCCTATCCTCCAAGAGTATGGCACACAAGTCCCTTTTCCAAAATCACTCTTCTTCATTTGTTGATTTTGAGGCCCTGAAATTTGGCAAACACTGGAAAACGGCGCCACCTTGTATCTGCTCTTTTTGTACCGCCTCCAGATCATCCATTCCTCTATCAATGTTCTTGAATCAAACATAGATCGTTGAACACAACTCTTGAACTTGACATGTCACCATGGAATCTCCTTTGTCAAAAAATTTGTATGTCGTTTGTTTGCTTTGTCGACAAGCACGATCACCTCAACAACACTTCTACTTGGTGATCTGTATCCTTCAGCAACTCTTTTTCTTTTATCACAAACTCCACTATTGTGATATGTATTCTTTGAAGGAACAACTTTAGTACCATCATCTTCTATGACAGTGTGATGTGCATGGCCATTTCATAAGTCAACTCATTGGCACATTGCCTCCATCAACCGTCATGATCAACTTCATGCAAACCATGTGATTCAATCCATCAAGAAGTCTCTAGCATGGTTCTCACGAAATCATGAGTAATTGCATGGTATTCATCAAAACCCATTGTTCTCATGCAATAATGAGGAATTGCATGGTCTTCATCAAAGCCCATGGTTCTTATGCAATAAGGAGGAATTGCATTGTCTTCATCCAAAAACACCATCCTGCTTTAATCATACTTGGATGGATTACTCCTCACATTCTTCATTATTGTAAACAATTTATCAACTTTGACACATGCTCTTTAAACTTACGATCAACACAACAATCGTCTGAATCACTACTCCTCTACTTCATCGGAGTACTTCATGATCTCCAACATTGTGAGCTTCCATTCCTCCATTTTATTGGAGTACTTCTTGATCTCTTTCATTTTGGTATTCCATTGACAACTATTGACAACAAATACAATCCTATACACAAAGTGGTTCCAACAATATCCCCCGTTGTATTTTGTTGTCAATACCGTATACATCTTCTGAAATGAATTTGTCAATGTCAAAATGAGAATCTTCTATTCAATCAACTTTTCTTTTCAAACGTTCATTTCACTTTCTCTCCCCCTTATTGACAAGAAATACAAAGCACATGGTAGGGAGGTTATCAATCCACACTTAAGAAATGTTTCATTAACCATTTCAATCTAAGTCTACTTGAGCAATGCTCGACGTAGAAAACAAGAGGATTTGATTAAGTCAACAAGGCTGTCCATTATCCACAGATCATGATACCAACATGAGAAGATAACTCATGTATCTTGTCTTCAAGGGTTTACCACTTTAATTCCAGGTAGATGAAGATCAACTATGATAGGGAATAATCAACCTGAAACTCCTGCACTCACATCAGCGAATAGATCAAAAACTTTCAAGTGCAATCGGCAGGATAAGTGACCTTGGGGCACTTCCATTCTCTTTATGTCACTGATCAATTCAGTTACTCCCCCTTTGTAGAATAATCTTTGATCTGAGTAACCAAGGGATAGAGATTGAGAAATGACATACCTTATCCATTGGCGTGTTCTTCAAGAAATTCACAGAGTTACTGCTTTTGAGTCCAGCTGGAGTTGATATTGATTGAAACAGTGATTATGGAAGCTTCTTCATTCTTCTCCCCCTCAAGGGAAACACTCCTCATCAACTTCATCAAGAGTGATCCTTCATCATAATAATCTATGAATATCAATTGAAGAATCTACTAATGATGGAAACTTCTTCATCTTGGCTATCAAGAGTTGACAACATTCACTACTTCTCAGGTTCTCCCCCTGAGAGCATGCTTCACCTTCAATTCCCTGCATTATTAGCACAAATACAACACACAAATGATTATGGGAATAAGGTGGTTCCTTCTTGATTCATCACGAAGACTTTCTTGGTTGAGGTTCTTTTCTCAACCAAGTTCCTCTGTTCACTCCAATCTTCATGCCTGCACATTTGAATATATGTTCTGACATCTGTCGGTGTGGCATGGCTCTGTTCACATTCTCTTCTGCTTTGTGTGAAGAACTGTTCTGCTTAGCAGCCATCATGAATGATACATTCTTACTCCTCTTAAGGACTGCCTCTTGCTCTGGTATTAAGGTTAGACAACCTTTTGCAATGTGACTAGACTTCTTGCATCTCTCACAAAGAACTTCTTTGACACGTGTGTTTCTCTTTGTTTGCAATCTCTCCTACACAGTGTCTGCATCATGTGAAAGTTTTCCTTTTCCTTTTTCACCAGCCTTGGCCTTCTCATCTTCAAGTTTCCTTATTCTTTTCAAATCCTCTGGCCAGATGACCAATATGTCATTTGGAACTTTTGCAGTTGGTTTAGGTCTTCCACATGGGTTCATTCGAGATTCATCCCACTTAGTGTTTATTTTGGATGAATGACCCTTCAATTTCATGGATCTAAAATCCTGGGTCTTCTCAGCTTCCCTACTTGAGATCTTCTTGGGGAAGTGTGTGTTCACAACATTATTCTGATTTCTCCCCAAGGTAGCTTCTACATTCTTTGACGACATCAGAGGTCTTCTTTTATTTTTGACAGTGAAAGCATGTTGATGTGGACATGTGCCTACATTGTGACCGCTACCGTTGCATACATCACAGATGTTATCAAGAATTCCAAATCTGTTTGCAGTAAACAGATGCTTCTGGACCTGCGGATGTTGCTTCTTCTTCTCTGGATTCCTCCCCTTTGATATAGGCTTTCCATGTGCTTTTCCATGAAAGGGATTATAAAAACAATCCAGTGCATAGTGCCCAAATCTATTGTAGCACCAACATTGGCCCACAAATCTTTTCTTCTTTGTTTCTTCAGTATTAAGTTGTTGGGCCGTTTACTTAATCGTTTGTGCTCTATTTGAGGAAGAAGCTTCCTCCTTTTTCTTCCTATCCACCCTAGTCATGGTGGTAGGTTTATTCTTCTCACCTTTCTTCATCCATACTTGTTTAGAACTTTTCTTCCCACCTGCACTGATTGTAGGAGTGTATTTAGAAATATGAGTACAATATGGTTTGGATGGTACCTTCACTTTCTCAGTTGCTTGTGATAGATCAAAGAGTGAAGTCATGATCTTCTTATCACATGTTGGAGGTCTTTTGACAATAGAATCCTCCAGTGAGCATTGAGTACCAGCAGCAACTGATTCTTGATGTGGATAATCAAGAGTGGTCATAATCTTCATGTCACATGTTGGAGGCATTTCAGCCTTAGACTCCTCCAATGAACATTGAGTGCAAGCATCACTCATTTCATTCTTTTGTGAAGTCTCAATATGTGTGTTCTCAATCTTGGTCAATTGAGCTTCCAATTTTTGACCCACAATATTGAGGATGATCTTCTGATCTTCAATCGTGATCATCTTCTCTTTACAATTCTTCTTCAACCTTTCAACCTCATCTTCATGCATCTTAACTTTGTTTTGTAACAAAGAGTCAAGTTCTCTAAATTTAATGGAAGTTTATTCCAGACAAAAATTCTTGACTTCATTGTTCTTCTTCAGCTCAGCTTCAAGTGCATGGATCTGTTCTTCCAGAGTATTTTTGACTTCACCTTTTTCTTCAAGGGCTTTCACCCGTTTGATGAGCTTCATACTTTCCATAATTTTTCCTTCCAGCCCCTTTTCCATATTGTCCGCTTCCCTTTCATGTCTAGTGATCTCAACATGCATAGATTGAAATAGGCTACAGATAATAACAGCCCTTTCTTCTGGAATATCATGTAGATATGTTTTGAGTTTTTCTTGAAAGCATGAATTGGGGGTGTCATCCTTTCCTCTGGAAGAATTCTGAGTCACCTGCTCGATACTTTCCATGCCTGATGTTTCTTCATTTTTGGAATGGCATGGAGAACAAGACATTGCATCTTCTTTGGATATAAGGGACTTCTTTAGCTGCTTTTTCTCTTTCTTTTTTCATGTCTGTCATGGTCTTGCTAGATATAGATGTCTTCTCAGAAACTTCATCAAGACTCCTCTTCATTGTTGACTTTAGGAAAGAAACTCAAATCCTCTTCTCAATAGAATTACTGGAGAATATCCAACATACGTTAACCTTTCCCTCTGATACCACTTGTAGGAACCCGGGGCACCCTGAGAGGGGAGGGGTGAATCAGGGTGGCAACTTTTTCTTCTTTTAGTTGTGGATCTTGTTCCCACGTTGGTTGTAACTACTTAAGCCTGTATGATGGATATGAACAACAATTAAACATTCACATGCAGAGAGATGACACAACTATTTTTACTTGGTTCACCACTAAGGGCTACGTCCAAGGAGCATACACCGACAGATTGCTGGTCGTACCTAAATCCACTATGCTTCACTAGCTGTAGATTACAAAGGTTCGGGTACAATCACTCTGTCCTAGGCTCACTACCTTTACAAAGGTTCAGGGATAGCTCACTGCTTCCCTCGGGTCACTCCCATTGACTCCCCCTGGCTCACTGCCATTGGTGAAGTCCCACTCAGTTTATAGACATGAAGGTCTCTTCAATAGGTGTGCATTGAAGTTCTTCGTCTCCTGTTTAGCATGAGACATTGCTTTCATCAGGGTTCAGATTTGATGCTCCTTTTAGTTCAATCCTTCTTCTTTAGTGCAATGAATGAATGCACTAGATCCCCTTGTCTTCGTTTGCCTGAATCACAATCACTGATGTGATTGCTTACTTAATGAAGCTCATCTTACTCGGCGTTGTCAGAATCAGTTCTCCATGTATGCATGAGATCATGCATGTATCATTTAGATTTCTTCTTCAATCTCACTTTGCACCAGAAGTATCAGGCTTTTTTTTTTCAGCTCTTGTGCAGCTCCTGAAAGGCGGACGTGCTTCAACAATATCTGGCTCTTCTTTTCAAGCCCGGCGCGCAAGTCTCCCCTGGCGCGCATGTCTTAGGCGCGCAAGTATAACCTGGCGTGCAAGTGTCTCCAAAGCACCTGCGCGACTCTGCCTTCTTGAACTTTAAACCTGTGCGACTCACTTCCTTCCTTGCCCAAATCACCTGGTGCGCTCAACCATCAGTTGGCGCGCAACCTCTACTTGCGTGACCAAACTACCACTTGCGCGACTCAACCACCTGCGCGACGAGAGCTCGAACAATCTCAAAGTCTTGAGCTCCGTGAGAAATGAGGAGGGGTGGTCCAGTATTTATAGGCAAACTGGACCCCCTGCGCGGCGGCGCGCAAGTCATCCATCGGCACGCAAGTCTCGGCCCCTGCTAGGCACTTGCGCGATCAACATCCAAACTTGCGCGAACATCTTGTCTTTGCCAAACTTGGATCTTCTGATCTCGAAAAACCATAGGCGCGCAAGTTATAATGCATTCAAGGCATCGGTGCACAAGTCTCTTCCCGGCACATAATTCACCTGCGCGACCTCACCAAAACTTGCGCGACCCTTATCCCTTTTCCATATTTTGATGCTCTGATCTTCAAAAACATATGGCGCGCAAGTTTTCTATCCTCCAAGAGTATGGCACGCAAGTCCCTTTGCCAAAATCACTCTTCTTTATTTGTTGATTTTGAGGCCCTGAAATTTGGCAAACACTGGAAAACGGCGCCACCTTGTATCTGCTCTTTTTGTACCGCCTCCAGATCATCCATTCCTCTATAGATGTTCTTGAATCAAACATAGATTGTTGACCACAACTCTTGAACTCGACATGTCACCATGGAATCTCCTTTTTCAACAAATTTGTATGTCGTTTGTTTGCTTTGTCGACAAGCACGATCACCTCAACATCACTTCTACTTGGTGATCTGTATCCTTCAGCAACTCTTTTGCTTTTATCACAAACTCCAATATTGTGATATGTATTCTTTTAAGGAACAACTTTAGTACCATCATCTTCTATGACAGTGTGATGTGCATGGCCATTTCATAATTCAACTCATTGGCACATTTCCTCCTTCATCAACCGTCATGATCAAATTCATGCAAACCATGTGATTCAATCCATCAAGAAGTCTCTAGCATGGTTCTCACGCAATCATGAGTAATTGCATGGTATTCATCAAAACCCATTGTTCTCATGGAATAATGAGGAATTGCATGGTCTTCATCAAAGACCATGGTTCTTATGCAATAAGGAGGAATTGCATTGTCTTCATCCAAAAACACCATCCTGATTTAATCATCCTTGGATGGATTAATCCTCACATTCTTCATTGTTGTAAACAATGTATCACCTTTGACACATGTTCTTTGAACTTACGATCAGCACAACAATCGTCTGAATCACTACTCCTCTACTTCATCGGAGTACTTCATGATCTCCAACATTGTGAGCTTCCATTCCTCCATTTTATTGGAGTACTTCTTGATATCTTTCATTTTGGTATTCCATTGACAACTATTGACAAAAAATACAATCCTATACACAAATTGGTTCCAAGAGATATATTGATCTTATCTATCCTCTTACTGGGCTTCTAGATCACCCCTTTTTATGTATATCCTCAGGTGGCTACATGCACTAAGGAGAGGACAAGTTCCAATAAGAAGCTATAGAATAAGAATTTAAATAAATGTTTATGCTAGATTTTTTATTTATTATGCGTGGTCCTAGTTTTCCCAAGAAACTAATCCTTTGGATCCTCTTTGTGTAATACTATTATGTTTTTTATCTTTGAAATGATGTAATAGTAATGTAAGAAAAGGTTAGGTCGCTATATGCGTGCCTAAGGTGGTTTGGGCGAGGAAGGAAGTGAGTCGCCCAAGTTTAGAGTTGTAGAAGGAGGACTCACATAAGTGGTTGAGGTGGACTTGCATGCCAGATTTGAAGAAGAGAAAAAGTTGTTGGTTGCACTCCAAAATTGGTTTGGGTGTAAAAGGGTGTGCATCGCGCAAGTTTGGAGTAGCAGAAGCTTGTGTCACTCAAGTAGTTGAGGTGGACTTGCGCGCCAGTTATAACTTGCGCGCCGAGACTTGCGCTCTGGATCAAAGAAGGGCACCAGGTATGGTTGAAGCATGAAAGTGATTCAGGGCTGCGTGAAAGTGGGAATATTTCCCGATACCTTCGGTGAAATGTGAGATTCATCTACGGGTGAAATTTGGACTTCAACAGAGCACCTACATACAACAGAGGATTCATTCATTAGTGATAATGAAGAGACCTACAAGTCTATAAACATTGAGTGGATCCTTTCCAGAGCAGTGAAATATAGAAGAGGAAGAAGGTGATCCTCTCCACCGGTAGTGATCCAGAGAGAGAGAGAAACATGGAGTGACCCTTGGGAAAGCAGTAAGCTGACCTTAAACATTGTAAACGCAGTGAGCCTGAGCATAGAAGTGATCTAGCCCAAACATTGTAAAATCAGTGCACTTTTAATGGATTTGGAACATCGTCACATTGCCGGTGTATGCTCCTTGGACGTAGCCCAGTGAGGGTGAACCAAGTAAAAATTGTTGTGTCCTGTGCATGCTTTACTTTCTGTTTATATTATGCACCAGGAAAGAGAGAGAAGAATGATTTTCTTAACAATGAAACAAGATCAGAACAATATTTAATTTTAAATTAGTCATACCCTGATTCACCCCCTCTCAGGGTATCCAGCCTTGTGGACCTAACATTTTTAATTTAATTTTTAAATAAAATCATAATTTATTCGAAAAAACAACATTAAAACTACAACTCATTTTATAACACCTTGAAAAATTAATCAAGTTCCCATAAAATTATCTTATAACCATAAGACAATAAACTAAATTTTTTTTATTACATTTTATGAAAATAAATTTCCATTTTAAATTATTAAATTAATCATAAAATTGTAATTAAAATATTTACGATATACAAAAATACAAATACTTGTACTATGATCGGTTTTTTTCACTTATAGGATGTCTAAATTGTATTTATACACTCATGGGCGAAGTTTTTATTTTTTTCCCTATTTAATATTCATTACTATTCATAATTGTATGTTACTATTCATAAGGGTATGTTACTATTCATAAAAAATTTATGTTTGTTCTATCAGACTCTAAATATCTTACTGAACGCAACTGTGTATATCAGTTTTTTGAAATTCAAATTATAGAAGTGGAAAAATAATGCTTTTTTGTTAGGTTATAATAAAGTGTTGTTTTATAGAGAATCAGTTTTTCATGCATTCTATTTTAAATCTATTTTCAAATTCTTGGAGTGTTACAAAAATGCACTGTTAAATATAATCTCTTTGCCTTTAGTTATCTCATAAAGAAAGATGAAAAATTATTTTATCATACTCTTATTTTATTATTGTTTGCTGATCAAACTGGATGGATTTACCCTCAACAACCATGGCCAAGAACTTATGAAGGTACAACATATTGATCCACCCAGCTCGAAGTATATTACTTCCTCAACTCGGAAGATACAAATTATATCTTGGCCATTCATTCAATTCCATACCCCCAATGATGCACCCAACACAAGCTATCTCACCAATATTTTATTATCATGGTTTTTCCTAGAATCAAAGAACGCAATCAAATGAAACACACTAGACCTCATCAGAGCCTAGTCAAGCTCCCCTCATAGCTTCAATGGGTTTCAATTCTTCTTTCTTGGCTTTCGAGTTCCATATGAAGTGTGATCCCCCTTCCGTTGTGGTTTGGGTAAGTTTCCCTAATCTTCCTTTACCATTTCAAAACCCTTTCATTATTAGAATAATTGGTAATCTAGTTGGTATATTTTGATGTTTGAATAGTCATACTGAGGCAGTATGTCACCCTGTCAATCCGCAAGTTTGTGTGGAACTGGATGCGTCTAGAATACCTTTTGAATATTTATGGATTTCAATTGGTGAGGAGTACAGGTGTAAACAACATGTGATTTATGAAAACTGGACCGATTTCTATTCTACCTACAAGTAGTTGGGACACTCTATAGATGTTTTCCTTTAGGGGGTTGCAATTATGGGGGGTAGGGGAAATGGAAATGAATTCAGTTATGTTTTCAAGCGACCAGGTCACTCGATGGAGGTTGGTCATCAGGGATCTCGGTTTATGGAAAGGATAGAGGATAGTGGTAGTGGTAAGGTTACAGAGGTACGTGAGCAGGATGGATCTGAACAGTCATTGCGGCCAATGGAAGAGGAATGACTTAACAATGTTCCAGTGAATTGCAATATGATTTTTAGGATATTTCTGGCATTGATCGGGCGAAGAAGGATACAGTGCCTCTGGTTAACCTGTAGGTATCTGAGATGTTTCACAGGCTGAGGCAGGATTTGGCTGGGCCTTCCAAATGTAGTGTGCAGAAGGGAGATGGTTTGGTCCAGTATGAGGCTGCTTGAATGGAAAACCAGATGAATGGGAGTACAACAGTTATGAAGAAAATGGTGGGCGGTGAGTAGTTTGTCTCTGTAGATTCTCTCACCGAGGTACTAAGGTCAGGTAGTGGTGATTTGCATAGGGGGAGGTAGGGTTCTGCTCTAGATGCGATTGATCCAATCAGAATTGGAAGATTAGGGGGTTCATATTCTTTGATCCGGACCTCAATCCCCTTGAGTAATAGGTTTTAAGGCCTTATAGAGGTTGGTTTTAGATCTAATCAAATAACCCGGTTTATGAAGACGAGGTCTACAAGAAGAAACCCAATGAAAGTGAACTTGATCACTCGGCATATAGAGCTTCAATCCCGAAGAGTAATAGGAGTCTGAGGAGGAGGAAGGGGAGTAAGGATTAATCCTCTTTACCACCACATTTGGAGACTCACTCTAGAAAAAAGATAATCGACAAGAAGATAGCCATTGATACATTGATCCATCAGAGACCAGGGGACCAGGGAGATCAACCCTCAGATTTTCTTTTATGTTCCAAAGAATAATCGACCGAACAAATCTTGTTTCTTAATGCATCTTAAGATGAGGAAACTAAAATGATGGTGAGGTCACTAAGGGTGAATTTAAATGAGGATCAATACCCATGGATTGAAAAACACAATCTAATTATAGTAGGGGGCTTCAATAAAGGGAAGATCAACATTGAGAAGTACATACAATCCAGGGACCAACTGGCTTCTGAGTTTGAAAGTGGATGGTGGAGGATCCAGGAACCCATGTTTCATCTATATCCTGGAAGATATTTAGGGAAACAAATTCTAGTAATCTCAAGTTACTATTTAATGAATCTATTTAATTTAATGGTTTTGTTGGTTGGTTTGAGAGGATTGCTAGTTTGAGTTGTGTTTGCTCTGGGATCAGTTCCCTATTTCGTTTTGATGTGATGTTTTGTGCTACACAAACAACAATCTTCTTGGATCTACTTCAAAAGGGTATCAAAGTATTAAGTCTTCTCCAGTGCATGTCATTTGGATTTTTATGATTGAGAGGGTATGGATATGCCATCGGTTCTAGGCCCGTGCACTTTTTCATGGGACAACTAGCCTAATAGTCATGCGTTGGTGAAGGATGGTCGTCATGTTGTAGTTTTTAGGGAGGGGAAGTTCCCGTAGATTGTTCTGGGTTAATCTCTGTTATAGCCGTAATGTGGTTGTAATGTTGGATCTCGTAGTTTCTTACTTTTCCCTCAAAAGTTTTTTGATAATAAAAAAAAGTTAATTTTCAGTCAGTATGATGTATCTAGACCATATAAAATATATTTAATATTAATGTTATAGTATCTCAGGGTTCTCATTATTGTCTGATATCTACTATAACCTTTTGATATAAAAATCAATCTATAGAAATTACCATTTAAATAGTGGATGTATAATCATCTACAATATAATGATAACAGTATATCATTCATATCTAACTATAAACATGATATGGTAATCAAAATGTGTTGTTCATGTTGGGTTTAGGAAACTTACTTTATAAAATTAAATAGAGGGAAAAATCACTTCAAATCACCATAGATAAAAATCAGGATTCCTAGTACCAATCATAATTGAAATGGATTCAAAAAACCCTAAAAGATCACCAATTGCCTCCTAGGGTTTGGAAGAATTTGAGATACTTGAGAGTGTATGAGAGTATACTAGGTTTTATAGGAATTATACCATATGCACATTCATGGTGTGAATGGAATATTCACATCATGAAAGGATCAAGTATAAGTCTCACTAATAAATACATAACCCAGATCCTATAAACATGTAATCAATTCATGTTGTGAACTGCATGTTTATGTAATAAATTGATTGGGATATATTCACTAAAACTGGACCTTAATCTATTCTTATCATTAACTTATGGTTCAAACTGTGAATTACACTCTAATAACTTACCTTACTTATTCCATGAATAATAATTATTTCCCCAAGCTACTCACTAATATTGTGAATAATATTTTATGCTATATATGGACTCATCATACTTCTATATTTGAACTCCCAAAATCTAATAAACCTACTACAAACATCCTCTATAAACCTTAGACCTAAAATTCATGTAACAAAACAATATAGAAGGTTATAGGGCCTTTCATCCGATAACTATCAAAAAAATTTCTCCATCAAGAATTTAAACCATACTTAGAGAGAAGGGAAGCATGAAATATCATCTGGAAAACCACCCTATGAGATATCTCTCCATAATATCACTATCACGGGAGAAAAACCACCTCATGTTGGGGGACCTGGTAAAAAATTATACAACATTATCACCCATCTCCCAAATACTCTCTTAGGGTAGATACCACTTAATCTGAAGAAAGTTCATGTACAAGGCATCAATGAAGAGAGAACCATCTCATAATATAGAAAAAAGACAACACCATCAAACCATTTCTACAAAAAAAAAGAATAAAGAAGTAAAAATATTGGGATAATAAGAGTGTATCTATAAATCGTGTTCCCAGGTTCTCTCATCCATTATACTATGTATCTATAGAAAAAAAACAAAGAGAATAAAATTCTCACACAATAGCTTTTCTTGGAATTCCTATATCTCCATGGGTAGTGGCTCGAGGGTCTCATCATCATCAACATAAATATCTTCCCAATTTATGATGTAATAATTTTCATGAATATAGTGTCTATGATGTGAAATAATAATGGAATCATGAATATGGATCATATGTAATGGATGTTCTAACTAGTATGTGATGGCTACAATAAGCACCAACACCTAAAATTTCCAAATAAATTAGGGAGAATACTTACTCTTAGAACTAAAAATTTACTACCCATGAAGTGGATTCACCATTAAGAATACATGATCTCCAAAATTTATCTCTAAATGTATCCTCATATTATCATTACGAGAATTATAATGATCACATTCCACCTTCATCCACTCACAAATCACCATTACTATTTCTATCTTGAAATTCATTAGTTCCAATTTGAGAATAATTGACTCTCTAACCCTATTCTAGAATAATGTATAATGGAAAGTTCATCCATACAAATATTTAAATAGTGTGATAATAATAGTAGAGTAAAAACTCTTGTTATAAGTAAACTTGACCAAGGCCTGGTGTGTCACCCATGACCCTCTAAAACCAATGACATAAGCGCACCACATGTCATCAAGAGTTTGGATGGTCTAGTCTATTTGGTTATTCATCTATAGATGGAAAGTAGTGTATAGGAAAAAATAAGATCCAAAAGCATGTTGAATACCACTTCAAACCCTATAGGTTAAACTAAGATCACATTCAGAGATGATCATCCTTGAAAAAATACGAATAATCCCTATCACATGCATATACTACCTTGATAAAACCTCCACTAATATAAACTCCATGATTAATAATATGTGAGAAACTTTCGTCAAATGGTCCACAATTACCCATATAACATCATTAACTATCTAATATCGAGGTAGACTAGTGATGAGGTCTATCAAAATTTCCTCCCACTTGCACTGAGTAAAATATAATTGGTGGGGTAAAAAACAATGAATATGATATTCAGACTTCACCTTCTTGAAGGCTAAACTTCATGAAATGAACTCTATAACCATATGCTTCAACCTAGGCTACCAAAACTGACCTATTAGAGCATGGAAAATCTTATTCATTCTAATATATAATAATAAGGTAAATAAGTTGATCTCATGGAGAAATACCTCATGCACCATCGAAGGAATGAAAATCCAACCCTAATATAATACCTAGTGTTGATCATCCCTCAACCATCCATTAGGGGAATCACAACATGCAACTCTATCCTATCAACTTACACCTTAGTATCCCCCAACTGGGACTCCTCCACCTAATACGTTAATGAAGACTACATTGTCATCTTATAAATGAATCATCTTCCACCAACATGTCCCATATCAGGATGTATCATGGAGATCTCATTCATCACCCTCCATGAATCTATATACACATCACAAAAACACTATATGACTTCCTAATTAGCACATAAGGTATAAAATTACCCATTAATAGTGTATATGAAATCTAAATTTCATAGTCCTAAAAGAATTCCATCAATCATCACTACTACAAGTTCTAGTCACACTGGAAGAAGTCATACCTCAAGATCCTGTGATCGGTGAGTCCCATAATGAAAATTATGATGGTAAAGTGTCAATGAAACATCATGGAAAAAACAATGAAGCCATAACAAGATCATTGGTGGCATTTTTAACCTTGTGGGGTTATAAAAACTAATACCCACAAGAAATATCCATTGTCTAGAGCATTAGGATACTACCCCAACTAAGATGTGAAGTGTCATAATAAACCTCAAATTGGACTACCTATTCTTTAAAATAATGAATTAGTGTCATGAATTGATCCCCTGGGTCATTCCTAGCTAGCGGTAAGTCGAATATGATAACCCCATTCTTACTTATAATAGTCTAGGAGATGGAGACCAGTACTGAGTTGGCATATCCCAAATATGTGATGCATTAGACTAAGGTACATATTTACATGCACATATCTCTAATTTCATATAATGTTGAAAGTGAAGTACAACTGATAAAAAATTCATACATACAATTATATCCAAGAATTAAAGTGAGAAAAATTTATAGAAAGCAAATAAGGAATCAAAATAAAATACCTCCCAAAAATGAAAATGAGTCCAACCTTATAAGTATGAGGGGACTTTTAACAGATGAAACCCCTAGTATGAACCTCAGTCTATCTATCCTAAACTATGTTCTTATTAATCTCAATCCACCCAGGGATCTGTCAAATGGAATTTATTCTTCATAAAAAATGACATGTGTGGGAAGTACCCTTGCAGGGGTGAGTATAACAATACCCAGTAGGACACCCCAAAATCACTAAATATTTATCATCAAGAGTAGTTATCTCATCAACACAGTGGTATTCCAGTCCATATATGAGAAAAATAAATAATAAAAATATGGATATAATCATAATAAACTCCTTTTTTGAAGTGGTTTGAACCATACATCAATGCTCCAAATTCTTTTCGAGGTTTATAGGTAATTATCATTTGGTATAATCCACTCCATGATCCATGATATCACTGATGGGTATCATCTAAGAGGTTGTGATCATTGGGGATCAATAATGAATTACTCACTAAAACTCCAAATATTTCAACATCCATGTGTGTGATCACACTGAGGAATATTAGGGGATTCCAAATACCCAACTGGATCAATATTCTATATTTGGGATTGATTCTCTATTCATGGTGGTCACACCGATACCACAAACCCTACCCCAGAAAAAGATATGATAGAGGATCCCACCCTAGGACTCATGGAGGGATACCATGAACTATATTCGATACAAAACCTGTAGGGGGTATCACAATCATATGATCATGACATAATTCCATAATTTACCCTTATATATATGGACCATGGAATCACACTCAACTAATATTTGTCTATAATGAATAGATGGAGGGACTCACACTATCCTAGAAAAATTATGTTGTGTGTTTTTTCTTTCCCAGGTCTTCCCATGTACCATGGCCTGTGCATGTGTACCTCTGGTCATTATCAAGTAATATAGTCATGCTTGTGTAGCTAGATGTGTCTAGGTACTCTATTTATGACCAAGTATAAATTCATTCCCATTTATTCTACCCATTCCTATGTACATAGTTGTTTCCATGATTTTTTCCTCCGGGGTACATGTCGAGCCACCAACACAAAGACACACATAATTTTACACATGTCACACAACATGTGATATTTTTACACTACATCTAAATACTTGCTCTGTAGAAGGGGGAATACACAGAGTATATTCAAACTACACATCGTATAGATGTTAATTTTCCTAAAAGCTCAGAATGGAATCATGTGTTCTCTATCATTGATTCTACTATAATTCATGCCACCTAATCTTATAATACAAGTGGATTTTGATTCAAACAAGCCCTACTATTTCATCACACTAGATTAGAATAATTAATATGATTTTAAAAACACCACAGTAACATCGTTCCAATGCCTCATTACCAAGATCGAATCAAGGAAACAATGATCTGATCCCGATCTACATCTGATCATCCACCACCATTATCTCACCTTGATCACTTTGTTGAACACAAAATAGAACACGTGGTATCGATACGTTGTGAAGATGAATGGTCACACAATGATCAGATACTGGGTATTGGTTAAATTATTGGACAAGGGAATACAAGAAATAAATTGTGCGATGAATGTTGGAATAATCAATGAAACTCAAAATAGAATGAAACTCAACTGAAGTTCGGGTTGTGCATGATATGTTTTCATTATAATGAAAAAAAAAGATAAACATAAGAAAAATATAATATTTTCCACAAATCCAATGTAAATTAACCACACCTATAACATGATCAACCAATGAATCCATTTATTAGTTGATTTAATTCATGTTTGTCATTGAATGGAAATAGGAATATAACCAACAAAACCAGTACCCTACCTCAGGTTTGGATTCATCATTGATTATGAATAAATCTGTGTCATCATTGTTGGTGAGATCCTCAAATTCTATTGAGAAAGAAGATCCTTGATACATTTTTGTTCACTAGTATCCTCCACATTATCCTCTCAAATATAATGGTTATATGAATAACCCATGAAAGTTTCTATAAATATGATTATATAGGAGAGGGTTAGGTCACTGCATCAAAAATTAAAAATTTATTTATTTATTTATTTATTATTGGTGCATGTGACTGCACTTTATCAAAATTCTTCATGCTGAAAATATTTATGTCATGCCTTGGGTAAAATCCATGTTATAATTACAATAATAATCTCATACTTACAGTCTGAGACCCCATTTGGGACTTATTCCAATAATCTCAAAACAAAATTATGTGCCTGATAGTGTATATTTAATATTTGTATAATATAAATACTGAGACTCTCTGGGTCTCAGAATCTCACATTGTCTCAACAAATGAATCTGAAAATATTAATATATATATTTAAAATATTTAAATGGAAAAAGATATGTTATTGTCTCCCCACCTTATGAATTTTCATATTGAAAACTAAAAAAAAAGGTTTACTAAAAAAGGTTTTGGTATTTAGCTCACATATGGTTCTCCCACTCCTAGATGTTCTTCTAAAGATTCTGGTGCTGCCACTAGATACCTACTAAGGGACTAACCATCCCATGGATGATCCTCTCCTACCGATCCTTGATCTACATTAGTTATTCTACAAATATTTCTCCATCCAAGCAATCCAACTCACCCCAATCGTTAATATGTGACATGTCATGTGCATACCTCCTCAATTGTGACACATGGAAAACATCATATAGTGGGTCTAACTGTGGTGGTAGGTCGAAGAGGTTCACCACCTCACCAACCCTGCATGGTATCTGGGAAGGTCTAATGTATATATACCACCTTTAACTCTAAAGGCCACCATCATGGGTTTTTATAATACTTCTAAGGATTTAGTGTAGTCCTTATACGTTCCTATAAAATATTCACCTTCACTGTCATATCTCACAACAACACTGGGGCCATAAGTGCTAACACACTTTGATCAGTCCATCATAGCGGTGTCCTATAGGGTATCCCATAAAAATCATTGAATGGTTTCATGATGATGGTGGAATGGTTGTTGGTTTTTATATGAAAAACTAACCAAGGGTAGTTGATCTTCCAAACAATGGAAAATGATTGACACGAAATCCCACATCATATCTTACAGAACCTGAATGGTCTGCTAAGTATAGCCATTGCTATGGTAGTAAAATTCCACACACAAATGAAACTGAGTCACAAAGGCCTACCATAATCCTTTCTATAATCATGACATGAATCAAGCATCATGATCAGAAATTATCATCAAGAGAACTCTCTGAAGCCAAACTATCTCTTGTATATAATGGAATCCCAAGATCTTTCCTGAACTCTTGTATCTGATATCTAGGAAGTGGTCCAACATGGTTAGTCAGTCTATGATCACCCATATGGAATAATTTACTTTAGAAATATTTGGCAACCCCAATACACAGTCTATAGATATACCATTCTAATTTCACTCTAGCACCTCAAGGGGTTGAACTAAAACCCATAGAAACTATGTGCTAAGCCTTCACCTGCTGATAATTGAGGAATCAAGAGACAAACTTTTCTATAGAATTATTCATCTCTAGCCACTAAAAATAATTTGGATGGTCTGATGATATCTTCAACACACATAATGGTACCAATAAGGGGATGATTGAAACTCTCTAATAAACTCCCCACACGACATCCTTAGTATCATCGTACATCCATCTAATTGGATGATGTTCTACCTACCTTCAAATAATCCATAAAGAGAATTTATAGTGGATATTAAAGAAAGTAATTCCTCATGGTTAGTATCTTCATGTTGAGCCTCCCTAACATGATATAGAAGTGGTGGGATAATAACCATCGACTGGAGGAAATATCCAAATTCCTCATCTACTGGAAAAAATAGAAATAAGGCTAACTACTTTGAATACATGGTCAACAACCATGAATAATATCTCTTATTAAGATCATTCACCACTACATTCACCTTCCCATGAGTCTAAACTACCTTAAAGTCATAATCCTAGAGTAAATAATTCCATTTCCTCTATCTCAAGTTAAGATCTTTCTAGATAAGATATATTTGAGACTCCCTTGGTTAGAATATATGATAAAATTCTCACCCATAGTTTAGTTTTGTCATATCTTTGAGGCGAAGACTAAAACTTACAACTCTAGATCGATGGTTTCATAGTTTTTCTCATGTGGTCTCAACTTATTGTACCCATAAGTAATCACTTCATGCCTCTATATTAGAATAATATCAATTCTAGTCCCTAATGAATCATATAACCCTACATACATGATATACTCCTCGTGAAATCTAATGATGTGAGTGCTCATGAACCTTTGCTGAAACTCATGAATATCCAGATGAAACCTCTTTATCCACATAAAAGGATACCCCTTCCATGTTAAAGGCGATAAAGGTGTCGATATCTTAAAGAAATAATGCATTAATATCCCATAGTATCCTACCAATTAATGTAATATCTACACCCCTATCATGCTTTTGGGTGGATACCAAGATGGAAAAGACTCAACCTTCACTAGGTCCACTTTTAATCCCTATTATTGAGATGAAATATCCTATAAAGTGAACCTATTGAATCCAAATATGAAACTTCAAGATATTACCATAAATTTGGTGCTCTTGAACTATGTTTAGGACCATCATCAAGTGTCTCTCATACCCCAACTCATATGTTGTCTACATTATAAAATCATTAATGAAGACCACCACAAACCAGTCTATGAAAGGATGAAATATCCAGTTTATGAGTCCTAAGAACATTGATAGGGAATTTAATACACCGAAAGGAATCACTGAGTACTCAAAATGATCATAGTGACATAGAATTGTCATATTTAGTATACCCAAAATGTATATTCAAAGATGGTGATAACTTTATCTAAGTTATATCCTTTAGAACCATCTTTCCCCTCTCAACTGTCAAAGAGTCTATCGATCCTCGGTAGTGGATATCTATTCTTTATGGTCACCTAGTTCATGAAATGGTAATCTCGACACAACCTCAAGTTCACACCCACATTATTAGAAAACTCACTAAGGATTCCTAGGGCGATACATGGAGTCTACTAAATATCTTCCCATATAAGACCTCCAATTTCACCTTAAACTATCAAATCTCGGTGGGAGAAATTTGATATGCTAGTGTAGATATCAGGTCTATCCTTGGATGAAATTTAATACAAAATTTTATCTCCTAGAGTAGATAAAAGTATAGAAAATTCTCAAGATTGAAATCCAAAAACTCATCCATCACTAATGTAAACAAAAATACTATATCAGCCACAACTTCTTTCATAATACCAGTCAACTAGTGAATAATCTTGTTTATCCTCCTATATATGAACCCATATTACTATGTCTGGGTTTCCATCTATACCATGAAGTAAAACCATGATCCATCACTATAGAAACATCACATACTCCACTTATAATAGTCAAACTAGGAATGGATATTCGATAGCTACTTTATACATAAAACAATGTCATAAGGATTTATTGCCACTACAAAGTGATCCCATAATAAACTCTCTCCTCTTAGAGTCAAATCACAATATTGGAAGAAGTGAATGATAACTGATTCTATTATCGTAAGAGTCTCCAAGGATAAGGGTTATTCAATGTTCTCAATTGGAAACTCTAATTCTTGAAAAAGAGAAGAGGTAATGAAAGAGTGAACTGCACCTATGTCTATCAATAATATAGCTAAAGTAGAGAAGACATATATTGTCCCCCTAATCATTCAAGTGGATTCAAGGTTATATGCCTCAACTACCTGGTGTTTTCTTCATCAATGAGCACTATCTCACTAAACATGGTGTAGAAATATTTTTAGGTGGTGGTGAAAAAAGTTCTAACCACCTACCACCTCATAATTTTTTTCCCACTCCTTTTCTATGTTTTACACCCAAAAAACCTCCATGCTCCACCTGCAGTCTATTTCTCAGTAGACCATAAACCATCTCACTATCATATGTATAGTGGGTTGGACAATCCTGAGTGAGATGACCTCATCCATCACAAGAGAAACACCCCTCCCTCTAAGATAACTAGAACTATCCCGAGAGAAATTAACAATAGACCATCTATCTAGAGATCACCTCCTATAGTATCTTCAAGTCCCAAATCCATGTGTCTAACATTGGCCACACGATTTTAATATAACAGCTCCTTCATGCTAGCTATCATCACTAGTTGTCAATGTCTACATGCCCAAAAATCTCTCCACCAGTAAGGATCACTTGATCACTCAAACATAGGTTTGAATTCAAATAAATATCACTGAATCCTTGATATCTCATTATAGGCCCAGCTAAAATTTATGTGCTAAAAAAATATCTGGAACCATATCCATAGAGTATCATGATAGGTCAGAGAACCTCATTCAATACTCTTTTATGGTTATTCTTCCCTAATGTAAATGTAACAACTCGTAAATGAACACTAATTATGACATAGCCAAATATAACTCCTCCCTAAAGAGACACTCAAAATATAACTAGTTGAGAGATATCTAAATACATGACTAAGTTACCAGACTCAAAAATTTCCCAATGAATCCCTAAGGAAGGTGAAATTCATGGACTACCATCAGATCTATCAGATTTATCACATGGAGGAACTCTTCATAGAGTACCTATAACCTATCCCTAGCTACCTTGGGTTGTAGCTCACACAGAACCCTTAGAGGTTACTAAATATGAAACTCATGGAGTGCGCTCAACCTATATTTATCCTTGGTAATTACTACTAGTGAAACCTTCTACTCAATGGATGGTCGAAAAACTACAAAAGCACCTAGAGGTACCGCCTTTAGCACTAGACCATATACTTAAGCTTCATCACTCAATGTATCCCCCTCATGATTATATTATAGATTCATGGCTATAAATCATCATGGAGGTATCTTAAAATAATCAAGATGCACCCCAATTAATGAGTATATTTGGGGAGATGACTCAGGAAGGACATGAAGACCATAATCCATTCTTATATAATTCATGTACCATTATTTTTCATGGAAACCAGTTACAACATGTAAAATGTCAACAAGAAACTTATCATAGTCCTGGTTGATCGATGTGTTAGTTTACACACAAACACTAGAATACCTGACAAGAAATTTAAAGTCAAAAAAATTAACATTGTTTCCCCAAATCCCAAACTAAAACTCACTACTAGGAAATATCCAATTTCAGTTCATAATGTATGGAATCCCTCCTTTTTATCACGTAAACTTTCATTAAATTTTACAAAACCGAGGATATTTAAGGTTTAGTGTCTTGGAAACCAGGAACTTAAAACATGAAAAACTAAAACATTCTTCTTAAACACTTGAATGGCTTCTCCTTATGTTCATACTAGGTTCATTACTTACTCTCATAACCTGGGGAGATACATCAAAAGAAAGGGTGAGCATAAGGCCCAGTAAGGGAAACAAGGGGAATCATTTAACATGTGAACTTGAGATACATCAACAATGTCATGAAAAAGAACTTTAAGGCATGAGAAAGAAATCACGAGGCATATCATAATAAAAATAATGTATTTCATAACTTGAAGATGTAGCTACAACATTTAATATTGACAATAATTTCTATTTCACCAAGGTCCATCCCCAAGGTGTCATTAAAAATTACCAAGGTTATTCACCAAGGCGTCGTTAAAAATGGTCATCTCTAGAGATTAAGTCTTTACCCAATGCATTGGAGCTCTATCAGGGCGCACCCTTAAATTTGAATTTATTATAATGTGATCCACATATATCATCATCAATCATTTCATAAAAAACCCATATAGCATAAAAGAAACGGGTTTCATTTCATAATCATAATGTTTTAAAAAAAAACTGCTTTAAAGACATCATATTTATGTCACTTTAAACCCACGAAAAGGGAAAGTGGGTCTCATGTATGTAAATCCCAGAATTTAAAATATAAAATTTTGGTATATATGTGAATACCCATTTAGAAGAACGATCTTTGAGTATTCACTTAATAAAATAAATGAATTTGAGAATAAGAGAGAGACATTTTGAGACGGAAATTCTGCAGCATAACGGCTATGTTACGAGGTTTTAGAAAACATTTAAAAGAGAGGGGACATGGGTCACCCACTCATAAATAATCCATAAAATAGTAGGGGGACGGAATATAAAGGATTTAAGAACATGGAAATGAAATTTGGAAGATATACCATATGAAATGAAGAACATGAAAGGAAGACAAAAATAAGATTTCTCTTATGAAAATTCAGCAGCCTAACGGCGTCACCTAAACTTCAAAAAAAAAATGAATTGATGAGATCAAATAGGGTCTCTCATTATATGGACATAAAAGATAAGTATGATAGATATAGAGATCATACCCAAACATAATAAAAAGGAACTTGAAAGACTTGACATGAAAGTATAACTTTGAAAAATGAGAAAGTTGAACGAATCCCTTAAAAATTTGGCAGCCTAATGGCGTCACCTAAACTTGAACAAAAATTAATTGATGAGATAAAATAGGGTCTCTCATCATATGGAAATAAAAGGTCAGTATGATATAGAGTTCATACCACAACAAAATAAATATGAACTTGAAATACTTGACATGAAAATAGAACTTGAAAACAAGAAGGGTGAAAGAATCCCTTAAAAATTTGGTACCCTAACGACACCACTTAAAACATCAAAATACTGAATTGAAGAGATAAAATAGGGTATCTCAACATATGAATATAAAAGATCTGTATGATAGATTTAGATATCATACCCCAACATAATAAAAAGGAACATGAAAGACTTGACATGAAAATAGATCTTGAAAATAAGAAGGGTGAAAGAATCCCTTAAAAATACGGCAGCCTAACGGTGCCACTTTAACATTATTAAAATGAAATGATGAGAGAAAGAGGTGGTATCTCATCATATGAACATTAAAAGGCCAGTATGATTAATATAAAAGAACATACTCTAACATAATAACATGGAGCAAAAAAAATTACGTAAAAGAGAGTACTTGGAAAGAAAGAGGGAGGTAGGATCCCTTACCTTAAAACATATCTCTTAAAACTCAAAGGTTGGGACCTTGAAGGCTTGGGGGAACCTTGGGAGGACTCCTTGGGAGGTAATGAGACCAGATCTTAGTTGGGGGAGATTTGGGAGTGAAAACTAAAGGATTAGAGGGTGGGTATTTATAGGAAATGTGAGGGGACAAGGCATTAATGGCCAAGGGACACCTCACAAGTGGTTTTCTCAAAACCATGGGCTCTCCCACGGTATTTCCCATAGAGTTAGGCCACATGGGGCCCCCCATAAAATAATTCATCACCTTTGGTCGGACAACCCTTAAAATATCTCATGACATCATCATGACACAGTTATGATGTCATTAAACATACCAAAACCCTAAAACTGTATTTCTATTATTCACTGAAAATTCAACTTTCTCAAAAAAATCCCAAAATATTACCTTAACCGAATATCAATGCTCTAATTTAAAAAATGAACTCCATTTTATAAAAATAATTTTTTAAATATTTTTAATTTAATTTTTAAATAAATACACAATTCACCGAAAATTCATTTTTTCAGAAAAATCTCCAAAAATTACCTTAACATAATATTGATGCCCTCATTTCAAAAATGAAATCCATTTTATAAAAATAATTTTCTAAATATTTTTAATTTAATTTTTAATTAAAAAACACTATTCACCCAGAAAAACTAATACTTGACTAATAATTTAAGAAACCGTTATATAACCATTTTATTGAATCACATTACTTAATCAAGGTGCCTAGATTATATTAATACTTTATTTAAGTGAGATTACTAATCCATTTGGTAACATTACTAATTCTCAGCATTAAATTACTATTCATAATTTACTATTCATCAAAAATTAAGTTGATCTTATTAGACTCTAAATTTCATACTAAACATAATTGTAGAAGACCATTTTTTGAAAATCATTACACATTTTTAATTATTTAAGGTTTACATATTTTTTTTTAAAAATATCCTTTCTCTAAAATTCATCAAAAATATGCATACTATATTTTTCCGGATTTTTGAAAATTCATAAACTTCATCATAAGAAGAAATCAAAATTTTTATTTAAAACAAATGATTACACAAGGCAGTTACGGTCTCTTTACATAGCCCCTTATAACCCCAGCATAGGACCTAAGTGTAAGGTATGCTAAGGTGAGAGAATCTCAGGGCGGCTCAGCCAACATTGCACGAGTAGTAATTTCTATCAGTTTGAACTTCTCGCGATGGAGATTCTGTTCTAGCTTCACACGATGATGTTCGGCTTGGATTTGGTCCAGAGAAAAGCCCAGTGGTGCTACCTCTTTCCCATGTTCCATTAGATGGGCTTCGATTGGCCCGAGACTACAGGATGAGGCCATCAAATCTTCTTTCTATATTAATTAACCAAGATCACTTGTATTTAGAGATAGTAATCGAAACGTATTGTTTCCAGCGGTCATATTGACCAATGGTCATATAACAGTCAAAAACCAACGGTCTCATTTTAATTATACTCATGTTATCAAATCAAACAGTTTTGTTGAGTATAAAAAATAAAATAACACAGAAAATTAGGAATCAAGATTTATTCAAAATTTCGGGTCGTTATAATCTTCCCCCCATAAGAAATTGCGTTCTCGCATTTTTTAAAATTTGGGTTTTGAAATTTCATTAAGAGTCGCACATCGGAAAAGGAGTCAGTAAAACTATTACTTTAAAAGAAAGAAAGGGAAGTAAAAAGGTCACCCGAGTTATCCCACACTAGGATTCCATGTAGGAAAAAATGGACATGGAGGAGAAAACAAAGGGTCAAGTTCTGAGGGAGAGTGATAGAAAACATGATTAGGAGAAAGTTCACCACAAGAAAATCACAAAGTTATGATGTGTGTAAATGGTCATTAATTACCTAGTAGGAAACGTAAACCCTCAACATTTTTGTTTTACGTTCCTTTTCATAATTTTGAGGAATTCATTTACTACATAGAACAAAAACATAAGTAAATATACCTACCTTCAAGTAGAGTTTCATCCTTTAATAAGTTTCTACCAAAACAAATCTTTTCTCTAAATGATGAGAATTCAAAACACTATGTCTCATCAAAATAAAAGAATCATCTTCTTGAGAGTCATGTAATCAACAAAAGATTAGCTATCAATTTCTTCTATCTTTAAACATTATACCAAAAACAGAATGGGTAAGATAAAACAACTCTTCAAAAAGAAATAATCCCATAAGAAGGGAAACTACTTTCAAATCTTCAAAGTTCCATGGTACTACCCAAAGTTCATCATAGACCACTCCATAAATAATTGTCCTTAAAATTCCTCAAAATAAAGAAAAATAAGATTGAATCCCAATTATAAGAACAATCTCATAACATAGTCTTCCAATATAGACTTTATCGTTCATCTCCAAACAACATCAACCACTCTTATCATCTTATAACAAAAGTAACAAACATAATCACATTTTCCCCAATATAGGTTAATCATTTCCATATGTAACATAATTACTATAAGTTTGCCTTAAATTCATTGATTATTCAAAATATAAGTCAACCTTAACTCCTCAAAGAAAATACCGTAGTAATCTATTTACCTTGACCATATAGGGTTCCCAAAATAGTGAACATCTTCCAAAATAATAATCATCTTTTAATCCCTTAATCACCCTTTTTTAAAGAAGAACAGCTTCACTACATCAACACGTGGTACATAACAATAGATTTTTTCTTTAATGATATAAAATCATCTTAGGTAGTGACTCGATGATCATAGAAAACAAAAAATATATGCTCATAGTGCACGAACTAAAATACAACATGACATAGACAATTATTGCGAAGAAGTTACATGTAATTCAGTCATCATGATCCATCTCAGCATAGGACTTGCATTGTTCCCTTGTCCTCGAAGATTGTTGATGCTCATCATGATTCTCACCCATTCCAAGAGAGCATTGCCTTGGATAATTTCTAACTTCTCCATATTTAAGAAATCAAAATGTATAAGGTACATTAGATCGAACCTTATCTCCATTCATCACATTATCCATTTTTTTAAAGCAATTGGATAATTTATGTCCTATCTTCCCACACTTAAAACATCTCCCGGTTACTTTGTGACATTCTCCTTGGTGCCTCTTCCCACACATTTTGCAAAAAAGAAATTGGGTCTTCTTTCCCTTATCAACTTTATCAGATGAACATCCTTGAGACTTTGTCTTCTTCTTCCTTGATGAATTTGGGCATTCAACTAGGTACCAATTATTAATTTTGATTTTTGATAGCTGGTTTGGCATAATCAAAATATGTTCAACATGATATTTCGTCATATCTGTCACATTAAATGGTCAATCTTCACAATTCCTATCACATTGGTTGTTGGGACATGCTCTTCCATTTCCTGCCATTAACTAAGAAAAGAACGTATAATTAGGGGGCTTAAATACTTAGCCATTAATCATGAAATGGAATCTTAAAGCATAGAAGGATAAACTTGTAGAAGAAAAGTATACCCTAACTTGTGATCCCCTAGGTCCCAATCTAGGTTATCCATGAGCATATATTCTTATGTGAATATTTATTTTATTTTATCTTTTTTCCTTTAACAATGGTTCATAATAAGCTTATGAATTTACCAAAGAATATCCCCCAGGAGTGTCGTAACCAAGAGTGCAGCAAGGCCCGTTGTCATGTACCAGTTCCCGTTCGAGTCTAGCTCAAAGAGGTGTTTTTAGGTTTTACCTCTATGTACATCTGTGCCAGTGCCACCTCTACTTTCTCATATCCAGACAAGGATGTATTTTCTTGGTGACCCCTTACTCAATACTCACCATAATACCAGGAAGATTTCCTATATTTAAACTTTTCCATAGGGTTCTTCCTAAAGTTTTCATATCCTAATTTCCAAAAATAACTAAACCATCCTTTGATACTAATTATGGAATCCCACCTTTTTATCACATAAACTTTCATTACATTTTACAAAAATGAGGATCTTTAAGGTTTAGTGTTTTGGAAACCAGGAACTTAAAACATGAAAAAATAAAACATTCTTCTTAAACACTTGAAAGGATTATCCTTATGTTCATCCTAGGTTCATTACTACATCTCATAACCTGGGGACATACATCAAAAGAAAGGGTGAGCAGAAGGCCCAGTAAGGGAAACAAGGGGAAACAATTAACATGTGAACTTTAGATACATCAACAATGTCATGAAAAAGAACATTAAGGCATGAGAAAGAAATCGTGAGGAATATCATAATAAAAATATCGTATTTCATAACTTGAATATGTGGATACAACAGTTAATATTGACAATCATTTCCGTTTCACCAAGGTCCATCCCCAAGGTTTCATTAAAAATTACCAAGGTTATTTACCAAGGCATCGTTAAAAATGGTCATCTCTAGAGATTAAGTATT
The DNA here is from genome assembly GCA_963277665.1 of Viscum album. Classification (NCBI taxonomy): domain Eukaryota; kingdom Viridiplantae; phylum Streptophyta; class Magnoliopsida; order Santalales; family Viscaceae; genus Viscum; species Viscum album. The sequence goes on from OY728149.1 coordinate 165,712,308, forward strand.
TACCCAATGCATTGGATCACTATCAGGGCGCACCCTTAAATTTGCCTTTATTATCATGTGAGAAACATATATCCTCATCAATAATTTCATAAACAACCCATATAGAAAAAAATAAATGGCTTTCATTTCATAATCATAACGTTTAAAAAAAACTGCTTTAAAAAAATGATCTTTATGTCACTTCAAACCCACGGAGAGGGAAAGAGGGTCTCATGTATGTAAATACCAGAATTTAAAATATAAAATTTTGGTATATATGTGAATACCCCTATTGAAGAAAGATATTTGAGTATTCACTTAATAAAATAAATGAATTTGAGAATAAGAGAGAGACCTTTTGAGATGGAAATTCTGCAGCATAACGGCTATGTTACGAGGTTTTAGAAAACATTGAAAAGAGAGGGGACATGGGTCACCAACTCATAAATGATCCATAAAATAGTAGGGGGACAGAATATAGAGGATTTAAGAACATGGTAATGAAATTTTAAAGATATACCATATGAAATGAAGAATATGAAAGGAAGACAAAAATAAGATTTCTCTTATGAAAATTCGGCAGCCTAACGACATCACTTAAACTTCAAAAAAAAAATGAATTGACGAGATCAAATAGGGTCTATCATCATATGAATATAAAATATCACTATGATAGATATATAGATCATACCCCAACATAATAAAAATGAACTTTAAAGACTAGACATGAAAGTAGAACTTTGAAAAATGAGAAAGGTGAACGAATCCCTTAAAAATTCGGCAGCTTAATGGCCACACCTAAACTTTAACAAAAATGAATTGATGAGATCAAATAGCGTCTCTTATCATATGAAAATAAAAGGTATGTATGATAGATATAGATATAATACCCCAACAAAATAAAAAGGAACTTGAAATTCTTGAAATGAAAACAGAACTTGAAAACGAGAAGGGTGAAAGAATCCCTTAAAAATTCGGCACCCTAACGACGCCACTTAAAACATCAAAATACTGAATTGAAGAGATCAAATAGGGACTCTCATAATATGAACATAAAAGATCAGTATGATAGATTTAGAGATCGTACCCCAACATAATAAAAATGAACATGAAAGTCTTGACATGAAAATATTTTGAAAACGAGAAGGGTGAGAGAATCCCTTAAAAATCCGGCAGCCTAACGGCGCCACTTTAACATTATTAAAATGAAATGATGAGAGAAATAGGGGGTCTCTCATCATATGAACATAAAAATGATAGTAGGATAAATATAAAAGAATATCCTCCAACAGAAGAACTTGGAGAATAAAATAAATTACATAAAAGAGAGTACTTGGAAAGAAAGAGGGAGGTAGGATCCCTTACCTTAAAACGTATCTCTTAAAACTCAATGGTTGGGACCTTGAGGGCTTGGGGGAACCTTGAGAGGAATCCTTGGGAGGTAATGAGAATAGAGATTCGTTGGGGGAGAGTTGGGAGTGAAAAATAAAGGAAGAGAGGGTGGGTATTTCTAGGAAATGTGAGGGGACAAGGCATTAATGGCCAAGGGACACCTCACAAGTGGTTTTCTCAAAACCATGGGCTCTCCCATGGTATTTCCCATGGAGTTAGGCAACATGTCCCCCCCATACAATAATTAATCACCTTTGGTTAGCCAACCCTTAAAATATCTCATGACATCATCATGACATAGTTATGATGTCATTAAACATACAGAAACCCTAAAACTGTATTTCTACTATTCACTAAAAATTCAACTTTCTCAGAAAAATCCCAAAATATTACCTTAACCGAATATCGGTGCTCTGATTTCAAAAATGAACTCCATTTTATAAAAATAATTTTCTAAATTTTTTTAATTTAATTTTAAAATAAATACACAATTCACCGAAAATTCATTTTTTCAGAAAAATCCCCAAAAATTACATTAACATAATATCAATGCTCTGAGTTCAAAAATGAAATCCATTTTATAAAAATAATTTTCTAAATATTTTTAATTTAATTTTTAATTAAAAAACACTATTTACTCGAAAAAACTAATACTTGACTAATAATTAATGAAACCATTATTTAACCATTTTATTGAATCACATTACATAATCAAGGTGCCTAGATTATATTAATACTTTATTTAAGTGAGATTACTAATCCATTTGGTCACATTACTAATTCTAAGCATAAAATCACTATTCATAATTTACTATTCATCAAAAATTAAGTTGATCTTATTAGATTCAAAATTTCGTAGTGAACATAAATTTAGAAGACCATTTTTTGAAAATCATGACACATTTTTAATTATTTAAGGTTTACATAAATATTTTTTTAAAATATCCTTTTTCTAAAATTCATAAAAAATATGCATACTATATTTATCCAGGCATTTGAAAATTCATAAACTCTATCACAAGAAGAAATAAATATTGTTTTTAAAACAAAGGATTACACAAGGCAGTTACGGTCTCCTTACATAGACCCTTATAACCCCAGCATATGACCTAAGTGTAAGGTGTGCTAAGGTGAGAGAATCTGAGGGCGGCTCAGCCAACATTGCACGAGTAGTAATTTCTATCAGTTTGAACTTCTCGTGAAGGAGATTCCGTTCTAGCTTCACACGATGAAGTTCGGCTTGGGTTTGGTCCAGAGCAAAGGCCAGTGGTGCAACCTCCTTCCCAAGTTCCGTTATATGGGCTTCGATTGGCCCGACACTACTGGATGAGGCAATTAAATCTTATTTCTATATAATTAACCAATATCACTTGTATTTAGAGACAGTAATCGAAACGTATAGTTTCCAGCAGTCATATTGACCAATGGTTATATAAAAGTCAAAACCCAACAGTCTCATTTTAATTATACTAATATTATCAAATGAAACAATTTTATTGAGTATAAAAATAAAATAACACACAAAATTAGGAAACAAGATTTATTCAAAATTTCAGGTGGTTACATAATGTGGAACCAACTACTCTAATAACACTTTTTGATGACACAACTCACATGAAAAAAGTGCGTCATTATTTCCATATGGTTATAATCAAAATAAATAATTTTATTATATCTAAAATTGCATTATTAATTAATTAAAATATTGTATTCGGAATGTTTGAGGTCAAACCCATAAAGATTGAATTATTTTGTTCATGTTTTTATCATATATATATTTTAGTTAATTTTGAATAAATAGGAAATAAAATAGATTGGTTGATTTTAAAAGTGAGTGATAATGGAGAAAAGTTTGTTTGTTTGGAAATGAATTGGAAAAAGGTATATTGGGTGGTTTTTAGTTTCATGGTTTGAGTATAATGGAATTTTAAAAAATAAATTTATTAATCCATGTTTGACGTCATAGTCAAGAAGAGGTGGATACAATGGTCATTATATCCTCTCATCAACCATGAAATCCCCCTTTTCCCATGGTTAGGTAGTTTATGTCATTTCTGAATCAATTTTCTATCAATTTAGTATTTAGACATGGTTTCCCTGAATGAGACAACAGTCGTGCCTCAATTTAGGGTAACTAGTTGAGAAATGTAAATGTTTTCTATCAAATTAAAATATTAATGGTTATGATAAGAAGAAAATAAATCGATGGGAAGTAAATAAATGAATTAATGAAATCCAAAACATGAATACAAATAAATAAATACAATAACACCTTACCCCTTCATCTACATAACAAAATCACACAGAAGGTATTAACCCCTCAACATAGTGGTGATAAAATTAAATTTAAGGAAATAAAAAAAAGAAAACATGAAACAAAACCAGAGAGAAAGTAGTGGAGGACCCTGTAGAAGAAAAAATTATTACTCTGTACATTTTTCTCTAGAATATCTCTCTAGTAGTATCATCTTGGACCTATATTTATAAAACTCCCAGGGGATTGTGTTCCATTTTATTCATCCTTAATATGGGACATTATGAGTGGTGGGTCTTCCTTGATTATTAAATGGTGGCCTGGGTTGTCATTATTTATTTATTTTATAAAATCCTATTAAAATTTTATTATTGGGACTATCTTGAGACATTCACTGTGTGAAGTGGATACAGAATGTGAATGTTTTAGGCTCTCCTTAAATTATTTTTTATTCAATTCATGTTCTATTATTTTTTTAAACATTATATTGTTTACATGTCATATAATTTTTTCAAATCACAAATATCTAGTTTCTAGTGTTAGAATCTCTATTTTTTTTTGTTTTTTCACTTTAGAGCACCATTATGACTTTACTATATCTATGTCATAGTGTGAAGTGTATTTTTCTCCTCTAATTCATTCCTTTTTATTAATTTTACATATATTGGTATTATCTTTCCAAAAATCACAAAATAGGTTAAAAAACCCAAACATTGGAAGGAATATAATAAATATTACAAAAATTGATTTATCTAAGAACCGTAAAATATTTTCATGAAATAAACATATCACTAACCCATAGAGCTCACCTTTCCAGAAATAAGATGAGTGTGATCCCAAATCCATCCTCTAATAGGTCAAAGGATGGCGACTGACACCAAGTAGGAATATCACACATATATGAGAAATTTACTAAGGTACACGTAAATAGGAACATACCTCCAAGCCCATATAATGAAAAAAAGGAATGTAAAACAGATACCAAATTCATGAATACATCTATATCCCACAATCATACTATAGAAAATTTTTATAAATAAAATATGGGGACAAATACAAGCCCACTGAAAAGTGAAAATATTCCAACTTATAAAGTAGGAGGGTACTCAGAAGATTTGCATCACCCAATATGAACTTCCTTCCTACCCAAACTATGCTCCATCTACTCCTAATCATCCAAAGACTCCATCAAATGTACTATTGTCTCCATAAGATATAATATGTATGGGTAGATCCTATCTAGGGGTGAGTATAAAAATAACTAGTCAGACACCATGAAATCAATAAACATAAAGCATCAAAAGTATCCATAATATCAATATACTGGTATGCCAATCATGATATTGATCATAATAATAATAACAAACCACATATAATCATAATATAATCCAACTCTCAAAAGGTACCAACCATTCTATTAGCCATGTAATTATAATCAAGGATTCAAGGTAACACCCTTCTAAGAGATTCCACTCCATGATCCATGCTCTAACTGACGGTGCTCATCTGAGTACTTGTTCTTTTATGGTATTTCTAAAGAAGTACTCACTGTATCTCTGAAGATGTTGGCATATAGGTAGGGGATCCAACCCAAGACTACTGTGGGATACCACAAACCCTACTAGATAAATATACTAAATAACTGATCAATGCCTTCTGCATGATGGCCGCACTAATACCAAGAACCCTACATAATAAGGAATATATGATAGAGGATCCCATCCTAGGCCTCACGAAGGGATATAACAGAATATATCTAATAAAAAACCCTTATATGGGGACAAAATCCTATGATTAAGACATAATTACACACTATAACTTCATAGGGATGTACCAATAAATCACAATCAACTGAACCATTTCTATGTTGAAGAGATGAAGGGCCTCACACTGCCCTATAAAAAGTAAACAATGGGTAATGTTAGTAAACAATGTTTCTTTTATTCATCAGGTATTTTCTTGTACCATGGACCATTCCCATATACCTAAAAACACACTTATGTACTTTGTCCATCCCCGTGTACCAAGAGATGTTCAGGTCCTCTGGGTATGTCTGAGTCTATAGTTATGCCTGTGTTTTATACATGTGCCTTTGTGCCTAGCGATGTATATTCTAATATAACCTCTAAGGTATATTCCAAGCCTTCAGCACAGGGTCACATGGAATGTGACATGTGTTACACAACATGTGATATTTCCCCCTTTGTGCAACCACTAGATCAATGGAATTGGTACTACACTGCTTCTGTTCTTTGGACAACATGCTGTGGATTTAGGGATATTCTTAAAAGTTCAGACTGACTTCATGATTATTTTCAACCCATTACCTCTATGATTCCTATCACATAATCCACTTATAACTTGTATATCCCAAACAACATGATCCCTATAGTCACTGACCCTGATATTCCAATCATCGATCTGATAGAAAAAACACCACCACCACATCGTGCCATTGCCTCATTCTCAAACATAATCTGGAGAATCACTGATCATATCCTAATATAAATCCAATATTCTAATGTCATAATCATACCTCGATTACTCCTTTGATCATTAACCTCTACACATGATATCAATAAGTTTCACCAAAATAATAGACATGAAATTATAAGATACTAGGTATTCATAGAATATCCAACTAAGGGAATACTGGTGATGAGTCATGTGAAGAACAAAGAAGAAATCCAAGAAATAAAAAATAGTATTGAACCATCCATCAATCCATCCAAATATAAATTTTTATTAAGCCACGTTAAGGGAAAGTGGGAAACCATAGTTTGTAAAACAAGGACCACTACGTGCTGAAAGAGCTCACAATATTATTAAACACAAGGCTGAGATTATTTGAATAGGACACTCTATATAATTCCTAGTGCAGAGTACTAACCTGGGTGTCTGGATTCTCCTTGATAAGTTCTTTTAGGTGAGAAACCATTCTGTCCATTGTCTGGATGAATTTCTATAGGGTGATTTTTCCTTGGTTGAAGCCCCAGGTGACGATTCAATCTTGCTTGTCTATCCACGCCTATAGCTCCTCAGTTTCCACAACCTGCAATCTTCTTTCATAAATCCTTAAAATATCATCATTTGAGGCATTGGTCCATAGGACTTTGTCAGTCATTTCTTCCTTGGAGTGGAATATGAGCCTCAGACACTCGCCTACCTATTCTTCCATCACTCTTGGTTCTCTGCTTTGATCTCCACTTTCCCTGCCTCGTGGGCCTTTCCCTCTATGGGGTATGGATCGATTGCAGATGAATAAAGAATCTCTGTCATCTTCATTGGAAAGATCATTGAATCATATATGAGAAAACAATGTTTGATATGTTGTCATTCTCCAAGATTTCATTTCAATTCATAGGGTTATGTAGCTAAACCATCATACACTAATACAAAATCGGCCATTAATAGTTCTAGAAATGGCCTTTATTAGTACAATAAAAGAGCTGACTACATGAGTGAGGTTAAAAGTCCTGGTCTTTTATCAGTGTTAAAAAAATTCTGATAAAGGGGTCCTTTATCGGAATTGAAAAAAGCATTGATAACGGTCCCATTTATCAGTGCCTTTTTCAGTTCCAATAAACAAAAAGTTTATTAGTGTTTATATAACAACTAATAAATGTGGAATTTATCTCTAATTTTAAAAGTATTGATAAAGGGTCATCCTGTAGTGTGCTGTAACATCACACCACAAATTAGAAACACACCAGATATCAACACAAACAAGTCCCAATATAGTATTTAAATAAAATTAAATTTACAACAAAATTTTTTTAAAAAACACTATATTATTGACATTTCAAACATTGGTTTATAGAATTACATAAATAAAAATCATTACATAAATTAAAAGATATCAACATTCCTTTATCTTTTAATCCTGACCCAACTCATGCTATTACTGAAAAAACCACCCCTTCATCTTCTTGAGCAGAAGAATGTGCCTATATAAGAAAAACATTCTGATGTTAGTACTAATATAAATAAATAAATTAACATAAAGTGTTAATTTTACTAAAATTGATGTAAATTTTAAATAGAAAGATGCACTTGGAGTCATACCGATCACACCATGCATTGGATTGAGGTGTAGTTAATTCAAACATGTCTGAAATGAATTTTGGATTATTTTCCTAAAGTATCAAAACAATATTAATGTGTTTACTTATTTTTGAGTATGTTAGTTTCCTTTTTTACTAAAATGACATTTTAAACTAGAAACACACTCTTTTTAATCATTATGATCACATCGTGTATCAGTTAGTTGTGAAACGAATTCCTATAAGTCACAAATGAATTATGAATAGTTGTACTAAATTATTATGAAAATATGTGTGCATTTTATTAGTTTTCAATGAGTGACACTTTGAACTAAAATATTGATTTTAAATTGATAATGGACACTTTGAGTCATACCAGGAACATCGTGTATCAAATTAAGATGCAAATGATTATTACACATCAAAAATGACTTATGGATCGTTATTATAAAGTATAAAAACAATCAAAATGTGTTTTATCAGTTTTGATAAGGTTAGTTTTCCATTTTACTAAAATTGATGACAATTTTAAATAAAAAGGCACACTTTGAGTCATACCAGTCACACTGTGTATCAGATTGATGTGTGACCAATTCTAACACATCCCAAATTTCTTAAGGATTATTTTCCTAAAGTATCAGAACAATTTGAATGTGTTTGCTCGGTTTTGAGTATGTCATTTTTCTTTTTTAATAAAATTTCATTTTAAAATTGAAACTGCAATTTGATACATACCGATCACATTGTGTATCAGATTGAGGTGCATCTAATTCCTACATATAAAAAATGATCTATGAATCGTTTTTCTAATGTATTTAAACAATTTTAATGCATCTTGGTTTTGCGTAGCTTAGTTGGACTTTTGCTAAAATTGATGTCAATTTTATATAAAAACATACACTTGGAGTCATATTGGTCACACCACGCTTTGGATTGTGGTGCGAATGATTCATGCACATTTCAAATCACATATGGGTCATTGTCTTGAAGTATCAAAATAATATGACTGTGTTTGTTTGGTTATGATTAGGTTAGTTTGTTTTTTACTAAAATTGATGTCAATTTTAAATAATGTTGCACTTAGAGTCATAATTGTCACACAGTACATCGAATTGAGGTGCGACTAATTATTACATGTTCCAAATCACTTATGGATTTTTTTCCTAAACTATCAAAAAAATATGAATGTGTTTTTTTGGTTTTCAGTATGTAACTTGTCTTTTTTAATAAAATGTAATTTTAAACATGAAACATGAACATTGACTCATACTAATCACATTGTGTATTGGTTTGATGTGAGACTAATTCCAACACATCAAAAATGATTTAGGAAACAATTCCCTAAATTATCAAGAAAATACGAGCACATTTTCTCAGTTTTTAGTGAGTGATACTTTTTAAAGTTAAATGTAAATTTTAAACTAATAATAGAATCTTTGAGTGAGTTGAATTTTTTACTAATATTAATGTCAATTTAAAATATAAATAAGTACTTGGAGTTATACCAACCACATCATGGGTAAGATTAAGGTGAAAATGATTCATACACATCCCAAAGTCTCAAAACAATCCTAACTATCAATGTTACCATGACGTTCATTGACATTATTTTTCAAACTACCAACACTGCATGAGCAGCTTCAAACAAACCACATCATCTCAAAAAAAGAATACATCTGTATAATAAAACAATTAGTATAATTAGTACTAAAAAGAAATAAATTAAACATAATTATGAAACAAGATATTATTTCTATGGACAATGATTTTATTGTGACAACATAAAGATTACCTCTATGATTGAGAAGAGGTAGTGTCGTTTCTCTTCCTGAAAAGGTAGTGGAGAGTACTTAAAAAAAGTGATAAAAGCAACCCCTGGAGGTGAATTGGTTTTTATGGAGAATAATCTTGAATGTTGGATAGAGTACCCCAACCCAAAACAAATAATCTAACTATATAAGAAACCAATTATTATGTGAGTGATACTAAAAATAAATAATTTAAACATAAATATGAAAAAATAAATTAATTCTATGGAAAATGATTTTAATATATAACCATCAAGATAACCTCTGTGATTGAGAAGAGACAATGTCATTTCTCTTCCTATAAAGTATTCACTCACAAAGTTAATAACAAATATAAGGATTCATTATGCTCTTCACTATTGTTGGTTAACTACCACTTAGGATAACATCAGACCTAAACTTCTTACTCGATGTCCCCATGATTTTTTCATCCCACGCATACTTGCCACATTTATATCATATCACCATTCATCATTCACATTTCGTTCTCTTCCTCACAATTTTATTCATTACTTAAATAAGTTGGAATATTTATCCTTTATAGAATTCTCTGATTCTCATGTTTTTTATTCAATCATATGTGTTTTACACAAAACTATTACCCAATGAAATAGATTATTCTATAAAATTTTCTCTCTATATTCAACAATCTAATTATTTTGTTTCTCTCTATGTGTAGGATAATAACATAACAATTATTTCAGGTAAAAAGTTCAGGTCAGATTCTATACTAAGTGGTTGTCAACCAATAGTAGTGAAGTGCTTAAAGAATACAAAGTTTTGTTATTAAATTTTTGAGTGCTGTAAAAAAATCATTATTTTGGCTCCACATAAAATCTTTCTTAAATTATATAAACAAACGAAAAAAATAATATTGGCAATTAAGGATAATAAGAAACTCTGATATGATAAATAAGAATAATATTTCTCATTCAAAAAAATATAAAATATAATAATGTATTGGAACAAGTGATGCAACAACCTAACAAATTATTAAATTTAAAATTAATGGTATATAAATATTTGAAAAAATATCAAGACTCCTAGGATTTCATATCACCACATTGCACCATCCCAAGGAAATACAAGGTACTCCAAATGGATATAAAATTATCATTTACTAATGGATTACATGAATAGGATGTTTACATCAAAAAAAAGATAGTTTTCTCATTCTTTAATATGAGAATGATGTTTTTAAATTGACAAAGGTGATGTATGAATTGAAACATGAACTAAGAGCATGGTATTGAAGGTTAGTTAAATTATTAAAGAAAGATAAATTTAAAAAATGAGGAATTGATCATAATCATTACATACAAACTAATTTTATGGATAGATTGAGTGTTTTGATCAATGTAGATGACATAATATTTAGTGGTTCAAGATATGAATGATGATAATAATTTTCAATGTTTAAACGTTGATAATCATCGAGTTGACATTTTTCATAGTTTATAGGTGACTCATGGAATTCATGGGATATTTATTTCCCAATCCATGTATATAAGGGAAGTGTTTTATATATTTAAAAAGGAATATTGAAAACCCATGGTGACATCCATTTAAAATTGAATAAAATTTTCAAATGTTGTCGGTGGAATGTTAATCTATATCTTGGAATGTGGGAGATTTGTTATATGCCAAATTTTTTGATAGTAAATTTTTTTGACATACTATTTTTCTACATTTCATATAGCTAGGTATCAATGTGATTATGAGAAAATACACTTGTTATTACTTGAATAAAAACTCAAAAGGGGAAAAAATTCTTGGAAATATACATTTCCACGCAAATAATTATAATGTATTATAGTGGTATATAGGTCTCAAAAAAAGTGGTATAACTAGAAAGGGGTAATCTCAACGGGATACCTTTTTTTTTAAATTATTGAAAGAGGGGGAGTAGGATGATGATGAAAAATTATAATGTAGTAGGAAAATAGTATATGGAATCATGGTATAATATTTCAATTATTATTATTAAAAGGATTTATAAGTAATCCTGAATTAATCTAACGAGGGATAAAAATAAAATAGTTTTTATTTAATGTGTAGAGACATAGAATGTTGGATTATTAAGAAAAGGTAAAACACATTTAAAATTAATTATAGTTTCCAAAAAATACCCAAGAAAATCATATATCAAACACCTGAGATGGCCCATGTTAGTGTCCAAGGGACATTATCAATCTCCCTCGGACTGGAAACAAGCACCAGGGCATGACAAACCACACAATGGGAGTGATTTGACCCAAATAATAAATAAAACTAGTAGAAATAAAATTTAAATAAAAACTGCCATGATGTATACATACGTTGTATTCCTATACCAACCAAGATAATTAGAAAGAAGAAGATATGAAGTAGTATAATATAAAAGAAATACCTTAACCTACCTTCAGCTCTCTCACACACAAAAAGCCCTAGTTTCAATTTCAAAAAATTTCACATGTATGGAATACATTGATAAAATAAAGAATGAAAAATTTTTATGATAAATTTGCACTATCAATTTGGTAAATGTAGACAAGATAAAACAACCAACAAAACTCTATGTGACTCCATGTGTCACCATCGATTCCAGAAACAATAAACTTTCCATGAGCGATCAAGAGTTGAATCAAAATTGAAAACAAAGAAAATCAGAAAGCGTACTTCGCTAGTATACAACCACCAGGCCAAAAATAACGACATATTTGAAGAAGAAATAAAAAATGAAACAAAAAATACACAAATAAAATCATAAGGACTACCTCACTGGGTCGAAGAGAACTTGAGACCCTCTTTGAAATCCCAAACTACAATCGAACCCTGAATGTGAGATGAGATGTTTGAGCAACTGGAGGCAGTCAATTGTTGTGATTCAAGCTTTGATTCAATGAGGAGGAGTACCAGTAGGTGGTGGATTCTACGGAAATATTTTGATATTGCAATGGGATTTCAAATGGATAGAGTTTTTTTAAATTAGACTAGGATACTTTTATCAGTGCTTTTAAAAAAGCGTTGATAAAGAGTCCTTTTATTAGCACTAATTATTGAAGCGCTAATAAAATAACTCTTTATCAGTTCCAAACTTATAGCACTGTTAATTGTTCATTTTATTAGTGTTTTTCTTAGTGCTGATAAAGCCTTATCTTTATCAATGCGAAAAAGCACTGATAAAGATACTTTTATCAGCGCTTATTATTTAAGCGCTGTCATATGATTCATATTTATAATTATAAATAATAAAGTTATAAACATTTATATATACTTAATAAATATATATAAATATAAATATAGTAAATAGATTCATTTTTAAATATATTTATTATAATTTTATAATAATTTATTTATACTTATAAATATATTTTTGAAAAATAATATTTATATCATTTTATATATTTATATAATTTTACACATATATTTTAATAAAAATACATAAATATAAATATTGTAAATATATTTATTATTTAAGTAAATTTATTATAAATTTAACAATTATTTAAATATATATAATTTTTTATTTATAATTATACAAATATTTTAAATAAAATATTTATTTATTTATATTTATAAATATATTGTTGTATAAATATAGTAAATGTAAATTTATAAATATATATATTTATAATTTTTTTTATAACTATATTTTCAACATTATTAATGAATATCTAATTTTATGTGAATGTATATATATTAAAAATGGGTGAAATTGAATAAATTAAGAATAAGTACACTTTAACAATTTTAAAAAAATGGATAATTTTTATGTGCATGAATTTTATATAAAAATGAATTAATTACATATATGTGAAATAAATATAACATATATTTCATCTATGTTAAATTGAAAAATAAAATGACATTCAATTATATGTTTAGTACTATGCATTTTTGTCAATAATTATTTAATTAACAAAATTTGTAAAGCTTTTATAATAAACTCAATTTTTATTTTCATTTTATTTAGTTATTTCATTTTATTTATTCAAACCATTATCAATGCTACAAATGCACTAATGAAATAAATATTTATCTCCACTTTATTTTTATCACTGACAAATAGTACGCTTTATCAATGCTAAAAATTAAAGAGATAATAAAGGTTACCCTTTATCAGCATTAAAAATAAATCACTGATAAAGGATACCCTTTACCAGTACTAAAAATAAAGTGTTGATAAAGGTTTCCATTATCAGCGCTAAAAAAGAATTGATAAAAGGTTAAATTTGTTAGTGCTTTCTGTAGTGTTGATAAATATGCCATTTATCATTATTTCTTCTAGTTCTAATAAATACCATCACAGATAAAGTCTGGTTTTATAGTAGTGATATTGTATATAAACATGATTATATTGGAGGTGATTAGGTATATGCGTCAAAAATATCAAATAAATAACTAAATAAATTTTATTATTTTCACCCATGACTAACATTTATCAAAATTACAAGGCACTGGAAAAGTTTATGTAGAAGAAAACATAAAAACAACATTTTACATTAAACAAAGTATCTAATTTCTAATAGGAGACCCTATTTTGGAGTTATTCAATTATTCAAAAAATATTGGACGTGTGTGATATTACTATATTTAATATTTATATAATATCAATACTGAGCCTTTCTACGGCTTAGAATATTGCATCATCTCAGTTCCTACCTCAGAAAATATTATTTCGATATATTCCAAAAACACTACATGTAATAATAGACAAATTATAATTAGGGAACTAACCAACTTTTCCATTAAATACATAAAACTATTCTAACATTGGTTAGTCAATAAGGCTTCATGATCCTTTTTTATCAAGGTAGTCATAGGAGTAACAATCTGACAATTTTCTAGTACGAACCCATATAACATCCTGTAAGATTGAGTAATATTTGCACCTTAGCAATATTGAAGGGGGTTCCCATGAAATGAATGTATTGATCATTGAATGGTCTATGTCTACTCTACACTATGACACAACATGCCCCATGAAACAAACTTTTTGAAACTAGAAATAACAATTTCATAGCTTCTAAAACAGCTACTGATATAGTTGAACTCCCAAAATAGATCACAGATAATCTGTTTGCTCCTCAGAAGACATATATTACACAATAACGACTTTGATAAAAACACCCATGAACTAGTCTATAAACTCTCTGAACACTGCATTCATTCGTCCCTTGAATACAACTAGAGCTTTTTTCACACTAAAAAACATTAAAATGAACTCATAATGATGATAAGGACACCAAAAAGTAGACTTACTTATATACCCATCTTTCACCTTCATATGGTGGTATCCTAAATATAGATCAATATTTGGGAACTAACTAAATCCTTTCATCTGAGAGAAGGAGTCATGAATCCACTAAAGATGATAGATATTCATTATTTTTTTTGGATTCAAGAAACGATAATCAATACATAGATACAGAATGCCATCGACCATCACTATGAATAAAACCAAATCACCATATAATGAAATAATCGTCCAAATAAATCCTTACTATAAAATATAATTGATCTATATTTGTAGCTTGAAAAAGTCAGAAGACGTTATCCTATATGGAGACATCAAAATTGAAGAATCACATTGATGTATCTCTTTCCCAAACATGATCTCACGTCAAGGGGTAACACCACAACCTATTTAGGAATGACACCATGGTATTCTTCCAAAACCTAAAAAAACATTATTATTTGAACCTCCAATGAACTAAACATCAACTCTTATATAAATAAAAACATGTAATGAACATCCATTTTTCCTATCTATGGTTATCTCTCACCAAGAAACATGACAGAATCTCTATCAACATTATTTAACATAATATAACTACTGAAGAAATCCATGATATCTTGTACGAAATACAGATAGTCTATGTCATGGATGATGTCATATGGATGTATCATCAAACATAAGAAATATCCCCAAGATTAGTGCTACCATAGAACTTTCTCAACATCAATATCGACTTCACACAAATCAGCTCGACCACTAACTAGAATAGTCAATGTCAATGAAACTAGAAGTATATCCACCTATATTCTATAACAATATACAATGATAGGTGAAATAAATGAATTTGTATCTTCTGAATCAAAAAATTTAAGAACTAAATTAGAAAACAAAAAAGGGTACAATGAACAATGTTCTACTTGCCTAGTTCTGGTAACTCTAGAGCATTCATCTAATCATGACCTACCTAATAGAATTTTTGAGGATGATAATCATAATGGGGATTTTGTCTTCCTACCTCATACCCTATATTTTTGATCATAAGCTAGAGAAACCTACTATAATGTCCTTGGATGATACTACAACAATATAACATGAAGCAGACCACCAACTGCACATTTTTAGATTTGAAATATTGGGCACTAATCCCATTGATGATCATATCCTCCACTAGAAAAATAGACATTTGATCTCTTTGAAGGGGCTATATAGACACCAACCCCAAAAAAACAACCTGAATAGGGCTAGGACATACCATGGGATGTATTTAAACCCTTGTTCATAGGAAACTAGGATCCCCATACCATAGCTCCAATACATGGATAATTTGAAATAATATCCCCTTAGAACCATATGGTCTTGGATAACATCCCATAAACCACCTATAATCTCGCAGGTTCCTTGATATTTATTGAAAAAACAAATTTAGTAACTTGTATTTCAATTTATATATGTAAAGACACCTCAAAAAATCTCATCATGGCCTCCTCATATGGAAACTAGTTTGAAGAATATGGAAGAAGGAACCTAAAATGGATCTTGAACACCTACTTGATGGATCTTCCCCGTGAAAGGGTCAACAAATCTAGAAAACTAGCCAAATATTCAATTGAGGAAAGAAACTAAGATCATAACTAATATCATAAATTCTCTCATGTAATAGTTGAATCCTCATCATCCCAACAGAATAATATCCATCGCTTCTTGGATTCCCCACACAACATTATCACCACCAACAAAACTCGGCAATTCTTCCAATCATGGATCAAACTGAAGGATATCTTTACCTCCTATAACAAGTCAACTTTCACAAAATCCCAAAGAGATCCCCCAAATTTTTTCAAACTCTACCACTGAGACTCTTAGACTATACTACTTTAACATTCAATGTCATCAACCTCAACTCTATAGTGATATATTAGAACATCCTCCTGAATATATTAGACATAAACCAGATGAAGACGTAGACCTAAAGTTACTAGTGAAAAAGAAAAAAAGTTATGGAATACTAAATACATAATATAGACTATTTAATATTACAAAAGTTTGTTTTAAAGTAACCCCAAAGTACTCCCAATTTAAACACTCACACAAAACAGAATGATTCATTATCCTTTCCTAGGTTTCTACCCTATAAACAATATCACTTTTCTTCAGAGGATCAGTAAGCATAAAGGTCCTCGAATCATATCATAGAGGAGGTATAAATACTTGTTTCATATGTGTAAAACCCTAATATTTTATAATGTATTTATCTTAAAATATTTTCTTCTTTGATATCTTTTTTTTACATAAAACATTGAGTTTAAATGAACATCTTTGTACTAATAAATATTATTATTTATTGTGATAGTTATCACTTTGTGGTTGGATTGGTACTAATGATTAAACTAATTAAATTATGAAAAAATTTGTAATAAAATAAATTCATTGTTTATGAATTAATAATTAATTAATATAAATATCACTTGAAAATAAAAGAAGTTTCTTTTCAGAAAATATTATTTTTTATGAATGAAAGGTTTTCTATATTAATAAAAGAAATTAACCACTATTGGTAAATAATTTTAATAAAATTTATATATTATATATTCAATCAATTTTTTAAAAATTCATATAATTTTTTTCAAGGCATGGGATATTAATAAATATTGTTTTATGTTTAAAAAATCATTTTTATTAAAAAATATTTTCATCGCATTTTATATAGTTAATTAATAATAAATTTCTCAAACTTAATGAAATTTAATTTTTAAAAATGGATTCCATATCTGCAATTAGGTGGTCCAAATTTGGTAAATAGGACCCCTTTATTTTTAATAAATTTTAGTAGTAACTGTGGTAAAATTTTTCTTCCAGATAAAGTGTAAACCGATTGAACCTATGTTAAAACAAAATGTTATGGTACCCATTTTTCAACTTAATTATTATTTGATGAATTTTATTTGACCCTTATCAAATAAATCCTGAAATTTAATATTTTAAAGGACACAAATCAATCTAAATTGCCTATATAATATTTAAATCAATGAAAAACAAAGAACGACACTATCTTACATTTAAATATCTCTTATGTGATAACATAGAGATAAAGGAAAGTTATGATTGAATATTATTGGTTATATTTAGAATAATGATATTATATTTCATGATAATAATTTATATATACTTTTTATTAATTATATAATTACCATATGTTCTTACTCAACACTGACACAATATTTATCTTTTTAATAAAAAAATAATTGATTTTAAAATATTAAAAGTAGTATAATTTGAGTGAGTTATTGTGTTTAAAAATTATTCAGATGAATATAACATATTTGTTATTTTTAAAATTATTATATTTTAATAACATCTTTTTCTTAGTGCCTTTAGTTTCAAAATAAATGAATACTCTCAAAAATGACATTAATGATATTTTATAAAAACAATATTTTATTAAAATATTTTAATATAATAAATATATTTCAAGAGGAAAAGGTGGATATGATTCGGTCTAAAATTTATTCCATTTTACATTTATAATAATATTTTAAAACTATTTAAAATTATAACATTTTAATAGTGAAAAACACATTAACATGGTAAAGATTAAAATAGGTTAAAAAAAGGGTTAAACCAAAAGTTGAGGTTTAAAACACCAGATAATCCAATCTATGTTTTATTGGTAGATAGGATTTCAATGAAATAAATCCTTATATTCTAATTTATAGAAATCTTGAATCATTTTTATAGATAATTACTTTTTTATATATTAATATTTTAATAAAATTCTGAGAGTACCCCTCTCCTCACTTATAAAATGGTACCCCTCCTTTCTCTTACATACACCACATTGAGCATTATAGATTGACCAAATACTATCAACTTATCTTCTAAAAATCCTTATAAATATTATATATTTAACGATCATTGAAAAATACCAACACTAGGATCCTTAAAAGGAGATTTAAATGAGTTTATTTAAATAAGATGCAATTCCCTTAAATGATCACTTTATTTTTTATAATTATCCTTTTTCTTCATATAAATATGTCTTATTTATCATAAAATAATAACATAAACATCCTATATATATTAAAATGTTATTATGATTATAAATAAATCATTATCTACCCACATTCACATCAAATGGGAACTGAAAGTATCACTTGTGAGTACGTACGACTTACTGTCTCCATGTAGCGATACAATTCATTTTGTATCACCATATTTTATGGATGGGTATTACGATGGATTTAATGTTTATATATGAAATTAATGATATAATTAATCTTATGGAGTGATAATATAATATATATCTTCTAACATTTCAATATTTTGGAAAATGATAATGTCGCTTGTACGTATGTGTGAACAACCACCTCCATAAAGTGGTGCGATTATTTTGTCATTACCTATTGACATGTATCTTAATAATGACTAATTTTATTAATATATATGAAATATGTGATATAATAATGATTCTGTAAAAATTAATTATTATTTAACATTCTTAATTTTCCTCCATTGGAATGTGAAAACAATGTTAATGCATACGTATGACTTATCGTTGCCAAGAACAGTGTAGTTTGATTTTATATATCTAAATTTTATGGATGAATATATATATATATATATAATGAATATATATTATATTTATATCATTATTAAAATTCTTTATATGATGTAACCATGATTAAAGTACATGGACCAAATCTACTATATTGAAATTCTTAAAAAATAAACAAAATAGATAACACTCAAAAACTAATATTTAATTAATTTTATTATAATCAGTTTATTTTTTGATAATACATTTTTTCATTTCATTTTTCCCAATTTAATTACTCAAGATATGGAGTGAACATTTTTCATGAAAAACAAATTTATTTCTTTCTTTGGTAAAAAACCTTTTTATTCCATATCCATGTTTTCTAAAAAACATTTGTTGAATATTTATTAATTTATCTTATGATTTTTTATAATAAATTTTAGAAATGATATAACTTTTACAAAATGTTTTCAAAATTAAATATTCTTTATGTTTTTGGGACATGGTACTTTTTCACTTTTTATAAATGTGGGGAATGGATGTTTTCTTTTAACTTATATAGCATGAATAGAATTCCCTTAAATCATGAATAATAAATAATTTTTAGATTACCATATATGTTTCAAAATTTATTTTCAATGAATATTTTTTTCTTTATTATTCGTATAAAATTTAAAAAATTCTACAAAAAATTTCAAAGTGAAATGAGTATTTTACTCAAGATATGATTCAAGTGATCTTCAACATGATTGTTTCATATATGCTGAAATCCTTTTATATTAATTATAATTATGTTAGAGGTAATAAACATGATACTATAATTATTATTCCTATATATAGTTTATTATTAGGATGACATCATGTTTAAATTTTTTTTTTCACAGCTTCTAATGTGATGAATGTTTTATGATCTTCTAGAACACATATGTATAATTTTAATTATTTGAAAAGATTTTCTATAATTATATAGTGATAGATTATATTGGGTAAATATATATATCTAGTGATATATTAGGATTAGAATAGGGGGTGAACCTAGTTTAGTAAGGGACTCTGCCGGCTATGATAGACTTGGGAGTGAACAATGACTTTTATGATGGAATGAAGAGTGAACCTAATACAATATGATAGTTTTAGAAAAAGGATTTGAATATTAAATAAACGATTTTATATGCTTATGTGCATTCAAAAAATCTATGCCTTATGCCAGTTTTATGATATCATGGATTATGATCTTTTATTCCATTATGATTCATATTTTATGAACTTCCAAGTTTTTTTCTATTATTGAATATTGTGATCTATGATATAAAGTTTATTGTTTTAAAATGTAAAGAATATATTCGTATACCCTTATGATCATGATATTATTAATTTATCATTGATATATCCATTGTTTTCACTTATTAAGAATATGATCTCACCAATTCTTATGTTTCCTTTTACCTAAGTTATGAAGAAAGGGGTTATGTATGGTATGTATAATAGGGGATATTGTTATGAAGAATATAGTAGGAGATCATATATTTAAATAATAAACTAGTTTATTATATATCTATGTTTCCAAAGATACTAGAACTATATGATTTTGGAATGGATTGTTATATTATGTAGTAAATATTCATTTAAAAATATTTTATGTCTATATTTGAAAATTTTGGGTCACTATAGTTGGTATCATAGAAAGTAGTAATTACCTTTTGAAACAAGGTTGAAAAAAATTTAATGAGAACCATCGGGATAATTCTAAGTATGGGATATATTTATAAAGATTGGTAATCAAAATTGATAACATAGGTTAATAATAAGGTATAACAGATTTAAAAGAGGGTTAATTTATTTCAAAATACTATAACTTACTTCCACGATTATGTGGTTTCCCACTAGGATTAATATTTCTCACAGAATGTTCTTTTGTTTTAGTCAGTGTTAGGAACCCAAAAGAATCGTGTTAATGTTGAATGTAACAGAAAATTAAATGATTTCACTTATGAGTGAAAAAATATTATAGAATATGGAATGAAAAATCCCCTTTATATGATTATACAGCACTCTCAAGCTATGAATCATGTAGAGCATCCAAATGACAATGGATGGAATAATATTCTGTTGTGTCCTTCAAGAGGAAACACCCACCTTCCTTTAGTGGGTCTTTTGATCCAATTGTTACTAAGAAATGGATTAGTACCATTAAAAATATATTTTCTATTATCAAATGTTTGGAACATAAAAATTTATTTTGGAGGTGTTTCATTTGAAAGGTAAAGAAGATCAATGGTGGAATCATATCAATAACATGAAGCAATGGGAAGAAATTTACTCCATAGTTTAGGATGAGTTCAAATGATAATTTTGAATATATAATTCCCTCACATTATTCATATAAATAGGAAGAAATATTTTCTTAAGATAAAGTGGAAGGATGATGAATATATTTATACTTATGAGGAAAATTTTACAATACATGCGAGGTACACCTCTCGTATTACCATCCAACCCAAAAGTTAGGTTGATCGATTCTTTAATAGCTTACAACCAGTTCTCTAAATGGTGTTATCCATAAGAGTGTTTAATATCTATGATTTTTTTCAATGTTATATCAAAGTGTAAATGGATATTTAATTTACCTATCCATCTATTAATTTTGTTAAGAATAGAATGATTCAATACAATTTAAATTCTAAAAATCATGAAGATAAGATGTATATATTTTCATTATGCTTATTGGGTGTAAGGAAACATGGAAAATTTTTTCCTAAAGGGACTGGTAAATGTTTTATGTGTATAAATAAAGGTTATTGGGAAATCAAATTCCATAGTTATGTGAATAATTTAACTAGTTATAGAGTAAAAGCACCACAAAATGCACCACATGCACTCCCATGTTTCAAATAAAAATATTTTAGGGTTTATTCTAAAGAGTTAAATAACTAAAAGGTTAATGAGGATAATTTAATTTAGTAACCTATTAATCCTATAGAAAAAGTTAAATCTCATGTGATAAATATTACCAATATGGATCATGATAATAAAGTTTTAAAAGGTATACTTACCATCCAATCTAGAATTTATAATGTCTTTTTTGATCTATTATCTACCGACTCTTTTATATATGAAGAATTTTCTACGGGTATCATTGTAGCACCCCAATGATTAGATTTTGAATTAGTAGTGAAAACCCATAATGGTATGATTATCATATATTAAGTTTATGGTTCTAATTTTATTGAAATTTTCGGGAATTTACTTCTAAAAAATCTATTTATTCTACATATAGTTGAATTAAATGTTATTTTGGGCATGGATTAACATTCTTTATAAAAATTACACATCAATTACTGGTAGGGAAGTAATTCTTGATATTCTGAACCAACAATTTATCATCTACCAGTTCAATGATAAATATGTACATCTAATGAAAATTGAATCCATTTTATGGGTATTGCTTCCTATTCAAAAGGGGTGTTCATCTCAAATGTATGGGGATAATATCTATATTGATGATATACTTATTTTTTTGTTGTTTATTGATTTATATATGATTGTTTTCCTATTATTTCACAAAATCATGAAGTTATGTTCTTAATAAAAATAAAAGATAGTGCTGCACTTATTTTAAAGGCTCCATATAAAATGGCCATGAGTTGTAGGGATTGAATATGAAAATCCTAGTGAATGTTGACAAAGGAATCATTCATACAAGTGTATCACCTCAGGGTTATCCTATTACTTTTGTTAAGAATAAATATAAATCAGTATGACTTTAGATTGATTATCAAGAACTAAACTAGGTAAATTTCAAGAACAACAATCCTTTACCCCCCATTGACGACTTATTTGATCAACTATAAAGACCTCAAAACGTTTCCAAGATTGATCTTCATTCTGTATATTATCAATTTATGATCAATAAGGAGGATATACCCAACACAATATTTCATAAATAGGTATAAAAACTATGAATATATAGTGATTGTATTTGTTTTTACTAATTCTTCTCCCATATATTTGCGGATTTAATTAATAAAGTATTTAAATATTACCTTGATCCGTTTCTAGTAGTTTTTATAGATGATATTCATATATATTCAAAGAATAAGTAAGATCATTAATATCACATGAGAAATATACTAAACATATAAAGGAAGGATAAGTGGTATGAAAATTTTTCAATGTGGTGTAAATTTTTGTTACAATGAGTTTAATTTTTGGGTCATATAAACTCATTTGAGGGTATATTAGTGGATCTATCAATGGTAGAAGTTATTGAATATTGGGGTTGAAAAAACATCATGATTGATATCTATAGTTTTATTTATTTTGAATGAAATTATCATTTCTTTTTTATGAATTTATCATGAATATATATTCCGCTCATGATGTTAACCCGGATGGGATCCAAGTTCTTTTGGATAGATGAATGTGTGAAAAAATTCAATGAACTAAAGAGAAGGTTATTCAGTGCACCTGTACTTACATTACCCTATAATGGAGAAGGGTTTTTAGTCTATAGTGATGCATCAAATAAGAGACTAGGATACCTTCTTATGCATAAAGATATGGTTATATCATATACATCATAAAACTGAAGGATCATAGAAAAAATTACCCAACTCAATATTTAGAGTTAGTTTTTGTATTTTTTACATTAAAAATATGGATTCATTATATTTATGGAGAATGGTAGTGGTATATATAATGATCATAAATATTTAATGTATATATTAATTTAAAAATTTAAAAATATGTTCCATAGAATATGGTTAAAGATGATTAAAGATTATGAATTCTTAGTACATTACCACCATTTTAATGGGAACATGGAGGAAGATTATCTGAGTTGAAAGTAACATTCTATCTTTTATATGATAATGATAAAACAATATCCAATATTTCATGACTTATAATGTCTAGATATGTAAATATTTAAGGGTGTTTTAAAATCTTATCTTTCACAAATGAGTTTTTAACCATCTATCAATGTGAGGATTCAAGAGGTAAAGAAGGAAGTTTTGAAACTATATAGGAAGGTAAAAAAGTTTATGATTTTTCCATTGATTATGGTGGAATGATAAGGTCCATGAATTGTGTATATATTCTGTCTAAACTTGACCTGAATAAGGAGATGTTGGAAAAGGATCATAGTTCATAATTCTCTATTCACCAGAGGAGTATGAAGATGTGTAGAGATCTGAAAGAATATTTCCGATGGTACAACATAAATAGGGATATTACATATTATATATATTGGTTCTTTGATTGATAGAAATTTAAGCTTAAGAGACATAAGTCTAAGTGGATGTTAAAACCATTACCCAAACAAGAATGGAAATACAAAACAATCACCATGGATTTTTTCATCAGACTCCCCAAAACGGTTAAAGGACAAAATTCTATTTGGGTTGTAGTCAATATCCTTCCAAATTCAAAATACTTCCTTACTATTATAAAATATTTCTATCTTGATCATATTTATAGAATATACATTATGGATGTTTTAATGATTCATGGATTACTACATTCTATTGTATATAATTGGATTCAGAGTTTTATCACAAAGTTATGGTTATGACTTTAGCAAGCTCTAGATATTGAGTCGAGATTCAATATGGCATATCATCCATAAAAATATGTCCAGTATGAGAGAACAATTAATTCCTTATAGAATATGTTGTGATATTTTTATATGTATTTCAAAGGTATTCAGGATCAACACCTTCCTCTATTCGAGTTTTATTACAAAAATATCTTTTACTCAAGCATTAAGATGACTGCTTATAAATTTCTTTTGGGAAAGAATTACAGAACTATATCATATTGGAATAAAATTAGATATATAAAGATATTTTTATATGATCTTTTTTAGGAAATGGTAGAAAAATTCAGATCCATTCAATATCATATCAAGGAATCTCAAATTCAACATATAATTTATATTGATAATCGATGGCGAGATATGGAGTTTTAAGTTGGTGAGAATGTGATTTGGTGAATGTATCCATGAAGAAGGATATGATATTAAAAAATAAGGTAAAGTTAATTCCTAGATATATTGGAATATTTGAGATTCTTGATCAAGAATGGAAAATGAATTATGCTTCTATCAAACCACTCTCAAGTTCATAATGTATTCCATGTATCTCTCATGATAAAATACATACCTAATCTTTCATAAGTACGAAAATCAGATGTCATATTACTAGATTAAGATCCTTCCTGTGAAGAATCACAATTTGAAATCATGTATCATAGATATAAACTATAATGGAACAAGTCTACTCACATGTTCAATGTTCTCTGGTAGGATTATAAATTTTAAAAAGCTACTTAGAAACCCAAAGATTTATTGAAACATAGATATCCTACTTTTTTGTATCATAAATATGAAATTTCTATAGAAAAATTAATTTTAAAGGGGTATAATGCAACATCATGATATTTTATAATATATTTTTCATTAAATAAATTTTATTTCCTTAATATCATTCTTTACATGCAATACCGACTTTAAACAAACCGCATTATACTACAAAAATAATAATAATTTATTGTGACATTTATCACCTAGACACTATAATGGAAGGTCTAAATATGAAAATAAAGGTATAAATTAAATTAATTGGTTATCAAATAATTATAAATTAAAATGAAGATCATTTGAAAATAATGGATTTGTTTTTATAAAAAAAATATTTGATCCACAAATTGGGTATTTGTCATAATAAACTAAATTAATCAATGGTGGTGAATTATTTTAATGAAATTTATATATTATATATTTAATAAAATGTATTTAAATTCATGTAATTATTTTTCTAGGCATGGTATAAGAATAAATCTAGTTTTATGGTTACAAATGAACATTTTAATAAATTGTTTTGTCCTGTTTTATTACACTTGATTTAAAATGAATTTCTTCCACTTATAGAAATTTAATTTTGAAAATTGGAATCTATATTTTGAATAAATTCATCCAAATTTCATAAATATGTCTCTTTTATAGTTATGATTTATGAATAGTAACAATTGTAAAACTTAT
The DNA here is from genome assembly GCA_963277665.1 of Viscum album. Lineage (NCBI taxonomy): Eukaryota > Viridiplantae > Streptophyta > Magnoliopsida > Santalales > Viscaceae > Viscum > Viscum album. The sequence continues at coordinate 165,738,578 of OY728149.1, forward strand.
CACTTATGTAATGGGTAAATCACGTTAACCATGGTTAAAAATAAATGTTTAGTTCACTATTTTTAATCATAATTATTATTATAATATGTATGAAATTAGACCCTTATCAAATTATTATTGAATTTTAATTGTTTAAGAGACACTATTGAATGATAACAACCTTTATAATATTTAAAATAAAGAAAAAAACAAAATGTCACTCTCTAACATTTAAATACCACTTATGTGTTCATATTAGAAAAAAACCAAGTTGTGAAATAATATTTATCAATATATTGAGAAAAATGATATTATTTTCATCATATTAATTTATTTCCATTTTTTATTAATTATTAAGTTACATTTAATTCTAAAGAAACACTGATAAAATATTTATTCAGATAATAAAAATACTAATATAAATTATACAAAAAATATTAAAAGTAATATAATTTGAGTATGTCATTGTGCTACAAGAATTTGGTAGATAAATATGACATATTAGTGATTTTTAAAATGATTATATTCAAATTTAATATTTTTCATTGTTTCTTTAGTGTTAAATTAAATGAATAATTTCAAAAATGACATTAATGATATTTTATGAAATTAATATTTCATAATATTATATAAAAATAATAAAGATATTTTAAGAAGAAAAGTTGGATATTATATGGTCTGAAATTTTATCCATTGGTGATTTATGATCAAATTTCTAACTTATAAGTAAAATTATATCACTTTAAGAGTGAAATGATTTTTAAAATGGTGAATGTTAAAATAGGTCAATTAAGAGGTTCAAATAAATGAAATGGTTTATAACAATAACTAAACATATAAAGTTTTTATTTGTTGATTTTATTTCAATGACATCATAAATTAGCATCATATATCTGTCCATTTGGAAGAATTTTAATAGAGAATAGATTTTTTATATTTCAATATTTTATAAAATTCCAAGAGTGTCCCTCCCCTAAATTTTAATATGGAGCCCCTCCTTTCTCATATTTACACCACATTGATTCTTATAGATCAACCAAACCCTAAAAAAGTATCTTATAAAAATCCTTAGAAACATTATAGAGGTTTTTTCCCAAAATACTAAACCTAGGTTCCTTACAATGATATCAGAATGAGTACTTTCAGAGAAGAGGTAATCCTCTAAACCGACCACTTTCTTTTTTTACTTCTTAATGTACCTCTCTAAATATGTGGTAGTTATCCTAAAATAATTAATTAATAATCCAAGATATACTGAAATTATTTTTTGGTTATGAGGTAACTATTATATTCCGTATTTCTCATCAAATAATAAATTAAATTATTTCTCACACATAGGTATGACTTACTATCTCCACGTAGTGATAAAAATCATTTTAATCAGCATCTATTATGGATGGGTGTTATGATGGGTTTAATATTTATATATGATATTTATGACATAATTATTTTTATTTATTGATAATAAAATATCTAACTTTTTCTTTTCCAATCTGTTGGAAAATAATAACATCGCTTGTGCTTACGTGTAGATTACCACCTCCACAAAGCAATTTGATTCATCTTTCATTTATATTTAAATTGATTGTAATAAGGATGTATTTGAAATAAATATATGATTTATTTTATATATTTATAATTATATAAATGTGAATTATTGTTTACCATTCTTTTGTTCCATTCTTCAAAATGTGAAAACATCATTCATGCGTACACACAATCTACCATCACTATGAATGGTGTAATTAATTTTTCAGTCTATAAATTTTATGGACGAATCAATATATATATATATATAATGAATATATATGATAATTTCATCTAGATTAAAATTATGGAGATGATGGGACCATGCTCAATGTACAAGGAACAAATATACCAAACTAGAATTCTTATGTAAAAAATGAAATAGTGAACACCAAAAAACAAACATTTTAGTTTAAGATTGTTCATAAATGTTTTTTGAAATGTTATAAATGGATAATATATCATATTATATGTATTTTCATGATGTTTTTAGATAATTATAATAAATTTAAATTTATTATACATGATGATAGATAAATTTTAAAGAATGTAGAACATGAGGTAAGGATTTTATGTTACAATTTCATTGTTTATCATGATTATTTATGGTAATGTTTCTGATAATGAAATTACATGATCTTCCTCTCTTGAAACTAATTAATTTTTATCACCTATATTCATTTTTGAATAATATCTGTTTACCTTTCATTTTACTCAATTTAAGTATTTAGGATTTTGAATGAATATTTTCACGTAATGCTGACTTTATTTGATTCTTCGGTCAAAAAACCATTTTCTATTATATCCATGTATTCTAAAAACGTTCTCATGAAATTTTTTAATATTATATTATTATTATTTAATTTAACATTTACTAATGATCAAATATTTATTTTTCTTAAAAAGGAATATTCATATCATTTTTTGAATGAGGTAATTTTTGACTATATAAAAAAGTGGGAAATGAATGTTTTCATATTTACTTATACAGCTTGAATGGAATTTACAACAATCATGGCTAATCATTTTTTTAATATTTTCTTATAGTTTTTCAAGGTTATTTTCAAAGATTCTTTTTCCTTAATTTTCATGGATATTTTAATTTTTAAATAAATAATTTCTTACAAAAAAGTGTATTTTCATCAGGACATTTTTCAGGTGACCTTTTAAATTATTTTGTTCATTTATGATGTCATCCTTTTATCTTGCAATATTTTATACTAGGGACATGATCCATGATATAATCCTTTTTATTTTCCTAGATGGTATATGATTATGATGACCACATGCTTATGAAACTTTTAAAATTTACATGGATTTAGATAAAGTGAATGATTTCTGATCTCATGGAACACATATGTATGATTTTCATTATTTTATGTGTGGGATTAAAGTTTATATCCCTCCAATGAATTATGTAAATATAGATATCTCATTTCATAATAGGACTGGGATTGTTAGTGAACCATGTTTGGTAAGAGACTCTGTCCACTATGATAGTCTTGGGAGTAAACCATGAATATGATAATGGAATGAAAATTGAACCCAATACACTATGATAGTCTTATAAGTTATCCTTCACTATTATACAAATTATTTTCTATGATTATTTTTATTCCAAAATTTTATGCCTTATTCCACTGTTTTTATCTCATGGAATATATTTATTGATTTTGTTAGGATTAATATTTTATGAACTACCAATCATTATTCCATGATTAAATATTATGATTTAGGATATGTTGGGTATGGTTTTTAAATTATAATATCATGTTATCATAACCTTATGCTCATGTTATGCTTAAGTGGCCATTAATATCTCCCTTTTTTAACCTTATTAAACTTCTGATCACACCCATTATTAGTTTTATTTTTCCCCAAATTATGTAGAAATGTATTAAGTATGATATGTCTAAGAAGGGTGCTATGTAAAAAGAACATAGTGGGAGATAAAACAGTCCACTATGAAACCAATAGATTATGTATCCATGAATCTAAAGATACTATAACTATATGTTTCTAGAAAATATCACTATTTTATGCAATAAATATTCATCTAATAATATTTAATATCTATGTATGAAAAGTATGGGTCTCTATACTATGTGGTATCCCTTGTTTAGATGACACACTAGACTGAGATGACAATGTTTCAACACCAACATATGTATTCCCCACTATTTCCTACCTCAAAAATCCGTTATACCCCTCAACACGACCCTTTGACACCACTATTTTATAACCCTCTGCCACAAAATAGTACCCCTCTAGGGTCATCAATGAGAGAAGAGAGATAGTGTTTCCTGAAGCCCACCTCCAATAGGCCATGGGTTGGTGACTAGCACTGAGGGAATATAAAACACACTAATGGGAGACAATACCCTATAAGAAGAATTTAAATAATGAGAGATAAGATGAGACCACAAAAAAAACCCATTCTCATAATAAACTTAATTAAAGATCCCAATACATGCATGTTGTACCATACTATCAAAACATCTGTGAAAACAAACCAGCAAGTACCAAAAAATATCCTCAGTAGTAAACTTGAAGCCCAAAAAGCTCATGAACAACTCCACGAGATATTAATATGTAGCCCGATCACCAAGTATCTTCTACAAACTTAAAAAATATTTTATATCTATTGGGGTGAGAATGACAGTTATATATAGAAGGATCCTCCCTAGTTCCTCTTAAACAAAAGTAAAGAAAACATTTTAAATCCACATGAATAACCAATGAATCCATCTCATCATATAATTCAATGTTCTATTTTGTCATCCTCACCATGGTCTTATCACTAAGTGTTGTATAAAATTACTATTTTAATATACAACATTATATAAAAGTTACGGTACCACACTACCACTTTCTAACTCGTTTTCTACTCCTCTCTAATGTCTCACATCCTAATCCATATCTATCTAATAATACACATGGGTGAATGAAAACTATATAAAAAACCTTAAACCATGTGTTACATAATCTCACTATCTTAACCACCTCCAGATAGTACCAAAGTAGATTTTAGGATCCTCCACAACACATAAATTTTGCAATACACCTCTCACCATAACATCCCTTAGATAGTATACTTATAATAATCCTTAAGATATGATATCTAGAGATAATTTTTTTAAAATAACTGCTACCCATTTCATACCTCTATCTACATTTACAAAAAGTAAACCATTATTCATACAATCATCTAATACTACCTAGAGAAGAGAAAAGGGAAGAGGGGGTAGTCAAACATCCATCCACACTAAACTAGATGTTGGGGAAAATACCCACCATATTACACTGGGTGTAAGTCACCCAATCGATATCTATGGGGTATCATATAAAATAAAAAATCATAAGTAATATATATAGATCACTACAAAACTAAGGAAAACTACCTAGCCTGAACCTGAAATATAGATATCTTCACTTATACAAATGACTTAAAATGACATAGACAAGAAATACTATAAGAACACAAACATTTAATAGATTTTCAATTAATCCTTGAGTAAAAAAATCCATATTTATATAATTAACAACTAAATATCCCAATTTATCAATTAAAATGAAAACCAAATGTGTTATATTGTTTAATATTCATTACCATTCCACAATTCTAGGTACTCTAGGACCCATCCTAAGCTATTGTAAAAGATATATAACCAAAGAACAACCAGATGCATTAAAAAGTGGGTAATAGAATACAAATTACAATAAACTCAACCATCATTTATTTAGAGAAATAAATTCATTAATGAAATTACACATAGTTTCAATTATATAGACAATTGAAAATCCCAACTTCAACACACTCCATCAGTCTTAGTGCCATCCAGATACCAACATATACATCACCAAACCTCCTTTCATCAGGGGCACCATCTACTCCTAATAACCAAGGATTCCTCACCCATTTATTAGAAATCACATATCCATTACAGGCGTGCAACATGTCATATAGAAATGATCCATATCTAGAGTGTTTAAAAAATGAAGAAAACATTGAACAATTGAAAGGTAGTCTAACCAAGGCATTCAACTTTGAGGAGAAAGAAATCAATCATGCCCCCCAAAAACTATCTTTAACAAACAATAAATTCATTACTATCTTGGATTAACCTTATCATTTATCATAGGTTACAACCAAAGTAAATCTAATTCATCAACTATCAACAACTATGAATCTTTTAAACACCCTCCAAGAATCACTTCTATTTCAATTAGTTATAATGAATAAAAATAACACTTAAACATGCCTGATAATTATTTTACATTAATAATTACAAACATTACATTCATTATACAATTTAAAATCATAAAAAACTATAAACTATATCATAAAAAAATATGGTATACTATCTTAAGAATCAAGAGGGAAACTATTTTCATGACATAAACACTTGTTATCGCTACAATAGAAAATCCAATTTTTTTTAATACTGGTTTAACCAACCTTATAGTTAATTACATCATTAACCAATGACATAAAGCATGTTAAATTCAAAATTTATCTTAATGTAACTAATGAAATGAATCCCCTAACTCAATAAATTAATCACTATTTAAAGGAGAATGTAACAATAAACATAGATCTCTGATCACCTCTCCCATAAGAAACCTACAACCCTCTAAGAACACCACACTACATACACACTAGATGTCGTCAAAGTAACTCAATGAGAAATGAAGAAGATAAACCATTATAAAATATAAAGATATAATAGTGGAAAAACCAAATGGAGAATATCCAATAAAATAAAGAGAAAAAATCACATATGATCACCATGGATCAAACATGGGAATTTGGGAATGAATATTAATTGAAAAGGATACACAAAACGATGAATTATCACCTGTAGTATCATAGGGTTTGAGTGAATTTGGAGTATTTGAGAGAGTTCATGGGTGAAATAGGTTTTATAGGAATTTTTATAGGATTAAATTCATGGTGGTAATGGGGGATTCATGTCATGAATGGATTTATTTTAAGGCTGTCCAAGAAATACATCACCAAAATAATATAAAATTGATATAAATTCATGTCATGAAACACATGACCACATCATGATTTTTGGGTCCAAAATACTGACATAGACCCTTCTTCCATTCATGTCTTGAACCAATGGACCACACTATGAATTAAACCATGAAAAATTCCCTTAATCTGGCCATGAATAACCATTCTAGCCATGAGATACTCACTCAAAACATCAACAAAAAATCATGCCATTAATTCCTCATGATTCTAAATTTTATCTCCCAAACTTCAACAATCAAACACCAAGGTTCCTTCAAGAACTTTAGATTTCTGAAACACATTAAAGAGAGGGAGAAAAGTTTAATAACCCAAGGAATTTTAAATAAATTAAATATTAAATGCATGAAACACCAAGTCTCTACAAAACACCACTTTGTTATAACCTAGTCAGTAAACATAATTTTTCCACATCTGTGTTTTGAATTTAAAAAAACAAACATACATAGCTGCATTCAATAAGATATTTAGAGTATGATAGAATCAACTTACATTTTTTGGTGAATAGTATCTTGAACCTTATGAATAGTAATGTACCCATATGAATAGTAATATGACCCTTATGAATAGTAACCACACCCATGAAAGTATAAATAAAATTTAGGCACCTAATAAATGAAATAGAGTATTTTATAAATTAATAATTAAGTGTTTGTATTATTGTGAGTAATAAATATTTATTTACAATTTTACATTAATAAATTGATTTAAAAAAAATTCATTTTCATAAAATGTATTCCTAAATAAATATTTTTTGTCCTATGATCTTTGAATAATTTAATAAAACTTTAGTTAAATTTTTAGGGTATTATAAATTCAGTTTTAATTTTAAAAACTATATTTTTATGTAAATGAAGATTTTATTTAATAATTAAATTTCACATATTTTGAAAATTATTTTGACAAAATGGAGTCCATATTTTAATTATACACATCTAAAAATGGTTATGATTAATTTTTGATAATTTTCTAACATACTGGAATTTATGGTGAATAGTAAAATACAGTAATTTATGATAAATGCTAAATACATGATTTATTGAGTCATAGGTGAGGTAAGGCTGATGTAATCACAAATTCTTCAAAATCACATGAACTTATTACTATTTTCAGTTACAAAAATCAACATTATTTCTTGTCTTGAGAAAAATAATAAAATAATGAATAAAATATTCAAAAATCACTCCTCTCCTCCACTATAAAAACCACCCATCACTCCCTCTTCTCTTTAATCCTCTATAGCCTTGTTAATTGTCTAAATTCTGATAAAATATCCTCCAAATATCCTCCCCACGTCCATAATCCCTTTGTCTCTTCAAATGACCAAATCATCTTCCTTAAAGAGGCTCTCAAGGAAGATAAATTCACGATGTAAATTCATCTTTTCATTTCTTTTATTTTTCTTTTAAAGTTCCTTTATTTATTTTTTATTTCCTCACATACTTTCCAAAAAATGTTATAATAAATCTAGTAACTTAAATGTATATAATTTTGTTATGATAATGTAATAATTCACCATTATCTCCCATTTCCTGTCCTTTTATACTAGAAATGAAAAAACCATCAGAGATACGTTAATTTATCACATTCAAAGACGACGAGTTTTCAACTTCTATTACCATATTAAATTATGGTAATGAAACCATTTTCATGTTTTAAAAAGATCATAATATATGTAATATATCCTATTTAATGTTCTGGAATCATTTTCTACACATGGTATTAATTTACGAAACAAAATGAGTTCATGGTGATCGAAAAACCACCAAATTAATCCAACTGTTTATCATTAAAATTTTATCAAATGATTCATCCTCACACAAAGTAAAAAAATGAATTATATATTAATTTAAACTTATTTATTAAAATTAATAAAATATAACATCAATTCTATAATTCAATTCTCATTTTATATTAACTTCCATTCAAACGAACCGATCAAAAAAACTAATGAAACAAACACTCACAAACGATGAAATTGAATATCTTAACACATTAAAACAACCATAAATGAACTTAATAAAATTATAATAAATAAAATACACGTCTAATAGGTTCTTAATTAATTTATTAATAAGTTTAATTTTATATTCCGGGATTTTAAGTTCAAGAGCGGAACATATTCAAACATAAGGTGAGGGTTTTCTACATGATCCTCCATTTTCTTTATGGTTACTCTTTGTATCATTTAATACCAATTAAATTATTAATTATCCTTATTAAATCCTCATAAATTATGTGTGAATGTTCTATATATGCATACCAATCATAATCGATATTTATTTAATGGGGAGTTAAATGTTTTATAAAAATATTTTTCAATTCTTCCTGATAAACAAACCCGATTCAAGGGAACTTCTCAAATTATTACCTATTTTAAAGTGCACTATATAATATTTTTTAAGCCATAATTATTCTTCTAAAACAACTAATTTTATCATGAAAAAACTAATTTAGTTCATTTCTGGGTTTATTCAATGATTTTTCCAAAATAACTTTTCTTTTTAAAGTGAAAGTGTATTTCTCTCAAAAATTCATCGATGATTTTATTAGAGTATTTTAGTCTCTTTCAACACATCTATTGAATTTTATGTCTTATTGAGTTTAATATATTACTTTTATTATATACAATATTTTATAAAATGGGTTATGATCAGTTTGACTATGGATGTGTTATCCTGATACTATTCACCATACTACTCAGAGTGGTTAGTGTTTATGTGTACAGATTGAAGAATGTTATTTCATATGTTCATGTTTTTATAGACCCTTCATATGAGGAATGAATTGGACATAGAAAGTGATGGGTAGGGCCTGCTATATCCCCTAGATGAATCAGTAGGTATAATGAGACAAAACCAAATTGGGTTTTTCCTGAAGCCTCACCCTAGTATTTTTGAAACTCCTTGGCCGAGGCCTCAACGATATGTTTTAGTTGTCTGACATTATGAATTCCCTCATTATAAAAATATATATTGATAGTCCCTGTGATTTTTAGACTAGTAGAATATCCATGGTTATGTTTCATGGCATTATTTAATCAGATTTTATTCCTACCAAATTATGCTCAAGTATATTTTTAAAGGCATGGTTTTTTAGTTATTCATCATGCCTAGTGTTTATGTTTATATTTTCTTCCTTCATATTATTTACCCTTACTGAGCATCTAAGGTCACCCCTTTCACACGTTTTATTTTCCTTAGGTTGTCAAGAAGTATTCTAGGAATGAATTGCAAGGATAATCTAGGAGATTATGTGTGATTCAAAAGAAGTTGATACGTTGTATTTTCTTTCACATTGTAATTTCAAACTTATATATGTATCTTGTTTTCCAAATATACTAAAATATTCATTCATTCGGGATACAAATTCCTTGTTTATATTCCAATGTAATAAAATAAGGCACCAGCTTTAGACAACTAAGGTTGGGTATTTACAGTTGGCATTATAGGAAGTTTAATAGAAAACATGGAAACTAGATTTAGAAAACATATATTAGTGAACAAAACCCTATTATAGTCTTTAAGGATAAAAATACAAGAAAATCCTGGAATTTTTTTAAGGAATATATTATTTGGTTCTTTCTGGAAAATAAATCCATGTCTGGATTCTACAAGTAGACATGGTTCTGGCGCAAATGTACCTAGGAGTAACAACCCTGATAAGGAGTTTCGGGATTGACCCTGGGTATCTTGGTACATGAAAAAGGACCTTACTGCGCACTTGGTTTAACACTCCTGGGGGTAATGTTTAGGATAATTCCCATTTTCTTTACAAAACATTATAAAGGAATTAAATGTAAATTTTTCCTTAAAGAATCAATGTTTATGATTAATAGATTAGCTATGGATAGGATTTCAATTTATGCTATGTATTTTTCTATGTTGAGATTATACATTATGTTTCAATCCCTAATGTAGCGTATTTCATAATTTAGAAATGACACCAAGTGGAAGGAATGGAAACTGCATGAATGTACGTATCCGATTTAGGGATTTCCCTTCGATGCAAGATAATGATACTGGATCTAGTTCTGCGATTGGTATTGATAAACTTATAACTATAATGGGATAGTTGGATTATGTTATAAACTATAAACTTACCCGTATGGTGCATCTAGATCTACAATGTGGAGGATATATGTTAGAACTATTTATATGAAAATAGACTCCATCATTCAATGAGACTACAAACTCATTCGTAGCGAAGTAGTGGATAAGTTATTTACAGAAGATATTTCTTGCTTTGGGATGTAATAAAAGAGAGAAGGTTGTCATGGTAGGTTATAATCTATTGGTAGATGCAGATCAATGGTGGTCCTTAATTCAAAACCCAAAGGAGGAGGAAGAAATAGAAGAAATTAAATGGAGGGATTTTATGGAAATATTCTTAGAAAAATACTTTCCATATGAATAGTGAGCAGATATGGAAAGGCAGTTTCTCAATCTGAGGAAAAAAATAATGAGAATGTTGCAAAGTATGAGGCTAACTTCACAAGATTAGCAAGGCATGACACAAACTACACACACAATACAAGGAGCATGATTGATCGATTCTTTGATGGTTTAATGCCATTACTCTAAAGGTAAATACTCTCCCAAAGATTCTCATCATACGAAGATATATCCTCATGTTCTATCAATACAGAGAAAGAATTATCTAAGTTTTGTGACTTTAAGGAAAAACAAGATAATAAGAGGGTGTAGGAGGAAATAATGGATAAAGGGAAGAATAAAATGGGGAGTTTTCCAACATGTGATACTTTTGGAAGGAAACACCCCGGATCCTTATTAAAAGGAAAAGGAGTCTATTACATGTGTGGAGAAAAGGGACACCAATATCATGATTGCAAGGGAAATAAAGAGTCTTCTGATTTTCAATGATACTATTGCATTGATATGGGATATTATGCAAATGATTGTCCTATGTATCAAAGAAAATTTCTCTAGAAAAGGAAAAGGGGGAAATGCCAAGCTTATGTGGTCACAACTACTAAGGTTGAAGTTCTTACTGATGTGGAGGTAGGTACATGAATCATTTCCTAAAGCTCAGACAATGATTTATTTGATTCTGGATCATTATATTATTTTATATCTTCCCATTTTTTCAAGAAAATTAAACATTTTTAATTTGATTTAATAAGGGAGGTGTTAGTCAAAACTCCTATGGGAAGTATCATTAGAACAAATATTGGTCAGTCAATCCCCTTTATAACACATAAATACAGTTTAGTTGTTGACCTTACCAAAATACCCATGATTGACTTTGATATAATTATCAGTATGAATTGGAATTTCAAATTATGATAAGAAAATCAATTTTAAGAATAAGGAGGTCACAATTTTTTGAGAATGGTGTAGAATCCATTATCTTTATAGAAGAAACCTCACCATATGATTCTCATACAGATCCACCCCCAGTAGCTCAAGTGAATTAAATTATTAGGGAGGAAGAGAATGAAATATCTATGGGTGATGAAAGGAATGTTCAAATAGAGGACGTACCTATTGTGAAAAAATATGTTGATGTGTTTCTAGAGGATTTACTTGGACATCCTACAAAGCAGTAAGTTGAGTTCTCTATTGATTTAATTACTAGTTTAAGACCTATATCAAAGACTCCTTATAGAATGACCACTATATAAATAGTAAAAATTAAGAAACAACTAGAAGAATTGAGTGATAAAGTTTTTATTCACCCTATTGTGTCTCCATAGGGATCCCTCATTCTTTTCATTAAGAAAAAAGATGGATCTATGGGATTGTGCATTGACTATATAGAGATCAATGCTATAACAATAAAGAATAGGTATACCCTACCTCACATTGATTATTTATTTGATCAACTTCATGGAGCCCAATATTTTTCAAAGATTGAACTTTGATCTTGAAATCATCAGTTGCGTGTGAGAAAGGAAGATATTACAAAGATAGAATTTTGAACCAGGTATGGTCATTAAGAGTTTACAATAATGCCTTTTGGACTGACTAATGAACACTATGTTTTCATGGATATACTAAATATGGTTTTCAAGAATATATTGATGACTTTGTTAAGGTATTTATTGATTATATCTTGGTATACTCTAAAATGTGTGAAGATCATGAAAATCCGTTGTGCATTATTCTGAAGACTCTTAGAAGAAATTAATTATATGGAAAATTTAGAAAGTATGAATTTTAGCATCAATAAATTTCTTTTATTAGCCATTTTGTCTATAAGGATGGAATATCCTTTTATCTTATAAATAAAAAGGTTATTTAGGAATGGACTACACCAACAAACATAATCGAGGTATGCAATTTTATTGGTTTAGTAGGTTATTATCGACATTTCGTTCAGAAATTTGCTCGATTAGCCAACCTGTTAACCAAGCTTACTCATAAAGGGGTTAAGTTTATATAAAAAAATAATGTGAGGAATTATTTGAAGAATTAAAGAGGAGATTAGTGTATGCTCTATTCCTAAATATATCATCAGGAAATGATGTGTTTGTGATCTATAATGATGCAATGAAGAAATAACTTGGATGTGTCCTTATATAGAATGATATAGTTATTTTCTATGCGTTAAGGTTGTTAAAAATTCATGAACAGAACTATCCAACTCATGATCTTGAGTTAACAGCTATAATATTTTCTCTAAAGATATAGAGACACTATCTCTATGGTGAAATATGTGGGATATATATGAATCATAAGAGCTTGAAATATATTTTCACATATAAAGAACTCAACATGAGGCAAAGGCAATGGATCGAGCTACTCAAGGATTAAGATTTCTCCATACAATACCACCTAGGAAATGGAAATAAGGTAGCTGATGCATTGACCAGGAAAGAATATGGAGTCTTAAACAAAAGAATAATTAGTAAGGATCCAATGTACATTGATCTATTGAGGGTGGATATGGAAATTATTAAAGAAAGTTAAACATCACTACTTTTTTCAATTAGATTCCCAACCATCTTTATTGGAAATAATTAAAATTTCTCAATCCTATGATGAGAATATTCCAAAGAAAATTAAAGTTGATAATGATGGGAAGTCAGTAGAAATTGTGATTGAGGATGGAATTATGAAATTTGGGAAGAGGCTCTATATTCCCTCTATACACGAGTTGAAAAGGGAGTTATTGGATGACTCCCATAGATAGAATTTTTGTATACACCCTATTATCACTAAAATTTATTGAGATTTTAGAGAACATTTTTGTTTGGAAAAAAAGAAGTGAGAAATTTCTGATTATGTATCAAGATGTTTAGTCAGTCAACAAGTGAAGGCCGAACGACAATTTCCTAGAGGAATCATGCAACCTCTACCAATTCCTATATGAAAATTGGATGACATCACCATGGAGTTTTTCATTAAATTACCTAAAATTCCAAGAAATAATGATGCAATATTAGTAATTGTGGATTGACTTATCAAAATCTACACATTTCTTTCCTATAAGAGAGGATTTACCACTAGAGAACCTTGCACGACTCTATATCAATGAAGTTGTAAAACCCTATGGAGAACCTATCTCAGTTGTGTCTCATGGTGATCCATGATTTACATAAAAATTTTGGAAATGTATTTAGAAATATTTGGATACTGGGATTCTTTGAGTACTTCTTATCACCCACAAACCGACAGGCAATCAGAAAGGATGATACAAACATTAGAAGAAATGTTGAGATCATAATCACTTGATTTTCAAGGTATGTGGGATCAATGTTTACCTTTGGTGGATTTTTACTACCATAATAGTTTCCATTAAAGTATTCAAATGGAACCATATAAATCATTGTATTGAAATAGATGTCACACACCAATGTTTTGGGATGAAATTGGTGAAAGAAAGATTGTAGGCCCATAGCTTGTAGAGGAAACAACATCAAAGGTAAAGACTATTCAAACCCATATCAAAGTATATCAAAGTAGGAAAAAGTTCTTTGCAGATAATCACAGGAACGATTTTGAATTTCAAGTGGGAGATCATGTTTTCTTGAAAGTATCTCTATTGAAGTGTGTTATAAGATTTGGGAAGAAATGAAACTGATCCTTAGATACATTGTCCCTTTTGAAATTATAAAGAGAATTGGAGCTGTGGCTTATCATTTGGAAATGTCGCCTAGCCTGTCTAAATTACACAATGTGTTCCATGTCTCATTGTTGAGAATGTATATGACAGACCTAATGCATGTCCTATATTCTGAAATTATAGAATTGGAACCCAAGTTATCTTACTATAAAGATCTAGTCTAGATTTTGGACACTAAGGAATAGGTGTTGAGGAATCAAACTAAATGACTGGTAAAAGTGTTTTGAAAAATCATAAAATTGAAGAAGCAACATGAGATAATGAGGAGCTTATGATTAATAACTACCCAAATATTTTTATGAGGTAACATTCTGGAATTTCAAGGATAAAATTTTTATAAGGGAGAGAATATAACACCCTAAGGATTTTCAAATAAATTTAATATTGAATGCATGAAACACCAAGTCTATACAAAACACCACTTTGTTACAACCTATCTAGTGAGCATAGTTTTTCCACCTCTATGTTTTGAATTTTGAAAAAACTCACATACATGGTTGCATTCGGTAAGACATTTAGAGTATAATAGGATCAACTTACATTTATTAGTGAATAGTAACTTGACCCTTATGAATAGAAATATTTCCTTATAAATAGTAATATAAAACTTATGAATAGTAACCACACCCATGAAAGTATGAATAAAATTTAGGCACCTTATAAATGAAATTGAATATTTTATAAATTAATAATTAAGTGCTGGTATTTTTGTGAGTAATAAAAATTTAATTACAATTTTAAATTAATAAATTGATTTAAAATAAAATTAATTTTCATAAAATTCATTCCTAAATAAATATTTCGTTTTCCTATGATTTGAGGATAATTTAATAAGACCTCAGTTAAATTTTTAGGGTATTATAAAATCAATTATAATTTTAAAAACTATATTTTTCAAGTAAATGATGTTTTTAATTAAAAATTAAATTTCACATATTTATAAAATTATTTTTATAAAATGGAGTCAATATTCGAATTCTATACATTGAGAAATATTTTGCGTTAATTTTTGGGATTTTTTTTAAAATACTGGAATTTTTGGTGAATAGTAAAATACAATAATTTATAATAAATGTTAAATACCTGATTTATTGAGTCATAAGTGAGATAAGGATGATGCAATCACACTTGGTTTGAACTAAAATGCACTAATTATTGTTTTTCTTTACAATAATCAACAATATTTCTTTTATTTAGAAAAATAATAAAATAAAGAAAAAAATATTCCAAAAACACTCGTCACCTCCACTATAAAAACCACCCATCACTCCCAATTTTATTCACTTTTCTCAAGACTTTTTACTTTTATAAATTCTACTAAAATATCCTCCCAATCTCCTCCCCACATCTATCAGCCCTTTGTCTCTTCAAAAGACCAAATCCTCTCCCCTAAAGAGGCTCTCAAAGAAGATAAATTCAAGAGGTAAATTCCTATTTTCATTTCTTTTGTTTTTTTTCAAGTTCCTTTATTTCATTTTCTTTCCTCAAATAATTTCCTAAAAATGTTATGATAACTCCAATACCTTACATATAGAATAATTTTGTTATGATAATGTAATAATTCATCATTATCTCTCATTTCCCCTCCTTTTATACTAGAAATGAAAACACCATCTGAGATGTGATAATTTATCACATTCAAGGACAATGAGTTTTCAAATTCTATTACCATACCCTATTATAGTCATGATACCATTTTTATAGTTGAACTAGATCATATAATATGATATATATCCTATGTAATTTTCCTAAATCATTTTGTACACATGATATTAATTTATAAAACAAAATGAGTTCGTGGTGATCAAAAAACCACCAAATTAATACAAGCGCTTATCATTAAAATTTTATATAACGATTCATCATCACCCAAAGTAACCAAATGAATTATATAATAATTTAAATTTATATATAAACATTAATTAAATATAACACCAATTATATAATTAAATTATCATTTTAAATTAACTTCCATATAAATGAACTTATCATGAAAACTAATGAAAGGAACACTCACAAACGATGATATTGAATCTCTTAACCCACAAAAATGACCATAAATGAACTTAATAAAATTATAATAAATAAAATAAATGCCTAATAGTTTCTGAATTAAGTTAATTATATGTATAATTTTATTTTCTAGGAACTTAATTTCAATATTGGAACATATTCATACATAAGGTAAGGGTTTTCCACCCGAACGTCAATTTTTTTTTCAGGTTAAACTTTGTATAATTTAATTCCAATTAAATTATTAATTATTCTTATGTAATCATAATAAATTCTCTGTGAGATTTCTATATATGTGTACCAATCATATTACATATTTATTTTATGGGAAGTTAAATGGTTTAAAAAAATATTTTCAATTCTTCTTGATAAACAAGCCCAATTAAAGAGAACTTCTCAAATTCTTACCTATTTTCAAGTGCACTATATAATCTATTTTATGAATTTTTTATAAAACCACTCATTTCATCAAAGAAAAACTAAATTAGTTAATTTTTGTTTTTATTCAAATATATTTCCAAAATAAATCTTCTTTTCAATGTAAAAGTGTATTTCTCTCAAAAATTCCTCGATGGTTTTATTAGAGTATTTTTGTCTATTTCAACACCTCTATTGAATTTTATGTATTATTGATGTTAGTATATTATGTTTATCATATACCATATTGTATAAAATTGTTTATGATCAGTTTTAATATGTATGTGCTATCTTGATACCATTCACCATACTACTCATAGTGGTTAGTGTTAATGTGTACAGATTGGGGAAAGTTATTTCATATGTTCATGTCGTTATATTATCTTTCATACGAGGAATGAATTGGACTTATCAAGTGATGGGAGGTGACCTCTCTAGGCCTTAGATTCATTGGTAGGTCTCATGAGACAAAATATAATTGGGTTTTGGGTGAGGCCTTATCCTAGTATTTTCAGACATCTCGGGGAGGCCTCGATGACATGTTTCAGTTATCCGGAATTATGCATTACCTCATTATAAAATTAGAGATTAATAGTCAATGTGATTATTAAAGTAGGATAATATCCATGGTTTATGTTTCATGGAGTTATTTAATATTATTTTATTCCTTCCATATTATTCTCAAGTATATTTTTAACAGCATGCATTTTTCGTTATTCATCATGCCTAGTGTTTATGTTTATATTTTCTTCCACTATATTATTTATCCTTACTAAGAATATGAGGTCACCCCTTTCACATGTTTTATTTTCCCCATGTTGTGAAGAATTAAATTATGAATTAATTGTAAAGATAATTTATGATATTATGTGTGATTTAAAAGAAGTTGATATGTTGTATTTCCTTGCAAGTTGTAATGTTGAACTTATGTATGTATCATGTTTTCCAAAGCTACCTACTATTAATTCCTTCCGGACAAGACTTCATTATTTCTATGAAATGTAATAAAATAAGGTACCAGATCTGGGTAACTGGAGTCAGGTATTTACAATAAGTATTTGATTAGATAAGGATTTAACTAGGTGAAAATACTTTGAAGAAAATGTCTGAATTATCTTAAAATAAATGGATGTTAAAATTAAGATAATAATAGAGAGAAATGATGGATTTAAAAGTCTTTAGAGAAATGAGTAAAAGGAGATATCACGAGGAAGAAAAAATGTAGATGACAGTCATTTTCATTTTATTTGGTTTGATGTAGTTCATATTTTTTCAATGTTTTTACATTCTAATATACCCATGGGTGGTATATACATTATATGGGGTATAGAATCCATTTTGGAAGATTTAAGAGCTTCAGGGATCCATTGAAGACCACCATGAATGCACATCTTGAATTTATGACTCAACACCACCTGATAGTCACCTAGTGCCACTGGGTAGCTGGTAAGAATCATGTAGATCTCCTCATCACTGTTACCTCCATGAGGTTGATTCTGAATACCATTGGATAGTTAGTGAGTTTCTTGTAGATCTAGTGTATATGTCCACTACCACTAACTAGATGGTGAAATTTTACCAGGTAGTTAGTGAGGTTCTAATAGCATTGAATCTTATTTTAGTGCCTAAAGTTTTCTAGTGTCACACTATAGGGATTCTAGTGATGAATGAATGGGAGGACACCTTGTGCACATCTCCATTAATTTTAAAGACATCATTTAGTCCAATTTCAACCTACCTTCATTCTCTAATATAAATGATAAAATATACTCAATCATAAATGTTTGAGCACTAAAAGATATTGGATCATTTAAATACACCTAAGAGAGTGAGGTAGAATAATCTCCCCTTTTTATGATATCATACAAATTTAATATATCAAAGAAAATTTAAAAAATTAATTTCAATATTTTCTAAATAAATTAAAATGATATGATAAAATCACATTCTAACACTCAAGAGATTAAAATAATTGGACAATTTAATGATATAGAGTAAAATAATAGGATTTTGAAGATAACAAACATAGTAAAATTTCAGAATAAATTCTACTTAAAAGAGATTTAAAATAATAAATAAAACTGTAAATCCATAATGTACCTTTAGTATATGATTTTAAGTTTCTATGAAAAAATAAATGTAATTAAAATAGTGAAAATCATGGAAAAATATAAATATCACAATGATACCATAAATATTTCCTATATTTATCCCAATTTTTAAATATAAAAAAACATATAAATAGGGTTTGAGAAAAAATAAATAATTTTTTTTCTTATCACGAATGTTCTTTTGAGATATATATAAATAGATTTTATGATTTTAGAAAAACCAAGAAGTTTTTTTATTTTCCAAAAATATTTTTTTAAAAAAAATAAATAAGTTGAAATTATATAAAAAATTTGAATGTTTTTATTTTAAAAGAGATATAGTTTCTTCTCACAATTGAAATAAAACCTGAAGTAAAAAACTTAAATAAGATAATTTTTTTATCAAATGGTGTATCCTCTAGGAATATTTATGATTTAATAAGAAAATATCCAGCTAAATTGATGCATAATAAATAGGGAGCCATAAAAAAATGAAATTCATGAGATAAAAAAATAATTTTTTTATATTAATAAAATATTTCTAATAAATTATTAAGGATTGTAAAAATATATTTTTAATCTAAATCATAATCCCCTGATTGTCAAAAATTGTGTGTATTATCGGGAAATTACTCCAGCATATGGTAAATATTGGACAAAAAATCCAACCAGACCTTTTCGAGGATAAACCTCTCGGTGAATTTGTGTCAGACCCACATCCACTTGTTTGTATCCACACAAGAATTTATTATATAGTAAGGTTACCATAAATTTAATTTAACAAAATTAATGGTTAGTAAGTTTGAGAATATTATTATTTTTGAAAAAAAAATCAATGAGATTACATTATTAGAAAAATTTATAACAACTCAAGATTGAAAAAGTTAATGAATGAGTGTCAGGAGTGTTCAATACCTAACTTGAGTTTAATAAAAGAAAAATATGTAAAGAAAGGGTCTTGGTAAATATATCGAAACATTGAAGATTGGTGATAATGAATCAATAAGGATATCAAATTTCTATAATTTATCACTCAAAAAGTGTTGTATTAAATAGTTTATCTTAGTGTGTGTGTGTGTTGAATATTATTTATAAAAACATAAATTAAAATTGTCTTGTCCAAATTAATTGGGTCGCAATTTTAATTTATCCCATAATCTAAGAGAGTGTCTTTTATCTAAATAATTTTGGAGCAACAACACCCAACAACAATTAATTATACTTCAGACATAGAAAGAGAAATATAATTTTGTTTCATACTACTCCAATAGATAAGGTATTTTTCAAGTTGGTTAAATGTCACACTTTTACTTTTAATATCTAGTTGGAATCCTTAGAATTTAGGGTTGGAAAAACATATATGTTAAAAAAAACCCTCTTTTGAAAAAAATAAACAATTATTTTTAGAAATATTTAAATATGAAATATTTTTTAGGATATTATGAATATGATTTTATTGGATTTTATTTAAAATGAGAATAAAGACGAACACTAGACAAGATGTTCAGTAGAGTTGTCATAATGTAATGAAGTCTCTCAATTATACCTCTATAATGAATATTGTCAACCGGTTTTCCCCCACCATCTAACATTGGCTGATATGAATTATACCAAGGCATATTAATTTCCATTAGATGATCCAATAAAAAATTATATAATATTTCATTGGTGTATTTTCTTTGACTTAGACAGATTTCATCTTTATCTAAAAAATTTTAAAATTAAGAAAAATTAAAAATTTCCCATAAAAATCATCTAAAATTATTTTATATTTAAATCAAAAAATTCATTTTGAAGATATTATTGAGTAGAACCAAAATTATTTTCATGTATTTAAATTTTTATCATTGGTAAATTATATAAATTGTTTTAAAAAATCAAATAAGACTTTCTAATTTTAAAATAATTTTGCAAAATTAATTCATTTAATCATTCATATAAATTATTAGGGCTTGTTTAAAATATTAAATAACATTAGTTAAAATAAAAAACTGATTTGGAAATTTTTATCTTTGAAACTGAGATTTTGTTTAATAAAAATTATTTTGGAATAAAAAAATTCAAAAAAAAAAACATTTAACATCCCATTGAAAATGTTTATAATTCAAATGATTAGTAAATGAAAATAAGATTCAAATTGATTAAATCCTAAAAATGGGTGAAAAAAACCCTCTATATTCAATTAAGTATTCTTGATTATATATTATTTCTATGAGTCTATATTTCTTATGAGTGATGTTTCCTTTCTCAACTAATTTATTTCTAAAATCCCATTTGTTAAAAATAATAGGATGATCATAAGTTATCTCAAAAAGTGTCCAAACATTATTATTTTAAAATTGGTTTAATTTATCTTTCATTTAAATTCCCCATATGTCATAATTACTAGAATCATCAATATTTGGGGGTTTTAGTTGTGAAACATAAGCATTATATTCAACCTCATTTAAAACTGACCTTCTAGTATGCGTACCAACTTGAAAATCACCAATAAAATTTTATAATGTACAATATTTAGACTTTACCTAATCCTTATATAAAGGGATATATAGTGGTGTTACAAAACATTAATTTCATTTGAATTATGTGGATTATTTAAGTTAAAATTTTCTAGGTCAACCTCAATGTCATCAAATTGGGGTTGATTTTTATGAAAATTCTCATAAAATTTGATGTGAATTGATTTTTCCAAGAACAATTTAATTTTATTTAAGACTCAATATTATTTAGTTGATTTAGAGTACCAAATAAAAATACCTCCATCATATTTTTGGTTAAACTATCATAGGTTTTATTTTTGTGTTGAGAATATATCATTTACATCTAAACACTTAAAAAAATCCAAATTTATGATTTTTTCCCAAATCTCATTGGGGGTATTTTTATGGAAAATATGATTTTTACCCTATGTATTATAATTTTCAACAAAATATTTTTTAATAAACTCTCCCTAATGATTACTCTACATTGATAAGATATTAGATTAATTTTTCATTTTACAAGTTTTTAGAATATATAACAAAGTCTTTACAATCTGAATTTTTATGAGACCAAAACTATACCCCTGAAAACATTGTATAATCATATATAATTATATAATTATAATATTTAACTCAAATAAATGCAACTTGGGTTTGTCCAAAATATCAATATGAATAATTTTTAGGGCCTTAGAGTTGGAAAATTTCTTTTAATATTTATTGGCCATTTTGTGTTGCTTAATGAGTTGAAGTATTTCAAAAAAAAAATTTGTTTTTGAAATATAATTTAGGTAAATATCATACAAGATGATTCCAGTTAATTTTTATAAGTGTATGTTTGCTACAATGACAAATGAGCCTATTCCAATGCCATGACTCACTATATTGTTCAATTAAACATTTAAAATTTTATTTTTAAAAATATTTTAATTAAATAATATAAACATTTGTAAAAAAATATTTCAAAAATAAAAGTTTTCATTTGGAATAAAAAACATTAGAAAATTCATTTTTAAAAAGTGAAATTAAAACCATTATCACATAAGTGACTAATTCTTATAAAATTATTTTTTTAAACTTTAACATATAAAACATATTTAATAATATATATATTTTAAAAACCTATGGTACCTATACCAATAATCATACTTATTATTTTATCAAAAAAATAGTGATGTGGCATCTAATATTATTTTCAAGATGATTTAATTAGGAGTAGTTACCACACATATGTCTCAAGAACCCACTATCTAGGAACAATTTTTCTCCTAGGGTTTTTCACTTGAGTCAATTTTCCTAAAACAACAAGTAAGAAACTATATATTTGGGTACTATAAATTTGGCTCAAATTATGTTATCAAAAAGGGATTTTGGGATCCATGCTTGTTTTGTATATGATTTTATATAAGAAAGTCTAAAAAAGTGTTAGGGGATAGATGAATAGACTTTGGAATACCATAATGTGCATATTCATTGTTACATTCATAAATAAGATACTCATTTCTTCTATAATAATTTCAAAATTTACCATATGTGAACCATTTTACAAAAATTTTATTATGTGTTTTGGTGATTTCTTTATTTGAAAACCAAAAACTGAAACTATTTTCTATATTTCATTATAAATTAATAATTTTATTTATATTTCGTTTACCAAATGTGAATTCTGTAGGATAACTCTTGATATATTTAATAGTCGATTCAAGTTTCTCAACATTAGGATGTTATTATTATTTCAATTTTAAATGTCCATTTTCTTTATAAAGATTATTCTTTTAAAAAACAACTATATTATAATAATTTTTGGGTTCTTTATATTTTTTGGTAAGATCACAAAATACATTCACTATTTATTTTTAATCTAATTGGATATAAATGAAATAAAAAGGTGAGATATTTAAAAGTAGAAGTAAAAGGGGAATTAACTTCATAAAATACTTCATTTTCTCCTATGATACATTTAAAACTTCTCCAAATAGAGTTATACGAGGAGAAGGATTAATCATTTACACTCCAGGTAAAATCTTTGAGGCATTTCTCACTTTTTTTATTTTTCTTTTGGATCAAGGTGAAATCTAGCTTGACATCTCCCTCTTTTTTATGATAATAAGTTACCTCAATTTTTTTTTGATTTTCCATTTTATCATGGTGAAAGGATTTCTTCTTCTTTATGTAATTTTTACATTCTTTTGTAGATATTATATGTCTATTTGACTTATACAATTTTCAACATTGATTTCATTAAAAAAACCACCATCTTTAACTTAACTTCCTTGGATTATTTTTGGGTTTTTTTCTTCATAGTGATATCTTAGGCCCTATCAGATTCAATGAGTTCTTAAACCAACATTTTCATATTAGCGTTTACTTCTTGAATCATCATTAGCTTAACTCCCATGAACTGGAAAAACCCCAAATTATCTTTTTAATAAGATTATATATATAAATATCAACATTAAGAATTTTTTTTCATTGTTTATACAAGTAAAAAAAGTAAACATCCTAGAAGTGTATTTATAGGAATGTATACTAAAACATTCAAAATCATATCTATACATATCAAGTCCAGTATCCTTAACTTTTTCGATCCCTTCATGAATAAATTATATTAATATCAAAATTTAAAGTAAAATCTTTTTACTTGAAGCATGAATATATTAATTTATATTTAAACCAAAATGATGATAATTTTTGGTTTTTTTTTAAATTAAGAAGAAGAAATATCATCGAGATTAAATTTTTATTCTGATTCTTTTGTGGGTGTGTAATAATTCATAACAATTTTCTAACAAATGACTAATAGATCCTAAAGTATTAGAAATGAAAATTTCCTAATAACAATAGTAGGATCTATCAAGGAAAATAGAATTAACCATTGAGTGTCCTTTGAGATAAACTTGGGTTTTAGTGGTCTATTACATTTTTAAATGATCTTTTCTTGAAATCGAATACGATTTTAAAATAACATATTAATATCTCAATAAGAGACTTTACATCAGTTATCTTAATGGATTATGGATTTTTGAATATATAGATTTTTACATTATTAATATCTATAAAACCCAAAATAGAGAAAAAAACCTTGTTTTTAGTAGTATAAAAGATACCCATAACAAGAACATTGGTTTTAATAGGTTTCCATGAACCTATAGAGAATGATCCATTAGTTTTAGTGGTTTACCATGAACCCAAAGAGTGAGAAAAAATGATATTAGTTTACGAGAATATACATTGAATAAAAACACTAAATTTTATTAATTTAGAGAGAATTTGAAATTTTGATAATAAAATAGATAAAATATGGAAATAAAAGTATTTTGAGAAAGGAGCACAATGAGATCTCTAGAGGAATAAAAAAGTTACCCATGATCATTTTCATTTACTTTAGATCGATATAGTTTACCATTGTTTAATATATTTACTTTAAAATTCTCACATGGGTAGTATATATAGTCTTTGAGGTTCCATGGGTCAATATGTAAGAGTTAAGAGGTTAAGGGATCCATTAAATATGACTATAAATACATATCTTGACTTGTTGAATCATCACCACTGGCTAGCCATTTGATTCCATTGACTAGTTGTTAGGAATGATGTAAGTCTATTTGATGTTTCTTCCTCCACCATGTATCATTTAGATACCATTGGATATCCTGTGAGCTACCTGGAGATCCATTTTCTCTATCTAATACCTTTGGTCAGTCGATTACATTCCACTAGGTATCCAGTGTGGTTCTAGTATCATTAATGCATCCTTTAATGCCAATAGCTAGTCATTACCACCACACCAGCTAGTAAATAGTGATACATTGAGGGGAAAACACACATGGAATTATCCATTCATTTTAACCATTCATTTAATCATACATAAATTCTAAGATATACTTAATTGAAAATGTTAAAGAATTAATATATTCTTATGATCCTTAAAATACCCCAATGAAAATGATGTACAATATATTGTATATTTCCAATTTAATATTATACCTTATGGTTAAAAATACATATCACTATTCTATATTGTGTAACTTTTACACATCATGTACTTTACTAGTTTTCTAACACTTTCACATTATAGTGTGGCTGTTACACATCAAAGGGTATTCCTTTTACTTAAAAGTTGACACTTATGTATACAAGGTGACACATAGAAATTAATTTTCCATATGTAATCCTTTAAACATATTAATATTTGTATATCATACACCCTACAATCTAGAAATTCAAAACATTCACTCCAAAATATTCCACACCATGACAATCACTTGTCAAAGTATGGGATTCTTCATACTGCTAAAATTCTCCGCAAGATCCCCCTGACCCTGCTCCAAAACTTTCCAAAGCACCTAAAACATCTCTCAATCAATTTAAAAAGTCTAAAAACACATATTAGAGTAGTTAAAAATCTCAAAATTCTATTCCAAGTCAAAATTATCAAATTTTTCTCTTTATCAAGAACAAAAAATCAAAATTTATCTTATTTTACCAACCCTTAATGATGTCTTTCATTAAAAAAATCACTTTTTATGGATATAAAATTCATTATAATCATTTATAGAATTTCTACAATAAGAAAATAAGGTAAAGAGAGATTTTTGAGATGAGAAAACCAAGTGAAGCCATTTTAGAAGAATAAAATAGGATTAAATCTCCAAATTGAGGGGCACCAAAATGAACAAACTACCCTTTATGAAAAGGGTAGTAATACCAATTCACCAGAATTATAATGGGTCCCTAACAAAATATTAATTGACCAAAGAGGTCCTAATAATTATTCTTTAGCCTACAAAATTCTATTTATGATCTACGCACCCTATTCCATATCTATTGGACTCAAAGTGGTTTCCATTAATGTTTTTATAGCCTAATATAGTGAAACTTTTATTCATTAAATCACTTATCCATTCCAAGATTTTTCTAAACCCACTTTCACTCCAAAATTTAATTCAAAAGAAAAAAATAACACTAAATTTTAAATCTAAACCAATTTTTAAAATGCCTATGTTGTTAAAAAATACACATTATAATGTTTTTCTACATTAAGAAGCATCAATATACATCTCTAGTGAACAAATCCAACCATTGGTACCATATTTAAATTTATTACTCACCTCTTTCACATGAACAAGATTACATATAACAAACACCCATGGAATAGATTTCCCTATAAAATTCATCTTACTATGATCAATTATTTATACTGTATTCGGGATAAATAAATTTTTTCCTATAATTATAAAACATTGTAATAGAGAAAGTTAGATTTATTCAGACAAAATTTTAACAAATGGGATATATAAAATACATCCTTAAAAATTCTATACTTTATAGGTACTTCTAATTAACAAATATCAACAACAATCCTTTCACAGATCTCAAATGATACTATAAAATTCAAGGCCAATTTTAGGAAAAAAATTTCATAACTTTTATCCTATAATTCAATGATATAAACCCCACTATTTTTATAATTTTTGGGTATATACTTTATATCTAATTAGTTTTTATATTTTTTATTTTTATATATAAAAACAAAAAATTTAATTCATAATTTTTAACTAAAATTATTTATAATTCCCTTACCTTCAATGAAAATATTTTTAATATACATGTTATAAAATTTTAATTGATCATATAGGATGTTGACAACATAGTTGTGAAAATTCATAGTGGGCCTTGATTCACATCAGGGTATACAATAATACATTGGATTATGGATCCCTCCATGGTGGATGTGATTCATTTTTCAGTGGATCATGACTTTATTCAATGAGGACTGTGACCTTTAGAGTATTTTGATGAACCTATATCACTGTACACATCACAACCCCACACTACCATAATTCTATAATGATCTAGGGAAGATCTATGTATTTTAAAATATATATACATGATATAAACTCCATAACATTATAGAATGTGGAACAAAGGTCATTATGATGACCATGGTTTTATATAGATTAAATGTACAAGATCATGGTGATAAAGGAACCCTAAATGGAACTAGCTAACCAAAGTGTGTAATGGTTAAACAAACCATCAACATAGAATGTGATCACTCTAAGAGGAATATATGGGATTGTGGGAATATTTATGGGTTGCTAAAGTCTAATTTATAAGGATTGATTTGCCACCACATAGAGTCATCACCCAAACCACCGACATCCTCATTATATAATCATACTAAAAGGGTTCATGTGATGCCTAACAATAGTGTCCAAAAAAATATTATATTGTGTTTCCTTTTTGGATAGGATTCTGAATGTATAGAAGGAGGATATCATGGTAGAGATATGGGAAGATTACCTATATGGTTCACTATAATAAGAAATACCAGTTTATTTCATTATGATTATTCGTTCTATAATTTGTTATGTTATATTTATTCAAAATTGTGTGGAGTGATTTTTCATTTATTATTGAGTGATTTTTCTTTTTTTATATTGTTATTATATGATCTCCTTCTATCGTGATAGTGCATATATAAAGGAATGTTCTTTTATGAGAGTGGAGGGATTCTAAATCACTACATTTGAGGAGATCAAGCATCATTGTTAATATTTAAAATACTCAATTGAGGGTTGAATGAGGATTCTAAGGTAATATATGGAATTAAAACACCAGTAAATTTTCAATAGATTAATACTATTACATTATAATGAGATCATGAATTGAAATTATAGTGTTTTTTTTAAATTTAAAATAACAAGATGTAAAGAAGTATTTGATTATAGATCTATACACTAAATACATATAGACTATGAAAAAACCATGTATATTAAATGAAGGATTAATTAATAGGATAATAAAAGTGTAATGAGTTATATAAAACTTTTTATTTCATTTCATCTTTTTTGAAGTATTTATCGAATTGACCCCCACTATTTTTAGGATTTCATTCTCCTAAAAACATAAAAACCTAAAAAATTAGAGATCAAATAAAGTGATGTATATGTATCCTCTAAGATAAACTTTGGTAAATCCACTTTTAAAATTAATCAGAAAAAATTGAAGTGATGACCCTTTGATAAAGAACCTCTATCAAATTTACACCTTTTTTCAAGGAGTGTTTGTTACTTAGCTCAATGTGATATTCATTTACTATATTAGTCTATTTATAATTTATTTTATATAATAAAATATGTCCATATTGATATATTCAAATCTTGATACATACTATGCCTGTATTTACTACTCATAGGTGTATAAATATGTGTGTATGGAAGGAATATACAATGTCAGGAATAAAGAAAAGAAGTGAATGAAGAGAAAATTATCACAACCCTCAAAGAACAACAGACTTCAATTATTGATCATTAATTTAAAATTTCAAAATATATTTTTGAATAAAATAAAATCAAATAATAGAGGTTTGAGAATGAACCTGAGGATGTGAATATACAAGAATATATTCCAACTAAATTTAATTAAAACCTATGGGATCTAGAATAATTTTTCCCTATAATATTTTCAATTATAAATGTGGAGGAAAATATTAATGGATTCATACCAATGTATAACCCATAAATATTTGTTTAAAAAAAAAATATTTTTATTTTCCATATGAAGTATATTTAGGAGATAAACATGGGTTGAATTAATGTTGGTCACATTTACCACAATATAAAATACTATATGATCCTTTCATCATTTTTAATATATATTCAATAAATTTATTCTATATTTTTTTTATAAAGAAATAATTCTATAATGGATATTCTATTTTAAAGATGAAATAAAAGATAAACTGCATACTTTACCTAATTCATTCCCCCCAAAAAAATAAATTAGAGAAGAAAATCTTAAAAAGATAAAAATTAGGGAAATAGTTCAATATATTATTAATTTATTTTTATCTTTATTAAAAATTAATTAAAAAATAACCTTTTCTAAGATAATAATATTGAATCAGATGAATATGGGATTTCGTTAAAAAGTGTATGTAAAGAATAAAAAACTTCTAAATAAAAACTAGTGTTATTAAAATATTTACTTTTACTAATTAAGAAACAAAAGTATACTCCCCTATGGTATATTGAAATTTTTTGAGAAATGGTTATGTGAAGAAGAGATGATTGAGTCTCCTAAATTTTTTCCATTCTATTAAATTACTACAAGTGTGATAAGGTGTATAAAAAAGTAGTAGAGATAGTATGTTACATAATGCATGAGGACATTAATTTGAAGAATAGGTTTGGAAGAGATTGATTGATGATACAGTGTGCATGGATGTACATATAAATATTGAAAATATTGTGGTTTATGATAATAAAACAATATCCACATTTTAATTTTAATTTATATTTACACTTTTTAGTTGTATACAAGAAACATAAATATAACTCTTGTAGGGATGTTACCACATGTTTTTAATTTACTACCATTATTCTAATTTTTATTTTTCTTATTTTAGTTTAAAAATATTATATTTTTTTCCTTTTTAGGTGTTAATGGGTAGAAGAAGATAAACAATACATTAAAAATAATTTGAATAACATTGTTTATTCTATTATAAGTCATGTTGTATCCTCTTATACTTAACATTATGAATTTTCCATAGAAATCTATGTTTATATACAATATCAATCATGAAATATATGAGTGGAATGTATAAAAGATAAATGTGGTGGGGAAATTAAACAACAGTATGTTATGTTTCTTTTGTTTAATTTTGATATGTTTTTAGTATGTCTTTATGATTACTTGAAAACGTTATCCAATTTGAATTATCATTTATTTTTTTACGAAAAACTTCTTTATTTGAACATTTGACGATTTAAATGATTATTGATATGTTTTTTATTCTCAAGTTATCAATTTTACCATTCGATTAATTTTTATTAACATTGAAAACTCAAGTTCATAGGTACTGTCCAATATGAATCTTACTAGCATAAGGGGTTTCAATACATTTTTGAAAAAATCTTGCATTTATCATTTTACTGATATTCTTAATTCATTCTATGAAATATAAATCATTCTATAATTACATTTCAATACTATTAAAATTCATCGATTTGTATTAATATGATTGATTAATTGTTTAAAATCCCCTAAAAACGATTTCAGAGTACCTTTATGGCTTAACCTCCTCTAATCCATTCTTATCCATGGAGTTACTAAGAGTTTAGGATAAATTTATGTAGAATTACCCCTATATATGAATTTATTATGTAATTTTTATGAATATGATTCAATATAATTTTTGAGGTTGGATTTTAATAGATTATTTTAGGAAGAAATCAATTTTTGGGAAAATATTAAAGAATTAGTTCATTTGGTAATCAGAAGAAGAGTTTTATAAGTTAAAATCTCATTATAATGGACTATTTTCCATCAAAATTTCTAAAAAAGAAAAGATAAATATTATCTAAAAAATTAATGATTTTTTTTCAAAAAAATATTTATAAATATATTAGTATGAATTTATCATTGATAATTTTAAATAAATTCTCACAATGGGTTAAAAGGGTCACTTCATGCACAAAAAGAGTTTAGATTTCACAAAGGCATGATTAGTGAAATAATGATAGACTAGTTTTGTTGAAGTATTTTACAAAAAGATGGAAAACTAAATAGGTGATTTTATTTGAACAATGAAAAAACAAGGATTCCAATTAAAGAAAATAATGAATATGGGTCAATCCTATGTTTTTTAGGGAAATATTTGTTTCATTTTTTATTGATTTTTTTGCTTCATTATTTCATGATGTATCCATTCAATGAGATAATAACATAACTCATCATTCACTAATTTAATACCTATACAATTATAATTATAATAAAATAAACATTTAGAATATCATTTTTTTGATCACTCCATGATACAAGATCATATTATCACTCAAAATATACAGTTTTTAGATTGAGTAAACACAAAGAAGAAAATAATTCACTAATTAGATAATTAAATTGGTAGAATAACATCCCATACAATAGATTAAATTACATTAATTACATCCATAATAGTTTCACACCTATATTGATACAAATTTCTCAATGAAGGATTCTTGTTGACTCATCAAAGCAGGATTTAAGTAGAGAGAATAATCATATAAAAACCACTCTATCATTGTGTAAAGAATTTCACTCCTTTTTGTGTATAGATATTTAGATCTTGATATAAGGGTATAATTGTTCTATAAATAATAAAAACAATAAATAATAATGAAAAATTTTATTTAGAGAACTAGAGTGGGTTTTTATATATTACAAATGAAGAATGCACATACAAAAACAAAATTTTAATATAACCATAAAATGAATAACATGTGAAAAATCCCCTAATTTCCTTCCCCAATTAAGCCTTAATTTAATATATAGAGATACTTTGGTCAACTAAATGGTAGTGAACTTTATCCAAGGAATTATAATAGATTAAAGGTTGGTAAAAAGTGGGTGGAGATTTAAATTACCCACATTTCCACGATTACAAGCATACTTTCTCTCTCCTATTTAATTTTCCTTAACATTCATAAATATGGAATAATCTATAGTATAAATAGATGTATTAAATTTACCATATTATTTATTCTACCAAATGAAAAATATTTAGGGTAATTATATTATCCCGGATTAAGTTATCCTAAAAACGGTTGGTTGACATTCTAGGCCTTGAAATGTGGAAATTTTTTTTATCTTAAACATTGGCCACCTAGATCACCTTTAAAACATCTAAATTAGAATAAAAAATATTTGAATTAAATTTTCATCATGATATTATCTATTCAAATTTAATATTTCAGTTCTTTTGGACTTTAATTGTGGTTTCCACGTCATCTTTAGTGCTTGGGTGTCTAGTTTTCTTTTCCATGAAATTTCAAAATTTATGGCTGAAAATTTCAATCTTCTATTGTCATTATTCCACTAATCAAAAAGGGAAAAATCATCCCCATGTTATTAATCAATTTATCCTTAAATTTAAAAGTAAAAAAATTATAAGATACTTTTTATAAGGTTTTACAAAATTTGAAAATAATTAAATTATTCTAAATAATAATTATTAACATGATAAAAATAATAAAGTCTAAATTTATTGATTTTATAACATTTTGAATTTATAAAAAATTTATAAAATGAATACTCATAAAAAATAAATTGATATTATCCACTTTTAGTGGCTAATATCACATCTTCCCCCCAAACATGAGTATTTATTGTCCTTAGAATATTACTAACTCAGAATGAAAAAAAATGCAATCCCCCACTCTAAAAACATTATAACGTACAATGTTTCCATTTAAGAATATATTTACAACAATCATAAATCCCATAAAAATAAATTAAAACTAGTAAAGTAAACAAGTATACCCCAATACCAATCCCATTTATTTGTTCCATTTCACCACCACCATTTATCGAATTCTAATTAAGTAAAAGGATATATTTTTCTTATAAAAAACATGGGGGGTTTAGTTTTATTGAAGTGGGGAAAAAATGAATTTCTAGATGAGAATCTCATTTTTACCATAGGATGAGTATCAAATTTCATTATTTTTCATAGTTTTTTTCTTTTATTTTTTCAAATTTTTCATGGTTGTTTCAATTGTATTCAATCAATCCAACCCTTATATCAAGAATTTGATGATTACGCCCATTCATGATGAAATTAAGTCACCAAGTGAATCACTTTATCTGGAGAATAATATAGAGTTAACTTAATATTAAAATCCAAATACCATAAATATGTATATAAATCCTAACATTGGTCCAAAAAACCATGGAATAATTATGCCAAATAACTGGAATCCACCAATTAAGTTAATTTATTGCTCTATGCACATATTTTCTTGTTTTTTATAATTTTTTATTTTCTTAATACTAAAATTAAATAAAAACAAACCATAATACCAATGTTATGAATGTAAGGAATCCAAGAACTGAATGTTAAACCCCAAAATTCAATGGATATAAATTAAGAATTTTTTATCAAATGGATTAAAATTTAGATTGTGAAAAATTATTTCATACAACAACTCTTAATAAAATTTATAATCATGAACATAAACATTCTTAAATATTAGAATAACAGAACAATTTATTTATATTTTTTTAATGTTTTAAAAGTACATTATCACATGCAAGGATAATGATATTAAATTTTATACTGTATTTTTTCAACAAAGAATCTTAGATTTTTCACCCAAAACCTAAAATGACAATGTCTTTGGTGATGAAAAAATAAAAAACCATAACGGTGTTATAGGTAGGGGATATAAGTTTAATAATTAATATTTAAAGATATCATGGACCAATATTATCTGATAGTTTGAAGATGAATCCTTAGAAGCAACCAATTGATCATTCAAGCCCCATGTTACTCATAAACTCATAACATATAATTTAATATTGGATTTTAACTTAGGAAATAATGTGGTATAATTAAAAATACTATAACTTATTCTGCTTTGGAATATCACACACAAATAGAATTAGATAACCATTGAAACACTGTGATCTTCTTAATATATAAAAATAAAAAATAAAATAAGTATTATACAAAATTTTTTGATTTTATTTTCAATATATCATGAAATAAAATAATATCAGAAGACAAAATTTAAAAATAAGCCAGGTTGCCTCTTGAAAAGAGCTTATATTAATTTAATTTAACTAACATGCACCCCCACATAGAAAATGTTTTATCCTTCATAAATTGTCACATTGAACTCTACTTCATTTTCATATTTATAAAGTAATTTTATGAGTGGATTTAACTTATGATCATTTAACATATAGGTATTAACACTAGCTATATCCAAAAAATAAAATACCCCATGGGGTTATATATGATGTACAATGTATAGATTTTATCACTTTGACCTCATCTTACCTAAGTGTAAATGGAGTTCGGATTTATAAAAGAACACATATATTCTGAGTTCAAAATTTTCAACATTAGGATTATTGTATCGGTAGGCTTCATATCTATATTTTTTTTATCATATATTTTTCATAAACATAAATCACATGTTCCTTGAGTTCATTAAGATCCAATTTATTCTTTTTTCTAGCTTAGGGACGGTGAACATTAATATTTTTTATGCCTGAAATTATTTTTTCTCCATTTCAACCTGAAAATAGAATAATTTTTAAAAAATAACATGTTATAATTAAATTCATATGATTTTTCTAGATGTATATGGATACCCCCAAAAGGAATAAAATAGATTCATTGGCCAATATTTCTAGAGATATTTATAGGGTTTCCTAGAATTTTTTGTATTTTCAAATTCTCAAATATTACATGATAATTAGTTCGAGTATGGTAGGCCATGGAAACTTTGGATTTGAACCTATAGATAAAAAAGAGTTTCTTGAAGGAGATATTAAATAAATGCATTCTATGGTCACTAATAATATCCCTAGAAATTTCAAATCTATAAAATATAGTTTAATTGATGAATTTAATCACAACTTGGTGCATGTTAGACTTAATGGGGATTAAATAAACTAATTTAGAGACAAAATCCATAACTTGAAGAATATAGAGATATTACCAAGAATTTGGAAATGATACCATAAAATAATTCCACCAAAATAATAAATTTCAATATTAAAAATGGGATTAAGGGGTATTTGGTTCTCTTTAGTTATGGATCTAAGTAATTTACACTGATGACATGCTTGCAAAATTTTATAATAATCCCAAATAAGGGTTAGAAAATATAAATCAAATTATAAAATTTTTTTAGTTGTTTTATTCATAAAGAAGTTTCATTTACAAGTCTCTCCATGGAAAAAATTCATAACAACCTCTTTCTTGGCCACTAAGACACATCACTAATTGACCTTATTATGAAAAAAATGTAGGGGTAGGAATCTTTTAACACATAGTGTTTTGCATCAAAATTGAATTTCTTTCTATAATTAGTTCCTTGGAATTTTGGAATGATTATAACTTCCATGTAGTTTAATATATTTTCATACCATGATAACTAAATCATAGAATAAAGATATTCATCAAGAAATAATTTGGTCGTAGAAATTTGGTATGATTGTTTTTGAATTCTAACCTGTAAAAGTGGCAAGCTACCAAATTTTTAACACCCTTTTTCATTATGTAAAATTATTATTGGAGAAGGAACCAGCTGATCAATATATCCTTAAAAAATAGTTTTCTAAAAGGGTATTCAAATTTTTAATGATCAGTAAAAATATTGATAAGCAGACCTAAGTGATAAGATATATGATTCTATATAAAAAATATAATACCAATAATTTTTTTCAGTTTTATTGTAAATAATATTTTACTTCATTAAATTATTTCCTTCCATATTCAATGATAAATAGATTTTTCTCATATTTTTTCTAAGATATATCATAAAATAATTTCACTCACATCACACATTATTTCAAATATAAATTCCCAATTAGAAGCATGCATAAAGGGCAGAGAGAAAAGATATGAGTTTATACTCAGGAAGGATTCCTCATAGATTTTTTATCTAAACATAAGGAATATAATTTACATGAAAATTGAAAAGAGTTCAGGCGATAGTATTAAGTTTCCTAATAAACCATATATAGAAACTAGTATTTCATAAGTTAGAGTGAACATTTATAGTTTCTTAGAGAGTAAAAGCGGTGTATGATATCTACCTTTTCATTATCAACCATGATCCCTTTATCAAAGGTAAAATTCATGGGGAATAATCCTCTATTTACCATAAAATTTAATTTTACACAAATTAGTGAATGGTTTTCATCCCCACATCTAGATATAACCCTCTCCACATTTTCAAACTTCTCTCATTTGTTCCCAAAAAATTGATAAGTTCTTTACAATGGATTCTAGTCACTCCCATTCTATATAATAGAAATTAATGACCATGAATTGTAGGAAATTATAAATGGTATTTCCCATTATGAAGTGAAAATGATTAAATATAAAGGTTCCATATAAATGATTTAGGGGTTTTTTTACTGGGAATTATATGGAAACCTCAATATTACGGTACTCGAGTTGACATCTTGGAACCATTTGAGTTAGTTACCTATTATTCAATCAAGGGCATGATCAATGAAAGGTAAGGGAAATGTATCTTTCTTAAATATTTTTTATTTTCCTATAATGTATATAAACTCCCCATAAAATTCTCACCCTTTTAGGGAGGATGTCACCATCGTCATTAGTTATAATATTAATTCCAACCTTCTTATGATCCAATTTAATTGGACTTACTCACTCACTCTCGACAATGGGGTATATAATATCAGCTTTCAAAAAAAACAAGGATTTATTTTTATAACACTTTGGTTTTTTAGAATTGAATTTTTATTGGATTTTTTATTGGTTTTAGAATATATTTTTAGAATAATTATATGATATCTTACATGTTTTAAAATCAAAATAATATCATAAAAGGTTTATAAAATTTCTTTATTGTGCATAATTCAGATATCAAGGAGAATTATATCTTAGTTGTATTCATGGTAAGAATTGATAACAAAAAGAAATATTTGCTTATCTCCTAAGAATTAATACTTAAGTGAGGACACTGGTACCTTCATTACAATATTGGTTTGGTCTAAATTACACGAGATATATTGCATGTAGGAATCAGAGTAATTTGATTACTTAAAAACAAATGGTTTACCCACCATAATTTTTAGATAAATTATTTGAATGGGTATACACTAAAATTTCATGATTTATTTTAATGTTTAATTTATCGGTGATCCCAAAAAATTATTATAATAGTTATATGAAAAATATTCAAGATGAGGAGATATTTTCCCTCCTTTAAACAAAGGAAACTGATCACCTTTTGACATAAACATCCTCTGAAAATTCCTTTATTTCTATAAAATTCACTTTAGACACTGCCCATCCAATTAAAATATTAAACCACGTCATCATTGAAGATATAAAAGTCTTGAAAATACATCATTACATGACTTTTAATATAAGTATCCAATAAATACAAACTAATGATAAAAAATATTAGTATCTTTGGAAAACTAGGTACCTAAAACATCAATATAAAACTCAAATAAAGCATATTTATTTTAATCTACATAATGATATCCTAAATACATTTTATATCCTAAAATAGCATAGGTTAACCTGGGGAATACACTAATACAAATAGTGATCTAAAAATCAGAGTATGAACATGATAATGAAGCACAACTTGTGACTCAAATTGCATAACACGATATCATAAAATATAAGACTCAATAATAATCACATGGGAGATTAAAATAAAGAAAACAAGTTTTTATAATAATTGAAAGATCAGAAAGTGGAATCAAGATAAAACATGACATAAGTATAAATCAAGGAAAGCTGCAAAGATAACATCACATGGTGGATAGAGTCACATCATGGATTAGATTTACTCCCCAATCCCAGACATACTATCTCATGAGACAAAAACATTTCCTAATAAATTAGAGCACTATTTGGGTGTACCCTTAATAATGATAAAATACTTATTTCTTCCATCACATTAAATCAGTAATAAAACATGAATATAAGAATTACCCATGGAAAAAATAGGTTTTATAATATTACCTTATATTATAATAAATTCATATTTCATATGGATTCAAAAAAAGAAGAATAATTTTTTTTTATATTAATATCTTAGACCATAATCGTAGGTGTAAATATATTTTGTTTATTTGGAAAGAAATATCATGAGAAAGGGTGGAGGATTGTGTAATGAAATGAACATTCAAAATAGTGTTTGATGGATTCCGTTAAAAACTTTTGGAAAACAATAATTATGGAATTATCATTGAAAACCAAAGGTGAAATGTAATGGTTATACATAAAATATTAATTTATTTAATCAAATCATTAATTGGAATAAATAATTTAAATGATCATTACATTAAAGGATGAAGGGATAGAAAAGTTCCCCTTTAAGATATTTCATTTTAAAGAAGGCATTTGAGAAATGAAATTAAATAATGTATAACCAAATAAAGGGAAGGGGGAAAATATAGTGGTATATGTAAGATATATATATATATATATATAATTTTGAATAATTATATAAAATAAAAGATAGATGGATAATCAGTTAGAGATAGAATGGTCATAACCCAAAGAAAATGGTGGTTAAGAGTGATCCCTTACCTTAGGTTCCAGAATCGTTCTACACATGAAATTAGAATCCTATATAATAAAATTATATTCATAATTAATAACATTTTACATATATATTTTATTTGATATAATTTTATTATATTCATTTGTAATCATTTCAATTAGATATAATGTTTAACTTTGCTGTTTTGATGGCATTTCTTTTATGGTTCCAAGGTTGGATCACTTGTGGATAATTATTCATGTTATTTTCAAATGGTTATAAAACTACAGAAGTAAAATGAAATGGTATTAATTTCATTTAATAATTTTAAATGGTCCCAACTGTTATTTTCTGTTCTTATGTTGATTTGATTCACTTTGTAAAAACATTATCATTATATGGTTATTACTGAACATCATAAACTATATTCATTTTATTTAATTAAATGATTATTAAAACATTAAATGGAATGAAATTAGTTATTATACACTAATAATAATCATATTTAAAAATAATATTTTTTTATAACTATCCTTGAAGGTGGTGAAGAAAAATTAAGTATGTTGTTCGTGGAGGTAGTGAACCAACCATGTTGTAAACTATGTTTTCATTTTAAAATATAAATAAGAGAGGGTAACAGATGGATATGAAAAAATAATTCTAAAAAATAATAATATTTAGTATACTTATTTAGTAATTCTATCAGGATGGATAACATAAGGTGATGGTATAATAAGTATAAAATTTTGAGTGGTTAGTTGAGAATTTTATCACTTCCTTTTGTAGTCTATTTATAGGATACCACTCAAAGATCCTTTAAATTGTATTTGGATGATACCAATAGAACTAGAACATGGAGAAGTTTATTAGGAAGGGAATTTGAAATAATTTTGGAGATCTAAAAGTCTTATAATCTATGTGGAGAACGAGTGGTGAGTGGTAGAATTTATAATAAATGAGAGGGGTATTTTGAAATATTTTATTCATCAGTTTATTGTGTTGGATAAGAAAAAAAATATTGATTATTTTGAATATATAAAGTAACTATATAATGTGAGTTTTTACTAGTGTGTTATTACAACATCCAAGACTAAAAAAATCACGAATTTAGCTTATAATGCTAAATAATGCAATTTATTGTTTTTCACTATTCACCTAAAATGTATCTATTTTATAAAAATTCCAAAAAATTACACAAATAAATATTCAAAATTAGATTAAAAAAATGAAATTCATTTTATGAAAATATATTTTAATTCAAAGAAATTTAATTTTAAAATAAAATCCTCTATTTGAAAAATACAAATTTTAGTATTATGATCAATTTTCAGACTATTTAAAATATCAATTAACGTATCATAAAATTATATTATCATTATAATAAATCATAATATATATTTTTAGACCCACAATTTGAAAGATAAATTTCTTTTAAATCATTATAATTTTTATAAAACTTAAAATAAAACATTTATATTTTTAAAAAATACAAACAATAAATTTATCAATTTTAAAAAATTTGTTTACATGTATCATGATATAAATATATCATATTCTCATTTTAAATGTTACATAAATATTGTTTTAAATTTACACAGGTGGCGTTAATATTATAATGGTCAGGTTATTATTTCTAACTGTCTGATTTTTACTTCAATAGTCATATTATTATTCCTTTGGTCCGATTACAATTACAATAGTTAGATTTTTAATGGTGATATGGGTTTCCTACCTTCAATAAATACATCATATTTTATTCATTATTTATTAAATTATATTTTATTTTAAATAAATATATATATATATATATATATACATTTTCATAATTAAATTCTCATTACTAATATTCTACAACATTTCAAAAGTGTTGTTCATGAGTGTTCTTTTTTTTTCTGGGGGATCAAGAATATCCAAATTTTCATATTACTATTATCTTATTTTAATTTTTTTGTATCATTGTAATAATTTCGACTCATAGAATCATTTTTATTATCTAAAAATTCTATTAAAATCAATTTAATAAAAAAATTATTTAATCATCTGGTGCTTGTGATTTATACTATAACACTAAATATGAATAATTATAAGGATTAAATTGATAAAATTTGGATTTGTTACCTTCTTCCAGCCTTATGAAATTTCACCCTCAAAATTTCATTTCAAATACTAATTTTAAAACATGTGAGGGTAATTCTATTTCATGGCTTCTTCTGGTTCTCATCTCACATACTTGTACTTATTGTTTCTCCATAGTACATTTACTAGGTGAGTTTTATTTTTGTGTAGAACATTATCTATGAATCCCAAGATCTTCTAATGGTACTCCTCTTAAGATAGATCATATTTTAGATATAGAAAATCTAAACCTAGTGCATATAAGGAATATGGTATGTAATTTTACAAGAGGGTTAACTGGAATATTTGATGTACTTAGGATAGGTTTTGTGGGAGTGTTAGCTAATATTCCATAACTATGATATGATCAAGAATCATAAAGTGGATAAGGTACCTATGACATAGAATAACCTTCTTCAATAATAGTTTGAATCACTTCAACTGAGATATATAGAAGGACAGTTTATCTCCATCCCTAAACTCTTGGTCTCATTGACTATAGTAAACACAGATCTTTTGTTGACTCTAAGAATTCCTGATGTGCTTCTAGTTATTCTTTTCCTTTTCTATAATTATATTGACCATTTTAGTTCTCAGTAGCTTTTGTTCTCAAAATTTATCCCAAAAATCAGATTTCCTACATTTTTACCGTAAAGTGATTCAGGTGGATCCATTTATATACTTGAGTTGAAAATCTTATTGTATGATAACTTGACTAGATGAATGTTTTGATTGAATCCTCCTTTAAATTCTATCAAGCATTCACTCATCATGTTTTAATTTGTATGGATAATTTTCTCAGACGAGACATCAGTTTGGGGGTGAGAAGTCGTACCAAAGTTTAATTGTGTTTCTATATCATGTTATAGAATTTCTCAGAACATAGATTAAACCTTGGATCTCAATCAAATACAATTGATAATGGTTTTCTATATAGCCTCACCACATCTCTAATGTATATCCTTACATATTGA
Source organism: Viscum album (assembly GCA_963277665.1). Taxonomy (NCBI): domain Eukaryota; kingdom Viridiplantae; phylum Streptophyta; class Magnoliopsida; order Santalales; family Viscaceae; genus Viscum; species Viscum album. The sequence continues at coordinate 165,780,344 of OY728149.1, forward strand.
TCAAGTGATAAGTCCTATCGAATTGTAATGAAAAGAATTATATTTGTAAGATAATTCACCGTAACTCATATATCATTATTTCCTCTAGATGTATTCAAAAGAAAAGTGGAAAAGGTTATGGTGATGTTTTTCTATTTACATTAAGTTATGGGTAATGGTTGCATCATCCACTTATACTTTTAATTTTCAAATATAAATTACTAACATGCCTAAAATTTTTATGTATATTTTATTATTATATTTTTTATATGGTCCCACCATTAGTTATCTTAGAGATCTTGAATATTTTAATACTCCTTGGGATGATGGAGATTGTTGAGCTATGTGCATAATTCAAAAAATCATTCTCTATCTCAAGATCTTATGGTGCATATAGTCATGAACAAAATCTTACAACACCTATTTCATTAACTTTGAACTGAGAGGATTTCCTTTTCCATATATCTTCTACCTTCATCTTTTTTTGAAATAACATCTTTGAGAATCATTTATTTTCTCCAAGATGGATGGTTGATAAATAATTTGATAAAGTAATGATATTGTTATTTCCATTATGATCCCTATGTCAATCCATTTAATGTGTAAGAATATTTGATTCTTCTTAATTATTATCATTGTCAAATTTGTCATATCCTTTCTACTTAGATCATCTGTCACATTATTTTCCTTCCCAAGATGGTAGAGGATTGTTAAGTAGTATTCCTTGATCAGCTCTAATTATATTTGATGTCACATATTATGCTTCTTCTATGTGAATGAATATTTTATACTATTATTATTCATATATATTTCACACTTATCCCTAAAAAGATAGTTCTTTAAAATAATTAATGTGATGATCTCCAAAAATAATTACAAGTCATGAATTGCAGAATTTTTATCACGAACTTTGAACTTCCTTGAGGCTATGCTATCACTTTAATATTCTATATTAGTACAAATCCCAAGTGTTTAAGTATTAATACATTATTAAAAAATTCAAACTGAATGTATGTAAAGTTATTGTATAGTATTGTAAAGATACAACACATAGATACACAATCAACACTATATAAAATAAATAGAATATTAGAAAAAAACCGACATCTTAAAAAAATATAGAATATTTAGTGGAATTTTAGTGAATAATATATTAAGGAACAAAGAGGTATTTATAATGTAGTTGGGGTTTGGATTAGTGGTAAGAACCCCTTAAATCTACATGAAAAATGGGGGTTTAAAACCCATGAGGCGTAGGTTATTGTAGCTGAACTGTAGCAGCGGTGGCACTGTAGCAACGACAGGCACTATAGCGGCGACATATTACTGTATCAACGGCAGGTACTGTGCAGTATTGTAGTAGTACTATTCACAGAATGGGATTTGGGCCAAAAAAATGGGTTTACGGGCCATGTAATGGGCTAAATGTCCACTAGGCATTCGTGCTATATAATGGGTCTCCCTCTATCCAGTTAAAAGAGGTCTTTTCTTTGCCTTCATAATAAATGAGGCTTCGACCCCAACTTTTAAAAAAAAGTGAAGAGGTATTTATATGAGGACATATGACCGTTAGAATAGGAATTTGATTGTTGGGATAGTAAACAGAACATTGGGAATAGTAACCTGACCATTAAGAACAGTAATTTGACCTCAAAATAATAAATAATAATTTAAATAATACTTATCATAAATTATTTAATAAAAAAACTACTATAATTCCATAAAATAAATATCAATATTTGAAAATCAATGAAAATTTATGCAAATATTTAATAAAGTGTACTTTAATGTATTTTTTTAAAATCATAAATTTTATATTAAAAATTAAAATTACCTATGTTAAAAAACTATTTTAATAAAATTAATTATATTTTTATAATCAGAATATTTAAATTTTACATGGTTTTTTTGTAATTTTTTGAAATATTTCAATTTTTACATGAATAGTAAATTTGTTTTTTTTCAAATAACTCATATTTTATAACAAAATGATGATGTAATAAATACTTAATATATTATTTACCATTACGTTTGTCCCGAAATCAATTAAATAAGTTTAATGGTTAATATAGAAATAATAAACATAATTTCAGAACCTATAAATTGTTTTCCAAAGCTAAAAGTCTAATGTGTCTATCTAAATCAACATTTTGTCATTATTATTATATCAATTTTATTAAAATAACTGATTGTAATTATAATGTGATTAAAATCCCTAAAGTCATGTTATTTTATTCAAATATATTCTATAATGTGAAAAATGATACTATTCAATATTTTACCATGGATATTATATTTTATTCAATATTTTATCTCAAAAATACCCTTCTCCTCAAGTATAAATAATCCATCACCACTACCTTGAAAAAAAACTATTCCCTAACTTACCAAAGCCAAAGTTCAACCTAAATAATCACTATTAAGACCCATTAAATCCTTATGAAAATTCTGGATTAAACCCAATCCGAGCATCAAGGGATCATAGTTTCATAAGAAAGAAGTGACATTGGGAAAATAGTAAGTTTTTTCTTCCCTTCTCTCATTTTTCTCATATATTCCTCTTTTTTAAAAATCCCTTTTACACAAAAATATTATAATATTAATTAAGAATAATTTTATTATTATAATAATGAAATGTATTATATGCTTCTATATTTTTTTTCTTATGGATAAATGAAATTTGAAAAAAAATTGAAATTGAAACTGGATATGATAATTTAATGAAAATGTGATATCAAAACAATTTATGTTTAACAAAAAATATTATAAAATATAACCAAATAATTATAGTGGTTAAATAGTGAAACTAATTAAAATAATACACTATGTGTTTTATGTTTTAATAAACCTATTTTTATTCTTTCATAGAAGGAAAATCAATAACATAAATCAAGAATTTATGTAAGGGGATTCTTAAACCCAACTATTTTTATTGGGTTGGCCTATATTTCACTTGGTTTTAAGTATGGATATTCCAATAATATCTTTAAACAATTCTTTCAGTATTATTTCACTTCTCTTTTTTGGGATATACATGTATCTACCTATTGAAATGTATTTCTAAGGAAAAATACAAAACTATTCAAAGAGGATTTATTTTCCAAAACATCGTATTGAGTCCTCTTGATTTGTTTCTTATCTACTCAAAAATGGTGATGTTTTAATCTGTAATATGATTTCCCTTAATTATTTTTTAACCCAAAATGTTACTCATGAATTAAATCCTTATAAAAAATTTAGGAAACTCATTTGTTTCCATGGATTTAATTCATGACTATGATTGATATTTTTTCCCTCTCCAAGTGGCATGCATGATTATGAGCAACATATGATTTAATGGGTGGGACCATAATAATATAGTCCTCCAATTAATTTTTTAATAGGATATATCTCATTTTATTATGTTTATTATGAATGTAAATGATGATATATTTTTTCACAATTATGATGTTATAATTTATGCACATATATTATGTGAGAACATGGAGCGATCTTTGTCTACAACTATGTGGGGGAATTTTACAACTACATTTGAATGTTTCATTATTATGAATATGAAACATTCCATTACATTATCAAATGTTTCCCTTATTATTATTTTTATGATATTATGTTTATGATATGATGATTTTGATTATACTCACCCATGTACTATTGAATCATGTCCATTATTCAACCCCTTATAACATAGATCAACCCTTTTCTTAATGTATATCCTCAGGTGATTATATATTCAAAAGAGAATGTGAGATATTTTAGGAGTATAGATAAAAAGTATTTAAATAATATTTAAGTTTTATTCTGTACATGTAATTTATGAGTGTAATTTTTTGAAGATACTAAACCTCTATGTACTTTAATTATTAATATTTTGTTTTATATTTTAAAAATGATGTATATGTAAGGTAAGAGAAATCTGGGATGATAAAGTTTGTATCAATGGTATGATTAATTTAGTTTTTAAATTATGACTAGAAAACATTAGTGGAAACCATAAGGATAAGTCTATGTAAAGGTAAACATCTTCTGTTTTGGTAAGGTATAAGAGAGCATGGTTTTAGAGAAATAAATACCCTGTATAGATGCTGAAACTGAAACCAACTCTGGAACAGTTGTTCCTAGGGGTAATAACCTCAAAATTATTGTATTAATAATTTAATATATCTTCACTTAGTGTGGAATAAAGGCCTTACTACACACCTTCTTTGACCCTCCATAGGTATTTTCTTTGGTTAATCATAATCCATGTAAAAGAATTTATGAAGGATATATAACTAAAGTAATTATTCCTCTTAAATATAGAAATGGATTATAATACATGATCAAAGAAGAATAATTTTAGAAAATGTATTAAAATATGTTTCCCATAAGATATGTATTTATAATTAATCTTCACTTAATAATAAACTATTTATTAATTCATTTTTAAATTACATTTTGTTTAAATTTTTTCTATTTAAGAAAATGGTTGGAACAAGACGAAAGCAAACCAATAACCCATGTGAGGTATGATGATACAATTTTCTGAATGGAATATACAATGACATGGTATGTGGATTTCAAAAAATCATGATGATACTTACCTAACTATCCCATGATTTTAACAACAACCTAATGACTGTGAAACATTCCCCTTCACCAATGAATGATCAAATATCTAATGAGTATTTTATATTGAAACAACCACTAAGACATTGTGAGTTAATAAATTAAATATAGTGTTTCAAGATACTGATAAAATTACAAAGGAGAAAAGAATACATAACCAACGACATGTAAAAAAGTGTGGGAATAATCATAATGTGGACTGGCTCAATGGATTAAGGAAATTCTTCATGTTTCAGAGACACTTCCACCATGATCATTGATATTAATGAGACCTGAATAAGTCATCCAATGCGATGGAGGAAAGGAATGAACCTAAAAATTCACCTCACATGGTACAATGTTTCAACAATAAGGATTATGGTAACTATACAAGCTTGTACAAAACACTGTGGGCCCATAAGGGAAATCATCATCAACAACCACCAAAGTCGAGGGAGAAAGGGAGATCTTATTCCATCACTACCACCAATGTGGATCTCGAAATGAAGTTTCACTAGGTACATTATCTACTCACTAAATAATTATACAAACATTATTTGATTCTTATTCTATACATTCCTATATATCCTATATGTTTTCTAGAACTATTGGATCCAAACCCAAATACCTTGATTTAGAGATATCTATAATAAAATATAATAGTGCAATCAATGGAACCCAAGTGTTGGAATCTTATACTATTATAATATATGGTAAGAGTATTCTAGACAATATCATAATACATCCCCTGGTATAATTGGATACTATTCTAGGTATGGATTGGATCTAATTATATAAATATCACATCAATTATTGGGAAAAGGTAATCAATTTCCATATTTTGAAACATTACTTTATTCTATAAAAATGAAAATAATATCATGAATCTCCTTAGGAAAAAACCTCAATGATGTGGATGTTGATACCTAGTAAATAAGAATACAATACTAAAATGTTTGAGATAAATGATTGTATCGACCTTGAGTAAATTCCCACTATGACGGAATATACTAATCTATTACCCAAAGAGATTCCCTAACATTACCCAGATCATGAGGTAAAGTTCTTAGTGAAGATTAAAGATAAATCCACTCCTATCTCCAAATGTACTTATATAATGGCCCCTATGAAACCGGAGGATTTAAAGAAAAAGCTACAAGAGAATCTTAAAAAAGGGTTCATACACCATATTACATCACCTTGTGGTATGTTAGTGGAATTTTTCAATAAAAATGATTAATCAATGTGGATTTGTATCGATTACCATGAGATCAATAAGATCTCCATAACGAATATGTATCACATGCAAAGGATTTATGAATTGTTTGATCAACTATGAGGAGATCAATACTTCTCAATGTTCGATCTTGATTATGGATATCATCAACTAAAGGTGAAGAAAGAAGATATTTATCAGATAGAATAATGTATACTATATAGACACTATGGGTTTATAGTGATGCCCTTAAAACATAATAATTCTTCAAAAATAACCACATAATTCATGAATAGAGTATTTATAGACTACCTTCATAAATTTTTGGTAGTATTTATTATTGATATTATCATTTACTCCATGAGTAAGCAGGAAGATGAACAGTATATATGGATTTTTTTGGCGACACTAAGAGTGGAAAAAATATATTCACCATTAAGAAAGTGTGACTTATAGACGTACCAAGTCACAGTTATAGGGAAAATTATCACAAGTTAGGGAATTTATGTGGAACCTCAAATAAAACTGAAATTTAGTAATTTCATAGACCCTCATGTGTTATTAATGTCCATAATTTTCCTAGTTTAGTTGGGAACTGCCAACATTTTGTGATTAATTTCTCATGATTTTTATTCACATTAACTGAATTAACATGGGAATAAGAAAACTATTTCTTTGTAGAATAATGATAGGAATATTTTAATTATCTCAAGTATAGGATAATCACTATTCGTGAACTCACACTAACCTTATATGGAGATGGGTTTTTATACACATTGATGGTTTAAGGAAATTATTGGGGTTTTTACTTATGTATAATAATAAAGTGATAGCATATACCTGAAGACAATTATAGATCCATGAGAAAAAAACAAGATGCATGATTTGGAGTTATCATTTTTGATCATATCCATGTAGAATTGGTGGCACTACCTATATGGTGAGAATTGTTCCACATATAAAGATCAAAAGAGTCTAAAATATATAATAAAATAGAGGGAGATCAACACGCATTGTAGAATATGGTTATAAATTATCAATGACTTCAATTTCTCTATTCACTACCCTCCTTTGACGGTTAAAAAGGTATTTGATTCTCATTGTAAAAAAACATGCTACTTTATATATCATGATAATTGAGAAAGACCTTATCATCATGGATAATAAAAGGATTGATATGGAAATCATAATGGTATGGAATAAATCATACCTTGACCAAATTATTTCCTAACCATATATCTAATAGAAGATCAATAGGCACAAAGTGACAATCTAGAGCTTTAAAAGAAGCTGGAAGAAGTAAAGGTGGGGAAAATTAATGAATTTAGTATTGATAAAGATGGGGTCATTCAGTTTGGAACTAGACATTATGTTCCTACACCACCAATGTAAAATAAAGAGCTATTAGATAATACACATAAATAATATTTTTCTATCCATCATGGAATTCCCAAGATGTTCCATGATCTTCGAAATCACTTATAGTAGAAAACATAATGAAGGATATCACTGAGTACACCACAATCTTCTTGGTATGTCATTAACTTAAAGAATAGTGATAGAATTTTAAGGAGATGATTAAATAGTTTCCAATAACTACATGTAATTGGGATAAAATTACAATTTAATTTCCCACTCGTCCCTCAAATACACACAATAGAAGAAACATGATTTGGGTTGTGGGGGATAGACTCACCATGATATCCCACTTCATTTATATTGAGGAATATTTCTTTTTTGAATAAAAATATTCATAAATTAAGTGGTGAGGATGTGCAGGAAACCAATTTTGATCATCTTTGATCATGATACAACGTTCAATTAAAAATTCTATAAAATTATTTAACATACTATCAATACTAAATTGAATTATAGAATGAAAAATTATGCCTTGGTGGATTCTCAATCATAAAGGATAATTCAAACACTCTATAAAAACTTATCGCATGAATAATGGAATACAAAGTTATATGTGATTAATATCCCCATTAGTTTAGTTAAAATACAAAAAATATTATAATAAAGTATTCAAATGGCCCCAAATGAAGCTAATATATCATAATAGATGTAGAAATCCTACTTGTTGGGATTAAGTTGGTGAATAAAATCTTCTTAGACCCAATATTATACAAGATATGGTACAAAAGGTTCAATCCATAAAATATCATATAAAATAATCTCAAAGTATTTTCAAGTGATGAGGTGAAAATAGTTAAAGCAACATGGAGTTGAATTTGGATGAATTTTTTTCCTTTGAATATCACAACGGAAGAGAGTCATGTGGTTTGGAATGAAAGTTAATCTTAGCCCTAGGTACATTGTCCCCATTGAGATCCTTGATCACATAGTATTAGTTTAATATCATCTATCAATTCCTCCAATGATGGATTATGTTCAAAAGGCATTCCATGTATCTCCCCTAAGAGATTACATACCATATCCCTCATAGATACTTATTCTATAGGTGGTGAAACCAAATAATTACATCTCTTATGAGGAGAATACAATGATGAACTTGGACTGTAGAGAGAATGTTATATTAAACAAGACAACTAACATTGTCACCCTGTTTTTACAAAACCAAAAATATGAATAGGAAATGTGGGAACTAATGGAAATGATGAAACATAAATAACCTCATCTATTTTCAATTGAGAATGTGTGTTAAAATTTTGGAGATGAAATTTATAATAGGGGAAGAATATAATGACTAATACTTTATAAATAATATTTTTTTTGAATAAATTTGTGTTATTTTATTATATGGTAATATACACATATAATGCATAGAAATAAAAACAACACTATAGAAAAGAAATATACTGTTAGTAAACCAATTGACATATAATAAAAGGAATATAATGAAATTTGGAGGAATTATAGGGATTATTTTATGAAGGAATGAAGAGGTATTTATATGATGTAATATGACCATTTGATTATTAATGTGCCTATTCGAATAGTATCCAAACTATTGGGAAGAGTATCCTCACTGTTTAGAATAGTAATTTAACCTCCAAATAATAAAATATAATAAAAACAATATTTATAATGAGTAAATTTATGAAAATATAAATATTATAATTATTTAAAATAAATATCATGATTAGAAACTCAATGAAAATATAATAATATTTTTAATAAATTATATTTTAATATATTTTATAAAAAGCATAATTTTTCAATTAAAAAAATAAAATCACTTATTTTAGAAAATTATTTTGATAAAATTAATGTCATTTTTAAAATCATCCTACCAAAATTGTCCAAAAATGTAATTTTTTGGAATTTTTTTTAAATACATTAACTTTTATGTGAGTAGTAAAAATACTTTTTTTTTTCAAATATGACATGATTTATGTCACAATGTTGATGATATTATGACTTTATAATTGCTAGAATGGTTATCTCAGTCCAAAATAAAATTAATAAGAGAAATTGGTAATTTGAAAATAACAAACTAAATTTCGAAACCTAAAAATTATTTACCAAATCCTAAAAGTCTGTACTAATCCCATTAAATAAATAGTTTCTTCAATTTTCTCTGTTTTTTTAAATAAAATATTAGAATTATAAAGTGATTAATGGTCCTCAAATCATCCTATTTTATTTTAATAATTTTTAAAATGTAAAAAATACTACTAGTCAATGGTTTACATTTGATATTATATTTTTATTTAATATTTATCTTAAAAATACCCTTCTCCTTAGGTATAAATAACCGTTGAGCCCTCCCTTGGGTAACTACTCCTACCTCACTTAACAAAGATGAAGTTATACCGAGATCCTCTCTATTTATCCCCTTATCATCCTTATTTATGTTTTAGAGTAAACCTAATCCAACCATCAATGGTGATTAGTTTTGTATTAAATAATTGACACTAAGAAAAGAGTATGTTTTTATTAACTCTTCTCTTATTTTCTTATTCTCTTCCCCTTTTCCCAATTCTGTTTAATCCCAAATAATCTAATATCAATTAAGAAAAATGTATGGATTATATCAATGATTTTAAATTAAATAAATTTTCATAATTTTGACATATTTATATGGAAATATGTTCTTTTCATCAATTTTGAAAAAGTCTTCTCAATGAATGGTTAACTGCTTAAAAATACATTTCCAACTTATAACACCCTGAGTTTTTGTGGAATTATTTTCGAATAAATTCATTTTTATTTATGTCTTGAAATGATTTAAGTCAAACATTCTGTTCACACAACAACAACTTGAAGTATTTTTTATGACACCAACTTGGCTTATAATACACGCAACACTGACTTAACGTACATTACACAGAGCACCGACGTTTCTAAGAAACATCTCTTTATTGTTATAATTATTTAAATGATATAATTATAAATTAGACATTAAATATATCCATATAGATAATAATAAATAATTTTAAAATATTTTTTAATTGTTTTATATAAATAATTTATGTTTATAATTAAATATATGATTGTTGGTAAAGTTCTTTTATGTTTAAAAATACAATTTTATAAGATGAAATTTTTTTAATGTCCTTCTATGATAAAAAATAAAATTAATTTTAGAAAATTTTAGAAATTTTATTTGATAAATTGAACTTAATTTTTGAATATATAGTTTTTAAATTATCTTAGGGAGAATTATTGGGATTTTTCTGAGAAACTTTATTTTTAGGTGAATAGTGAAAAATACCGGATTTTAATTCAAAACTATTTTTTCATCTAATATATTTATAAGATAAAATTATATTTTAATTTGGTTTAAAAGTTTAATTATATTTTGTTTTTATCAATTAAACTAATATAGGTAATTATAACCAATTTCACATTGAAATTAGAAATAAAAACATAGCAAACTTTTGATCATTTTTACTTTAAACAACTCGCATTGTTGAACCGACCATAGGATTAATTTTAAATTAATTTCGGCCACTTATATGTTTCTAATTTATTAAAATTTATTTTATATTTTTTAATCATAATAATTTATAATGTTAAATATGGAAAACTTATTTTTTGACAAAAAAAATTAGTGAAATTTTTAAAATTTATTTAAACGATTAATTTTAAATTAAGCATAATAAGGGACTAAACCATAACATTAAGACCCAAAATAACCTAAAAAGTTGTCCTAAATCCATTATCTGGACATATTTTTACCCTAAAATCCCTTTTATCTATGTTTAACTACTATTTAACCAATTTCAATAAAAAATGTGGGTGTGGTTCCATTCCTTTAAAATAATACAAGAGTGCCACCACTCTTCCATTATAAGAGGCCTCCTCTCCTCCCATATCCTCACCCCTATCAATCCAATTTATATTGAAAAACAATATCCTCAAATATCTCCAAAACATCCCTCAATTCCACCTTGAAGACTCATTTGGGTTGAAATCCTTCCAAGGAAACCATTTGTTGAAAACCAAAAGAAGTTACCCGATTAAGAAGAAACACCCTCCCTCAAAATCCTATATTTTATTTACTTTATTCACTCCATAAAATATTTTTATTCCATTATAATATAACAATAACAGTTTCCAAAATATTCTATGATTTTTTTATTCTAATGATTTGTCCTTCACTTACACACAATTCAATTTAATGGGTAATGAACATACTGTTTACGTGTTTGACGAACTACCGCCTCACTAAACCATGATTGTTCAATTATCTCTTACTACCTCTCATGGTGGTAATTATGATTAAATATAAATTTATATATGTTATATATAAATTTTATTATTTATTTAATCTTATATGATTATTTTACAAGCACATATATTTATACTTTCCATTTTGTGTTAATATGATAATTTCCTTTGAGGAAGTACAAACTACCTCCCACTTAATGCGATGTGATTCATTCATACATTAAATGGAATGTAACAAGGATATATTTAGTGAATATATATGATATATATGATATAATAAATCTATTTTAATAATATATATATATACATATATATGTCTTTTTTATTTTCTTTCCTTCAACATGACAATTAAATAAAAATAGCATCAATGCGTACGTATGACTTCCCATCTCCATGAATAGTGTATTCTATTTCACACTTCTATATTATATGGATTATTATAATACAAATATACTGGATATAAATAATATTTATATTATTTTTTACATCATATAATCATGATATTAGTATAATGAAAAATGATATAACAAATTAAGACACATGCAAAGAAGAAAGTGAATATTATCCGAAACGAAACCTTAACATCGGATGGTTACCAAGATGGTAATATAAGGTCATAATAAGACAATATATGGTATAATAAATAATAATATTTTTCTCTAAAATATTATTAATAAATTTATATTTATTATACATGTGGTTTTAATGAGTATGATGAGAGTCAAGACACGTGGTAAGGGGATTTCATTTCACATTTTATTTCTTTTAGATACATGCTATGTTCACCACTATTTACTTTTATGTGGTGTATTTACTTACCATTATTGTATTAAATTATTCTTATACATAAATTTATGGGTATTTACATATCAATTTTATGATATTTCTTTCATGGGGTATATGTTTCAAAAGTTACCAAATAGGTAACAATGTTTTGTCTGAATTTTCCTTCTTTGAGACTCATGTTTTATTATGCATCTAAACTATTTTACAAGATATATACAAATCAATTTTACTTTTTATATCATAAATATCCTTATTTTTATGATATTTTATGTTTAATTTAATTTAATTTTCTTACTTTAAGAGTATGACCCTAAGTAACCATGTAGTAAAAGTTTATTGAAACAACCTCATCATATTTCGATATTGTTAATGAATATGCATATTTGAGAAAATATTATGATCCATATCTCATGGATATTCATGAGATTACTTATAATATTTTTTTAATATATCCTCATTTATTAGTACCATGTTTCCACTCTGGTGCTTAATTTAATGTTTTTATGTAAAAATTGGACCGTCTCTCTCTTCGGTCAGAAATCTATTGTATTCAAAAACTATGTTTTCAAAAAGATTTTCTAAAAAGATTTTTTTTCAAAAGATATTATAAAGACTATTTTTAGGTAAAAAATATTTTTAATTTTTTTTATAAGTTTCAATACTTCCTTTATAATTTTTCAAATTTATTTTCAAAGAAAATGGGTTTTAAAAGGTTATTTGTTTTTAAAATCATTTTTCAATATAGAAAGGATATTATCCTCAATAAATGTTTTTTAAAATATATTTAAAAATTATTTCCCGTATAAGATAACATCCATTAGTGTTACTCATGCCTTTACGGAGAAATTTTCTAATTTTTCCATTAATATTCTTTCTCTGAATGAATTATGTTTTGGTGGCAGGATGTTTACGAAACCCAGTTATCATTCAAGGGTTATATGATTTTGAAACCTGATTCTTTTCACAAGTTATTTAATGATGAGATGATTGTGAAACATGTATCTTTTTTCCATAGGTTATTACATGATTATATGTTTATGACACCCATTTAATTTCATTGGTTAAGATATGATATGATTATTAATGATATTTTGGAACATATATTTATTATTTCATTATGAGATGGGTGGGACCTATATATCATTCCAATGCATTGGTTAAAATATTTATATCTAATGAGATAGATAATGTTGGAACATGGTTTTAACTAATTTAGTAACATAGGGATGGAATGGGGGTTTACTTGGTTTAATAATACAAGACTTGAATAGGGGTTTACCTAGTTCTGTAATATAGGGATGGAATGGGGTTTACGCAGTTCAGTAATACAAGGATGAAATAGGGGTTTACCCAGTTCAATAATATAAGGCTGGAACGGGGGGGGGGGGGGGTACCCGATTCAATAAAGGACATTGTCAACTAAGATGGTCTTGGAAGAGATTCCTTGGATACTATGGAAATCCTATTTGATGCTTAATTGTTTTCCAAATTTCTATACTTTATTCCAATGTTATTTTTCATGAATTATGCCCTTTATTTCCATATGATTCAGATCTTATGAATTTCCAATCTCTATGCCATGGTTCCTATTTATGATCTTTGATATGCAGGGTATGATCTCCTATTTTCATGATCACGTTTTTATACCCTATGATCATATTTATGCTTACATGTATCCCTTTTTTACTCTTAATAAGCATTTGAGGTCGCCCATTTTAATGTTTCCTTACCCAGGTTATGAAGATATGTATTATGTTTGATATTTATAACAAGGGTGATAGTCAAGGATAAACTAGTAGAAGATGATGTAGCTTCTTTATTTACCAGTTCTTATGTTTCCATGTTTCCAAAGGCACTAGACTAGTATGGTTATTGGGTGTTTGTTTGTATAATGTTTTAGGGATTCCAAAAACGTTAAGTAATGTTAATGTATGTCAAGATTGGGTCGTTATGGTTGGTATAAGAGTGAAGGTTTAGATAACATTTGGAATCTAGGATGAGAAAAACTTAGTGATAACCCAAAGGACATGTCTAAGGATATGTCTAAGCTTAAAGAAAACCATAAGAAGATGTACTTGAACTTTGGTAAAGGATAGAGTGAGTGGTTTCCTAGAAATAAGTCCATGTATGGATACTACAAGTGGATGTGGCTCTAGCATAGATGTACCTAGGAGAAATAACTTTGAAAAGATGCTCTGGGACTAACTCGGGGTAATTTGGTACATAACAATGGGCCTTACCTCACACCCGGTTTGACACTCCTGGGTGATATGCTTTGGAAATTCAGAATTTCATCACGAACAATTATAAAGGATTCAAATATAAGTTGTCAATGTATAACCTAGGATAAACCTATGTTGTCATAGATTAATGAAGGTATCATAACATATACATACGTTTAATTACATTTCAATATTATGTTGTTCCTCATTATGAAAATTATTTCTTACTCCATCCGTTTAGTTTTAGTCAATGGTTGGAACTAAAAGGAACCACGTTAATGGTGATTGGGATGGAAAATGCAATGATTGTTCTCTAGAGAAACAAAATGATATGGGAGTAATAATGAAAAATTTTATTGTTATGATCACATAGATTTCTCATGATATGAATAATGGTGGACTTAAAAATGAGAAAAAGAGGGAACAACATTTTATTGAGTCTCTCATGAGGCAACACCCACTTTATTTCATAAGATTCTTTGATCCACATATTGATGAATAATGGATCTGTCCTACTAAAAAGTTATTATATATTCTATAGTGTTCGGAGCATGAGAAATTTATTTTGGTTGTTTATCATTTAGAAGGTAAAGCAGACCAGTGGTAGAATCTAATTAAGAATACAAGGATAAAAGATTACATTGAATCCATAGAATGGGATGAGTTCAAAAACTTATTTTTCAATAAGTACTTTCCTCTAACTCTTCGTACAATGTTTTAGAAAGAGTTCATTGATTTGAAGCAAAGGGATGATGAATCTATCGGTAATTATGAGGCTAATTTCACGATAATTGTTAGGTATGCTTGAATAATTATTATCCAACTAGAAATTAAATTTGATAGGTTCTTTATTAGATTAAATCCAAGTCTCTGAAAGGGACTGGATATAAGATACTTTAGTAGCTATGAAGTGATTTTATTTTGTGAAATCACGGTTGAAATGGCGGTTGGAGTCACATATCAAACTCATGGTTTTGATAATAAAAGGAAGATGGAGTCTAAAGAAAACTCTAAAAAATATCGTGAAAATAAGATGAGTTTTCATTTATTCTATAAATGTGGGAAGAAGCATTGAGGAACATGTCCTAAAAGATATAGTAAATTTTTTACATTTGGAAAGGAAGGTCACCATGCAATTGATTTCTCATGTGATGGGAAGAAGTTAACTCAAAATGATAATAGAGAAAATTTAACACAGAATGAACATCCCAAGATTAAGTACTACAAGTGTTAGGAGAATGTAAATTATGCTAACCACTTCCCAAACCCAAGGGATGGAGATGATGATCAACATCAACAACCTCTTAAACCGAGAGATAGGGGGTAATCTCATGAAATTTCTATTTCTGATGATGGGTGTGATAACAATATGATGAAATATACACTTACAATCCATTCTAGAACTTATAATATCTTATATGATTTTTGATATACCAACTCTTTCATATATAATGAATTTTCTATGGGTGTTAATATTCCACCAAAATGATTATATGTGTAATTAGCAGTGAAAACCCCTAAAGGTACGATGATATCATCCCAAGACAATGATTACTCTCCAGTTCAAGTTTGTAGTAATGTGCTTCCTGTAAATTTTGTCATTATTATTTTGGTTGAATTTGATGTCATCCTAGTCATGGATTGACTTTCTTTGCATAAATCACACATCAATTATCAAGGAATTATTTTAAATTTGATATTTCAAAACCCCCTATGATCATCCATCAACGTGATAATAAGAATGAAATTCCTATAAAGATTACATCCAACATATGGGTCTTAATTTCCATTAAAAAGGGTTGTTTATCTCAAATGGTTGAGGAGAAAATCGATATTTATGATATGAATATTGTTTACGATTTTGTGGATGTATTTTTGGTAGAGTTTTCTAGACTTCCACCAAATTGTGAAGTTGAGTTCTCAATATAACTCATACCCAATTCCACACCAATTTCAAAGATTCCATTTAGAATGAACCTGATTGAGTTACATGAATTGAAGAAGAAACTCTAATAAAACCTTGATAAGGGATTTATTCAAGAAATTTTGTCACCTTGGGGTGCACCCGTTCTTTTTTTGAAAAAATAAATATGGATCCATGAAACTCTTCATTGATTACTTGGAGTAAAACATGATCAAAATCAAGAACATGTATCCCCTTCCCTACATTGATGACTTATTTTATCAACTTTGTGGGTCTAAATACTTTTCCAATATTGACCTTTGTTCTAGATATCATAGATTGAGGTTCAATGGGTATATACCCAAGAAGACATTCCATTAACGTTATGGTCACTATGAATACATAGTTATTCTTTTTGTCTTACTAATTACCCGACTATCTTCATGGTTTTAATGAATAGAGTATTTAGAGATTACCTCGATCAGTTTGTGGTATTCTTTATATATGATATTATTATATATTCAAAGAGAAAGAAAGGGTATGAAGACCACTTGAGAATTTTACTAAATACACTATGTAAGGATAAAATATATGAAAATTTTCAAAAGTGTGAATTTTGGCTGCAAAGGTTTCAATTTGGGGTCATATGATCACAAGAGATAGTATAGACGTAGATCCATAAAAAATAGAGGCTATTAAATGATGGACTAGACCAACCATGGAGGATGAGATTCATAGAATTCATGGTTTCTCTAGATATTATCAATGGTGTTTGTAAAATGTACCATGAATATCTAATCCTTTGACCAAGTTAACTCAGAAAGCTGTCAAGTTCCTCTGGATAGATGAATGTTTGGAAAATTTTCAAGTAACTGAAGAGAAGGTTATTCAATTCACATATGCTTACATTACCCTATCATGGAGAAGGGTTTGTAATCTATAGTGATGTGTATAAGAAGGATTTGGGATGTGTTCTTATATAGAATAACATAGTTATAGATTATTCCTCGGGACAATAGAATATTCAGGAGTATAATTACCCAACTCATGATTTGGAGTTAGAAGCAATATTTTTTTCATTAAAGATATGGAGGAATTGTATTTATAAAGAAAAGAGTGATATATATATTGATCATAAAAGACTAAAATACATATTCACATAGATTGAGTTCAACATGAGTTTGAGAAGATGGTTAGAGCTGATAAAGGATTATGACTTCTCAATACATTAACACCCTGAGAAATTGAACATGGCGGCCGATGAATTAAGTTGAAAGAATCATGCTAGCTTATCCACAACAAGGATCACAAAATATATAATATTAATATATTTGCAAATTATGGATCTAGAAATTATGAAGGAAGGGGAAAAATCTTATCTTTCTCAAATAAATGTTCAACCCTCTATCCAAGTAAAAGTTAATGTGGAACAAAAGGAATATTTTGATCTAAAAAATAAAGTCAGAAATATTACCATGTTTAACCTTGATTATAATGGAATGATAAGGTTTAGGAACCGTGTATGTGTTCCTTCCATACCATATTTAAAGGAGTTATTAGAGGAACCACATTGTTCTTAATTATCTATTCATCATGGATGTACAAAGATGTAGAGGGATTTGAAAGAATATTTATGGTGAGATGACAAGAATAGAGATATCACAAAATTTTTATCTCAGTTCTTGGTATGAAACAATGTTAAGGCTGAAAGGAAAAAGTCTAAAGGGATGTTTCATCCATTACCCATATGAGAATGGAAATGGGAGAACATCACTATGGATTTTGTTATTGGAAAACCCAAAACCTCTAAAGGGTTTAATTCTATATGAGTGGTAGTCTATCACCTTACAAAGTTAATACACTTCATTGCTATTAGATAAGATTTATCTATTCAATAGCTCGCACATATATACATTAATATGTGTTAAGGCTACATGGGGTACAACATTCCATTGTATTGGATCAGAATATGAGGTTTACCTCAAAGATTTAGAAAATTCACCAGAAATCAATTTATACTAAATTGAGTTTCAGTAATGTATATCATCATTAGAGAAATGGTTAGTTTGAAAGAATAATTCAAAACCTAAAAGATATTTGAGATCTTGTTATTTGGATTTCAAAGGTTGTTGGGATCAACACCTTCCTATAGTTGAGTTTTCTTACTATAGTCGCTTTCACTAAAGAATCCTAATTTCACATTATAAATCCCTATATGGGAAGAAATGTAAACTTCCAATGAGTTGGGATAGACTAGAATAAATAAATCTATTGGGACCAGAGATAACAAATGAAATGGTAAATAATGTTAGAGCCATTAACTAACATATCAAGGCAGATCAAGGTCGGTAGAAAAATTATGATCATAACCTTCGGCAAGATCTATAATTTTAAGTTTTTGAAATGGTATTTATACAAATATATCCCTGGAAGAAGGTTATGTGATTTGGGATGAAAGGGAAACTACACCCTATATATATCTATCCCCTAAAGATTCTTGATCATATCAGGATGGTATCCTATCACTTGTTACTTCCTCGAAATATCTCCCAATTCCATGATGTATTCCATGAATATCTCTTGAAGAAGTACATAAATAACCCTTCACATGTACTGAACTCCTAGGTCATACTGCTGGAGTAGGATCTTTCATACGAGGAGCAATCAGTTGAAATTATTCACAGTACAGAGAATGTTCTATGAAAAAAGACCACTCACCTAGACAATGTTTTGTGAAAAAATAACTATTTAATTCAATCTTCATGGAAAATTGAGGATATGATTAATTATAATTATCCCCATTTTTTAACTATAATGACGAATTTTGTGGGTGAAATTCATTTTAAGATGGGTAGATTGTAACACTAGGAGTTTGTGTGGTTTTTTTAGAATGAGTTAATTTTTATTTATATCTTAACGTAGACTATGTCAAAAATTATTTTTACATAGAACCGACTTCACATAAATTTCATCGAACCAACTCAGCATATAATACTCGCAACACCGAATTGGCTTGCATTACATATAACTCCGACATTTATATGAAAGATAATTTTATTATTATAATTATTTTAGCGAGATAATTATAATCTAGTTATTAAACATATTCATATGGATAAAAATAACTAATTTTAAAATATTTTTATTTTTTATATAAATAAAAAATGTCAAAAATGAAATATATGAGTTTTGGTAAATCCCTTTTATGTTTAAAAATACTATTTTCTCGGATGAACTGATTATACTGTCCTTATATGAAATAAATAATAAAATTTATTTTATACAAATTTATAAATTTAATTTGATAAAAATAACTTGATTTTTAAATTTATAATAAGAAAATTAGTTTAGGGATTATTTTCTTTTGATTTTTCTGAGAAACTTCATTTTTGGGTAAATAGTGAAAATATTGGATTTTAATTCAAAACTTATTTTTCATATAATTTATATATAAGTATAGATTATATTTTAATTTGGTAAAAATGTTTAATTAGAATATATTTTTATCAATTAAACCAATATATTTAATTGATATCAAATTCACATTGAAATTGGAAATTAAAACTTAGCAAACATTTGATCATTTTTACTTTAAAAAACCCCACATTTTCGACCCAACTATGGGATTAATTTTCTATTAATTTCTAAAATTATGTGTTTAGAATTTGGAAAAATGATTTCAATATTTGTAATCATAAGGATTTATAATGTCTAATAATATCAACTTAGTTTTTCTCCAAAAATACAACTGAAGTAATTAAAATTAATTGCAATGATTAAGGTTAAATTAAGCATAATAAGGGGATAAACCATAACATTAAGGCCTAAAAATACCTACGCACATGTCCTAATTCTATTTTATGGAAATATTTTGAAACTAGACTCCCTTTTCTCAACTTTTAACCATTATTAAATGACTTTCAATAAAAAAATGGGGGTGGGGATCCTTTCCTTTAAAATAATAGAAGAGTGCCACCCCTCCTCCATTATAAAAGGCCTCCTATAATTCCAATTCCTCACACCTCTAAATCCACAATCACTCAACCAAAAATATTACCGAATAGATCCCAAACATACCTATCCTCTTCCTTGAATCCTCCTATGGGAAGAAAGTTTTACAAGGAAACCCTTTGGTGCAAACCAAAAGGAGTTACCCGATTAAGAGATAATACTCATTCTCAAACTCATCTATTTTATTTTATTTATCCAATCCCTAAAATACATTTATTATATTATAATATAAAAACAATATTATAATCAATATACTATGAAGTTTTTATTTTTATTATTCAACCTAAACATACACACACTTCCATTTAATGGGTAATGAACATACTGTTTATGAGTATGGAGGACTACCGCCTCACTGAACGATGATTGTTAAATTCTCCTTTGCCGCCTATCATGGTGGCCATTATGATGGAAGATATGTATTTATATGTTATATATAATATTTATTTTGTTTTTAAACTTTTTTAATTATATTAAAATCACATATCTTTATAGTTTCTATTTTGTGTTAATATGATAATTTTGTTTGTGGAAGTGCGGACTACTGCCCCCTCAAATCAATGTGATTCATTAATACATTACATGAGATGTATTAAGGATGGATTTAGTAAATATATATGATATATATGATATAATTAGGCCACTTTAATAATTATATATATACATATATATAAATATATATACACATATATATACATATATATATACATATATATATATACACATATATATAAACATATATACACATATATGACTTTTACATTCTTTCCTTCAACACAATAATTAAATGTAAATAGCATTCTTATGTCTGTACGGATTGTTGTCTCCATGAACTATGTATTCTATTTCATAATTCTATATTATATGGATTTTTAAAATATGAATATAATGAATATACAAAATATTTATATCATGGTTTAAATTCTATAATCATTATATAAGTATAAGGACCAACAATATATCAAATTATGACACATGTGAAGAACAAAAGTGAATACTATTCGATGTGAAACCTTAACGTAGGATGGTAAAAAGTGGGTAATATGAGGTCATAATGAAACCATACATGGTATAGTATATAATAATATGGTTCATTATAATATTTATAATAAATTTATATTTATTATACAGGTGGATTGAATGAGTACGACGAGAGTTAAGACTCAAGGTAAGGGGATTTCATCTCACTTGTTATTTATGTGAGATACATGCTATGTTCGTCAAATCATTCCTTTTGTGTTGTATATGTACTACCCATTATTGTATTAAATTTTTATTATACTTAAATTTTTGGGTATTTAAATATCCATTTTATAATCTTTCTTTCCTATGGTTTAAGTTTCAAAAGTTTCCAAATCGGTAAAAATGTTTTGTCTCAATTTGCCTACTTTCATACACATGTTTTGTTATAAACCTAACCTCTTTTTTGAGGTGTATATACATCAATTTTACATGTTATATCATGAATATACTTTTTTTAGTTATATTTTATGTTTCATGTAATTTAATTTTCTTACTTAAAGAGTATGACCCTAAGTATCCAAGTAGTAAGAGTTTATTGAAACAATCTCATCGTTTTTTTAGATCATTAATGATTATGAATTTTTAATGAAATATTATGATCCATAACTCATGGATATTATTGAGTTTCCTTATCCTATATTTATTTTAGATATCCTCATGTTTTATTACCATATTAAACACTTTTTTTCTTAAGGTAATGTTTTTAGTTATAAATCGGACAATCTCTCTCTTCTGTTGGAAATCTCTTCTATTCAAAAACCATGTTTTCAAAAAGAATTTCAGAAAATATGTTTTCAAAAGATATTTGAATCCCATTAATAGGGATAAAATATTTTAAAAACTTTTTATAGGTTTTAATTATTCCTTTATAATTTTTCAAATATATTTCCAATGAAAATGGTTATCAAAAGGTTTTATGTTTTTAAAAATAATTTTCAATGGAGAAAGGATGTTTTACTCAATAAATATTTTATAAAATATCATTCAAAATAATTTCACAACTATGATAACATCCCCTAGTGTTACTCAATAATTTATAGGTAAATTATTCAATATTTCCATTCATATTCTTTCTCTCAATGGATTATGTTTATATAGAATGATGTTTATGAAACCCGTTTCTCTTAGACAGGTTATAAGCTTTTAAAACCTGCTTTTTTTTCAAAGGTTATGTTTATAAGTGATTATGAAACCTATATATTTTTCCATATGTCATGATATTATTACATGTTTATGACACCCATTTCATTTCATGGGTTGAGATATGATATGATTATTAATGTTTATGTGGCACATGTATGTATGATTTCATTATAAGATGGATGAGACCTATATATCCCTCCAATGCATTAGATAATGAATTATATATCATGAGATAAAAATGGATGGAATGGGTGTTTACCTAGTTCAGTAATAAAGGTATGTAATGGGGGTATACCTGGTTCAGTAATACAGGGTTGGAACATGGGTTAACCCAATTCAGTAATACAAGGCTAGAATGAGGGTTTACCTGGTTCAGTAATATAAGGCTGGAATGGGTGTTTACCCGATTTAGTAATACAGGGCTGGAATGAGGGTGTAACTAGTTTAGTAAAGTACTTTTTCCAATAATATGGTCTTGTAATTGATGAATTTTCTATTATAGAAATCATATTATATGCTTATGTGTTTTTAATATTTCAATACTTTATTTCTATGTTATTATTTCATGGATTATGTCCTTTATGTCCTTATGATTCATGTCTTATGAACTTCCAATATTTTTTCTATGATTCCTTTTTATGGTCATTGATATGAATGGTATGATATTCCATTTTCATGATCACATTCTTATCCCATATTCTCATTTTTATGCTTACATGTCTCTTTTGTTTAACCTTACTAAGCATATGATCTCACCCCTTTTAATGTTTCCTTCCCTAGGTTATGAAGAAATGTATTATGTTTGATATGTCTAAGAATGGTTATAGTAAATAATATCCCAGTAGGATATTTTTTATCTCATTTATATACTAGTGTTTATGTTTCCATGTTTCCGAAGGCACTGGACTAGTATGGTCTTTGGGTGTTTATTTTTTATTGTTTTATGTATTATAAAAATGTTATGTAATGTTAATATATGTCAAGGATGAGTTGTTATATAACTCTCTGAACACCACTACCTTCATGTATGAATATTATTAAATATATATAATATATAATTACATGTATTATATGTTACCTGATTTAATTTTACTTTTGTATAAATTATATTGAACATTAATAGTGAAATTTAAACAAGAAAGGATAAGATAATGAAAACACAACATCAAAAAAATTGAATTTAACAAAGAATAATATAAAATAGAATATAATAGTTACAATGGATCAATAGTGAAATAAATTAAAATAATCCACTTATAGTTTCATGTTTTTATAATCCTATTTTTATTACTCTATAGGTGTAAAAGCGATGAAATTATGTTGTATTTAAGGTAAGGGGGTTCCTAAACCAAAATATTTAATATAGGTTATCTCCTATTTCATTTAGTTTTTAGTATAAATATTACTCAAATATATTGAAACACTCATTTTAGTATTCTATCCCTTCTATTTATTTCTACATGGCGAACATGATTTATATACCAAAATACAAGGATTTTTTTAAAGAGGCTTTATTTTACAAAACAACTTATTGAATCCTTCTATTTTTTTCTTCTCAACTAAATAATGATGATGTTTTTTTTACATAATATAGTTTCCATTATTCATTTGGGAAACATAATTTTTATTCATGAATGTAATCCTCTTAAAATATTTATGAAACCCATTCCTTTCCATGGTTTTAATTCAGGTCTATGCTTGATATATATTCCCTCTCCAAGTGGAATGCATGATTATGCGAATTTAATGATGTGATCAAGGGGAATTGTATATAACTCTAGTTCATTATGTAGTGTGATATATCCAATGATATTATGTGTATTATGAATAAAAAAGATGCTAACAATGTTCATTACTATGATGATATAATTTATGCACATATGTTATGCATGAACATGATTCTATCTTGGCTCACAACCATCTATGTTATTTGATCACTATGTTATGTTGTTTCTTTATTATGCTTATGCCACTTTCTATGACTGTGTCAAAAGTTTCCATCATGACTATGATGATGATTTTATGATTATTATATGAAGATGTTAATTATACTCAATTATCGTATCATGTTCGTTATTCCTCCCCTTACTAGGATTTTACCTCACCATTTCTTTGATGTATATCCTCATGAGATTACATGAACTAATGAGAACATAATAGATTTTAGCAGAATAAAGAAGGATTTAAATAATTTTGAAATTTTCTTATGTATACGAGATCTAGGAGTATAATTTTTCCAATATAATAAATATATTTATCATTAAATGTATTAATATTATGTTTTTTTATCTTGAAATGGTGTAATATTGATGTAGGAAAATGTTGGGTCACTATAAAGACCTTCCTCGAGGCATCAATAAATTCAATGAAAAATTCCCCCATTAAGGGTATCAAGTGGGTCGATGATGTGATAATTATATTTATCAATTCCTTAAATATATCTTCAAATTCTTTAGTCTAGAAAAACTTTACTCCAATTTGAGTCATCAAGGATCGAAAGTTTGAAAAACATGATAAGTTTCTCACAAGTAATCACTAATACATAGTTATTCCAAGGTAACTATGCATATCTGTTACATATGTTGTTCTAAGACACTCATCAATTATCTTTTTCATAAAAGGTTCAATATAAATCCCTTTAATGGTGATAACATTCCCCAATAACGATACTTCCTCGATCCATAACTCACAATTAATGTAATTTACATATATCTTATCCTTTCAAAAAACTTTTATCTTAGTATTAAATTCTCCCCTTGGTTCCCCTTAATTTTAGAGTATATCAGAATATCATCAATAAATAGTACCACATATTTTTTATTGTAATCACAAAAGACTCTATTCATGGAATACATAAATACTATTTGGTTATTAGTGAGTTATAAGGGAATCATTATGAACTCATAGTGTGCATACCTTGTTTTAAAGGTACTCTTAAGAAAATATTCCTTCTTCAACTTTAATTGGTGATATCTTAACTAAAGGTCCACCTTATAGAAATATTGGTCCATCATAGTTGACTTATAAAGTCATTTATCCATGGTATTTTAAATTTTTTCATCATCATGATTTTTTTATATCATGATAACCAATTCAAAGAAGAATTGAACCATCCTTATTCTTTATGAATAGGACCAGCACACCCCACAATAAAGAACTCAGGCATATATAACAATTTTTCTGATTCTATTCCAACCACTTCTTTAGTTCATCCAACTCAATAAAGAAAATTCTCAATGGATTATAGGATATGGATAGAGGTCCATGTAAAAGTTAAATCAAGAACTCAACCACTCGGTTAGAAGAAAGGCCAAGTATCTCTTTAGTGAATACATTAGTATAATCCCCCAAAATGGTATGGTCTACATGAATAATTCTCTCTAGTATCTCAATCATTTGAGCTATATATGATTTATCATAAAGAAATAATATCCAAACTTGGTATTAATACTCCAAAATAAATTCATATTCTACCTTACACTTGTATGTAATTAGAGGATTACTCAAGAGGAAAATATTAATACCCATCTCTAGATAGTTGATGATAAATTTATATACTAATAGCTAATCCATGCCCAATATTTCATTAAATTCCAGTAAATGAATCATGAAAATATTATTTAAGAGGTTCAGTACACAAACATTTTCTTGGAAGGAAATATATACTGGAGATGTAATAATTTCCCCATTTTTTGTTCTCATTGGTAACTCGACCTCCATGTTTTTTGGTGGTATTTGAATAGTTCAAATAAATGTTTAGGATATGAATGAATGTTTAAAATCCAAATAAAAAACATGTTCTCTATTAATAAATTGATAACAACCATACATATCACCAAATCATTATCAGGATACACCTTAGTAGTTGTATTAAAATGTTACCTTACTTTATATTTAGGCTACGAAGGTTTTTTTCATTGATTATTTCTAATAACCATTGTCTCAGGGAATTATTTTGTATAATTTATATGTTCCTTACAGTTGAAAAAATGTATTTCATGTTGAGTTTTTATCTGAGCCTTCTTTTATTTCGTTTCATTAGTGGGTATCATCATCCATTTTCAGTACTAATGAGCTTGATACCCTACTTTTCCACACTTGAAGTATCTCTCAGTTCCCTTGAGAAAGTTTCCAGGATTCTTGTTCACAAATTTTGTACATGTGGGAAATTTTTATTTCATTACTCCAAGGATTTCTATTTTTATCCTCTCTAATTAAACTCCATTTTACTCTTTTAATCTATTGGCCCATCAGAAAACTGAGATTATTCGACCTTTATCTCAACCATTATGGAATAATGGGAAATATATTCATAGTTTTTAATGCCTCAATTTTATAGATATTTTTTTACAGTTAGATTTAATCCACTAAATAAATGTTCCATCTTACTTTTAGTGTTGATAAAAAAATTGGATTCATATTATCAAAGATGTGTAATGTTTTACTCATATTCCCTAATAGAATAATATTTCATTTTCTTTAGTTTTAGGACTCCCAAATAATTTTATAATGGGGAGTTCTGAGAAAATAATTATTGAAAAATATTTTTAGGAATCGTTCACATTCCATAGAATAAATTTCAACTTCTAACTTCATTCTCTTGATCAGTGCCCACCACTGATCAACTTCCCCATCTATATTATAAATGACTAGTACAATGTTATATTATTCTAATCAATGGAGGATAGAAAATATATTATCACTAAAGTTAATCCATTAATTGGTGACGAGGGGTTTATTAGATTAACTAAAGTTCCACATAAAGGACTTGCACACAACTTTCACTTAGGATTAGGAGGTTGTTCCACATGATTCAAGTTTTTATTCCTTACATGACTTCATTGAGCCAATACCACATTGATATTTTTATCTACAACTCCTAAATGGTAAGACATCTCATTAGGGAAGTCATTATATTTCCTATAATATTGGTAGTTTCCATGTTTCCTACAATTTCCCACCATTAAATAAAATAAAAAAGGGATGAGAATACTCACACAAAAAAATATGTATAAAAGGAAACAATAAACATACAAGGAATTAAATATAAATTATACATTAATCCTATATTTTCATCCTTTAGGTTTCAATATAGGTTTTCCATGGTAATGATTCTTACAAGGTTTTCTAATATAATAATATATCCAGGTCCTTCATAATGTTTCATAAATAGTCTATGAATTTTCTCAAGCATATCCCCCTAGAGTTTGAAACTAGGTGTATAATAAGGATTCTTTGTCATTCACTAGGTTATGATAAATATAATACCAAATCCTCCATTTTAAGGGTTACATACCCTAGGTAAAACTATTATAGAGCCACATCCACTTGTAGTATCTAGACATGTATGTAATTTCTTAGAAACTTCTCACTTTATACTTCCCTAAAATTTCAAGATATTTTTGATTAATTATACTTATCCCAAGGGTTATCAAAAAATTATTATAATAATAATCACAAAAAAAACTAGACATTACATTGATACCAACTATAGTAACCCATTTCTTTTATATATATCATTACATGTTTTTAATATAGCAATCTAATAAATACAATCCATGGATTGAAAGGCATAGTGTCTTTGGAATACTTGGTAAATAAAATATCAACATGAAACTAAAATAAAACATCATTATTTTTATATACATATAATATTTTAAATACCTTTTGTATCCAAAATATTTATAAGATATCATGGGGAATATGTTGAAAAAGGGGTGATCTAAAACCCCTTTTAAGTAATAAGCATGATAACGAACAATAACAAGCGATTCAAACAACAAAACATGATATTCAAAATGATAAGGATAGTTAATGATAACATGGGAGAATAAAAAGAGAACATGTTACCATAAGATCACAGAGACATAGGGAAGTGACATCAACCTAAAATATGATATAAGAATAAGTTATGGCTAAGTGCCAAGACAACATCACATGGTGGACGAAGTCCCATTATGGATTAGGTTTTAACCTAATCCCATACACACCATCTCACGAGACAAAAACATTATCCAATGAATTGGAGAATTATTCGGGTTCAACCTTCAGAATATGTACATGATTGTGTGTTCCATAAAAGAAAATCAATCTTAAGGTATAAATAAAAGAATTACCAATGTAAATTAATTGGTTTCATAATCTTACCTCATATTATAATCGAGGATATTTTATAAAGATTCCAAATATAAAAAATAATTAAATATTTTTTACACTCATATATGAGTATAAAATAATAGGTCTCAAATTATGGTTTTTATTTTAAATAAAAAACATTATGAGAATGTGTAGATAATTTGGTATAGAAATGAAGATTCAAAATATCATTTTAGGAAATTGGTAAACAAATTTTGGAGAAAGAATATGTATGGTATTTTCCTTGAAAAATGAAGTTATTCCAAAATGGATATACCTAACATATTACTTTATTTAATGAAATCATTAATGGAAATAAATAATCTAAATGAGCATTGCATAAAATTATTAAGGGATATAAAATTTTCCTTTAATTGGGTTTGATTTTAAAGAAGGAATTTGAGAAATGAACTTAAGGGTTGTATTATCCAATCAATGTAATGAAGAATAATCTAGGTAGATTTGTAAGATACAAATATATAGAATTTGAAGCATTTAGTTTCTTAAAATAAAGAAAGAAAGTGATTTTGAGAGGAAAAGTTAATAACCCAAAGAAAAAGGGTGTTACTAATAGATCCCTTGCCATTTATCCCAGAATCATTTTTCACTTGTACTTAATATCTAGGATAATAAAATTATTTTAATTAATTACATAATTAATTTTTTATCTATATTTGATTTAATTTAAATTTATTTTGTTCTTTTATAACCATTTCAATGAGATATAATATTTATTTTTGTTGTTTTGAGGACGCTTGTTTGATGGTTCCATGGTAAGGTCACTTACAAATAATTATTGATGTTCATATAAAGTGGGGATCCAACTCCAGAATTCAAATGAAATGATATATGTGTCCTTAAAAAATTTAATTGTCCAAAATTTCTTTTTTTCCAATATACGGTTTATTCACTTAGTAAAAATGATAAAAATATAAGGTTATATCATTTAAGATGATTTACTGAGCATCACAAACTAGATTTGTTTTGTTTAATTAAATGATGATTAAAATAGTAAATAACATGAATTAAGTTTTAATATATTTATTATAATCATATTTAACTCTAATATTTTTTATATTAAACCCTAAAGGTGGTGGAGAAAAATGAATTACGTTGTTTGTGGAGGTGGTGAACCAACCATATAGTAAATAATGTTTTCATTTTAGAATCTATAGAAAGGAGGGTAGAGTATGGATATTACATTATTATAATAACATATAATTATATTTAGGATACTTATTTTACTATTTATATCTGTATAGAAAACATAATGGGGTGGTAGAAGAAGAATAAAATTGAGTGATTTTTGTCTATAATTTTACCTCTTCATTTGGTTTTCTCTTCTTAGAAAACCCCTTTAGGATACTTGAAATGGTATTTGGATGATACTATAAGCATTAATAGTTGGAGGAAAAGATTGGGAATGGAATTGGGTAGATATTTGGAATGATCCTAGGCATATAATTTATTATGAGAGTGGTTGGTGATGGGTCATATTTATAAGGTGATGAAAAAAGTGTTTTTCAATATTATATTCACTAGTTTATTATTTTTGGATTTAAAATACCAACATTATATATTATTCTTACTATATGCAGTAAATGGTACATTTGATATGGAACTAGTGGTTTCATACATCATCCATGGCTCAAAAATTCATGTATTTATCTTATAATGCTAAATAATGCACTTTACTGTATTTTAGTATTCACCAAAAAAGAAAGTATTTTACAATAATAATAAAAATTCATCATAAACTTTTTTGATGTGTATATTAAAAAAATTAAATCCATTTTAT
This sequence comes from Viscum album, assembly GCA_963277665.1. NCBI lineage: Eukaryota > Viridiplantae > Streptophyta > Magnoliopsida > Santalales > Viscaceae > Viscum > Viscum album. Next base: position 165,810,787 of record OY728149.1, read on the forward strand.
GAAAATAAATTTTTAAATATGGTAAATTTAATTTTTAATTAAAATTATAATTTATTTGAAAAATAACAATTTTACTATGATGATCAATTATAGGACCCTTTGAAAAATTACTTAAGGTATCATAAAAATATATTATAATTTTAATAAAAAATAATATTTATATATAAAACATATTTTGAACAATAAAATTTATTTATTTTTTTTAAAAAACCAAATAAAATATATATGTTTTACAAAATATAAAAAATATTTTATCATTTTTAAAACAGTTATTTACTTGTATCAGTATATTATTATGTCATATTATAATTTCATATAACAATGAAATATTATTTTACATTTCTGAAGGATGGGTTACTATTCTAACTATTAGGTTACTATTCCAATTTATTGGATTACTATCAGAATGATTAGATTATTATTCCAATTTTCATATTACTATTTCAATGGCTAGAATTGTAATAGTCATATGAGTTTTCTATTTTTTATAAATACCACATATTTCATTCATTATTCATTCAAAAGTATTTTCTCTAAAAGTAATATATATATTTTTAATTTTTAAATGCCTATTTAATTAAAAATATTCTACTTCATTTCTATAGTTTTGTTTGTGAGTGTGATTCTTGATGCTTATAATTGCACATCACACACTTTGTCATGGTCAAATCAAATTTGGCCATGTCATGTGAGGTATAAGTGAGATTTGGGGTCATCTTCAACCCAACGCTTGAACTTCAGCTTTCCTTCATGTGAACACAAAACCAATCACATATCATGATACCATCTTCACCTAGGAGAAGATTAAATTACCGCATACATGGCTATGTAATGAGTTTTGGACAATGACATGGCATCTAGCTATAATCAAGTCCAAAATAATTTTATTTGGTGCACCATGAAATCCGATCATTAATAAAATTCATGACTTGATGCACCATTCCAATCTCATGGAAGTATATTCTGCACAAATGCATTATTCATGTGTGCATGGGAGTCTCCATATCATGCTTTATATTTTGATTTGAAGAGAATAAATATTCCCTATACATGTGTCTAGAGATTGGGATATGAAACATTTGTGTGACATATTTCAACACTTGCCATATACCCTTTACCATATGACCTTGACATGAAAACACCCACGATCATGATACAGAACCACCCAATCATGGATACATGACACATCAAATGGGAGAAAAGTGGATTCCTCTGAAAATGTAATCATGTCATCGTGATATCCATCATTGAAAATGAGACACATCAAAGGTGTGAAATGTGGATGTACTTGAAAATGTTTTAATTTCTTCATGAGATCTATCAATGAACACACGACACATCATAGGTGAGAAAAGAGGCTATCCCTGACAATGTCTGCATGTCGTCTTGAGATCCATCATTAAATACAATACACATCAAAGGTGAGCAATGAAACTATCCTTGAATTTTTTTTCATGTCATCACATGATATATTAATGAACATGAATGTCACACCCCGACCGCAGATTCCCTTTTTTTTGTTTGATTTCAAAACCACCCTATTTCAAGACCACTTTCCAAAACCATTTCCCCTTTAAAACCCAATTTAGAAAACAAGGTCATGCCTTAAATTTAAAATACACACCCAGGTAATCCCATGAACCGTTGCACATGTCTTCATCCACTTTCCATTCATACTCTCACCAACACACATTTTTCCATGCATTACCACACGTGTGCAAACGTTCATAAAGAGGACCTGAGGTTTCATCCCGAACCATTCTCTACAAATTCCAAGAAAACAACAGACTTCCAAATCAAGAGATTTCAGTTTTAAAAAAACCCATTTTATACATTTAAAGTCTTTTAAATGAAACCAGTCCAATTTTTCAAAAACCCTTTTTTATTTCCAACAATGCACCTACACCAATAAAAATGAAAGCAGCATCCAAATTTGCATCAACCACTGGAGTGAGGGACTAGTAGTCACGCTAAACCTGGCGACATGGTAGTGGGCCATGTTTCAAGTCAGCGTCGACCACTAGGAGGGATTCAAACCATGTACTCAGACTCCACATGGGTCACAACTCCACATGAAATCACAATGTAACGTCGGCTTGCCTCCGTTGTCATCTCTCAATCCAAGACAAACCAGAAGAGACAAGGAAACAATTCCCAGACTACCCATGGCGACTCGAGGTGCGGAACGGGTGAGGGTTCATGTTGTCCTTCCCGTACCTACCTCTCGAGTCCCGACAGTCCTAATCTCCACATACCGGACAACCCAAATAACAAGAACCTGCTCTGATACCATTTTGTCACGAACCAGCCCGGGTCGACCCTGAACCGGTCACCCGAGCCGGTCCGTGGAAAGTCCCGAGGGGCGTTCCCGATCCCCCCGGGATGGAAACTAGTGTCGGGCATCAAGTTTTAAACGTTGGGAACGATTTAGCCCAAACAAACCAGGATCTTCAAGAGAAAAACAGACCACACTAACAACCGAAACAAAACTACACAACAACCATACCTCCACGCGACTTTGCGGTCACCACCCAACTAAACACCAGCGTCGCTCCACCACTGAGCGACTCAAACCAGGAAAACATGATCACAAGGAACCTTCAACTGAAATGGTAAAAGATAGGCGTGAGCACAAAAGTACTCAGTAGGTGATCCCAATAACAAATCCCAAAGCACTGCCAGTAAATAAAGAATCTACAAATTCAAGGTTTGAACTACAATGTACTAAAGTAAAATTTCATAATGTTTCACTTGGAAATAAAACCACGAGACATTACCCTTATTCTTTTTCAAAAGTTGAATTTCTTTTCATTGGTGCCAAATTAATTCTAAAAGTGTAAGAAGTGTTACATTTTCAAATTTTACACAAAGAGAATAACACATTTTCATTTGAAATCCATTTTCACAAAGTAACCAGTATATTCTGTAAAGAACAACAGAAAGTAAACAAGCAGGGAAAATCAAGTAACCATGGGTGATCCTAAACATCCCTTGAAAACCCCTGGACGTACTCGGGTTCAGACTACCTACCGGCATGGTACTCCACAGTCAATAACCAGCTGGAAGCCCTAACAGCCAACCAGTGGCACGCCCCAGAAGGCCTACCTACCAAGGAGGGGCTAACCCATCTAATCGGGGTTAGCCACTAACCGTCACTCGATTCTCTAAAAGACACCCAGGAACCCACTATAGTTTTAATAATACTGTGTAAGTGAGAGGCCCTCGCACGCGTGACACATCTCACCGCACTTGCCAACCCCTTACACAGACACCGCTACACGACAACCCTCGAAGGGAAGTCCCTCTGTAGAGATACCCCATAAGTACGTATATTTATATGTAGTCAGTTCACAATCAACAAAGTTCCAACTAGGCCGCCACATCATTTAAATTTAAACCATTTAATATCAAAGCGTTTCCAAAAGATATGACACACTCCATCACATTGAAAACTAGAAAAACATACTTAGAAACTCATTTAAGGAAAACCAAACCACCACTGAAAAGTTCCAAAATCCAGTTTAAAGGACAAAACATTTTTCATCTATCCATGTTTCCAAAAGATCACCACTTTTATAAACGATGCACCCGCTATTTCACACACACCCAAAATCATTTCAAAACACAGTTCAGTATGACTTGCACATTTCATAATGTACTCATTCCGCAACAACACAAAAGAACCACACAATTAAATCCAAGAAATATATTTTCAGTGCGATGTAGGAATAAACAGTTTCCAAATTCAGAAAGTCGCCATTCTAGTAATAATTATCTAATACTAATTAAAATTTACTGAAAAAAAACAATGAAATGACCGGGAATAAATAAATTCCAAAATTTAAAGGCGAGTGCAGTGGGAGACCTACCTTGACTTGTAGCTAGTTTGCGATGAAACGACACGCCTCACACTTGCGCACAAGAAAACGCAAGCGGGCAACTTCGACAACGCGAAGATACCTCACGAGCACGCTGCAACAAAAGTAGAATAAATAAAACACGTAAACACCGATTTTAAAAAAGTCCAAAAGAATGAGAACGCAAAAGACAACGTGTATATATATATATAAACATTGATATAAAATAATTTAAGTAAGAAACAAAGCAAACCTCACCTAAAATCGCAAACCGAACTCGACGACGCAAAACACCTCGCGCAGGCGCATACGTGCACACAAGCTAAAGACCTCAGCGTTGCGGAATTATTCCGCCGACGCGCTGCAACAAACACTGAAACGGAAACATAGAAAACCATAGATATAGAAATAAACTCAACCAGCAAACAGTCACAAAAGACTACCTCGACGCAGACGCGCTCGACCTCCGAGGTCACGCACCAGTTAAAGGGGCGGCGCGCACTGGCAGGGAGACCGCCGGAGGTTGCGCGCTGATTACCGAGTGCGCCGCTGGCCGGCGCAAGGCGGTGGTGGCTAGCCGGACCGCAGAAAGACAGAACGCGGTCGACCGAAAGTGCGGCGGAGCCTACCGGAGTGCCGGATAAGGTCAAGGGACGCTGACAGGGCGGTACCGGAGTGGAGCAGAGGCGCCAACAGGGCTGGGGAACACCGACGGGGCGGCCGGAGGCCGCTGGCTGTAGCTGGGCTCACCGGAGAATGTGGCCAGCGGGTAACGGGGTCGCCGGAGGTGCGGCCTACGGGCAGTGGGGTCGCCGGAGGTGCGGCCTACGGGCAGTGGGGTCGCCGGATAGTGGGAGTCGCCACCGGACAGAAGATCGTCGGACATGGGGAGAGGGAGCGGGTCGCCGGGGCTGTTCGCCGGAGGAGCCCGGAACAGGGGGCGAGGCGGTGCGGCCGGCGAAGGGGAGCTGGGTGGGGCGGGCCATCGGACGCCGGAGCGGAGGCCGAAACAGGGGGAGAGGGAGCAGCGGGTCCGAGGGAGGCCGCGTGAGGGAGCGGCGCCGGAGGGGGAGCGCGCCAGATAGGAGAAGAGGCGGGTCGCCGGGACAGACCGCCGGATGGATGGGAAGGCCGAGACGGCCGAAGGAGAGGGAGGCCAGGAACGACGGTTGGGTGCGGTGACGAGAAACAGGGGCCGGGGACGGCGCGGGCTGCGCGGAGGGCCGGGATGGATGCCATACGCCGGATGGGGAGCGTGTCGGAGCGGAAGGGGAGCTGGGCGGTGCGGGCCGCTGGACGCCGACTAGGCTACTGCGCAGAGGTGGAAGGCCGCGGGGAGAGAGAAGGAGAAAAGGGGGAGGGGTGCGGCGGCTGGGTGGGGGGTAGGGTTTTGGTTAAATATATATATATATATACATATATAATAACAACAACATAATAAAAATAAAAATAAAAATAAAAATAAAAATAAAAATAATAAGTCATGCCCGGGAAATGCCGCCCAGAAAGGTCTTTAAGGATTCTGATAAGTCATGCCCAGTTTTTGGTCCTCCTCAGACTTTGCCTATTCTCCATGGTCATCAGGGTCCATTAGAGGTAGTGGAATGGCTCGAGGAAGTAGAGTGTGTCTTTAGAACGTTGGAAACTCTCGATAATTGTCACACCCCGATCGTAGATTCTTTTTTTACTTCTTTTTGGGTCTCAATTTGAATTTTTTTTTTCAAAGTTTAATTGTGTTGATGGGTTTCGCGTCGGTGCGCGTTTACCGCATCGTTAGCGGTGACCGTGCATTCGGCCCGGGTAACCGTGTGTCCGCCTGACATTTTAAATATTAAATTTTTATGTTGATATTTTATTATTATTACTTTTTAAATTGTAGTTGTTTTTTTGAAGTTATTTTTGTTTATTGTATATATGTCTACATACATGTTTATAAGTATATATATATATATATAAATGTTTATATATGTTTAAATATATGTATATATGTCTATATATATATTTGTGTGTGTGTGCGCGCGCACGCACGTTTATTTTCAAATGGTTTTAATATTCTAAAATTTTGATTAAAAATAATTATTATTATAATTTTCTAATTATTACTATTACTATTATTATTATTTTTATAAAGTTTTATTTCTATGATGTTTTATTTTTATTATTAATATTTGATTTTTATTTATTTACTTATTCAATCTTACTATTATTATTATTATTCATATTATTATTATTATTATTATTATTATTATTATTTTTATTTTTATTATGTTGTTGTTATTATATATGTATGTATATATATATATTTAACCAAAACCCTACCCCCCACCCAGCCGCCGCACCCCTCCCCCTTTTCTCCTTCTCTCTCCCCGCGGCCCCCACCTCTGCGCAGCAGCCTAGTCGGCGTCCAGCGGCCCGCACCGCCCTGCTCCCCTTCTGATCCGACACGCTCCCCATCCGGCGTCCGGCCTCCATCCCGGACCTCCGCGCAGCCCACGCCATCCCCGATCCCCGTTTCCCGTCGCTGCACCCAACCGTCGTTCCTGGCCTCCCTCTCCTTCAGCCGTCTCAGCCTTCCCATCCATCCGATGGTCTGTCCCGGCGACCCGCCCCTTCTCCTGTCCGGCGCGCTCCCCCTCCGGCGCCGCTCCCTCACGCGGCCTCCCTCGGACCCGCTGCTCCCTCTCCCCCAGTTTCGGCCTCCGCTCCGGCGTCCGGTGGCCCGCACCTCCCAGCTCCCCTTCGCCGGCCGCACCGCCTCGCCCCCTGTTCCGGCCTCCTCCGTCGAACAGCCCTGGCGACCCGCTCCCTCTCCCCCTGTCCGACGATCTCCTGTTCGGCGATGACTCCCACTATCCGGCGACCCCACTGCCCGTCAGCCGCACCTCCAGCGACCCCGCTGCCGCTGGCCGCACCTCCAGCAACCCCGTTACCCGCTGGCCACATTCTCCGGTGAGCCCAGCTCTGGCCAGCGGCCTATGGCCGCCCCGTCGGTGTTCCCCAGCCCTGTCGGCGCCTCTGCTCCGCTCCGGTACCGCCCTGTCATTGTCCCTTGACCTTATTCGGCACTTCGGTAGGCTCCGCCGCACTTTCTGTCGGCCGCTTTCCGTCTTTCTGCGGTCCGGCCAGCCACGGCCGCCTTGCGCCGGCCAGCGGCGCACCCGATAATCAGCGCGCAACCTCCAGCGGTCTCCCTGCCAGTGCGCGCCGCCCCTTTAACTGGTGCGTGACCCCGGTGGTCGAGCGCGTCTGCGCTGAGGTAGTCTTTTGTGACTGTTTGCTGGTTGAGTTTATTTCTATATATGTGGTTTTCTATTTTTCCGTTTCGGTGTTTGTTGCAGCGCGTCGGCAGAATAATTCCACAACGCTGAGGTCTTTAGCTTGTGTGCACGTATGCGCCTGCGCGAGGTGTTTTGCGTCGTCGAGTTCGGTTTGCGATTTTAGGTGATGTTTGCTTCGTTTCTTACTTAAATTATTTTATATCAATGTTTATATATATATATATATACACGTTGTCTTTTGCGTTCTCATTCTTTTGGACTTTTTTAAAATCGGTGTTTACGTGTTTTGGTTATTCTACTTTTGTTGTAGCGTGCTCGCGAGGTATCTTCGCGTTGTCGAAGTTGCCCACTTGAGTTTTCTTGTTTGCAAGTGTGAGGCGTGTCGTGTCATCACAAACTAGCTGTAAGTCAAGGTAGGTCTCCCACTGCACTCGCCTTTAAATTTAGGAATTTATTTATTCCCGGTCATTTCATTGTTTTTTTCAGTAAATTTAAAGTAGTATTAGATAATTATTACTAGAATGGCGACTTTCTGAATTTGGAAACTGTTTATTCCTGCATCGCACTGAAAATATATTTCTTGGATTTAATTGTGTGGTTTTTTTGTGTTGTTGCGGAATGAGTACATTATGAAATGTGCAAGTCATACTGAACTGTGTTTTGAAATGATTTTGGGTGTGTGTGAAATAGCGGGTGCATCGTTTATAAATGTTGTGATCTTTTGGAAACATGGATAGATGAAAATTTGTTTGTCCTTTAAATTGGATTTTGGAACTTTTCAGTGGTGGTTTGGTTTTCCTTAAACGAGTTTCTATGTATGTTTTTCTGGTTTTCTTTGTGATGGAGTGTGTCATATCTTTTGGAAATGCTTTGATATTAAATGGTTTAAATTTAAATGATGTGGCGGCCTAGTTGGCACTTTGTTGATTGTGAACTGACTACATATAAATATACGTACTTATGGGGCATCTCTACAGAGGGACTTCCCTTCGAGGGTTGTCGTGTAGCGGTGTCTGTGTAAGGGGTTGGAAAGTGCGGTGAGATGAGTCACATGTGCGAGGGCCTCTGACTTACACAGTATTATTAAAACTACAGTGGGTTCCTGGGTGTCTTTTAGAGAATCGAGTGATGGTTGCTGGCTAACCCCGATTAGACGGGTTAGCCCCCCCTTGGTAGGTAGGCCTTCTGGGGCGTGCCACTGGTTGGATGTTAGGGCGGCCAGTTGGTTATTGACTGTGGAGTACCATGCCGGTAGGTAGTCTGAACCCGAGTACGTCCAGGGGTTTTCGAGGGAAATTTAGGATCACCCATGGTTACTTGATTTCCCCTGCTTGTTTACTTTCTGTTGTTCTTTACAGCTTATACTGGTTACTTTGTGAAAATGGCTTTCAAATGAAGATGCGTTATTCTCTTTGTGTAAAATTTGAAAATGTAACACTTCTTACTCTTTTAGAATTAATTTGGCACCAATGACAAGAAATTCAACTTTTGAAAAGGAATAAGGGTAATGTCTCGTGGTTTTATTTTCAAGTGAAACATTATGAAATTTTACTTTAGTACATTGTAGTTCAAACCTGGAATTTGTAGATTCTTTATTTACTGGAAGTGCTTTGGGATTTGTTGTTGGTCTCACCTACTGAGTACTTTTGTGCTCAGGCCTATCTTTTACCATTTCAGTTGTAGGTTCCTTGTGACTAGGTTTTCCTGGTTTGAGTCGCTCAGTGGTGGAGCGACGCTGGTGTTTAGTTGGGTGGTGACCGCGATGTCACGTGGAGTTATGGTTGTTGTGTAGTTTTGTTTCAGTTGTTAGTGTTGTTTGTTTTTCTCTTGAAGATCCTGGTTTGTTTGGGCTAAATCGTTCCCAATGTTTAAAACTTGATGCCCGACACTAGTTGCCATCCCGGGGGGATCGGGAACGCCCCTCGGGACTTGTCGTGGACTGGCTCGGGTGACCGTTTCAGGGTCGACCCGGGCTGGTTCGTGACAATGAAACACATCAAAAGTAATCAAATAAACTATCCCTGTAATGTCCTCATTCTATCATGAGATCAATCAATGAATACACGATACTTGGATGGTGAAGAAAATGATTTTCCATGAAAAAGTTTTCATGAAAATGAGAGATTTATCAATTAACATGCGACAAATGAAAGGAGATAAAGGAAATATCCATGAAAATGTCTACATGTCATTGAGAGATCCATCATTGAAAACAAAACACATGAAAGGTGAGTAAAGGGACTCTCAATGACAATGTTTTCATGTAATTGTGAGATCTATCAATGAACACATGACACATCAAGGCTGATAAAAGTGATTTTCTCTAACAATGTCTGCATGCCATAGTGAGATCCAACAATCATCATGCAACATGCCAGAGGAAAGGTGACTGACCCGGACAAAGTGTGCATGAAATATAGAAGGGTTTGTCCATGAAGTTATCATGCATAACCACCTGAACCATTGTTGGTAACACGACACATCACCTATGGAGAGAATTATTTCCCCCCATTGTATTCCAAAAATCTTGCAAGATTCGCAACCCTTTTGAAATAAACCAATGGAATAAAAATGGAGAAAGGGGGGAGCCTCTTGCAGACATAAAATAACTCAACACACCCATGCAGCCTATAATACATCCTAGAATCCACAATGAGATGTCCTCCTAGCCATGCAAGATCCCACTGGCATGTCACCCCTATCACACAAATGTATTTGGACACATCCTGGTAGTCTCGTGATCCCCCGTTGGTTCTATAAGACAAATATAAGGGTTTTTTCCATGAAGTTCCTATGCGTCACCATAAGAAACTTTGTTGTTCACGTCATGCATCATCAATGAGTAGAATGATTTTCCTAGACAATATTCATATAATCTCTTGATATGAAAAACCTTTTTAAAATAATCGAAGGAAATAAAAAGGGATAAATTGAAGACCCTCTTTCGGTTGTAAAACTCATCTGATTAACCCATGTAGTATTTGATACATCGCGAAAGCCCATGGGACATGTCTGACTTTTCAAACAAGAGCCTACTGGCATGTCACCCCCATGATGTGAAAGGATTTGTACATGTCCAGTTAGTCTCACACTCCCCATTCAGATCCATAACACAAACAGATGTGTTTGGACTTCAAATGTTCACGCATATCTCAATGACCTTTTAGGGGTCATGTTACACATCATCGTTGGGGAGAATGAATGTATTAGACAAAACCTATTTATTCTCTCAAGGCTAATATTGATTCACATAATAGGCACCAAAAAAAGTGGAAACAACAAGTGTGTGGAGGCATATAAATCCCCCATCCTAGAATTAAATATGTTGGATGATACATATGAAGAATCCTTGGAACCTCACATTTGAATTAGTGCATATTTCTTAGAGTGTATGATCTCAGAACCAGGATGTTTTCCATTAGTTAAGATCTAGAGAACTACCCAAGAAATCATGCAACATGAATAGTCCCTTTGCATGATCACTAATAGGTCATGGGAAGGAATTTTGGTTAGTCATGTGATGAACATCTTGCATTTCTGCTAGATCTTGGGGGCATAAAACATGTTATAAATGAGAAAATCTAAAGCATTCAAAATATAAAGGCTAAAATAAATACTACAAAAAGTGATGATTATGAGAAAAACATATGCACTAATCCTCACATGGTTTGAATAAATCATCTAGGTCATGGGACAACAACAAGACATGTCACCCAAATCAGTAGAAACTCCATTGGAATACTGTTTGGATCATGCGTTTTACTCTAAACATGTTAGATCAAGTCACATGGAACCCCAAGAGAATTCAACCCATGTCTCATGAAACCCTCTCGGCTATCCATCAAATCCCCTAAATTTCTTCTAGACATGAAACCCAGATTATATGGTGACCTCATTACATGTCAGTTGAGTCTCTCGATAAAACCGAGGCATGTCAGTTGGCTCTTACGATGTACCACAGACATGATAGATGTATCTTGTGATGACACCCACACATGTCATCCAGGTCATGCAGAACCCTCCAGAGATGTCACATTGACTCTTGAGACTCCTTCCAAGCATTTCAGTTATCTTTCACGATGAAAAAAGGAAAACCATCCAAGTTCAAGTGACAAATTCTAGACAAGAAATTTGAGGTTTTAGAATGGCTTTTAGATGATCCATCCATGGTCATGCAATGTCTTTTAGACAATCCACATGAGTTTATTTGATGGAATCTAAGAAAATATGACTAGGTCATATGTTTTCTTCTGGACAAGTCGACCTTGATCACATGACAACATTCAGACATTCCATATCAATTTTGCGATGTACCTTGGAAAAGTCAACTAGATCATTTGATTTTTTTGGACATGTCTGGAATAAATTATCCGAAATATCTAGCAGACAATCAAGTCATGTCATGAAGATAAGAAATTCATGTAAGGTAGACATGCATGCTAGGTCAAAAAGGGAAACCTTAGTGTGTAATCCCCGACTACTAAACTATGATGACTATAATTCCTGTTATAAAACATGATATTAAGGACACCTTACTAAGTCCTATGATCCATACCACATCCTCTATAAGACAAATTATCATGCCTCACAAAGGCAAACTTAAATGTGTGAGGCTCATACGAGCATCCTATAATTATATTGTGTTTAATCTTGTGATGCCTCTTGTTTATGACACCAAGAATGACTCACATGGGTTTATATAATGGACTTGATTTTACCCATAATGTGATGAGAGTTACCCATGGTGGGGTTACGATTGGGATATAAGTATGATTACATATCATCTCCACTCTATGGGCCATACTCCTGATGAATTAGTCCAGGGAAGTCTTATATGAATAAGTCCCAACTAGGGACTATATTTTCATATCTCTCCCAACACAGACACCCATTATAAGAACTAAGTAGAATCTGATTAATGACTTGAATACGATATATAGGACAACTCACCATGTTCTAAGCCTAATATTTATGTCCTTATCGCGTGATGGTAAACTGCATGGATGGGCCCTGTCACATGAATATAAACTATGTCAAACAAAGTATGTGGGTTTCTATTCTAGTTTTCCTAGGATACATAGGATGCCTCATAGAGGTTTAGTCCCATCTCCAAGACATGAACCACCTTCATGCATGTCAATAAACTCCATAGTTCTTGAATATGTCCACAACTAAAAGTATTATGAATAAATAAGAGAGGGACATAGGACCCTTGATATGAACACAATTGTTCCTATCGATACAGGTTTATAATTAAGTCATTGAAATAGGGGTAACCAAGACGGTATTAGGGTATGGGAAGGATTTAAAGAACATATCATAAAACCATAAGACATTCCCATAGTGGGAAACAATTCCCCCAAAACGTGCAATGATCCCAACCTCCCATCTACTTAACAAATGTGAGTTCCTAAGCATCATTGGGAATGAAACACAAAAGGAACACATAAATTTATAAAGAAGGTACATACCTAGGTATGAATTTTGGAACCATTTGGATTTTATAGGAAATATTAAAAAATGGGGAACAAATTGTGAAACATTGAAAAAGGCATTTAACCTCCCAATAAATCAAACTGTTATGCTGAATTCCCATCCATGTATCTTTCCTGTCGAAACAAAATGGTGAACCCGATGTGAAATTCTTTAAATACGTAACCACTTTAATGAGTAAAAAAGTTTATACTATCTAGTTCATGTCCAGACGAGTTTGTTTCACACTTGTCTCAAAAAAATGGAACACCCGACATGTTTCTTTTTTTACTTTACTGAACCTTATGAAAAAGTTAGGAAACACCTATTTATCCTTTAACTATGAAATTAATTGATCAAACCTCTAATTTTATATATGATGATACACTAATAAGGTTTCTTGTTTTGTTATGAGGACTTATCGGATTCCATGAAATCAAAATGACATCCTCAAATGTGCCAATGGATTATGAGATTGTTGGACAAGCTATTCTTTCCCCAAGGCCCTGACGTACACTACCACTAACACACCAAATGAAGTACCTATTGGTGAAATTATTTTTCCGGGAGTACTACATCAATGGATCCACCCCAACTCTATAACTGGCCCATGAAATCCTTTATATGATGAATTCCCACTGGCCTTCTTTACCAAGATAGATCACTGGAGAGCATGTGGCCCTTGTTTCCACATTCAATCACTTTGGGAGCCTATCCCTAGATAATATAAATTCAAACATTCCCTACCTCATAGAGGTGTATAATGAAAAAATTAGGTCAAATGAGTCACTCCGAAGTTGCCTAGGAGGGCTCCCATTCATTCTTACCATCATCATTGAGATATGACTGTGATTCCACAAGGTGTTTTAGAGGAAGTTGTGCTTACACCAACATTTTATTTTGGGGAACCCAGCTGTAGAGATCTCCTGTGGTACGCAAACAATGATTCTCCATAGTAGTCTTGTATCCCTGCTATCCCTAATTAGTCTGAGTCACAAAAGTGTATCTTGACAGTGGCCCAGAATCAATCCCAAAACATCACTATAAAGGAGCTTCTGAATACATCACAATTAGCCTTATTGATTGTGGAATCCCAGGGATCACCCCAACACATAGGGATGTAGCATCATTATCATATTTTACTCTATTGTCTTATTTATCATGTGCACATACATATAAAATGTTACATTAGGAACTGACCCCCCAAAAGGGACACTAGGTACCGACCTGACAAATGATATACTGCATCAAGGAATAGCACCACCTCACATGTGTATCATTAAGTATGATATCAATTATATATAAATACTCCTCATAATATCAAATGATCAAACTTTTTAAGAGTACAATCATACCCTCTTTTAATCATCTCAGTCACAGCAGGTTGGCCTACCTTTTACCACTGGAACAGGAAAATAAAGTCTCAATGGTATCTTTTAGGAATCTATAGGTGTTACCGACCATGTTAGAAATTAGTAAAGTAATAAAAATGGAGTAAATGGATTTTGGAAGTATTGGATTTAGTCACTTATTCATATATATAAATTCATATCATCATCCACTCACCCTACCACTGATAGAGGAGTGGGTATTTTCATGGTTCCTATCATCCAACACCTTGAGGATGATAAGGAAATTTATGTAGAAGAATAGATCACCCAAATAAAATGAGAGAATAGGGATCTTAGAAAAATAATATTGGGATCACTTTTGATATATCTAACTTGGGATGATGTACTAGTACCTGCATATGGAATAATTCCTTTTAGTGATGTTTTACAGCCCACAGGTTTGGGATAAGTTTCCTATTTTTCATACCCTAATTGGGTGAAATATAGACATTTTTATACCTATACCAAGCCCACAAGTCTTGAGAAATTCCCATATTTTCCACCTCCTCATTGAGGAAATTTTGGAAGGCATATTCCCTCAGATGTTTTCGCAAAGACTCCAGGAAAGTTGAGATATTTTAATCAGTGGGAAGTGTTTGATTCATCAACAAAGCCCAATGATTCAACACATTCTGCTGGACTAAATAATAATGAGGCTCTGTACCATGGGCTCCAATCCCAAAAATGTTCCTGCACCAATGGAGGTATAAATAACATGTAGTAGAAGTAGCATGAATTACAATCTAATGAAGATAGATAGTGAAAAGTATATTCCTTCCATTGAAGACATGTTGCTAGTTATTTCAATTATTCCATGGAAAAAAGATTGATAGAGCTCCTGATGATGAAAAATCCAATTGAGGAAAGGATTATAGGCCATGGAAATCATTTCCCCTCCCATCAACATCTCAGGTACACAATATAAGGTTGATTTTCTTTTACAGACTGACATTAGGTACAAATGGAGTTGAGGATATTAAAATAACTAACACATGAATCCCCAATACAGTCAACTAAATGATCTAAATAGGACTCACAATTTGTGCATCAAAGATTGAACCATATAACTCCTAGGGATAAGTGACCAAATTTCAATACAAGATTTAACAAATCCTATTCTTTCCAAATCAACCATGTCCGCATGTATTTTAATTGTTCCAGAGAGAATGGTTTGATGGAACTCCAAACAATAATAAAGATGAACGAGTTTGGTTTGAAAAACCATGAAAACCATTTCCATTACCATCGACATATCAGTAACACAATAGAGAGTTGTTTTTTCATCAAGGATTACTTAGATATATAGGTAAGTACATGCTTGATAGATTTAAAGGATCCTAAAACTCATAAAATATGCATAAGATTCATTTATGCTCCATCAGATGAGCTACTATCTTGATAGGTTATTCACCATTTTCCTAACCATAAGAAGAAAAAACACATGGCCATCATCCTCATAGCAAAATGATAAACTGTATTTTTTTCATCCTTACCGTAAGATGTTAAAATACATGGACAATATCCTTACTTCAAGACAATAAAATGAATGACCGTCATCCTTACTGTAGGACATTAAACTGCATGGCCATCATCCTTACCACAAGATGATAAAATTCATGGATTGTGACCTAACAATAAGATATCATACTATATGGTTGATGTACTTTCCGCACAACATTAAACTACATGGGTTTTCTAGAACTATGTATGACTTGATTCTCCTCGTAGTGAGATACATAAGGATTCTTGGATTTTATACTCTATCCTAGTCACCTATATTCATGTACTTACCATAATACGTTAAACTACATGGATGATGGAATTTCTGCATGACATTAAACTACATGAGTTTTCTATAACTATATATGTCATGATTCTCATCCTAATGAGATACATAGGGAAACCTAGATCCTAAATTCTGGCCGAACCACCTCTATCCACATCCTTACTACAAGAGTTAAACTATATGATTGATGTCCTTTCTGCATGACATTAAACTATATGGTTTTTCTATAACTACATGAAAATTGATTCTCATCCTAATGATATACGTAGGGATCCCACGATCTTATATCATGGACTATCCACCTATATTCACATCCTTACCACAAGACATTTAACTGCATAAATAATGTCTTTTCCACAAGATATTAAACTGGATGGGTTTTCTAGTGAGATACATAGGGACACTTGGATCATATATCCTAGAAAAACCACCTATATTCAAATCTTTACCACATGATGTCAAACTGCATGGATGATGTCCTTTCCACATGACATTGAGTTTCACAGGTTTTCTAGAACTATGTACAACTTTATTCTTATCCAAATGTGATAATTATGGATGCCTAGATCCTATATCCTAGACCATACACCTATATTTAGGTCCTTAACACATGACATTAAACTTCATGACTAATGTCATTTCCGCACAACATTAAATTGTACGAGTCTTCTAGAACTACATACGTATTGATTTTAAATTTCAATGAGATACATAGGGAATCCCAGAACCTATACCCTATCTAAGACACCAATATTCACATCCTTACTACATGAAGATAAACTACATAGATGAATTCCCTATCATAGGATGAAATGTTTTCAGCATTTCAATCTCTAGGAGGCGTCATCATTATCTAGTGGAATCTTCAATTTATAGAAGCATCACTAATACAATACAATATCGATCCTATCTATATCACAAAATTTACAATTCCCCTTAGTTTCCTTCTAAAGTATTTCTCTGATAGGTCACCTACCCAAACATATGGATCGAGGAATTAAGGAAACCTTATCAAATGTGGAAAGCTTTAGACCAAAAACAGTAAGATCATATCCATATTAGTTCAAACAGTGTCTACTATCATATCCTGGTAGCATACAAGGGGTAGGTATGAACCCATGCCCCTATACATAATGTCCACCCACATATTCTAATGGCACAAAGAGGATAGGATTGGGAATATATCCCCACACCAATCATGAAAATTGACCAACATATCATAGAATCTAAAATAATATATGCATACATTCCTGTAAATACCCTATTAAAGTGCCAATAATTTGTGTCATTAATAGAGAGGATATTTCAGTGTATTCTGGTGAAGATGAAGTGATATGCATTTATTCTTATCCTAGTAGCTAGAGTATCACATCACTCTGATTAGTATGATAAAGTTTCTACTTTGGAGCAAGAGACACTACTACAAAAATGAGCTTTATCAATGCTCAAAACTGGATTTATTAGTGCTAAAAAAGCTCTATAAAGCTTAGAACTAATAAAGGGGTGCTTTATCAGCACTAAAAAATCACTGATAAAGTAAATCTTTATCAGTGCTAAAAACACGCTAATAAAGGGATACTTTATCAGTGCTAAAAAGGAACTGATAAAGGACCCATTTATCAGTGCTAAAAAAGTGCAGATAAATGTGTTTTTATCAGCACTCTTTTAGCCCTGATAAACTGATCCTTTATCAGTGCTAAAAAAGCACTAATAAATGCCCTATCTACTGCAACAAAAAATTCTGCAGCAGCACACACAATCAACACCTACAAAAAATTCAGCATCTCAACAAGTAAGTATACCCATACAAAATTAACACATAAATCATAAAGTAATTACACCAAGTATACCCATAAAAAAAGTATAAACATACACCATTAACACATAATTCATAAAATAATTAAATATATAAAGAATTCAATTCAGAATTCAGGGGGTTGGGGGCTGTTCAGGGGTTTGGGGTGGCTGTCCAAGGGGGGTAGGGGGTGTCTGGGGGGATGGGGGTGTCCGGGGGGATGGGGATGTCCAGGGGGTGGGGGTGGTCCAGGAGGTTGGTGGGCTTTCCAAGGATGGTGGGGGTGTCTAGGTGGTGGGGTGGTGTCTTGGAGGGGGGGGGGGGTGTCCAAGTGAGGGGGGTGTCCATGGGGGTGTCCAGGGGGTAGTGTCCATGGTGTCGGGGGGGGGGGGGGGTCGCTTTCCAGGGTGTGGGGGTCTCATGGTGGTTGGACCGGTCCAAGGGGTTGGTGGGGCTGTCCAAGGGTGGTAGAGTGGTGTCCAAGAGGGTGGGATGGGGTTGTTCGGGGGGATAGGGGTGTCCAGGGGGGAGGGGGTCAACTAGGGGGTTTAGGAGGATGCGGGGCTGTCCAAGGGGGGTGGGGTGGTGTCCAAGGAAGGGGGGGGGGGGGGTGTCTATGTGGTGTCCAGGGGGTGGGCTGGTGTCCAGGGTGTCCGGGGGGCTTTCCAAGGGGTGGGGGGTGTCCGGGGGGTGGGGGGCAATCCAGGGGTTGTTGGGGATACCCAAGGGGGTGGGGTGGTGTACAGTAGGGTGGGATGGGGATGTCCGGGGGGATAGTGGTGTCCAAGGGTGGTGGGGGGTGTCTAGGGGGTGGGGGGAATTCCAGGAGGTTGGGGGTGTCCAAGGGGGGTGGGGTGGTGTCCAAGGAGGGGAGGGGGGTGTCCAGGTGGGGGAATGTCTATGGGGTGTCCAGGGTGTCGGGGGGGGGGGATTTCTAGGGGTGGGGGGTGACCGGGGGTGGGGGCGGTCCAGAGGGTTCGTGGGGCTGTCCAAGGGGGGTGGGGTGGTGTCTAGGAGGCTGGGGGTGGTCGTCCATGGGTGGGGGGTTTCCAGGGGGTGGGGGGTTCCCAGGTGGTGGGGTGGTGTCTCGGAGGGGTGGGGGTGCCATCCAGGTGGTTGGTGGTTGTCCAGGGGAGGGGGGGTGTCTGGGGGGGGGGGGGGGGGCTTTCTGAGGTGGGAGGGGGGGGGGGTGTCCATTGGGGTGTCCATGGGGTGGGGGTGTCCAGGGGGTTGGGGGGCTTTCCAGGGGGTTTGGGGTGTCCAGGGGTTTGGTTGTTGTGCAGGGGGGTGGGAGGGCGGTCCAGGGGGGTTGATGGGCTGTCCAAGGGGGGGTGGGGTGGCTGTCCATGGGGGTGGGGGTGTCCAGGGGGTGGGGGAGGTGTCTAGGTGGTGGGGTGGTGTCTAGGGGGTGGGGTGTACAGGGGTTGGGGCAGCCACACCGTGCCTCGAATTGAGATGAGGTTGACTTGAAGATGTCGCAAAGGACCCATGGATCCTTCTCCTAAAGGAAAAACACAATCCAAATGAGTTTGGTTGGATTTTCGTAGGTCATTTGTTGTTTTCGCTTAAAATTGTGTCTATTTTAAACAAAAGATAGACACTTTGAGTGATACTGGACACACCATGCCTCATATTGAGGAAGGGTTGACTATTACACGTCACATAATACCCATGGATCATTCTCCTAAAGGATCAACACAATCCAAATGCATTTGGTCAGATTTCCGTAGGTCAGTTGTTGTTTTCACTTAAAATTCTGTCCATTTTAAACAAAAGACAGACACTTTGAGTGATACCATCCACAGTGTGCCTCAGATTGAGGAGGGGTTGACTTTTACATGTCAAAAATGACCCATGTATCGTTCTGCTAAAGGATCAACATAATCTGAATGTGTTTGGTTGGATTTCCATAGGTCAGTTGTTGTTTTCACTTAAAATTGTGTCCATTTTAAACAAAAGACAGACACTTTGAGTGATACCAGACACATCGTTCCTCAGATTGAGTCGGGGTTGACTCATACACATCACCAATTCACCCATATATCATTATACTAAATGATGAACACAATAAAAATGTGTTTGGTCAGATTTTCATATGTTAGTTGTTGTTTTCACTTAAAATTGTGTCAATTTTAAACAAAGGACAGACACATTGACTGATATCGGCCACACCGTGCCTCGATTTGAGGCGAGGTTGACTCGTACACATACAAAAGGACACATGGATTATTATATTAAAGGACAAACACAATACAAATGTTGTTTGTTGGATTTCCATACGTCAGTTGTTGTTTTCACTTAAAATTCTATTCATTTTAAACAAAAGAGAGAACCTTTGAGTGATACTGGCCACATAGTGACTTGGATTGAGGCATGGTTGACTTTTACATGTCGAAATGGACATATGGATAGTTCTAATAAAGGATAAACACAATCTGAATTCATTTGGATAGATTTCTGTACGTTAGTTTTTGTTTTCACTTAAAATCGTGTCCATTTTAAATAAAAGAGAGACCCTTTGAGTGATACCAGCCAAACCGTGCCTCGGATTGAAGCGAAGTTGACTCTAAAACGTCAAAAAGGATCCATGGATCATTCTCCTAAAGTATCAACACAGTAATAATGCATTTGATCAGATTTCTTTAGTTCAGTTGTTGTTTTCACTTAAAATTCTGTCCATTTTAAAAAAAGGCAGACACTTTGAGTGATACCGGACACACCATGCCTCAGATTGAGGAAATGATGACTCGTACACATCCCAAAATACCCATGGATAATTCTAATAAAGGATCAACACAATCCGAATGCATTTGGTTGGATTTCTATAGGTCAGTTGTTGTTTTCACTTAAAATTGTGTCCATTTTAAACAAAAGACAGACACTTTGAGTGATGCCAGCCACACCGTGCCTCAGATTGAGTCGGGGTTGACTTTTAAACATCACCAATTCACCCTTGGATCGTTATCCAAAATAATAAACACAATACTAATGCGTTTGGTCAGATTTTCATGTGTCAGCTGTTGTTTTCACCTAAAATTATGTCCATTTTAAAAAAAGGCATACACTTTGAGTGATACAGACCACACTGTGCCTTGTATTGAAGATTAGTTGACTTTTACACATCACAAAGAACCCATGTATCGTTATCCTAATGTATTAACACAATAAAAATTTGTTTTCTCAGATTTCCATACGTCAGCTGTTGTTTTCACTTAAAATTGTGTCCATTTCAAACAAAAGACAGACACTTTGAGTGATACCGGTCACACCATGCCTTTGATTGGGGGGGGGGGGTTGACTCGTACACATCACAAAGGTCTCATGGATCATTATCCTAATGTATCAACACAATCCGAATGTGTTTGGTTAGATTTCCGCATGTCAGTTGTTTTTTTCACTTAAAATTCTGTCCATTTTGAACAAAAGGGAGACCCTTTCAGTGATACCGGCCATACTGTGCCTCCGATTGAGGCAGAGTTGACTCGTACATGTCAAAAAGGATACATGGATCATTATCCTATTGTATTACAACAATATGAATGTGTTTGGTTATATTTCTGTAGGTCAGTTGTTGTTTTCACTTAAAATTCGGTCTATTTTAAACAAAAGAGAGATTCTTTGAGTGATACCGTCCACACCTTGACTCAGATTGAGGCGGGGTTGACTCATACACATCAAAAAAGACCCATGGATCGTTCTACTAATGGATCAACACAATCCTATGTCGTCTGGTTGGATTTGAGTTTGCCCGTCTTGTTTTCACTTAAAATTCTGTCTATTTTAAACAAAAGATAGACACTTTGCATGATACCGGCCACACTATGCCTCTGATTGAGTCGGGGTAGACTCATACACATCCCCAACATAGCCATGGATCATTATCCTAAATAATAAACACAATAGAAATGTGTTTGGTCAGATTTGTGTACGTCAGTTGTCGTTTTCACTTAAAATTATGTCCATTTTAAACAAAAGTCATACACTTTGAGTGATACAGGCCACACCGTGCCTCGGATTGTGGTAGGGTTGACTCGTAAAAATCAAAAAGAACACATGGATCATTATAAAAAAGGATTAACACAATGAAAACGCATTTGGTTGGATTTATGTACATCAGCTATTGTTTTCCCTTAAAATTGTGTCCATTTTAAATAAAAGGCAGACACTTTGAGTGATACCATCCACACTGTGCCTTAGATTGAGGCGGGGTTGACTTGTACATGTCACAAAGTACAAATGGATCATTCTCATGAAGAATCAACACAATCCTATTGAATTTGGTTGGATTTCTGTATGTCAGTTGTTGTTTTCACTTAAAAATCTGTCCATTTTAAACAAAAGAGAGACCCTTTGAGTGATACCGGCCATGCCATGCCTTGGATTGAGGCAGGGTTGACTCCTACACATCAAAAAGAACCCATGTATTGTTCTCCTAATGGATAAACACAATCCTAATGAGTTTGGTCAGATTTCCGTAGGTCAGTTTTTGTTTCACTTAAAATTTTGTCCATTTTAAATAAAAGAGAGACACTTTGAGTGATATCGGCCACACTGTGCATCAGATTGAGGCGGGGTTGACTCATAAATGTCACAAAAGACCCATGTATTGTTCTACTAAAGGATAAAAATAATAAGAATGTGTTTTGTTGGATTTGAGTATGTTAGTTTTGTTTTCACTTAAAATTTTGTCCATTTTAAACAAAAGATAGACACTTTGAGTGATACTGGCCACACCGTGCCTCGGATTGAGGCGGGGTTGACTCGTACACATTACCAACGAACCCATAGATCATTATTATAAAATATCAACACAATCTGAATGTGTTTGGTTGGATTTGTGTACTTTTTTGTTTTCACTTAAAATTGTGTCCATTTTAAATAAAAGACAAACACTTTGAGGGATACCCACCACACCATGCCTCAGATTGGGGTGGAGTTGACTTGTACACATCACCAACGCACCCATGGACCGTTTTCCTAAAGTATCAACACAATTATAATGCGTTTGGTCAGATTTCCGTACGTCAGTTGTTGTTTTCACTTAAAAATCTTTCCATTCTAAACAAAAGATAGACACTTTGAGTGGTTCATCATTATTGCATGTTGCGGGTCCATATCATCTGTTAAAATGGGAAAATGAATCATTAGATAAAGGATGTTTTATTTAATAACAATTAAAATTTTCTAATGAACATTTACATACAAGAATGTTTCATCTTTTGATCCCCTTAACCCCTCTAAAAAATGACCGCCTATTGTACACTTCCCCAAGTCAGATCATCATGCTATTTGTGTACAATCTACCCTAAGGTATACAACCCACTCGTTTCTGAACAAATATATATCATCTTGTGAGTATGAGGCTTTTAGGCAGTCATAGTAGTACTGAAAAATATAAAAATAAATAATTAATAAATAAATTAAATTAAATAGTAGTTATTTTTGAAAATACCTCTTTAGGGATGCTAGTTTGTTGATGAAAAAACGATCTCTTTCATAAATTTTAAAATATAATAACTGGAATCATTATCATTTGTTTGTTTTGGACAGGGAAAAAGATTGATCATTAAGAGAATATGTAACTTGTATTGAGATGTGTTTGGATAGTAAAATTTTATTATATATACCCTGATATTTTTCCAGACGTAGTACTTGCTCACCTACTTATGCTTAGACCCTGTACTCATTCCTTTTTTTAGATGATAATGATACACCAACCTATTATAACATAATACTTATTAAAAGATAATTCAAATTATATTACATTTATTTTTAGACCTAAAACATAGGATTTAGAAACTTAGAGATTCACAAACTCCATTATGTCTGGTCGGTTTGATGGATATTCTTGCTCTGAATCCAGAAAATAAATCTTTGGAGTTACTGTAGAGACCCGAAGCCTGACGTACATGTACATTACACTACTTTTGCGGAATACTTAGTACATTACAAAAACACACACACAAGGACCGTAATAGTTTAGTGTCTTTGGAAACTCGGAATATAATCTTCTAATCCTGGTGAAAGATCTTCAACATCTCCCATAAAGATCTTCCTTTTTTTATACCTAAAACCTTTCTTTATATCCTGGGGAAAAGAAAACATAAAAGGCTGAGCTCAAATGCTCAGTAAGGGTAAACAAAAGAAATATCAATCACATCTTAACCTGCAAAAGAGATCATAATTTCATAACATGGGATAAATCATGGCGGTGAAATGTAATCAGAATAATCATAACTTAAAACATGAAAATTTGTGGCATACACACATAATCATAGAGAATCATTTATTGTTAGTCAAGACTCATTGCCAAGACTATCTTAGTGGACAAAGTCCCTTTCTGAACCGAGTCACCCTCGTTTCAGTCTTGTTTCACTGAACCGGTATAACCTACCGTTCCAGCCATGTCTATCTCATGAGATATAAAATCTTTACCCAATGAATTGGAGGGAGATATAGGTCCCACCCATCTCATAATGATACAATTCTTATGTGTTCCACAAATTCATAAATCATACATCATTGCATAACCCATGTAATACAAATGGGAATCTTAAACATCATGACATCATGAAACAGTTCATATAAGATAAAAGAATTCATAAAAATAATTCCATCACAACATAATCAAATCAATGTAATAATAGGGATAAAAACAGAACCCTTTATTGTCTTAGATGGAAAATAATTTTGATAAAACACTTGAACTCCATTCTTGAGGAAAATATCCTTTCTTCTTCAAAAACACTTTTCCTTTCTTAATATGTCATACAATTATAAACTAAAAGAAGTTGATTAAAAATAAACTTGAAAACTTTTAAAGGAATATTCTTGGAAATAATGTTTTAAAAATCCATTCATGCCGTATAAGTTAAAAAAAAACATTCTTCTCGTACTTTTGTCGGAAAAGTCAAAAAGTACCTTGTACGAAAAACGACAAAAGATTCCATTCATGTCTTTTACTAAAAACTCACCGAAGGGTAAAATTGGATTTAAAAAATTGTAGGTGGATGGAAATAATATTACATATTGAGGAAACATGGATGTGGATGATAAAATACACCCCAGTAAATACTAAAGTATAAACAATCTCGGATAAAAATGAGATTGTGATATTTCCCTTACCTTAGGTCCGATATGCTTCATAAGTGTCCGAACCTCCTGTATAATGATTTAAATAATGTTATTGACTTATTCCAGAATCATACTCATTCTTATGATATCATATATGGTTCACTTATGACTTTATATTACCTGTTTTTTTTGTAAATTCCATGTTAAAGAAGCGTTTTGGGTAAAATTGTTTCATTTATCGTAGGTGTTTGGACTTGTTGTTCTTGACATTATTATTACTTATATCATGATTTATTTACTTCTAGAATATAAAACATGATTTATATATCATATATATTCAGTATATATATATAATATATAGATAAATGAAATGAAACACACCGTTCATGGAGACGGTAGTCCGTACGTACGCATGAACGCTGTTTTCCTTTCCTTATTGTCTTGAATGGAAGTAAGTAGATGAAATATATATATACATATATAAATAAATCCAATAGATTTAAAATGTCATATATTTCATTATTATTCATTATATATACTTTATAATCATTCATGAATGGTTAATGTGGAGAATGAATCTCATCGCGTCGTGGAGACGGTATTCCGTACGTACGCACGAGCGATGATATCGTTCTCATGATCGTGGGACTGTATTGGAGTGTATGTATACTATTTCAGAATCAATATCACTTTAAAATAATAATATATAGTTATTATTTACACCATTATACCCATCCAAGTAATGTGGTGGTGGAAAATAGATTTCACCACGGCGTGGAGACGGTATTCCGTACGTACGCACGCGCGGTGATTTCTTTTTCCGAAGGATGGATAGATGGTGAAATAGGTTTGTTTCATACTTATAATAACATATCAGTATATGAGTGATATTGACGTTTTTACTTCATAATGAAACAACCTAAGAAGAAGAAGTGGAAGAAGAAATAAAGATGAAAGAATCGGTAATGGGCTTTACCTCTTCTTTGAAGTGCTTCTTTGAGACCTCCTTTTAGGGCCCTAAAATGGGTATTTTAAGATTACCAGAACCTCTAGGATGTCTCTAGGGAAGTGGAGAGGAGAAAGTGTCAGGAGTTGGCCGAGCTTGAAGGCTCAATGTGGTGTGAGGAAGAGGGGGAGGAGGTGCCCTTTTATAAGGGAGGAGAGGGGCACCTTAGGAATATCTCAAAATATTATTTTATATTAAAGTCAAAATCGGTTTATAATGGTTCAAAAGGGTATTATTTCGAAGGTAAAGTGGGGATGGGTCGAAATCCTATCAACCAATAGGATTTAGACAAGTTTAGGTTATTATTTTAACCTTATCAATTAGATTTAACTCTAAGTTAAATAATTTAACTTTTACCGTGTCTTTTTGTTTTCTTACACTATATGGTTAATACACTTGCTATAACATGCCAAAAGAACCCCAAGTTGTTTATTATTAATATATATATCCTTAGTTAAGTCATTTGGCCGAACCTTAGATTTTTAGGAATAAAATAACAATTAATAATATAATATTTGATTTAAAAACTATTTTGTGTCAATTT
This sequence comes from Viscum album, assembly GCA_963277665.1. Classification (NCBI taxonomy): domain Eukaryota; kingdom Viridiplantae; phylum Streptophyta; class Magnoliopsida; order Santalales; family Viscaceae; genus Viscum; species Viscum album. The sequence continues at coordinate 165,836,990 of OY728149.1, forward strand.
TGACACTATTTGATATATGATTTTTTTGAAAGTCATAACATAATTATATGTTCGCAAAAAGTTGATTAAATCAACAATAATATATCATAGTAACCTAGAAAATTAGTGGAATTCATAAAAAGTCTCAAATTAGATTTATTTGGGTATTTATAACATCAATTATGTCAATATTTCATTAATAAGATAATTACTGCATCATCGTTGTGTCATAAATAAATTAAATTATTTAATGTCTAAAAATTAAAAATAAAATGCCATTATGTAGGAAATTTTTTTATCTTTCTAATTAATATTTACAGTCGAATTTATCTTATGCATAACCCCATATTAAAAATGTTTTAGTAAATAAACTTTGATTTTAACTCTTTTAACCCTTCTTTAAATAAATTAATAATAAATGTCCTAATCTAATCCAAGTGGGCCTAAATGGTCATATTTTATTCCTAAGTTTGTTTTTGGTCGAATTACACTTATCCAATAGAATTAGGACATGTGTTAGGGTAATAATAATATCATCTTTACCCTTAATTACCCTATTTACTTTTAACCGTGGTAAAAAAATGTAAAAAGTTACTATTCACCAAAAATTATTTTCATCTCATTGAACCACATTTTAGTCCTTGATATTAACCGTGTCTCTCGGATTTTTGAAATTCCACTCACAGAAGTGGTAAAATTAAGTTTTATGAACAATTCAGTTTTTTTTAACTACCACTTAGTAGTTTCACTATTCATCAAAAATTGAAAGTTTTCAGAAAAATACAAAAAATTAGGCCTAAACTATATTTGATATTATGAACTCAAAAATGATGTCTATTTTACCAAATTCAAAACATATCAGTTGCGTTAACTAATTTAAAAATTAATTCTCGTCGTCAAAACAAATAGCGTGTTTTTAAGAGATAATAACTATCAAAAGATTGACACTAGTTTATAACTGGTTTAAATGTGAAATTACATCCAATGACCAACATTGTATTAAATTGTATAAATATATTCTAAATATACTTTAAAACTACTCAAATTAATAATTTATCACTATTAATTATTTCGATTGAAAAAGTTGTTTTTAATTAAAATTTAGTAATTTTCACTATTCATCAAAATATGAAAGTTATCCGAAAATCACCAAAATTTCACCCTAAGCTAATTTCGATATTATGAATCCAAAAATGAATTCCATTTTGAAAAATAAAATTTACAAAATTTCAAAAAGTGGTTATTACTATTCATAACGGCTAGTTTTAATAATATTTTAATAGCATATCGTTGTTTAGCGAAACTTGGTGTTGCGTACAACACACACTATCGTGGAAGGTCGCGATTGCGTGTAATTCAAGCCAGGTCAGAGATGTGTGTTTTGAAAGCTCCTTTTGGTGTGGCGTATAACACAAGACATTAATTAAATTAAAAAGAATATTTTTCATAAAATCTCGGGGTGTTACAGTTACCAAGTTCACCGCAATTAGCATCCAATGTTGGCTAAAATAAAAAAAAGTAATAAGTAATAAAAGAAGTAAAAATACAATTGATATGATTTAATCATAGATTTTTACCCCTACATTGTTGGTATTAGGAAGAGTCTTTCATCTTTAATCTTTCTTTCAAATGTTTGCAGCAAGCCGTTCACTATTTCATTATTTTTTGATGGCACTAATTTCGTTAGATGTGTTGATTTGGTATAAGGACTAATGAGTCTAAATTATGGCTCATGGGAAAATTCCTTCAACTGTTTTTCATATATACGTCTATCAACAATATAAAATACATTTAGTTATAATTTTCACATTAGATCAGCTTTTAGAAAATCAATTCATGAAAGCATACCTCATATATATATTTACAACTATGACGCCTAGCCTACCATTTTCAAGGATCTCATTTACATATTTAGAAGCAATGTAATATTGACTTTCCTCTCTGTATATATTGTTTTTGAAAACCACTATATGACTACTACCACCTCTTAGCTTTGTATCCACATGAGTCTTCAATTCTAGTAAATGTGGATAGAGAACATGTGGTGTTATTGTGCTTTCAGTAGCTCTTTGGTATCGGTAGGTCGATCCTTTAGATGGTTTTGAGACGAAGTTTTTCACCCCTTCCCTTTTTCCATCTATAATAACATTCATTGGTTCAAACCTTTTTTTCATTAATTATTAAAGGTTTACATTGAAAAAAGGAAATAAATACCTCTTTGTCCGTATGTACTCTTAAAAATTGTGAAGAACATGAAATGAATGTCCCAATAGCCTTTTAAACCATATGAATATCATCGTCATCAAGTGGAATTGGTAGGTCTGCATTTGGATCATGATCTATAGTAATCATCACTTTCAAATGATCTTTCAGAAGTGGTCTATTATGCAGCTTGTCATCTGGGATATTGAACACTATAGCCATCGTAACAAGGTGATAGGTTGGTGTTGATAGATATAAATCACAGTCATTATCACCCTGTATAATATCAGTACAGGAAAAGTATCAGTGTTTTTCTGATTCACATTTGATGGGAACAATTATTAGAATATTGATTACCACGACTAAGATAACTCTTTGAAGGGAATGACTTGCCTCAAAGCTGGTGGGGGGTGAGGCAGGATCTTCACGCACTGGTGGATCATGATTTGTGTATTCTCCTTGCTTCCCACACATAAAAGTTGTTAGTAACTCTCTGTGCCATTTCAATCGTTCTTCAAGAGTTGCTATTCTTTCGCTCATTTGTTTCATTTTTTCATCTCTATCATCCATTTTTTCTATCTAAAAATATACTCAGGGTGTCACCCCAAACCCCACACCTCTGACATTACCGTATTGTTCTAGCTTCTTCAAAGCCGTCAATAATAGGTCTGCATCCGCTACAGAAGTAGCTGATTCCTTTGACTGTCGGATATAGGAAAATAACTAATTATTTTTATGTAATAGCAATTTAAAACAAGTCTTTTTATCATCATGTCATACTTACACATATTTCCCACACTTTTGGTGTGTTCTCATCTACTATCTTCCCTTCCTTATTCACACGTGCCTCCTTCTATAGCACATGATGTGGATGGAAGTGACTTTGGTTTTAGACTCATCAATCTACATATAAATATAGAAAGATAATTATGACGTTGTTTATTGGCACCTAACAATATTAGTGTAAATTTAAAATACGTACCATTTTTTTATAGTGAAGTGTACCCCATCCTTGATTTACGATAGGGGTATGTTGGTTTTGATGCACATTCCTTATTTTCAGTACAGAGTTGCTGTTTCATAAATAAAATATTGATAATCAAAGTGATTAATACACGTATCCTTAAACAACGTATTATCAACCACAATGTACCTGAAACTTTTCATCCCTACGAGGGCCAATAAATGCATTCCATGGTTCTTGGGATATCAGGTCAGTGTAGAGATTGGGTGGGTGTGGGATTATTTTACCTTTGGAATCTTTCAGGTGACATCTTGTTAAAATAGTATGAAAACCTCGATCAATCGTTCCTGCAAGGCTTAGTACACAATCGTTGTGTGAATCGTCTACTATAAATGTACTCTACAAGATATTAAGAAGAGTAAGAAATTGTTTCATTATTTTATTTTCTAGTAAATTAAAGAAATAACATCGTAATGTTACCATAATTTCTTCCCAAATCACATCCTTCAGCCCGAACACAACACGGTGCCATGAATCTATGTCAATCGGCACGCGTTTTTGAGTGACAACTCCAATGTACCTACTAAACATATTCTTGTTGGGATTCACATGTCGGACTCATGAATTCCACCCGACATCAAATTTGATGCCTTTTCTTTTGACCTTTAGAACATTGGCTAACACCGTCAAACTACGACGCACTTGTGTTTTCAGCGACGTCGGTCCTTTATTCCCAACCATTTCATCGATATCAAAATCATCTATATGTTCATCTGAAATGGTAGCAACGACATGTGCTTATGGATGTTGGACCACAAAACTAGGAGCAAAAACTGGTTTAAAAACATGTTGTTGCTCTACACTGTGAGCAGCCACAACAGGAGTAGCAGTAGCCGCAACAGCAGCTGCTTGAGAGACTTGTTCAGCCTCAAGGTTAGGATCACCAGAACGTGCAGAAGTCATTATCTACAAAAGTGGTTGAACAGTTAATTTAGATTACATAAATTCAGTAATGATAAGATAATAACATGATATAACACGATCTATATTACAAAAAATAAAACATGTTTATTGATCTCTCTTTATTTTTTTCAAAGGCTGAAGGGATTTGAAACCTCTATCGATTATCCAATTCCCTTCATTGTGGTCTCCTCTAACATATAAAATATCATCTACATTAGGACCGATGCGAAATGATTGCGACATACCACTAAAAGGATCGTCCTCAACTAAATTTTCATCGGACCCTTCAGTAGTTTTGGACGATAACAGAACAATCAACCACTTTCGGTTTTCGGGATCTGGATAATAAAAAACTTGTACCACTTGTGATGCCATTATAAACTATTCATCTTTGTACCCTTCTTTACTAAAATCAACTTTCACAAATCGCCATTCATCTATTTTAACACTACTGTTGTTATCAACCCACTTGCATTGAAAAATCTGCAATTGGAATGTCATATAATCCAACTCCCATATTTTTTTGATAATGCCAAAGTATGACATGTTTGCATAAATTGATTTTCTGTCCTTACTACCAGAAACATGCATCGCTTCAGCCACTAGTGTAACTCTATTATATTTCATGGTAGAATCTTCATCATGTTCATCTGTATAGAATGTATAACCATTTATTACATAACCATTTAAAGATAATACATACACACTTGGTCCGACGACTATCCATTGAAGTCATTCTGAAATTGAATTTGGATATTCATCCAACTTCTTAAAAATATAGTTCTGAAACCATCCTATAAACTGGTGATTATGTGTATTTGATAACCATTTTTCATCCCTTGATGGATTCAACTACCTAAAAATTTATTTCTGAGTTTCAATATATAGAGAAACCTCCAAACTATTATGAAAAACATAAAGGTGGGCCTGCTCCCAATCTGTAATACTGATTGTCACAACATCTCTTCCAGAAATTCCCTCACCCTCAATGCGTCTAGTGTGAGGAGATTTTGGGAGACCAATTACTTCCACATCAGATAGGTATTCGGTACAGAATTCAATGGCTTCCTCAACAATATATCACTCCACTATAAAACCCTCTGGACGACTTCGATTTTTGACATACCCTTTTAAAATATTCATTTACTGTTCAATGGGGTACATCCATCTATAGTACACATGACCAAAAAGTCGAATCTCTCTCACCAAGTGAATCATTAAATAAACCATCATATCAAAGAATGTTGGTGGGAAGAATATTTCTAATTCACATAATATGATGACAATTTCTTTTTCCATAGATGGAAATTTCGCCGGGTCTAAAACTTTGCTACATATTGCTTTGAAAAAGAAACAAATTTTTGTTAACATATGACAAAAATTCTTCAGAAAAATACAATGTAAAGCTATAGGAATTATATCTTGCATCAAAACATGGAAGTCATGTGATTTCAAACCATTTAACTTCAAATAATTCAATGAAACAATGTTCTTGATATTTGATGAATACCCCTATAGAACCTTTACATCATTGAAGAAGTTGAAAAACTGATATCTCTCCTACCTAGAAAGAGTATAAGCAATTGGAGGAAGAAAAATTCGATTTTCACCCTTCATGAGAGCCAACTCTTCTTGTATTCCCATGTCAAACATGTCCAACCTTGCCTTAATTCCATCATTTGTTTTGCCAGAGGCATTTAGAAACATTCTGATAACACTGTCACATACATTTTTTTCCACATGCATCTAATCAAGAAAATTTCTGACATACAAACAATTCCATTGTGGTAATTAAAAAAAAACAGATCTCTTTTTCCAACTTATTTTTGTAAGGTTTTTGAAAGATGGTTTACCCCAAACAGTGTTCAAATATTTTGCTTTCTCAAACAGTTGATCACCTGTTAGTGGAGATGGTGCTGTGTGTTGTTCTGAACTTCCATTTAATGATGTCGTCCAATATCGGTAGTTATTTCGATGAGGTAGAAACCTACGATTTCCTAGAAACACATATTTAGATGAATGTTTCAACCTAATTGATTTTGTATCTTCTTCCCACACGGGAAACCCTTGAGTTTTTTTAATGCTATAGCCTGTCAAATTTCCATAAGCAGGGAAATGATTTATTGTCCCATACAACATCAATCTCAATGTGAAGTATTCACTTTTATAAGGATCATACAACATGACACCTGAATCCCACAATAATATCAAATCCGGGATCAAAGGAGCCAGATAAACATCAATATCGTTACATGGTTGTTTTGGTCTTGATTTAAGCATAGATAACATGATGAATTTCCGCTTCATGCATAACCAGGGTGTCAAGTTATAATTTACCAACATAACCAGCAATGTACAATGAGTGCTAGTTTGAAAACCAAAATGATTCACACCATCGGTAGATAACGCAAGATAAAGGTTTCTTGGGAATTTTCCAAGTTCAGGATACTCATGATCAATTTTCTTCCATTGAGGAGAGTTGGTCGGATGATGTAATTTCCCATCTTTATTTCTTTTAACTGCATAACAAGACAATTTTCTTGTAGTTTCTTCCCTTCCATATAGATGCCTAAACCTTGGAATGATTGGAAAGTACCATACAACTTTTTTAGGATTGGATTCATATTTCTTGTATCGAGAAGAACCACACTTTGGGCATTATATAATTGATTTTTTCTCCTTGCAAAATAACATACAGTCTTTTGGGAAGGCATGTATTCTTTCAGAAATCATACCCATCGAGCGTAGGATTCGTTTAGCTTCATATGTTTGTCTTGGGAGCTCATTATCTTCTGGGAGCTTGTCATTCAAGATAGAAAGTAGTTTCATAAAACTGAAATCACTCCATCCATTGCCTGATTTAAATTTATACAACTTTAGTATAGCTGAAAATGTTGTATATTTAGTGCAACCAGCATACAATGGTGTCTTTTCACAACTCTTTAACTTCTCAAAAAAATTTGGGCAATCACAGAGTTCATCTTCAATTGTCTTTTTTCATTTTATCAATATGATATTCATCATCATTGACATCTCTAATCACATCCTCCATATGGTCTTCTTCATTATCCATATTTGTATTCATATATGATGATCCATAAAATGCAGTTTTATCCTAGATAGTAGCTACATTCGTTTTTTCTCCGTGTTTATTCCAACTGGTATAACTCCGATCTATTCTGTGACATATCAAATGTTCTTCCAACTCCTCTGGAGTAAGTAGTCTAGAATAAAAATGTAAACATGAACAAAGGATTTGAGAAGGATCCTTTTCGTGATCCTTGGCAAACTTGATGAACTCTTTCACCCTGTTCTCATACTCTATTGTTAAACTATTAGCATGCATCCAATCTTTATTCATCTCCATCTTATTTGAATCTCAAATATTTGTATTTATGGTTCAAGTACCCAAAACAAGACTTCCATATATTTTAGAAGGGAACCACTTCCTTATAAAAATAGATATTAATAGACCCTAACCATTTTCAATAAATATTTGGAAATCAAAAGAACCAAGATAGACCCCCCATCAAAATCAACACAATTTCCAAACACAAAGGGGTTCATAGGGATAATCACTTGTGTCATAGATGGTAAAACTCACATGAAATCATACTCTATGGCTCATCCTCCTCTATCGAGTCAACCCTTCTATATTCAACTAGTCCATCCTTTTATACCTCACCAACCTAAAATATATATGGATGAAAACCAGTATCCAGCTCTATAAGTAATGAAAGGATTCTTATAATCTCTAAAATATGAAATTAATTAAATATAATTACTTTAGATTCATTATAGTTTCCTTAAATAACCCCAGTACAAACATAAGAATAATCAAGAATGATACATCTACCACTCATAGGTCTTTGACCTACATTCAATTCCATCATGCCTAATATTTTTGGTAAGCTCAAGTTACTTACTTTAAAGCACAGGGGGGATAATAGCTTGTGTCATAGATGGTCTCCCATGTTATTCCATATGAAAATTTTAACAAATATTATTGAACTACCATCCCATTAAATCCTCATGAGTGTATAATTCCAAACTCCATCTTAAGTGTAATATAAAAAGAATATATATTAATAAATTACCACATATCCACTTCCCTAATAATCTGGTCATTCTCACAGTCTAATGGAATATTTCTTATGTTTCAACCCCTTCTATATAATCTCATAACCATATATCCACACATACACATGACACAAACACATAAAAAACCATATCTACATCACAACCACACATCACATCCTCATTACAATATGATATAATGAACATGAAGGACATAAAAATCATACTATCCTCCTATAATGCACAACCCCCACTATGTATCCACACCAAATACACATAATCATTTAAAAAATAATATATATACACCAAAACCTAAAATCATTATAGGTCGTATATATACAACCACTATGAGCCATTATAACTCATACTAAGTATAAAGGTGGATAAGGGAAGAGGGAGTGGTTCTATATGTGTTCCCTCTATAACCTAGATATTGAGAAAAACACTCAGAACCAAAGTACCCATATGGAGTTCAATCAGGTTACTCGACTCAAGTGCTGGTGTGTACGAAATAATAATAAAATATAATAAGTATATAGTCACACATTAATCTTTCCTAAGGCTTTACACCAAACTAACATTGCAAACAACCTCGTCAACCATTGCCTTGTTACTACCACCCACTTATAACCACTTCTATTATAATGCCACAAATAATCCCCAAAAAATCACATAAGCATCCGTATCAACATTACCAACTTCTCATTTCATTTAACATTATAATTTATTGTTTTTATATTACCATATTCATTTCAATTGTTAACCATTTTAATGTAAAACCAATCATTAAATCACTACCGACTATAATCCATTCATTAATCATTAATAACATTTATTATATCTTTAACCATTTATTAAATATAATTATTACAATAATTATCATTAATCATTTAAGAAACCATCATTTATCATTTCCAACCCATCACCCATTATTATTTTCATTTATTCCAACCATATTCCATGGAAAAAAGAAACTATAACACCACCCAATAACAACTAAATTTTTATGACATAATATACAGCTAAACACAATCTAAAATCCATAAACCACTTATTTTTTACCTAAATACCCATATCATTGCTATCATAACCACACAATAATCCATCCATCACTACTGTATTAATTACCACACCACATGCTCCCAATCACATCAATCAACCATCACCCTTATAATCATAGTGATAAATACCCCATACATAGTAGCCTGAAAGGGAAAACATATAAGAAATTCACACTAAAAGTACAATGTATGACCATTAACCATTAAAAACATAACAAATAAACACAAAAACCGAATCAGAATTGTTGTCACATCTTTCCTAAGAACAAATTTCAAGAAGAGAATCAAGAATAAGAGAAAAGAAATTCACCTTAGTGGAGGAGAAGTAGGGAACCTTCTGCGCTATGTTGGGAGGGGAAGAAGCGATGGACAGAGGTCGAGGTGCATGGGAGGAGCTTCCAATTATTGAGAAATGGAGGAGTAGGGTTTGTGGGGAGTAGGGTCGAGCGGAGAGGAAGAGAAGTAGGGTTTGCAGGGAGGAGGATCCACCGGAGGGGTTCGAGGGGAAGGATTAGGAGAAGGGCTAGCGGCGGAGGTCCGACAACACGAATATCAGGGTCAGTGGAGGTCCGAAAATGCGATGATCGAGGGGAAGCAGAGGGGAATCGCATGGTTATAGTACCACAAGAGATTTAGGGTGTGATAAGCCAAGGACACTCTATGACTGATATTATAAAATATGAGACTACAGTTTTATCAGTGCTAAAAAAGCGCTGATAAATCCTTCCTGTATCAGCGCTAACATTTTAGCATTGATACATGGTTTCTTTATCAGTGATTTTTTAGCGCTGATAAAGAATACCCTGTATCAGTGCTAATATTTTAGCACTGATACATGGCTTCTGTATCATCACTTTTCTAGCGCTAATAAAGAATCCCTTTATCAGTGCTAGAAAAGCACTGATAAAGATTCCTTGTATCAGTGATAAAATTTTAGCAGTAATACATGGATTCTTTATTAGCTGTTTTTGCTTAGCGCTGAGATAAGGTGGTGCTTCCCTTGCCCATTTTTGTAGTAGTGATAATATCCTTGCTCTAATTTATGAGTATTATCAGCACATTCCAATAAATAACGCAACATAAGGACTGGACTTATACCTCCATTACAAATGGTTATTACCATATGATAGTAGAAAATGCCTCTGGATAAGCTCATATTCCTATCACATAAGGTGAGAGAAATATTCCAAAGGTCTTGGATTGGGATAATATCCTAGTTCTAGCAAGGGCTCACCAAATGAGAGCAACACATGCCTCATTATAGGACCATATCCCTATCCAAAAAAGACTAAAGACAAACTCAAAAATATTGATATCTCTAACCTGCCAAAAAGGGAGTGATGAAGTTTATCCTAGCAACATGAAGTTAAACTATAAGGAGTTATTCCTAACCACATGATTTTAAAATGTATGGAGTTCATCCTAACAACATGAAATTAAGCTATAAAAATTTCATCTTAACCACATAACATTAAACTGTAATGAGTTATTCATATCCACTTGACATAAAAATAGATGGAGTTAGTCTTAATAACATTATAATAAACTATACAGAGTTCGTCCTGGCCACATGAAGTTAAAATGTAAGGATTTATTCTTAACCAAATATTTTTAATAGAACAGATTTCATCGTAACCAAATGAAGTTAAAATATATGGATTTCATCTTAACCAAATAAAGTTAGACTCTATGGAGTACGTCTGAACACATGAAATTAAACTCTACAAATTTATCCCAGTTACATGATGTTAAAACTATACAAACTCTTCTTGGATTCATGTTGTTAAACTGCAAAAGATCTTCCAAGTAGTTGGATGTTAAAATGAACATCTTCTTAAACAACACAACATCTCATATCCTAACCACATGAAAACATTAAAGATCACATCCTCACCACATGACAGTAAACTGCATGGGAAGAACTATCACACTAACAAATCACTACACATGAGCCGAATCTATGTGAGGGAATGTTAAAATTACCCTATTCTCATTTGATATTTACCTTCATATAGGAAATATATTCATTAAATTAACTTCATGTGACATGATTCCTACCATCACATGATATACAGTGACACCAAAACCATTAGTCTTGGGCCCAGATGCAATATTCATTTCCTTTCTTGTCAGGTGATCCTTCTCCTTACCACATGAAATTAAACTACAAGGAAAAATTCCTTACCCAATGATGTAAAATTAAACAGATCCTTGACATCCATCTTGATTCATGTCATGTGATCCTCATTGTTATGACGTGACATTAAACATCATGGATGATGTCCTTTCTGCATGACATTAAACTTCATTGGTTTTCCAAAACTACATTTGGCTTACTTCTCATTTTCAACATGATGTGTAGGGATGCATCGATCCCATATCATGGTACACATACCACATGATTCTGAATGCCCCTGTTATCCTTAACTACCTCTACATGGTGAGACTAACCCCTTCCTGTCATTTTTTCTCACACTAATGATAGCTCTTGTGAGCATAGGAATTCCAGTAAGAGATTCCCTGCACAAACAAGGCATAATAGCTCTTGAAAGGCTCATCACAGTCCTAAATTCAAGACCATAAAATGAATACCATGAATCCTCACCACACAACACTAAAATTCATAGTCTATGTCCCTTACACAACATAAAACATTACATTACTATGGAAATCACCTGAAAGGAACACCGTTGTTAGTGTTGGTCTCCTACCAAACCTCCATTAAATAACTAGGTGTGTCTTGATTCCTATTATTATAGGATACACAGTGACACCCATATTTCCATATTTGGGACTAGCTGTAAAACCCCCTTTTCATGTCAAGAATCCAATATTCTTTTTACATTACATTAAAAAACACATTTTCCCAACAACTATATGTGTCTTGATTCCTATCATTGTCAGATATGTTGTGTTGGTCAAAATATCCAATCCCAAGCCTAGATACAACGATCAACATAAAAAATTCCCACCTCTATATATGGGCCATACCTGTATATATTGTTTCAATTTAAAAACAACGCATGGTTTTATTTTTATAATAAAAAAATATGTAGTGACACCCAGATATCCAATCCTAGGCCCATCTATGACAACCGACTAAAAATTCACCCCAAATACACATGGGGTGATCCATAGAAGACTGTTTTTTATAAATACAAGTTAGATCTATGTACGAACTATTTATCAATGTAATATAACTTGCAAAATTTTTCACGATGTTTCTCACATACTTACCACATGTATTTAAACTGAAATCCAACCATCCTAGTCCCATAACATTAAAACTGCACAATAAGTATATCCTTACCCCTTGATGACTAAAATACAAGTAAAATGGCCTTACCATTTGATGTTTACCAATGAAAGTAATTCCCTACTACATGATGTCAAATTGTGCAGGTGATTACCCATTATCATTCCTTATCAAAGGAACACAAGAGCCTTACCCCGATCAACTAGAGTATGTGGTGAATCTGACATATTTTAAAGAACCTAAATCTATATACCTCACTTCATGTCTTGAGAACCTCAGGTTAGAAAAATTTCATGTCCCTTAGAAAGAAAATTTGTTCTCTCATTTTAGCGATGGTATTGATGTGGAATGTCTTAGACCTACAAACTAGATACATCTTCGCCCAATTTAATGGGATTTCTAATCCTTGAGATCCTAATGGCACTATAGAAGAACTCATCACATGAGGGTACTTCAGTTCATCCATAGTATTACTATCCCATATCATTACTCATAACCTAATAACCTCATGATATGATTTACAACATCTTCATATCCTTCTCAGAAGGATGTTGGAGTACTCTTGGCCATGGGTATCCTAATTGTGTTCTTTTGTAACGTCCCACATATTTTTTCCATGAGTGTCATGACCTTAAACTACCTACACTTTTGTAAAATTCGTATGAATTTAAACTCTATCCAATGATGGTTCAAATTGCAAGACCATAAACTACCGTTGAAAGAGACACAAAACCTGTTAGGTTGAAAACCTGAAAGGGCAGCCTGAGAAAATTTCAAGTCATCTCCCACTAAAATTTTCATCTAAAATATTTATGAAAATAATATTGTGTAAATAAAAAATTCATAAAGATCATATGGTTCACTTTATGGCCCTATTAAGATCCATGATATACTCAAAATAACCCTGGTCTAGGAACAAGTTAGAGTAATGACTTGTCACATCTCTTTATCATAATAATGGGTTTACTGGGTGGTGAAACAACTTTTAGGGTTCTTGAACCCTTCTTGAATCTTAAATTTTCCATAAATATAACTTCATGATTTAAAGAAACTTGTGTTATCAAATATATTTTATATCCCATGGAAAGGAAAAGAGATCTCTCAGCATTGCCCTAATATTGATAAAGAAGGTCTTTGACCCACCAACCAGATATGTCTTTGCCCAATATAAAATGATTTATGATTCTTGTGAGCATAACATCACTATTGTAGAACCCCACATCTAAAGGTGTTTTGGTTCATTCTTGGCATAACTCTCCCATACCATCCTTAAGGACAAAAAAATTTAGACCACGATTTACGATTCCATTAACTATACTATTCAATCGGACTTGACATCCTCAAATTTACATCACCATGTTTTGTACCCTTTATTAAACTAGAATGAAACTCTCCATTCTCATACATTTTATGGACCAAAAATCATGATTCAAAACCAAATGTCATAGGGCTGAAGATTCACATTAGGATCTCAATTTCCTTAGGGTTCTATAGCCCTTCATGGACAACTTTTCTTCCATACCCAACTACACTAGTTAGACATGTGTGTCTTCACAGATCTTCTATAGCCCTAAAAAAAGAGTTGGTATCAACTCTGTTTGGAAATACATATAATCCCATTAGATTCATTAATAAGGTCTTAGATCTACTAATTAGATTCATATCGTCCTTAAATAAAACAATTAGAATCCTCATGAGTCCCAGTGACACTGTGGTGGAACCTGACACCTCTGGGTATTACGGGTCATCCTCGAAAAATTTTCCTCATCCCATATTCACTGAATCATACATTTGGGTTATTTCTAATGCCAACCATACTCCAACAATATAGATGGACCTAGATTCCCATGTATTTCATCCTCAACCAATATTCTACCCATAAATATTTTATGACCCTTGGAAAAGTGTGGAGAGCCCAATATTTGTCCATGATGGATATTCCTAAGGGATTTGACATACCAACTAGTGGTATATCCCCCTTTAAAGAAGGAAAATCCAATCCTCAGGAGCCCTAGATACAACACATTAGAACTCATCACCCTAGAGTGTTTTGATTCATCCCTAGTGTGTCTTCCCCACATTTCATTTTCATCAACCAAGTCCTGGTAGTAATTCTTTAAATTTCATAACATATCAAGTTCCATTCTAGAAGAACATAAACTACAAGACATAAAAGGTATAATATATTTTACCTTAAAGAATAACATATAAATGGTCCAATCTAGAAGACCCTGAACTGAAGTATAATAAATAACCGAGCTAAAAGACTCTAATATACAACACAATGATGGTATATATTAGAATAAAATAAAATATACAACTAAAAAGAGACATAACACTCTCTAAGTTGAAATCTCAATAAGGGAATCATAGGAAAACATTGGGTCTCTTATTGTTGGATATGCAATTAGTGTGATCTAGAAAATATTTAGAATTTATAAAATGGAAGTGTCATAAAAACATGTCAGTTCAAAGACCCGTAATATGGTGATGTGAGAAAAATAAAAGTCCTTGACCACTAAGTCATCTTATATATGAAGAATAGGCATGTGATAGGGAATGATAAATAAAGATATCCAAATATTGTTCTTCCCAACATATGGCCTTATAAAAAATCATGTTATGCTCCCTAAGTCCATTGACTTAGGAACAAGTTAGACCATTTTACCTACATGATGGACACCATGTCCAAATTTTACATGTAAATTAGATGATATCAAGACTACTTGAATAGGTGCATCAATGAATAATTTCATGTTAGTGTTCATTCATGAACATTTATCAAAGATTTACCTATTGTTTGTCAACAATTCAAATCCTGGAAATTGGATCTGTTGGGTTTTCCACATAAATGATGAACATCATGGATGATATGAAAAACATATCATCTCAAACATGGATCTTTACTCGTGACCCTTTCAAAAAATAGTGACAATACCCTTCCTATATATAATATAGATCTATGTAAGTATATTAATCATATAATTCTTTATCTATTAACCTATGTTCCCTACACATGATTTTGATTTGTATAATGCTATATTTTATATTTATGTATGGCCTGATTCTAATTCACTTGGGATATATAGATATGTCAAAGTACCTTAATTAAGAACTAGCAATAAGTTCCTTTTCACCAGATCCCTATTCCATTATGGAATTCACACACATTTCAATTTCTGGTTATCTAAGATGCAAGACAAATCCACTTCCAGTCTCTGACATTTTCAAGCACTCATAGTCAGAAGTCTCATATGCATACCACCTAAAATCCATCAGCCAATACACTCTTTGAAAATACTCTTATGGGGATCAATATAAAATCATTTCATATGCCTGGATATGCAGAAAAGTTATCCCCAATTACCTTAGATTGAGAATATATTCATGTCGGAAGAATTTAATTCTACCGGGGAATTTGTTGATGCTCATAACTGCACATTGCACTTTTTTCCACGGGAGGACACATGTCAAGCATATCATGTCATGTATAAGTGAGATTTTGGGTTATCTTTAACCTAGAACATAGATGCCATCTTTCCATCAAGGTATCATGGAACCAAACACATATCACGATCCAACCTCCTCTTAGAAGAAGATTAAATAACTGCATACCCAAATATGTGATGAAATGTGGACAACGACTCAGTGTCTTTATGTGATCAATTCCTAAAGTGTAACAACCCAACCCAAGTTATCCAGAGTTGGTGTATTATTACATAACATTGGAATGATCACAAGGAAATCATGTTCCAAAAGACCGATCAGTTTTGTATTATTGGAAACAATATTCATACATAAGTTCAACATTATAACCTGAAAAGAAATACAACACTAATTTATTCTGTTAGAAACATCCAAGCCTCTTAGAATATGCCTACAAGTCACTCATAACTAACTTCTTCATATCCTGGGAAAATGAAACATAAGAAAGGGGTGAGCTCAAACGCTCAGTAAGGGTAAGCAATATAACATAAGATAACATAAATATTAAGCATGGTTAATAATTGAAAACACATGACTTTACCAATAATAAACATGGTCACTTTTATGGAAAGAATATGAGATGAGTAAATAATGCCATAATAAAACATAATCATGGATATTCTACTAGTAAAATGACCACATGAACCATAAATATGATTTTCATAATGAGGGAATGTATAATGACGGACATTCTGAAACATTTTTTCAAGGCCTCAGCCAATAAATCTAAAAATGATTAAGGAGTCGGCCAAAACCATATATCAAATTGGGAAAGGAATCAGCCAATTCCATGTCTAGTTGTCTTATGAGACCTACCGATGCATCAAAGAGCTATAGTGGGCTCCACCCGTCACTTACTATGTCCAATACATTCCTCATAAGAAAAGGTTGAAATATAACATAAACATCCGTATTAAAACTAGCATACAAAATGTAAATGCTTTAACCATTGACCATGAATGGTATAAAAATAACACATCCACAGTCAAACATATCAGAAAACCTTCAATACAATATGGAAGATTTGTATCATAATTAATCGATTTCAAACAAGTACAAAATCCATCAAAGGATGTTGACATAGATGAAATCACAACTATTAGAGAGAAATATCTCTTTCTTTTTTTGAAATCATTTAAAGTTACATTACTATGAAAGAAAACATTTATTTTGAAAATATTATTATATTCTTGTAAGGGAAGCTTCGATGTTGTTATAACAGAGGAGAATAAACAAACCTGCTGTATAAGTTAAAAAGGACATTCTTACCTTAATTTTTTCGAAAAGGTCGTAAAGTACTTTTTTTGGAAAATGACTGAAAGATTCATTTCAAAACATATAAGTTAAAATAAGGGTATAAATGACATTAACCCATTGTCTAGTAAATAGTAAAAATGTATTGAAATACATTTTTAAGAAACCTGGACATGGATGATAAAGAGGTCTCAGTAGATACTTACGTAAAAACAACCTCGGATAATAAAGAGATTGTAGAATTAAACCTTACCTTGTACTTTTCCCTGATCAAGGGTACGTTAACCTCTTGTATAATAGCTTAATAATTGTTATTAAATTATACAAGAAATATATAAATAAATATTATATCATATATGATCTTTTAATATTTCTTTGTTAATAATATTTTAGTATTATCGTCGTTTCGGGTGTTAATTGATTCGTTTTCTATTATATGATTTGTTACGTAGGTAGTGTTTGTTATGGATAGGATGTATATTATTCATATTCATAATGATATTAAGTCTTTAAAAATTATTTTTAATCATCAAATGAAAATTATTCTTGAATTGATATGATGGGGAATGAATCTCATCGTGTTTGCAGAGACGGTAATCTGTACGTACACACGAGCAACAATATCATTCTATTGATATTAAAATTGTATAAAATTGGATTTTATATCACATATAAAAAATAATTATCATGTTATATTTATTATTTACATCAATCATACATCATTATTATACCCATCCAAATAATAATTTATTGAATAACAACTACACCACGACGTGGAGACAGTAAGCCGTACATACGCACGTATGGTGACATGTCATTCAAAGGATAGATAGAATAATGAATATGGTTGTACCATATTTTTAATAACATCAAATTATATATAAGATACTAGAGTAATTATTTTATAATGGAAACAACAAGGAAAGAAGAAGTGGAAGAAGAAAAAACTTGAAAGAGGTGATGAAATATTTACCTCTTCTTCAGGTTCTTCCTTTTGATTTGATCAGAAGGGATCTTTAGGTTGGATTTTTGACTAAATTAAGGCCTCTAGGATGAAGGTATGATAGTTTAGAGGATATTTGGGTAGTGTTTGGACGATCCAAATAGCTTTGAAGGTGTGAAATCTGAGAGTAGGGGGAGTTCCCTTTTATAAGAGGGGTGAGGGGAACCTTAGGAAAAGATTGAAATAATATTTTATAATAAACTAATTTTCGGTTTCTAATGGATAAAAAATAATTTATTTAGAGGATAAGGTAAGGATGGTTCTAAAACCACTCAAAAAATAGGTTTTATATAGGTTTGAGTCACTATATTAACCTTATCTTTTAGATTTAACTCTTAGTTTATTAGTTTGACATTTACCGTGTCTCTTTGTATTTTTATATTATATGGTTAATAAACATACTATAAACTTACAAGATAACTCCAAGTAGATAATTAATGACCTATATAATAGTATTTAAGACCTTTGGCTGAAACATATATTTTTAGGAATATAATACTAATTAATAATATAATATTTGTTTTAAAAACTCTTTTATGTCAATTTTGACACTATTTGGTAATTTGTTTTTGTTAAATTTATAACAACATTATTACTTAAATAAAAATTTATATAATCACCCCTAACATGTCATATTATCCTATAAAATTAGTGTAATTCAAAAAAGGTCTCAAATTACATTTATTTGGGTATTTATAATATCAATTATTTTAATATTTTAATAATAAGGTAATTAATGCATCATCATTGTGTCATAAATAAATTAAATTATTTAATGTCTAAAAATTATAAATAAAATATAATTATGTAGTAAATATGCTTATATTTATAATGAATATTTATAGTGGAATTTATATAATGTGTAACTCTATATTAAAAATGGTTTAGGTATTAAACTTTGCATTTAACAGTTTTAACTCTTCTTTGAATTAAATAAAAATAAATTTCCTAATCAAATCCAAGTGGACCTAAAGGAACATATTTTATTCATAAGGTTGTTTTTGGTCGAATTAAACTTATCCAATAGAATTTGGACATGTGTTAGGGTAATAATAATATCATTTTTACCATTAAATACCCTATTTACTATTAACCGTGGTAAATAAAAGTCAAAAGTCACTATTAAAAAAAATTATTTTATCTTACTGAACAAAATTTTACTTAATGATATAAACTGTGTCTCTTGGATTTTTGAAATTCAATTCACAGAAGCAGTAAAATTATGTTTTATAAAAATTTGCAAATGCTCCTAGGAGGTGGGTAAAAGACGGTAAAAAATTCGATAAATTTTTTATATATCTAAAATTACTATAAACTGACTCCGATGAATAACATTGAACTTATATAGGTATTATGTATCTATTTTGACCTATAATAATTTTAAATAAAATAAATATTTATTTAATAAAAAGTCGGTTTTAAACTATAACTCAACGTTTTTCACTATTCATAAAAATTGAATGTTTTAAGAAAAATAAAAAAAATTCACCCTAAGATAATTTCAATATTCAGAATCAAAAAATGAAGTCCATTTTGAAAAATAAAATTTATAAAATTTCAAAAAGTGGGTATTACTATTCATAACAGCTAGTTTGATTGGTCGTGGTGTGTTAGAATCTCGAAGTTGCGTACCATGCAAGCTATTTCATTATTCAAAGGAAAAAATACCGTAGAAGTTTGGGGTGTCACATTTTCCCCTCCATCAAATAATTTCGTCCTCGAAATTTCTAGAATATTACTGCATAAAAATATTTGGGTGGTTCTTCATCATAAGTTCCTTGGGTTCCCACATCGCCTCTTCCATTTTATGGTTTCTCCATAAAACTTTTAACAAACGAGTCATCCTGTTTCTCAATACTTGTTCTCTTGTATCAAGAATCTTGAAAGGATCTTTGCAATAAGACAAATTGGGTTCTAGTTGTAATTCCTCACAGGTGAGCACATGCGTTGGGTCAGACATGTATTTTCTCAATAGTGATACATGGAACACATCATGAACTTTGGAGAGACTTGGAGACACTGCCAAATGGTATGCTATAGCCCCAATTAGTTCTAAAATTTCGGATGGTCCGATGTAGCTGGGACTTAATTTACCCTTCTTACCGAATCGTATAACTCCCTTCCATGGAGATACCTCCAAGAAAACATGATCTCCTACCTAAAATTCCAAAGCCTTCTTTCAGTTATCGACATAGATCTTCTACCTACATTGATATGCTTTGATGTGGGTTTGGATAACCTTCAACTTCTCCATCATTTCATCCACAAGTTCTTGGCCTTCGAGTTTTCTTTCACTAATATCATCCCAACAGGTTGGTGTGCGACATCTCTTTCTGTCTAACGATTCATATGGTTCCATTTGAATACTTGAATGAAAGCTATTATTATAGGAAAATTATACCAGAGGTTAATATTGATCCCACATACCATTAAAGTCATGTGAGAAAGATCTCAATATGTCTTCTAGGGTTTGAATAGTCCATTCTAATTGTCCATCAGTTTGAGGGTGGTAGGCACTGCTCAAATGAAGTTCAGTATCGACGTATTTCTGAAGAATTTTCCAGAACCATGATGTAAAACATGGATCACAATCATAAACTATCAATAGGGGTACTCCATCAAGTCTTACAGATTCATTAATATATAGTCTTGCTAAACGTTCAAGTGATAAATATTCTCTTATAGCAAGAAAATGTGCTGACTTGGTAAGACGATCAACAATGACCCATATTGCATCATTCCTTCTAGGAGTATTTGGTAGTCCCATGACAAAGTCCATCGTAATATTATCCCATCTCCACTCAGGTATGGGAAGCAGTTTCATGACTCATCCTGGCTGTTTCCTTCCAGCTTTCACTTGTTGACAAACCATACATCTTGACACAAAATCAGCAATCTCCCTCTTCATGTTGTCCCACAAAAAATGTTCCTTCAAATATCTATTAATATTAGTGATACCAGGGTGTATAGAGAAATTAGAGATATGATCATCATCTAACAATTCCCTTTTCAGATCAGGTATATCGGGAACACAAAGTCTCTTACCAAATTTCAAAATCCCATCTTCATATACGAAGTCGATCAATCTCCCATCATTCACAGATTTAATCTTCTTTTGAAATTCCTCATCATTATCCTGAGAACTTTTTATCCTTTCCAGTAAAGATGGTTTGAGAACCATTTGAAAAAGCATTGATATTTCACCTTCCATGGTTATTCCCATATCCATATTTACTAGATCCATGAAATAATGATCCCTTTCAACTCTCAGCTTGTTCAAAACTCCATGATCCTTTTGGCTCAAAGCATCTGCCACCTTATTTTCCTTCCCCGGGTGGTAGTGTATATGAAATCATAATCATTGAGTAGTTCAAGCCATCTCCTTTGCCTCAAGTTGAGTTCATTCTAAGGGAAAATATACTTCAAACTATTGTGATCAGTATAAATCTCACATTTTTCACCATAGAGATAGTGTCTCTAAATATTCAAAGAAAAGATTACAGCTGCTAACTCATGATCATTAGTAGGATCGTTTTGATCATGAATTTTCAGCTATCATGATGCATAGGCAATAACTCTATAATTCTACATAAAGACAGAACCAAGTCTTTTCTTTGAGGCATCACTATAAATAACAAACCCATCATTCCTCGATGGTAGAGTCAAGATAGAATAATTGACTGATCTTCTCTTTAGTTTTTCAAAACATGCTTCACACTATTTTTTCGAAACAAATTTAACCCCATTACGCGTGAGCTTCGTTAATGGGTTATCCAATCGGGAGAAATTCTGGACGAAACATCGATAATAACCTACTAAACCATTAAAACTCTGTACCTCAGTTATGCTCGTAGGTGATGGACATTCTTGGATTGACTTTTCCTTATAAGGGTCAACATAGATTCCATCCTTAGAGACAATATGACCACGAAAAAAATCTCCTGATGCTAAAATTCACACTTAATATACTTCTTGTATAATTTATTTATTCTAAGGGTTTTTAGACTGGTGGGAAAGTGATTTTCATGATCTTCATAGATTTTGGAGTATACCAAGATATCATCAATAAATACCACTACAAAGTCATCAAAATATTTCTTGAAAACTCTTTTCATTAGATCCTTGAAGACAGATGGTGCATTAGTTATCCCAAAATCCATTACTGTAAACTCATAATGCCTATACCTTGTTCGAAATGCTGTTTTCAGAATGTATTCCTTCTTTACACACAACTGATGATATCCAGATCGAAGGTCAGTATTTGAAAAATATTGATCTCTTTGAAGTTGGTAAAATATATCATCAATGCGAGGTAGGGGATAATTTTTCTTTAATGTTATAGCATTAATCTTCCTGTAGTCAATGCACAACCTCATAGATCCATATTTCTTCTTAACAAACAGAATAGGGGATCCCCATGGAGAAACACTAGGGAAAATAAATCCCTTATTACTCAAATCCTCTAGTTGTTTCTTTAGTTCCACTAATTCCACAGTGTCCATTCTATAAGGGGTATTTGATATGGGCCTTGAACCATGAATTAAATCAATGGAAAACTCAATTTCACGTTCTGGAGGATATCCAGGTAAATCTTCTGGAAACACATCAACATATTTTTTCACAATAGGTACGTCATCAATTTGAACATTACTTTACTCACCCACATTTATTTCATTCTCTTCCTCCCCAATAATTAAATTTAATTGAGCTACTGGGGGTGGATCTATATAAGAATTAGATGGTTACGTTTCTACTCTAAAGATAAGGTACTCCTTATCATCATCCAGAATTGTAACCTACTTCTTCTTACAATAAATTTTCGCATCATGGTCTGAAAGCGAATATATTCCGAGGATTATATAAATTTCAATCATGGGTATGATGATGAGATCTGAATATAAAGAAAATTTATATTCCCTAATGGGAACTGATTCACAAAAATTTGTTGCAATGATACATCACTTATGAGTTTTGACTGACAAATCCGTTGTAAAATAAAATTGGAAATATCTAATTTTCATATCAAACTGGGAAGATATGAAATAATGCGATGATCCAGAATCAAATAAAGCATTGGATAAACTTGAGGAAACCATTAAATTACATACCACCACATCTTTAAGAGCTTCAACCTCAGTATTAGTGATCGTATAAGCTTGGCCTTGATACCTAGGCCTTTTTGAGGTAAGTTTCCCTAACACTTAGGACATTCATTTTCATAATCTCCCATCTCCCTACAATTGGAGCATTCAACATTGGTAGCATCTTTCTTTCTTTTACAATCACCAGAAAGATGGCCTTTCTGTCCACATTTGTAGCATGCTTCTTTTCCTTTTAGATAGGCACCAGGGTGCTTCCTTCCACTGTTATCGTAGGGTGGAAATTAAAATTTTCCCTTCTGCCCTGTTTCCTTATTTATTTTCCCAGAGTGTTCGGTAGACCTCTTCTTCTCTTGATTTGCTTTAAATTCGTAAGACTTAGAGAATTCCTTTTCTGTCTTGAGAGCACATGGGACAATATCTTCGTACGATAAGAAGGATTGTGATACTAATGCTTGATGGAGAAATGATTTTAACCCATCAAAGAAAAAGTAAATCTTACTTCTTGGGTTATGTATATAATCTGCAGCATGCCTTGATAACCTTGTAAAGTTAGCTTCATACTTTACAACATTCTCATCCTCTTTTTTCCTCAGACTCATAAATTTCTTTTCCATATCCGCTCGATGGTCACGAGGAAAGTATTTTTCTAAGAATATATCTTTAAACTCCCTCCATTACATATGTGATACTTCTTCATCTTCCTTTGTGTTTTTAATCAATTTCCACCATTGATCTGCATCTCCTGTGAGGCGATAAACTGCCAGGACAACTTTTTCCCTTTCTCTACTTCTCAAAGCATGAAATATTTTCTCTAAAGAACTTATCCATTGCTCATCTACTAATGTATTTTTACTCCCATTGAATGTTGGTAACTGTTTCCTCATGAAGTGGTCTAACATTAAACCTCCACATTTCGGATCGGGGTGCTCTATATGGGTAAGGTTATTTTTCAAAACCTAAGTAAGTTGTTCCAGTATGGTGATAAGCTGATTAGCACCAATTGTATCACCAACTCCACTATAATTATCTTGAGTAGGAGGTAAATCCCTACATGGATTATGTGCGTTGATATGGTTTCCATTACTTCCACTAGGCACTATTTCTAAACAATGGTATACACTAGACTAGTTTATGAATTGCAATACATAAATCCAAACTTGTAAAACACTTAACATAAATTGAATAGTTTATGTATATAATCCATAATCATAAAAAATGATTTCATTGAGGGGGTATATACTCATAAATCCTTCATAATGGTTTGTAAAGAAAATGTGGATTATCCTAAGCATATCCCCCAGAAGTGTCGTAACCAAGAGTTCAACAAGGCCCATTGTCATGTACCAGGATACCATGGGTCAAGCCCAAAACTCATTGTTGGATTTTTCACTCCTAGGTATAATTGTATGAAAGCTGCCTCTACCAACTTGTATCTAGAAAGGGATATATTGCTCAGAAAATACAAAAAATCTCAACATTACCAAAATTATATGATGTTCTTATATACTAATCCTTGAAGAATATCATAGGGTAATGTGATCTAATCAGAGTTTATCTAAATATAGCTTCCAAGGTTAGTACTAAAATTCCTCTAATTCCAACAGTAATTCCCCGACCCAGTTACCCAGAGTTGGTTCATTATTACATAACATTGGCATGATCACAAGAAAATAATGTTCCAAAAGACCGATCGGTTTAGTATTATTGGAAAAAAGATTCATACATAAGTTAAACTTTACAACTTGAAAAGAAATACAACACTAATTTATCCCATTAGAAACATCCAAGACCCTAGATTATTCTTGAAATTCACTAATAACTAAATTCTTCATATCCTGGGAAAATGAAACATAAGAAAGGGGTGAGCTCAAATGCTCAGTAAGGGTAAGAAATAAAGCGGAAGATAACATAAATATTAAGCATGATGAATAATTTAAAACACATGCCTTTACCAATAATAAACATGATCACTTTTATGACAGGAATATGAACCGACTAAATAATGCCATAATAAAACATAATCATGGGTATTCTTCTAGTCGAATGAATACATAAACCATCGATATTATTTTCATAATGAGGGAATGTATAATGCCATACTTTCTGAAACAATTTTTCAAGGCCTCGGCCAAGACGTCTAAAAATGATTAAGGCCTCGACCAAAACCGTATATCAAATTAGGAAAGGCCTTGGACAATTCCACGTCTAGTTGCCTTATGAGACCTACCGATGCATCGAGGAGCTATAGCGGGCTCCACCCATCACTTACTAAGTCCAATGCATTCCTCATATGAAAATGTTGAAATATAACATAAACATTCATATTAAAACTAACAAACGAAATGTCAATACTTTAACCATAAACCATGAATGGTATAAAAATAACACATACATATTCAAACATATCAAAAAACCTTCAATAAAGTACGGAAGATTTGTATCATAATGAATGAACTTCAAACAGGTATAAAATCCATCAAAGGATGTTGACATAGATGAAATCAAAACTATTAGAGAGAAATATCTCTTTCTTTTTTTGAAATCATTTAATGTTACATAATTATGAAAGAAAACTTTTATTTTGAAAATATTCTTATAATCCTGTAAGGGAAGCTCCGAAGATGTTATAACGGTTGAGAATAACTGCACCCGCCGTATAAATTAAAAAGGACATTCTTACCTTAATTTTGTTGAAAAGGTCAAAAGGTACTTTATTTGGAAAACGACTGAAAGATTAATTTCAAAACATATAAGTTCAAATAATGGTATAAATGAATTTAACCCATTGTCTAGTAAATAGTAATTTTTTTTGAAATACATATTTTTGAAACATGTATGTGGATGATAAAGAGGTCTCAGTAGATACTTACGTAAAAACAATCTCGGATAATAAAGATATTGTAGAATTAACCCATACCGTGTACTTTTCCTTGGTAGAGGGTACATTAACCTCCTGTATAATAGTTAAATAATTTTTATTAAATTATAAAAGAACCATATACATAAATATGATATTATATATGATCATCTAATATTTCTTTGTTAATAATATTTTAGTATTATCGTCGTTTCGGGTGTTAACTGATTCATTTTCCTTTATATTCCTTGTTATGTAAGTAGTATTTGTTATGGATAGGATGTATCATATCAATATTCACAATTATTTAAGTATTTAAACATTATTTTTAATCATCAAATAAAAATTAGTCTTGAATGGATTCGATGGGGAATAAATCTCATCGTGTTCGTGAAGACGGTAATCCGTACGTACACACGAGCGACAATATCATTCTTTTGATATTAAAATTGAATATAATTGGATTGTATATCATATATACAGAATCATTATCATGTTATATTAATTATTTACCTTAATCATACATCATTATTATAACCATCCAAATAATAATGTAATGAATAACAACTACACCATGACATGGAGACTGTAAGCCGTACGTACGCATGTATGGTGACATGTCATCCAAAGGATGAATAGAATAATGAATATTGGTGTACCATATTTATAATAATATCACAATATATAGAAGATACTAGAGTTATTATTTTAGAATGTAAAAAACAAGTAAAGAAGAAGTGGAAGAAGAAAAAACTTGAAAGAGGTGATGAAATATTTACGTCTTCTTCGGGTTCTTCCTTTTGATTTGATCAAAAGGGATCCTTAGGATGGATTTATGGCTAAAGGAAGGCCACTAGGATGAATTTAGTAAAGTTTAAATGATATTTGGGTAGGTTTTGGCCGATCAAAATGGCTTTGAAGGTGTGAATTTGAGAGAAGGTGGAGTTCCCTTTTATAAGAGGAGTGAGGGGCACCTTAGGATAAGATTGAAATATTATTTTATAATAATATAATTTTCGGTTTCTAATGGCTCAAAAATAATTTATTTCGAGGATAAGGTAGGGATGGATTGAAAACCACTCAAAAAATAGGTTTTAGAAAGGTTTGGGTCACTATATTAACCTTATCTTTTATATTTAACTCTTAGTTAATTAGTTTGACATTTACCATGTCTCTTTGTATTTTTATATTATATGGTTAATAAACTTTCTAAAAACATACAAGGGAACCCCAAGTGGTTGATTAATGAAATATATAATATAATTTAATCCCTTTGGATGAAACTCAGTTTTTTTTGAATATAATCCCAATTAATAATATAATATTTGTTTTAAAAACCCTTTTATGTCAATTTTGACACTATTTGGTATTTTGTTTTTTTTAAATTCATAACAACATTATTAATTCCAAAAAAATTCATTTAATCAACCCTAACATATGATATTAACCTATAAAATTAGTTTAATTCATAAAAATCCTCAAATTACATTTATTTGGGTATTTAAAATATCAATTATTTAAATATTTCCTTAATAAGGTAATTACTACATCATCATTGTGTCCTAAATAAATTAAATTATTTAATGTCTAAAAATTATAAATAAAATACCATTACGTAGGAAATATTTTTAGATTTATAATTAATATTTATAGTCTAATTTATCTTATGTTTAACTCTATATTAAAAATGGTTTAGCTATTAAACATTGAATTTAACACTTTTAAGTCATCTTGGAATTAAATAATAATAAATGTCCTAATCTAATCCAAGTGGACCTAAAGGAACATATTTTATTCCTAAGGTTGTTTTTTTGTCGAATTACACTTATCCAATTAAATTAAGACATGTTTTAGGGTAATAATAATATCATTTTACCCTTAATTACCCTATTTACTTTTAAGAGTGGTAAATAAAAGTCAAAAGTTACTATTCACCAAAAATTATTTGTATCTTATTGAACCACATTTAACTTACTGATATCAACCGGGTCTCTTGGATTTTTGAAATTCAATTCATAGAAGTGGTAAAATTAATTTTTTTGAAAATTTGCAAATGCTCTTAGGAGGTGGGTAAAAGACGGTAAAAAGTTCGATAATTTTTTTATATATCTAAAATTATTATAAACTGAATCCAATGAATTGTATTGAAATTACATAGGTATTATATATCTATTTTTACCTAAAATAAATTTAAATAAAATAAATAATTATTTAAATAAAAATTCGATTTTAAATTATAACTTAGTGTTTTTCACTATTCATCAAAAATTGAATGTTTTCAGAAAAATAACAAAAATTCACCCTAAGCTAATTTCGATATTCTGAATCCAAAAATGACGAACATTTTGAAAAATAAAATTTATAAAATTTCAAAAAGTGGGTATTAATATTCATAACGGCTAGTTTGATTGGTTGCTGTGTGTTAGAATCTCGAAGCTGCGTACAATGCAAGCTATTACATTATTCAAAGGGAAATGTACCGTAGAAGCTTGGGGTGTTACATAAAGAATTTATTTGATGCATTGTGATAGAAAGTCATAAGTAACATTCAAGGATTGATCCACCATTCCAATATGATGGAAGTCTATACCGCATACATGCAATATTCACATGTGCATGATAATCTCCATTCCATGCTTGATATCATCATTTGATGTGGAAACATATTCCTTCTATTTGTGTCATGGATTTGGGATATGAGACATTTTTTTGACAGCATGAAAAACTATCTATGTACCATTTTTCATACAACCTTGACATGAAAACACCCACAGTCATGCTATGGAATCACAAATCCATCAATATACGACACATAAAGGGTGGGAAAATTGATTTTCCATGAAAATGTTGCAATGTCATTGAAACATCCATCATTGAAAATGCGCACATCAAAGGAGAGAAAAGTGACTATCCTGGAATATGTTTCCATGTATATGTAATATCTATCGATGAAGACACAACACATCAAGGGGGAGAAAAGTTGTTGTACCTGATATTTTCTGCATGTTGTCACGAGATCCATCATTGAGTACATGAGACATCAAAGGATAGAAAAGAGACTATCCTTCAAAATGATTTATTATCATCACGAGATCTATCTATGAATATGAGACACATCAAAGGTGAGAAAAGTGTCTGTCCCTGACAATATCTGCATGCCTTTGCGAGATCCATCATTGAATACGCAACACATCTAAGGTGAGAAAATTGACTGTCCTTGATAATGTTTGCATGATGTTGGGAGATTTGTCAATGAACCCATAAAACATCAAAGGTGAGTATCCATCATTGAACACATGAAACATCATAGGTGAGTAATGAGACTGTCCTTGATAATGTTTTCATGTCATCATGAGATCTATTAGTGAACATGTGACACATCATATAGCATCTCGCCTTTTTATAACATAAACTTTCATTACATTACACATAACTGAGGATCTTTAAGGTCTAGTGTATTGGAAACGAGGAATATAATACATGAAAACAACATAAAGCATTCTTATTAAACACTTGAAAGTATTCTCCTTAAGTTCATCCTAGGTTCATTACCGCATCTCATAACCTGGGGACATACATCACAAGAAAGGGTGAGCAAAAGGCCCAGTAAGGGAAACAAGAGGAACATTTTACATGTGAACTTGATATACTTCAATAAGGACATGAAAAGAACTTTAAGGCATGAGAAAGAAATCATGAGTCATTTCATAATAAAAATAACATTTTTCATAACTTGAAAATGTGGCTACATCATTTAACATAGACAATCATGAACATATCACCAAGGTCCATCCCCAAGGTGTCATTTGAAAATTACCAAGGTTATTCACCAAGGTATCGTGAAAATTGTAATCTCTA
Organism: Viscum album; assembly: GCA_963277665.1. Taxonomy (NCBI): domain Eukaryota; kingdom Viridiplantae; phylum Streptophyta; class Magnoliopsida; order Santalales; family Viscaceae; genus Viscum; species Viscum album. The sequence goes on from OY728149.1 coordinate 165,867,052, forward strand.
GTGGTTACATCATTACCCAATGCATTGGAGCGCTATCAGGGCGCACCCTTAAATTTTGCTTTATTATCATGTGATCCACATATATCATCATCAAACATTTCATAAATAACCAACATATCATAAAATAAATGGGTTTCATTTCATAATCATAACGTTTTAAAAACTACTTTAAAGACATGATCTTTACGTCACTTTAAACCCACGGAAAGGGAAAGCGGGTATCATGTATGTAAATCCCAGAATTTAAAATAGAAAATTTTGATGTATATGTGAATACCCATGTAGAAATAGGAGCTTTGAGTATTCACTTTATAACATAAAATAATTTTGAGAAAAGAGGGAGGCATTTTGAGACGAAAATTCTGCAGCATAACAGCTATGTTACAAGGTTTTAGAAAACAATGAAAAGAGAGGGGACATGGGTCACCCACTCATAAATGATCCATAAAACAGTAGGGGGATAGAATATAAGGTATTTAAGAACATGGTAATGAAATTTGAAAGATATAACATATGAAATGAAAAACATAGAAGTGAGACAAAAATAAGATTTCTCTTATGAAAATTCGGCAGCCCAACGACGTCACTTAACTTCAATAAAAAAAATATTTGACAAGATCAAATAGGGTCTCTCATAATATGATCATAAGATATCAGTATTATAGATATAGAGATCATACCCCAACATAATAAAAAGGAACTTGAAAGACTTGACATGAAAATCGAACTTGAAAAATGAGAAGGGTGAAAGAATCACTTAAAAATTCAGCAGCCTAACGGCGTCACTTAAACTTTCATAAAACGAAATGATGAGAGTAAGAGGGGATCTCTCATCATATAAACATGAAAGGGAAGTAAGAGGAATATAAAAGAACATCCTCTCACATAATAACATGGAGCATAAAAGGAATGACATAAAAGAGATTACATGAAAAGAAGGAAAGAGGTCGGATCCCTTACCTTAAAACGTGACTCTTGAAACTCAAAGTTTTGGACCTTGAGGGCTTGGGGGCACCTTGGGAGGACTCCTTGGGAGGTAAGGAGACCAGAACTTCGTTGGGGGAGAGTTGGGAGTGAAAACTAAAGGAGGAAAGGGTGGGTATTTATAGGGAAAGTGAGGGGACAAGGCATTAATGGCCAAGGGACACCTCACTAGTGGTTTTGGCAAAACCATGGGCTTGCCCATGGTATTTGCCCATGGTATTGGCCACTTGGGACACCTCATACCTTATCTTACTATTCATAATTCGACCATATTGAATATATACTTAATACATCATTTAATGATGTCATTAAACACCCGTAACTTAAAAACTATATTTTCACTATTCATCGAAAATTCAACTTTCTCAGAATAATCCCAAAATTTCACCTTAACCAAATATCAATGCTCTGATTTCAAAAATGGAATCCATTTTATAAAAATAATTTTCTAAATATTTTTAATTTAATTTTTAAATAAAAACACTATTCATTGAAAATTCATTTTTTTTTCAGAAAAATCCCCAAAAATTACCTTAACATAATATCGATGCTCTGAGTTCAAAAATAAAGTCCTTTTTATAAAAATAATTATCTAATTATTTTTAATTAAATTTTTAATTAAAAAACACTATTCACCCGAAAAAACTAATACTTGATTAATCATTTATGAAACCGTTATTTACCCATTTTATTGAACCACATTACTTAATCTAGGTGTCTAAATTATATTAAAACTTTCTTTGAGTGAAATTACTAACCCATTGGGTCACATTACTAATCCTAAGCGTAAAATCACTATTCACAATTTACTATTCATCAAAAATTTTGTTGATCTTATTAGACTCCAAATTCCTTACTGAACACTTTTGTAGAAGACCATTTTTTGAAAATCATTACACATCATTAGTTATTTAGGGTTTTCATAAATATTTTATAATATCCATTTTTTCCAAAATTCATCAATAAAATACATCCTAAAATTATCCGGACAAAAGAAATTCCACAAACATCACTAAAGGAAGAGATCTCAATTTATTCACCCGAAAGGATTACACAAGGAAGCTAGGGTCTCGTCACATAGCCCCTTATAACACCGGTATAAGACCTAAGTGTAAGGTGTGCTATGGTGAGAGAATCTGAGCGAGGCTCAGATAACATTGCCCTAGTAGTAATCTCTACTAACTTGAACTTCTTCCGTAGGCAGTTTTGTTCAAGCTTGACATGCTGGAGTTCGGCTTGGGCTTGGTCCAAAGCGAAGCCCACAGATGCTACCTCCTTCCCAAGCTCTGATAAGTGGGCTTCATAAGGGTCGAGTCAACTGGATGAAGCCATCGACTCCTCTTTCTGCATTAACCATTAACATCTTATTAAATCATTAAGAGTAAGTTAATATACTACTCAAAAATATTGGGTCGTTACACATCAATGGTGTGAAAATAGACTTTCCATGATAATTTATGCATATCATACTGAGGTACAACATTGAAAATGTGATACACCATATGAATATAGGGTGAATGACCAGAAAAAGGTTCACACAACAAATAGAAGGGTTTATTAATGAAGTGCTCGTGCATCACCATAAGACCCATTTTTGGTCAAATTATCCATCAATAATTAGGAGAAATGTTTTCCATGATAAAATTCATAAAACCATTCAAGATCCTCAACCTTTTTAAAATAATTAATGTAAATAAAAAATAGAGAAAAAAGGGAGCCTATTGCTGTCATAAAACTCATGGGATGAAACCATGCAGCCTCTGAGTCATTATTGAAGCCCACACCCATGTAGCCAGCAAGAAACCACAGAAGAACTAGAGAAATGTATTCTTGGGCTCACAAAATCCCACTGGAATGACCCTACCAGTCATATGAAAGGATTTTGACATATCTAGGTAGTCTGGTTCTCACCCTTCAACTCAATAGGAAAAACAAAAGGGGTTATCCATGAAATGTTCGTGTATATTAGAATGACCATTTATTGGTCACGAGACATATCACTGATGGGGATAGTGATATTATTTTACAACACTTATGTATTCTTCCAAGACCAAATTGTATTTTCATGATATGTGATTCACATAATGGTGAACAAATGGGGTGGATATGCTTATAAATCCCCCACCACAGCATAAAAAATACAAGATTATACAGATGAATAATCCTAGGAACCTCACATCAACATTAGAGAGTACTACTCAGAGCATCTAATCTAATAACCAGGAAGTTTTCCATCAGGTAAGATATGGAGATATACCAGAGCAGTCATACAACTTGTATAGGAACTACGTATGATCACTCATAGGTCACACAAAGGAATTTTGGAGAGTCATGCTAAGAATATCACAAATGTTTTCTAGATTATGCAGGATATAAAATAATCTAACAGTGAAAGAAATCTAAGTAATATTCAATATAAATCCAATAAAAAATACTAAAAGGTGGGACAATTATGTGAAAAACATATATGTTGGTCCTTATTCACTTTTCATGAACTATATGGGTCATGCGACTTCACTAGGACATGTTACCCAGATTATACGGTACTCTTTTGGAATACTGTTTGGATCATGGGAAGTCCTTTAGACATATTAGAGAAATTCACATGGTTCCCACCAGGCATTCCACCCATTTCTTGTGATACCCTCTGGGCTATCCATCCATCCCTTTCAATTACCTCTAGACATGTCAACTAGATCATATAGAGACATAAAAACATATCAGATGAGTCTCATGATAGTAAGAGGTCTTTTTAGCTGGTTCTTACATATTCCGTTGGACATGCCCGTCGGCTCATACAATGACACCCTGACAAGTCAACCAAGACATGCATTATCCTGCAGAAATGTTGTATTGAATCTAGAGATACTCTCCAAGCATGTCATACTACTTTCATGATGAGACTAATACATGCTAGCAGAGGTCATATGATGGCTTCTAGACAAGCCATCCAAGCTCATGTGATATCTTTTAGACAATCCAAAAAAGGTCATGTGATGGATTCTAGAAAATATGACCATGGTCATGGGATGTAATATAGAAAATCATGACAAAGTCATGAAATGGATTCTAAGAAAAAGTGACCATGTCTTGTAATGTCCTCCTGACAAGTCAGCCTTCATTATGTGTCATCCTTCAAACATGACATCTAGATTATGTGAAATCCATCAAAAAAAGTCAAATAGATCGTGAAATTTCCTTTGGAAATCTTAGGAATACATTCTCTAATATGTCAAGAAGATAATCATGGCATGTCAAGAAGATAAGAAACACTTATTAGGTATACATGAAATCTTAGATAATGAGGGAAACTACAATGTTTATGACCTAACCACTGAACTAAATTGACTCTAATTCCAATTATAAAACATTATACACATGACACCTTAATAAGGCATGAAATCCATACTATATCCTCCATGAGATAGGTATTCATGATTATCAAAGGGAAACATAAATGTGTAGGCCTTTCACGGACATCCTCTCATTAAATGTGTTCAATTTGTGCTACCTATTGTTTATCACACCTTGAATAACCCACATAGCCTTAGAGACTGGCATAGATTTTACCAATAATGTGATAAGAACTCCCCAAGGTGGGTTCATCATTATGATATAAGTATGATTAGATATCATATCAATTCAAATGGCCATGCTCCTAACAAAGTAGACCAGGGAAGTCTTATATTCATAAGTCTCATCTAGGGGATCTATTGTCATATCTCACATGACACCGATTCCCATTTTATAAATTACATAGACTCTGATTCTTGTATCAAACAAGAAACTTAGGATACCACATCGAGGTACAAGACCAATAATTTTGTCCTTACCACATGATATTAAACTGCATGTATGGGTCTAGTGAGACGACCATAAACTATTTCAAATGAACAACATGGATTTTGATTCATTTTCTCATAGGATACATAGAAATCCTTTTAGAGGTTCAATACCATCTTCAAGACAACAACTACCTTCCCAGATGGTAATAAACTCTAGAGTTCCTGAATATGGCCATAACTCAAAGAATTATAAATAATTAAGAGAGATATAGATAACCCATGATATGCATATAATTTTTCATATCAATACATGTTCATAATCAAGTCACTGACAAAGAGGTCACCAATCTCATATTAGGATCTATGAAGTATTTCATGAACTTATCTTAAATCTATAAGAGAGTATTGGAGTAGGAAAATATTCTCTCCAAAGGGTGTGATGAGCCAGAACTCCCATCCTCTTGACCAATGTGAGTTCCAAAGAATCATTGGGAATTAAACCCCATAGGACCACCTATCTTTAGAAAGAAGTTCTGTACCCAATTATGGATGTGGGAACCATTGAGAGTTTATATGAAAGATTAAAAAACATGGAAGAAAATTTTAATTATTGAACAAGGAATTGAACCACCTCTCCCCACAATCTTTCATACCTTTTGGACAAAATACCATTCACTTCACTTTCCCACTATAATAGTAATTATTATTGGGTATCGAGAAAAACCATATTTTCCTATTATTGTTAGATTATTTAGTATTTTTTCCCATTATATTACATTCAATTATTATAAAAAATTTTATTATATAAATTTAATATTCACACTAATGTAATAAAATGTTATCAGTTTCATCATGGGATGAACATAATTTAAACTGCAATACTAAATATGACATAATTATAAATATTTCATCAATAAATGTTTAGGTCATCATAATCATCACCAATTTACATTATAGATGTTTATAATGAGGATAATATTCCAAATGTTAATGGGCATGTACACATTCCAATCATAGATAAATTAGTTGATTAATGCTAAGAAGTGATGATCTAGAATGACGGTAGTTTATTCCATATGAACTATGATTGGATGATTTTCAATGGAAATTAAATTGGTTGGATAAATGAAAATTTCAGCATTTAATAGAACAAAATTAAAATTTCCTATCGATACCTATGGGGAATCATCAAAATAAATTATAATTTTTCCTAGTGCAGCCCCGTGGGTGACCAAGGATGTATCAATTGAGGAGCCTCTCAATTTGTTCACCGACTTTATCTAAATCAACAACTGTTACTATTTTTGTGGTTCAAATAAATTTATGAAAACAATGAAAATATTTTTTTGTTTTTGGTTAATTTTATAATGACATGAAATATAGAAATTTAAACTATCAAAAAAATCTAAAAAGAACTGAATTAGGAAGAAGGCACTTGGTTTTGGATTTCAGTTTATGGTTAAATCATTATTATCCTTTATATGTTTTATTTCAATTTGATAATCCAAAAATTAAATCTTATTCTTGAATTACTATTACTTATTTAGAAATTATTTAATTTTTGTGAGCATATTTGATCTTAATTCCACATCCTCCTATAATCCGGTTGGGGACACACCTTGGTCTAGGGCATACCCTCTCCAAGACCCAACTCTATCGATTTTGTTTCATCTATTTATTAACTGAACTCGAATGTGTGAAAAACTATCCAAAGGTGAGAGGAAAAATTCATTAAATAAAATAATAGAGATAGATTGATTTGTATGTCATTAGGGGTAATCACCACATCGGGGACATTAGCCTAACCCAAGATACTTACTAAATTATACATATAAAATCAAAATTAAACATTAAATTAAATTAATGAACACCTTCACCTCCCTCCCAGGCCAAGCCTTGGGGTCAAACTCTCATTGTTGAGAGTAAGAGATCACAATGGTGGATGTGAGAAGAATAGAAGAAGACTATAAATCGAATAAAAAATGAATAAGTTAAAAAGAATTGGGGAGAGGGAAAAAATAGAGATGATTGAGAGAGAGTAAAATACAATTTAAGAAAATAAATGAAAATAAAAGAGAAGAACAGAAATTAAATTTATTTTGAATATAAATAATTAAATAATAATAATAATAATATTTATTATTTTTATTATATTTAAGAAATGTTTTTTTGAAAAAGGAGAGAATAAAAAAAAGGGGAAAATATTTTTAAAATAAGAATGCTCTAATAATAATTTAATTGAATAATAATAATAATATTATAATTATTATAATATTAATAATTTAAAATAATATAATTAAAATAAGTAGAATATGTATAGATTTCAGTGGAAACAAAATTGATTTAATTTTTTAATTTAAACTGAATTAAAATTGAAATTAAAATTTGAAATAAAACAAAACAAAAGTAAAATAAACAAATTTTAAAAAAGAAGAAATGGGTGGGATAAAAGAATAAATCATCAAAACTCCCTCAATTTGGATCTCCTCCTTGGTGATGAGATAATGGTATGTAATGACTTATAAAGTAGGATCTATCCTTCTTTTATAGGCCATAATTTCACTACATATGTTTCCGCATGTTAGCCCCATTAAATGTTTGATTCACACGTGTAGTTCTTCATGAAAGATGTTGAAAAATGTATTTTACATAGCCCCGAAACGGTTCAGCACATTTGGAAATTTTTAAAAAGATTTATTATTGTTTTACTATGAGAATTTATTCTATATATGTAGACTTTCCATATTCCACAGAAACGGTTTCCCATGCATTAATTTCCATGAAAATGGCTGATTCACCCATGGATGTCTTCATGAAAGTTGTAAAAAAATGTATTGAAGGTCTTCCCTCCCATATTAAGCTCATTTGTTCTGTCTAATAAGGGGATATGGTTCCAAAATAAAAAAATATCTGGATCTATGAATAGTTTTGAAGTCCCACATAGTGATATGGTTTTGGGATTCCAAATGGTGGATTTAACATTGGGTCTAGAATATAAATTTCTAGAAAAATGGAAAGGAATCCAAAAAAATGAATCACATAAATTAGATGTATAATTTAATAGTTATGATAAAAATACCAAAGTGATTAAAATCTATCAAAATTCTAGACTTAAGCAATTTTCATATTTTATCCCATTTTCATTCTATAATTTAAATTACCCATTATATTAAAAAATTAAAATACATGGGTTTTATAATTGAAAATAGTGAATAAAACATAATAATTTTAATAAAAAGTTTACTTCATTTTTGTATTTAAAATACCTCCACACTAAAAACATGCTTGTCTTTAAGCATAAAAACTCAAAAAGGAGTTAAAGAGGGAACCAATGTTATCAATATTAAATTTTCTATACAATATAACCAAACAATTATCAATTTCAAATAAAAATTTTAAATTCCATATAAAATATCAATTCAATTTCTCATTTTTCAATGAAACAACCAATCCATGTATTTTACTTTTACCCTTCTGAAAAGTGATGGTGCTTCCCCAATCATTTATTCAAGCTCTTTGATTTATTATTATTAAACATGCGAAGTCATGATTTACCTAACTTTAGATACTTTTCTCTCATCACTCATTATACAATTCAAGTGGGTTTATGCTCATATCATATGAACATGATCCTTTTCCATAGTATTGTAAAGGAACTATTTTCTCTACTTTGTCAAGAAAAAAGGTACATAAATTCATGAGTACTTGTAATAAATGTTATAATGACTCTGAGGCTTATTGTTGGTAGAATTTTGTATTTAAAAATAAATATCAAGGAAGAGGTTTAACTCTTAAATCATAAGCATGTTATTCAATGTAAAAAGTTTAATGACATTCTCCCCTTAAAATTGTAACAACTCGCAACTTTCCCCAAGACTCAAAGTAATGATCATGTTCAATTTAAGAATAATGAATGATTTGTTCCCTCTCTTGAATATTGTTTCTATATTTTTCATTTTCAAAGAACCATTTCATTTTTTCTTTTTTTTTTGAATGTTATGATTAGAATAAAACTCACATCCACATCCTAACCACGTATTATAGAAATAATTGGACCAGTGTGGGTGATTTTTGGTTTACCCAAATCAAAACACATTTTTCTCATTTTTTGTTTTTTTTTGTTTTTTTTATTTTTTTTATATTCAAAAGGTAAAAAAAATAAAGTATGATGAATGATTCCAAAATCTTTTAAAATTCACACAATAATCACCCAACACTTATTCCTAACAATGTAAATTATCCCATTTACCATGATTCCTTTCACCCCGACATATCAACCTTAAAATGCCATGAAAATACTTTGATGAGGATTAGAACGAATAAAAATAGCTAGAAACCTGGCTCATTACTCTAAAGGCCATTCATGGTCTCTAAGAGCTAAATAAGGATTGATGTAAAGGTGGTATTTGAAGGATGAGTAGCTTTTCATCAGAGAAAAGGAGATCCATTTGTTTCTCAAAAGGTAAATATCAAGGTTTATCTTCTTCATCTATGGTACAACAGAGATTGTCTGATTTTGTGTAATAAAAATAATATAGTGTGATACACAATCAAGATTCAGTAAAACTGTACAAGAAATAGTTTAATGAAATATCATCTCCTTGAGTTGGTTTGGGCCTAATCAATGCCTCAGTAGTGAGTGCCTCTTGGAGTCTGATGGTGTATGGTGGAGGTAGGTATTCGGGCTCCTCTACCTTAAGTTTGGTCTCAATTTCTTGGATCTCCAAGGAAAAATTAAGAAGGAATAGTGTCACTTATAGGCCTCCTCAGGTGATGAAAATGGATCATCTATTATTTTAGGTTTAGATTCAGGTTCATGTTCTTAAAATGTTTCTTAGAAGTATGTACTTGTCAATCCATTTTTCCTGGTTGTTCTTTCACATTTTCCTAAAGATCTTGATTAACATACTTGAGTTTGTGTCTTTCCACTTACTCCAGGAAATATTCTGGTGGAACATCATCAAAGTTGTTGTGATGTAGTGAGGAGCACTCTTCATGTGTCTTGGCCACCTCTTGATTGATTTATTGGAAGTATTTCCATAATTCAATAAGTTCTCTAGACAATCCTTTAATCATTGGTTACTCGAGGTTCTCTTTTAGATACCATATGAGGACCTTGAACTCCCCCTTTTTGAAAATTTATCTCTGTGGTTCCCTAACTTGTCTTTCCCAAAATAAAGCACTATGTTATTTATACCAGAGTTTTTCTACTACTGGCTCGTGAACCTGTGAGTAGTCATTACATTCATCATAATTTTAGTTTGGATACATCATGGAAAAGAATTTTTTATAGTTTTTTTAATTTGGAAAATAATGATAACTATCTAAAATGTGAAAGTAGAAAAAGTAAAGTAATAAACTAAATAACTATAACACCCTGAGATTTTTTGAAAAATATTCTTTTCATTAATGTCTTGTGTTCTACGCTACACCAAAAGGAGCTTGCACAACACGCATCCTTGACTTTCCTTGCATTACACGCAATCATGACCTTCCTCGATAGCGTGTGTAGTACGCAATACCGAGTTTCACTAAACAACGATATGCTATTAAAATATTATTAAAACTAGCCATTATGAATAGTAATAACCACTTTTTGAAATTTTGTAAATTTTATTTTTCAAAATGGACTTCATTTTTGGATTCGGAATATTGGAATTAGCTTAGGGTGAAATTTTGGTACTTTTCGGATAACTTTCATATTCTGATGAATAGTGAAAATTACTAAATTTTAATTAAAAACAACTTTTTTAATAGAAATAATTAATAGTGATAAATTATTAATTTGAGTGGTTTTAAAGTATATTTAGAATATATTTTTACAATTTAATACAATGTTTGTCATTGGATGTAATTTCACATTTAAACCAGTTATAAACAAGTGTCAATCTTTTGATAGTTATTATCTCTTAAAAACACGCTATTTGTTTTGATGACGGGAATTAATTTTTAAATTAGTTAATGTAACTGATATGTTTTGAATTTGATAAAATAGACATCATTTTTGAAATCATAATATCAAATATATCTTAGGCCTAATTTTTGGTATTTTTCTGGAAACTTTCATTTTTTGATGAATAGTGAAACCACTAAGTGGTAGTTAAAAAAACTGAATTTTTCAGAAAACTTAATTTTACCGCTTCTGTGAGTGGAATTTCGAAAATCCGAGAGACACGGTTAATATCAAGGACTAAAATGTGGTTCAATGAGATTAAAATAATTTTTGGTGAATAGTAACTTTTTACTTTTTTTTACCACGGTTAAAAGTAAATAGGGTAATTAAGGGTAAAAATGATATTATTATTACCCTAACACATGTCCTAATTCTATTGGATAAGTGTAATTCGACCAAAAACAACCTTAGTAATAAAATATGACCATTTAGGCCCACTTGGATTAGATTAGGACATTTATTATTATTTAATTCAAAGAAGAGTTAAAAGAGTTAAAATCAAAGTTTATTTACTAAAACATTTATAATATAGGGTTATACATAAGATAAATTAGATTGTAAATATTCATTAGAAAGCTAAAAATATTTCCTACATAATTGTAGTTTTTTTGTAATTTTTAGACATTAAATAATTTAATTTATTTATAACACAACGATGATGCAATAATTTTCTTATTAATGAAATATTGACATAATTGATGTTATAAATACCCAAATAAATGTAATTTGAGGCTTTTTATGAATTACAATAATTTTATAGGTTAATATGACATGTTAGTATTGATATAAGTAACTTGGTTCGAACTAATCATTCTGTTATAATTTTCACAAAAATCAATTACTAAATAGTGTCAAAATTGACATAAAATAGTTTATAAAACAAATATTATATTACTAATTGTTATTTTATTCCTAAAAATCTAAGGTTCAGCCAAATGACTTAGATAAGGCTATATATATTAATAATAAATAACTTGGGGTTCGTTTGGCTTGATATGGTAAGTTTATTAAACTTATAGTGTAAGAAAACAAGAAGACACGGTAAAAGTTAAATTATCTAACTTAAAGGTAAATCTAAATGATAAGGTTAAAATTGATACCTAAACTTGTATAAATTCTATTGGATGAGAGGATTGCGACCCCTACCTACTTTATCTTCGAAATATATCAATTTGGAGCTATTAAAAACCGAATTTGACTTTATAATAAAATAATATTTTTAGTTATTCCGAAGGTGCCGCTCTCCTCCCTTATAAAAGGGCACCTCCTCCCTCTCCTCCTCACACCAATTTGAGCATTCAAGCTCGGCCAACCCCTACCAAAATCTCTTTTCCAATTCCCTAGTATCATCCTAGAGGTCCTGTTCTTCTTCAAAGAGCAGCCTTAGTTCTTTAAGTGGAGGTTAAGAAAAGGCGCGTCAAAAAGAGGTAATATCCATTACCGATCCTTTTCAATTTCTTTCTTCTTCAACTTCTTCTTATTTAGTTGTTTCATAATAAAGTAATAACATAAGTATTTCTTATATACTGATATGTTATTATAAATATGAAACAACTCTAATTAACCTTCTATCCATCCTACAGAAAAAGTAAATCACCGCGCATGCGTACGTACGGAATACCGTCTCCACGCCGTGGTGTAATCTATTTTCCGCCACCACCTTAATTGGATGGGTATAATGGTGTAATGAGTAACTATATATGATTATTATAAAGTGATATTGATACTGAAATAGTATACAACACTTCAACACAAGTTCACGATCATGAGAACGATATCATCACTCGTGCGTACGTACGGACTACCGTCTCCACGACGCGATGAGATTCATTCTCCATGTTAACCATTTAAGAATGATTATAAAGTATATTTAAGCAATAATAATGAAATATATGACATTATAAAGCTACTGGATTTATGTATATATGTATTTCATCTACTTACTTCCATTCAAGACAATAAGGAAAGGAAAACAGCGTTCATGCGTACGTACGGACTACCGTCTCCATGAACGGTGTGTTTCATTTCATTTATCTATCTATTATATATATATATACTGAATATATATGATATATAAATCATGTTTTATATTCTGGAAGTAATTAAATCATTATATAAGTAATAATAATGTCAAGAATAACAAGTCCAAACACCTACGATAAATGAAATGATTTTACCCAAAATGCTTCTTTAACATGAAATTTACAAAAGAACGGGTAATATAAAGTCATAAGTGTACCATATATGATATAATAACAATGAATATGATTCTGTAATAAGTTAATGACATTATTTAAATCATTATACAGGAGGTTCGGACACTTACGAAGCAAATCGGACTTATGGTAAGGGAAAATCTCGCAATCTCAATTTTTATCCGAGATTGTTTATACTTTGAAATTTACTGGGGTGTATTTTATCATCCACATACATGTTTCATCAATATGTAATATTATTTCCATCCACCTAAAATTGTTTAAATCCATTTTTACCCTTCGGCGAGTTTTTAGTAAAGGATATGAAAGGAATCTTTTGTCGTTTTTCATACGAGGTACTTTTTGACTTTTTCGACAAAAGTACGAGAAGAATGTTATTTTAACTTATACGACATGAATGGATTTTTAAAACATTATTTCCAAGAAGCTTCCTTTACAAGGTTTAAAGTTTATTTTTAATCAACTTCTTTTAGTTTAGAATTTTATGACATGTTATGAAAGGAAAAGTGTTTTTGAAGAAGAAAGGATATTTTCCTCAAGAATGGAGTTCAAGTGTTTTATCAAAATTATTTTCCATCTAAGATAATAATGGGTTCTGTTTCTATCCCTTTTATTACATTGATTTGATTATGTTGTGATGGAATTATTATTATGAATTCCTTTATCTTATATGAATTGATTTATGATTTCATGATGTTTAAGAATCCCATTTTTATTACATGGGTTATGCTATGATGTATGGTTTATGATTTTCTGGAACACATAAGAATGGTATCATTATAAGATGGGTGGGACATATATCTCCCTCCAATTCATTGGGTAAAGATTTTATATCTCATGAGATAGACATGGCTGGAACGGTAGGTTATACCGGTTTAGTGGAACATGACTGAAACGAGGAGTGAACTCGGTTCAGAAAGGGACTTTGTCCACTAAGATAGTCTTGGAAATGAGTCTTGACTAATAAGAAATGATTCTCTATGATTATGTGTGTATGCCACAAAGTTTCATGTTTTAAGTTATGATTATTTGGATTACATTTCACTACTATGATTTATCCCATGTTATGAAATTATGATCTCTTTTGCAGGTTAAGATTTACAAAAGATATGTTCTTATGAATATGATGTGATTGATATTTCTTTTGTTTACCCTTACTGATTATTTGAGCTCACCCTTTTATGTTTCCTTTTCCCCAGGACATAATGAAAGGATTTAGGTTTAGAAAAAAAAAGAAGATCTTTGTGGGAGATGTTGAAGATCTTTCACCATGATTAGAAGATTATATTCCGAGTTTCCAAAGACACTAAACTATTACGGTCCTTGTGTGTGTGTTTTTGTTATGTACTAAGTATTCCGCAAAAGTAATGTAATGTCCATGTACGTCAGGCTTCGGGTCTCTACAGTTGGTAGCAGAGGAAAGGTTTAGTTAACCTTTGGAAACTAGGATGTGAAAACGTTAGTGAGATCCCTAGAGATATTTATAAGGTATGTCTAGGGATGCCCCCAATGATAAGTATACGTATAGGATATAGTCCTAGAACTATGGTAACGATCTTATAATTTAACCTAAGATGTTAGATATTGAAGTTACTCCCCCTTTATTATGATTTTTTTCTCTAACACTATTCTTTTTGGGTTTTAGAAAATGGCTGGAAACAAGATGATTCACGATAATAGAGGATATTATGGACAATGGAATGATATTATTCATGAGAAACCAAATGAAATGGGATTTGGAAGTCCAACCATCATTATTATGCCGAATCAGCAATCTCATAATGTGATCAATAAACTCAAATTTGGTAAGTTTCCTGACTCGGCTAATAACAGAAAGATGGAGTTTCATGATGATCATAGAGGAAAGAAAGTTCAATTTCCCCTATGTAAATCATGTGGGAAGAGGCATCGAGGAGAATGTTTCAAAGGAACTGGAAGATGCTTTGGGTGTGGAAAAGAAGGACACAAATCCAGTAAGTGCAAAGGAAAAGGTTCAGTTTACACCAGGGATGAGGATAATGGTATTGCTACGACATCAACAATGGTTAAATGTTTTAAATGTGGAATGTACGGGCATTATGAAAACCAATGCCCTAAGGAAAAGTCTCATGAAGAGAATCAGTATGGTCGTATGGGTGGTATTTATGTTGATGATGATGAAGAGACTACAAATGATATGCGAGATGAAATAATTGTTGAAGCTCGGTCAATGGTTTAAGAATGTAGTGGAATGATTACATGTTTATGATGTGTAATGTTGTATAATTAATCTCATGGTACTATGGAATAAAGAGACATCTAAGGATTTTTACATTGTTGTCTTTCCTTGAGTTTTGAAAGTGTATGATTAATTATACCAGTATCCATGAAAGGTTATTCAGATATTTTTGGAATGTAGATGATATGCGTATAATGAAGGGATAAGGAGAAAATTAAATGTTTGATAGTATTCATGAGCTCATGACTGATATAAGGAGAAGGTTATGTAATGGATTGAGTATATAGAATTTTTGGATTTTGGTATGTGGAAAGAGTTAACTTTTGACAGTATTCATTTTTTCACTAAGGTTTAATGGGTATTCATTTTTCAAGAGAATACATGATTAAGGTATTCACATGATTGGAATGTGACCAACAAGATATATGGGGGATAAATGATGGTATTCACATGCTTGGTTGATGACATTTCAAGTAATCGTTTTCTTTATACTATGAGCTTGGATCGAAGTATTTTAGATAAGCCTAAAGATTGGAATGGATTATGTTGGATATAAGTTATTATTGTTTAAGGATAGAACTTTTTTTTGATATTATTTATGGGATGTTATAGTAATATAGTTTTAGAAAAAGGACAACCTACAGGACGGGCGACAACCCATCGCGTCGGACAAGGCCGTGGGAATCGAACCCACAACTGAAGTGCGACTGGCCTTTATCGCCTACCACTGGCCTACAGGAAGTCCCTGTTTAGTAGAAACTAGTTTTATTATATTAAGTAGTATGATATATGAAGTATGAGTCCATTTTAGGAACCATATATGATTAATCTCACTATAGATGGACTTATGTATTTTTTGATAACTTTTCTAACATTTTGTTTGAGACAGATGGAATGACCCATCATTCTATCACATGATCTGCTATCACATCACGAATGACAAATTCAACTTCATTTATTTAAGAGATGAAGTGGAAATTGTCCAAAGAACGACCAATGGTGAGACAATACCGAAATCACGAAAGTATTTCTTCTAATTCCAATTTCATAAACTTTAGGGAAACGATCTTGAAAACCAAAAATGTTATCCTAGTGCTCTTATATATGATGAATCAGATGGTACCTTAGATCGTCACAAATTTATGACTTTGTGATTGCTGGCTTTTCCATAGCCATGTTCTCTACCACTCTCCATCAGAACATGATGGTTACATTTCTCTTCCATATCCATATTTTCACCTATGTGGAAACCCAGTGATTAGTTTATTTGGGTAACCATTACGTTTCATACTTTTGTTTTTAAAGATTGGTTTTGGTATTCCTTTTTACGATGTGGGTATCTATCAAAGAAACTTTCGAATAGTAAACCATTTATAACCCCGGCGAATTTCGAGGGCGAAATTCATTTTAAGGGGGGTAGAATGTAACACCCCGAGATTTTATGAAAAATATTCTTTTAATTAATGTCTTGTGTTGTACGCTACACCAAAAGGAGCTTGCACAACACGCATCCTTGACTTTCCTTGCATTACACGCAATCACGACCTTCCTCGATAGCGTGTGTAGTACGCAATACCGAGTTTCACTAAACAACGATATGTTATTAAAATATTATTAAAACTAGACATTATAATATAGTAATAACGACTTTTTGAAATTTTGTAAATTTTATTTTTCAAAATGGACTTCATTTTTGGATTCGGAATATCGGAATTAGCTTAGGGTGAAATTTTGGTACTTTTCGGATAACTTTCATATTCTGATGAATAGTGAAAATTACTAAATTTTAATTAAAAACAACTTTATTAATAGAAATAATTAATAGTGATAAATTATAAATTTGAGTGGTTTTAAAGAATATTTAGAATATATTTTTACAATTTAATACAATGTTTGTCATTGGATGTAATTTCACATTTAAACCAGTTATAAACAAGTGTCAATCTTTTGATAGTTATTATCTCTTAAAAACACGCTATTTGTTTTGACGACGAGAATTAATTTTTAAATTAGTTAATGTAACTGATATGTTTTGAATTTGATAAAATAGACATCATTTTTGAATTCATAATATCAAATATATCTTAGGCCTAATTTTTGGTATTTTTCTAGAAATTTTCAATTTTTGATGAATAGTGAAACCACTAAGTGGTAGTTAAAAAAAACCGAATTTTTCATAAAACATAATTTTACCGCTTCTGTGAGTGGAATTTCGAAAATCCGAGAGACACGGTTAATATCAAGGACTAAAATGTGGTTCAATGAGATGAAAACAATTTTTGATGAATAGTAACTTTTTACTTTTTTTTACCACGGTTAAAAGTAAATAGGGTAATTAAGGGTAAAAATGATATTATTATTACCCTAAAACATGTCCTAATTCTATTGGATAAGTGTAATTCGACCAAAAACAACCTTATGAATAAAATATGACCATTTAGGCCCACTTGGATTAGATTAGGACATTTATTATTATTTAATTCAAAGAAGAGTTAAAAGAGTTAAAATCAAAGTTTATTTACTAAAACATTTTTAATATAGGGTTATACATAAGATAAATTCGATTGTAAATATTCAATAGAAAGCTAAAAATATTTCCTACATAATTTTAGTTTGTTTTTAATTTTTATACATTAAATAATTTAATTTATTTATAACACAACGATGATGCAGTAATTATCTTATTAATGAAATATTGACATAATTGATGTTATAAATACCCAAATAAATGTAATTTGAGACTTTTTATGAATTAAAATAATTTTATAGGTTAATATGACATGTTAGTATTGATTTAAGTAACTTTGTTTGAACTAATAATTCTGTTATAATTTTCACAGAAATCAATTACTAAATAGTGTCAAAATTGACATAAAATAGTTTTTAAAACAAATATTATATTACTAATTGTTATTTTATTCCTAAAAATCTAAGGTTTGGCCAAATGACTTAGCTAAGGATATATATATTAATAATAAACAACTTTGGGTTCGTTTGGCTTGATATGGTAAGTTTATTAACCTTATAGTGTAAGAAAACAAGAAGACACGGTAAAAGTTAAATTATCTAACTTAAAGTTAAATCTAAATGATAAGGTTACAATTGATACCTAAACTTGTCTAAATTCTATTGGATGAGAGGATTTCAACCCCTACCCACCTTATCTTTGAAATATATCAATTTGGAGCTATTAAAAACCGAATTTGACTTTATAATAAAATAATATTTTTAGTTATTCCGAAGGTGCCCCTCTCCTCCCTTATAAAAGGGCACCTCCTCCCTCTCCTCCTCACACCAATTTGAGCATTCAAGCTTGGCCAACCCCTGAACAAATATCTTCTCCAATTCCCTAGTATCATCCTAGAGGTCCTGGTCTTCTTCAAAGACCATCCTTAGTTCTTTAAGTGGAGGTTAAGAAAAGGCGCGTCAAAAAGAGGTAATATCCATTACCGATCTTTTTCAATTTCTTTCTTCTTCAACTTCTTCTTATTTAGTTGTTTCATGATAAAGTAATAACATAAGTATTTCTTATATACTGATATGTTATTATAAATATGAAACAACTCTAATTATCCTTCTATCCATCCTACAGAGAAAGGAAATCACCGCGCGTGCGTACGTACGGACTACCGTCTCCATGAACGGTGTGTTTCATTTCATTTATCTATCTATTATATATATATATAATATGAATATATATGATATATAAATCATGTTTAATATTTTAGAAGTAATTAAATCATGATATAAGTAATAATAATGTCAAGAACAACAAGTCCAAACACCTACGATAAATGAAACGATTTTACCCAAAAGGTTTCTTTAACATCAAATTTACAAAATAAAGGGTAATATAAAGTCATAAGTGTACCATATATGATATCATAAAAATGAATATGATTCTGTAATAAGTTAATGACATTATTTAAATCATTATACAGGAGGTTCGGACACTTACGAAGCAAATCAGACTTAAGGTAAGGGAAAATCTCGCAATCTCAATTTTTATCTGAGATTGTTTATACTTTGAAATTTACTGGGGTGTATTTTATCATCCACATCCATGTTTAATCAATATGTAATATTATTTCCATCCAACTGCAATTGTTTAAATCCATTTTTACCCTTCGGTGAGTTTTTAGTAAAGGATATGAAAGGAATCTTTTGTCGTTTTTCCTACGAGGTACTTTTTGACTTTTCCGACAAAAGTATGAGAAGAATGTTCTTTTAACTTATACGACATGAATGGATTTTTAAAACATTATTTCCAATAATATTCCTTTAAAAGTTTTCAAGTTTATTTTTAATCAAATTATTTTATTTTAGAATTGTATGACATGTTATGAAAGGAAAAGTGTTTTTGAAGAAGAAAAGATATTTTCCTCAAGAATGGAGTTCAAGTGTTTTATCAAAATTATTTTCCATCTAAGATAATAATGGGTTATGTTTCTATCCCTATTATTACATTGATTTTATTATGTTGTGATTGAATTATTTTTATGAATTCCTTTATCTTATAAGAATTGATTTATGATTTCATGATGTTTAAGAATCCCATTTTTATTACATGGGTTATGCTATGATGTATGGTTTATGATTTTCTGGCACACATAAGAATGGTATCATTATGAGATGGGTGGGACCTATATCTCCCTCCAATTAATTGGGTAAAGATTTTATATCTCATGATATAGACATGTCTATAACAGTAGGTTATACCGGTTTAGTGAAACAGGACTGAAACGAGGAGTGAACTCGGTTCAGAAAGGGACTTTGTCCACTAAGATAGTCTTGGCAATGAGTCTTGACTAATAAGAAATGATTTTCTATGATTATGTGTGTATGACACAAAGTTTCATGTTTTAAGTTATGATTATTGAGATTACATTTCACTACTATGATTTATCCCATGTTATGAAATTATGATCTCTTTTGCAGGTTAAGAATTCCAAAAGATATGTTCTTATGAATATGATGTGATTGATATTTCTTTTGTTTACCCTTACTGAGAATTTGAGCTCACCCTTTTATGTTTTCTTTTCCCCAGGACATAAAGAAAGGATTTAGGTTTAGAAAAAAAGAAGATCTTTATGGGAGATGTTGAAGATCTTTCACCATGATTAGAAGATTATATTCCGAGTTTCCAAAGACACTAAACTATTACTGTCCTTGTGTGTGTGTTTTTTTATGTACTAAGTATTCCGCAAAAGTAATGTAATGTCCATGTATGTCAGGCTTCGGGTCTCTACAATAACTCCCTAATAATAGTTCTATTTTTGTTACATGCCTATCATGGATCATGGGAAAAAGAATTATAATTTTCCTAGTGCAACATAGTTACTGACTGGGGTCATCTCAATTGAGGAGCCCCTCAATTTATACACATACTATATCCAAATCACCTATTCTAAATATTTTTTTTGTTTTGATAAATTTATGAAAACAATAACAATATTTTGGTGTTTTGGTTACTTCTATAATTTCATTAAATATATACATTAAAACTATCATAAAAATCTAAACATAATTGAATTAGGAAGAAATCACTTCATTTTGTGGTTCATTTTATGGTTCAATCATTATTCTCCTCTATATGTTTGATTTTAGTTTTATAGTTCAAAAATGAAATCACATGTTTGAATTAATATTATTTATTTATAAATTGTGTAATTATTTAGATCCTAAGTGATATTAATTCCACCTCTTCTTATTATCAAGTTTGATGACACACCTTGGTCTAGGGTGTTTCATCTTCAAGGTCCCAGCTCTATCGATGCTATGTAATCCATTAATTAGCTCAACTCCAACGTGAGAATAAGTAACCAATGGAGAGAGGTAAAAGTGATTAAATAAAATAATATAGATATATTGAGTTGTATATCCTTAGGGGTGGTCACCACATCATGGAAATTCACCTCACCCATGCATGCTACTCAATTATATCTACAAACTTAAAATTAAACATTAAAAAAAATTCACGAACTCCTTGACTTCCCCAGGGCCAAGCCTCAGGGTCATACTTTTATTTCCAGGAGTAAGATATCAGAATGTTGGAAGTGAGAAGAATAGGATAATAATAATGAGAAGAGAAGTATAATAAAATAAATAATAAATTAAAAATAATTAAAGTAAGAGAATAAAAGAATAAAGTAAAAATAGAATGGGTATGAGAGAGAGAGAGAGAGTAAAATAAAATAGAAGAAAAGAAAAGAAAATAAATTAATTATATATAGAATATAAATAATGTTAAAATAATAGTAATAATAATAATAAATATTTAGGATAAGTTTTATTAAAATAGAAGTGAAGAAATAAAATAAGAAAATAATTTGAAAATAATAATTTGAAAATAAAAATTTAAATAAATAAATAATAATTGGAATAATAAAATTATTTTTGTTGTTATTATTATAATACTAAGAATTAAAAATAATTAAATTGAAAGAATTAGAAGATGAATGGATTTGGGTGGAAATAAAATTAATGAATTGTTTAATTTAAACTAAATTGAAATTGAAATTATAATTGGAAATAATTCAAAAAAAAACAAGAAAGGAGGGGGTGAAAATAATGCAACAAATAGCCTCCCTCAGTGGAGATCTCCTCCTTGGTGGTGATATTATGGTATGTAATGATTTAATAAGAATAATCTCTCCTACTTTTATAGGCCAGAATATCCCTTTGAAAGTTATCATGTGTTAGCCCCATTAGCTAGACAATTCACACATGGACTTATTCACGAAAGATGTTAAAAAATGCCTTTCAGATCTATCCTTTGAATTTTAGTGTATTTGGACATGATTATAGAGATATTTATGTTCATTTTACTCCTATAATTTATTCTTTCCATGCAGACTCTCCATATTCCATATCTCTAATTTCCCATGAATTAATGGCCTTGAAAATGACTGATTCACATGTTGATGTCTTCATAATAGTTGTTAACCAATATCTTTCACGTCTCCCATCCTATTTTCAATTTATTTGTTCCTTCCAATCATGATATATTATCCCAAAATAAAAATTTACCAGATTTATTAACAGTTTTCATGGCCCAATTAGTGATCTAGTTTTAGGTTTCTGAGTGTTGTATTTAGCTTTAGGTCCACCAGGGAATGTTGTAGAAAAATGGAATGAAATACAAAAAAAAACAATCACATAAATTTGATTGATAATTTAAATATTAAGATCAAAATACCAAAAATGATTGAAATCTATCAAAATTATGGACTTAATAATTTTTCATATTTTAGCTTTATTTCATTATATAAGTCAAATTACCCATTTTTTTACTAATATATTCAAATATGTGGGTTTTATCATTAATAATAATGAAAAAATCATCAAAATTTTAATAAAAATTTGAACTTAATTTTGGTATATCAAATAACCGGACACTTAAACCATGCTTATCCTCAAGAATGAAATCTCATCAAAGAGATAAAGAGGGAACTGCTGTTTTCAATATTAAGATTTCAAAGAAATATAATCAAATAATTATCAATATCAAATCAAAATTTAAAATTACACAAAAAATATCAATTCAATTTATCATTTTCCCAAGAAACAACTAATTGATGTATTTTACTTTTCCCCTTTGAAAAATGATGGACCTTTCCCCTTTCATTCATACAATATCCTCGATTCGTTATTATTAAACATTCTAAGTCATGAAATTCCTCACTTTTGATTATTTTATATCATCACTCATGATAAAATTTAAGTTTATTTATCCTCATATCATGAGAACATTCTTCTTTTCCACAGTCTAGTAAAGGAACTAATTTCTCCACTTTTTAAAGAAAAAAGGAACATAAAAACACAAGGACTTGCAATAATGGTTGTAATGACTCTGAGGCATAAGGTTGGTGGAATTTTATGTTTTAAAATGAAGCTCAAAGAGGAGGATTAACTATTAGAGCATAAAAAATGATATTCCAAGTAAAAAGTTTAATGAAATTATCCACTTTAAATTATAACAACTCCCAACTTTCCCTAATACCCAATGTAAGGATCATGGGTAGTTTAAGCATAATGAATGATTTTCCCCCTATTGATTTTTTTCCAATTTTAATTTTTTTTTCTTTTGCAAAGAAACATTCCAATTTTTTATTTTTTCAATAATTATGATTATAAAAAAACTAACCATGTATGATAACAATAAATGGTCTAGTAATAGTGATTTTTGGTTTACCCAAATCACAAATCATTTTCTCATTTTAATTTTTTTATATTTAAGAGGGAAAAACAATAGATTATAATGAATGATTCCAAAACATTTTAAATTTCCACAATAAGCACCCCCACACTTTTTTCTTACAATGTAAATCATACGATTTACCTGAATCCCTTCACCCCCAAATTTCAACTTTAAAATATCAGAAAAATACTAAGATAAGTTTAGGAATGGATAAAGAAATATTGAAACATGGATCATTCCTCTAAAGGTCATTCATGGTCTCTATGGGTTAAATAAGTATTTATGTAAAGGATGTATTTTAAGGATAAGTGGATTCTCAAAGGACACATAAATCATTTTAAACATGTTTTTTCATAATCATAACTTTTATAAATTCAAGTTCAAGTTCTAGCAGGTGGCATGTTCCAATATCACTCAAAAAACACGCTCAAGGTAAAATATTAAGTACTTGGCATAGAAATAATCTAGGTAATGAACATATGATATTGGAAAGTCACTCAATTCATGATTAATAATGAAAAATCAATTCACATGAATCTTATATATTCAAATCATGAAAATGGTTATGAAATTTTATTTACATGAATCAATCAATTCCCTTAAATTATGAGTCCTAATTTTAATATCCACAATTCAATTTAATAATTATACTCTCCATTTCACTCATTAAATTTCATTATAATTGAAATCTAAAACATAACATCACACGATTCCTAAGAAACTCATGTTTTCATGATTAGTCAAGTTAACCACAATTCAAGCATGGTCATGCAATTGTTTCTTTAAAGTTAGAAACATGTTTTGGAAAAAAATGTAGGGAGTTAGAAAGATAATAAAATATGAAATCCCTTTAACATGAAGCTTGATCCATCACTTTCAATGTATGAGGATTCCTTCTATAATCATGAACCTATAAAAGAGAGCTTCCCAATTAAGCACATGGATCATGTCATTAAAGTTAAAAAAGAATAAGAGGTAGTAGGGCAGCATGTTGAACTACTTCATAAGAATAAAATTTAAATCTAAATTCCTAGAAATAAAATTAAAGGGTTAAGTCATGGAAATATCCCCAAAGGGGGACCTGAATTTTTACTACTTCCATAGGGCAGTACCAACTATTATCCAAAATCAAACGGTGGATGATGATTCTTTGGTTTGAGCCACCACATGTGTCTTTTCCCAGCTTATGATTCATCCTTGCACATGAGGAATGATCCATGGATAGAGTACACAAGATCCTCCCCCTTATTAATGAGGTATACCTTATATGTAAGGGTAGGATAAATTATAGACCATCCTATTCCTTTGTTTCTACTCATGCAACCTTCTTATATTACAGTGCTGGATTCATAGGGGTTTCATGAAATAAATGATTGACAGGGAAGTAAACAAGTATTTTTACTTTTATAAAATGGGAATTTTTAATATGTAATTTATCCCCTTCAATACAAGTAGCCTATTTTCTAATGTCCTCAAGCTCAGAAACATTAATATCATTATGATTGGGATCCTAAAAATTGTTTTCATAAGAATTAGGGAGCTCCATGCATTCCTTAATAGGTGAACATACAGGTTCAACTTCTTCCTCCATGGCATAGAACAGATTTTCAGATTCCTTATAATCAAATCAATAAGGATTGGTGCAAAATTTAGAGTCAATAAAATCAAAATAAAAATATTTTAAATAAATATTATCTCCCGAAGTTGGTTTTGGCTCAATCAATTCTTTAGTGGTGAGTTCCTCATGGAGTCTGATGGTGGTAAGTGATGGTAGGTAGTTCGGATCCTCCACCTCTAGTTGGTTGTCAACTTTTTGGATTTTCTTGGAAAAATCAGGAAAGACCAGTTTCACCTCCTTATTTTCCTCCTCAGGGGGGACAAGTGGCTCATCTTCTAGTTTAGGATTAGAGCCATGTCCCAGTTCTCCAAATGATGATTGGAAGTGTGTAGTTATCCAATCCATTTTTTCCATTGAGTTATTTCACCTTTTCATATAAATATTGAATATCATACATGATTTTGTGCTTTTCCACTTGTCTTGGAAATATTCTGGTGAAACTTATTCAAATATTTTGGGAGGAAGTGAGGAGCACTCTTCTAGTGTCCTGACTAATTCTTGATAAAATTAGGGAAATTATTCCTAGAATTTAGTGAGTTCTCTAGACAATCCTTTAACCAAGGGTTGCTTGAGGGTATCCTTGAGATTCTAGATGAGGTCCTTGGACTCCTCCAATTTGAAAATTTGTCTTTGTGCTCCCATAATATGCCTAACCCATAATGAAACACCATCTTCTATAGAATAGGGTTCTTCAACCTCTGAATTTTCCACCTACGAGTAGTCATTCAATGTAGAGTAACTGCAGTTTAGATATATCATGGAAATAGGATTTTTATGTTATTTTTTTAATTTGGAAATAAATTAAAATTATCGAAAATGTGAAAAAATAAAAATAAAGTTAATAAATAAATAGACCCCCAACAATAGTGCTAGTTTTGATACATGCCTATCGTGGGGCATTATCAAAAGAAGTAATAATATTTCTAGTTCATCAATGTGGCTAACCCAGGTCATCTCACTTGAGGATCCTCTCAATTTGTTCACATAGTTTTTATAAATCACTTATTCTATATCTTTTTGTAATTTTGAGAAATTTATAAAAACAATGATAATAGGTTTTTGGGTTACTTTTCTAAAGAAATGCAATATATAAATTTAAACTATCATAAAAAAGTAGACACAATAGAATTATGAAGAAATCAATTGGTTTTTGGGTTACTTTTCTAAAGAAATGCAATATAGAAATTTAAACTATCATAAAAAAGTAGACACAATAGAATTATGAAGAAATCAATTGGTTTTTGGGTTCAGTTTAAGGTTAAACCATTATTCTCCTATATATTTTTTATTTGACTTTCATAATCCAAACATGAAATATCGTGTTTGAATTAATATTATTTACTTATAAATTGTGGATTTTTTTAGAGCCTAATTAATCTTAATTCCACATCCTCCTATAATCATGGTTAATGACACACCATGTTCTATGGTGTTCCATTTTCCATGACCCATCTCTATCGATGTTGTTTCATCCATTGATTATCTCAACTTAACGTGTGAATAACTATACAATAGAGAGAGTGAGAGGAAAAAGTGATTAGAAAAAATAATAGATATATATTGAGTTGTATGTCATTAGGGGTAGTCCCCACATTGAGGACTTTCACCTCACCCATGAATGCTACACAACTCTAATGAAAAACATAACAATAAACATTACATAAAATTGACGAACACCTTGACCTCTCCCCAGCCATGCCACAGGGCCGACCTCTCATTTCCAATAGTAAGAGATCACAATTTTGGATGTGAGAAAAAGAGAATAAGACAAGAAATAGAATAAAAGAAATAATAAGTTAAAAATAATTGGGTGAGAGAATAACAGAATAAAATAAAAATAGAATGGGGATGAGAGAGAGGGAGAGAGTGTAAAATAAAATATAAAAAAAGAATAAAAATAAATGAAATTTTTTATAGAATATAAATAATTTTAAAATAATAATAATAATAATATTAATTATTATATCTAAGAGATGTTTATTTGAAAAAGGATTGAAAAAAAAATGATAAAATAATTTTAAAATAATAATGTTATAATAATAATGTAAATAAATAAAATAAATAATAATAATATTTTTGTTATTATTGTTATTATACTAATAATTTAAAAGAATAAAATTAAAAGAACGAGAAGATGGATGGATTTTTGTGGAAACAAAATGCATGAATTTTATAGTTTAAAATATTATGTAAATTAAATTACAATTTGAAATAAAAAAACTAAACTAAAATAAAAAAAATAAAAAAAAGAATAAAGGAGGGGGAGAAAAGAATGTAGCATCCATTCTCCCTCGACGGAGATATCTTTTTTATTGGTGAGATGATGGTATGGAATGATTTTGGAAGGAAGATCTCTCCTCATTTTATAGGCTATAATATCTCTTTGAACGTTTCCACATGTTATTCCTATTAAATTGTTGATTCACATGTGGCCTTATACATGATTGGTGTTAAAAAATGTCTTTCACGTCTCTACTCAAAATTTAGGCCTATTTAGAAATGTCTAGTCAGTGTTATATCTATTTTAATCATAGAATTTATTATGTCCTAGAAGAGTATCTATATTCCATATCTATGGTTTTGCTTTCATTAGTGGCCTTGAAAATGGAAAATTCGCATGTGGACGTTTCATTAAGGATTTTCAGCAATTTATTTTGTGTCTCCCCTCCAATTTTCAATTAATTCAGTCAATATAATCAGGATATATGGTTTCAATATAAAAAATTTTGATGTCTATGAAAAATATTATAGAATTAACTAGTGAGCTGGTTTTGGGGTTCCAAATGGTGGATTTAGCTTTGTATCTAGAAGGTAATGTTTTATAAAAATCATTAAGAAATGCAAAAAAATAATCACCTTAGTTGGATCGATAATTTAAAAGTTATGATCAATATACCAAAGTTATTAAAATATTTTAAAATTACAGATTTAAGAAATTTAGTTTTATAAAAAAAGTTAAGGAATCCAAAAAATAATAATCACATCAATTGGATCAATAATTTAAACGTTATGATCAATATACCAAAGTTATTAAAAATATTTCAAAATTACAGACTTAAGAAGTTTTCATATTTTATCCCATTTTAATTCTACAATTAAATTTATACCTTATTTTAATAAAACATTGAGATACATGGGTTTTATCATTGAAAATCCTGAAAAAATAATCCAAGATTGAATAAAAAATTGAACATAATTTTGGTCAGCCAAATACCCCCACACTTATACCATGTTTTTCCTTAAGCATGAAATCTCAACAAGGGGTTAAAGAGGGCACCAATGTTATCAATATATGAAATATAATCAAAAAAATATCAATATACAATAAAATATTCAAATTCCTTATAAAATATAAATTCAATTTCATCTTTTCCAAAGAAATAACCAATCTATGTATTTTACTTTTCCACTTTGAAAAATAATTGTTCTTCCCCTTTCATTCATTCATGATACTCTATTAATTATTAATAAACATGCCAAGTCATGATTTTCCTCACTTTTGATTATTTTCTATCATCTCCCATGATACAATTCAAGTATATTTATACCCATATCATGAGAACATGCTCCTTTTACATTGTCTTGTAAAGGAACTACTTTCTCCATTTTGTAAAGAAAAAAGACACATATAATAATGAGGACATACAATATAGGTTCTAACGACTCTGAGGCTTAAGGGTGGTAGGTTTTGATATTTAAAAATAAAGCTCAATGTGTAGGTTTAACTCTTAAATCATAAATCATGATATTCAAAGTAAAAAAGATTAATGACATTCTCCCCTAAATTTTTTAAAAACTTCCAAATTTCCCTAAACTCAAAGTAAAGATCATGACCAGTTTATGTATAATGAATGATTTTTCCCTGTATTGAATATATTTTACTTCTTTTATAATTTTTATCTTTTTCTAAGAACCTTTTCGTTTTATTTATCTTTTTTAAAACTACTGATTATAAAAAACCTCACACCCACCACATAACTATGTATGAAAAAAATCGTTGGTATAGTAATGGTGATTTCTAGTTCACCCAAATCACAACCCATTTTTCTTATTTTTCGTTTCTATTTTTTCATTTTAATTTGTTTATTCAAGTGGGAAAAAATAGAATACACTGAATGATTAAAAAACAATTAAAATTCCTGAAATATACACCCCACACTTCTTCCTTATAATGTAAATTATCCCATTTACCATGATTCCCTTCACCCGGACACTTCAACTTTAAAATATCATGAAAATACTAAGAGGAGGGTAGGAATGGATAAAAATAGATTGAATCATGGCTCATTCCTCTAATTTTAATTCATGGTCACTATATGTTAATGAAGGATTGAGTTAAATGTGGTCTTATAAGGATAAGTGGATTTTTAAAGTATAAATCAATCATTTTAGACATTTTTTTTGAACAATCATAGACTGTAAAAGTTAAAATTCATGTTCTTGTTGGTGGCATGTCCCAAGATCACTCAAGAAATATGTTCAAGATAAGATAAAAGTACATGGTCTAGAAATCCTCTCATGAATGCATATATGATATTGTAAAACCACTGAAGGTATGATTTATAATAAAAAATAATATCACATGAATTTCATAAATTTGAAGAATGGAAAATAGTTTTTAAATTTCATTTACATGAATCAATCAATTCCATTAAATCTTGAGTCCTCATTTTAATATCTATACTTCACTTTAATAATTCAATAATCCATTTTAATCATTCAATTTCATTATGATTGAAACCTAAAACATGATTTCATCGGATTTCTAAGAAACTAATGTATCCTAGATTAGTCAAGCGAAGCATAATTCAAGTTTTGGAATTGAATTTTTTCTTTAAAGTTCAAAAAATGTTTTTCACAAAAACTGTTGGGAGTTTAAAAGATAATAATATATAATCTCCCTTTACCATGAAGCTTGGTACTTCCCCTTCACTATCTGAGCCTGACTTCTTCCATTATGAACCTATAAAATATAACTACCAAATTTAGAATAATTTCCATGTAATTAAAGTTCAAAAATGATTGGAGGGAGCATATCTTCATCCTCAATAACTTCTTAAGAATGATATTGAAATATATATTCAATGAAAGAAAATTAAAGGGAAAATATTTAGAATGATCTTCCATGTGGGATCTGAATTTTTAGTGCCTCCAGAGGGTAGTACCAGCTATTATCTAAAATCAGATTGTGGATTAAGTTTCTTTAAATTGAACTACCACATGAGGCTTCTCTGAGCTTCTGTTTAATCCTTGAACTTGAGGAATGATCCATGGATTGAGTACACCAGATCGTCCCCCTTCACAATGATTTATATATTTTAGGGAAAGGGTAGGATGAATTATGAACCATCCCTTACCTTGGTTTCTACTTATGAAACCTTATTATCTTCTAGTGATGGTTTCATAGGGGCTAGATTAAATGAATGATTTAAGGGGACATAAACAAGTATTTTTTCTTAAAAAAATGTGAATTTTTAAGAAATAGTATTTAACGTTCAATAAAAGAAACCTCCTTTCTCATTTTCTTAGGCTCAGTAGCATGGATTTATTCATGTTGGGGATCCTTAAATGTATTTTCATTAGAATTAGGGAGATCTATGTGTTCCACAACTGGTGCACATCCAGGTTCATATTATTCTTATAAGGCATAGAAAATACTATTTGATTTTTTATTATCAAAAAAATAATGAGTGATACTCAATTCAGATTCAATAAAATCATAAGAGAATGATTTTAAAGAAAGATCATCTCAATGAGTTGGTTCTAGATCAATCAATTCCTCCATGGTGAGTTCCTCTTAGAGTCTAATGGTATAAATTAATGT
Organism: Viscum album; assembly: GCA_963277665.1. Classification (NCBI taxonomy): domain Eukaryota; kingdom Viridiplantae; phylum Streptophyta; class Magnoliopsida; order Santalales; family Viscaceae; genus Viscum; species Viscum album. Next base: position 165,897,850 of record OY728149.1, read on the forward strand.
TTTTTTGTCGTGATCCTCCTCATTGAGTTTGGCCTCAAGTTTGTTGATTTTTATAGAAAAATTAGGAAAGACTAGTGTCACCCCCTTCTTGGCCTCCTCAGGTGAGATAAGTGGATCATCATCTGATTTAGGTTTTGAGTCATGTTAAGGTTTGTTAGATGATTCTTGGAAGTATATAGTTATCCAATCCATTTGGTCTTGGAAGTCTTTCAAAATTTTATCAATCTCTTGAATATCATACTTGAGATTATGTTTTTGCACTTTTTCCTAGAAATATTATAGTGGAACTTCTTCAAAGGTGTTTGGAAAAAGTGAGGGGAGATCTTCTTGTGTTTTGGACACTTCTTGATATAATTTTGAGATATATTTCTATAATTTAGTGAGTTATTTGGATAATCCATTAACCACTGGTTGTTCGAGTGTCCCCTTGAGATATAAGACGAGGTCATTGAACTCCTCCTCTTTGAAAAGTTGGCTCTATTCTCTCCTAATCTATCTATTCCATAATGAAACACCATTATCTGTAGACCAGGGTGCTTAGACTTTGTGATCTAGAACCTCTTAGTTGACATTTAATGTATTGAAATTTTAGTTTGGATACATTATGGGAAAATAATTTTTTAATTTTATTTACATTTTTTTGAAAACAACAAAAACTATCCAAAATGTGAAAATAGAAAGCATTAAGACACATGCCTGTCGTGGGGCATGGTAAAAAGAATTATAATTTTTCTTAGTACAGTATAGTGGTGGACCAGGGTCATCTCACTTGAGGAGCCTCTTAATTGAATCACCTACTTTATCTGAATAAAATATTCTAACTCTTTTTGTGTTGTTCATTAATTTATGAATTTTTTTTGGTTACTTGCTTAATGGAATGAAATATGGAAATTTGAAATATAATAAAAATCTAAACAAAATGGAATTAGGAAAAAATCACTTTGTTTTGGGGTTCAATTTAAAGTTCAATCATTATTCTCCTTTATATGTTTGATTTTAGTTTGATAATCTAAACATGAAATAACATGTATTAATTAATATTATATATTTAAAAATTGTGTAATTTTTGAGAGCCTAAGAGATATTAATTCCACTCCCCCTATATCAAGGTGGATGAAAAACCATGGTCTAGGGCGTGGAATCTTCTATAACCCAGCTCTTTCGATACTATTTCATCAATTAATTAGACCAAATCCAACATGTGGAGGCTTATCCAATAGATAGAGGGAAAAGTGATTAAATACAATAATATAGATAGATTGAGTTTCATGTTATTTGAGGCAGTCACCACATCTGGAACGTTCACCTCACCAATGAATTCTACTCAATTTTGTCCAAAAATAGGAAATTATACATTAAAGAAAACTAATGAACACCTTGACCTCCCCCCAAGCCAAGCCTGAGGGTAAACCTCCCATTTCTGATAGTAAGATATCACAATGGAGGAAGTGAGAAGAATAGTATAAGAATAGAAATAGAATAAAATAAAGAATAATTTAAAACTAATAATGGTGAAAGAATAAAATAATAAAATAAAAATAGAATGGGGATGATAGAGAGAGAGAGAGGAAAATAAAACAGTGTCAAAGAAAGAGAAATTAAATTAAATTTATATATAATATAAATAATGTTATAATAATTATAATAATAATAATAATAATTATTATATTTAAGAGAAGTTTTATTGAAAAAAGGAGAGAAAAATGAAAATTAAGAAATAATTTTAGAATTAGAGTTTCATAATAATAATTTAAATAAATAATAATAATAATAAAATTATTATTATCATTATTATTATTATTTTTATACTAATAATTTAAAAGAATAAAATTAAAATAAGGAGAAGATGGATGAATTTGGGTGGAAACAAATGCAAGAATTGTTTAATTTATACTAAATTTAAATTAAAATTAAAATTTAAAATAAAGAAAAGAAAAACTACAAGAAAAATTAAAATAAAAGATGATAGAGGGGGATAAATTAATGAAGTGGTAGCCCTCCTATTATGGATATCTCCTCCATGGTGGTGATATGATTTTATGAAATGATTTGAGAAGGATGAGCTCTCCTCCATTTATAGACCAAAATTTCCTATGAAAAGTTTCCACGTGATAGCCCAATTAACTATCCAATTCACACATTGAATTACAAAATAATTATGTCAAAAAATTTATTCCTCATATCTCTTCAAAATTTCATCATATCTGGACATTTATACAGTGATTTAGGTCTTTTTTACTCTAATAATTTATTTTGTCTAGAAAAACTCTCTATATTCCATATATCTGGTTTTTCATGCATTAATGGTATTAAAAATGGATGCTTCATTTGAGGATGCATTCATGAAACATTTTAACCAATGTATTTCTCATCTCCCCTCCAATATTTAGTTCCTTAGGTCTGTTCAATCCGGATATATTGGCACAACATAAAAAATGATAGATTTATGAAAAATTTTCAAGGCCCAACTAGTGATGTAGTTTTGGTATTCCAAATGATGGATTTAGCTTTGAGACCACAAGGGAATGTTATAGAAAAAATATAATGTAGTATAAAAAATAATCACATCATTTGGATTGATAATTTAAATGTTATGATCAAAATTCCAAAGTGATTAAATTCTGTAAAAATTACAAACTTATGAAATTTTCATATTTTAGCCCATTTTCATTCTATAATTAAAATTACCCATTATTTTAATAAAAATTGAAATAATTGTATTTAATTATTTAAAATAATGAATAAATAATCAGAATTTGAATAAAATATTTCACTTAATTTTGGTTTGTCTGTACCCAAATACTAAAATCAGTACATTTGAGAGTGAAGGATTCTGTTTGGAAATCCACAATATATTAATAAAAATATACACCATATGGAATGAATTTAATTGTCGATCCAAAATTTCATAAATCTTTTTGAAAGTTTTTATATCTTATTTCAATATTGATTTGTAGAAAAACTAGGGTCCTTTATCTTATGAGGCACAGATCTCTTATTAGTAGTGATGCCATTAGAAGCCAAAATGACTTAGTTTCTATGTGTGAATTTCCTTTTGAAAGTACAACGGTCAATAAGGTACCCAGAGTGTAAAATTATTTTTTGGATATTATTAATAAGTGTTATATTGTTTTTAGAGGTAGTGATTTCTCTATATTCATCTTATAATTATCATATTGTAAGAGTGGTTATTTTGTATGACCATTAGAGTTTAAATCCTGAAATGGATTTGGAATGTTTATTTAAGGTTTATAAATTTCCATTAAACAACTAAAAATATACACAATGTTGAGTTATTTGAGAAATGGTTGTGTAGAACTAGATTCTCCCCCTATGTATTAGGAAGTGATGACCTGAGTGGGGAGCTGGTTATGGTTTGGAATGTTTTTAGAGGGTATAGATTCAAACCATGTGGCTTAATGGGTTATTAATTATCCTTCTAATGTAATGTAAGATGCTCATTTTATCTAATATTAAAGAAATTTAGGTGCTGAGTATTTTCAAAATATAGAGAAATAACCTTTATATAGTGTGCACCTAGAATCACCTCCTTTCCTGATGGAATGGTCATGTTATTATCATTTGTATAGCCACCCTTTTGAAAATTTTAAAAATAGGGTGAAAAAATTAGACTTCATAGACTATACTACCATTAACCTTTGGGGACTTTAATAATATGGATGTAAGTTTATCCTTGATTATTTCATCATCTCTAAGAGTGTGAATCCAACCATATTTTGGAGGACTCGTATAATAGGGATATGTTCCCAATATTTCTATAAAATGAACTTCCAGATACTCATAGGAATCATTGGGAGATTTTTTTAAGGTTCCCATTACACATCATGTCTCTAAATTATTTTTTCCCTATGAATAATAAATTCATAAAATATTTTAATCAATTTTATATTGAAAAAATATGTGAGATGTATCATGTAGGGTAGATTTAAAACATTATTTAGTTTTATAAAAAGTCCCTCAGAATTTTTAATAATTTTTTGAATAATCATTTTATGTGAAATTATCTAATTTTTAGGAATTTATTTTTTATTAAACTACTATTATAGTTGGTACCACAAATTCATTGATTTTTTTTAAATTATATCACCAATTCTTAGCTTAATATTTTATATAAAAGAGAAGTGTCTCATCTTTGCTCACTCAATTTTATGAGGAGGGAATATAGAATCTATAATGTTATTAAACAACATGAAATGAAAGATGAAATATCTGACTATGTCCCATGAAATATGGGAAGGTGTTTTTGAAAAGTGGTATTAATATATATTTATGTTCCCCTTGGACACCATTTTTGATGCATGATGGAGAATTGGTTCATGAAGACAGAAGTTATCCACTCAATTATTCAACTACTACATTCCCCAAGTTACTATATTTTAATTTAAATTTATCCTTTTATTCCCACCTTGGTTTATTAATAATTTATGTCAAAGACCCTACATATAAGTGAACTCAAGTTTAGATTAAAGTGTAATAAGAAAATATTGATCTAGTGGAAGCAGTCTCGTGGGTTCACTTAATTCCCCACCTTTAGGATTATCCACCTTAACTTGTTAATTGGAATGATATAATATATAATAGGGAATACCTTGAAGGCCAAAAAATGTAAGAGATAAGAGAAATGGGGGTGAGAATAGATAAATGGTGGAAATAATTGAATTAAATTGTTTAATATCCCTAACTTGAGTCTTATGCAAAAGTGTGTGAATTTGGTCCTTCCAAATTTTACTATTATAATAAATTGGTCACTTGAAGCATATATAGGTTATCTAATCCACAGTTACCTATGGTAAAAACAAAATAAAAATTTGTTTTGATGAGATATTTAGATCTATATGTATTAACTATTGGGTTTATTTGTTTTGAATAATGGATTACACTAACATTCAAATTTAGGTTATTATTGAATATGGGTCAATCCAAGGTTATTTCTAGAGAAATATTTGATGGATTTTTTATAAAATTCACATCTTAAATAATTTAGGAATTTTTAATTCAATGAGATAATAACTAAACACTTCATTCACAAATTTTATCCCCACACAGTTCCAAGTATAATCTCATAAACACTTATAAATTCACTTTCATGATCACCCCATGTTATATAATTTTATTAGCACTAAAAATAGATATTCTTTAAATTAATATAATATGTAGATGGAAATAAGTAATTGAATGGAAATCTCAAATTAATGAACTATTTATAAACTTAATTCATATTAAATAACCACAAATACAACCCATGAAACTCCCTAAAATCAACCTAGAAGAGGTTTATCACTCCATTAATAAAAATCTATCAGTGGAAGATAGACTTTGACACATAGAAGTGGGGTTAAATAAGAGAAATTTACTAAAAATGTAACACACCACCATCATTTGAAGATATTTACAGTTTGATACAATAGTATCATAGTTCTATAGATAATAACACGAATAAAGAAAAAGAAAAAATTTATTTATAAAATTAAAATGTGTATAAAAAGCTTACAAATGAATAAGACACGTATAAATTAAAATATTTATGTATAACACTACAATAAATAAAAAGTAAAAATATATTCTAATCTATATCATTAAATCAAATTTAAATAGATCTCTATAGAGCCATTGGTCAACCATATAGATATGAATGTTTCTTATAGGATTGGGGTGTATAATAATTCTTAGATATTTGAAGTACATTTATTCAAAATATTTCATGAATGTTTCTCTCTACCCTTTTTGTAGTGCCTGAAGGACATCCAATTTAGATTATTTTGGATGATTCATTGACTCACCTATTATGAGATGGTAGAAAATATAATTTATTTATTTCCCCAAGTATAGAATAGTGGATGACTTTGGTTTTCTCTAAGGGTTTCTATTTTGGATCACTCAATATTATTTTCACTTTATTATATTTTTAGTATTTTTCAAATTTTTTTTAAAAAATAAAATATGGAGGTGTTTTTTTTATGGACGATATATAAAATATAAATTATTTCAATAAATCCCAATACGAGTTTTAACAAGACAGGTCTTGATCCTAGGGTTGGCTACTCAGGTCCCTTAATTATTTATTATTTATTAACTACATTCCATTTCATATATCATCTCATTATACATGAACTAATATCACATATTTTGAGTGTGAAACTTATAAATCCTTGAATATCTCTTTTTAATGCCAAATATCACACCTGAAATATTCAAGTATGATAAACAAACCACAATCAATTGTGTTACACTTTTTAAGGCCTGGATCCATCATATGTTGTTTCATCTCTCAAACAAACTAAACTCCATCATATGAATATATTATAAATATAAGGGATATAATTAATATTTGGTATGGAATATAATGTGACCCAGGTCATTACATGGAGTGGTAGATAATATCTACAACAATAAAAAAATCACCCCAAAAAACATTAAAAACATTAATAAATTAGGATTTTGTATTTGGGACCACTAAGATAGCTTTTCAAAAGTCCATGGATTGTGTTAGATACTCACCAATGTGGGTTTGAAAAAGGTGCAACAGAGGAACATAATGAATAAAAGATAATAGTAAAATATATATTATTAAAACATGAATAAAAAATTATAGAATAATATAGAATAATAAGACCTTAAACTACTCACATGTATGAAGGAAAAATTACAAACTAGAATTCCTCTAATCACACCACACTTATATATAAAGAATAATTCATTATAAATTATATTAGTTTGATGAAATTAGTATTCCTTATTATTCATGAAAATTTAACATGGGAATAGATCAGTCATTTAGATCATTCCATGCGTTAATCTTAAATTAATTTCTTTAACGTTGTTGTTTTGTAAATATTCTCACAATCACTAGACTTTTCTTCTTATCAAATTTTAATCTAATTTCCATATCCCAAAATAAAAATATATAAAATATACTTTTGATCAAGAAAATTATATTGAGGATTAAAGTTTTCATTAATTTCATTGAAACATTCATTTGTTTACTTTAATCCACACCACAACCTAAAATTAATCTTTTTGAACAATCCTAATAATTTTTGAAGTGATTGGAATGAGTTTATGGATATTGTGGTTTATGTGACTATTGATAATCATCATATTCATTGGTTCAGGATATCCTCTCTTAGTACCATGTGACATGCCATTATTTGGATTTTTCATAGGCTAGGAACCTTAAATATCCATCTCAGACTGATGTACCACTAACATACCAACCAATTAAATATAACCATTATATAAGTGAAAATATGACTTATGTATCCTTTAAAATTTCAATATAACAATTATGTGTGGGTAAGTTTTATATTTTCACTATTATATATCATTATTTCTAATTATATGATATAGTAAAATTTATTATAGGTCTAAGGATTCATCGGTGTAACAGTTATGGATTGTGTTGCATAGCTTGGTGACCTTTATGATTTTCATTAACACAATTGTAGATCTAGTTCCTCATTTAACCCTTACATTTTATCATACAAATATTGCATATTTCTGTTGATCCTTATATAAGGGTTTTAAATTTTACCTTTGAATCCTTATAAAAATTAAAATGTATTGAAACCAATCTAATTAACAATAAAATAATAATAAAATCAATAAAAATCACATTTTACACAATGTTTTCAATAAATTTTAAAATAAACCTATAAACTAAAATATTACAATTTCTATTAAATTAATATATTAATGGGGATTAGTTCAATAAATTACTTGGTAAAAATAATGAATATATGAGATATATCATACCTTTGAAAATAAAATGTTCCCTGAGGTGTATTCTATAATCTATTAAATGTTAAACCTAATTGTATTATCCCTGATAAGGTTAATATAAAATTAGTGGGGTGTCATTCTAGGAAATTGAATTTAGTCTATAATTTTATCTTTAAACTGGGCCAATTAAATCACCATTTAAAAATCTAAATTATATTGGGAAACTATAAAATTAAATATTCCTAATTACTTCCACTATATATTTAAAATTCCAATTTATGGGACTTGAATTGTGGGTTACATGTCTATTTTGATTCTCAGGTGTATAGTTTTCTTTTCTAGAAATTCTATGATTCAGGTAACAAAATGTATGTACTCTATAGTGAAGTTTTCATTTCTATAAAAGAAAAAAATATTCCATGTTATTTAAATAAAGTTATCTTGAAATTTGGAATTCAATAAATAACCATAGATTGTTTTATAATTTTTAAGAAAATGGTTTAAGAAAAAATGATTTTTAAATAATAATTACAAACATGATCAGAAAAAAATCATAAATTGTGAAAAATGTTTTCCGCAGTATTTATGAATGATTATTCACTTGAAAAATCATAATTTTTTTATTTTTTTTTCAATTTTAGTAGATATTAACATATTTAAAAGATATACCTATGAAATCAAAAGAAAAAAGGGTGAATTAGAGAATCATGTGTGATATCATTAAAAATGGAAGAGTTTGGAAATACAATAATGAACATTGAAATTTATATTATGATTTTGATATAAATAGAAACATTAATTTTATAATTAATTTTTTAAAATGATTACCCACATTCCATCCCACTTAAAAATATTATTTTAAATCCCTTATGACTGATACAAAATTGTTTTTTTTACTAATAGAAAACTAGAAACATATAAATCCTATTGAAATGGTACGTGGTACTAAATAGTGAAAAGCATTGTATATACTACCTTGATGGAGGAGAGTCATATATCTAAGATGGTAGGTATAAAATGTGCAAGGGTGGTGTAAAATATTTTATAAAAATTTAAGAGAATAAAAGTATTTGGGAAATAAGATTCATTAATAAATCTTAATGGTTCTATGAATATGAGAATTAAAATTTTCTATCATAAATAAATTTAGAATTTTGGTTTGACCTTAGGTTTTTTATTTTTATAGTATAGAAATGTTTAGAAGTATGGGAATGATTGAATTAAAAAATTCATATTTTTTCCCTATAATTTATTGATATAAACCCCAGTATTTTAAAAAGTTTTGGGATTATATTTCTTGTTTAGTTTATTTATATATTTTTCAAGTTTAATATTAAAATTACAGAAAATTGAGATCCTAGTATTTTAATTATATTTTTTATATAAAATTTTACACCTATTAATAACTGAATAGAATTTTTATATATATGTTGTGTAGAATCATGAGACCATGAATGATATTCACATCGTTTCCTATAACAGTTCATGGTATACGCGATTTACAATAATTTTTACGTGATATTTTTCCTGGTGGACCATAGATATCCTGACAGTGGATAAAATTCATTATATGGTGGACTTTAACCCTCACAATGCTGTGAAAAACCTAAATAATTTCCCACATTATGACCCCAACATGTCATAATTCCATAATTATATAGCGAATATCCATATATTCCTTCATATATTTCCAAAATTTAAAATATAAAATATTAAATAATGAAACATCAAGGCCATTAAGATGTTCTTAATTCTATATGGCTTACATGGATTGGCCTAGGGGATAAAAGGAATCTATGTAGACCTTGTCAAACCAAATTGGGTAAAGATATAACAAATCATTCACATAGAAGGTGATTGATCATAGATGAATATTTTTGTTCGTAGGATGATTGATGGGTTTCTTGAATCTTAATTGAAAATGGAGGATTCAGTGATACATTGAATGATCACTTAAACCACAAATTTACTTTTCTAACAATCAATATAAATTAATTGATGTGATTCCTAAAAATTGAGGATAAGGAAAACATGAAAGTGGTATCAAATTTGTGAGTAATTTTGAAAGTATATGAAGGGGGATTTCTTAGTTGGGATATGGAATTCTAACCTATATAGTTAATTTTAGGACATATATATTATTTATTTTATTCTGTGACTTTCTTCTTTAATGTTTTTACTTACATTTACTCAAATCTAAGATTTTATATATCTTTGGATTATTTTTCAAAATTGCTAATTTTTTATGGAGTGAGTGTTATCTTATTACTTAGTAACACCCCAAGATTTTGTGAGAATATTATCTAGGAATAAATTTTTTTTCATTGATATCTTTCATTACACGAATCACTGAGTTTAAATGAACCATTATATACTATTGGAATTTTATTTTATAATGTGATAGCTACTACTTTTCCATTGGATTTGTGTATATTAATAAGACTAACTAAATTATTAAATATTAAGTATTTTTACATGATTAAAATGTATTCATTAGCAATCAATTGATTATAATTGTAGATAAAAAATAATTATAAGTAGAATATATGTTTCTTGAAAACTATTTTTTTGCATTCAATGTGTTTTAATATTAAAAAATTAAAATAAAAACTATTTATGACTGATTTTAATGAAATTTTTATTTCATATGTTCAATCAAATATGTTAACATTCATCAAATGTTCTTTCTAGGCATGGGAAAAATCAATACTTTTAATGCGAACAGAGTTGTTATTATAAAAAAAAATATTTTTGTTGTAATTTACAGACTAATTTTTAAATGAATTTATTCAATATATTGTGTTTGAATCCTAAAAAAAGTATCCCATATTTTGAAATAGGTTTTTAAAATTTTAAAAATAGGTCCCTTCTATTTTTTTCATTATGAAGAGTAAATTCGGTAATTTTTTATCACCTTGTTAAGGGTAAAGTGGACAAAACATGCTTAAAACTTTGGGTTTGGGATTTAAAATTACTCTAACACTTTTAAATATCTAATTAAATTATTGGAGTTCAACTATTATCATCCATGTCTTGAAAATATGGCCACTTGGAGTCATTTTTCTTTGATTATTAGATTTATTTTAAATTAAGAAAATGATAAATAAAAAATATCACTATCTTCACTTTAATAACTCTACATATTTATTATAAGGATAAAAATATGAGAAGTTAAGTTATAAATATTGATTTTAATGATGAAATATTTTTTGTCATGGTAATTTATTTGTAATTTTTAGTGATTGAAAAAAATAATTCTTTTAAAATTTTTTAAAGTAAAACACTTTGGGAAAATTATTGTGTTAGATGAATTTTGTAGATAAATATAACACATTTTTTATTTTTTAAAGGTTTAAATTAGAATTCCTTTTCATTTAGATTTTCTTTAAAGTCAAATTAAATCAATACTGTCAAAAAATAAAATGTTGATATTTAATATTGAATTACATTTTTTGTAAATAATTTAAAAATAAATTTTTTTTACAAATGGAAAAGTTGGATGATAAATTGTCTAAAATTTCATTAATTGTCCATTTTTGAGAAAATTTTTACAATATAAGTAAAATTATAACCCTTTAGCATTAAAAAAATTATTATCATGATTACTATTTTAATTGGTATACCATAGGGTTAAACAATATGATAAGGTTTAAAATGATACCAAAACCAATATAAATTTTATTAGTTAGTGAAATTTAAACCATAAACTCTTTTTTTTGAATATCTATACATTTGGAGGAATTTTACTTGAGAACGACTTTATTATATTTTAATCATTTTAGTAATTCCAAGTGTGTTATTTCCCTCACTTATATAATGACACTCATTATCTATATTATTTACAGCACTTTGTTCTATATAGCTTGACCAAACCCTACAAAATTACCTTCTTGGAATCTGTAGAAACATATTAGAGGTGCTTGTATTATTAAAATTATTTTCCAAGGGTCCTTAAGAAAGGATTTAATGTAGGTCTCCTGATGAATAGAATATCATTTAACTCAACCTGTTTTAATTTATTTATTCTTATATATCCTCTAAATATTTGGTATTCATCACAACATAATAACTTCTATATAATAAAAATACTAAAATGTTATTTTGTTCATGAAATAACCATTATCCAATTATTTTCCCATCAAATGGGAAGTGAAAGTATCACTCATGATTACTTGTGGACTACCATATCCACATGTGGATAAAAATAGTTTTTTATATATGTCTTCCATGGATGGTATTATTATGGTTTTAAAATTTATAAGTGATATTTATGATGTTATTATGATTCTTGGATCATAATATCATATCTACCTTCATAAATTCCAATCCATTGGAAAATGATAATGTCGCTCTTGTGTATATGTGGACTGCTGCATCCAAGATTCTACGAGATTTTTTTTTCATTTCAAAATTACATATATGGTAATAAGGATGTATTAGATGAATATATATGATATAATAATTATTATAAACAGTTGAATTATTATTTACATTTCATGCATTATGTCTTGACTCGACATAATGGGGCATGCCTAGTCGACAACGAATCAAGTGTGACAACCCAAGACTGCCTTTAATAGGCTATGGGCTAGCGACCAATGGTGATTATGAATATCACACAAATGAGATTCCTTATCCTATGGTGCCTTTATTCACAAACAAATCTTCAAGCACTAGTATAATTCATAATGGAAATATACAACTGTTAACAAAATGTGTGTATACATCTATATCACACATTAGAGTATGAAACAATTATGGGAAAACATAATAGAACAAATAAAATCCCATTAAAAATATACAAGAGTCCAACCTACTAGTAATAAGGGGAATAAAATCAAATACAACTCTAGGAACCGACTGCTATTCTTCTAAATCATCTTTGAGCGACCTTCTCCCAGTCATCCAAGGACATAGTCAAAATAGATTTCATCTACATAAGTCATGAAATGTTTAGTAATATCCCCTGAATGTGTGAGTGTAACATAACGAGTAGTACACACCAAAATCACTTAACATAAATAATCAAGAGAGAGATCATGTCATCATCCTGAAGGTATGTCAATCAGAATATGAGACAATAACAACAACAAAAACTAGAATAATAATAATAATAATAAACTAAATATACTCAAAGTAGAAACCAAGTCTCTAAGTATGTTCAATACCATAATAATAGACGATGAATATGATTACGGTTCAAAGGTAATGTCCGTATATGAGAACACATTCCTTGTTTCTTTCTAACATACAAGGTTCTCTTCTGATGGGTCATTCTCATTTGGATTTTCTAATAATTAGTACATAATGAATATTGGAATATATCAATAAAAAGATAGTAGATATCACCTATGGTTCATGGGTGTATGTGAAATAACCTAAAATAAACAACTTGGATGGGTATTACATGCAATGATAGTTGGTAATAGGATATCCAATCAAACCTAGGGAAGAATGATATTATATCACACCATGAGACACACAGATTGATAACTTACTCTATCCAAGACTAATATATAAATGGGCTCACTCATCCCATTCTTGGAATAAGATATATCACAATTCTCCCATTGGGTTAGACCATGTAAAGGTACCATACTGATACTCATCTATAGTGAAGAAAATAAGGGCCTCAAAATGCCATCGTAGAAGTGCATGGAATGTAAAGGGAGTGGCCAGCATGTCCTAGATAGAAAATGTATTCAAGTGTCCTATATCCCATTCTAATATAATATGGTATGTTCCTATTTAATTTTTTTCCATTCTCATATACACTAGTTGTTATTGTGTACTCTAGTTTTGCTCGAGTGTCCTGGCTATGTTCATGTACCCTGGTCATGTTTGTGCCCATGTAGCCTTGTCGTACCCCTGTACTTGGTCCTGCATATGCTCTGGTACCCCCAGGTTACATTACGACCTACTAGCATTATTCCAAATGATGTGTGGTAATCCCATATGGCGTATGATATTTATATTTATGCAGAACCCTATCCATTGTTGAAATGGACTACATGACATGTGTCCTTCCTACGTTAACAGTATACATATCAAGATTTTCCTAAAACATAGATACTCTCAAATGCCTTCATCTATATCTTTTTTTGTCTAAAATATATCAATTAAATACAAAAATTAACTCATATCCAAGGTGTAATAATCACAAATCATCACTAGTGTCAAGGTTCTATCCACCTAATCACCCAAGAATGGCTTCCCGTTAGGAAACATCACAGTATTTCTAAATTATGGATGAAAAATCCTAATAAACTTATTGATAAAATATATTCCTTTGCATACATAGATTGTTACTTCAATAATAATATCATTAAAAATACTAAACCTATGGAAATGATCCTTTTCACCTCAATTTAATCGGTTTTGGGGTATTGTTGAACCACTAGTCAAACAGAACATCAACGATGAATGCATGAAGAATGATGAGATAAAAGAAAACAAAGCAATGGAGAGAAATGTTAATTTTATAAAATATGGATTAAAATAGTTCTATTTATGGAGGTAATTTGGAACAAAGTGGAATAAACAAGGATAAGAAATTATATTAATTAATAATTCTAGAATGATTAATCAATACTTGTAAATCAATGTTCGGCCTACGAATCAATTTATTAGGAGGATTAACTTCTGGTTAACGTGGGATAATAAAAATAGATATTTAATCCAACCTAAAAAACATCTTACCTCATAATTTTATTAATCATTATTGGGTAATGGTCCCGTGTTATTTTTTCAGCAAGATCCAAGAACTTGTTTGTTGAATACAAAGTCCACAACACACTAATCACTACTCAACAATGTATGTTTGTTTTTTAAACATTATCCTCCAAGGATCCTCTCAAATCTATAGGGTCATGTAGATAACCATATGATATTTTCATAATTGGGTTTATATATATGAGTATTATGTATAGTCCATTTAATGACAAATAAATAAATAAATGTATTTTTTAGTTATTATTCCATGCATGACTGCTCTTAAACTAGAAACTTGATGTGAAAAAAGTTAATGTTGTTCCTAAGGTAAAACCCACATTTCATATATATCGGTAGTCTCAAATTTATCAAATGAGGACCTGGTTTAGTTTTATTCCATGATTTTCAAAAAACTATGTGCCTAATAAATAATATATTTAATATTTTTATTATATCAACACCAATGTTCCCTGAGCCCCATAATCCCTAAATGAATTAGTATCTATATATAAAAGTATACATTAATTATTACCAGGTTTCCAAGGAAAATAGAGTCATTAAATTATCCCCACCTTAGTTATTTTCATCCTAAATAGAATAAATACAACTCAATAAGATGGGGGTACTATGTTCACATATGATTTTCCCACTAATAGGTAATCCTATGAATATTCTTATACTACCATCACAAATTCACCATGGGAATTGGTCACATAAAAAGGATCTTTTCCTTTTAATCCTTGATCTTTAGTGATTACCCTATGATGGTATGCCCATCCCTGATGTCCAGATTTCCCCAGTTGATAACATGTGATGGTTCATGCACAAACCTCCTCAAATGAAAAACATGGAAGAATTCATGTACCTGGTATAATTGAAATGGTTGCGTTTATAATTAAACTACCAAAAAATCCCTATAAAATAATAGGAAAGGTCCAATGTATCTCTAATAAAACATGTCTCCCTAGTGAAATATCTATAATCCTTATACAGGAAAGACCTTTACGAACAGATGATCCCCCTCATCTAATTCTCACGGCTAGTATTGTTGCTCTGTATAAGACTTCTAATAGCTCTAGGTATACCTCATCCACTCCAAGATGATATGTACACTCTCTATCATCTATCACACCCATTTTTTTCCCATTAGAGCAGACTTTTTGGGATTAGTCTAGTATAGTGGTGACCTATAGGTTCTCCCATAAAAATCCTCGAATTGTGTAATACCGATGGTGAATTGGTCACTCGTTGTTATACATGAAATACATCAAGTGTTATTGATCCACCCAAATATGTCCAATTCCCAACATGAAATCCCAAAGAATGTCCTCCAAAACCAAAATGGTCCACTCAGTCCAGTCCTATATCTAGTGGGGAAACACCATGCTCAAGCTCAACTAAGTCCCAAAATAATTCTATAACACTCTTTATAATAATGATGTAGAGCAAGGTATATGGTCTTTAATTACCATCAAGTGAACTCCAAGGAGCAAGAATAACTCCTTAACATAAAGGCATTTTATTCTCTCTTCTGAACTATGATCTAGGTAGGATATAGATTGGGTATACTTAGTGAGTCAAACTATGATCACCTTGATTGAATCATGAGACCAAGATGGTCATGTATGTACTTTCACAAAGTATATGAATATACCAACCCACTTCCACTTTAGAATATTAGGAGGTTGATCCAAACCCACTAAATATTGGTGCTCATCCTTCACCTTCTTACATGTGTGGAATCGAGATAGAATCTCAACTTCACACCTCTTTATCCATGGACACAAAAATTGATTTATCCATGGATTCTCTTCCAAGTTGGATGTATGAAACACCATCATAACCTCCTCATGCAGCATCACTGGTACTATTATGGGTCCTTAGAAAATGATGATGTGATCTACCCATCAAAATAATAATAATGAGCATGTCAAGTGGATATATTAACCCAAATGGAATAATAATAAATATCTCAATGTTATGCCTCCATAACATTAAATAGAATCAATGGGGTAAGAACCATTAACTAGAGGTAAGATTAAATATCTTCATATACTAAGAAAAGTTACAGTGATGCCAACTCCTCTAAATCTTCCCCCAACATTTGTGATAATCTCCAACTGGGATAATCTTCTTTAACATTACACATTCCGGGAGTATAAAATATCTTCAATTAATAGTCCCAGAGGGACTATATCCATTGAATATATATAAAAGTAAGATAATTATTTAAAAATAAATACTTGAGACTCTTGTGGTTAGAATAGATGATAAATAACTCACCCATAAGTTATTGTCACCACATATCTATGGAAAATACAACAATTGTCATCTCAAGATCATGGGTAACATAGTTATTCTCATGGGTTCTTATATTCATGGACCCATAATCAGTCATTGCACACCTCTATATCAAAAAACACCCAAGCCCAACTCTAAAGGCATCATTGAATGCCACATACTGAATTCCCTCCTCTTTTAGTCTCAAGATATTGGGTTCTCATCATCCTCTTCCATAAACGATGAAAATACTACTATAATACATCCATTCACATGAATGGATACCGCGTTCGAGTCAATGTTGTGAAGGGTGATGAAATATTAGAGGAACCAACCACAGCCCTCTAATGGCATCCTACCATCCTAAGGAAATTATTCACCCCGGTCACTCTATTGGGTGTATCCCAATCTAAGAATACCTCAAAAATTGTTGGATCAACTTCCAATCTATATTCTGAGATAACATTTTCTAATAATTTGACCTCTTAAATCCAAAAATGACACCTGAAAAGCTTCCTATAAAGGAAATGCACTCGGATCATGTCTAGAACCATTCTTAAAAGCCTCATGTGCTCCTATTCTTCCTCTAAATACACTAGGATTTTAATGGTGAATAATTCCTTAAACTAAACTAAGAAGGGTTAAAATATTCGTTTTATAAGTCCCATGTGCACGGATAGGGTGTTCATCAATTTTAAGGGTGTCACCAAGTACTCATAGTTACCGTAGTGACATCAAAATGTCATCTTTGATATAACCTCATCTCGAACATGGAGCTCATGATAGCTTGAACTAAGTACAATCTTCAAGAACCATATTTCCCCTTTCATCAAGTCAAATAATCCATTGATACTAGACATAAAAAACTTATTATTGATGGTATCTTGAATAAAGAAATGGTAATCCATAGATAACCTCATGATCCCATCCAACTTTTTGGCATACAAAACAAGGACTACCCAAGCTGACACACTGGGATTGATGAAGCCCCTCCTCAAAAAAGCCTCCAACATTAACATTATCTCAAGAATAATTGCACTAGACATCCAATATGTAGGAATATATATCATGGTAGTTTCTACGTGCAAGTATATATAAATGTTAATCACACAATTGGTTGGTAAGACCAAAACATCTTCTTGGAATACATCCTTATACACTTTCACCACAACATGAAACTAAAAACTTATAACATCTACTTCTCAAAGGGTTATACTATCTAACTGATGCATAATAAGCTATATCCTCTTGTATAATAGACAGTTCTACCCTTCCTTGGTTTCCTTCTTATCAAAAAAAAGGAAAAACTTATCCATTCAATGTGGATAGACCACAAACTTCAGCAAAAATAGTCGATATTTGATAAACTGTGGAGATCCAACTCCTATATAAAATGGTATCATAAAGGCTCATAACCACTACAAAATGATCCAACTAGAAATTGTCTTCTCCAAGACTTATGTCACACTATCAAAAGATGTGTGTGACCATTTAAAATCCTCCAGTAATAGTTTCCAAACATAATGGTTGAGCCAAAGGTTCCATTAGAATATCTAGATATCAAACATGGGATGTTTCAAGAAAAGAGTGTCTTGTGTATATGTCTATAAATAAAAAATCTATAGTAGATAAGACACATATTATACATTTAATCATCCCTAGATCATATTGGTCATAAGACACTAGTACATATAGATGCCCTCATCCCTAACCTCCAACTTCATATGATTAGTGTGTACCACCTATGGGTGGTGGTTGCAATAGATAAAAATATTAGCCACCTCATGTTTCTATCACATCTCCACTTATTCATCATACACCCTATGGAACTTACTTCACTAACATTTTTATATACCGAGGTGGTACAAACTATCTCCCAATAACTACATAGTGGGTCTGATAATCCTATGTGATATGCCCTCACCCATCACAGGAGTAGAATCACTAATCGATTTGCAGACTTGAACCATCCTGAGAGCCAAATCTATAAACCCTCTATCCTGAGACCATCTCTATAAATTACTATCACATAAAAATACATGATTCTATCTTCATATACCAGCTTCCTATGTCTCAATTTATTTTGAACACAACCAGTATAAACTTTGAGGGACTTCTTTTCTAGGAATCCCTCCACTAACAAGGATCTCTCTTTAACCCTATAATAAGTTGGAATTCAATGAGACACCAAATAAGACGAGATATCTCAAAGAATCCCATGCTCAATGGTTCTATCTTGAAAGGATGAATCTTGATACATATTCATGGGGTACCATGAGAGGTCAGTAAACCATGATGAATTCTTCACAATTGTTATATTTCCCTTTTCAAGCTCCAAAATCTCCTAGATGTGTACTTACAACAACATCTCTGGGTATATTCTAATATGAGGAGATTATGAAACTATTTCCAAGAGATAGTTACATTATCATGGGTCAAAGTCACCATAATCTACTATCTACTTGTGGATCTATAGAGAAAATTCACCGCTATGACCACCATCTGATCAGGAAGAGTCTTAACAAGGTAGAATACTCACCCAAATTCCTTGAGCAAGTACTCTATTTCATGGGGGTATTGATATCCATAAAACATAAGGGTTAACTATCACTAGAACTCATGGAAAGTGCTCAACATGTGCACATACTCTACTAATACTAAAATAGAAACATGCTACTCAATTTGTATAGGTACGACTATATTACCACTTGAAGGTACCACCTCCTGTACACCACCCGCACCCTAAAATGAAGCCTCATAATTAGGTGGATTATCATTATAATAAAATTGTGGAATCAAATCTATATTCCATAATTGAGACATCTAAGAAAATTTCATGATGTACCGCTGTAAAATATTATATCTAGAGAGTTAAATATAAGGACATGGAAACCACAATCCAAATTTCTATATGATGCATGTACTAATGTTTTCTATACAACCAATGATTACATGTACCAAATCAACAATCAAGTTATCAGTGTCCTGGTGAATGGATACATTGGCCACTATATCAACAACATGTTCCCTAGACTAAGTTCAAAACATGATTCACTTTAACATTATTTCCCTAGTTCCAAAACCAAGACTCATAGCTTGAAAATCTATAAAATATAGTCCTAATCTATCATATCCTTTGATAACACTCTATAACACCCCTGCATATTGGTTCCTACCAAGCTAGAAATTAATCAGGTGTGACACCCCATATACCTCCAATTGGACAGGGGCATGTGACTTGTGTTGAGTGTTCATATCACACATATGTGAGACCTTAGGCTATGGTACTTATAAACATGAGCACATATTCAAACACAAGTATAATATAGAAAGGAAATATACAAATGATATCAAACTAAAAGTATACATATATATCCCACATCAGAGTATGAAACCAATACATGAAATCATAAATGGAAATATATAATACCACCAAATATGTAAAAGTTTCCAAAATACTATAAAGTGGGGACTACTATAAAATAAAAATCCTAGAACAAACTACTGCGGTCCATCTATCCCAAATATGCTTCACCAAATCCTAGAAAACCTAGGAATCTGTTGAATGGAATGTCATCTACATAAGACATGAAAACTAAGAAACTGTATCATTGAGTATAACATACCTAGATGGACACCTCAAAATCACCAAAAAAATAGGATCAAGAGAGAGATCAGTTCATCACCAAAAGGGTTGTCATTGAGAATATGAGAGAATTCTAATAATAATAATAATACATCTATACTCAAGATAAACACAATTTCTCCATGAATGGTCATAACCATACTGCCAAATAGGGATTTTTTGTATTGAATTAAGGAAATTGTCCTCTGGGAGAACTCACTCCATGTGTCCTTCTTAACTAATGGTGTTCATTAGAGAATTTGTAATAATTGAGACTTTCCAAGAAGAATAAAATAATAGATGAAAATAGATATAAATACATCGATAGAGGACCTCAACCAAGGCCTATGGGTGATAACTAACCCTACCTAGAGTAAACAACTAAAATGGGGATCAAAAACCATGATAATTAGTAAGGGGATTCCAGAAACCTAGGGAAGAATGATAGAGGCCATAACCTGATCCACACCGAGGGATACCTAACATTATCCAAGACTAATACATAGAGTATACAACTCGTACCATGATTACAAATGGATAACTCAAAATACCATCATTACGATAGACCAAGGGAATATAAACTACAGATACTCATCTAGACTACATATAATGGAGGCCCCAAGATTCCCTTGGTGAGGTACATAGCATGTATAGAGAGTACTCATAGTGTCTTGGCTTTTCTAGTTATGATTGTGTGTGTCATCTCATTCCCATGTTCTATGTAATGTTCCCTTCTAATTAGGTCATTCACTTGTACATTGGTCATTCTCATGTACTCTGGATGTGCTTGGGGTCCGTGGTTTTGTCTCAGTACCTCGGCCATGTTTGCTCCCATAAACACTGGTTATTCCCTTGTACCCAGCCTTGATAGTCCCAATTGACCCCTAGGGTACACACCAAACCACCAACATTGGGTCACAAAACATGTTTTATTCCTACCCGACATGTGATATTTGACTATGTGTGGAACCATAACCACTGCAGATATGGACAACATAATGGGAGTTCATCATAAGTAAACATCATGTATATCAAGATTTTCCAAAAATCTAGAAACTCTCACTCATCTTCACCCATGCCTCTACTAACAATGATCTACCCATGAAATTTACCAAGGATCTTGGATTTGTTGTTGACTGCTGCTAAACACATATGGTGAAAAAATTCTATCCAACCAATCTATTGGTAAACACTTCCTATCACATTGCACCACTACATCACCAAACCACATATGAAAACTGCCAATCTATACTTTGATCACATGTCTTCATCACCTAACAGAAACCGTTAACTCAAAAATTCTATTGATCTTGATCTTTCACCCATTGAAATGATCTATTATGAAAAATATTATCTATACAATGATTGAGTTCTGGGAATTAACGAACCGTCAGTATAACAGAACATTGATTATGAATGCATGAAGAATGATTAGAGAATAGAACAAAACAAAATGGTAGGAAATGTTCAACAACATTTGTTTTGTATTATATTTAATCCATTGAAAAAGAAAACATTGATTTTAGTAAAATAATTAGGTATTAGAAAATAATATAATTTCTTAATTCTATGAAGATAAATCAATACCCCTAAATCAATTTCTGAGAAAAGTGAATTTATTTGATAGAATTATTTATTCAAATACAACATGGGATTATAAAAAAAGGTATTTAACCTAATGAAAATAATCATACCTTTTAATTGATCGATTTATGATGAAGAAATTTTCTGTGTGGTTCTTGTTAGGGAGATCCAAGAACTACTTTATCAAAGACAAACACCATTGTACACTAATCACTACTCCATGATCCATTATTATTTTTCAAAGGTTCTCATAAAAAAATAATCTAAAATACCTAGGTATATGTTTATAACTAGAAGGTTTTTTCATAACTCGGTTTATATAGAGGAGTAATAAGTGTATAAAATTTAGTAAAAAATATATTAACTAATTAATTTTGTTAGTTATTATTCTGCCCATGAAAACATTTAAACCAAACACCCAATTCTCAAAAAGGTTATTAAGTTCCTAGGGTAAAATTAAGATTCTATATTTAATAGATTTATTATATGACACATATAACTCCCTATTATAGTTTTTTCCATTATTTCTAAAAGAATACATCCATGTGATATAATATATGTAACATTTTAATTATATCACCACTGAGGATCCTCGGGCTCCATAATCTTGTACTAACTCAGCACCTAGATCCAAAAAATATCAAATAAAATATTCTAAATATTTACAAAAAAAAATATCTATTATATATTTTTTTATTTGAAAAATTTAAAACATCATTCATGTGTACGTACGAGTTATTGTCTCTGTAAATGGTGTAATTAATTTTTCTTATACTAATTTTTATAGATGATTCTAAATAAGTATGTAATATATATATATATATATATATATATGTAATTTTTATCATAAATATAATCCCAGTGATGGTGGAACCATTATCAAAGTATAAGGATTGGAACTATAAATTATAAATTCTCATGAAAAACGAAACAATTAACCCAAAAAATATGATTTTAATAAGGAATTATTAATAAATAGATAATGAAATGTTATAAGTGCATATTATATGATATTACAAGTATGTAAAAGACTCTGTCATAATTATATAAAAAATTTATTTTTTTGGTGGTTAGATTGCATTCAAAGGATGTTGAACCCGAGTCAAGTGTTTTATGTTACAATATCATTGTATAATGGGATTAGTAATGATTAAAATTTTTTTGTTGAAATTTTATAAAAAAATATAAAGAAACTCATGAATTTTCTTTTCCTGTTTTTATTTATTGAGACTGTGTGTTTTCCTCTCATTTTATCCAATTTACGTACTTACGAGACAGAAAGAATTTTTTACTAAAAAAACAATTTTATTACTATATTTATTCGAAAAAACTTTTTATTCCATGTCTATGTTTTATAATAAAAAATTTAAAATGCTTTTAATATTCCCCTATGATTTAGAAATAAATATTTACCTATGTTTGAATTTTTAAAAAATGGGTTTAAATCAATATTCCTAAATTTTTTAGAACAATGTATTTTCAACATTTTACTGAACCCGTGGAAATAATATTTGTTTTAACATTTATGGAATGCATGGAATTTACCACAATCATGACTAATCAATTATTTAAAATGTTCTTTACATGCTTCAAAGGTTCTTTTTAATGAATTTTTTTCACTAATACTTGGGAAATAATCACTTTTTAATATGTGATTTCGAAATTAGAAGGGTGTTTTCCTCAAAAAATATTTATGTGATGTTTTAATTTTTTCATATTTGATAACATTACTTTATGTTACTTGTGATTTACGATAGATACGATCCAATGATACCATATTTAGTCCTTATATTTATGGTTTATATTTATTATGATAAAATATCAGTGAAACCCATTTTTTCCTGAGATAAGTTATGAGGAATGTTTTTATGATCTTGTTTCATACAAATGAATGGATTTAATATTATGCAATTAGTGGGAATAGAATTATATATCCCTCTGATGAATTGTGTAATAAATAATGTTCAATGATCCCAAATGGTACACAGGAGGTTATCCTTGTCTTGAAAGAGGGCATATGATAGGTTATCTCAAGCCTAAAAGAGGGTACATTAGAGGTTATCCCAAATCCAAGAGGGGGCACACAATATGTCATCCCAATCCCAATGTAGGATTATGGGTGGTTGGGTTATTCCTAAAATATTATAAATATCATGGTGGGTAAACTTGACATAAGATTTAAATGATTATGATTATTCCACACATCATTACACTTTTATATGACATGATTTTTCACTAATTTTATTTTCTCATGGCTTATGTTCTTTGATCTCGTTATGATTTATGTCATCTAAACCAATAATATTTATTCTACAACTTATTTATATGATCTACAATATAAGAAAATATAGTTGTAAAATGTGAATATCTTGTTCTCATACTGTTATTCTCATGTTATGATTATGTGTTCATTGATGTCTCCTTTTTTACCTTTACCGAGTATCTAAGCTCACATTTTCTTATGTTTCCCTTCCCAAGGTTGTGAATAATGGTTTTAAGTTTTATATATTAAAGAATAGTGATATTTGTGAAGAAATAAGTGTGAGATGATATAGATATTTTATGGACCAGTTGTTTATATACCCATGTTTCCAAAGATACATAACCTATACGATTCTGGCATTGATAGTAATGATATGTAATGAATATTCATCTACTAAGTATGTAATATTTATGAATGAAAATTATCAGTCAATATATATGTGGTTAGTCATTTCTCCCTAGATATCATGAAATTACATATATAAGGAAATTTTCTGTTATAATAGTGAAGTGATTCTTAGTCCCTTCATGTTGGGATCTCATGTTTCAGGATTCACAATTTAACTACTCAATTGATGGTTGAATGGGAATAGTAATATTATAGGTGTAATTAGAACAATTTGTGAATGTTAGCAGATTAATCCTAAAATATTAGAATGAGATCATACATTTAGATCTCATATATTCATCTATAATCATATATCTATTCATAGAATGGAAAAAATTTAAGAAAAAATCATACTTAAAAGATGTAGGGAAAATTAATTTTATGATCAAATTAGAATGAGATAAAAAAATATATTTTATTTAATATTTTTTTGAACATTTATAAAATTAACCTCCACTGTTTTATTTTATTCATTTTTTTAAAATATAAATACAAAAAAATAACAAAATATTTCATTGAGTGAAGTAAAATTGTATTTAATGAAAATATGTGTTCTATACTTTCATTGCATTCATAAAAAAATATATTTATATTTATCTATTTAATAATGTCCCTAAATAAAAATGACCATTTCCATCCTAAATATAGATGTCTTAACTAAGGTGGGAATCTATTAAAAAGATGATCACCAATAATAAACTCAATAGAGAGATGTATTCTATCAGTATAGGATTTATTTCCCTATCTATGTCTTTGATAGTCTATTTCTATTTAACTAAACCTGATCAGATATCACTTACATTGTGATATTCCTAAATAATGATACTTCACCAAGAACTATTCCTCATAAATTTCATCAACATTTTCATTAATATAATTCCTAAAATAGAGCCATTAGAATATGTTTTTTGTATCTATTTCAATATTCAAATATCACTAAAGCTATATGATCCACATAAAGACTCGCAAAATCAATGATACATGAAGGAGTCATATCCTCAAGAATTTTAAAAGTGCACTCAGACTAAATTTTAGTCTGTAAATGGTATTTAATATTTAGGATCACATGATTACCCTATTCTATTGGTAATTCCAACAAAAACTATGATATAAATATTGTATTAAGATCAAGTATCATGATATTAAGTTCCCCCTGAGGTCTCACTATATTCTATATATAAATATTCACTATCTCATCCACTATCACAGTTTCCCAGATTAGTAGAAAATATTTCTCTTTAACCAACCAATGAAAAAAAATCTGGATATATCCCTAGCCATAGGTAACCACAAAAAATAAGTCGTAAAATTTATGGTAACATCAACCCATTTCTATTTTATAATGGTTAATGACTAAAGCATATGTAATAAATTTTGATGTTATTTATATACAAGATAACATGAAAGAAATATCTCAATTAATCCATTTATATTCTTATTAATCCCAGGTAACCAAAAGTTTCATCAAATACCATGGTACATCATTGTTATGCTATGTTGAATTTCTTATAGCGAAATGTGAAAGTCTCACATAACCCATTCTCATAACCTCAATGGAATCAAAATTCATCCAGGTAAATACAATAGATAATGAATTCATATGGTTTATATGAATATCTACTCCTTAAATTATATTCATTAATACAAAACTCAACACATGGAATTTAAATCTTAACCTCTCATCACTATCTCCATTATATGTAGAGTGATAGAAAATGGCACCAAGAAAACTTGTACTTATAACAACCCAAACTTTTATCAATAGAATTTCACCCATCTTATATTAATTTCATATAGTATAAATAACATAAAATCACTTATATAACATAATAAAATATTTATAAAAGAAGAATTAAATAAATAAGAAGTATTTCTATATGTTAAGGAACCAATACCGATGAAATAATAACCTGATCTTAGGAATACTAATATGACCCATATAAATAGTAAATTGGCTAAATGAATAGTAACCTCACCTGTAAAATTATAATAAAATTTAGGCATCTTATAAATTAAATTAAGGTATAATTATATCGTAGTCGATGTAAATAAATGTTTTAAATTTTTTTAATTAAGTGTTGGAATTTTTATAAGTCAGAAATATTTAATTACACTTTTATGATTAATTTGTTCATTTAAATGAAAGTTTATTTTCCTAAAATGTATCCATTGATTAATATTTTGATGTCTTATTGTTTTAATATAGTGTTATGAGACCTTAATTAAGTTTTTTAAAGTGTTATAAAATCAGTTATAGTTTTAAAATCTGTATTTTCCATGTAAATGATGATTTTAAATAAAACATAAATGACTCATATTTAGAAAATTATTTTCTTAAAATGGAGGTCATTTTTTTATTCTAAATGTCGAAAAATTGTTTGGGTTAATTTTTGGGAGTTTTCTAAACTACATGATTTTTTTGTGAATAGAAAAATACTTTAATTTACAGTATATGTACATTATAAGTTAAATAAAATATTCCTTGAGTCATCGCTGATTTAATCACCATAATTTCAAAATATACTTAATTATTTTAATATATTTATTTATAATTATAAAACTATTCATAGTCGTGATCCAAAATAATAAACTAATGAATATAATAATAAGAAAACACCCCTCTCTTCCACTATAAATACCACTCCTCACCACCTCATTTCCTCACACCACTCAAGGCTTCGGAATTATATAAATTCTGCCCAAACTTCTCCCCAAGCCCCTATACCATGTCCATGAGATCTTGGTCTTATAAAAATTCCAAAACCTTTTCCCTAAAGAGGTTCTCAAGGAGGATAAATCCAAGAGGAAATATCTTATTCAATTTTCTTTTAAGTTCTTTTAAATTTCATTTGTTTTCCTCTATTCCACTCATATATTCTTATCCAAATGGAATGATAAATCCATTATTTTTGATATATTTTAATTTTATCTTGTTAATGTAATATCTATCATCAAAGTCTTTTCTCTCTCTCTTTTATTCTAAAAATGAAATCGTTACACATGGTGTGTCAATTTACCAAAATTGTGGGTGATGCACATTCATTTTCCTTTGACTCCTTGAAGGATGTCAATAAAACCATTATAATGATTGAAAAATATTTTAAAAATTTAAAAACCATATTTATGTTCTGGAACTAACATATATACAAAATACAATATAATAAAAAAAATGAGATTGTTTTGATCGAAAAAACTGCCAAAATTTAACTGAAATGATCATCACTAACTTTTATCTAATGATTCATCCTAATAAAATATAACCAAATTAATTTTAATATAATTTAAAATTATATAATATTATTAATAACATATAATCAAAATTATTTATATTTACCTTCATTTTACATGAAATTCCTTTCATGTATACAAGTGAACCGATCATGAAAAATAAGAAAATGGAGACTTCCGAACGATGAAATTAAACTATATAACTCATCAAAAATCCCATAAATGAAGTTAATAAAACCATAATGAATCAAATTAATTCCTAAAAGGTTTTGTATTTTGTAATTTATGATTCTAATGTTATTATACATGATATTAAAGTGACTAAATCATTTAGACACAAGGTTAGGGGAATTCTCGATCCCAACTATCTTTCTATGGGTTTTCCCTCTTTCACAACATTTTTTGTATGGATATTCCTTTATATTTACCTATGTATAATTTCTTCATCATTATGTTATATTTTATAGGATATAAATTTTACAAATATGGTTTTATGAAAAATAATAATATTTTTCCAAAAGAACTCTTCTTTCAAAAAAATACATCTTTTACTTCTCACATAAATGTTTATTCTTTAATAAAGATTAATACAAAGAAATATTTTCAAATTTTATCTTGTGAAATTCAATGGTTATTAATGAATGATTTATTAAATGAAACCCATTTCTTTCCATGGGTTAGTTTTTTTCCAAGGTTGATATACATTCTATGTGGCATGCATGATAATATAAATTTTGTGATGGTATAGGTGTGCCTAGAATTATATAACACCATGTAAATTTTATAATGTGATAGGTGCTACCATAATTATATAGCACTCCAATGCATTGGTTAATGTGATTTATCTCATTATATAAAGTGAAATATGAATGAACATGATACTATATTTGTTCACCACTATGTGTGGTAGTTTACCACTAAGACATGATGTTTCTCTTTTATGAATTTCCAAATTCCATTCATTTCATAATTGATTCCTATCATGATTTGGATCCTTTGCCTATGTTATGAGGATAATGACTATGCTCACCCAATGTTATATTGATTCATGTTATTATACATCATTTTACTGGGCTTTTATCTCACCCCTTTGTTTGATGTATATCCTCAAGTGATTATTTATACAAAAGATAAAATGAGGGCCAATATGAAGCTAAAAAATAAGGAATTAAATAAATGTTTAGGTTTTGTTTTGTAAAAATTATGTATGGTCCTATTTTGAAAAATAAACTAAACTTTTGGATCCTAGTTGTTTAATTCTTTTGTTTTATTTGTATATAAATTTATTTAATAAGTTATGGATGAAAAAGCAGGGTCTCTATAGTTGGTATCGGAGAAATGTTTAGTAAATATGGGATTTAGGAATAGATAAACATAATGAAAACATTTATTATGAGACTAAATATATGTAAGAACCTATGAATATTTTTTTATAAAATTATAAACATAGGGATCCCACATGATATGACTTTAGACTTAATTTCATAAAGGAATAATTTATATATTCATGAATTGTTAACTTATGTTTTATTCTAACCTTTTGTATTTCAGAAAAATGGTGGGAACTAGGAGAAACCAGGACAAAAACATATCTAAGAGACAATGTAACAATTTTTCAAATGACATCCCTAATTCCTTGAGGGTGGATTTAAAAATTTCAAGGTGATTCTTACCCAACTTTCTTAGATTATAAATAATAACCGGAATAATGTGGAACATCTACCTTCATCTAAATGGGAGAAACTGGATATTTATTCATTTATATATAAATTACCACCAATGTTGGGTGGAATATCCAATCCAATATTTGAGAAATAGTGGGTCAACTCAATGGATAAGATATAATCTAC